>JAWNPM010000175.1:5210000-6512500 GCA_035047505.1 Drosophila parthenogenetica
TTCCATCAGGTCGAAAAACACTGTTTCGAGAAAAACGCTTTCAAAGTTTCAATTCAGTAGGAAATCGTTCGACCGCGCGTTTTTCTTTAGGGTATATCTTCCTCAATTCGGAAGATATGGTCATACAATTTTGTACACGTATTCTTGAAACATATATCAATCCGAAAACGCAAAAAAAAAAAAATTTCGATTTTTGGGACCCCACAAACCAGAAACCTCCCTTAAATACTTCGTCACTTGCAGTGCTTTTTAGTGTTATTATATTGCTTTGCTTTGCTATCCATGGGTCCCAGATGATCGACAAGCAGCGTGCATAACGGCTGATCTCCTTTATTGATTCAGTATAAATGGCCTTCTTGTTTTCCCAACTTCTTATTGACCAGAATACACTGGATGCATGTGTTGACTACCTGGCCGACTTTGTTGTGGGGCATGCATTGTTTTTTGTGACGCAAAATTACCATTGTTGTGTGCCTCAAGGCCAGTGACTAACATCGAAATTAAAATCTTGCATGGCCAAAATCCACTAGGCGACGTCACGTAGTATATCTTTTTTCTTGACTGTTTGTGTAAATGCAGGGCAGTCGGTAACTAACGTAAAGCGTATTCCAAGAAGATAGTACTGAAATTTTTCCATTGCAAGGTAAGCAGCTTTAACTTACTCCACTAAAACAACGGATGGCGTTTTCCTTCGAAATCCTGTAGCAACACTGCCAACTCCGTTTTTGGAGTTCTGTGCTCGCATATCTGCAATATAGGCGTAACACCACTTCGTTCGAAAGCGCGTTTTTCAGTGTACCTATAGCTTTTAGCGCATTCGTCTCAGTCATAAAGACTGTATTCTTTTTCAAGAGGTCTGTTAAAGGACGTGCTATCTGTGCATAACCTTTCATAAACATCTGAAAGAATCCTGTTTTTGGCATGTTTTCCATTTAATACGCAAGTTGTACTTTGCAGCTTCAGTAAGTACATATTTCAACTTATTAATATATTCTTGATTTGATTGTGCACAACTGCATAACGTTGACGAATAGTTGACGAAGCGATTAAACACAGCTGATGAGTTGCACAATCCGAAAGTTGTACGACAAAATTCATACAATCCTTCTTTCGTGACAAACGATGTATACTTTCTGCTGCTCGCTTCAATAGGTAAATTAAGGAAGCTATTTTCCAAATCCAAACTTTTTAACACGTCCACCATCAACAGTACCGGGAAGCAATCTTTGAGCACCATGGAATTTAGTCCATGAAAATCCACGCATACCCTGTTCGATCCATCCTTTTTCTTGACGATCCCAACTCGGCTAACAATATTCGATGTCGACTTGCGCACAACACCCTTGAGTAACCAATGGTCGACCTGTTGTTTCACCACCTCCGACTCCTCGGGCGTATGGCGACTCGGCTGATGACGGAAAGGCTTTAATTGCCCGTCTGGAACTATCTTCATTCGCACAGAGCACTTAATAGATGAAGTCGATGCTGTGTAACCCGAAATTATCAATTGCATCAATGGTATAAATTGCGGGGGACCATTTATTTTACATTAATCTTCAACATATGTTAAATACTTATCTCAGTTGGTTCAGCGCTGTCTGGTCGCGCTAACACCTTTGTGAACTTGAACTCTCCTTTGTTTTTATACTCTCTGCAATAGTATATTGGGTTAATGCAAATGTATGTAGCAGGCAGACCCCGTAAAGTATATATATATTCTTGATAAGCGCCACAAGCCGAGTCGATATAGCCATGTCCGTCTGTTTGTCCGTCCGTATAAACAAACAGATTTCAGAGATGGTAAGATCTACAAGTTCGAATTTGGTCTCTATCGATTCGATATTTAGTCAGTCAATACAAGAATCTTTTTTTTTCGATGCCACGCCTCATTCGCCTACAATGAGCAAAAAACTAGAGATACCTAGAGATAACTATGGCACTTAGAAATATCAATTTTGGTACACGTGTTCCTTGAGACAGCATAAATGCAGTGCCATTTAAAAGTCTGTAAGCCCGAAAATAGGCAAATTATTGGGAATTTTTTTCAGTAGTTATCGGTAGTTTAGTAGTAGTTTAGTAGTTATCATTAAAATTAGTATTACAAAACAACATTTAAACAAAATTTGACAAATCTTTTCATAGCAAAATATCAATCATTAAGCCGACGGCAGTAAATCTCCCGAGACGCCTTGAAAATAAAAAAAAAATTAATTGCTATGGTTAGGTAAGACTCTTTTTGTGGCAACGCTGTCAAGTTTTTTTTTAGACGATTTTTGAATTTTTGAGACCATTTGGAAGAAAAAATGTCGATTTTTCACTTTTTATACCCTTGCAGAGGGTATATTGTTTTTGTCACGATGCTTGTAACGCATTGAAGGAGGCGTGGCAGACCCCATAAAGTATATATATTCTTGATCAGCATCAACAGCCGAGTCGATATAGCCATGTTCGTCTGTCCTTCTGTCCGTCTGTTGCAATGCGAACTAGTCTCTCAGTTTTAAAGCCATCGTGGTGAAACTTAGTACACATGTGTATTATCTCTGCACGCAGTACATATGTTAAAATCGGCCAGATCGGATCACTATATCATATAGCTCCCATAGGAACAATGCTGAAAATTTCTTAGTATAATTCATTTTTTCAATTTTTTTTTTTTTTGACGTGTAATGCTATGAATACTGGATTAATTTGTACTTTTTTGACGTCTAATGCTATGAATATTAGATTAATTTGTACTTTTTTTTGACTTGCAATGCCATGAATACTACATTAATGTTTTTTGGCAAACAATTCAAGGAGTACTTGATTGTACAACACAATTGTTTTTTTTTTCAAAACAGTGCACAATTGTTTTTTTCAAAACAGTGCACAATTGTTTTTTTCAAAACAGTGCTAAAAACTAAGTGTCTTAGTGATAAGTGTCTTATTGTGAATTACAATTGTTTTTTTCAAAACAGTATTAGAAGCTCAAAGTGTGAATTTTAAAGTGCAATTAACTTAACCTTAACTTAAACGAATTTTTTGGGAATCAGCTAAGTCATAATTAATATTATTTTTATTTAATTTTACATTTCGTTCGAAGATATTTTTTTTTTTTTTTTCAGATTTTTTTTTCATAATTAGTATGAAAATTTTCTATGTCTGTTGATGGATTTTAACCACATTCATAAAATTTGCTATATGCTCACAAAATTTCATTCAAATCAGACTATATCATATAGCTACCGTTGGAAGAATTACCGATAAAAATAAAATTAACACAACATGCATGTCTGCAAGGGTATTTTTCTTCGGCTATCCGAAGATAACCTTTTTTTCTTGTTAAAATTATTAATAAATAAAAATTAAAAAAAAAGCTCGAGTGCGTTACCTGGCAAAATTATTCTAGAAACTGTGTAAAAAATTTCTTATAGATCGGTTCGGTAGTTTTCGACTTACAGTCCACTTTGTAAAAGTGGTTCCGAGAAAAACGCGTATAAAGTTTTGAAAGTAGTCGAAACACAGTCGGAGCAACGGTAGTTCAATTCATTATAACTTCGTCCGATCACCTCGTAATTTGGACTGAGTATTCTTCAGATATAATACTTTCATAAAAAATATTTAAAAACAAGTAACAAGAAGTCGACGCGCCGACTGTAAAAGACCCCGTACTCTCCTTGTATTCGAAAATAATATATGACTGTAATTTAAAATTTTAATTTTAAAATTAAATTTAAAAAAAATTTTATATTAAGTCACTGATGGGATTCGAACCCACGCTATCAGACTCAGGTTCCAGAACATGCTGCAACTCTACTAGTTGCACATTGCCACACATTTAACACAAACCCGATTATTTTTATTTACATATATTTATTTACATATAAAAAAAATATATATAAAACAAAAACAAAAATATATATAAAGCAAAAAATTAAATTTTTTAATGTGTGCCGGGTTTGAACCGCAGACCATTGGTTTAAAAACAAATACAAAAAGTGATGAATGGCATCTCTACCAGTTAGGCCACACTCCGTTTGATATTTGTCGTGAATAATATAAGTGAACATATAGATATCTCTTACTTTCAACCATTAGTACATAAATTACATTTATACAATTTTACAATTTATACGCCAAACGACAAACCGCAAAACCATACCCTGTTGCATAAGTTATAATTCTACACTAACATTTTTGTTTGAAATTTAAAAACGTATATTAATGAATTTCATCGTCGGGAATTGAATCAGCGAACTTATACGCAAGTTGCATAACGCGTCGCAACACTACCAATTGCACCACGCACTCCTAGTGAGACGGCTCCGATTATTTTCATTAACATATAACAATGCTAGGTTATATAAAAAAAAAAAAAAAAAAAAAACAAGTCGAGCGCGCCGACTGTAAAAGACCCCGTACTCTCCTTGCAGTCCAAATTTATATTTGACTCTAATTTAAAATTTAAGTTTTATAATTAAATTAAAAAAAAAAATGTTTAAATCAAGTCACTGATGGGAGTCGAACCCGCGCTCTTAGACGCAAGCTCCAGAACATGCTGCAACAGTACCAGTTCCACCACGCCATACAATTGAGAAAAATTCGATTATTTTAATTTATATATAATTATGTTGTTATATAAAACATACAAAAAAAAATTACATTTCTGAGTGCCGGGATCGATCCGCAGACCATTGGTTTACATACAAATACAAAAAATGATAACTTGCATCTCTACCACTTAGGCCACACTCCGTTTGAGATTTGTTTTGACCAATATAAGTAAACGTAGAGTTTTATCTTTTCTTTCAACCACGTGTACATAAATTACAACATTTATACTATTTATTATACGCCAAACGACTAACCGTAACCCTACCCTGTTGCACCTGTTAAAATTCATTATTTACATTTTTGTTTTAAATTTAAAAAAGTGTATTAATAAATTCCACTGTCGGGAATTGAACCTGCGAACTTATACTCAACTAGCAGAACACGCGGGAACCTTGTCAGTACCACCACGCCTTACATCTGAAAGAAACCCGATTATTTTCATTTACATATAATAATGTTGTTATATAACAAAAAAAAAATAAAATTTCTGAGTCTGTGCCGGGGTTCGAACCGCAGGTCTTGTGTTTACATACAATTGCAAAAAATAATAACAAGCATCTCTACTACCTGGGCCACGCTTTCTTCGCAAACTACTGCTGCTAATGTATATATAAACATACAGTTATCTTTTTTCTTTCAACCACGTGCATTGACAATGCACTTCAAGGGAGACTTTGTTACCTAAATGCTCAGTTTTTGGACCCCGTACTCTTAAAAAGAGTATAGGGATCTATTATGTTTGTCAGAAGCCAAATGTGCTTAACAGGCAGAAGGAAGCTTTTCCGATCTCATAAAGTAAATATATTCTTGATCAGCATCGATAGCCGAGTCGATATAGCCGTCTGTCTGTCGGTCCGTCTGTATGAACACCTGGATCTTTTAAGAACCACCAAATTTGTAACTTTCGCGAGCAGATCAAGTTTATTTCAAATCAGTGCCACGCCCCGCGAATATCTCCGTAACTATAGCACTTACGACCACCAATTTGGGTACGCAGGTTCCTAGGGACAGCATAAATGCAGTGTCATTAAAATTTTTTGCTGGCAAGCCCGATTTTGCCACAAAAAAAAAAAAAAAATTTTCAATTTCGATACCGTTTTAAGGCATTTGTCCTCATCGTACAGTGTTGTAATTTAAGATTCGTTCAAAGACAAATCATATTAAACTACCCTGAAAGTTGCATAAAAAGCCAACTATGAACACGTTCACGGTGTCCACCTCCCATCTTCTGTTGCTGAATGTACGCCTGCAGGTCTGTGAGCTCTTCTCGTGGCTGCTCCCCGACTCGAACTTCGCCACTTAAGTCGTCCTGCTCAGCGTTTCCGCTGGTCTCGGGTTCCTTGTGTCCGATGGTTCCCCTGGCGCGACGTCATCCGACTGATTGTCGCTCGTATGCAGTGCGATGCCGAAAGTGTTGTGGTTGCCGCAGCTTTCTCTGGCGGCACGCTTCCACCCCTTTGGCTTGCGGCTTCCTTTCTCTCTTCCCAGGTAACTCCGACTGCGCCTACCGGCTCTTCTGGCTCCGCAGCGTACCCTTCGACTTCGAATGGGTCCGTTGGCTCCTCATAATACCGCTCTTCATAATAAATCGTCGTCGACCGGATCTGCATCATTTGTACCGCGGCCACTAGGCACTCGTACGAGACTGATTCCGTGATGCTATGCTAGAAACCTGCCGCCTCATGTCTCACTTCTTCGTCACCGCGGTCGGGGCCCTCCTGCCCTACGTGCGGAGCGTTTTCTTCACACTCGGACTCCTCCTGCATTCGCGCTCCGGATATTCGCCCTCCGACTACTCCGGATCCAGCCACAGGTCCTCTCGCTGGTGGGCGTAAAATAGCCAGCCTGGCCGTGCTGCCGTTGCGGCTATCTCCTCGTCGTTGCTAATAACGATGCATTCGTTGTCCATCGTAGGGCTATCTATGGATATCTTTTTTTTTTAAGAAACAAGAGAAGAGGTATTACTGCATCTACCGTATTGTCTTCTAGATTCTTAAAATAAGGTTTAACCGCTGTTGGGTTGGCCGACTGCTTCTTGCGTTCAACCTCACGAGTGAGACGCACTATGCTTGGAGAAATGAAGTTAGTTTCCCTGTAGGGCCCGTCGTACTTCAGGGCCAATTTGGCTGCTGTCTTACCATGACTTCCGCTCCGACCGTCGGACTCCATTCTTTTCTTTGGAGGTTGTAGTGGCTCCCTTGGTCTATTTACGCATTCTGTAGGTTATTCCGTACAATCTCGAATACTTCTTTTAGCTTTGTCTCCTTATCCTGTTGGCTCAAAGAACTCATGGCTGATCCGGTGGTTACCCCATCGTATAGTGCCGCCGGAAGGAAAGATAAGCTGAATCCGGTCGAGCCAGCCACGATAGAGTTCCCTGCCAGTGCTATCTTGGCCAGCAGTTCGTCCCACGAACTCTGGCGGCTCTCGATGGACTGCGCTATCATTGTCTTCACCGTCCTTTCCGTGGGATTTTCTTGGGGGCAGTATACTATAGAGTCACTTCCATGGACTGCGTGTATTTCCTGAAGGCTGTGCTGGCAAAGTCGTAGTCGCAAACAAAAGTCATTGATACTCCGAAACGGCACTACATGCTGCTGTAAAAATGTTGCGGTCGCCCTCTTAAGTGGGACTTGGTCCACCCACTTGGAGAAGGTATCGTGGAGGACCAACAGCATTGTATAACCGCGTTTTGAGCAACGGAGTGGTCCAACGAAACCTGCGCACATTACTGCCTTCGGCTTTGCCACCTGTCGGGTCAGCATTCATCCTGCCGGCTTCCTCTGCTCCATCTTGTATCTCTGACACCACTCACAATATTTGACATACCTGGTCGCTTCTCTGAACATGCCTGGCCAGTAGTAACGTTGCACCAGTCTCAGAGCCGTGGCGGAGCCTGAAGGTTCACCTTACACATACCTTCACCGCTTACCACTTGACCTTAAGGGGTTATATACAAAGTTAATGCAGTAAAGTAAGCTGAATTTGTGAATTTTTTAAAAATAGATGAGTAACATATTTAAAAAAATAAAAACAAATTTAATTTCAAAAAAATTTTGAAAACTTGCTGAGTTAAAGGTCATGCCCCGAGACACCTTTTTTTTATAGAGATTTACGGTGATCATTTTCCACGACGAACCGCTTAAATAAAATTAAAAAAAACATGCAAGATATATGTACTCTGGTGTACTTGAACAAAGTCGATTAAAAAAAAATTTTTTTTTACTAAAAAAAATGGTTCAAATGAAAAATCTACTTTTTTGGGGTCAAATTTTTCAAAAAAAAAAATTTTGCAAAAAAATGCAAATACTTTTCCAAAAAAGTCGATCGTTCAAGTACACGAGATTTTCAATACGAATACTAGAAAAAAATTTTGAAAATCGATTTACAAATTTTTGAGCTATCGTGATCACCGTAACAGTACTTTTGAAAAAAAGTCGTTCCGAGATAATCGCATTCAAAGTTGTGTTTTAATATTAGCCGCGCACCAAATTCCATTGGAAAAACGGCTGTAACTTGAAAACTACTGGTCCGATCAAGATGAAATTTTGCACAGTTATTATCAAATGTATATTATTATCAAATGTAAATACTTTCAGAATATGCACAAAAAAAAAGTGAATTTTGGGACGCCCAACTTTGTATATAACCCCTTAATATGCCAACTCCTTCGACATTTCTTCCTGTTCAATCTCAGTTTTGCCGCCCGCAATCGCCGGAATACCTCTCTCAGATTTGCAATGTGTTGCTCCTTCGTGGCTCCTGTTAGCATGTTGTTATCAAGGTACTCAAATGCGTGTAACTGTATCTTTGGTCGTTCACGGTGTCCAAGGCTCTCTGGAACGTTGCTCCCGCCGAATGTAGAACGAATGGTATCACTCACGATTGAAACAGTCCTCTCCCCGGCACGGTGAAAGCTGTGCATTCACGGCTATTCTCAGTCATAGGGATCTGCCACTATCCTTGCTTTAAATCCAGCATCGATATGTACCGGGCGTGGCACAACCTTTCGAGGATGCGATTTATCCGAGGGATTGGATAAGCATCTGGAATAGAGTGCGTGTTGAGCTGTCGGTAGTACGCGCAAATTCCGCTCTCCCCCGTCTTTTTCTTTATCAAGACTATCGGAGCGCGTGCGGACTATGGGACTTCTCGATGGCATCTGCTCAGATAAGGTCATCTACCTGCTCGTCAATCACCTTCTGCATTGCTGGGTTCTACGGCACCGCACCGCTGCTTCAGCGGCTTATCGTCTATCATCCGAATGCTGTGCTCCTCGAAATGCGAGACTCCCGACACCTTCTCGAACGATTCTAGTTCTCTATCTAAGAACTCGCTCACCTCAGGCTCGAGGTCGGCCGGCCATTACGCCTCCTGTTTCTCTTCTTCTTCTTTTACTTCCATCAATTGCGCCCTCGGGGTAGTCTTAACCCTCGTCCCAGGCGCTCTATCTGTTTTGTTTTCAAGTTTTATTTTTGACTCACCCATCGTACTCGTGTTTGTTCTATACGTTCAGTCGCCTCGGTCTGCGTGGTTTCTCGCCTTCTTTCGACGCTGTTGCGTCTCATACCACTCCTCGAGGAGCGGGACTATTACAGACAGAGTTCTCATCTCCATGCGTGGTTCGCTTACATCATTCGCAATCAACTTTATAGACAGCTTCGCGGGTCCGACGCAGATTGTGGTGCCCATGACACTCATGAAGTCCATTCCCAGGATGACGCTGTCGAGCATGGTGGGCATGCCCAGTAGCACTGTCTTCATCGTCTTCCCTGCGAGGCTTACGTCCACTGGAAATGCCATCTTTAGTTCCACGGAGGACCAATCTGCTAACGGTTTCTTAATCTCCACCATGAACCGTTCGCCTGTGATCTTGTGTTTTTGTAGCCATTCCGATATTCACTCGTGCAACAATTTTCCATCTTTTTACCACCATTGCGATGGTGAGCTTATTGCCTGGAGTTGGGGTTCACGGCGCGGATCTCATCCTGCCTTGAGGGACGTCTCCGGTCGTTTTGCCCGCATCAGTGACATGCGTGACGCGGATCCAAGCCCCCGCTGCTATGCGCTGGTCCTCTTGCGGTGCCGCCGACTGTGCCGTTACTGGGCATATTGGCGTCGTCTGACCTGTCGCCTGCGATCCTTGCCTCTGCAAAACTCGGCTCACCCCTGTTTCGCGTTCTAGCGCGCGAATACTCCGCGTTCTGAGACGTTCGAACTCAGCCGCCATCTGGGTCAGCTCCACCAGCGTTGCGAAGTTTGTCTGCGCACGTGTGACAAGTAGTCCGGGGCTGCGTTCTCATAAATCCTGTACAGCTCCGGCGTCTCATGAGCACTCGTAACTTTAACAGGTAGTATTTGAACTTCTCGTTTGGGTGCTGACGGTGCGAGCGTATCTGGTCCTCCAGACGCTCGTAGTACTAGGAATGCACGAAGAACTAGAGAAACTCCTTCCGGAATGTTATCCAGGACGAGTTCCACAGCCCGCTTGTCAGGAATCAGCCTGCTGTCTGGTCGACCATCACTTCGCTCATGGCAGCAGGCATCTGGTCCATGTCGATTCTATACGTCGCGCCGCACTGCTCGAGTATTTCTAAAAATCCCAGCGCATCCTCTTGGCCTCCGAACCTCACTCCCCATTTGCGCACCTGATCCGCAACTCCCCTTTGAATTCGCGCCTCCTCCGCATGCGCGCACATCGTGGGTGGCGAATTGCTGGGGTGCTTCGCGAGATCAAAACGGGGCGCCGAGGTATAAGAATATTCTTGGTTTTTAGACCACGTACTCTTAAAAAGAGTATAGGGGTCTATTAGGTTTGTCAGAAGCCAAATGTGCGTAACAGGCAGAAGGAAGCTTTTCCGACCCCATAAAGTAAATATATTCTTGATCAGCATCAACAGCCGAGTCGATATAGCCATGTCCGTCTGTCCGTCTGTCCGTCCGTCTGTATGAACACCTGGATCTTTTAAACTACAAGAGCTAGAACCACCAAATTTGTAATAAAAATTCAGTAACTTTCGCGAGCAGATCAAGTTTATTTCAAATCAGTGCCACGCCCCCTACCGCCCCCACAATAAGAAAAAAACCAAAGACACCTCGAAAAAAATTGATGTTTTCCGCGAATATCTCCGTAACTATGGCACTTACGACCACCAATTTGGGTACGCAGGTTCCTAGGGACAGCATAAATAAAGTGCCATTAAAATTTTTTTGCTGCCACGCCCCCTTTTTCCACGAGAAAAAAATAAAATTTTCAATTTCGATGCCGTTTTTAAGGCATTTGTCCTTATCGTACAGTGTTGTAATTTAAGATTCGTTTAAAGACTAATCATATCAAACTACCCTGAAAGTTGCATAAAAATCCAACTATAAACAACTGAGCAATTAGTTAACAAAGTGTCCCTTGAAGCGCATTGTCAATGCACGTGGTTGAAAGAAGAGATACCTGTATGTTTATATGTACATTAGCCGCAGTAGTTTGCAAAGAGAGCGTGGTCCGGGTGGGCCACGCAATTGTTTGTAAACACAAGACCTGCGGTTCGAACCCCGGCACAGACTCAGAAATTAAATTTTGTTTTTTTTTAAATTTTATAATTTAGCACTATTATATCTTAATGAAAATAATCGGAGCCGTCTCACAAGGAGCGGTTGGTGCAATTAGTAGTGTTGCGGCGTGTTCTGCAACTTGCGTATAAGTTCGCAGGTTCAATTCCCGACAGTGGAATTTATTAATATACTTTTTTAAATTTCAAACAAAAATGTAAATAAAGAATTTTAACTGGTGCAACAGCCAATGATCTGCGGTTCGAACCCGGCACAGACCCAGATATTTAATTATTTTTTATTTTTTAAATAATTACATTATTATATATAAATGAAAATAATAAAATTTCTGCCAAATGAATGGTGTGGTGTAACTAGTAGGGTTGCAGCATGATATGGAACTTGCGTCAGTAAGCGCGGGTTCGAATCTCATCAGTGACCGAATCAAATTTTTTTTTTAAATTTAATTTTAAAACTTAAATTTTAAATTACAACCGTATTCAAATATTAATTTCGAATACAAGGAGAGTACGGGGTCTTTTACAGTCGGCGCGCTCGACTGTAGCCTTTCTTACTTGTTTGATTTCGGATCAACAGGAAAGGTTGTGGAATTCCACGTGCAAGTACACCTTTCCTTTTCTTACCTTCGTTCGAAAAGTTGTTTGAAAATCTTTTATTTTCTATCCAAAAAAAAATCGCTGAAATTAAGTCATATTTGGGGTCTGAGAAGGAGAACCTGGCCTGATTGTATTTTAATTTTTGCCGGACATGCAAGTGCATTCTACGCGTATGTAAACAGCAAAATAAGCAACAGTTGCGAAAACATTAGTGGTATTCCGTTGTTCCACTATTGTCTCTGTGGCATGCTAATATTCGGTAGATATAAATGTACTTTAGTTTTGTGTCCATTTCACTATCGACGATTCGTCGGTTGTGGCGGCATAAAGTCATTAAATGAATAGTGAAATTTTAAGGAAATGTTTTTATTTATTAATAGTAAACACTTCAGTTAGCTTAAAAAAAACTTTTTTTGTTCGGGTGAAAACTCTCTTTTTGTGGCAACCCTTCAAAACCAGCAGAACAGCTGAAGCTCTCAATATTATAAATTTGCGCTTAAAACTTTCTGCTGTTGTAATGTCTTAAATTATAAGTAGTTTCATTTAAATTAACAGGTGTAATATGGATTGAAAAGGTCAAGGTATTTATAATTTATTATTTGCGATAAATGTTCATCAATGTTCGTGGTGATTTTAATGTCCAGTGTTATTGTCGATTGTATTTTTAGCAAAAATCTAACAATTTTAATTGTGTTCCGTGGAGTATTTCTTAAAAAGTGCAAATCAAAACATGCAACTATATATGGCAACTTACAAGGAAATGTGTTTATTTTATTGTAGTAATAATTTTTTCTGCTCGTTTTTGTTCCTTTTCGAAAAAAATGCTCTTAAATTTCATATAAATTTGAAATTTTCAAACTTGGTGTTAATAGTTATAATGGTACCATACAAATATTTTTTAAATTAAGTCACGATAGCTCAACTAACACTACATGTCATCATACAAATGCCCCTTTTTCGAGCGATTTATCCTTTGGGAGCTATAGGCTATAGTTGCCTGATCGGGATCAAACTATCCTTATAGTTATATTAATACCAAATACATAATATGTAAATTTGATCAAGATAGTGCTTATATTTTCCAAGTAATGTTGTTATGAAAATGTGCGGGGCGGTAGGGGGCGTGCCAAAAATTTGAAATTATAATAATTAATAATATATACATATAGGGTCCTTGATCTTATTGCTCAAGAACACCACTTTCGTGTATTTTGCTGAGCATCGTCTCCGCCCGAAGAGATTATGCCCCTTGGCTCTCAAAACGACGAACGTAAAACAAAACTTCGCCGTTCAACTCCACCAACAACACCATTGACAAGGGCGAAGGTTTCCGCTTCTCCTCCCACCATCATACGTAACCCGTCAACCTTTGACGCTCCAAACACATCCCGGCTTATCAATTTGAAGGCGAGTGCCCCCAAACGTGCCTTTTCTGAGCCTCGATCGTCCCCTTACAACTTCAAGCTCGGTTCCAACGGCACTAGTGCGAACCCCGTCCTCGACACCTTCTCTTTTTGCTAACTTCTGTTCAGTTATCAAGATTCTTATCTGTGCTTCCCAAGTGCTCACGCGATCCACTTCCAATCGTCTGCTAGACTCGAGGAACGAGTAGGCCACAGCAGCGATGAAACTTCCTCACTTCGAATGTGGCAAGTTCGGTTGCGCCAAATTAAGTCTATTTGAAACGAGGTCCAAGCGACCTGTCGGAAAACGATAAAGGCCCTTTCCTGCTCCGATATCGTGGAGAGTAAGATTGACCTAGCAACCGTTCAAGCCAAGCACGCATACTGATACGCCATGCACGAACGATGTGTTAGTCGGTTCGGCGAAGCTGTAGACTCCACTCCCGCTATAATTGCTATGACGATAGCGCAATTGTATCATATCATATGGTCCGAGACCTGCCTCCCACTGGCCCGTCGAATTTTTACCTACCTCATCACGCCGTGTTCAAGTCTGACAACACAGCCACCAAGGCGTTGGGATTAGCCGTCACCTCTATCGGGGTCGAATGCGCTTGTGTGGCCATCCTAGGATCTCCAAGAGCTGCTTATTTTCATTTGAAAATTGTCCTGAGGGTTAAGGAGGACTTGCGTAACCGCACCCCCGTGCGAGAGGTCTCAGAGTTCGTACGGAATCTGTTCTCCAACCTGGTACTAGTTGATCCGCAGTACTGCCAGCCGACTATCGTGTCCATCGTTCTTGGAAGTGACATCTATCCAGATGTTTTCCAAGCGGGCTGTCTTCCCAGCACAGGAGGCTTGATATCTTCGGGTGTGTTCTGTCGCAACCACATATTCGCCGGGCTACATAGTAGCAACTGTTTCAAGGGGGCGGCATGTTCACGCCAAAAGTGTGATCACGGGTAGCAGTTACCGGCGGATAAAAATACATCGGTAACGCGACCATCAACGAGGTTTGGGCACACTAGATTAGATGACAATTACTTTTTTACTGGCCACCGCCAAGAATAAATATATTTTTTTACTTCTTAGTCGATTAACCTTTTTTCAATAAAGATACGAAAAGTTTCGTTGTTGCAACCAACAACTCGCGTGTGTTTATTCTTAATTTTCTGATTCGCGAGAGGCTTGACGCCTCCTCTTCTTTATAACGCCGTCACGCCGATACTCCGACATACTGCAGCCTCTCTCCTTCCTGCTCCCAAAAATTATAAATGAACACTTATACCTGTAGAAACTTCTATAACTATACAAAACTCTTATAACTATAAAAACCTCTTATCCCTATAATAATTATTAGTAGAATTAGTATCAAAGTCCTTATTACTACCAAAATCCTAATAAAAATCTAAAACGGGAGTGGGACAGCGCCTAATAATAAATTTAGTACTAAGTCCCTTGTGCAATCCAAACTTTATCCAGATCGTACATATAGCTGTCATAGGAACAATCGGTTCAAAATACGTAGTATGAAAATTTCCAGTGTCTCTTGGTCGATTTGAACCAAATTCTCATATTATGCATTCTCTACCATTTTTCATAAACCGATAACATTTTATCCTGATCGGACCACGCAATATGCATTCGTTATCAAATTTCATTTCGAATCGGACTACTGTATCATATAGCTGCAATAGGAACAATCAATTGATATGCTTAGCATGAAAATTTGCATTGTCTATTGATCGATTATATCCAAATTCTCACAAAATGAATTCGTCTCAATCCCTAATGCTCACAGAATTTCATTAATATCGGACTACTGCAAGGGTATTTAATCTTTAACTAGCCGAAGTTTTTTGATACCATGCCCTATCCGCCCACATTGTGCAACACTAGACATACTTTGGAATACATCGATGTTTATAGCGAATATGTTAGTAACTACCAATTTGGATACCCAAGTTCCTAGAGACAACATAAGTGCATTGCCATTTAAAATTACAGACAGCAACGCCTCCTTTTCCCAAAAGGAATAAAATAATTTGCAAACTTCAATGCCGTTTTTATTGCATTTGATCTTATCGTACAGTGTTGTTATTTATGATTTCCTAGAGGACAAATCATGTCAAACTATTCTGTTTCTTTTTATACTCTCTGCAAGAGTATATTGGGATTGTGCAAATGAATGTAACTGGCAGAAGGAGGCGTGGCAGACCCCATAAAGTATACGTATTCTTGATCAGCATCACAAGCCGAGTCGATATAGCCATGTCAGTCTGTCCGTCTGACCGTCTGTCCGTCCGTATGAACAAACAGATTTCAGAGATGGTAAGAGCCACAAGTTCGAATTTGGTCTCAATCGACTCGATATTTAGTCAGTCAATACAATAATTTTTTTTTCTTTTTCGATGCGTAGCACAAAAAATAAAATCACCCGCTCTTCTCTCATCTTGCTCTCCGTTTTCTACTACTGCTCCGCGTAGCTGTAGCACATCGTTTTTGTTTTTTGTTACTTGCAACACCGATAGTTTATAACGCGCCAGGGCTGAGAGCATAGCAGAGCACACATTTTCGATCGATAGGCTACGGCTCTCAACAAAACTCAGAGCGGTAGCGAGAGCATAGTACAACTTTTGTTGCTCTTGCTGCTACGGAGTAGTTTTTGCAAACACTGTTAAAAACGGCATGCAAGTTTAAAAATTATTTTTATTTCTTACGAAAAAAGAGGGCGTGTCAGACCAAAACTTTTGATGTCATTGCATTTATGCTGTCTCTAGGTACACGTGTACCAAAATTAGTATTTCTAAGTTTCATAGCTACTAAGCTATTCGCCGAAAACATAGATTTTTTCCAAGGTGTGTCGGGTTTTTGACTCATTGTGTAGCTCTTACCATCTCTGAAATCTGTGTGTTCATACGGACAGACGGATGGACAGACGGACAGACTGACATGGCTATATCGATTCTTTTTGTGACGCTGATCAAGAATATATATACTTTATGGGGTCTGCAACGCCTCCTTTTGCCGGTTTTTTCTTTCAATTTCAAAAATTTTCGATCAAAATGTTATATTTTGACCCAATCTATATTTCCCTAATTTACAATTTCCCAGTATTTTTTCTCACCGCTAGATGACGCTTTTCCGCGGGAGTGGTGGGAAGTGGGCAGGGAAATTCCCAATTTCCTATAGGCTAACTACATGTCAAAATTTTTGTAACTATTTTTTACCAAGCGATCAGAATGAACTGCACAAAAATGAATCTAATTTCACTCGGTTTTTATACTCTCTGCACGAGTATATTGGGTTTGTGCAAATTCATGTGACAGGCAGAAGGAGGCGTGGCAGACCCCATTAAGTATATATATTCTTTATCAGCGTCACAAGCGACTTAAGTTTTTAGCAATAATCAAAGTTGTAGTCAAGGAATTGATCGACACTGGTGCGGATGTTTCGCTAATAGGCATGTCATCCTCAAGAGGACTGGGAAACAGAACAACGCGCTCCGTTGGACAGTTTATAGAAGAGGTTTCAATTGATGCAGTTATTTTAACGCATCAGTTCTTAGTCCTCGATGACTACGCTATTGGATGTGAATTGGATCAGTTTGACAGTTTGTCGAACATCAAAACTATGGAAGGCATTATGAATGTTTACAACGCAGTCGAGTAATATATGGAACCAGAAGCTCCCCAACCGTATAAACGCGCCGTCAAATCAATGATTCTGGAATTTTCCAAACAGAAGCAGACAGCTGACTGTCTGACCAAGCTGAAGGTTGTTCCTGAAAAAAATATAAAGGCGTTTCGACACGCACCCAACCCAGTAGCGATCTCTAAAGCCGATTTTGTCAAACAGCAGATTGAACAATGGCTTAATGACGACATAATACGACATTCAGCATCAAACTTCGCGAGCAGGATTGTGAACGTGATAAAGTAGCATGGTCAGAATCGAGTTTGTGTTGACTATCGTCAACTAAATAAGATGGTCTTAAAGGATTGCTTTACCGTGCCAATAGTTGAGGATGTTCCGGAAAAGCTTGGAAATGCGAAGTTTCTTACCGTCATAGATCTGCAAAATGGAATTTTTCATGTCAAAGTAGAGGAAGCGAGCAAAAAGTATACGGCGTTTACTACACAGGAAGGCCTGTTTGAATTCAATCGCGCGCCGTTTGGATTTTGTAATTCGCCAGCAGTTTCATTCGCTTCATTAATTTGGTTTTTCAAAATCTCATAAACGAAGACATTCTCTATCTGTATATGAACGATATAATAATACACGCTGAAACGGCTGACGAATCTCTGACAAAGCTAATGAAGGCCCTAAACGGAGCAGTTGAATATGGGCTTAAAATCAAGTGGACAAAGTGTCGGTTCTTGCAAACATCCATTTTATTCTTGGGGCACCGCATTGGAGAAGGAGAGAGGAGAAAACAAGAATCATCAGCGAGTTTCCATTGCCGTAAAACACAAAGGCCGTGCAGTCCTTTTTAGGACTGATGTGCAATCCAAACTTTATCCAGATCGGACATATAGCTGTCATAGGAACAATCGGTTCAAAATACGTAGTATGAAAATTTCCAGTGTCTCTTGGACGATTTGAACCAAATTCTCATAATATGCATTCTCTACCATTTTCCATAAGCCGATAACATTTTATCCTGATCGGACCACGCAATATGCATTCGTTATCAAATTTCATTTCAAATCGGACTACTGTATCATATAGCTGCAATAGGAACAATCAATTGATATGCTTAGCATGAAAATTTGCATTGTCTATTGATCGATTATATCCAAATTCTCACAAAATGAATTCGTCTCAACCCTAATGATCACAGAATTTCATTAAAATCGGACTACTTTATCTTATAGCAACAATAGGAACAATAAGTGCTTAAAATAAAATTAACGCAATATGCATGACTGCAAGGGTATTTAATCTTTAACTAGCCGAAGTTTTTTGATACCATGCCCTATCCGCCCACATTGTGCAACACTAGACATACTTTGGAATACATCGATGTTTATAGCGAATATGTCAGTAACTACCAATTTGGATACCCACGTTCCTAGAGACAACATAAGTGCATTGCCATTTAAAATTACAGACAGCAATGCCTCCTTTTCCCAAAAGGAATAAAAAAATTTGCAAACTTCAATGCCGTTTTTATTGCATTTGATCTTATCGTACAGTGTTGTTATTTATGATTTCCTAGAGGACAAATCATGTCAAACTATTCTGTTTCTTTTTATACTCTCTGCAAGAGTATATTGGGCTTGTGCAAATGAATGTAACTGGCAGAAGGAGGCGTGGCAGACCCCATAAAGTATACGTATTCTTGATCAGCATCACAAGCCGAGTCGATATAGCCATGTCAGTCTGTCCGTCTGACCGTCTGTCCGTCCGTATGAACAAACAGATTTCAGAGATGGTAAGAGCCACAAGTTCGAATTTGGTCTCAATCGACTCGATATTTAGTCAGTCAATACAATAATTTTTTTTTCTTTTTCGATGCGTAGCACAAAAAATAAAATCACCCGCTCTTCTCTCATCTTGCTCTCCGTTTTCTACTACTGCTCCGCGTAGCTGTAGCACATCGTTTTTGTTTTTTGTTACTTGCAACACCGATAGTTTATAACGCGCCAGGGCTGAGAGCATAGCAGAGCACACATTTTCGATCGATAGGCTACGGCTCTCAACAAAACTCAGAGCGGTAGCGAGAGCATAGTACAACTTTTGTTGCTCTTGCTGCTACGGAGTAGTTTTTGCAAACACTGTTAAAAACGGCATGCAAGTTTAAAAATTATTTTTATTTCTTACGAAAAAAGAGGGCGTGTCAGACCAAAACTTTTGATGTCATTGCATTTATGCTGTCTCTAGGTACACGTGTACCAAAATTGGTATTTCTAAGTTTCATAGCTACTAAGCTATTCGCCGAAAACATAGATTTTTTCCAAGGTGTGTCGGGTTTTTGACTCATTGTGTAGCTCTTACCATCTCTGAAATCTGTGTGTTCATACGGACAGACGGATGGACAGACGGACAGACTGACATGGCTATATCGATTCTTTTTGTGACGCTGATCAAGAATATATATACTTTATGGGGTCTGCAACGCCTCCTTTTGCCTGTTTTTTCTTTCAATTTCAAAATTTTCGATCAAAATGTTATATTTTGACCCAATCTATATTTCCCTAATTTACAATTTCCCAGTATTTTTTCTCACCGCTAGATGACGCTTTTCCGCGGGAGTGGTGGGAAGTGGGCAGGGAAATTCCCAATTTCCTATAGGCTAACTACATGTAAAAATTTTTGTAACTATTTTTTACCAAGCGATCAGAATGAACTGCACAAAAATGAATATAATTTCACTCGGTTTTTATACTCTCTGCACCAGTATATTGGGTTTGTGCAAATTCATGTAACAGGCAGAAGGAGGCGTGGCAGACCCCATAAAGTATATATATTCTTGATCAGCGTCACAAGCCGAGTCGATATAGCCATGTCCGTCTGTCCGTCCGCGCAATGCCATGAGTGCGAGAGAGATAGCGCTAGCCGTGCCGACCAATAGTATGCATACACACAGATGTATGTATACACATTTAACATCAAACGAATTTGTGTGTACAAACAGACAAACACATGTATGTTCGAATATGTTTAGTTTTTATACTCTCTGCAAGAGTGTATTGGGCTTGTGCTAATGTATGTAACAGACAGAAGGAGGCATAGCAGACCCATAAAGTACATATATTCTTGATCAGCATCACAAGCCGAGTCGATATAGCTATGTCCGTCTGTCCGTCTGACCGTCTGCCCGTCTATCTGTCCGTATGAACACACAGATTTCAGAGATGGTAAGAGCTACAAGCAGTGATGCCAATTTTTTTTTTGGGAAAAAAGGCAAAAATGTCCGTAAAATATGAAAAAAAAGGCTGAAAAATTAAAAAAACAGGACAAAACAAAAATATGACTAATTTTGCAATTTATACTGCATTTGCAGTATCTGCAGTAACCCTGATGGGTGTCTCGGATTATTTACTGTCTAAAATCTGGCTGCTGTTGCTAGCAATCGCGAAATTTTTGTTTGTAAATCTCTTTTCGGATTTTTTTTACAATTTTTTAAATTGAACCTTAATTGAACTTACAAACGATATCGATAGTACAATCCCCCTACACAATTCAATTTATCACTGTTATACTTATTTTGGCACTGTTTTAACCAAATATCGGTACAACAATTTAGCTAAAGTTTTGTTCAACTGTTCTTCAATGTTAATTAATAGAATAATGTTGCATCCAAAGGCGATCAACTGGTAAATCAAACCAACCAACTGGGAAAATATGAACACGATTTGCAATCACAAAACAAGTAAGAATAGCACAGTCGAACGAGCCCGACTGTATAATACTCTCTGCTTCTATTCCCAATTATAGTGTTTAAATCGGTATTCGGATATTACAGTAGATAGTTCTTGTATTAAAACACGTTAAAACAAAAACGAATCAAACGAATCATAAATAACAATACTGAACGATAAGAACAAATGCCTTTAAAACGGCATGCAAGTTTGAATAGTTTTTAATTTCTTAAAAAAAAAGGGGAAGTAGCAGTCCAAAATTGTAAATGGCAATGCATTTATGCTGTCTCTAAGAATCTGGGCACCAAAATTGTTATTCCTAAGTGCCACAGTTACTGAGATATTCGGCGAAAACATAGATTTTGGCATCAAAAAACAAGTAAGAAAGGCTACAGTCGAGCGCGCCGACTGTAAAAGACCCCGTACTCTCCTTGTATTCGAAATTAATATTTGAATACGACTGTAATTTAAAATTTAAGTTTTAAAATTAAATTTTAAAAAAAATTTTAAATCAGTCACTGATGGGATTTGAACCCGCGCTTACTGACGCAAGTTCCATATCATGCTGCCCTACTAGTTGCACCACTACATTCATTACGCGCTTCATGGGCTACTTTGTTGTCTAATTGTACAGTTGTTTATAGTTGGATTTTTATGCAACTTTCAGGTTAGTTTGATATAATTTGTCTTTAAACAAATTTTGAACTACAATACCGTACTATATTACCAAATGCTTTAAAAACTTAATGTAAGTTTGAAAAATTTGCTTAGTTCTTGTGGGAAGAGGGGTGGTGGCAGACCAAAATTTCGAATGACGTTGCATTTGTGTTGTCTCTAGGAACCTGCGTACCAGAATTGGTGTTCCTAAGTGCCATAGTTACAAAGATACTCGCAGAAAACATCAATTTTTTCCGAGGTGTGTCTAGTTTTTTGCTTATTGCGGGGCGGTGGGGGGCGTGGCGCCGATTTGAAATAAACTTGATCTGCGTACATCATAGACGGACTTTCATTAAAAAATTTTTTGTCTCTAGCTCTTGTAGTTTAAAAGATCCAGGTGTTCATACAGACGGACGGACAGACAGATAGACGGACAGACGGACATTGCTATATCGACTCGGCTGTTGATGCTGATCAAGAATATATATACTTTATAGGGTCGGAAAACTTCCTTCTGCCTGTTACGCACATTTGGCTTCTGACAAACCTAATAGACCCCTATACTCTTTTTAAGAGTACGGGGTCTAAAAAGTATATTAGAAAATTTCACTGTCGGGAATTGAACCTGCGAACTTATACACAACTTGCAGAACACGCCGCAACACTACTAATTGCACCACCACCTCCTTGTGAGACGGCTCCCATTATTTTCATTAAGATATAATAGTGTTAAATTAAAAATTTAAAAAAAAAAAATAAAAAAATTTAATTTCTGAGTCTGTGCCGGGGTTCAAACCACAGGTCTTGTGTTTACATACAAGTGCGTGGCGCGGCTTGGACCACGCTGTCTTTGCAAAGTACTGCGGCTGATGTACATGTAAACATACAGTTATCTCTTTTCTTTCAACCACGTACATTGACACTGCGATTCAAGGGACACTTTGTTACCTAATTGCTCAGTTGTTTATAGTTGGATTTGTATGCAACTTTCAGGGTAGTTTGATATGATTAGTCTTTAAACGAATCTTAAATTACAACACTGTACGATGAGGACAAATGCCTTAAAAACGGCATCGAAAATGAAAATTTTATTATTTTTTTTTTGTGAAAAAAGGGGGCGTGGCAGCAAACAAATTTTAATGGGACTGCATTTATGCTGTCCCTAGGAACCTGCTTACCCAAATTGGTGGTCGTAAGTGCCATAGTTACGGAGATATTCGCGAAAAACATCAATTTTTTTCGAGGTGTCTTTGGTTTTTTTCTTATTGTGGGGGCGGTAGGGGGCGTGGCACTGATTTGAAATAAACTTGATCTGCTTGGAAAGTTACTGAATTTTTATTACGAATTTGGTGGTTCTATCTCTTGTAGTTTAAAAGATCCATGTGTTCATACAGACGGACGGACGGACGGACGGACAGACGGACAGACGGACATTGCTATATCGACTCGGCTGTTGATGCTGATCAAGAATATATATACTTTATGGGGTCGGATAAGCTTCCTTCTGCCTGTTACGCACATTTAGCTTCTGACAAACCTAATAGACCCCTATACTCTTTTTATGAGTACGGGGTCTAATAACATGTTTTAGTATAGAAAACTTTTTTGTTAGTAACGTTATCCGAACCAAATTCATATGGGATGTTCATATCTATGGAGTACATAAGCTGACCAAGTTTGATCCAAATCGGACTACTATATCGTGTCGCTTCGCACTCGCTTTGCAAACGGACGTGTTTTTTTCCTTCCTCGCTTAAAAATCACTTTTCGTCGCTTTTTTCATATTATAAATCAAATAAAGTCAACTACCTCATCATTTATACTTTGTGTCAAACACCGGATTTGTAAACGCAACGTTTAATTATACTAACAAACTGATTTTATAATTTCCTTGCAATTTTTACCAAAACAAAGTTTAGTCAAAGCAAGTTGTTTGTTTATTTGTGCACTTGCTTTGATTTCTCCCAATAAGCTTTGTTTTTGTAACTTGCAGTTTTGTTTGCCTTCTACTCTCCGCTTAAATCGTTTCAGTCGCGAGCGCAATCTATAAATAGATTTTTACTCTCGCGTCATTTCTTTCTGCTCTCTGTAAGCCGCGCTTTACTTCACCCCTCTGCTGTCCCGCGATCTAAGTGTTGTTGGTGTTGGCTACGCTGTATTTGTGCTCTAACTTAGCATCTGTTTACTTAACCCTTGTGTATATCTGTCATTCTTTTTAACACTTTATACAAATTTATAATCTGTCTATTTTTAGACCCCGTACTCTTAAAAAGAGTATAGGGGTCTATTAGGTTTGTCAGAAGCCAAATGTGCGTAACAGGCAGAAGGAAGCTTTTCCGACCCCATAAAGTATATATATTCTTGATCAGCATCAACAGCCGAGTCGATATAGCAATGTCCGTCTGTCCGTCTGTCTGTCTGTCCGTCTGTCCGTCCGTTCGTATGAACACCTGGATCTCAGAGACTATAAGAGCTAGAGACACCAAATTTGTAACAAAAATTCCGTAACTTTCTCGAGCAGATCAAGTTTATTTCAAATCATGGCCACGCCCCCCACCGCCCCCGCAATAAGCAAAAAACTAGACACACCTTGGAAAAAATTGATGTTTTCTGCGAATATCTCCGTAACTTTAGCACTTAGGAACACCAATACTGATACGCAGGTTCCAAGAAACATCACACTTGCAACGTCATTAAAAATTTTGGTCTGCCACGCCCCCTTTTCCCACACGAACTAAAAAACTTATCAAAACTTACATGTCGTTTTTAAAGCATTTGCTAATATAGTACAGTATTGTAATTCAAAATTTGTTTAAAGACAAATCATATTAAACTACCCTGAAAGTTGCATAAAAATCCAACTATAAACAACTGAGCAATTAGATAACAAATTATCAATTGAAGCGCGTTGTGAATGCACGTGGTTAAAAGAAAAGGAATAACACTATGCTTATATATACATTAGCCGCAGTACTTTGCAAAGAGAGCGTGGTCCGGGTGGGCCACGCACTTGTTTGTAAACACAAGACCTGCGGTTCGAACCCCGGCACGGACTCAGAAATTAAAGTTATTTTTTTTTAAATTTTAATTTAGCACTATTATATCTTAATGAAAATAATCGGAGCCGTCTCACAAGGAGGTGGTGGTGCAATTAGTAGTGTTGCGGCGTGTTCTGCATAAGTTGAGTATAAGTTCGCAGGTTCAATTCCCGACAGTGAAATTTTCTAATATACTTTTTTAAATTTCAAAAAAAAAAATGTAAATATACAATATTAACTGGTGCAACAGGGTTGGGTTGTGGGTAAGTCGTTTGTTTCTAAACCAATGGTCTGCGGTTCGAGCCCGGCACAGAATCAGAAATTAAAATTTTTTTTTTATATTTTATATATATTTTTTTTATATGTAAATGAAAATAATCGGGTTGATGTCAAATGTATGGAGTGGCGCTACTAGTAGGGTTGCTGCATGTTCTGGAACCTGAGTCTGATAGCGGGGGTTCGATTCCCATCAGTGACTTGATATAAAATTTTTTTAAAATTTAATTTTAAAACTTAAATTTTAATTACAGTCGTATTCAAATATTAATTTCGAATACAAGGAGAGTACGGGGTATTTTACAGTCGGCGCGCTCGACTGTAGCCTTTCTTACTTGTTTTATTTTTATTTTTTTTATCGCGGTTAAATTTTTTCACTTCGCTGTTTTTATACTCTCTGCAAGAGTATATTGGGTTTGTGCAAATGTATGTAACAGGAAGAAGGAGGCGTGGCAGACCCCATAAAGTATATATATTCTTGATCAGCGTCACGAGCCGAGTCGATATAGCCATGTCCGTCTGTCCGTCTGTCTGTCTGTCTGTCTGTCTGTCTGTCCGTCTGTCTGTCCGTATGAACACACAGATTTCAACAATGGTAAGAGCTACAAATTCGAGTTTGGTCTCAATCGACTCGATATTTAGTCAGTCAATACAAGAATCTTTTTTTTTTTTTGATGCCACGCCCCATTTGCCCACAATGAGCAAAAAACTGAAAATACCTCGGAAAAAATAGATGTTTAAAGTGAATATCTCAGTAACTACGGCACTTAGGAACACCAATTTTGGTATGCAGGTTCCTAGAGACAGTATAAATGCATTGCCATTTAAAATTTTTGGCGGCCACGCCCCCTTTTTCCGTAGGAAAAAAAAAATTTTTTAACTTGCATGCCGTTTCTTCTTATCGTACAGTATTGTTATTTATGATTCCTTTGAAGACAAATCAGATCAAACTATCCTGAAAGTTGCATAAAAATCCAACAATAAACAACAGAGCTACCGATTATAAAGTTAATATTTAAGTCAATGCACGAGTGCGAGCGCGACAGAAACATACAAGCATATACTCGAACTCTTTTGGTGCATGTGTGGCGGCAAAAGTATACATACACAAATATACATATATGTAAATGTGCATACATATAACGTCAAACGAATTTGTATGTGCATACAGACAAACATATGTATGTTCGATTATAAATTATTTTTTTTGTTGTAACGTGTTCTAATACAAGAACTATCTATTGTAATATCCGGATACCGATTTAAGCATTATAATTGGGAATAAAAGCAGAGAGTATTATACGGTCGGGCGTGTTCGACTGTACTTTTCTTTCTTGTTTAAATTAAAATTTATCCACTATGTATGTCTGTTTACATAACCCTTGTGTATATCTGTCATTCTTTTTAACACTCTGTACAAATTTATAATTTGTCTATTTTTTTAATTTATATATTTTTTTTTTGCTTTATCGCAGTTCAATTTTTTTTTTCACTTCGCTGTTTTTTTAAATTAAAATTTATCCACTATGTATGTCTGCTATAATAAAAACTGCCAGGTGCGAACAAATGTAAAAGTGGGTTATGTTTGCTGCTGGCTGTGTGATAATGTATCACACGAAAAATGTGCTGGCCTTAACGGCCGTATTATCGACCTGATTAATTCTAATTCGGGTATAAAATGGACATGTGAGTCTTGCAGGGATGTTGAAACAGATATGATGGGCTTCATGAGGCAAACAAAAAGAGGCTTTGGGGAACTATTTGGCAGATTTAAGAACCTGCTTGATAGTTTCACCTCGTTGGATAAAGATTTCAGGAGTATGAACCTTTTGAATGATTCTCCAAAGAGGAAAAAGGCCAATTTTAGATTGTCAATTGGTCCAAATGAACTTTCCGTTCCACCACATATCTCCATAAATTCTGATCCGTCTCTAATAAATCTTTCTTCCCCGTCTCCACCTAGTATTATCAGTAGGAGGGATAATTTTACTTCTCCCACAGAAGTAACTCCTACGGACACCGAGCCAGCCCCTGATACAGTTGCTGTTAATGCTGTTGTTGTTGAACAACATACTAGTGATGACATTTCGACTGCATCAGCTAGTCAATCAACCAGTGCTAAAAGTTCGAAAGACGATATAGCAGTGGATGATAATAATATGACTCTGATAGGTATCCCACCGAAAAAACAAATCTTTGTTTCACGGTTAGCCCCTGATACTACATCTGATGATGTCAAGGTTTTTGTACAGGCCAAATCTATAGCCAACATTACGGTGGAAAAGTTCTAATTTTCTTATGCTCGGGAGATTCCCTCATTTAAAATAAGTGTTCCGGCTGAACAATTTAACAAAATTTGCTGTAAAGAGTTCTGGCCGGACCACTTGGTGGTGAAAGAATATACTGCAAAAAAACGAAATCGGACTCCGATTGCTCTACCGTCACTATCTTCTTCTAACCAATCAGCTACCATTAACAAAAAAAACTAAACTCCTCCCTCTCGCTTGCCTATCAGAATGTAAGAGGTCTTTGTAGCAAACTTAGCAACCTTTACTTATCTAGTGTTTCTTTCCTTTTCATGTCATTACCTTCACTGAAACTAATACAGAGATATTCTGTGATAAATTTTCACTTTTTAGAAAGGATCGTACTTGTCGTCGTGGTGGTGGTGTTTTGATTGCTGTTGATGGTGATATTTCCTCTGAAGTAGTTAACCTTAATATTTCTACAGAATTGAAATTTATTGCTATAAAGCTTAGTATTTTTAATGTTAGAATTTTTATTACTTGCTCTTATATTCCTCCTTCTTCTGATAATTCAGTTTATTTTGAACATTTCTCAGCTATCAAATCTGTTTCTTCTTTAACTTCTGATCGGGATATCCTCGTGGTTCTGGGTGATTTTAACATTGCAGGAACTACTTGGATCTCTACTCCGGGCTCTGCTGTATTGACCTCCACCACACAGAATGATTTCCTTGATCATTTATTTGAGATTTTTTTATCACAAATTAATGGCATTCCCAATTCTTTAAGTACGATGCTTGATCTTATTTTTGTTTTAGATCCTTCATTTCCATCTGTTTCCCGTATTGCTCCACTTTCTCTTCCTGAAGATTCATATCACCCGACTTTGGAATTGTTGATGGAATTGCCTACCCAAATGGGAAAGTCCAGCTTAAGACCTAGAAAGCATATTCGCCAGTTTCGGAAGGCTGATTTTAACAAGTTAAATCAGCTTTTATCCCAAACTGACTGGTCATGGCTTTTCAAGTGCAGGGATATGGATGAAGCAGTTGCATTTTTTTATCTTACTTTAAATAATTTATTTGATCTTTGTGTTCTATCTTGTACTCCAAGTATGTCTAAAAAACCTATTTGGTTTACACGGGAATTAACACGATTAAAAAACGTTAAATCTAAATTTTATGAGAAATTCAGAGAAACTGGGTCTTCCCTGGATCTCTCTCGTTATTTAATTGCTCGATCTGATTTCTCTGCCTTGAACAACCTGTGCTATCGGAATTACCTTAGAAGCTGTGGTCAGCAGTTTCGAAGTAATCCTAAACTTTTTTATAACTTTGTTAACGCTAAGCGCAAATCATCAACACTTCCCTCCTCAATGGTCTTTGAAAATGAGACTGCTAACTCTGATCAGGCTATAGCCGATTTATTTGCCGATTTTTTCCAATCAACTTATTGTACTCATCAAAATAATCTAAACTTGACTTATCCCTACAGTGTAAATGCTTCAAATTGTAACTTTAGGCTATTGATCACTGAGGATTCGCTTCTGAGAGACCTAAAGGCTGTTAAACCTGTCCTCTCCCCGGGTCCGGATGGAGTTCCTGGTTGCGTCCTCAGAAATTGTGCAGATGGCCTCATGAAACCTTTGTATATTTTATTTAATTTGTCTGTTGAGTCGTGCCGCTTCCCTGACATTTAGAAAGCATCGTTTATTATTCCCCTTCATAAAAAGGGTACTAAATCTAACACTTGTAACTTTAGGGGTATCTCTAAATTGTCTGCAATTCCTAAAACTTTTGAGAAATTAATTACTTCTCAATTGCAACATCTTTGCAGATCTATTGTTTCACCTTGTCAGCATGGGTTTATGAAATATAGATCTACTACCACTAACTTATTAGAATTTACTTCCATTGTAATACAAGGGTTTCAAAATAAATTGCAAACAGATGTCATTTACACTGATTTTAGCAAAGCTTTTGATTCTGTTAATCATAGTCTCTTAATACATAAACTTAATTTGCTTGGATTTCCTGATAAACTAATACTTTGTATTGCAAACTATTTATGTTCTAGAACTCAACAAGTTAATTTTAATGGAACTTTATCCAAGCCCGTGCGTGTTACCTCGGGTGTTCCTCAAGGTAGTCATCTTGGGCCTTTACTTTTTTCACTATTCATTAATGATTTCCCTTCAGCAATTTCTAGTTCCCGGGTTCTGATGTATGCCGATGATGTAAAACTTTGTTTGTCACGAACTGAATCTTGCGTGAATCACGGTCTACAAAGTGATCTCGACGCATTTCAAGCCTGGTGTAAAGTTAACGTACTTCATCTCAATTTTAGTAAATGTAACGTAATGTCCTATAGTAGGCGAATACTTACCTATAATAACTACTTTCTTGACGGCAAGCCTCTTCAGAGAATAGAGTCGATCAATGATTTGGGTATCCTTTTCGATCCAAAACTAAAGTTTGATAAGCACATCTCTTCTGCTGCTAATCGAGCTTTTGGTGTCTTGGGATTCAGCGGTGGTCTAAGGAATTTGACGATCCCTACCTAACAAAAACTCTTTATACTTCACTTGTACGCCCTATTCTTGAATATGGATCGTGTATATGGTCCCCCCAATACATGATTCATCAGGAAAGATTAGAGGCTGTACAAAAACAATTTCTTCTGTTTGCACTTAGAGGCCTTAGTTGGAGTACTAATACTCGATTACCTTCGTATCGTAGTAGACTATTGTTAATTAACCCTCCCTTTCGGATCGCATAACCATGCTTGGTGTAGTTTTCTTACACAAACTAATTAATGGTGAGATAGATTCCTTGTATCTAATTAGCCAAATTAGTTTTGCGGTTCCGGTCGGAAATACTAGAAACTTTCTTCCTTTGTCCCTTCAACGCTGTACCACGAATTATGCTTTACATAATCCGTTCCGTGTCTTATGTACTAACTATAATAGTCTTTCTCATGTAATGAGTGGAGCCACTTCTTTGTCTTCTCTTAGAAGGACACTTCTCTTTTACTTATCTAATCAATCTACATAGTATTGTTTTCCTTTAATGTTATATTGTAGTACTTAGAACTCTTTTAATATACTAATTATCGCTTATCGTTCTCGCGTATTTCGTTTTCCGCGTGCCTTACCGTTGATCACCGCGTTACTAACATTTGATTTAATTTTTCTCTTTTTCGCTTGGTCTGGTTAGTGTTTTTCTGGGGTTTTCCTAACCCTTGCAACGAATGTTGGACCAACGTTTCCTAATGTTTTTAATTTTTGTAATACTTCCCCAGTTAGTTAATTAATTAAAGTTAATTTAAATCTTAATGTCAACTTGAAAATAATACAAAAAAATTTTTTTTTTTTTTATAGTTTTAAAATTTAATTTTAATATTATCTCTTAAATTTTTTCTATATATTTTATTTTTACACTAATTTAATCTTTAGTTTTCTGTCGACTGCCCATAGTCTGACAATAAATAAATAAATATCGTATTGCTCCCATAGGAACAATCGGTCCAAAATTCGCTCTTAGAATGAATTTGTATGAACATTTTTTGAATTTACCAAGCTATTTTAATAAAACTGACACAGAATATATTTATTAATAAAATAAACATACTGACCGAGTTTCATTCAAATCGAACTACTATATCGTATAGCTCCCATTGAAAAAATCTGTCAAAAATATGCTCTTATCATAAATTTGTGTGTAAATATTCTGTGTTTTCCAAGCTATTTTAGCCATCCCCTAAATTATTGCACTAATATTGTTCTCATTACCAATTCTTAATTACATATTGAAACTGAGTAACGGATATCCTAAAGTCGCGAGGCGACTAAAGAATTCTTTCTTGTTTTTTTTTTTGTGGTCGGATTTTTTTAACATTTAGGAAAGTTTGACATGATTCGTCTTTAAACGAATCATAAATAACAATAATGTACAATAAGAACAAATGCCTTAAAAACGGCATGTAAGTTTAAAAAGTTTTTTTTTATATCTTACGGAAAAAATGGGCGTGGTAGGCTAAAATTCTTGATGCTATTGCATTTATGCTGTTTCTAGGAACATGTGTACCAAAATTGGTATTCCTAAGTGCCATAGTTACTGAGATATTCGCCAAAAAACAGATTTTTTCCGAGGTGTGTCTTATTTTGACTCATTTGGGGGCGAATGGGGCGTGGCGTCGAAAAATGAAATATCGAGTCGATTGAAACCAAATTTGAACTTGTAGCTTTTACCATCTCTGAAATCTGTTTGTTCATACGGATAGACAGACAGACGGATGGACAGACAGACATGGCTATATCGACTCAGCTTGTGACGCTAATCAAGAATATATATAGTTTATGGGGTCTGCCACGCCTCCTTCTGCTTGTTACATACATTTACACAAACCCAATATACTCTTGCAGAGAGTATTAAAAAAGTAAAAAACCATAGGATTTAAAATTCAGTGCAAATAAAATGAAATTGGTTACAACAGCTCGAAAAGAAAACATTTTTTTTATTAACCAATTGTTCTTATGGGAGCTATTCGAAATAGTGATCTGATCTGGCCGATTTTAAGAACTGCGTACAGAAAGAATCTACATCTGTACCAAGTTTCATAAAGATAGCTTTAAAACTGAGAGACAAGTTCACTTAGAAACAGACAGGAACAGATAAACGAACAGACAGACATGGCTATATCGACTCGGCTGTTGTTGGTGATCAAGAACATATTACCAAGTCGGAAACACCTCCTTCAATGCGTTACCAACTTTTCGACAAAAACAGTATACCCTCTGCAAGGGAATTCAAAAATTTTCCATGCACCGTGAATTTTCCACATGAACCTTGTCAAAAAGTTTTGGAATTCTCTCACAGTTTCCTTAAAACGCTGTTTTAAAGTTCTTCAAAATAAATTTTTTCTAATCTAGTTATATTTTGAAATTATGTCATAATAACCTTTTGAATCAAGTAATCCTTGAATTGGTAGTCAAAAAAAAAAAAAAAAGAAATCATTAACCCATGGTTTCCATATATATATATATATATATTTGGATTGAACACTTCTACTGGAGTACACAAATTGCCTCCACGCTTCTCTGTCCTGGGCGCGACTCCGCCAGTTGGTGACAACGATTGCTGCGAGGATTGCATCCACCTAGTCCTTCCAACGAGTGCTTTGTCTTCCTTTAATACGTTTTCCGCCAACCAACGCATCAAAAACTGACCGAGCTGAACTTGTTCCCTCCATGTGGACAATGTGTCATTCCACCTAAAACGGTAGGTCCGCCAACGCAAAGAAGTCAAAAGTTACTTTTCTTTCAAAGACTCCAATTACAGCTGCATTCGACTGCGTCACACCCTAGAACTGGAATGATAAGTGCCTTGTACAAGGTAATCATCTTTTTCCGAATGAGGGCTCTGTTGTTCATTTGCTGACAGAGCTCAAAGTAGCTGTGGGCAAGTGTGATCCTCCGCTTGATATCGGCTGATATCGTTGTTGCTGCTCACTGCAGTCCCCAAGTACACAAAGTCCTAGACCAACTAAAGCTATAGTCATCAGCAGTAATATAAAAGTCAAGATACCGCGACTCCCTGTTACTATACATCATAATCTTTGTTTTGCCCATATTGACTACAAGTCCAACTTTGTATGCGACACGAAGAAAACTGTCAAACTTTTTTGTCACACCTTCGCGTGCGATCCTCGCAACACTGAATCATACGACAAGGTAATGGTTGGAGTCGATGTTAGGCCCCCGACACAATCTCACATCAAGAATGTTAGACGCATGCCCTGCACTGAGCAAAACATGATCAATCTGATTGCGATTTAGTCGATCTGGTGACAGCCAGAGATGGATGTCGAGATGACAGAATCTTGTACTACCAACTATCATGTTGTGCGCAGCCTTAGTCCGTTGGCCGAGATAGACTCATCTAGGCTATGTTGTCTAACAGTTGCTCCAAAGATACTCTCCCGTCCTATTCTGGCATTAAGATCTCCTAATAGGAACTTAATGTCATGGCAGCGGCAATACTTTCGGTCAAGCTCTTTGGGGCTGGGGCTGATTTTAAGGAACTTGGCACCTACTCGGATCGCCATAATTCGCTTATTTACGGGTGCAAAAGTGCGAAACTCAGTGCCGTAGCTTGGCTCCTTGAACGAATCCACAACCAAACTCATGCCTATCTGTATGACAGCCATGGTACATTTCACAATTTCTTTTCCTTATGAAGTCCCTTCCATTCCATCACATTTCCTGAATATCAATTCAAGCCTTCAATTTCTTGAGAGCATCCAATGGTGGTTAAGTGGCACCATGCCTGTACATTCCAAGTGCATACTCTCAAATCATTCTTCTTTTTTTATTGCCATGGTCCCGCCGCACACTTTGGTTTCTAACTCAGCGAGGGCTAAGCTACAACCCAGGGGAAACCACGTGGCGGTAGTGTGTCGACTTGAAGAAAACAGCGATAAGGATCACTCTGGCGCTCACCATGTTGGACGCAGTCTGAAGGATTTTTACTCCCGCCAAATTCCACCTAATTATCATAGCCTACAGCTAATAACGTATTGAAGCTATCTAACAGGTATCCTAAATTCGGGAGACAGTTATAGCTGTCTCTCTCATTGCAGATGTAACTTGGAGAGTAAAAGATTAGGCATTCTATGTTCATGCAAAGCAGACTGGTTCAATTGATGAAAATTTTGACAAAGAAGGTGGTTTTTATTTTTTATACCATCTGCAAGAGTATATTGGGTTTGTGCAACTGTATGTAACAGGCAGGAGGAGGCGTGGCAGACCCTATAAAGTATATATATTCTTGATCAGCGTTACAAACTGAGCCGATATAGCCATGTCAGTCTGTCCGTCCGTCTGTATGAACAAACAGATTTCAGAGATGGTAAGAGATACAAGTTCAAATTTGGTCTCAATCGACTCGATATTTAGTCAGTCAATACAAGAATCATTTTTTTTTCCGATGGCACTACCCATTTGCCCAAAATGAGTCAAAAATCCGACACCCCTCTGAAAAAAATCTATGTTTTCGGCAAATATCTCAAGAACTATCGTAATTAGGAATACCAATTTTTGTACACGTGTTCCTAGAAACAGCATAAATGCAATGACAACAAGTAAGAAAAGTAAAGTCGAACACGCCCGACCGTATAATACTCTCTTCTTTTGTTCCCAACTATAATGTTAAAATCGGTAACGTTAAAACAAAAAAAATATCTAAGTATAATCGAAAATACACATGTTTCTCTGTATGCACATACAAAATCGTTTGACGTTATATGTATGCACATACATATGTATACTTTTGGTACGCACTGCCAGCGCTGTCTCTCTCGCTCTCATGCATTGGTATTGGCCGCAAATATATAAAATTTGTTGCGTGTTTTCTTTATTGCTAATGGTCGGATTCTTATGAAACTTTCAGGGTAGTTTGATATAATTATTCTTCAAACACATTTTAAATAACAATACTGTACGATAAGAAAAAATGCCCTTAAAATGACATGCAAATTTGAAAAGTTGTTTTATTTCTTACGGAAAAAGGGGGCGTGACAGTCCAAAGTTTTAAATGGAAATGCATTTATGCTGTCACTGGGAACCGGCGTACCAAAAGTGGTATTCCTCAGTGCCATACTTACTAAGATATTTGCTTTTAACATCTATTTTTTCCGAGGTATGTCTAGTTTTTTGCTCTTTGTGGGCGAATGGGGCGTGGCATCTATTCTTTTAATGTCTGACTAAATATCGAGTCGATAGAGACCAAATTCGAACTTGTAGCTCTTACCCTCTCTGAAATCTGTGTGTTCATACGGACGGACAGACGGACATGTCTATATCGACTCGGCTTGTGATGCTGATCAAGAATATATATACTTTATGGATTCTGCCACGCCTCATTCTGCCTGTTACATGAATTTGCACAAACCCAATATAATCTTGCAAAATTTTGGCCTGCCACGCCCATATAAAAATCTTTTTAAACTTGCATGCCGTTTTTAAGGAATTAGTTCTTATCGTACAATATTGTTATTTATGATTCGTTTGAAGACGAATCATGGCAAACTCTCCTGAAAGTTTTGTATAAATCCGACCATATAAAAAGACAAAAACAAGCAACAAAGTGTATATTCGAGCACAATGGCATGAGTGCGAGAGATACAGCGCTAGCAGTGCCGACCAATAGTATACATACACACATATGTATGTGCATACATTTAACGTCTAACGAATCTATTTTGCTTAGTTTTTGTTTGTTTTAACGTGTTCTATTACAATAACTATCGATTGTAATATTCGGATACCGATTTTATAATTGGATATAAAAGCAGAGAGTATTATACATACGATTGGGCTTGTTCGAATGTACTTTTCTTACTTTTTTTTTTAGACCCAGTACTCTTAAAAAGAGTATAGGGGCTATTAGGTTTGTCTGAAGCGAAATGTGAGTAACATGCAGAAGGAAGCTTTTCCGACCCCATGAAGAATATATATTCTTGATCAGCATCAACAGCCGAGTCGATATAGCCATGTCCGTCTGTCCGTCCGTCTGTATGAACACCTGGATCTTTTAAACTACAAGAGCTAGAACCACCAAATTTGTAATAAAAATTCAGTAACTTTCGCGAGCAGATCAAGTTTATTTGTTATTATGTAGTGCCATTAAAATTTTTTTTCTGCCACGCGCCCTTTCTTCAAAAAAAAAAAAAAAATTTATCCATATCGTACAGTGTTGTAATTTAAGATTCGTTTAAAGACAAATCATATCAAATTACCCTAAAAGTTGCATAAAAATCCAACTATAAACAACTGAGCAATTAGTTTACAAAGTGTCCCTTGAAGGGCATTGTCAATGCACGTGGTTGAAAGAAAAGAGATAACTGTATGTTTATATATACATTAGCCGCAATACTTTGCAAAGAGAGCGTGGTCCAGGTGGTAGGGATGCTTGTCATTATATTTCGCACTTCGAATACAAGACCTGCGGTTCGAACCCCGGCACAGACTCAGAAATTAAATTTCTTTTTTTTAGCACTATTATATCTTAATGAAAATTATCGAAGCCGTCTCACAGGGAGGGGGTGGTGCAAATAGTGGTGTTCTGCAAGTTGAGTGTAAGTTCGCAGGTTCAATTCCCGACAGTGAAATTTTCTGATTGACTTTTTTAAATTTAAAATTTAAAATTGTAAATATACAATATTAACTAGTGCAACAGGGTTGGGTTGCGGTTAGTCGTTTGTTTCTAAACCAATGGTCTGCGGTTCGAACCCGGCACAGACTCAGAAATTAAAAATTTTTTTTTATATTTTATATACATTTTTTTTTTTATATGTAAATGTAATAAAATAATCGGATTGAAGTCAAATGTATGGAGTGGCGCAACTAATAGGAGTAGTCATTAATTGGGGGTGCCAAAAAGAGTGAGCAAGTGCGTAAACTCGCAAGTGAGCAAAAAAAGGTGAGTAAGTGAGCAAGTGAGCAAGTGAGCAAGTGAGCAGAGGGTGGGGGGAGGAGGTAGAGGAGCAGTAATAATCCAATTTTGAGATTCTCTATTTTCCCCTCTCCATTTTTCTTTTCTTATTTTCCGTCTCTCTCTCTCTTTCCCGCTCTCTCATATACGACAACCACCTTTTTAAACATCCTTACACACGATCGCTTGAATTACATGTTCTAGGGTTGATTTTCTCTCCGTGTATGTTTAGGTTGTTATGAGGGATAATATTTTCTTTGCTTGTTAGGTATGTAGGTAGATTTTCCTGTTCACCTGCTAGGGCACATGCTGATAGATTTTCATATTCACCTGCAAGGACACATGTTGGCTCGCGCTCAAACATCTCCAACAGAGCTAACCATAGATAAAAAGGGAAAGTGTCAACGTGTTGTTACCCTAATAAAAATAGTTAAATTGGGTCTATTTGGGAACACGATCAGACTTGTCCAGAGTTACCCATGCATATCCATAAATAAAAAAGCAAAATGTAAACAACTTGAAACCTTAATAAAAAATAGATGAGAAGTGGTCGGTAAGATGAAGCACATCAAATGATATGATGCTCAACAATAATTATTCTAAGAATAAAGATGATTTCTGCCTGCAAAATCCTGATAGAAAATATTGCTAGAAAATGTTGCAAGAAAATTTTGCTTATGTCAAAAAAAAAAAAAAAAAAAACATATAAAAGTGCCTCCTAGTTCAACATTCCTTCATTATAAGTTTTACATCGAACAGAAAAATGTGCATCCCATTAAAATACAAAGAGGATTTCATCCCTACATCTCCAAGACCCGAGTTGGAGTATGATGACGAGTCGGACTTCTCAGATTTAGAGGAATTGGACGAGTGGGACATGGACGAGGACCTCATCCCCACGCCTCCAAGACCCGAGTTGCTATATGATGACGAATGGGACATGGAGGAAAATCATAGAGGCAATGAGGTCCACACCAACGATGGCTTCATGCCAATAGAGCCAATTCAAAACCCCATTTTTGACATAAATCGGTTGGTGTCTCAGTGGCAAATTTACACCACATTTTTTGCGGCAATGAATTTGCAATTAAATTCAGGGAATGAGGTCCACACCAACGATGGCTTCTTGCCAATAGAGCCAAATCAAAACCCCATTTTTGACATAAATCGGTTGGTGTCTGAGTGGCAAATTTACACCACATTTTTTGCGGCAATGAATTTACAATTAAATTCATTAAACAATAACAACATCAATGATGAGGAATATCGTTCTTATAGTCCTCTCAACGAGAATTGGTCTCCATGGGAGTGATCAAGAGTATCCCATATATTTATGTATATAAATTAATAAATAAAAATTTTTTAATATTTTAAATTTTTCTTGCATTTTTTATTTTAAAACCACTTAAAAAAAAAAAAAAAAAAAAAAACTTCTACATTTTCAGCTTTTTATTTATAAAATAAACATTAAGAAAACTAGAAATAATAAATAAAATCATAATTTTTTAATTTTCTTATTTTTTCTTTATTGTAAAAATGAAATTATTTTTATAAAAAAAGATATAAATAAATTACATATTTAATTGAGTATTACATATTCGCTTATTCAAAAGTTTATAGCGTCGCATGATATTCGAGCATTCTTGTAGGCGATTTACGTGATAGAAGCAAGCACAGGTATCCACTCCACAATTTGTTTCACCCTTCGACCAAGCGCAGTGTGATAAATGTACTCCATTTTGGGAAATAGTCAGCATATCCTTCTCATGTTTCTCAACATAGGGAATGGCAATATTTAAAATTTTCAAGTCTTGAAAATATATAACGTCCTTAAACTAATTTAAAAATTCCTCAATTTGCTGCTTTGTGAGTTTTATTTTTATTAACTATATTTCTGCTTATAGAACTTTTCTAACTATTCCCGTCAACGGTGTGTACTCAACTAAACGTTCATGAATTAAAAAGCAATATACTTTGGTAGCCTTTGAAATATTTTTTTCAGTCTCAATTTGAATTTTTATATCGATAGAACCTGTTTTAACCATTTCATTTTGATATGAAAGGTCTACAACAATTGGTGCATTATCCTTAAACTGTGGCATTGAGAGAAGTGGCTCTGAAGTCTCTTTCATATAACAGCTAGATTGGAAGTTGCTATACATATCATAGAGAGTTGCAATTCGACCATGATCAAATTTCAAGTTCATATCTCCATAAGGAAATGATTCTGAATTTAAAAATACTTTCAAATTCCTCAAGTTAGAATGAATAATTTTATCTTTCTCTTCAAATGCAATAATAGCATATCGTGGACGATCTGTAGATGCTGCTAATTTAACATGCCAAATATGATTAGTTCCATCCACTACGAAATGGAATGCTCAGAGGTTTGCCATGCTTTATCAAATTCAACTGTTTCAGTTTAGCGCTATCGCTTAGTTGAATATGTGGAATTTTCCATGTAATATTTGTGATAATAAGTTTTTGAGTTACTTCATCTGTTGCCTTGTATAATGATCTGTTGAAATCCTTATTCATAATCAAAATCAACTCATGCTTGCAATTAACAATCATTTTCTTAAAGTCTTCAGCGAAACCAAGCACTTTTCTCAAAGGTAAAGAAAAGTTGAAATACTCAGCATCCACTTGATCATTAAGAAACCACCCAGCATTTACAAGCATATCACTTTCTCCTTTATTCAATGACACCAAATTTTTCAATGTTGTAGTAGTACCAACATAGCGAGTGCGATCAATTTCAATACCATTGATTTCATAACGCAGTTCTTCAAAAAGGTGTGAAACGCAGCTGTTTAGTAGTTTACCTTTTACCGCTTTAATAGGTGAAATATTAGATATAAATCCTTTAACATTAATGTAACTCTCACAAGGTAGTACATATAAATCTTGATTTTGAATAGATATCCTAACTTCATCATTGTTATTAAATGTTTGCAAATATGATGAATATGTATGATATTCTTTCTTTGTAATGTTTTCAAAAGAAAATGGTTTCTCTTCAATATTTATTACTTCCATTTTAAATATTCTTCACTTTTAGCCCAATAGACTTTAGAAATAGTTTATTTTGTATTGTAAGATTAGTGTTTGTAATGCGTGTTGTCTCCTTAACTGCAAACGGCTGACTGTTAGCGCTTTTATCAGTATTGCGTCTTTTATTAAAAATAATCATATTTATTTAGGCTTCAAGTGCAAGCGTATTGTAATTTCTTCACCACGAAAATCGATCAAGTCTCCGTCCTGATCAAGTACTCGAATTGTTAGAGAACCTATCTCTTTAGTGTTCACAGGTAAATAGATAAGATTCTTAGGGACTTAAATCAATTTATATCCTGGTGCGACATTTACGGCAAATTCATGTAAGGTATGTGCTGGTGTGTTATTCATATAGGATGATTTCACAATACTACATTCAATTCTTACATCATTTACTTTAGTAATATTCACAGGTAGATCAGATATATGAACTACATTTTTTCGATAAATTGCACATTTAAAACCAAAAAGTGAACCAATATTATTCTCCTTTTCAAAGAGTATATCGTGTTTTTTTAGATAAAAGTGATGTCTGAAGCGTATTATTGTTTGCCTCAATTATCAAATCCTCAATATTATTTTCTTTTCTGGTGAATTCTGCGCTTATTATGTTAATTATATCTGTAAATTCATATGCTCCAGTTGGAATTGAAATTACTTTATTATCATAATGAAAACGATTATTACTTGCATTAACATTCGCTATAGAATTATATGAATGAAAATTCACTAAAGCACATTCATATTCCTCTGATAATACAATGGGTGGGAAATAATGTGCTACTAATATTGAGGAATTACCGCTAACCGTCAACGATAGTGACATTTTGATGGTATTAGATGGACTGATTACAATATAACGTTTGTAGTTTCTTTTAGTGAACTCATAAAACATCATCCTTATCAATCCAACTATTGTGCTCACTTGAGAAACCAAGCCACTTTACTAATACCTTAGACCCTTTTTTCCTTATAATTTTCTCTACTAGATAGCTGCTTGGATACTTGGTTTTTCTCAATTCCTCTTTATAAAAAGACCCTTTAATTTCACATCCTTGATAGTCTTCTAATAAATATGTTCTTGGATGTGTGTTTTGTACTTGTCTGATTCTAAATATTTCGGTAGTCCAGTTGGGTGTATAGCCTTTCTCAAATACATGCTTATATTTACTTATGCGTACATTATCACCAACGTTAAACGTGGGTTTTTCAAATATTTTTTTATCATCATTATTATAAACTGTATTTAACAGACTGCGCTCGTTTGCCTTGTTGACTTGAATAGGACTCATTTTAATAGTCCTATGAATTGAATTATTATATTTGTCAACCAACTCTCCATATAATTCAATCCACTTGTAAGAATCATTTATGCTAAACTCCTTCCACATCATGTTTTTAAGAGTTCGATTGAAACGCTCAACAATTGATGCCTTCAATACACTATACGTTAAATAATGGTTAATATTTTTTAATTTCATCAGGGTTTGAAATTGTGAGTTGAAAAACTCTTTTCCATCGTCAGTCTGCAGATTTTTCGGTATACGTCCCAATTTAAAAACTCCTTCGATCGCAGTTGTTACTTCTTTTCCACTTTTATTTTTTATAGCGACAGCCCAAGCGAATTTTGAAAATGTATCAATGATTGTGAGTAGAAATGTATATACATTATTTGATTGAGAGTGGACACTCATTTCAACCAAGTCAGCTTGCCATAGATCGTCTATACCTTTCATAACAACATGGCGTCGTCGAAAATTATTGCGCGCTTGTTGATGTATATCATTAATAATATCTCTCTTACTCATTGTTTTGCAATATTTTTTTTTTTTTTTTTTTAGACCCCGTACTCTTAAAAAGAGTATAGGGGTCTATTAGGTTTTTCAGAAGCCAAATGTGCGTAACAGGCAGAAGGAAGCTTTTCCGACCCCATAAAGTATATATATTCTTGATCAGCATCAACAGCCGAGTCGATATAGCCATGTCCGTCTGTCCGTCCGTCTGTATGAAAACCTGGATCTTTTAAACTACAAGAGCTAGAACCACCAAATTTGTAACCAAAATTCAGTAACTTTCGCGAGCAGATCAAGTTTATTTCAAATCAGTGCCACGCCCCCTACCGCCCCCGCAATAAGCAAAAAACCAAAGACACCTCGAAAAAAATTGATGTTTTCCGCGAATATCTCCGTAACTATGGCACTTACGACCACCAATTTTTTCCACAAGAAAAAAAATTAAATTTTCAATTTCGATGCCGTTTTTAAGGCATTTGTCGTCATCGTACAGTGTTGTAATTTAAGATTCGTTTAAAGACAAATCATATCAAACTACCCTGAAAGTTGCATAAAAATCCAACTATAAACAACTGAGAAATTACGTAACAAAGTGTCCCTTGAAGCGCATTGTCAATGCACGTGGTTGAAAGAAAAGAGAGTTATCTCTTTATATGTTTATGTTTACATGTACAGTAGCCGCAGTAGTTTGCAAAGAGAGCGTGGTCCGGGTGGGCCACGCAGTTGTATGTAAACACAAGACCTGCGGTTCGAACCCCGGCACAGACTCAGAAATTAAAGTTTTTTTTTTTTTTTTTCTTTTTTTTAATTTTTAATTTAGCACTATTATATTTTAATGAAAATAATCTGAGCCGTCTCACAAGGAGGTGGTGGTGCAATTAGCAGTGTTGCGGCGTGTTTTGCAAGTTGAGTATAAGTTCGCAGGTTGAATTCCCGACACTGAAATTTTCTAATATACTTTTTTAAATTTAAAAAAAAATTTAAATATAAAATATTAACTAGTGCAACAGGGTTGGGTTGTGGTTGATGTCGAGTGTATGGAGTGGCGCAACTAGTAGGGTTGCTGCATGTTCTGGAACCTGATTCTGAAAGCGCGGGTTCGATTCTCATCAGTGACTTGATATACATTTTTTTTTTTAAATTGAATTTTAAAACTTAAATTTGAAATTACAGTCGTATTCAAATATTAATTTCGAATACAAGGAGAGAACGGGGTCTTTTACAGTCGGCGCGCTCGACTGTAGCCTTTCTTACTTGTTTTTTTTAATATTTTATAACCACTTTTTTATCATTAAGTAATTTAAATATAATTTGTTCAAAATGTGTTTCACTCTTACGGAGTCTTGACTCAAAATCACCATTTATGGTCTTAAATTGTTCAATAGCATTGTTCAATTCATTTTCAAAATGTAGTTTTAAGAGAACTTCTTGTTTTGCTAATAGATTTTCATATTTACTAGTTAAAACATTAAACATGTTCTCAAATACATTTCTTTCACGTTCCATGCGTTGTTCAATATTAGTTTGCAACTCTTTTATTCAAAATACTTTATAATGAAAGCATCAGTTTGATAACTTTTATAAGAAGATCCCCTAGCAGAGTTAGAAGATCGTGCAAATTTATCCATGATTAGAATTAACATTCATATGTTGTAGTTCGGAAACGTATGATTTTATCCTTGATTAGAATTTTGGTTGAAGTATACTTTTTAATAAACAAGATTCGAGTTATTTTAGCCAGTTTTTTTTCATATTATGCTGCCACAACGAGCACTCATAATTTACAATATTAACAAGTAAGAAAGGCAATAGTCGAGCACGCCGACTGTAAGAGACCCCGTACTCTTCTTGTATTCCAATTCAAAATTAATATTTAAATCTGACTGTATTTAATTTAAAATTTAAATATTAAAAAAAAAATTCGTTTGTCATTACATGTATGCACAAACATATGTATATATGTGTGTACGTATATATACTATGGCTTGGCACGGCTGCCAAATATGCGCAGCGTATGTTTCTGTCTCTCTCGTATTCATGCATTGGCATTCCGCTTAACCGTAAAGCTTTGTTACCTGGTTCGTTTGTTTATAATTTGATTTTTATGCAACTTTCAGGATAGTTTGATATAATTTATCTTTAAACATATTTTGAATTGCAATACTGTACTATATTAGCAAATGCCTTAAAAGCGGCATGTAAATTTGAAAAATTGTTTAGTTCTTGAGGGAAAAGGGGGCGTGTCAGGCTAAAATTTTTAATGACGTTGCATTTGTGCTGTTTCAAGAAACCTGCGTACCAGAATTGGTGTTCCTAAGTGCCATGGTTACGGAGATATTCGCAAAAAACATCAATTTTTTTCGAGGTGTGTCTAGTTTTTTGCTTATTGCGGGGGCGGTAGGGGGCGTGGCACTGATTTGAAATAAACTTGATCTGCTTGCAAAAGTTATGGAATTTTTGTTACAAATTTGGAGTCTCTAGCTCTTATAGTCTCTGAGATCCAGGTGTTCATACAGACGGACGGACGGACAGACGGACATGGCTATATCGACTCGGCTATTGATGCTGATCAAGAATGTATACTTTATGGGGTCGGAAACGCTTCCTTTAACCTGTTACGCACATTTCGGTTCTGACAAACCTAATAGACCCCTTTTTAAGAGTACGGGGTCTAAAAAATTATAACGACTATGCTCATTGAAGGATGGTTAATGAATAACAACAATTTAGTATAGAATATGCTTTATATATATATATAATTTTTTTATTAAAATCTCTTTTCTTAATATATAATATTGGCCTCCCTTAACTCTTCTATAATAGAAATAATCTCATTGTTATGATTATTATGTCCGGCTGATTGTGATGATATTAAAAGTCTCAGACGTTCAACTAGCTCGTTAGGATCATCCCAATAGATATAGTTACTCTTTGTATTATTCAACTGCATGAGTCCACTTCCTTTAACTTTTATTGGAGTAGAGGTGCTCTTCGATTTATTTTTTCTTATAAACGACTTTTCTTTGTAAAGAAGTTCTAAAGGCTGGGGTATTTCTCAGTCTACCTGAGTCCTCTTTATAAGAAATTTATAAGACCTGGAACCATGGAGCGAGACTAAATAGTCGCTACGATAGAATTGGCGACTATTATAGGGTAAGATGCAATTGAGTGGGAAAGAGTTTGTTTGGCACACCAACGATGAGGACTCCCTGTACGATACCTAGGTCCACGTCGGCAAATATACGCGTAAAACGCAGTAATTTGCTTACTCGTCCCACTGTGCGTTCTCGTTGGAAATCTGCACGTGAAAACGCACTAGATTTCACTGTCCGTTGTGTTGGCAAATGTACGCGTAAAACGCAGTAATTTGCCTATTCGTCCCACTGTGCGTCGTCGTTGGAAATCTGCACGTGAAAACGCACGAGATTCCACTGTCCGTTGTGTTGGCAAATATACGCGTAAAACGCAGTAATTTGCCTATTCGTCCCACTGTGCGTCGTCGTTGGATGGACTGGGTGGAAATTAACAAGCCGCGTAATTTCGTTGTAAGATTCCGATTTATTGTTCTATTTTTTTTTCACTTCACTAAATGCTTACTACTCCACGCACCGTCTCACAAAACCTGACCTAACCTAACCTCCCTAGCCGGCAACCACGCTTACCTGCTTACGCATTGTCGTTGTCTTCTCCTGGCGGCGGTGAAAAACCAAGTGAAGTGCGTAAATTCTGCAAGTTGCTTCCAAGTCGCCTCTGCCAACATGATCGACGGCAGCGCTCTCTCTCATTTGTCGCGTGCTTCCCAGTCTCCTCTGCCAACAAGATCGACAGCGGCGCGCTCTCGTTTGTCGCGTGCCGTTTTGCATCTTACTTTGGTTATTGCTGTCCCGATGTTCTGTCTCCCTCCGGTTGTTCTCTGTAACTTGCATGCTGCCGGCGTCGTTGTTTACTGCTGTGCGGCGTCGCAACTGTTTGTCTGCTTGCTGGCTGCTGCCTCTCTCTCTCTCTGTAGCTTGCTCTCGTTCGCTGCCGGCGTCGTTGTTTTCTGCTGTGCGGCGTCGCGATGGTTTTGTCTGTTTTACGTTTCTTTCGTTACCGTTGCTTGTTATTCTGTGGTTTGTCGCTAGCGGGTTGCCGTTTTTTATACCCTACCTACTCTATTTACCCCCCTCTAGGGTATATATGACTAAGACTCTAAGTGCTTTGTCCTATAGCTCCTTGCTATCTATATTTTCCTAAAAAATAAACGTAGTTAACAAATGTTCTTAAAACTAATAATGAACTCTGGGCTCCATGTCCTCGCTATTGTAAAGACGGTTCTTCACATCTTCTTCTATAAATTTTTTGATTAAATGTGTATATTTTTTAGCTTTAGAGCCCCGAATATGATTAGTGGGATCATAATTTTTTCTAAAAATATTTGTTGACAATATCATATTTTTATAATTGAATTTGTGAACCCCGTAGGCGCCTTGGAAAATATCAAAGAAATTAATCCTGGTGCTACTTTAAATTTTTCATCTCCCAATATGAAGTATTCATTATCAAATTGCAATGGCAAGTTTTCCTAACTCCATTCTCCAGAGGGTTGTTTATGTGGACCATAATTGCTGTCAACTAATTTTTTGTTTTCAAAATCAGTGATGTGGGCGTTGATAAAATCGATGGGAGGTAGCTCAGCAGCGATAGAGCTATCTTCTTCTGTATCATCGTCAAACGAATCGAAGTCAGACTCATGTAAAACAGCAATTTAGATGTTATAGATGTTGCTTTGTTAATGAAATCATTAAGCGGACGTGTAATTGGCTTGAATGTTTCTTCAGGTCTAAGTTCTGTTTCAATTTCACCATGTTTTAGACTTTGAAATTTCCTTTTCGACTCCTTTCTTGTCTTGATCAGTTTTTTTTTAATTTCTTCATTCATTTTAAGAAAATTAGGGTCTATTTGAAATGAGGATCTATTTGAAATTAGGGTCTATTTGAAATGAGGGTCTATTTGAAATGAGGGTATTTTTGATATGAGGGTCTATTTGAAATAAGGGTCTATTTAAAATGAGGTATGAGGTATCCTTCAACAGTTAAATTCATACTCATCTAAGTATCCTTATATCAAATTTATTTAAACTTCAATGAAAGTGTCAAATCCCAATCTGTAACGGTCCAAGTTCAAGGGATCATCCTTACTTATACATAAAAATCCATATTTATCTTTCTAACACAAACGACATAGTTGTGTAAATTTATCATGTCATGTCACCACTGACGTGATCATTATATAGTTATGTGTTTCATATTTAATTCATCTTGTTTAAACAAAAGTATCACATTTGCATTATCTCTTACAAGTTGTTTGGGGATTCGTGTATATGTTTGTGAAAGGTAAAATGAATCGATATTTTTATGACGACCCATACAAAAATATGCTCTATCATTATTTTGATTTTCCGTAGCGATATCATCAAAAATCATGATTGAATTGTTCTTAGCCTGATCTGGTGCTATAACCTCAGCATTATCTGAAAACGTAAAATATCCCATACCTTTAATGGGCTTGATTAATTGTTCTAAATACTGATATTTCGGCTGATATAATGACTTTGAGTACAACTACATCTTTGCAAACTTCAGTCCATTTGGACTCTGTATCAAACTCAACATAACATTCGTTTTCCCGGTATTTGATGGTCCGACAATAAGTGCTCTAATTGAATTTGGTAGTAAACTGCTATGACGAGTTCTTTTAGGCGAATCGGATGTGAAATCCATATTTCTTACAACAATATTAGATTTCTGTTTAACGACTTTCATATTTAGCGTGATATTGTTTTATTTTATCTTTATTCAACAACTGTCTCTCAACGAGTGATGAGTGTATAAAGGAGCTATGCGTTTTTATAATAAATTCAGTTGTAAACCAAACGTGTATGAAGGAAGAGGTCTAGTAAATAATTTAATTGACTCACTCCCATTTGAATTACATCTACCCGGATATCAGTTTTGTGGACCTGGAACAAAATTAAAAGAGCGATTGAAACGTGGTGACAAGGGGATAAATCCATTGGATTCCGCCTGTCGCGAACTCGATATTGCCTACTCAGACAGTAGTAATATTTCCAAACGTCACGAAGCTGATAAAAATTTAGCTGAAAGGGCTTGGTCAAGAGTAACAGCAGCAGATAGTAGTTGGGCCGAGCGAGCTAGGGCTCTTTTAGTAACAAATGCAATGAAAGCGAAAGTAAAATTTGGTATGGGGATCAAAGATAACAAAAAATCTAAAAGAGTGAAAAAGTCCTTTAAGAAAGTTATAGTGAAAAGAGCGAAAAAGGTCTGTAAGAAAGTTCAAGTGAAAAAATATTTCCCAATGCTATTAAGTTGGCAACTCAGGCACTCAAAATTGAAAAACCAAATAATATTGAAAATGCGATAAAAATAGCACATAAGCATGTAAACAATTCTTTGAGTGGAAAGAAAAAGCAAGCCATTATCCCTCGAATTATTAACGTTCCAAAAACCGGAGGAGCATTACCATTGATACCGATCTTAGCAGCTTTAAGCGCTCTTGGGGGTATAACATCTGCCGGTTCATCGATCATTAAAACGTTTAATGAAATCAAGGATGGGAAGAAGCAATTGGAAGAGGCTATTCGGCATAATCGAAAAATGGAATCTATTGCTGTTGGTAAAGGACTATTTTTAAAGCCATATAATAGTGGATATGGATTGTATTTGTCTCCATATATTCATGGAAATGGTATCAAGTCAAAAAACTTTTAAATAGGCTACCTAAAAGAGCACTTACTAATTTTGATATATCATTTTAAGCTGTTTTTTCTGAAATAAATAAAATGAAATAAATACACAATAAAATTTTTTTTTTCCTTTTATTTACAATAAAATATTTACTAAAATATTATTTACAATTATTATTATATATATTATCTAAATAAATTCTATAAACATACAATCGTTTGTATTATCATTATAAAATTCATCCTTAAAATCTTTTTTCTCTTGATTATTAAAATTAATATTTTCCATAAATATATAATCGTTAGAACTATCATTATAAAATTCGTCCCTGAAATCTTGATTATTAATATTATTATTATTTTCTATACAATTAGAACTTATTTTATAATTTCCCTATGCAAGGGTATTTATTTTATTTTGATGTATGCATTTTTTATCATCATCAATTGATAGAACTGTTTTATAAACTCGTTCTGTATAAATTTGATGGAGTCTAGTTCTAAACATTAGCATAGCTCCTCTAACTGTCTTATTATTTAGAAGGCATTCTCTATAACTTTCCAAAGATACTTTGTTCAATGCACATTTTTTTACAGCCTTTGCCTTTTTAATTTCATTTTGACCCGCTGTGACAATGGAATACATTTTACCGCGAAGACCAACAAATTCAGTAATTATACTACCATTACTCTCATCTTTAAACATTCCCAATTTCTTTTTATTGCACTGGACAATCTGATACTTGTCAATAAGTTCATCGGGATAGTCAGATGTATCAAACTTACTAACGATGTCACTTGAAATGTCTCGGAAAAAATCATCAGTTTTAATTTTGTAATAAAAGAGTCAGTGTCCATATAATTCAATTCTAATTTGCCCATGAACTTTGGCTTCATGTATTGATAATGAAAATCATACATCTTCCATTTAGATAGATCTAAAACGCTAAATCCTAAATAAATGGGTTTATTGTATGTACAGTTCATTCGGGTCATTTGAATTGCATACACATCATCAGTTAACCTAAGGCTACTGTGGAAATTAGGTCGTGCTATTAAATCTCGAGCACCTCTAGCATTTTTATTTTTAGTCTCCCAACTGTCGACAAATCTAACATCAACTCGCTTATCTACATTCTCCATTGTCTTACCATAAACAGAGTTGTTCATTAGCTTAAAAATTTTTTTGTGAAATGCATTCGTTGCTAAGGCTCGTTTCTGGGTATTTAAATCAATGCACTTTCTTAGCCACGGTGATTGATTAAATTCTAAAATTCTATGGACTTTTTTAATACTAAACCATTTTCTACACACTGTTTCAATACTGTATAGTGAATAGGATATTTAATTTTCATTGTTAAGTCTGCAATCAACTTTTTTTTGCTTGGAATTGGGTTTTATTTTCAGGACAGAATGGGAGATCATTATGATAATCATGAAGTGATTGTGGATATTCCAAATCAACGTCATATATATGACCAATGCTACTATTTGAATCCACATTTATGGAAAAATCATTAATGTTAGCATTAATCCTTGAAATAGCTGAATCATCTAACCACTTAAAACCACCCGTTGAAAGACTTTGAGACATCGCCCAACCATATAAGTTGTTGGCATCCAAATAGGCTATATGCGATGATTGTTTCGTGCTATCATATTTAGACATGTATTTATTATTTGCAATAGCATGTCTTTTTGAACGTTGCACCAAGCCTCCTCTAATTCCTCTCTCTATAAAATTATATTTATCACCGTCAGTAAAGAGTTCTAATTTAATTCCCGTTGTTTTCAACATTGCATCCCAAGACAATCCTGGGATAGTTAAAAGTAAAACATATATTTTTAAATAAAGTTTTACATAATCAGCTAATGTACGACAGTTGAATGTATCCCAAACATTCTTCGCATGTTCATCATCCTCAATGGAACATTCTTCCTCTGTAAGATCATTGAAAAACATTTCTCTACTGGGTAGTGCATTTTCTTTGAGCTTTTCGTTAGAGTCTACATAGCTATATGGAAATACACCTTTCATGCGCATCATTTTAAAATGATTAACTTCAGGATAGTATTTTTTTTAAATTTTAAAATCATCATCATGGAGATTTTTAGCAAGGCTATCTAAGCTTGAAGGCATGAATCTTAGCGAATCTAAAAACCTTAGTGAAATTCCATTCCTATGAAAATGCTTTTTATTTTTTCCCTTTGTTACTACTTTATCTACATCTTTTACCTCAATAAATTTCGAAAGTGATATATAGAGCTCTTTATTTAGAGGGATAACTTCAGTTTTACCCTTAACTTCACAGAGCTCTTTTATGAATAGATGAGAGTCATACTTGCTAAAATTATGAAAAAATATAGGTAGCAATTTAGGTGTCTGATATCGCAAGTTACATATGTTATGTGCTGCTCCTCTATATTTCCCTGTGATATGATCGTGATCGCGAACCTTATATTCGTCAACCGAAAATGGTTTGTCACAAATATGACATAAGCAAGCAGCATTGAAACAAGATTGCTCATCTTGACTCAAATTCATTTCAATGATTTTGCATAAATAGCGCTTATATAAATCTTTAGCCTTACTAACAATGGAATCAACAAATTGTTTAGCCACATCTGGACCAACACCAACTACAAGCTCATCTAAATTGGAGTCAAATGTGCATTTAACATAATAACTAAAGGCATATGGGATATGCTTTCTAACTTGGACAGTATTATTTCCTACTTTCTTATTAAAATTTTTTAAAATGCATTCAAAATCAGCATAAACTGCAAAGGGTACATCTAAGGAACATTCAAAATTTGTAAACTCTAGAAAGTTCTCACCAATGATGGGAAATGAAGAGACCTTTTTTCGACAACCTCCATTGTGATGCCGCTCCATAGACTCCTTTTGTGTGGTGTAATATAAGCAATCATTGCAAATGAATTTCTTGCTCTTCCGCTTTGATAGTTGCATACCCATCAGGCTGAAAGTAAAAATTTTTCATTTTTATTAATTAATATAAAAATATATATATAGTTTAAGCTAACTTACCTAGAGACATCTTTTATTAGCACAAAGTGGGAGTGTGGATTTTCCTGAATAAGCAAAATGTTTATGTGATGTGTTTTTTCATTGCTTGCTTTATAGTATGGTCCGACAACACTGTTATCCTGATAGGCAAACGCATTAATGCTGATAGTGGGGTTCAGCTTCTCAAAATGACCAATTTTTTTATAGTTCAATGGGAACTGGAGACCAGAGAAATCCAAGACTTTTCCATTTGGTAGATTTATTATGTCATCAGCAATGTTTGGTATTCCATATGATGAAGTCAAGTTCGCATCTTGACTAACATTAGATAGAGCTGCGATGATGACCCATTTGAAGCAAAGTTGTCCGCGTTCTCAATATTTAAAACCGCATTCTGTTTTTTGGAGAGAGATTTCGGTAGTGGGAAGAATCTTACTACCTTTAATGGAGCATACTGATTCATGTTCATGTCCAGAAAATTTATTTTAACCAGACTCCATCCACTTCCTTCACCTTCAAATTCACTCATTTTTCGAGATATGATGTTAGCATCGAAGATATCTCCACAGTTGTGTGACTTTGTTAACACTTGCATTTTTGTAATATGACTAAATATTTCACAAGCATTAGGGTCCAGTGCTGTCAGTTTTATGTAAGTAGCATGCAGCTCAAAATTAATTTTAATTGCATTATGCTTTTCCAAATCCAAAACCATTTGAGTTTCAATAAATGGTTTTGCTGCGTTGAGAAATCCCAATGGTGCAATGATGTTCTCATATTGGTTTTTATGTCTATATGTTGCAATTCTTTCCGAAAATCCAACGTCGATCATGTCAAGTCCACCATTAAGGAGAATACCACATTTATTTTTATGTTTGGTAGTCCTCAAATGGTATTGAAAATTATTTTTTATGACATTTTCATCGCACACATTGCAATACTTTACATTGGTCTTCATAACATCTTTGTGGGATTTCTTATGATCTTGTAATGTGGTAGATGTTAGAAATTCTTTTTGACATGTATCACAAGAATATTTTTTGATGGTTTCATGGTTCGTCATGTGAGCCTTTAATTCAAATCCATATTTAAATATTTTATTTCATGTGGGGCACTTATGAATTTTCCGATTAGTATGTGATACTTCATGTCGTTTAAGATCATGTTTCCTCCTGGTCACGTAATCACAAGCTGAACACTTAAAGTCTCCATTCTTTACAATTTTAGACGATGAAGATGTTGAGGGCTCCATTATAGTTAATTTTATTTATTTTTGGTTTTGCTTAAATTATTTAGTTAAAAATTTAAAAATGTTTTGTTTATTTTATTTTATTTATTTTTTTTTTTTTTGATAAATAAACAATTGTGTTAATTTGTTCTCGGGGAAAACTGAATATGCTAGTTTCACTTTCGACTTGAAAACTCTTATTGATGCATAGTTGATCTTGGACCCACTTTTATATGCACCTATTCCAACCAAAATGTTGCACCTTTAGAGGTTTATTTGTAACAATTTATGTTATTTCTGTATTAAACATGATGGGTACTCAACGATAATTAAGGATATCAAAAGGGCGGTTAATAAAATTTATGATATGTACTATTTTTCTAGAAAAGTTGTGGCTGCGAATAAGGTCACTCTCACTACTACCACAATTTTTATCATATCTACTAGGTTTTGTAAATATTACACCTACTCATGATAATTATCTTTCTAAAGGGACAACCATCGAGTGTATATAATGGACACGCAAAGTTGTGGGTGCGAAAAAGGACGCACCTGCTACTCACTGCTACCTCTACCTAAAAATTATCTTTCTAAAGGGACAACCATCGTGTGCATATACGGGGAATGAAAAGACAATTGTTTTTATGTTTTCAATTGGATATATTTACTTATTTATATTTATTTAATTCTACTTTTTTAATTTTCATTTAATTATATTTTAAGCTGATAACGTTCCTCTTCTCCTTCAATTGATAATACCTTCTCCCGGATAATATCATATGTTCCATTATTGATGGCCGTCAGAGTAGCGTCTTGCATAGCATTATATTTTTTTGATAAAAACATAAGTTGGTTGCTTACTTCTAAAACAATGCAGGGTCCAAACTTGGTAGAGATTCTAGCTGCATTTGTTATACGATACTTTTGATCCGGTATCATATCTTTGATTTTCAGAATAGTCTTTGATACCTTTGTGTTGAAGTTCTGAATTATAAAGTTTGTTGACTGCATGTTTTGTTTTATATTTTTTAAGCAATATCTTTAAATGTTTAAATTTTAACAATTTTTAACTTCCACGTCGAAAGAAAATATTTATTCGAATGAGTATTGAGTAGACTTGCGCTTCTTTTATAACAAAAAATTTTTAGCTAGGGAACATGTATTACCTCATTAAAATATTTAAATTTATGCTAATGTTCATATCCCTTAATTAATGACGCTTTGCAAGGGCTATTTATACACCTGGAAAGAAGCCTCATGGGATTGTCATAGAACAATCCACTATAATATTTCATCTTACCGACTACTTCTCATCTGTTTTTTATTAAGGTTTCAAGTTGTTGACATTTTCCTTTTTTATCTATAGATATGCATGGGCAATTCTGGACATGTCTGATCGTGTTCCCAAATAGACCCAATTTAACTATTTTTATTAGGGTAATAACATCTTGACACTTTCCCTTTTTATCTATGGTTAGCTCTGTTGGAGATGTTTGAGCGCGAGCCAACATGTGTTCTTGCAGGTGAACATGAAAATCTATCAGCAGGTGAACAGGAAATTCTATCTACATACCTAACAAGCAAAGAAAATATTATCCCTCATAACAACCTAAACATAAGAACAAAACCTGTTTTAAGTAAAAAACTCATCCCTAAACCGAATTGGTAGTTATACACGGAGAGAAAATCAACCCTAGAACATGTAATTCAAGCGATCGTGTGTAAGGATGTTTAAAAAGGTGGTTGTTGTATATGAGAGAGCGGGAAAGAGAGACAGACGGAAAAATAAGGAAAGAAAAATAGAGAGGGGAAAAGAGAGAATATCAAAATTGGATTATTACTCCTCCTCCCCACACCCTCTGCTCGCTTACTTACTTACTCACTTGCTCACTTACTAACTTGCTCACTTACTCACTTGCTCACTTGCTCACCCTGCTCACTTACTCACTTGCTCACTTACTCACCTTTTTTTGCTCACTTGCGAGTTTACGCACTTGCTCACTATTTTTGGCACCCCCAATTAATGGCTACTAATAGGGTTGCTGCATGTTCTGGAACCTGAGTCTGATAGCGCGGGTTCGATTCCCATCAGTGACTTAATATAAAATTTGTTCATAAATTTATTTTTAAAACTTAAATTTTAAATTACAGTCGTATTCAAATATTAATTTCGAATACAAGGAGAGTACGGGGTCTTTTACAGTCGGCGCGCTCGACTGTAGCCTTTCTTACTTGTTTTTTTTTTTTTGTTTTTCTCGTTTTCGAGTATTTAACCGAACCGAATTTTTGTTAGTCCCCCGTATATCATCATCACAGCTGTTGTTAACAAATACTCTCTCGGGGTTTACTATAATCACGATTTACAGACTGTATTTAATTTTTAGACCCCGTTCTCTAAAAAAGAGTATAGGGGTCTATTAGGTTTGTCAGAAGCCAAATGTGCGTAACAGGCAGAAGGAAGCTTTTCCGACCCCATAAAGTATATATATTCTTGATCAGCATCAACAGCCGAGTCGATATAGCTATGTCCGTCTGTCCGTCCGTCCGTCCGTCCGTCTGTATGAACTCCTGGATCTTTTAAACTACAAGAGCTAGAACCACCAAATTTGTAATAAAAATTCAGTAACTTTTGCAAGCAGATCAAGTTTATTTCAAATCAGTGCCACGCACCCTACCGCCCCCGCAATAAGCAAAAAACCAAAGACACCTCGAAAAAAATTGATGTTTTCCGCGAATATCTCCGTAACTATGGCACTTACGACCACCAATTTGGGTACGAAGGTTCCTAGGGACAGCATAAATGCAGTGCCGTTTTTAAGGCATTTGTCCTCATCGTACAGTGTTGTAATTTAAGATTCGTTTAAAGACAAATCATATCAAACTACCCTGAAAGTTGCATAAAAATCCAACTATAAACAACTGAGCAATTACGTAACAAGGTGTTCCTTGAAGCGCATTGTCAATGCACGTGGTTGAAAGAAAAGAGATAACTGTATGTTTATATGTACATTAGCCGCAGTAGTTTGCAAAGAGAGCGTGGTCCGGGTGGGCCACGCAGTTGTATGTAAACACAAGACCTGCGGTTCGAACCCCGGCACAGACTCAGAAATTAAAGTTTTTTTTTCTGTTTTCTTTTTTTTTAATTTAACACTTTTATATCTTAATGAAAATAATCGGAGCCGTCTCACAAGGAGGTGGTGGTGCAATTAGTAGTGTTGCGGCGTGTTTTGCAAGTTGAGTATAAGTTCGCAGGTTGAATTCCCGACAGTGAAATATTCTAATATCCTTTTTTAAATTTAAAAAAAAAAATGTAAATATAAAATATTAACTAGTGCAACAGGGTTGGGTTGTGGTTGATATCGAGTGTATGGAGTGGCGCAAGTTCTGGAACCTGAGTCTAATAGCGCGGGTTCGAATCCCATCAGTGACTTGATATAAATTTTTTTTTTTAATTTAATTTTAAAACTTAAATTTGAAATTACAGTCGTATTCAAATATTAATTTCGAATACAAGGAGAGTACGGGGTCTTTTACAGTCGGCGCGCTCGACTGTAGCCTTTCTTACTTGTTTGTTTATATTTTTGTTGTCTTAAAGATTTTAAACAATATTCAAGTTCCGATAATTTTACTGAATCTTTAAAGAAGAAAAGTACAAGTTCGTTGTGCAGCAAAAAAACACCTTAATAATTGCGCAAATTCTTCGCCAGTTAATAGTGCCTTTTTAATCAGGTCTCATGGGTGCGCCATCGGGATATTCATCTACTTACTGTTGGACGATATACGTACACATCGGATCAACGGTTTGAAGCAATGCACTCACCACATGCTGAAGACTGGACACTTCGTATACGGTATGCTCAACGTAAGGATTCAGGAACATATGAATGCCAAGTCTCAACAACACCCCCAATCGGGCATTCTGTATTTTTAAACATAGTGGGTGAGTGCCGAACAATTTTAATATTTTGAAACTAAACATTTGGGCAGGTAGATTTTTATTATACTCTCTGCAAGAGTATATTGGGTTTGTGCAAATGTATGTAACAGGCAGAGAGAGGCGTGGCAGACCCCATAAAGTATATATATTCTTGATCAGCGTCACAAGCCGAGTCGATATAGCCATGTGCGTCTGTCCGTCTGTCTGTCTGTCTGTATGAACACACAGATTTCAGAGATGATAAAAGCTACAAGTTCGGGTTTGGTCTCAATCGACTCGATATTTAGTCAGTCAATACAAGAATCCCTTTTTTTCGATGCCACGCCCCATTCGCCCACAATGAGTGAAAAACCCGTCACACCTCGGAAAAATCTATGTTTTCTGCGAATATCTCAGTAATTATGGCACCTAGGAATACCAATTTTGGTACACGTGTTCCTAGAGATCGCATAAATGCAATGACATAAAAAGTTTTGTGCTGCCACGACCCCTTTTTCCGCAAGAAATAAAAGAAAATTTCAAACTTGCATGCCGTTTTTAAAGCATTTATTCTTATCGTACAGTGTTGCTCTGTATGATTCGTTTGAAGACGTATCATGTCAAACTCTCCTGAAAGTTTCATAAGAATCCGACCATAAACAAGAAAGAAATGAAGCAACAAAGATTTTATTCGAGAACAATGAGTGCGAGAGACAGCGCTAGTCGTGCCGACCAATAGTATTCATACGAATGAATTTGTATGTACATACAGACAAACACATGTATGCTCGATTATGCATAGCTTTTTTTTTTTTGTTTTAACATGTTCTAATACAAGAACTATCTATTGTAATATCTGGATACCGATTTAAGCATTATAATTGGGAATAAAAGCAGAGAATATTATACGGTCGGGCGTGTTCGACTGCACTTTTCTTTCTTGTTAGACCCCGTACTCTAAAAAAGAGTATAGGGGTCTATTAGGTTTGTCAGAAGCCAAATGTGCGTAACATGCAGAAGGAAGGTTTTCCGACCCCATAAAGTATATATATTCTTGATCAGCATCAACAGCCGAGTCGATATAGCTATGTCCGTCCGTCCGTCTGTATGAACTCCTGGATCTTTTAAACAACAAGAGCTAGAACCACCAAATTTGTAATAAAAATTCAGTAACTTTTGCAAGCAGATCAAGTTTATTTCAAATCAGAGCCACGCACCCTACCGCCCCCGCAATAAGCAAAAAACCAAAGACACCTCGAAAAAAAATTGATGTTTTCCGCGAATATCTCCGTAACTATGGCACTTACGACCACCAATTTGGGTACGAAGGTTCCTAGGGACAGCATAAATGCAGTGCCATTAAAATTTTTTTGCTGCCACGCTCCCGTTTTCCACAAGAAAACAAATTAAATTTTCAATTTCGATGCCGTTTTTAAGGCATTTGTCGTCATCGTACAGTGTTGTAATTTAAGATTCGTTTAAAGACAAATCATATCAAACTACCCTGAAAGTTGCATAAAAATCCAACTATAAACACCTGAGAAATTACGTAACAAAGTGTCCCTTGAAGCGCATTGTCAATGCACGTGGTTGAAAGAAAAGAGAGTTATCTCTTTATATGTTTATGTTTATATGTACATTAGCCGCAGTAGTTTGCAAAGAGAGCGTGGTCCGGGTGGGCCACGCAGTTGTATGTAAACACAAGACCTGCGGTTCGAACCCCGGCACAGACTCAGAAATTAAAGTTTTTTTTTCTGTTTTCTTTTTTTTTAATTTAATATCTTAATGAAAATAATCGGAGCCGTCTCACAAGGAGGTGGTGGTGCAATTAGTAGTGTTGCGGCGTGTTTTGCAAGTTGAGTATAAGTTCGCAGGTTGAATTCCCGACACTGAAATATTCTAATATACTTTTTTAAATTAAAAAAAAAAAATGTAAATATAAAATATTAACTAGTGCAACAGGGTTGGGTTGTGGTTGATATCGAGTGTATGGAGTGGCGCAAGTTCTGGAACCTGAGTCTAATAGCGCGGGTTCGAATCCCATCATTGACTTGATATAAATTTTTTTTTTAAATTTAATTTTAAAACTTAAATTTGAAATTACAGTCGTATTCAAATATTAATTTCGAATACAATGAGAGTACGGGGTCTTTTACAGTCGGCGCGCTAATTACCAGTCCAAGATCCTTGTATCCTTGGTTCTCTGGATTGTCCTGGGACTTTAACTTTTTGTTTGCTGCTGTTTGATGCCAAATAAAATACAACTGTTCTTTTCTGATTTCAACTTCCAACTGATTTTTATTTATTGATTTTTAACTTAAGAAACCTACGCAGAGGATCTCTATATTAAAGTACATAATATATATATATATATATATATAGGGCTATGTATAGGCTATGTATGGGGCTATGTATGTTGAGAACGCTGATTCGGCTTTACGCCGGATGTCGAGTCCCAGATTCCGAAGTTGTTTACATTAAATCTTGAGTGGCTAGCATATGCTACGTTAGCTAATTATTGTCAAGTGTTTTGAAAGGGCCGGACCACACAATGTACAAGTTGAATGAAATTGGGTTTGATCGGGGGTGACGCAGAGCTGAAGGCGGTAACTCCTCCCCCCTTAACTTGGAACGATGGCCATAACGATGGCATGTCCAAGACGGTTGTGGCTGGAGTGACAATTGGAGCAAAGGTTGGGGGCGAAAATGTAATGGTTTTTCGTTTATAGATCCAGGCGAATGTTGTGGCTATTGACAATCCGATGATGAGCAAATAGACAGTTGTCAGATGTGTGGCAGCTTGATGTTTTATCGGGAAGACTTCCTGATCGTTTTGTAGGTCGTAAAGGTGTAAGTTTAGCAAACTAAGATTTTTTGTAGAAGTGTTTATGGTCAAGTTGTTAATGTGTGGTAAGTTGATTTCGAATTTGTCTTCAATAGTGGTGGCGGCGTCGACGTACTTAATGCCATTCACGGATATTGAGCAGTTATTATAGTGGATGATCATGGATCCGCTAAGAGTTTTGGCTGGTATACAAGTGGAAGTGAGGTTTATGTTTTTGGCGTTGAAGATTAGTAGCAGTCCCTTTATTGGTACGAAGATTTGTTGTGGTTGACCCCCATCGATGACGTTGCAAGTCGCCATGCTATTGTTAAGTAGGTTTGATAGGCAGCGGGGATTTGTAGGTAAAGTTGGGTTCTTACATACATATAATTTGCCCAACTTAATACATGGTGAATTTAATACCTTAATTGTTAACTTATTTTGAATAATATGTTTAGGTAGTGTTACAAATTTTGTGTTATTAAATGGTAAAGATATTAGTTGGTCGTATTCATAATGTTCTTTTGATAAGATAGGAATTTTTATTTTAAAAACAAGTGTTTTATTTTTTGTTATTGATTCTAGAGACAGAACATTGTACATTTCGTGATCTAAGTTTATTGTTACATTTTGTTGTTGAAATATGTTTTTTATTTTTTGAATTTCTTCTGTATTTAAGATATATTTAGGGATTATGTTTAGTTTTGTGAACAATAGGCTTTCTGCAATATTGTTTAAATGATTGAGTAAAATGTCTATATTGTAATTAATTCTAGCAATATATTGGTTTATTTTTAAGTTTCGTTCTTCTGTATCTAATTGTTTAAATATTTTATTTTGATAGGTGTTTATGAAATTGCTAATTGTTTCCTGTTCTTTATTTATATGGTCTGTGATATTCTTAAATCTAATAAATGTTTCCTTTTGTAATGCTTGTTCAAGTTCAAGGTTTTTGTGGACATCTGCTAATTCTTTATTTATTTTTGTTTCGTCTTCGGCGTCCATATTTCCGGTTACGAATTTTACCACGCTACCTAGTCCATTAATTAACCCTCTCCTTGGCCTATTAGTGCTGGGAAGTAGGGTATCTAACCTATCGACGACTTGGGTTATTTTTTTATTAAGTATAAGCTTTAGTTCGGAAAATTCTAAGTCATCGGGTAAGTTTTTGATTATATCTGTTATTTTGTTTGCGTTTATTACGTAGTCGTTTAAGTTTATTACATGGTTTATTATTTTGAAACAGTCCACTACCCTAGCCACACCTATGTTAACTTTAATAAAAGGCTGGTCTTTGTCCAAACTATCGATCACTAGGCGTTGGGAAATGCCTAACGACAACCTGTAAGTATTTAATTTATTGTAGAGTTAGTTGCTGTTGGTAATGTATGTGCTTGTGTGTTGTGTAAATTCTTAGTTATTTTCCTTATTTTTTGTTTGTGTAACTTTTGTCTTTTAGCTGTTCTGATTGTTATTCCGTTTTCTAGTACTATTTTGTGTTTGCTGAATCTAGGTGTAATCTTATTTCTTCTGTTTTCTTTCCTAAAAATTAGGTTGCCAGATGGTATTGACGGGGGTTCTATCCTTGATTCATTTAGTTTTTCTGTCCGTTTTATAGTCTGTTGTTATCTCTAGTATGTAATTAAAAAAATAATATGAAATATGTTTTTTTTTGTAATTGTTTGTGTATAGAAAAAAGTAATATAAAGAGTTTGATTGTTTTTTTTTTTTTTGTATAAAAAGGTAATATAAAAAAAAAGTATACATAGTAATATTATAATATGTGTGTTTTAATAGGTATTGCATATAAAGATAATGTAATTGTTTGTGGTTTTATGAAAAATTAGAGTGTTAATATTAAATGTGTATTCATAAAAAATTTTTTTTTGAATATTTGGGAAATCAGCTGATGTAGAATTATTTCCTCTCTTCCCTTTTTTTTTTGTTGTTTGTGCTTTATTTCAGTAGACGTCTTTAATGTGTATTGTTTTGTGTGAGTGGTATTTTTCTTATTATTTATACAGTGTGAACCCAATGGCAACGGCATAAGAACCAGAAGACTTGTATTGTGTACAGAATTTGTATACTAAGGCAAAAAATTTTTTTTATTCTTTTTTGTTTTTTGGTGACTTGAAACATGTAATAAAACAAGTAAGAAAGGCTACAGTCGACCGCGCCGACTGTAAAAGACCACGTACTCTCCTTGTATTCGAAATTAATATTTGAATGCAACATAATTTAAAATTTAAGTTTTAAAATAAAATTTAAAAAAAAAGTTTTGAATCAAGTCACTGACGGGATTCGAGCCCGCGCTAACTGACGCAAGTTCTATAACATGCTGCAACCCCAGTAGTTTCACCACACCATTCATTTTACACATATCCGATTATTTTCATTTATATATATTAATGTAGTCATATATAAAAAAAAAAACAAAAATAAAATAAATAAATGTGTTAGTTCCAGGTTTGAACCGCAGACCATTGGTTTAGAAAGAAATACCACCTTCACCTAGGCCACACTCCGTTTGGTAACTGTCTTGACTAATATAAGTGAACATAGAGTTATCTCTTTACTTTCAACCACGTGCACATAAATTACATTTATTCAATTTTACAAAGTAAACGCCAAACGACTAACCGTAACCCTACACTGTTGCTCCAGTTAATATTGTATATTTACATTTTTGTTTAAAATTTAAAAAAGTAGATTAACAAATTCCACTTTTGGGAATTGAACTTGCGAACTTATAAGCAACTTGCAGAACACGTCGCAACCCTATCAGTAGCACCACGACCCACATTTGACACATGTCCGATTATTTTCATTTACATATAATAATGTTGTTATATAACAAGTAAAAAAAAAAAAAAAAAAATTGAATTTCCGAGTCTGTGCCGGGGTTCGAACCGCAGGTCTTGAGTTTACATACAAGGAGTCTCTACTACCTGGGCCACGCTTCCTTTGCAAACTCCTGCGGCTAATGTATATATAAACATAGTGTTATTTCTTTTCTTTCAACTACGTGCATTCACAACGCGCTTCAATTGATAATTTGTTACCTAATTGCTCAGTTGTTTATAGTTGGATTTTTATGCAACTTTCAGGGTAGTTTGATATAATTAGTCTTTAAACAAATGTTGTAATTACAATACTGTAATATATTAGCAAATGCTTTTAAAACGGCATGTAAATTTTAAAAAGTTTTTTAGTACTTCTGGGAAAAGGGGGCGTGGCAGACCAAAACTTTTAATGACGTTGCATTTGTGCTGTTTCTAGGAACCTGCGTGCCATGGTTACGGAGATATTCGCAGAAAACATCGATTTTTTCCAAGGTGTGTATAGTTTTTTGCTTATTGCGGGGGCGGTAGGGGGCGTGGCCCTGATTTGAAATAAACTTGATCTGCGTACATCATAGACGGACTTTCATTTAAAAATTTGGTGACTCTAGCTCTTGTAGTTTAAAAGATCCAGGTGTTCATACAGACGGACAGACAGACGGACGGACGGACAGACGGACATTGCTATATCGACTCGGCTGTTGATGCTGATCAAGAATATATATACTTTATAGGGTCGGAAAAGCTTCCTTTTGCCTGTTTTCTTTTCCTTTTTTTTTAAGATTTTAATTATATTAGGAAAACATATTATTATTTTATTTTGTTTTTTATATTTGGCGGTTATCAGCACTTGATGTCCGCCACAATATAAAATTATTTGTTTCAATAATATCGAACAGTGATCAGCACTTGATGTCTGTCGATATATTGAAAATTTATATTGTAGTGTATAACACTTTTGTCGTTATTATTTTTATTTTTATTTTTTTTTTTTTTTTTTTTATATTTGGCGGTTATCAGCACTTGATGTCCGCCACAATATAAAATTATTTGTTTCAATAATATCGAACAGTGATCAGCACTTGATGTCCGTCGATATATTGAAAATTTATATTGTAGGGTATAACACTTTTGTCGTTATTATTTTTTCTTCTTTTTTTTTTATATTTGGCGGTTATCAGCACTTGATGTCCGCCACAATATAAAATTATTCGTTTCAATAATATCGAACAGTGATCAGCACTTGATGTCTGTCGATATATTGACAATTTATATTGTAGGGTATAACACTTTTCTCGTCATTATTTTTTCTTTTTTTTTTTATATTGGGCAGTGATCAGCACGTGATGTCTAGCACAATAGAAGAATTATTTATTTCAAAAATGTCAAACAGTTATCAGCACTTGATGTCTGTTGGCATATTGAAAATTTATATTGTAGGATATAACTATTTCATCGTTATTTATTTTTTGTAATATAAATTTTTTCTCAATAATATCAAACAGTGATCAGCACTTGATGTCTGTTGATATATTAAAAATTTATTTTGTAGGGTATATTTATTCCTTATTGGGCAGTGATCAGCACTTGATGTCTGCCACAATAGAAGAATTATTTATTTCAAAAAAATGTCAAACAGTTATCAGCACTTGATGTCTGTTGGCATATGGAAAATGTATATTGTAGGATATAACTATTTCATCGTTATTTATTTTTTTTTTTAATATAAATTTTTTCTCAATAATATCAAACAGTGATCAGCACTTGATGTCTGTTGATATTGAGTGGTATTTTTCTTATTATTTATACAGTGTAAACCCAATGGCAACGGCATAAGAACCAGAAGACTTGTATTGTGTACAGAATTTGTATACTAAGGCAAAACATTTTTTTTATTCTTTTTTGTTTTTTGGTGACTTGAAACATGTAATAAAACAAGTAAGAAAGGCTACAGTCGACCGCGCCGACTGTAAAACACCACGTACTCTCCTTGTATTCGAAATTAATATTTGAATGCAACATAATTTAAAATTTAAGTTTTAAAATAAAATTAAAAAAAAAAGTTTTGAATCAAGTCACTGACGGGATTCGAGCCCGCGCTAACTGACGCAAGTTCTATAACATGCTGCAACCCCAGTAGTTTCACCACACCATTCATTTTACACATATCCGATTATTTTCATTTATATATATTAATGTAGTCATATATAAAAAAAAAAACAAAAATAAAATAAATAAATGTGTTAGTTCCAGGTTTGAACCGCAGACCATTGGTTTTGAAAGAAATACCACCTTCACCTAGGCCACACTCCGTTTGGTAACTGTCTTGACTAATATAAGTGAACATAGAGTTATCTCTTTACTTTCAACCACGTGCACATAAATTACATTTATTCAATTTTACAAAGTAAACGCCAAACGACTAACCGTAACCCTACACTGTTGCTCCAGTTAATATTGTATATTTACATTTTTGTTTAAAATTTAAAAAAGTAGATTAACAAATTCCACTTTTGGGAATTGAACCTGCGAACTTATAAGCAACTTGCAGAACACGTCGCAACCCTATCAGTAGCACCACGACCCACATTTGACACATGTCCGATTATTTTCATTTACATATAATACTGTTGTTATATAACAAGTAAAAAAAAAAAAAAGAAAATTGAATTTCCGAGTCTGTGCCGGGGTTCGAACCGCAGGTCTTGAGTTTACATACAAGGAGTCTCTACTACCTGGGCCACGCTTCCTTTGCAAACTCCTGCGGCTAATGTATATATAAACATAGTGTTATTTCTTTTCTTTCAACCACGTGCATTCACAACGCGCTTCAATTGATAATTTGTTACCTAATTGCTCAGTTGTTTATAGTTGGATTTTTATGCAACTTTCAGGGTAGTTTGATATAATTAGTCTTTAAACAAATGTTGTAATTACAATACTGTAATATATTAGCAAATGCTTTTAAAACGGCATGTAAATTTTAAAAAGTTTTTTAGTACTTCTGGGAAAAGGGGGCGTGGCAGACCAAAACTTTTAATGACGTTGCATTTGTGCTGTTTCTAGGAACCTGCGTGCCATGGTTACGGAGATATTCGCAGAAAACATCGATTTTTTCCAAGGTGTGTATAGTTTTTTGCTTATTGCGGGGGCGGTAGGGGGCGTGGCCCTGATTTGAAATAAACTTGATCTGCGTACATCATAGACGGACTTTCATTTAAAAATTTGGTGACTCTAGATCTTGTAGTTTAAAAGATCCAGGTGTTCATACAGACGGACAGACAGACGGACGGACGGACAGACGGACATTGCTATATCGACTCGGCTGTTGATGCTGATCAAGAATATATATACTTTATAGGGTCGGAAAAGCTTCCTTTTGCCTGTTTTCTTTTCCTTTTTTTTTAAGATTTTAATTATATTAGGAAAACATATTATTATTTTATTTTGTTTTTTATATTTGGCGGTTATCAGCACTTGATGTCCGCCACAATATAAAATTATTTGTTTCAATAATATCGAACAGTGATCAGCACTTGATGTCTGTCGATATATTGAAAATTTATATTGTAGTGTATAACACTTTTGTCGTTATTATTTTTATTTTTATTTTTTTTTTTTTTTTTTTTTTATATTTGGCGGTTATCAGCACTTGATGTCCGCCACAATATAAAATTATTTGTTTCAATAATATCGAACAGTGATCAGCACTTGATGTCCGTCGATATATTGAAAATTTATATTGTAGGGTATAACACTTTTGTCGTTATTATTTTTTCTTCTTTTTTTTTTTATATTTGGCGGTTATCAGCACTTGATGTCCGCCACAATATAAAATTATTCGTTTCAATAATATCGAACAGTGATCAGCACTTGATGTCTGTCGATATATTGACAATTTATATTGTAGGGTATAACACTTTTCTCGTCATTATTTTTTCTTTTTTTTTTTTATATTGGGCAGTGATCAGCACGTGATGTCTAGCACAATAGAAGAATTATTTATTTCAAAAATGTCAAACAGTTATCAGCACTTGATGTCTGTTGGCATATTGAAAATTTATATTGTAGGATATAACTATTTCATCGTTATTTATTTTTTGTAATATAAATTTTTTCTCAATAATATCAAACAGTGATCAGCACTTGATGTCTGTTGATATATTAAAAATTTATTTTGTAGGGTATATTTATTCCTTATTGGGCAGTGATCAGCACTTGATGTCTGCCACAATAGAAGAATTATTTATTTCAAAAAAATGTCAAACAGTTATCAGCACTTGATGTCTGTTGGCATATGGAAAATGTATATTGTAGGATATAACTATTTCATCGTTATTTATTTTTTTTTTTTAATATAAATTTTTTCTCAATAATATCAAACAGTGATCAGCACTTGATGTCTGTTGATATTGAGTGGTATTTTTCTTATTATTTATACAGTGTAAACCCAATGGCAACGGCATAAGAACCAGAAGACTTGTATTGTGTACAGAATTTGTATACTAAGGCAAAACATTTTTTTTATTCTTTTTTGTTTTTTGGTGACTTGAAACATGTAATAAAACAAGTAAGAAAGGCTACAGTCGACCGCGCCGACTGTAAAACACCACGTACTCTCCTTGTATTCGAAATTAATATTTGAATGCAACATAATTTAAAATTTAAGTTTTAAAATAAAATTAAAAAAAAAAGTTTTGAATCAAGTCACTGACGGGATTCGAGCCCGCGCTAACTGACGCAAGTTCTATAACATGCTGCAACCCCAGTAGTTTCACCACACCATTCATTTTACACATATCCGATTATTTTCATTTATATATATTAATGTAGTCATATATAAAAAAAAAAAACAAAAATAAAATAAATAAATGTGTTAGTTCCAGGTTTGAACCGCAGACCATTGGTTTAGAAAGAAATACCACCTTCACCTAGGCCACACTCCGTTTGGTAACTGTCTTGACTAATATAAGTGAACATAGAGTTATCTCTTTACTTTCAACCACGTGCACATAAATTACATTTATTCAATTTTACAAAGTAAACGCCAAACGACTAACCGTAACCCTACACTGTTGCTCCAGTTAATATTGTATATTTACATTTTTGTTTAAAATTTAAAAAAGTAGATTAACAAATTCCACTTTTGGGAATTGAACCTGCGAACTTATAAGCAACTTGCAGAACACGTCGCAACCCTATCAGTAGCACCACGACCCACATTTGACACATGTCCGATTATTTTCATTTACATATAATACTGTTGTTATATAACAAGTAAAACAAGTAAAAAAAAAAAAAGAAAATTGAATTTCCGAGTCTGTGCCGGGGTTCGAACCGCAGGTCTTGAGTTTACATACAAGGAGTCTCTACTACCTGGGCCACGCTTCCTTTGCAAACTCCTGCGGCTAATGTATATATAAACATAGTGTTATTTCTTTTCTTTCAACCACGTGCATTCACAACGCGCTTCAATTGATAATTTGTTACCTAATTGCTCAGTTGTTTATAGTTGGATTTTTATGCAACTTTCAGGGTAGTTTGATATAATTAGTCTTTAAACAAATGTTGTAATTACAATACTGTAATATATTAGCAAATGCTTTTAAAACGGCATGTAAATTTTAAAAAGTTTTTTAGTACTTCTGGGAAAAGGGGGCGTGGCAGACCAAAACTTTTAATGACGTTGCATTTGTGCTGTTTCTAGGAACCTGCGTGCCATGGTTACGGAGATATTCGCAGAAAACATCGATTTTTTCCAAGGTGTGTATAGTTTTTTGCTTATTGCGGGGGCGGTAGGGGGCGTGGCCCTGATTTGAAATAAACTTGATCTGCGTACATCATAGACGGACTTTCATTTAAAAATTTGGTGGCTCTAGCTCTTGTAGTTTAAAAGATCCAGGTGTTCATACAGACGGACAGACAGACGGACGGACGGACAGACAGACGGACGGACGGACATCAGCATGGCGGTTATCAGCACTTGATGTCCGCCACAATATAAAATTATTTGTTTCAATAATATCGAACAGTGATCAGCACTTGATGTCTGTCGATATATTGAAAATTTATATTGTAGGGTATAACACTTTTGTCGTTATTATTTTTTCTTCTTTTTTTTTTATATTTGGCGGTTATCAGCACTTGATGTCCGCCACAATATAAAATTATTCGTTTCAATAATATCGAACAGTGATCAGCACTTGATGTCTGTCGATATATTGAAAATTTATATTGTAGGGTATAACACTTTTCTCGTTATTATTTTTTCTTTTTTTTTTTTTATATTGGGCAGTGATCAGCACGTGATGTCTAGCACAATAGAAGAATTATTTATTTCAAAAATGTCAAACAGTTATCAGCACTTGATGTCTGTTGGCATATTGAAAATTTATATTGTAGGATATAACTATTTCATCGTTATTTATTTTTTGTAATATAAATTTTTTCTCAATAATATCAAACAGTGATCAGCACTTGATGTCTGTTGATATATTAAAAATTTATTTTGTAGGGTATATTTATTCATTATTGGGCAGTGATCAGCACTTGATGTCTGCCACAATAGAAGAATTATTTATTTCAAAAAAATGTCAAACAGTTATCAGCACTTGATGTCTGTTGGCATATTGAAAATGTATATTGTAGGATATAACTATTTCATCGTTATTTATTTTTTTTTTTAATATAAATTTTTTCTCAATAATATCAAACAGTGTTCAGCACTTGATGTCTGTTGATATATTGAAAATTTATTTTGTAGGGTATAACTATTTCATCGTTACTTATTTATAATTTTTTTTTTTTTTTTTTTATACATATCATGTCACAATAAAAGCGAATTTAATACACTTGCGGTATTTTACTTGGATAAAGGGGTATTTGTAACACATTTACTTTACTTGTACACATATTCTTTATTTGTTCTTTACACTGGGTTGCCACTGGGGACTCACCTGCTTATCTTTATTTTTACATTGATAGAATAGTGAAGATCCTTAGTGTCATCCTTGGGAACGTTTTGATTCAACTGCCGGCTGCGCCAATTACCAGTCCAAGATCCTTGTATCCTTGGTTCTCTGGATTGTCCTGGGACTTTAACTTTTTGTTTGCTGCTGTTTGATGCCAAATAAAATACAACTGTTCTTTTCTGATTTCAACTTCCAACTGATTTTTATTTATTGATTTTTCACTTAAGAAACCTACGCAGAGGATCTCTATATTAAAGTACATAATATATATATATATATATAGGGCTATGTATAGGCTATGTATGGGGCTATGTATGGGGCTATGTATGTTGAGAACGCTGATTCGGCTTTACGCCGGATGTCGAGTCCCAGATTCCGAAGTTGTTTACATTAAATCTTGAGTGGCTAGCATATGCTACGTTAGCTAATTATTGTCAAGTGTTTTGAAAGGGCCGGACCACACAATGTACAAGTTGAATGACATTGTTGTGATCAGTAGACTTTCTTACTTGTTTTTATTCTCCATTTTTGCAAAAATACTCTTCCCAACCTGTTGTTTTCTCACAAGTAAAATAATATAAAATGATATGAAAACTGTTTGAATTTTGTTATGTAAGTATATAACAGGCAGAAGGAGGCATGGCAAATCTCATAAAGTATATATATTCTTGATCAGCATCACAAGCCAAGTCAATATAGCTATGTTCGTCTGTCTGTCTGTACGAACAAACAGATTTAAGAGATGATAAGAGCTACAAGTTAGAATTTGGTCTCTATCGACTCCAAATTTAGTGAGTCAATACAAGATTTTTTCTATGCCACGCCTCATTCGCTCACATTAAGTCGAACGCCTGACACACTTCGGAAAAAATATATGTTTTCGGCGAATATCTCATGGTAACTGAAGCGAATGCTGTTGACAAGAACACTACGATGAACTCTATTGAATAAAAATCGTGAACACCGATGTTATCCCCCACCACGGCTAGTGGCTACCAGATCGCGGTCTTGGTAGTCGCCGGTGCGGAGTTGACCAACGTACACTGACAGCGGATAACCCGGTACATATAAGCGACAGCACCCACTAGCACACTCATGCGCGCGTCACTTCTGTTCTTCTTTTTATTCTGTCGTGTCTCTTTTATGTTTGTATTGTTTATTCATCTGTATTTAATGTCTTTATTGACTTTGTTCTAATCCTGTGTATTCTTAGCATTTTCCTGTTCCTGCTTCGATCTATGTGTCTTTGTTTTCTTTCTGAACCGTCGCGGTTGTCTTTGTTTACTTTACTTATTTTCCGTGCGTGTCACTTGCTAACTCCAAAAATCACTGTTTCCAGCGTCTATTAATTGATGCGTCGCTTGCAAAATTATCTTCTGCCTACGTCGCTTCCTTTGTTGATTTGCCCTTGGCACACATATATTGTGCACAAATGCAAAGAGGCTTTTTCCAGCGTCGATCGATTCTACCTTCTATTAGCTGATAGGCAGCGCTGCTAATTTTGTCGCTATTGTTTCTGCAGCACTGTGCTGACGTAGTGAACCAAAGCTGTATTTTTGTGTTCGCTTCGTTGCTAAGTCGTCGGCTATGCGCTTGTATGTGTGCGTGTAATGATGTAATGTAATGTAATGTAATGACGACTTAGCCGTTGCCTCTCGCCAACAAAACAAGAAAGAAAAGTACAGTCGAGCGCGCCCGACCGTATAATACTCTCTGCTTTTATTCCCAATTATAATGCTTAAATCGGTATCTGGATATTACAATAGATAGTTCTTGTATTAGGACACAAAAAAACTACGTATAATCGAACATACACATATTTATCTTTTTAGCTTGGTATCTCTGTTGTTTATTGTTGGATTTTTATACAACTTTCAGGATACTTTGATATGATTTGTCTTCTTCTGCCTGTTAAGCACATTTGGCTTCTGACAAACCTAATAGACCCCTATACTCTTTTTAAGAGTACAGTCGAGCGCGCCCGACCGTATAGTACTCTCTGCATTTATTCCCGATTATAATGTTAAAATCGGTATCTGAGTATTATAATGGATAGTACTTACATTAATATACGTTGAACAAGTAAGAAAAGTCTTGTATTAGGACACAAAAAAACTACGTATAATCGAACATACACATATTTATCTTTTTAGCTTGGTATCTCTGTTGTTTATTGTTGGATTTTTATACAACTTTCAGGATACTTTGATATGATTTGTCTTTATAGGGTCGGAAAAGCTTCCTTCTGCCTGTTAAGCACATTTGGCTTCTGACAAACCTAATAGACCCCTATACTCTTTTTAAGAGTACAGTCGAACGAGTCCGACCGTATAATACTCTCTGTTTTTATTCCCAATTAGATAGTTCTTCTATTAGAACACGTTACAACAAAAAAGACAATTTAAAATCGAACATACATATGTTTGTCTGTATGCACATACAAATTCGTTTGACGTTGTATGTATACACATATACATGTATATATGTGTGTATGTATACTATTGCCGCCACACATGCATCAAAAGAGTTCGAGTATATGCTTGTATGTTTCTGTCGCGCTCGCACTCATGCATTGACTTAAATATTAATTTTATAATAGGTATCTCTGTTGTTTATTGTTGGATTTTTATGCAACTTTTAGCATAGCTTGATATATAATCATAAATAACAATACTCTACGATAAGAACAAATGCTTTAAAACGGCATGCAAATTTGAAAATTTTAATTTTTTCTTAAGGCATAAGGGGGCGTGGCAGCTAAAAATTTTAAATGGCAATGCATTTATACTAGGAACCTGCATACCAAAATTGGTATTCCCAAGTGACGTAGTTACTGAGATATTCGCTTTAAACATCTATTTTTTCCGAGGTAAGTCTAGTTTTTTGCTCATTGTGGGCAAATGGGGCGTGGCATCAAAAAAAAAAAAGATTCTTGTATTGGCTGACTAAATATCGAGTCGATTGAGACCAAACTCGAACTTGTATCTCTTATCATCTCTGAAATCTGTGTGTTCATACGGACAGACAGACGGACATGGCTATATCGACTCGGCTTGTGATGCTGATCAAGAATATATATACTTTATGGGGTCTGCCACGCCTCCTTCTGCCTATTACATACATTTGCACAAACCCAATATTCTCTTGCAGGGAGTATAAAAACAAAGCATAATCGAATATATGTTCATCTATTTGTCTGTATGACTATACATATACTTTTGATATTACATGTATTCACATATATACATATCTGTGTATGCATGCGCTCAAATGTAAACTTTATTGCCTTATTTCTTTTTTATTTATTGTCGGATTCATAGTGTTCAGGATAGTTTAATATACTTAGTCTTCAAACGAATTTTTAACACCAATTCTGTTTTTAATTTCTTACGGAATAAGAGTGGCTGTCAGCCCAAAGTTTTTGATGCATTGATTTTATGCTGTCTCTGGGAAACTCTGTATCGAAATTGGTATTCCTAAAAGCCATAGTTACTGAGATATTCGCCGACAACATTTATTTTATCCGAGGTATGTCTAGCTTTTTGCTTATTGTGGGCGAATGGGGCGTGGCACCGAAAAAATTGATTTTTGTATTGACTGACTAAATATCGATAGAGACCAAATTCGAATTTGTTACTCTTACCATTTCTGAATTTTGTTTGTTCAAACGGACAGACAGACGAACATGGCTATATCGACTCGACTTCTGACGCTGATCAATAATATATATACCTTATGGGGTATGCTACGCCACCTTCTGCCTGTTACATACATGTGCATGAACCCAATATACTCTTGCAGAGGATATTAAAATAGAACAGAATTGAATGGAAGAACCTTAATTACTGCCCGGGATCTTCTTTACTTTCAGTGATTTGAAAAAGCGTCTCATTTCAAAATATGTAAGTGGTCTGACCGGTGGAGCCAATTGCTAAGGCACATAAAGTTTATTTTAGAGATTTTATGTACACAACTTAGGGGAGCCCTTTTAAATGGGGTGATTCTTTCTTAAAGACTTGCGGCAATCGGTTCATTTCGATCCGCAGGGGACCTAGGCCAAGTGCCACCGGGCATACGGACAAACAATTTTTTCGCTGCCTGGCGTTATAACTGCTTGACATCTTCCAAAAGGCATTATTTCAGTTTTTCGAGGCTGTTGCTCTTTCCAACATTAAGTAAAGGCGCCTTCCTTAGAGACGTCAGCTCTTTTCTCACTCTGTTAGCAATACTGCGGTGTTAACAATCCTGCGTCCTGCCCAAATCAGAATCCAGGGTGCGTAGATACTTCTCTTCGAGTCTCTTTTCAAAAGATTAATATGGCATTAATATGGCATTAAGGGGGTAGTAAAGTTAATTCGGTGCAAATTGGGCCTATTTTTGGGAATTTTTTTAGCCGACATAGTTGATTTATTTAAAATGTTAAGTTTACTACATTATAATGTAATGTTTAAAGAATATTATGCTAAATATTTTATTAATTTTGATGTCGTCATGAGCCGGTGGCAGCGAATCTGCGCGGGCGCTTTAACAAAAAGGTCGTTTGCGGTGTCCCTCATAGCGCAACATTGGATCAACAAAAATTTTAAAACCAAATTGATTTCAATAGGTAATGAATTTTCCCAGGTAATGACGTCGAGTTTTTTTTTCTTTTTAACTTTTTAATTTTTTTACAGCGTTTTGAAGTCAAAACAGCAATTTTTTATCAAAAAAAAATCGCAAATTTTAATTTTTTTAAATATGTTAAAAATAAAAAATAAAAAAAAACTCGACGTCATTACCTGGCCAATAAAGTTACAAATTTTTGTAAAAAATTTGAAAAGAATCGGATCAGTAGATTTTAAGCTAGAGTGGACACCGACCTTGAAAAGGGCAAGTGTGGGAAAACGCGTTTAAAGATTTTCGGCAGCGTGTAATCCGACTGCAGAGGAGCAAACTAAACCATCTGTATCTTTGTCAATTTAACTCCGATGGACTTCAAATTTTCACACAATAATCTTAAGACTTTCCTGAGTAATGTAAAAAAATAAAAATAAAATGACAAAAAAAAATTTAAATACTTTACTACCCCCTTCTTTTGGAGGCATCCTTGAGTGAATGTTGTAGTGGTGCTCCTAGACACTTAAGCTTAGTGCAGACGGGACAGTGGCATATGTGATGCTTTAATGTTTCGTCCGTATTTGGCTATTTGCATTTCCTGCTGTTCTCGTCTTCTGTTGTCCCTAGTTTGACTGCGTGTGGAGCATGAAAGCCATGATCTGTGAATATACCCACCAAAAGCATGCAATCCCTCCGAGGAAGATGCAGTATATAGCGGCTGAGGTAGGTGTTGTGCGCGCTGCACATTGTTTTTTAAGTTCGGTAGGATGTAGTATTCCTCCATAAACGATTCATGCACTCTTTTGTGCTTTTCTCAAGTTCACTTCACAGTGATACCAGCGAGATTGCGACCTCCTCTTCCATGTGTCTAGTGCACTACATGTGCACAGACTTGATCGGGCATAAATTATCTAATCCTTTCCTGGTCGCCCTGACAATTCTGGAGCTTAGAGTTGACATCACAGATTAAATTGACGCTTGGCTATCCACTAGGATTATCCTCGCACATTTCTGTGTCCAGATGCCAATTCCACCGCTTTCCCGATTAGAAACACTTCTGCTTTTGCAGTAGGCAGTAATTTTAGGGGCCTTCTTGTCGAATCTTTTAATTAACCCGTCTACCACTAAGTTCTACAGTAGAGTGTACAGGACTCCACCTTAAGGGTGCCTCTATTCACGCCTCTGCTGGCTGATCTCCAGTCGGACTCATCTGCAGCTTTGTATTCTGCATATCAAGTGTGTGATAGTTGGGTAGGAGTCCATTGACAGTAGTCGCTCATTTATGGCTTTACTGCCTACATTGTTGAGGGCCTTGAAGATGTCTACGAAGTCACCTAGTGCGTATTCCTAATGTAAAAACACCTTTCAATTAAAGTTCGCGTATACAGTCCTGCTTCCTCCGTTTTACCTTTTTTTATACTCTCTGCAACAGCATATTGGGTTTGTGCAAATGTTATAACAAACAGAAGGAGGCATGGCAGACACCATAAAATACATATTTTCTTGATCAGCATCACTAGCCGAGTCGATATAGCCTAGTCCGTCTGTCCGTCTGACCGTCTGCCCGTCTATCTGTCCGTATGAACAGACAGATTTCAAAGATGGTAAGAGCTACAAGTTCGAATTTGGTCTCAATCGACTCGATATTTAGTCAGTCGCACCATTCGCCCACAATCAGCAAAAACCTAGACATACCTCGAAAAAAATCTATGTTTTCGGCGAATATCTCGGTAACTATAATACTAAGGATTACCAATTTTGGTACACGTGTTCCTAGAGACCGTTTAAGTGCAAAGACATCAAAAGTTTTGGGCTGCCACGCCCCCTTTTTCCGCAAGAAATAAAAAAATTTCAAACTTGCATGCCGTTTTTAAAACATTTGTTCTTATCGTACAGTGTTGTTATTTATGATTCCTTTGAAGACAAATCATGTTAAACTCTCCTGAAAGTTTCATAAGAATCCGACCATAAACAAAAAAGAAAAGAAGCAAAGAGTATATTGAGTTTGTGCAAATGTATGTAACAGGCAAAAGGAGGCGTGGCAGACCCCATAAAGTATATATACTCTTGATCAGCATCACAAGCCGAGTCGATATAGCCATGTCCGTCTGTCTGAATGTCTGTCTGTCCGTATGAACACACAGATTTCAGAGATGGTAAGAGCTGCAAGTTCGAATTTTGTCTCTATCGATTCGTTATTTAGTCAGTCAATACAACAATCTTTTTTTATACTCTCTGCAAGAGTATATTGGGTTTGTGCAAATGTATGTAACAGGCAGAAGGAGGCGTGGCAGACCCCATAAAGTATATATATTCTTGATCAGCATCACAAGCCGAGTCGATATAGCCATGTCCGTCTGTCCGTCTGTCTGTCCGTCTGTCCGTCTGTCTGTCTGTTTGTCTGTCCGTCCGTATGAACAAACAGATTTCAGAGATGGTAAGAGCTACAAGTTCGAGTTTGGTCTCAATCGACTCGATATTTAGTCAGTCAATACAAGAATCTTTTTTTTTTGATGCCACGCCCCATTCGCCCACAATGACCAAAAAACTAGACATACCTCGAAAAAAATCTATGTTTTCGGCTAATATCTCAGTAACTATGGCACTTAGGAATACCAATTTTGGTACACGTGTTCCTAGAAACCGCATAAATGAAATGGCATCAAAAGTTTTGGGCTGCCACGCCCCTTTTTTCCGCAAGGAATAAAAGAAAATTTCAAACTTGCATGCCGTTTTTAAAGGATTTATTCTTATCGTACAGTGTTGTTATTTATTATTCGTTTGAAGACGTATCATGTCAAAGTCTCCTGAAAGTTTCATAAGAATCCGACCATAAACAAGAAAGAAATGAAGCAACAAAGATTTTATTCGAGAGCAATGAGTGCGAGAGAGACAGCGCTAGTCATGCCGACCAATAGTATTCATACACACATATGTATGTGCATACATTAACATCAAACGAATTTGTATGTACATACAGACAAACACATGTATGCTCGATTATGCTTAGCTTTTTTTTTTGTTTTAACGTGTTCTAATACAAGTTCTATCTATTGTAATATCTGGATACCGATTTAAACATTATAATTGGGAATAAAAGCAGAGAGTATTATACGGTCGGGCTCGTTCGACTGTACTTTTCTTACTTGTTTTTCGATGCCACGCCCCATTCGCTCACAATGAGTCACAAACCCGACAAACCTCAGAAAAAATCGATGTTTTCGGCGAATACCTCAGTAACTACGGTACTTAGGAACACCAATTATGGTATGCAGGCTGCTAGAGACAGTATAAATGCACTGGTATTAAAATTTTTGGATATCACGCCCCCTCTTTCCAAAAGACATAAAAAAAACTTTTCAAACTTGCATGCTGTTTTAACCGATACCGGATACCGATTTTAACATTAGGATTGGGAATAAATGCAGAGAGTACTATAAGGTCGGGCGAGCTCGACTGTACTTTTTTTTTCTTATTTTGTTTTAACGTGTTCTAATACAAGAACTATATATTGTAATATCCGGAAATCGATTTTAACATTGTAATTGGGAATAAAAGCAGAGAGTATTATACGGTCGGGCATGTTCGACTGTACTTTTCTTACTTGTTATAGCCGTGGTGATTTGTGGAAAACTTTCCTCTGCACTTATTCTAACGTAGCGATCTAACAGTCTCTCCATAGCTTTTAGCAGGAAGGATGTCAAACTTATTGGCCTGTAGTTGAGGCTACTGTGACTGCATTTACCCGCTTTGGGTAGAAATGCTACTCTTGCTGTTTTCCATTCAGTAGAATGTGGCCTGTAGTAAGATAATGAATGATCACATCTTTTTTGGTCTGTAGCATGGCTGGAATGATACCGTCAAGACCAGGGCTATTGAAGAAGTCACTGACTCATCTTTTGAGTTGTGAATATTTCGCACTGACAAGTTTCAGCTGACTTTGGACAGACGATTGCTTGGATAGCAGCCTTCTAAGTCTTTCTGTTTCAGGCACCGATTCCAGTTTGGAACACATACTCCTCCACGGATTGCTTTTGGCCCCTCTGATTCTTTGCTTATAGTGTAAGAGTTTAGTATGAATTTAAGAAAAGACTCACTTTTGATATTGATGTTGGGCGATCCCATATACTACGGTGGGCGTTTGCACCTGTTCCGACTATCAGTTGGGCTGTGTTAGCGGCTCTTGTTTTGCTACAGTTATTGAGTGGAACGTGTTGTAGTTGTGTGAGCTTAGCACCGCCACGACATTGTGTGACACAATCCATGGCTCCTGGACTAAGGCCATATCTTCGGACTCTTTTTCCAAAGATATTGGGAGCTACGCTGACGACAACTTTCTTGTATGTAGGTAAGCTGCTCCCGCCAAGTCTGAGGTGTGACCACTGGCGACACGCTCAAAGGATTTCTCTCCCAAGTGCCCGACGGTGACAGCGGTTAAGCTTACCACAGACATTTGGGCTGACATCCCAGCCCCGGTTGACTTTATCACAGAACTTTCCATAGTTTCTTTAATAGTTTTAGTAATAGTTACTTCTCCACCGGCTCATGTGTTCAGGTTTCCACCCCAAGCATTTTATGCCTACTACCAGGCTTACCTCTAGCTATGGCTTGGAGATCAAGTGACAATGCATCATCCGGTCGTCCGAGACATTGCAGTGTTCATATTCCCGCCGGAAACTTTGAGGAGGGTTCAGCTACAAGATTTTTGCCATGCCGGGAATAAATAAACCAAAATTAAATGTTTTGTTTTTGAGGAAAATAATCCAGTTGTGTTCTCCACAAGGGGCACAAACGAGACTGAAACGAGAATTTTAATGACATTTAGCTTTAACCATCACTGAAATCTGTTTGTTCATACCCATCCGTATAACGGATACACAGACAGACAAACGGAAGGAAGGCAATATCAATTCGGCTTGTGATGATTACCTAGAATATACATATATTATGGGGTCTGCTCTCCTTCTTCTGCCTGTTACATACATTTGCACAAACCCAATATACTCTTGCAGAGAGTATAACAAGTACAGTCGAACGAGCCCGACCGTATAATACTCTCTGCTTTTATTCGCAATTATAATGTTAAAATCAGTATCCGGATATTACAATAGATAGTTCTTGTATTGAACACGTTACAACAAAAAAAAAACAAGTAAAAAAAGTACAGTCGAACGAGCCCGACCGTATAATACTCTCTGCTTTTATTCCCAATTATAATCTAAAAATCAGTATCCGAATATTACAATAGATAGTTCTTGTATTAGAACACGTTAAAACATACATATGTTTGTCTGTATGCACATACCAATTCGTTTGACGTTAAATGTATGCACATACATATGTATGTGTGTATGTATACTATTGGTCGGCACGGCTAGCGCTGTCTCTCTCGCACTCATGGCATTGCGGTCGAATATACACTTTATTGCTTGTTTTCTTTTTTGTTTATGGTCGGATTCTTATGAAACTTTCAGGAGAGTTTGACATGATTCGTCTTCAAACGAATCATAAATAACAATACTGTACGATAAGAACAAATGCCTTAAAAACCGCATGCAAATTTTTTATTTCTTACGGAAAAAGGGGGCGTGGCAGCCCAAAATTTTAAATGTCAATGCATTTGTGCTATCTCTAGGAACATGCGTACCAAAATTGGTATTCCTAAGTGCCATAGTTACTGAGATATTCGCCGAAAACATCTATTTTTTCCGAGGTATGTCTAGTTTTTTGCTCATTGTGGGCGAATGGGGCGTGGCATCGAAAAAAAAAAAGATTCTTGTATTGACTGACTAAATATCGAGTCGATAGAGACCAAATTCAAACTTGTAGCTCTTACCATCTCTGAAATCTGTTTGTTCATACGGACAGACAGACGGACAGACAGACGGACAGACAGACGGACAGACGGACAGACGGACATGGCTATATCGACTCGGCTTGTGACGCTGATCAAGAATATATATACTTTATGGGGTCTGCCACGCCTCCTTCTGCCTGTTACATGAATTTGCACAAACCCAATATACTCTTGCAGAGAGTATAAAAACTAAGCATAATTGAACATACAAATGCCTTTAAAATGGCATGCAAGTTTGAAAAGTTTTTTATTTCTTACGGAAAAGAGGGCGTGGCAGTCAAAAATAGTAAATGGCAATACATTTATGCTGTCTGCAGGAACGTGGCAATTGGTGTTTCTAAGTGCCATAGTTACTGAGATATTTGATTTAAACATCTATTTTTTCCGAGATATGTATAGTTTTTTTCTCATTGTTGGCGAATGGGGCGTGGCATCAAAAAAAAAAAAAAAGATTCTTGTATTGACTGACTAAATATCGAGTCGATTGAGACCAAATTCGAATTTGTAGCTCTTACCATCTCTGAAATCTGTTTGTTCATACGGACAGACGGACACGGCTATATCGACTCAGCTTGTGACGCTGATCAAGAATATATATACTTTATGGGTTCTGCCACGCCTCCTTCTGCCTGTTACATACATTTGCACAAACCCAATATTCTCTTGCAGAGAGTATATACATTGATCTAAATGATTCCATCTTTAGTCATTCTTATGAGCCAATAATCTATTAAAGTTATGCTTTGGTGTGAACTTTTTTAGCCATTTCAATATTCATTTTTGTATGTTAAACAATATAGAGCCCATCACTGAGGTCATTGGTGGTCCTGAGATGCACATTAACAAGGGATCTACTATTAATTTAACATGTATTGTTAAATTTGCCCCGGAACCACCACCCACGGTTATTTGGTCGCATAATCGTCAGGTAAGTGTCCATTAAAATTAACATAGGACAATACAAAAAATAAATTAATTTTTTATAAATTCATTAAAATATATCAGAACAGTTCATGAAATATAAAAGAACAGTATGTTTTAAAAGTGGGACTAATATCGGAAATTTAACATGAAAGGAAAAGTACAGTCGAGCGCACCCGACCGTATAGTACTCTCTGCATTTATTCCCCGTTATAATGGTAAAATCGGTATCCGAGTAATATAATGGATAGTACTTTCATTAAAACACGTTGAACAAGTAAGTAAAGTACAGTCGAACGCGCCCGACCGTATGATACTCTCTGCTTTTATTCCCAATTATAATGTTAAAATTGGTATCCGCATATAACAATAAACATGTCTTGTATTAGAAAACATTAAAACAAAAATAAAATTAAGCATAATCGCATATACATGAGTTTGTATGCACAAACAAATTCTTTTTTTTTTTTACGGAAAAAGGGGCCGTGGCTGTCCAAAATTTTAAATTGCAATGCATTTATGCTGTATCTAGGAACCTGCGTGTCAAAATTGGTATTCCTAAGTTCCATAGTAACTGAGATATTTGCTTTAAACGTCTATTTTTTCCGAGGTATGTCTAGTTTTTACTGATTGTGGGCGAATGGGGCGTGGCATCAAAAAAAAAAGATTTTTGCATTGACTGACTAAATATCGAGTCGATAGAGACCAAATTCGAACTTGTTGCTCTTACCATCTCTGAAATCTGATTGTTCATACGGACAGACAGACAGATGAACAGACGGACTTGGCTATATCGACTCTGTAATGGTTGCCTTTTTGTATAATACGAAATTCGAATAGTTCTGTTATCGCATACAGTTGCGATCAATGCTCGCATGCGATAAAAGTTATGCTTACGATATTAGCATAGCAGTCACCTTGCTATGCATGTCGACCAACTATGTTACAGAGCTTTAACATTTGTCTCTCTCGCAACATTAGTTTCGTTAACACCTTCGTAACCACCAATCCGAGCTTTCCCTGGAATTATGCCCTATAAATAAGCTTAATCACCTAGCTTCGTTCTTTTTTTGCTGCCAAAATTTTATCGCTACGCATCGTCCACGTCACTCAGTCCATCGACTGTTGCACGTGTTGGCAAGAAAAAAAAAAAAAATTATATAGATATTTTCTTTGTCAAGAGTGCAAAGTTTTTATAAAGTGCAAATTCTTATTAAACACACTAAAAGTGTTGAGCCTAGTGCGCGTTTGCAATACCCTTGCGTGTAAGTATTCTAATACAATGCATTTTGGTAGCATAATCTGATTTTTGTGGAATTCCTAGTTGGCCCTATAACACGAAAAATTGCTACAGCATTTTTGGGAAGAAATATCTCCATCACCTGGAACCTAACCCCCACACGCCAGTTCCAGAAAAATTAATTCTGCTGTGCTGTGCGGAGGTTAGGGTAACTTTTTGTCAACTTTGCCGGTTCACAGCGTAACTGTGTGCAACCGCGCGCCCTTCACTACAAAAGACCAACAGCCGATGAGCAGCAGACAGCAGAATTTTAAAATCAGCAACTGTCCGACGCAGCCGTACTAGTCGAGACAGTTTTAACAAACCTTTAAACACATACATACAAACATACATACAACACCTATACCCTACAACGATGGAAAGCTTTCCAGCGCGGGAGTACTCACGTAAGTGATTTTGTGACATACATATTTACATACATATATAGTGCCACAATGTGTTCGTTTTGCGTTTCAAAAAAAAAATAAATAAATAAATAAATTTTTTTTTAATCTTAACGTAAAGGATAAAAGTTAACATTCATATGTACATAAAGATATAAATATGACTATATACATAACATTATATTTATATGTTTATATATATATTTAAAAATGTAAACTTGTTTGTATCTTTAATCTACCTACATACAAGTATTGCATAGATCTTTTTGTTTTGTTTGATGAACCTGTATTTTATCATCCAACTGCATAAACACATGTCAATTTGTTATCAGCAATTATCAAGAAAGTTAAACCACATGCAAAAGCAAAACAAACAACAACATGAATAACTAACCTGTGGCCTTGGCATGATCAGCTGCTAGAAGCACGCATAAAGCAGAAGACAAAATAATGCAAAACGAATAAAGTGATAGGCTCATGCTTATCTTGCGTACACTGAGGGACATTAATATAGACACACTATAAAAGTAAACAATGAAATGATAACAAAAACCCTTTAATTGATAAATAATTGATTAGTTTTTCTTATTTTTGCACATACACACAAGCATATACACCAGCACCCCCAACTATGATTAAAAACTGAATTAACATAAACATAAGTAATATATAAATTTACAAATTACAAGCAACATACGAGTAGATATAAATATATATTAAGAAATAATTTACAGTAGTGGTCCATTTATTAGTACCGGCATGAAGCCTAAACATTCTGTTCTATTTTTTTTGTTACATTAAGAAATGAAATATAATGCCGAAAATTATATCTAATTATAATGTTTAACATGACTTGCTAACTTTCTTATTTTGGTTTCTAGAAGACATGGTGTTTGAAGTGAAGTAGGAGGAAATTTCTTTTAATTTAGGGAATCTTTACAAACAAATAAAGATTATGGTCGGGAAGGGTGAAGAACGCGAGTGTCGATTACCAGCTTAGACCTCGCTTCTTTTCTTGATATATTGGTGCGACTTACGACAGTTTTTTTTTGTTTTTTTTTTTTATTATTCATCTGAGTTTAAGTAATGTGAATTAGTTTCCGCTAGGAATCCTAACAATTAAAAGTTTATAAGCAGAGCTATTGGGTAATGGCAACAACCCCCCCATACCGAACTGAGGTAAGGGTACCAGAGGATTCCACCGCCTGTCTCTCAATAGCCCGAAAGCTAAGCCTTGTTATCTCTTTTGCTTTCGTATGCAAGTATTACAATCTTTTTGGCGCCCAACTCATGGGGCTAGTGGCGATACAGTCTACTACAAACGTTCTGATAACCAACTAATTTGGCTGGTGAAGGTAGCTGTAACCAATTTTTATACTCTCTGCAAGAGTATATTGGGTTTGTGCAAATGTATGTAACAGGAAGAAGGAGGCGTGGCAGACCCCATAAAGTATATATATTCTTGATCAGCGTCACGAGCCGAGTCGATATAGCCATGTCCGTCTGTCCGTCTGTCTGTCTGTCTGTCTGTCTGTCTGTCTGTCTGTCTGTCTGTCCGTCTGTCTGTCCGTATGAACACACAGATTTCAACAATGGTAAGAGCTACAAATTCGAGTTTGGTCTCAATCGACTCGATATTTAGTCAGTCAACACAAGAATCTTTTTTTTTTTTTGATGCCACGCCCCATTTGCCCACAATGAGCAAAAAACTGAAAATACCTCGGAAAAAATAGATGTTTAAAGTGAATATCTCAGTAACTACGGCACTTAGGAACACCAATTTTGGTATGCAGGTTCCTAGAGACAGTATAAATGCATTGCCATTTAAAATTTTTTAACTTGCATGCCGTTTCTTCTTATCGTACAGTATTGTTATTTATGATTCCTTTGAAGACAAATCAGATCAAACTATCCTGAAAGTTGCATAAAAATCCAACAATAAACAACAGAGCTACCGATTATAAAGTTAATATTTAAGTCAATGCACGAGTGCGAGCGCGACAGAAACATACAAGCATATACTCGAACTCTTTTGATGCATGTGTGGCGGCAAAAGTATACATACACAAATATACATATATGTAAATGTGCATACATATAACGTCAAACGAATTTGTATGTGCATACAGACAAACATATGTATGTTCGATTATAAATTATTTTTTTTGTTGTAACGTGTTCTAATACAAGAACTATCTATTGTAATATCCGGATACCGATTTAAGCATTATAATTGGGAATAAAAGCAGAGAGTATTATACGGTCGGGCGTGTTCGACTGTACTTTTCTTTCTTGTTTTCAATAAAAGATCGGTAGCGAACAACTTTAGCCCTAAACTAACTTTTGTACCCATAGGAGTGGCACACTAATGGTTATATACAATCAACATCTTAGGTAGATATCAGAAGTTGCACTCTATATATTTTTGTGTTTATACATCTTACTAATTTAATAAGTAGTAGAATAACTCTTGCGAAGTTGTTTAGATTTGCTTAGTCTAACTTCCGCAATAGAATATATGATCGGAAAATGATTGAATTCAAAAACTTTGAAACTGGTAATTCAGTGTTGAATACCATGTCGAGTAATTTCCTTCTTTATCGAAAAAAACTTTTTAATTGGGTTGAGTTAGCTGAACATCTAGGCTAACCAGGATTATTGCACAAAAAAATTGCTCAAATAATTAGTATGCTTTAGGAATTTGTAACAGCACTTAGAGAAAATTTGGATAACAGTTATAGACAATTTCAGAATAATGCGTATTCGGCTCTGCAGAGATACCATTACTGATTGTCAAGGTAGCTCGTATTTCCTTATCTTGCTAATTTCAGTATAGATCACCCAAAAGCAAACCGATAGTGAAGAGAGAAGTTATTCTTGTTTTTGAGATTCAGTTTCCAATTGTTGTCTGGAACATGGAAATATGCTGTCTGCGTATTCATGCCGAATAATTTGAAGTTGGGTAGAGAAGGCAGGAGTTACAACATCTTTTCATTAATAGTCTCAATAGACCAGAAAAATACCTCCTTTTTGTCACACCAAATGTATCATCAAAAGTATTGACTCTTACATTATCTTTAAACACCATAAAATGTCAAATCTAGAAACCATATAGTTATTTTTTATTATGCCTGTAGATCATAGCCCCCAAGAAAGACAATCGTTTGTCAAGCCAACCGAAAACAATTGTGCCATTTGTGGTCAAGTATTGAACAACACTAGCCCTTGTTATTTAACTCCATGTGAACATGTGTTTCATAAAAGTTGCTTATTAATTTGGCTTGATCAACATAGTGATTGCTATACATGTGAGCAATCGATAAATTTACAAAATTTGAAATTAGTGGTGGGTAACTGCTCCCCACATGCAAAACAAGCGGATCCTTCTGCTCAAGCCAGCTCTGTTTCAAGAGTTATTACTCGTAATCTGGCCAAAGCATCACTGCCCCCTCAGCCGTCTACGTCTGCTGCTGCTGCTGCTGCTCAGCAAACCCAGTTGCCTCTTGAGTTAAATACTAGTATAACTCATTCATCGGCTCAAGATGTGAGCCATAGCACTAATCATGCAGAAGCGCGTCCTGTACGACCCGTCACGGGTAGAAAAAAAGGTCGCCCTGCTAGAAATCTTAATTCTCGACCCAATACACATATTGATTATGGAACTGTCCAAACCATGATCGAACAAACTGTTAATAGATTAATGTCAGCCATGTACGTAGAAACTCAGACAAATCATTGTCATATACCTAGCCCTTCGGTGCCTTTACGTGGATTGTCTTTGCCAGCCGAGTCAAGTTTTCACTCACGCAAAGCTGGTGACACTATCCAAAAGTGGAATATTCATTTCGATGGGTCTCCTGAAGGTTTGGGTGTAGAGGAATTTATCTATAGGGTAAAGTCTCTCACCGATGAAACTCTAGAAAGTGACTTCATTGCTGTGTGTAGGCACATACACGTTTTGTTTTCTGGAAAAGCACGCGATTGGTATTGGCGATATCACAAACAGGTGAATCGCATCGTTTGGTCCGATATTTGTGCTGCTTTACGTCAACAATACAAAGAATATCGCTCAGATTTTATGAGTATGGAACTTGTTCGATCTCGGAAACAAAAAGTTAATGAACCATTTTCTGTTTTCTATGAGGCAGTTGCATCCCTCATAGACAAGAGTGCCATTAAAATTAGTGAGGAGGAGTTGATGGAAATACTTAAAAACAACTTGCTCCTAGTATTCGAGAAAAACTGTTGTATCAACCTGTACATTCAATAGGTCTTCTTCGTCGTTTGGTTCAGATGAGTGAAAATCTGACTGTGGAGCTCAGCTGTCGCGCCGAAAATGTAGCTAGACCGAAACCGGTAGTATCTCGTCGTCAAATATATGCAGTTGACGAAATATGTTCAGATGTCGATATCGATGAATCGGCTGAAGTAGAAATTGCCGCCATTCGAGGTTCCCATGCAAAAATCAAATGCTGGAATTGCGATGAATTAGGTCATGTTTGGGAGAACTGTTTAGCTGAACGTCGTATCTTTTGCTATGGTTGTGGAGCTGTAAACACGTACAAGCCGCAATGTAAGTTCTGTTTAAATAGACAGTCGGAAAACCGTCGAGCGGGTGCACCCAACAACAACCGGTTGCCCCGAAAACATCAGACCAATAATCGTAGAAAATTGTTCGGCCGCCCAGTCTGCATATTCCGTAAAACAGATGGATGTCGCACTAGCTTCGGACTCTGAAGAATCCAGTCCAATTCAATTAAGACCGTATAAGGAACGATTGGAAAATTATCTTCAAGTCAGAAATCGGATATTTAACGAAAATAAGCCCAGAATTAGAAAAGTTAAAGAAAGTTGCAGAGTTTAAAGCCATTAACTTCCATGCTAAAACTGTAGATGGAGAAAAGCAAAACATTATAGGAGTTTTGGATATCATGATGACATATAAAACGTTAACTAAACGCATAAGTCTTTATGTGATTCCGTCAATTAAGCAAAAGCTTATTCTTGGTCATGATTTTTGGAGAATTTTTGGTCTCGCTCCAAACATAATTAGTTCTATTGATCAAGACCCTTTACCAACAAGAACGAAAGCTTCAAATGAATTTGTGTTAGACCCCCTACAAATGAAACAATTGGAGGTAGTGAAGCAAATGTTTCCAAATGCCTCTGAAAGATTAGGTCGTACGTCGTTAATCCAGCATCACATAGATATCGGAGACGCTAAACCAGTAAAGCAGCGTTTCTATCCTGTAAGTCCAGCAGTTGAAAAGTTGCTGTTTGCTGAGATTGATCGCATGTTACAATTGGATGTCATAGAACCCTCCGTAAGCCCATGGAGCTCTCCAATGCGTTTAGTCGTAAAGCCCAATAAAGTTCGGCTATTTCTTGATGCAAGGAAGCTTAATGAGGCCACGAAGAAAGATGCTTACCCGCTTCCCAGTATAGATGGCATTTTCTCTCGAATGCCTAAAGCCAACATTATAACAAAACTGGACTTAAAAGATGCGTACTGGCAAATCGAGCTAACTTCGGAGTCTAGACCCCTAACTGCTTTCACCGTGCCAGGTCGTCCATTATATCAATTCAAAGTTATGCCATTTGGCCTTTGTAATGCACCTTCCACTATGTGCAGACTTATGGATGATATCATACCACCAGACTTGCGCCACTGCGTATTTGGCTATCTCGATGACTTGTGTGTTATATCAGAAGATTTTACTTCTCATCTGGCAGTGTTAGTTCGGATTGCGGAACAATTCCGTAAAGCAGGTTTAACTTTGAACATTGCTAAAAGTCAGTTTTGTGTAACAAGCATCGTGTATTTAGGCTATGTTATCGGAAGTGGAGGAATTTGCACCGATCCTGACAAAATTTCGTGTATAGTAAATTGGCCTGCACCTAAAAGTCTTAAACAACTACGAGGTTTTCTCTGAGTATGTGGATGGTATCGTAGATTTATTCACAATTTTGCTGATCTTTCGTGTCCCCTTACAGAGTTGCTATCTGCAAAAAAGAAATTCATTTGGACCGCAGAAGCCCAGTCGGCTATGGAAAAGTTAAAACAGATCCTTACATCCGCGCCAGTTTTAACAAACCCTGATTTTCAGAAAAGGTTTTTCTTGCACTGTGACGCAAGTGACTTCGGTATCGGAGCTGTCCTTGTGCAGTTATCGGAAGAAAAGGACGAAAAGCCCATTGCTTTTATGTCTAAAAAGTTAAGTCGGGCTCAACGAAACTACAGCGTAACCGAAAGGGAATGCTTAGCCGTCATATTAGCCATTGAAAAGTTTAGATGTTATCTGGAGCTTCAAGAGTTCGAGGTAGTAACTGATCATGCGAGTTTGCTTTGGCTTATGCGCTAACAAAATGTTTCAGGTAGACTAGCTCGATGGATTTTTAGATTACAGCAATTCAAGTTCTCAATTTCGCATCGTAAAGGAAAAGAACATATTGTTCCGGATGCGTTGTCTAGATTAGTGGAAAATGAAGTGTCAGTATTAGATATAGCTCCATTGATAGAGTTAGAATCAGATGCATTTTCCGAACAGAGCTATCAATCGTTAAAAGATAGATTTCACGAAAATCAGTCCAAATTCACTGATTGCAAAGTGGTGGATAAGTTTTTGTACATTCGTCTCCATTGTACATCGACACTGGCAACGAAACATACGAAACGCCAACTTGGAAATTATGGGTCCCCGAAACACTTCGACCTGCTGTTTTAAAACAAGCTCATGACACTCTAATTTCAGCGCATGCAGGAATGCAGGAAACTATCGAGAAGATACGTCGTCACCTATTTTGGCCAGGCTTGGTAAAAGATGTAGGCGATTATATTCGTCAATGTGACACTTGTAAAGAAACGAAAGCTCTTAATTATAGCCTTCGTCCCTTAATGGGTTCTCAAGTTCCCACATCTAGACCATTTCAAAGCTATATATAGACTTGTTAGGACCATATCCGCGAAGCAAAAATGGTAATGTTGGATTACTTATCGTCTTGGACCATTTTAGCAAGTATCATTGGTTACATCCTTTGAGAAAGTTCACCTCCAAAGCCATACAGGATTTCTTGCTAAAGAATATATTTCATTGTTTTGGTGTACCTGAGACAATTGTCAGTGATAATGGCTCGCAATTCAAATCGAATGAGTTCATCGCATTTCTTACAGAACTTGGTATTAATCATATGTATACTGCCTTATATTCGCCACAAAGTAATGCTGCTGAACGTGTAAATCGTTCTTTATTAGCTGCAGTTCGTTCGTATCTAAAGAACGATCAAACGGAATGGGACGTTTATCTTACTAGTATCTCATGCGCATTAAGATCCGGTTTACATCAAGCAATTAAATGTTCGCCTTACAGAGCTTTATTTGGGTTTGACATGATTACTAATGGCGCTGATTACAAGCTTTTACGATCACTGTCCCTTTTAGAAGAACAAGTAATACCCCTGTCAAGATCAGATCAGTTAACTTTGTTGCGAAAAGATATTCAAATAAATATTCGCACCGCTCACGAAAAGAACGCGAGTTATGCCATTTGCATCACCATCCAGACTTTCAGCTGACTTAAAAGGTTTACAATCAACTTTAATGTAAAAAGAATAAATACCGAAAGTGTCACAAGATTAGTTGACAGCCATACCGACCACTGACCATTAACCCAAAGTGTCATAAGAATTGTTGACATTTATTAACTCTATTGAACCTCCATGTAAACAATCTCCAATAACCCAGCATAAGTAAAACACACTATTGTAAACATAAATATTTTGGCGCAGCTCTCGCTGCATATTGTAAACATAAACATTTTGGCGCAGCTCTCGCTGCATAATGTATACACATAGAATTAAATAAGACGACAAGCGAGATTTGATCGGAACCCTAGATTGTATAACAGTTGAGTTGTTCTTTGACACTCAAATAAAGTACATGTATTAACGCAAAACCGCTTTATACCAATTTATTTGTATTCGCCGTAGAACCGCTTTATACTTATTTGTATTCGCCGTAGAACCGCTTTATACTTATTCGTATTCGTCGTGAAACCGCTTTATACAATAATATTCGTATTCGCCGTAAACCGTATACATAATTGGCGCAGCCGGTACTCAAGTGTAAAATTATTGTGGAAACTTTGGATATGGCATCCAAGTAAACAAAGCAATAAATCACTAACTAAATTTCTTAAAAAGTGCAGCAAAATTATTGTGGAAACTTCGGATATTGCATCCAAGTAAACGAAACAATAATACACTGACAAACAGTTATTAAAAAGTGCAGAAAAAAAATTATTGTGGAAACTTTGGATATTACATCCAAGCAAACGCTACAATAATAAACTGATATACTTTAATAAATCCGTGAAAAATAAAACGAAAAATGGCAAATCAACAAATAATCGAGATGCAACGATGCATCGAACTTCTGACAGCAGCAGTGGCAGCTAGGCAGGGAGAACGTGGAAACCATGTGACAGCCCAAAGGAACTGTATTGAGAAGGAAACCCGATACTTACCAGTATTTAATGGACAGGATGGAACTTTGCATGGATTCATCTCTGCGGTGGACCAAATCATGCAGGAGTACGACGACGATGGACAGGTTTTTACAGTCAGGTCAGGCTCGAACCATGTTAAATATTAATCCACCATCAACTTGGGAAGAATGTAAGCTTCGACTAAGACACCACTACAGACCACGAACAGATCAAATGGGATTGACCAGCAAGATAATGAACTTAAGGGTAACTAGTGTTAAAGATTTAGACAATAAAATAAGAATGATTGTTGAAGAAATAACAGATTTTTCGGTCTTTGAAAACAATAGTAGACTTGTTGATATTCTTAGTGGACTATTAATACAACGTATAAAACAAATAGCTTGTGGACCAATGGCAATTGCCCTCATGAATAAAACAACCCTATCAGACATCAGAAATGAAGTAGCTAAATTTATCGGACTTAATTTTGGAAACTTAAATAGAAAACTTTTAATCACCAAGGACAAAGATCAAGGTACATACAATAACAACAGATATCACAACGAACAAAATAATCAAAATAAACAAAACCCTAATAACAATCGAGGACAGGAACAACAAAACAATAACAATCAAAGCCAAAACAGACAACAAAACAGTCAAATGGTGAGGAATAATCAAAATCAGAACAGAAACAATCAAAGTCAAAATGTACGACAAAATTTCAATAGGCAACAAAATCAAAACGTAGAACAAAACCATAATAGACAACAAAGTCAAAACTTTAGGCAGAACCAAAACCTAAACCAACAGCAAAATTATCAGCAACCTCCACCAGAGCAATGAGTGTGGACAATTTAAATGAAGATGAAGTAAATAGTAACACAAACAGGGAAGAGAATCAGAACGATTTTTTTACCAATTAGCATCGGAAAAAAAGAAAATTTTTTTAAAGGGAACGATTGAGGGGGATACATTTATAATTTTAGTGGACACAGGATCTACTATAAGCATACTAAACACTAAAAACGTACATACATCAAAATACGAAGTAATTGAAAAATTTTCAAAAACAATTTATACTATTAATGGTGAAATAAAAAATAATAACTATTTAGTGAAAACAAAAGTACCAAGTGAATTTAATTATTCAGATTTTGCAAGAACACGATGGGTAGCTATGCCCCTGGAAAAATCATATGATTTTCTATTGGGCATGGATTTTATCCAAGGAAATGTTGAAAATATTGATTTTAAAAATAAAATATTGAAGCTTACCAATGGGGTCGAAATTCCTTTCCTATCTAAACTATCAAAAGATATTTGTGTAATGGAAGTAAGTGAAATTGATGACCTTAAGCTAGAAGATCTTAATGTTGAGGAAGCACAGATAATAAAAAATCTTACCAAGAAATATGAAAAATTATACTTCAAAGAAGGTGATCAGTTAACCAACACCAACACAATAGTGCATAGCATAAAAACTACTACAGACCATCATATTAATTCAAAACTTTACAGGGTCTCTCCAAAATACGAAGAGGAAGTGAAAAAGCAAATAATTGAAATGGAAAAAAGTGGAATTATCAGAAAAAGTAAAAGTAAATACAGTTCTCCAATATGTGTGATTCCGAAAAAAATGGACAATTCAGGAATTCAGAAATATCGTATTTGTGTAGATTATAGGCGATTAAACCAAGTAACCGTTCCAGATAAGTACCCAATACCTATTATGGACGCTGTATTAGACAAGCTTGGAAAAGCCCAATATTTCACTACTTTAGATTTAGCAAAAGGCTATCATCAAATTTTAATGGCAGAAGAAGACATTGAAAAAACAGCTTTTATAACACCAATGGGATTATACGAATATGTTAGAATGCCATTCGGGTTAAAAAATGCTCCAGCCACATTTCAGCGATTAATGAATGAAATTCTAAGGGATTATATAAACAAAATTTGTGTGGTATATCTTGATGATATTTTAATATTCTCAACAACACTTGAAGAACACAAGATTGCTCTTGAAAAAATGTTCAAAGTACTTCGAAATCATAATTTAAAAATCCAACCAGACAAATGCTCTTTTATGAAAAGGATTTTTAGGAATGACAGGATTTTACAGGAAATTTATAAAAGACTATTCTAAAATAGCATATCCAATGATAAGATACTTACAGAAAGGTATTACAATAAATACAAATGATCCACAGTTTATAGATGCATTCGAAAATCTCAAAACCCTCATAAGCTCACATCCAATTTTAAAATATCCAGAATTTGACAAACCCATTACAATAACTACCGATGCCAGTGATTATGCTATAGGTGCAGTTTTGTCACAACAAGGACAACCAATTGCATTTGTATCACGAACACTTAACAAACACGAGAAAAATTATAGCACAAAAGGCAAAGACAACAAAGTAGCAGATTTTTTAAGCAGACAAGAAACATCCCAATTAATAAATAATAAAAATGAGAAAGAATCTAACTTTGAACTCACAAATACACAGCATCCTGCAGACGAAGAGGAACTAACACATTTTTGGATAAAAGAAGATATTGTTAACAAATACAAAACTCAAATTATAATAACATATACAGCAGCAGACAATATTATGATGCAACATGGAAGAAAAATAATTGAAATAAACCCAGCAGATTCAGAATCAGAAATCGAAATAAAATTACAAAATAACATAGAAAAAGGAACAGTAGGAATTTTTTCAGAAGTACCAGATACAATATATCATAAAATACAATGTATATTGATAAACATTTTCTCCCATTGCAAGAACATTCAATTTTTAAAATGCACAAAAAGAGCACAGGAAATTTTAAGCGAGGAAGAATTCCATAAACAAATTGCAATATATCATACAAAAGATTCATTACATAGTGGCATAAGTGAGACATTTAATTCACTAAAAGATAAAATATATTTTCCAAATCTAAGAGAACATATTCAGTTAATAATTTCCAATTGCAAAAAATGTAAAGAAATCAAATATGACAGAAACCCAATAAAACCTAAATTTCACTTTACAGAAACTCCAGATACTAAAAATCAAATTATACACTTAGATATTTTTCACATAAAACACAAATCTTTTGTTACAATCATAGATAAACTTACAAAATTTGCAGTAGCCTACAACATAACAGATAAAAATTGGCAAACTAAGATGCAAATTATGATAGAACACTTTGCAAAGTTTAATAAACCACAGAAAATTATCATGGATAATGAATTCAGAGCAGAACAGATCGTACAATTTTTAAACAAAGAAGAAGTTGATGTACATTATACAAAACCAAATTCACATACAGGAAATGCAGACATAGAAAGATTACATTCCACATTAATTGAAATCATAGCAGGAATAGACAATAATGAACTGTCAATAGAATCTAAAATACAGATAGCAATAACAGCATACAATAATCGTCATCATTCAACAATAAAGTGCACACCATACTACGCTAAAAACACAGAAGATGAAGGCAAACTAAAACTAACCATTGAAGAACAAAAGAAAAAGATAATAAATAAACGAAACAATACAAGAGAGGATTATAATGAAGAAAGACAAAAAGGCCCAATAAAAAATTATAAAAGAGTCAGACATAAGGACGAACCATATTTTAGATTTGCAGAACTACAAAATATTCATCCATGTAATATCAAAAGACCGTTAAATCAAGAAAACAACAATTCGCTATAAAAGAAAAAAAAAAAATCACGGGAAATTATTTTACTAAACAAAATTCACAAATATTTTTTCTCTAATCATTTTCCCAGATACTTATCGTTTTTTGCATGATTTTATCTAAATTCACAATGGTACATACAAGATTACAAATTGAACCAATACAATCAAATGCAGGATATGCACCAATCCAAATTTACCAAACGGAAATAGTAAATGAAACAGTTATTATATTACATATTATTAATATTGACCCATTAATTGATATAATGAAGCAAATAGAAACAAATATTAAAAACATTAATATTACAGATAAAAATAAGCTGTTTACAGAAATCAATTTAATTAAAGCAAAAATAAAATCCATAACACCATACAATAGAATTAAAAGAGGAGTATTAAACATTGTAGGAACCTCATATAAATGGCTTTTCGGACTAATGGACGATGAAGATAGAACAGACATTTTAGAACATCTTGACACAATTGATAAAAATAATCACAATATTATAACTAACATGAATCAACAAATTGTCATAAATTCTCATTTCAACGACACAATACAGACTTTAGCTGAAACAATTAAACACGACAGAATAATTATTAACGAAACACTTCAAAGCATAAACAGTCAAAATGAACAAATAATAATGAAAATTATACACACAGACCAAATGCAAAAACTTAAAAATATTGAATACAAAGTAAATTACATTCAGGAAAGCATAGCATCTGCAAAGAATAATATCATATTACCCGAAATCCTATCCGAAGAAGAAATTAATAAATTTGACATTGATTTTTACAAACTAAAATTAATCCGCATGGGTATACTAAAATATAAAAATAATTGCATTATTATAGCAATTAAGATTCCTAAAAATTATATAAGTGTAAATGTTAAATTACTAATCCCAATGCCGAACACAGATTATATTCAAATAGATCAGGAAAATTTATTCATTATAGAAGCCAACAATAAAACACTAGAATATGAACCAAACAGAATTTTGAAAGAACTTAAATTAAGCAAAAGTTGTACCATTAATAATAATTGCAAATTTGTATTTAATAACATCACAAGTATTGAAGAAATTGACGACGACACATTAATAATTAAAAATGCAAGAAAAGAAAAATTATCTCAAAACTGTGACGACAGAAATATTATACTTAATGGAAATAATCTAATACAATTCGGTAATTGAAAAATACAAATTTAAAAAGAAGCATTTTCTAACGAAAAATTTGAATTTTATGAAAAATTGTATTATCCCACAGACATTTTAAATCAAACCTACAAAAACACCATTAACTTTGATCATTTAACCATAAAAAATTTTGAAAATCTAAAAAAAATTACAGAACTAAAATATCAGAAAAAAGTAACAAACGGCATTATATTTATATTCATACTAATCACCATACTATGTTTAATCATTTATATATACTTACGCTGTAAAAGCCAAAATATTAATATTAATGTTAAAAGAATTCAGGAGAATTCATACTCTAACAGGGGAGGAGTTATGCCATTAGCATCACCATAGAGACTTTCAGCTGACTTAAAAGGTTTACAATCAACTTAAATGTAAAAAGAATAAATACCGAAAGTGTCACAAGATTAGTTGACAGCCATACCGACCACTGACCATTAACCCAAAGTGTCATAAGAATTGTTGACATTTATTAACTCTATTGAACCTCCATGTAAACAATCTCCAATAACCCAGCATAAGTAAAACACACTATTGTAAACATAAATATTTTGGCGCAGCTCTCGCTGCATATTGTAAACATAAACATTTTGGCGCAGCTCTCGCTGCATAATGTATACACATAGAATTAAATAAGACGACAAGCGAGATTTGATCGGAACCCTAGATTGTATAACAGTTGAGTTGTTCTTTGACACTCAAATAAAGTACATGTATTAACGCAAAACCGCTTTATACCAATTTATTTGTATTCGCCGTAGAACCGCTTTATACTTATTTGTATTCGCCGTAGAACCGCTTTATACTTATTCGTATTCGTCGTGAAACCGCTTTATACAATAATATTCGTATTCGCCGTAAACCGTATACATAATTCGCGGAGCAATACAATTTACGTGCGAAGCCTATTGTGTTTAAAGAAGGTCAGGAAGTCTTCCGACGCAATTTTTCCCTTAGCAAGTTTGCCAATAATTTTAATGCTAAACTTGGCCGACAATTTGTTAAGTGTCGCATTGCGAAAAAGCTAGGTAATTGCTATTACCAATTGGAAGATTTGCAAGGCAAAGCTATTGGTACTTATCACGCAAAAGATATCAGATGCTAATTCCCGCTAATATTCGGTCTAACTTTGTATATTATCGGGTGGTGTAATGGTTGCCTTTTTGTATAATACGAAATTCGAATGGTTCTGTTATCGCATACAGTTGCGATCAATGCTCGCATGCGATAAAAGTTATGCTTACGATATTAGCATAGCAGTCACCTTGCTATGCATGTCGACCAACTATGTTACAGAGCTTTAACATTTGTCTCTCTAGCAACATTAGTTTCGTTAACACCTTCGTAACCACCAATCCGAGCTTTCCCTGGAATTATGCCCTATAAATAAGCTTAATCACCTAGCTTCGTTCTTTTTTTGCTGCCAAAATTTTATCGCTACGCATCGTCCACGTCACTCAGTCCATCGACTGTTGCACGTGTTGGCAAGAAAAAAAAAAAATTATATAGATATTTTCTTTGTCAAGAGTGCAAAGTTTTTATAAAGTGCAAATTCTTATTAAAAACACTAAAAGTGTTGAGCCTAGTGCGCGTTTGCAATACCCTTGCGTGTAAGTATTCTAATACAATGCATTTTGGTAGCATAATCTGATTTTTGTGGAATTCCTAGTTGGCCCTATAACACGAAAAATTGCTACAGCATTTTTGGGAAGAAATATCTCCATCACCTGGAACCTAACCCCCACACGCCAGTTCCAGAAAAATTAATTCTGCTGTGCTGTGCGGAGGTTAGGGTAACTTTTTGTCAACTTTGCCGGTTCACAGCGTAACTGTGTGCAACCGCGCGCCCTTCACTACAAAAGACCAACAGCCGATGAGCAGCAGACAGCAGAATTTTAAAATCAGCAACTGTCCGACGCAGCCGTACTAGTCGAGACAGTTTTAACAAACCTTTAAACACATACATACAAACATACATACAACACCTATACCCTACAACGATGGAAAGCTTTCCAGCGCGGGAGTACTCACGTAAGTGATTTTGTGACATACATATTTACATACATATATAGTGCCACAATGTGTTCGTTTTGCGTTTCAAAAAAAAAATAAATAAATAAATAAATTTTTTTTTAATCTTAACGTAAAGGATAAAAGTTAACATTCATATGTACATAAAGATATAAATATGACTATATACATAACATTATATTTATATGTTTATATATATATTTAAAAATGTAAACTTGTTTGTATCTTTAATCTACCTACATACAAGTATTGCATAGATCTTTTTGTTTTGTTTGATGAACCTGTATTTTATCATCCAACTGCATAAACACATGTCAATTTGTTATCAGCAATTATCAAGAAAGTTAAACCACATGCAAAAGCAAAACAAACAACAACATGAATAACTAACCTGTGGCCTTGGCATGATCAGCTGCTAGAAGCACGCATAAAGCAGAAGACAAAATAATGCAAAACGAATAAAGTGATAGGCTCATGCTTATCTTGCGTACACTGAGGGACATTAATATAGACACACTATAAAAGTAAACAATGAAATGATAACAAAAACCCTTTAATTGATAAATAATTGATTAGTTTTTCTTATTTTTGCACATACACACAAGCATATACACCAGCACCCCCAACTATGATTAAAAACTGAATTAACATAAACATAAGTAATATATAAATTTACAAATTACAAGCAACATACGAGTAGATATAAATATATATTAAGAAATAATTTACAGTAGTGGTCCATTTATTAGTACCGGCATGAAGCCTAAACATTCTGTTCTATTTTTATACCCTTGCAGAGGGTATATTGTTTTTGTCACGATGTTTGTAACGCATTGAAGGAGGCGTGGCAGACCCCATAAAGTATATATATTCTTGATCAGCATCAACAGCCGAGTCGATATAGCCATGTCCGTCTGTCCGTCTGTTTCTATGCGAACTAGTCTCTCAGTTTTAAAGCTATCGTGATGAAACTTGGTACACATGTGTATTCTCTCTGCACGCAGTTCATATGTTAAAATCGGCCAGATCGGATCACTATATCATATAGCTCCCATAGGAACAATCGGTTCAAAAAAAAATTTTTTTTGAGCTAGCTCCACCAAACTCAGCCTATATGCATTTAGTACTAAATCCCACGTGCAAACCAAATTTCATCCAGATCGGACCACTATATCATATAGCTGTCATAGGAACAATCGGTTAAAAATGCTGAAAATGCTTAGTATGAAAATTTTCAGTGTTTCTTGAACGATTTGAACCAATATGCATTCTCGCAATATGCATTCTTTACCATTTTCCATCAGCTGACCAAATTTTATCCAGATCGGACCACTATATCATATAGCTGCCATAGGAACAATCGGTTGAAATGCTTAGTATGAAAATTTTCTATGTCTATTGAGCGATTTCATCCAAATTCACGCAATATGCATTTGGTATCATTCCCAATGTGTTGACCAAATTTCATTCAAATCGGACTACTATATCATATAGCTGCCATAGGAATAATCGGTTGAAATGCTTAGTATGAAAATTTTCTATGTCTATTGACCGATTTTAACCAAATTCGCACAATGTGCATTTATTATCATTCCCTATATGCTCGCAAAAGTTCATTCAAATCGTACTACTATATCATATAGCTACTGTTGGAACAATTAGCGATTAAAATAAAATATGCGTGTCTGCAAGGGTATTTAATCTTCGGCTAGCCGAAGATAACCTTTTTTTTCTTGTTTTTGTTACATTAAGAAATGAAATATAATGCCGAAAATTATATCTAATTATAATGTTTAACATGACTTGCTAACTTTCTTATTTTGGTTTCTAGAAGACATGGTGTTTGAAGTGAAGTAGGAGGAAATTTCTTTTAATTTAGGGAATCTTTACAAACAAATAAAGATTATGGTCGGGAAAGGTGAAGAACGCGAGTGTCGATTACCAGCTTAGACCTCGCTTCTTTTCTTGATATATTGGTGCGACTTATGACAGTTTTGTTTTGTGTTTTTTTTTTATACTCTCTGCAAGAGTATATTGGGTTTGTGCAAATGTATGTAACAGGCAGAAGGAGGCGTGGCAGACCCCATAAAGTATATATATTCTTGATCAGCGTCACAAGCCGAGTCGATATAGCCATGTCCGTCTGTCCGTCTGTCCGTCTGTCCGTCTGTCCGTCTGTCTGTCTGTCTGTCTGTCCGTCTGTCTGTCCGTATGAACAAACAGATTTCGGAGATGGTAAGAGCTACAAGTTCGAATTTGGTCTCTATCGACTCGATATTTAGTCAGTCAATACAAGAATCTTTTTTTTTTTCGATGCCACGCCCCATTCGCCCACAATGAGCAAAAAACTAGACATACCTCGGAAAAAATAGATGTTTTCGGTTAATATCTCAGTAACTATGGCACTTAGGAATACCAATTTTGGTACACGTGTTCCTAAAGGCCGCATAAATCCAATGACATCAAAAGTTTTGGGCTGCCACGCCCCCTTTTTCCGCAAGAAATAAAAGTAAATTTCAAACTTGCATGCCGTTTTTAAAGCATTTATTCTTATCGTACAGTGTTGTTATTTATGATTCGTTTGAAGACGTATCATGTCAAACTCTCCAGAAAGTTTCATAAGAATCCGACCATAAACAAGAAAGCAATGCAGCAACAAAGATTTTATTCTAAAGCAATGAGCGCGAGAGAGACAGCGCTAGTCGTGCCGACCAATAGTATTCATACACACATATGTATGTGCATACATTTAACGTCAAACGAATTTGTATGTACATACAGACAAACACATGTATGCTTGATTATGCTTATCTTTTTTTTGTTTTAACGTATTCTAATACAAGAACTATCTATTGTAATGTCTGAATACCGATTTAAGTATTATAATTGGGAATAAACGCAGAGAGTATTATACGGTCGGGCGTGTTCGACTGTACTTTTCTTTCTTGTTTTATTATTCATCTGAGTTTAAGTAATGTGAATTAGTTTCCGCTAGGAATCCTAACAATTAAAAGTTTATAAGCAGAGCTATTGGGTAATGGCAACAACCCCCCCATACCGAACTGAGCTAAGGGTACCAGAGGATTCCACCGCCTGTCTCTCAATAGCCCGAAAGCTAAGCCTTGTTATCTCTTTTGCTTTCGTATGCAAGTATTACAACTCGGCTTGTGATGCTGATCAAGAATATGTATAGTTTATCGGGTCTGCCAAGCCTCCTTCTGCCTGTTACATACATTTGCACAAACCCAATATACTCTTGCAAAGAGTATAAAAAGTACAGTCGAACGAGCCCGACCGTATAATATTCTCTGCTTTTATTCCCAATTATAATGTTAAAATCGGTATCCAGATATTACAATAGATAGTTCTTGTATTAGAACACGTTAAAACCAAAAATGTCGTTAAATGTATGCACATACATATGTGTGTATGAATACTATTGGTCCGCATGACTAGCGCTGTCTCTCTCGCACTCATTGCTCTCGAATAAAATCTTTGTTGCTTCATTTCTTTCTTGTTTATGGTCGGGTTCTTATGAAACTTTCAGGAGACTTTGACATGATACGTCTTCAAACGAATAATAAATAACAACACTGTACGATAAGAATAAATCCTTTAAAAACAGCATGCAAGTTTGAAATTTTCTTTTATTTTTTGCGGAAAAAGGGGGCGTGGCAGCCCAAAACTTGCGATCTCTAGGAACACGTGTACCAAAATTGGTATTCCTAGGTGCCATAGTTACTGAGATATTCGCCGAAAACATAGATTTTTATACTCTCTGCAAGAGTATATTGGGTTTGTGCAAATGTATGTAACAGGCAGAAGGAGGCGTGGCAGACCCCATAAAGTATATATATTCTTGATCAGCGTCACAAGCCGAGTCGATATAGCCATGTCCGTCTGTCCGTCTGTCCGTCTGTCCGTCTGTCCGTCTGTCTGTCTGTCTGTCTGTCCGTCTGTCTGTCCGTATGAACAAACAGATTTCGGAGATGGTAAGAGCTACAAGTTCGAATTTGGTCTCTATCGACTCGATATTTAGTCAGTCAATACAAGAATCTTTTTTTTTTTCGATGCCACGCCCCATTCGCCCACAATGAGCAAAAAACTAGACATACCTCGGAAAAAATAGATGTTTTCGGTTAATATCTCAGTAACTATGGCACTTAGGAATACCAATTTTGGTACACGTGTTCCTAGAGACCGCATAAATGAAATGACATCAAAAGTTTTGGGCTGCCACGCCCCCTTTTTCCGCAAGAAATAAAAGTAAATTTCAAACTTGCATGCCGTTTTTAAAGCATTTATTCTTATCGTACAGTGTTGTTATTTATGATTCGTTTGAAGACGTATCATGTCAAACTCTCCAGAAAGTTTCATAAGAATCCGACCATAAACAAGAAAGCAATGCAGCAACAAAGATTTTATTCTAAAGCAATGAGCGCGAGAGAGACAGCGCTAGTCGTGCCGACCAATAGTATTCATACACACATATGTATGTGCATACATTTAACGTCAAACGAATTTGTATGTACATACAGACAAACACATGTATGCTTGATTATGCTTATCTTTTTTTTGTTTTAACGTATTCTAATACAAGAACTATCTATTGTAATGTCTGAATACCGATTTAAGTATTATAATTGGGAATAAACGCAGAGAGTATTATACGGTCGGGCGTGTTCGACTGTACTTTTCTTTCTTGTTTCGGAGGTGTGACGGGTTTTTTACTCATTGTGGGCGAATGGGGCGTGGCATCAAAAAAAAAAAGATTCTTGTATTGACTGACTAAATATTGAGTCGATTGAGACCAAATTCGAACTTGTAGCTCTTACCATCTCTGAAATATGTGTGTTCATACGGACAGACAAATATGGCTATATCGACTCGGCTTGTGATGCTGATCAAGAATATATATACTTTATGGGGTCTGCCACGCCTCCTTCTGCCTGTTACAAACATTTGCGCAAAACCAATATACTCTGCATGCATTTAACGTCAAACGAATTTGTATGTACATACAGACAAACACATGTATGTTCGATTATGCTTAGCTTTTTTTTTTTTTAACGTGTTCTAATACAAGAACTATCTATTGTAATATCCGGATAATGATTTAAGCATTATAATTGGGAATAAAAGCAGAGAGTATTACACGGTCGGGGTGTTCGACTGTACTTTTCTTTCTTGTTTATTATATTGAGTATAAATTAATGTTGTGATTTAATTATACAAACTTAAATCAATAAAACATATATGATTTTACTAGGTTATTCCATATTCATGCATTAATAGACTTTGTATATTAAGCCAATAAAAATATTGGAGGGATGCCAATTTTTAAAATTTACGACCAGGTATAAGTAAATACCGATCCAACTCAACGAATCTTCTAATAGTATTTTTTACGATGCAAGGGTAGTTAATCTTCGGCGTGCCGAAGATAACATTTTTTTCTTGTTTTTATTTTAATTTTAATCTGGGAATAAAAAGTAAAAGATGAAAATTATCCAACTTTTGATGCAACGGATGGGAAAAACCCAGAAAAACCCATCCAGATCAATAGGCAAGGTTAGGTTATGGCTTGAAGTCGGTGAGGATGAGGAGAGGAGAGTTTTGGTGTTACTAAGCAACTTAATCTTGTGCGCTCTAGTGCCAGCCAGCAACATATAAGGTGCTCAAGTTTTCTGCAGTCGCTGGGTTTTTGCATTTCCTGAAGCTGGAGTCGTTTGTAATGCCAAGTTTCATCGCGTGTACTGCCGCGATACAGTGGCCAGTAAGGATTCCCACCAATAGTCTGCAGTCCTTCCGTGGAAGTTGCAGCAGGTAGCGAGTGCGTTGGGCATTGAACTCATTGCATATTGTTTTTGTTGCTTTGCATGTGGTGGTGTTCCGCCACCTAAGGTTGATGAGCTTATTTGTGTCCTCCTCCAATTCGCTGTAAAGCGTTCTTAGAGAGATAGGCTGATGTTGGGTTCTTTAATTAGGTAAGCATTTAGGCCTTTCCGTACAAGTACGGCGGTTCTGGATTTACTTCCGTCAGTGGATAGTACGTACAGTAATTGCTCGACCTTAGTCCAGATCCAGATCAATAACAAGTAAGAAAACTACAGTCGAACGAGCCCGACCGTATAATACTCTCTGCGTTTATTCCTAATTATAATGTCAAAATCAGTATACGGATATTGCAATAGATAGTTTTGTATAAGAACACGTTACAACAAAAAAGACAATTTGTAATCGCACAAACATATGTTTGTCTGTATGCACATACAAATTCGTTTGACGTTAAATGTATGCACATACATATGTGTGTATGAATACTATTGGTCGGCACTCATTGCTCTCGAATAAAATCTTCGTTGCTTCATTTCTTTCCTGTTTAAGGTCGGATTCTTATAAAACTTTCAGGAGGGTTTGACATGACACGTCTTCAAACGGGTCATAGATAACAACACTGTACAATAAGAATAAATGCTTTAAAAACGGCATGCAAGTTTGAAATTTTCTTTTATTTCTTGCGGAAAAAGGGGGCGTGGTGTGACGGGGTTTTTAATCATTGTGGGCGAATGGGGCGTGGCATCGAAAAAAAAAGAAAAAAGATTCTTGTATTGACTGACTAAATATCGAGTCGATTGATACCAAACTCGAATTTGTTGCACTCACCATTTTTGAAATCTGTTTGTTCATACGGACAGACGGACATGGCTATATCGACTTAGCTTGTGATGCTGATCAAGAATATAATTACTTTACGGGGTCTGCCACGCCTGCTTTTGCCTGTTACATACATTTGCACAAACCCAGTATACTCTTACAGAGAGTATAAAAATGAATGCCAAAATGTTCATGAAGGATTTCTGATTTAAGGGGAAGCATGAATGGCAGAGATGAAAAACGTACTGCCCCTGGAAATCAGAGATTTACCGAAGAGAGAGAGAGATGTATCAATTATTCTATAATATTCATTAAAATAACGCATAAAATCCGAAAACGATTGTGCAAAGCGTAGTCAGTTGTGCATGTAGGAAGATGTAAAGGGATAAAGTACCTGGTTGCCCTGATTTTAATAGTAAATTTAAGGCGTTATAAAAGGGGTGGGTAACAAATATCACCAATTATAAGTTTGTGAAGGAAAATAACTCAAAGAACTTTTCTACGATTTATAAGGAAAGGAAGATTCAGGAGCAAAAGTCTATTGGCGTGGGAAGGAAGGCGAAGATTAGGGTTCCAAATAAGACCTCTAAGTGCGAAGAGTAAAAACTGCTTTTGCACCGATTCAATTAGATCTTGAGTATGAGCATGTTGAGGTGACTAGACACATGAGTAATATTCAAGAATAGGACGGACAAGTCATGTGTAAAGAAGATTAGTGACGAAGGGATCATTAAATTCTTTAGACCAGCGTTTAATAAATCCAAGAGTGTAAAGATATGATGAGCGAAACTTAATTTATTATCGAAGAGAACGCCATGGTCATCAACTGACCATATGCGTTTTAAAAGAACATTGTCAATACAGTAATTGGCTAAATAAGGAGAAACCCTATTAAAAGTCATAAACAGGTATTTAGAAAAATTTAAGTTCAAGTAATTAGTTATGCGCCAGTTGTGCATTGAATTTAAATCATCTTATTGTAGCATATGATCCGAAGGATTAATATAAGATAATAATAATTTCATCATAAAACATCATCGTCATACATAAGTATGCGACAGTGGGAAAGCGAAGAGGGAAGGTCGTTATTAAAAAGATTGAAAAATAAGGGACCTAGGTGATTACCGGAACACCGGAAGTAACCAAAACAGATTTGGAGACGGCTGATCTTAGCAAAACTTTTTGGGTCCTACCTGTAAGATATGATGATATCCACAGAAGAAGACAAGAAGGAAAACCTAATAAGCTAAGTTTTTGTAAAAGGAGGTAATGATTAACAAAGTCCAACGCTTTACTGAAGTCAGTATAGATGACTTCAGTTTGCATTTCAATGAGGAAAGACTCATTTATTATAGAGGTGAATTCTAATAACAAACCCGTGTTGGACAGAGGAGATAATAGACTTTCAGAGGTGTTGCAAAGTCAATTTTATTATCCTTTCGAAAAGCTTAGGGATTTCAGACAATTTCGCAATTTCCGTGTAATTGGATATATCCGACTTGCACCCTTTTCTGGGCAATGGGATAATGTAAGATTCTTACCATAAGGTAGGAAAGACACAGGATCCTAAAGAGAGATTAAAAAGAAATAAATAAAGAAGAACAGCACTCCTTAAGTACACAACTAGGAATGTTGTCAGGCCCAGGAGAGAATGAAGATTTTAAAGAGTTAATTGAGGAGAGCAGGCAATTATCAGTAAGAGTAGGAGAAAAAACCAAATATGAGGATAGAAGTTTATAGGGGTAAGGAAGTTAGTAGGCAAGCTAGAAGTGTACGTAGATTGAAAAAAGTTAGCAAAGAGATCGGAAGAAGCCGAGTCTTCACTTACTTTAGTGGTATTGAAGAAGAACGAATAGGGTAAAGTAGAAGACTTACGTTTAGAATTAACAAAGTTATAGAATTGTTTAGGATTACGCGCAAATTGAGTCTTGCAACGAACAAGATAATTTTTATAACTTTGAGAGTTAAGAAGGGAGAGTTAAGAAAGGCTGCTCTTACTTTAGAATAATTTAAAAAGTCTAAGCTAGAACCTGTCTGCTTAAACTTTTTAAAATATTTAGATTTCATTTTTTTTTAAGTTGGATAGTCTTGGTGAGAACCAAGGCGGTTCTTACAACACTATAGCGGACTTTACAACACTATATGGAATGCAGACATCAAAGAATGAATTTAAAATGTTGTAAAAATACTTAACTGCTATGTTAATATCATTCGTGCTGCATAGTATAGACCAGTCGGTAGCAAGAAACAGTTGATTTAGCAATGAAAAATTACCTTTGCGAAAGCAAAAGCGCGGCATGGAAGAGACAGAAGGAGGCGAACAGGTTAAGTTAGGTAGTGATAGGCAAAGCTCAAGAGTAGAATGGAAAGAATATCCAGGTACAACTACAGGAGAAGATCTATTGACACCGGCGCTGGATGATTAATTAACAAGTATAAGATCCAGTATCCAGTTGAGACGATTAGACACCTGATTGATTTGATAAAAAGGAAATTCAATCAAACTATCTATAAAGTCATTATTAGGTGTAAGAACTAAGTGATTTAGCCTGTAGAAAAACGTCCACGAAACGTTTGGCAAGTTAAAGTTAATCTAACACCACACAAATATCACAGTTGCGAATTTAACAAAAATTTTGTTTGATGTAATTGAAATGATGCAGATAAATCATTATTTCAGAACAAGGAGGAATGTAGGAACAGCTTACATGAAGGACGAACGATGAAAATATGACCTTAACGGCATTAAGTGAAGATTTTACTGAAATAAGAACTCGTCCACCGCAACGATTTAGACGGGTGCATCTAAAGATATAATATAGTATGATGACATTATTTCGTTATCAGAAATGCTGTAATTAAGCCAATTCTCTGAAAATGCAATAATATCAGAATTAAATGAAGAACTATTCAAATAAGTTAAATGAAGAAATATTCAAACCACGAGTAGGAAGGATGATAAGAATTGAATGAGCTCTATTTTTCTGTTTGAATTCGTGAACAATCATGTGATGAGGCCAAAACTTTGGATCACGTATAATCGGAAAAAGATCCTAAAAGATGAGATTTCTCTTGGTTGAGAAAAATTGAATTTTGAAATGAATGCTGCAATAGACTCAGCAGTGGTATCAGCAGCTAATCTACAAATGAATATTTGCTAACGAGGAGCAAATTTTAAATTAAATACAGTCAGATTTAAATATTAATTTTGAATTGGAATACAAGGAGAGTACGGTGTCTCTTACAGTCGACGTGCTCGACTGTAGCCTTTCTTACTTGTTTTTTTTTTTTTAAATCAAAGAAAAGCCCAATTTTTTTGATGTTGACGATAATAATCATATAATATGGTTCAAGTATATTTGCTGACATCATTTTTTGAATATGATATCTCTCAAATGGCCGCCTTGAGACTGTACGGCGTATTGTGGCCGTTTTGCAGCATTTTCCATAGTTTTAGCTAACATTTCGGCTGGAATAGCGGCTGTTTTCTCACGGATGTTGTTCTTGATCTCTTCTATGGTCTTTGGCTTATTAATATAAACCTTTGATTTTAAATATCCCTACAAGAAGAAGTCAGGTGGCTTTAAAGCGTTTCACATTATTTAATTTTTTATACGCACGTTGAGTTTTTACAATTGACTTTTTTTGTTGAATGTGGTTTTCAACAATTTGGGAGCGCTCGCGTGGCGTGTACTTTTCCATGGTAAAAATCTGCTTGGACTGATGCTTCTAACGCGGTATGTCATTAAAGGATCTGACGTCTCTGTCAAATGATATAAGGTTTCCAAATGGGTCCGTCGAATATGGGCAACCCTGTACATACGTGAAAAATCAATCTGCAACTACATAAAAACTGGGCATGACCAACGCAATCCACCACTTCCTACTTTGGCAGAGGAGATGAATTTTTCAAACTTAAACCCAGTAAGGTCAGCACATTCAATGTGCATAATATTGTCGTATAGCCAACAGTGCACATAATTTGGATGGTCACTGTCACGAGATGGACCATAAGTGCAATTGGTTTTGCAGCGGGCCATTTCACTTAAAATAATCTTATGCAAATTTGGAGTGAAAACGGAACAAAAATATGTGTGTAAGTATTTACTTCGATGTAAACAAACACATTCGGAAACAGAATTCGCAAAACAAAAGCAAAAACAAGTGTAAATTAACAGTTAAACACCAAAGTTAATGCGGGAACGCAAGCGCAAAAGATAATGAAGTGCAAGCGAACAAACACACAAACTTTTTATAACTCAGCTGAGCAACGAAAAGAGAGCAAAGGTCACAAAATAAACGGGCAAAAACAAAACACAGCTAAGACGCTAAATTAATATAATGTAAATATATTGCTACAATGCACACTGAAATCCACTTTGTACAAACTAAAATTAGGTTAACATTTAGCACAAATGAAATGTTCACAAAATATTAAGTAAAATTTGCAATTTTATGTAAAAATTATTAAATAAACGGATCGTTGACAAAACGCGTCTGACTCAGCTGATAATCTCTCTCTTCCGAGGTGTGTCGAGTTTTCGACAAATGGGGCGCGGCATAAAAAAAAAAAAGATTCTTCTATTGACTGACTAAATACCATCTCTGAAATCTTAGTGTTCATACGGACAGACAGACAGATGGACATGGCTATATCGACTCGGCTTGTGACACTGATCAAGAATATATAGAGAGAGTATAAAAATCTACTGCAGTCATTATACTCTCTGCAAGAGTATATTGGGTTTGTGCAAATGTATGTAACAGGCAAAGGAGGCGTGGCAGACCCCATAAATAATATATATTCTTGATCAGCATCATAAGCCAAGTCGATATAGCCATGTCCGTCTGTCTGTCCGTCCGTATGAACAAACAGATTTCAGAGATGGTAAGAGCTACAAGTTCAAATTTGGCCTCTATCGACTCGATACTTAGTCAGTCAATACAAGAATCTTTTGTTTTTTTGGATGTCACGCCCCACAATGAGAAAAAAACTATACATACCTCGGAAAAAATATAGTTTAAAGCGAATATCTCAGTAACTACGGCACTTTGCAATACCAATTTTGTTACGCATTTTCCTAAAGACAGCATAAATGCATTGTCATTTAAAATTTTTGGCTGCCACGCCCGCTTTTTCTGTAAGAAAAAAAAAAAAACTTTTTAAACTTGCATGCCGTTTTAAAGGCATTTGTTCTTATCGTAGAGTATTGTTTTTTATGATTCCTTTAAAGACAAATCATATCAAACTATCCTGAAAGTTGCATAAAAATCCAACAGTAAACAACAGAGCTACCGATTATAAAGTAAATATTTAAGTCAATGCATGAGTGCGAGCGCGACAGAAACATACAAGCATAAACTCGAACTCTTTTAACGCATGCGTGGCGACTATAGTATACATACACAAATATATACATATATATGTGCATACATATGACGTCAAAGGAATTTGTATGTGCATGCAGACAAACATATGTATGTTCGATTATAAATTGTCTTTTTTGTTGTAACGTGTTCTAATACAAGAACTATCTATTGTAATATCCGGATACTGATTTTAACATTATAATTGGTAATAAAAGCAGAGACTATTATACGGTCGGGCGCGCTCAACTGTACTTTTCTTACTTGTTTTGCTTGTTTTATTAGTGGTTTTCATTAACACTTGAATTATATATACTGAGTATGAAATTACTTATTTTGAATTGGCTCTAGTTCTAGAGATAAACGCAGAATTATAAGCTAATATAAGCATTATATTGCATTTTCCTCATTGTCATTCGGAAAAATTCGCGAAAAAGTTGGGCGATTATAGTAAGGAATGGGGTAACCGGGTCCACCAGTATGTAAAAATAATGAAAGAAAGGTACCAAGCTAAAAAGGGCTGCCACATGAAGGCAGACTACTGCACGACCTTTTAAAGCGATTTTCCCAAGCAAAACCATAACAGGAAGGCAACAGAAAACATTTTATTTTAAGTTTTTAAATTGGGATTTCATTACTTAAGTTAACAGAAAATATATATTTTTGTTTTTGCATAATTTTTACTGAAATATGAATAAAAACAAATGTTTTTTTTGTGTCACATTGGTATAGAGAATATTGAAATAGATAATAGTCTGTATCTCAAAAACTAGAGTAAATTTGAGAAATGTAAAATATGTCTGTTATTCAGTAAACTAGTCTCATACAGAATTGACTTAAACCAACCCTACCGCAAAACTACTCTTCCCCATTGATATCGTTTGGAAACTTCACATTGCTCTTCTATTGATATACTAATTATTCACTAACTTATTTATTATAAATTCGTTTTAAGCCAACGTTTTATGTTAAACAAGTAAGAAAAGTACGGTCGAATGAATTCGACAGTGTAATACTTTCTGCTTTTATTCCCAATTGTAATGTTAAATTCCGTATCCGGATATTACAATAGATAGTTCTTGTATTAGAACTCGTTAAAACAAAAAAAAAAAACTAGAAAAAAGGTTATCTTCGGCTAGCCGAAGATCAAATACCCTTGCAGACAATCACTTATTGTGAGCATATAGAAAATGATAATAAATGCATATATTGTGAATTTGGTTAAAATCGATCAACAGACATAGAAAATTTACATACTAAGTATTTCAACCGATTGTTCCTATGGCAGCTATATGATGTAGTGGTCCGATCTGGATGAAATTTGGTCAGCTGATGGAAAATGGTAAAGAATGCATATTGTGAATTTGATTCAAATCGTTCAAGAGACACTGAAAATTTTCATACTAAGCATTTTAACTGATTGTTCCTTTGACAGCTATATGATGTAGTGGTCCAATCTGGATTTGCGCGTGGGATTTAGTACTAAATGCATATAGGCTGAGTTTAGTGGAGCTAGCTCAAAAAAAAAATTATTCTGGCATTTTTAATTTTAAATATTTTTTAATAATCTCAGCGCTCAGTTGATGCACGCTAGTCAAACCCAACAAGATATTTAAAGTTATAGTTAGCCAGCAGCCAAAGAATCGACATTGTTGCAGATAAGAAAAGTACTGTTAACTTTGTTGATTTTGTTTTGGTCTCAAATATTTATATTTTTGATTCCCTTTCATACCTCATTTACTGCATTTAAAACGGACGTTGCACTGAAAAAAGTGGGTGCGCTTATAGTTATGCTCCATAGTGATTTAAATTAAAGAACACATCTTTTTTTTTATCGCTCATATCTCAGCCAATTTTTTTCAGATCGACTCAACAGTTTCAAAGCGATTTTCCAAAAGCTGCGGCCAGGGATTTTCCCTTCAAACAAATTTTTCATTAATCAGATTACTCTAATAAACTCTCGCACTATATTTATGTAAATTACCAATTTTGTAAATTTGGTAATTTGAGTAATTGCAAACTTCTCAAAATTTAGTATAAAAGCATCAGCTTGCAAACGTTTGAAATTCTTATACATCATTTACATTGCTAGCATAATTTTTTATAGGTCATAAATTTTGATTCACCACGTGGCGGCATATCTTTAGTTACGGAGAAAGGAATTTTGACCACCAGTCGACTTCTAGTGCAGAAGGCTATCCAGCAGGACTCTGGACTTTATACGTGCACACCATCTAATGCCAATCCTTCGTCTGTGCGTGTGCACATTGTCGATGGTAAGTACGCAATTATTGAATAATATTATGAATTACCCAAAAAGAAACAGGCAGAAAATTGTTATACTCTCTGCAAGAGTATATTGGGTTTGTGCAAATGTATGTAACAGGGAGAAGGAGGCGTGACAGACCCCACAAAGTATATATATTCTTGATCAGCGTAACAAGCCGAGTCAATATAGCCATGTCATTCTGTCCGTATGAACTCAGATTTCAAATATGGCCAATCTTCGAATTTGGCCTCTATCGACTCGATATTTAGTCAGTCAATACAAGAATATTTTTTTCAATGCCATGCCTCATTCGCCTACAATGAGCAAGAAACTAGACATACATAGATGTTTAAAGCGAATATCATACAGTGACTATAGCACTTAGGAATACCAATTTTGGTACGCAGGTTCCTAAAGGCAGCATGAATGCATTGCCATTTAAAATTTTTGGCTGCCACGCCCGCTTTTTCTGTAAGAAAAAAACTTTTCAAACTTTCTTGCCGTTTAAAGGCATTTGTTCATATCGTACAGTATTGTTATTTATGATTCCTTTGAAGACAAATCATATTAAACTATTCTGAATGTTGCATTAAAATCCAAGAATAAACAACAGAGCTACCGATTATAAAGTTAATATTTAAGTCAATGCATGAGTGCGAGCGCGACAGAAACATACAAGCATATACTCGAACTCTTTTAACGCGTGCGTGGCGACTATAGTATACATACACAAATATATACATATATATGTGCATACATATAACGTCGAACGAATTTGTATTTGCATACAGACAGACATATGTATATTCGATTATACTTAGTCTTTTTTTGTTGTATCGTGTTCTAATACAAGAACTATCTATTGTAATATCCGGATACTGATTTTAACATTATAATTGGTAATAAAAGCAGAGAGTATTATACGGTCGGGCTCGTTCGACTGTACTTTTTTTTACTTGTTTTGTCTTTACTTCTGCCTAAACACAAGGTTTTTGTCTACTACTAGTTACTACTTCCTGAATGGTGCAGAAACTAATAATAAAAGCAAAAGTTCTAATGATGTACATTTCATTTTTTATACAAATTACCAATTTTCGGCTTATGGCAGTTATGGGATAAAGCTGTCCGATACGGACCAAATATAGATAAAACAAGTAAGAAAGGCTACAGTCGAGGCCGCCGACTGTAAAAGACACCGTACTCTTCTTGTATTCGAATTCGAAATTAATATTTGAATATAACTGTAATTGAAAATGTAAGTTTTAAAATAAAATTAAAAAAAAAAAAACAATAAAATCAAGTCACCGGTAGGATTCGCACCTGCGCTCTCAGACGCAAGTCCCAGGACAACCCTACTAGTTGCACCACACCTTACATTTCATTTAGATCCTGTGATCCAATGATCACAATGCCTGTCTGTGACGGGATCGATCCGCAGACCTTTGTCCAATAGTTTAGGGGATGGCTAAGATAGCTTGGAAAACACAGAAAATTTTCACACAAATTTATGACACAAATTTATGTGTCAAATTCATTAAGATAGCTTGGTAAATACAATAATTTTCATACAAGTTCATACTAAAAGCAAATTTTCGACCGATTGTTCCTATGGGAGCTATACGATAAAGTAGTCCGATTTGGATCAAACTTTGTCAGCTTATGTACGTCATAGATATGAACGTCCCATGTGAATAATCGTAATCGGATAACGTAACTAACAAAAAACTTTTCTATACAAAAACATGCTATATTTACCTGCTTTTACCTTTATATGAACATAGAACGCCCTAAAGTGGGCGTGTCCAAAAACAAAAACAAATTTGTACTGCTTGCAAATTGTATCTTTCATTTGCGACCTCTCGGGGCTTTCAAGCTCTTGTAGTTGCTGAGATCCTTTTGTTCATACAGACGGACGGACGGACAGACGGACATGGCTATATCGACTCGGCTGTTAATGCTGATCAAGAATATATACTTTATGGGGTCTGCCACGCCTCCTTCTGCCTGTTACATATATAATTTGTTGCGTGTTTTCTTTATTGTTTATAGTCGGATTCTTATGAAACTTTCAGGGTAGTTTGATATAATTATTCTTTAGACACATTTTAAAAAGCAATACTGTCTATAAGAAAAAATGCTTTTAAAATGACATGCAACTTTGAAAAGTGGTTTTATTTCTTACGGAAAAGGGTGCGTGACAGTCCAAAATTTTAAATGGAAATGCATTTATGCTGTCACTGGGAACCGGCGTACCAAAAGTGGTATTCCTCAGTGCCATACTTACTAAGATATTTGCTTTTAACATCTATTTTTTCCGGGGTATGTCTAGTTTTTTGCTCATTAAGGGCGAATGGGGCGTGGCATCAAAAAAAATAAAATTCTTGTATTGGCCGACTAAATATCGAGTCGATAGAGACCAAATTCGTAGCTCTTACCATCTCTGAAATCTGTATGTTCATTCGGACGGACAGACGATCAGACGGACATGGCTATATCGACTCGGCTTGTGATGCTGATCAAGAATATATATACTTTATGGAGTCTGTCACGCCTCCTTCTGCCTGTTACATACATTTGCACAAACCCAATATACTCCTGCAGAGAGTATAAAAATAGGGTTATCTCTTTTCTTTCAACCACGTGTATGTTGCAGCGTCATTACTTTCGTTATTAGCTGCCATCGTTTTAGGCGCAGCGAGTTTCTGTCGCACCGAGATCATAAACACAACTTTCTAAATCATCTGTCCCTCTGGCAATTTCCTTATATCTTCATGAGCATACTTAAACTTCCTATTATTTGTCAATGACTTGAGGATATATCTATCTCCGTCTAGTACTTAAACAATTTGTAAACGACCTCTAAACTTTGGACTTAACTTTGTTTGATGCCTTTCTTCATTCTTCAACAACACAAAGTCTCCTTTATACTCAACAACCTTAGCCGCAGTTTTATTAAATTGCGCTTTGCTATATGCTGCCGCCGCTGATATATTTTGCACTGCTCGAGCTCTTGATTCTGCTAAATCAACTTCTTATGCCACGTCACATGGTGGAAGCAACCCCAACGGACGAGCAACCTTGCAAATGAACAATTCCAAAGGGCTTGCCTTTGTCACTCGATTTACAGTACAGTTTAAGGCTAGCTGTACATCGCCCAATGCGTCTTGCCAAGATCTGCTGCTAGTTTCAACTGCCGTTAATAAGTTTTTCAAAGTGCTCATAATGCGTTCTACCTGTCCGTTAGTTCTACTTGCACCTGTCGCAATTAAGTGCAAACTTATATTTTGTTTAGAACAGAATTTACTAAATTTAGAGCTAGCAAAACACCTACCCTGATCTGCAATTATGCGGTTTGGTACTCCAAACAAGGATACAGCCGACGTCACAGCACCTATGCAACTGTCAGCTCAATCTTGAGTGTGTGTGTTAAGTAAACAAATTTAGTAAAAGCGTCCACTGAACAATAACATACTCTTTTTGATCACTCTTGCCACTCAACTTGCCCGTTATGTCTATGTGTAATGTATGCCAAGGTGAGTCGACCTTTGGTATTGGAAAAAGTCTAGCCTGAATAGTCTTACCTGAGGATGACTTTGACATCTTGCAAGTTATACAATTTTTAACAAATTTCCTTCCATATTTTGTTATGTTGTCAAACCAGTAAAAATCGTAGGCTTTGTCCAATGTTTTTTCCCAACCCAAATGCATTATTGTCTCATGAACTTGATTTATAACGGACCATCTAAATGCTCTTGGAACAATTGGCAAGGATCGAGTTCTACTATTTCTCTGTATTTTCCGGTAGATTATTCCTGCTCTTAATTCATAAGTTTTTGCAATGTCTTCGGCAAGAAAATTGTCTTTTAGTTTATTTACAATATTTATTATATCGGAATCCTTACTCTGTTCAGCCATCAGCCAATCACTAGATATCTCTGCCAGATTAATTCTTTTTTCAGAAACTTTACGAGCATCAAGTGCATCAGCAGAAGGAAGATTTCTTGAAAAGAAATCAGCATGAGCCATTCGTTTACCCTCTCTATACTGTAATTCAAATGAGAATGACTGTAAATAAGCCCATCATCTTTGTGCTCTGGGCGAAAGATCACGTTTATTTCTCGATGCTTTAAGAGAATTGCAATCGGTAAAGACAACAAAATCTCTGCCTGTCAAATTGTGCCGAAAATGCTTAATGGCCATGACAACAGCGAGAGTCTCCAATTCGTAAGAATGGTATCTTGACTCAGCAGGTGAGGCCTTACTGAAGAACTCAACGACATGGGTCTTGTTATCTATTCTATGCAACAAGATGGCTCCGTATCCACGAGCACTTGCATCAGTATGCAACTCGATTGGATATTGCGGGTCAAAAATAACCAGAACTGACTTCTGTGTAAGAACAGATATAACTTTTTGTCTTATTTCTTCATGTTCTGGCTTCCAAATAAACTCGTTCTTTTCCGATGTCATCAAATACAAAGGCTTCAAGAAACAAAAAAATCCTTGTATAAATTGCCGAAAGTAAGACGCAAGTCCAATAAATTGTTTTAAAGCTGAAACCGACTAAGGAGGTGGTAAAGCAGTTAATGCAGAAATTTTTTGAGAATTTGGACGAATTTGACCAGCGCTCACTTCATATCCCAAATATTGAACAGTTGACTTCAGAATCGAACACTTTTTAATATTAAACAAAAAACCAGCTTTTGTGAGAACATCAAGAGTAACCTGTAGTCTTTCCAAAGCCTCACTTCTCGTTGCCACCACTAACACGTCATCCATATAGACAACCACAAAAGTATTTGCGAGTTCTCCCAGTGTATGCATCACTGTACGCTGAAAAACTGAAGGTGCATTTTTCAGACCAAACGGCATTGACAAAAACTCGTACTGGCCATCTGGGGTGACAAAAGCCGTACACTCTATTGATTCTTCATGCAATGGGATTTGGTAATATCCGCTTGCCATATCCAAACAAGTGAAATATTTAGCACCATGAAGTCTGGCTATCTGATCAGCTATAAGGGGTAAAGGATATCTATCTAAAACTGTGTTAGAATTAAATTCACGGTAATCAACACACAAACGATGAGAACCGTCATTTTTGTTTACTAACATCATAGGACTTGCAAAGGAAGAGCAGCTTGGCCTTATGACATTGCATTCCAAAAGCTCTTTAATCTTGTCGCGTACAAATTCTCTTTCATTTGAACTAAGCCTGTATGGTCTTCTTTAAACAATTTTTCTATTAATTTAATTTAATTTTCATTTCACCAGTACTGATAGTAGATGAAGGAATTCCCTTTGTAAAAGATTTTGAATAGTTTTCCAATAAATTGTTTAATTTATCTTTATCTTCACCGACAAGATCAATATTCAATTTAGAAAATACATCATTTGAACAAAAGTTAACAGATTTGGATCTAACAATTTCAAATTTTCCTGGTGACATATTGACATAAAATCCTTGCGACAGTATTTCTCTACCAATCATAATATCATTTTTCAAATAGTAGTCACCCAAAACATGGAATAACATTTCAATACAATAAATGTTAATTTGTACCTTGCAAAGTATTTGCAATGTACTACAAATGCTGCCATTTCCAATACCTTTCAACATTACTGTATTGTTAATTCTTTTACCAACTAACTTAGCACTTATCTTTTTTTTAATCAATGAACATTCCGCTCCGAGTCAAACGTTGTCGTGAAAGTCTCGCCATGGTGAATTATCTCTCCTTTGGGCACATCAACTTCGCATAGCTGCACTCTTTTCACTTGATACGTATCTTTGAATTTGTCCATTTTGGGCTTACTGCAATGGGTTGAAATGTGTTCAACCTGTTCACACTTGAAGCAGGTTAAATTTGATTGCTGCTGGTGATCAAACACGCTCTTGCCGCTACGCTCATGAACACAGGGAGGAAGATTTTGCTGCTGCCTAGCTCTGCATTCAACCATCTTGTGACACAATTTTCCACAATGATGACATTTTATTGTTGAAAATTTCTGACGTTTCGAGTCGGATGCCGCTGTTTCTTGTTGTGAGGATTTCTTCCGTTTGTTGAACGTAAAAGCTTTTAGCTCTGCCTGTAGTTCACTCCTGGTGCGCACGTTTGATTTAATAGTAAGACGTTGCAATCTGGTATCAATATGAGCCAGCTGAGCAAGCGTCACGGAAACGGCAATCTCCTCCATCTCACGCCATTTGGTGATGAGTGACGTCACCATGCGACTAGCATATTTGGAGAGACATTCTCCTTCAGTCGGGCAAGTTGATAACATTGTTAACTACATAGCTGCTGGTGTCTCCACACTGGTAAAGCGCTGAAGAAAAAGTTCCTTAAAAGCAGCCCAATTTATGTCAGGATAACATATTTGTGAGAGCCACTGCGACGCACTGCCTTCCAATGCTGCACTTAAAGCCATCGCCATCGCACTGCCTTTTATGTGGTTTTCTGCCAGAACTATATTTACTGTAGCGCACCACGCCGATGCGTCGGCGCCTACAAGATCCGCGTTTTCGTTATTAACTGCCATTGTTTTAGGCGCAGCGAGTTTCGGTCGCACCGAGATCATAAACACAACTGCCTTTGTGTCTTCCCTTTTTCTCGTGCCTCTCTACCGAACCACACTCGGCGACAGCTACAAACTCTGTCGCCGCGCCAAAACGGAACCTTCCCAAACTACATAGTAAAACAGACACATAAATAGGCTGATGCAATATCGCAATGTTCTTGCGATTCTTTCGAAATTCCCAAATACGCACTAACACAAACTCAGTACAATTATCACATACATTTCTAGCACACTCCGCGGCGCGCCGCCACGGCACCAACATATTCAAACTACTTATGCTACCACATGTACATAAATTACATTTATACGCAAGTTGCACAACACGCCGCATCCCTACCACTTACGCCACGCCCTACATTTGAGACAATTCCGATTATTATACTTTCTGCAAGAGTATATTGCAAGTATATAGAGTATATAGCAAGCAGAAGGAGGCGTGACAGACCCCATAAAGTATAAATATTCTTGATCAGAATCACAAGCCGAGTCGATATAGCCATGTCCGTCTTTCCGTCTATCTGTCTGTCTCTCTGTCCGTATGAACAAACAGATTTCAGAGATGGTGAGAGCTACAAATTCGAGTTTGGTCTCTATCGATTCGATATTTAGTCAGTCAATACAAGAATCTTTTTAGACCCCGTACTCTTAAAAAGAGTAAAGGGGTCTATTAGGTTTGTCAGAAGCGAAATGTGCGTAACAGGTAGAAGGAGGCGTTTGCGACACCATAAAGTATATATATTCTTGATCAGCATCAACAGCCGAGTCGATATAGCAATGTCCGTCTGTCCGTCCGTCCGTCTGTCCGTCCGTCCGTCCGTCTGTATAAACACCTGGATCTTATAAACTACATGAACTAGAAGCACCAAATTTGTAAAAACAATTCCGTAACTTTCGCAAGCAGATCAAGTTTATTTCAAATCAGTGCCACGCCCACTTCCGCACCCGCAATAAGCAAAAAACTAGACACACCTCGGAAAAAATTGATGTTTTTTGCGAATATCTCCGTAACTATAGCACTTAGGAACACCAATTCTGGTACGCAGGTTCCTAGAAACAGCACAAATGCAACGTCGCTAAAAATCATGGCCTGCCACGCCCCCTTTTCCCACACGAACTAAAAAACTTTTCAAAATTTACATGCCGTTTTTAAGGCATTTGCTAATATAGTACAGTATTGCAATTCAAAATATGTTTAAAGACAAATTATATCAAACTATCCTGAAAGTTGCATAATAATCAAATTATAAACAAAAGAACCAAATAACAACATGAATTCGAGAGAGACAGAAACATGGAATACAAGGAGAGTACGGGGTCTCTTACAGTCGGCGTGCTCGACTGTAGCCTTTCTTACTTATTTTTTTTTGATGCCACTCCCCACAATGAGAAAAAAACTACACATACCTCGGAAAAAATAGATGTTTAAAACGAATATTTCAGTAACTACGGCACTTAGGAATACCAATTTTTTTTTGGCTGCCACGTGCCCCCTTTTTCCGTTCGGAAAAAAAAATTTTCAAACTTGCATGCCGTTCAAAGGCATTTGTTCTTATCGTAGAGTATTGTTATTTATGATTCCTTTGAAGACAAATCTTATTAAGCTATCCTGAAAGTTGCATAGAAATCCAACAATAAACAACAGAGCTACCGATTATAAAGTTAATATTTAAGTCAATGCATGAGTGCGAGCGCGACAGAGACATACAAGCATATATTCGAACTCTTATGATGCATGTGTGGCGGCAATAGTATACATACTCACATATGTACATATATATGTGCATACATATAACGTCAAACGAATTTGTATTTGTATGTATACAGACAAACATATGTGTGTTCGATTATAAATTGTCTTTTTTGTTGTAACGTGTTCTAATAAAAAAAAAATAAGAAATAAAAAATCTATTGTAATATCCAAATCAGTATCCGGATATTACAATAGATTTTTTATTTCTTATTTTTTTTTTTTTATTAGAACACGTTACAACAAAAAAGACAATTTATAATCGAACACGCATATGTTTGTCTGTATACATACAAATACAAATTCGTTTGACGTTATATGTATGCACATTATAATTGGGAATGAAAGCAGAGAGTATTATATGGTCGAGCTCGTTCGACTGTACTTTTCTTACCTGTTTTCAATGAGATATAAAAATGTTGTTATATAACAAATACAAAAAAAAAAAAAAAAAGAACTTTCTGAGGCTATGCCGGGGTTCGAACCGCAGGTCTTGTGTTTACATACAAGTGAGAAAAGTAATAACAGGCATCTCTACAACTTGGACCACGCTTTCTTCGCAAACTACTGCGGCTAATGTATATATAAACATAGAGTTATTTTTTTTTTCTTTCAACCACGTGCATTGACAATGCGGTTCAAGGTAGACTTTGTTATCTTATAGCTCAGTTGTTTATGATTTGATTTTTATGCAACTTTCAGGATAGTTTGATATTATTTGTCTTTAAACGAATCTTAAATTACAACACTGTACAATATTGACAAATGCCTTAAAAATCGAAATTTAAAATTATTCTGTTTTATGTGGAAAAAAAGGGCGTGGCAGCCCAAAAGTTTTAATGACATTGCATTTATTGTGCAATGATGATCAACAATATATATACTTTATGGGGTCTGCCACGCCTCCTTCTTCCTGTTACATACTTTTGCACAAACCCTATATACTCTTACAGAGAGTATAAAAAGATACTTAGTTGCTCTTGGGGTCTGTCACCCCTACTCAGGAGTGGGTCAGTAGTGGGGGCTCTGGTGTGCTGGCAAGCGATCGAAATTTACGTCAGGCACAACTATGCAACACAACAGCGAAAGCCCTAGAATTTATGCTTGGGCTACCTCCCATGGCTTTTCAGGCCAATCTATTGGCCGTTCAGTCATCCCAGCGCTAAATGGCACCAGGCTGCATCTCATAGCAAGGCTATGATCACAGCGCTATTGTAAGAAACGTAGGCGTTTAGTCCAAAACTGTGTAGAAGCCCGAACCGAGACACACTTCAGGTCTGATGAATGGAAGATATCCGAGAGATGGTAAGTAGAGCAGTAGGAACCGCTGTATTATACAAGCTTTTATATAAGGATATCCTGTAGGATTTTCCAAGCAGAGGTCTTTGCAAAATGGAAAGCAGGGGAGATCGCGACACATCTTCTTAGTGACCATAGTCGTCGTATATGAGTTCCACTAAGATCTGGTTAGTTTAAACAGTTTCCAGATTTTTCCTCTTGTTGTGGAGAGTTCGGTATTTTACCATGGCGGTCCTGACCTCTTTTTTAATTTTGAATGTCCACATAACATCTGCTAGGCATCCTGGAGAGTCTTGTTTACAACGGAGAGAGATTTCTCAATGTTGATATTACCCGGTTACGTGAGTTTTTCATTCTTTCGGGGGTTCTGGTTGAACTTCAGGGGTTAAGTGGTGTTCAGAGTCTGAAATTAGGCACTTTTACCAAAAAAAATGTGTATGTGCTTGCAGTGATATATTTTGATGAAACAAAAAACAGATAAAAAGATTGGCATTTCATTTGACATATAAAAATTGTTTTCATAAAAAAATTTTACACGATATCAGGTGATTTAAAAAAAAATATTAATATTTTCTATTAGTAGAAATTTGAGCTTTGAATTTGAACGAAGGAAAATACAAAACATTGAAAGTTGAATATTTGACAGCGTTTTGAATTTTTTTTTGTTGCCGTTGGCGTCAGTTCCGTTCATGAGTTTTGAGCTGTACAGGGTGGCGCTGTTGATAGTCTCACCAATTCGTCGTTCATGCAGGCGCCATAAGACTCCTCCTTCAACTCGCAAATATTATCATGGCGGTTCTAGTTTCGTTTAACTTCGAAGGATTGAACGCATTGAAAATGCTTGGCCGTAGCCCGTTGCAATCCGTGGTTCTTGGGCTGAGGCCACAAGCCAACAGGGGCTCCGTCGATGCCAACTTGCTTTAATGCAAACTGATTTGCAGTACGTTTATCTTATAGAGCTACTACGTCAACTGCTGAGGACGGGTTGACTATGAATGTCTGGTCACCGACCTTGTAATATGGATGTCGAGCACCGTTTCGATGCCGTCAGGATGGCACTTTTTATGGCGGAGGTATACGCTACCTAAGCCCTAGCCTATTTTCCCATACAGAGGGTAAAGAATATCTTCAGCCTCCTGATTGATTTGAAACAAGTAAGAAAAGCTACAGTCGAGCGCGCCGACTGTAAAAGACCCCGTACTCTCCTTGTATTCGAAATTAATATTTGAATACGGTTGTAATTTAAAATTTAAGTTTTAAAATTATATTTAAAAAAAAAATGTTGAATCAGTCACTGATGGGATTCGAACCCGCGCTTACTGACGCAAGTTCCATATCATGCTGCAACCCTACTAGTTACACCACACCATTCATTTGGCAGAAATTTGAATATTTTCATTTATATATAATAATGTAGTTATTTTAAAAATAAAAAAATAATTAAATTTCTGGGTCTGTGCCGGCTGTAGGCTGTTGCACCAGTTAAAATTCTTTATTTACATTTTTGTTTCAAATTTAAAAAAGTATATTAATAAATTCCACAGTCGGGAATTGAACCTGCAAACTTATGTGCAAGTTGCCTAATACGCCTCAACCCTCATTCGCACTACGCCCCACATTAGACAGCGATCATTTGGCAGAAATTTGATAATTTTCATTTACATATAATAATGTTATTATATAGCAAGCACAAAAAAAAATTTAATTTCTGAGTCTGTGCCGGGCTCGAACCGCAGACCATTGCAACCCTGTGCAACCCTGTTGCACCAGTTAATATTGTATATTTACATTTTTTTTTTTTGAAATTTAAAAACGTGTATTAGAAAATTTCACTGTCGGGAATTGAACCTGCGAACTTATGCTCAACTTATGCAGAACACGCCGCAACACTACTAATTGCACCACCACCTCCTTGTGAGACGGCTCCGATTATTTTCATTAAGATATATGTAATAGTGCTAAATTAAAATTAAAAAAAAAAAAAAAAAACTTTAATTTCTGTCTGTGCCGGGGTTCGAACCGCAGGTCTTGTGTTTACAAACAAGTGCATGGCCCACCCGGACGACGCTCTCTTTGCAAAGTACTGCTGCTAATGTATATATAAGCATAGTGTTATTCCTTTTCTTTCAACTACGTGCATTCACAACGCGCTTCAATTGATAATTTGTTACCTAATTGCTCAGTTGTTTATAGTTGGATTTTTATGCAACTTTCAGGGTAGTTTAATATGATTTGTCTTTAAACAAATTTTGAATTACAATACTGTACTATATTAGCAAATGCTTTAAAAACGGCATGTAAATTTTGAAAAGTTTTTTAGTTCGTGTGGGAATAGGGGGCGAGGCAGACCAAAATTTTTAATTACGTTGCATTTGTGGTGTTTCTGGGAACCTGCGTAACAGAATTGGTGTTCCTAAGTGCTATAGTTACGGAGATATTCGCAAAAAAAATCAATTTTTTCCGAGATGTGTATAGTTTTTTGCTTATTGCGGGGGCAGTGGGGGGCGTGGCGCTGATTTGAAATAAACTTGATCTGCTCGAGAAAGTTACGGAATTTTTATTACAAATTTGGTGTCTCTTGCTCTTATAGTCTCGGAGATCCAGGTGTTCATACGGACGGACGGACAGACGGACATTGCTATATCGACTCGGCTGTTGATGCTGATCAAGAAAAAGCTTCCTTCTGCCTGTTACGCACATTTGGCTTCTGACAAACCTAATAGACCCCTGTTCAACATGCTGGTACCGCTCTGGCAAAGAGAAGGTTCTGGAATGCAACAACTTGCAATCAGTAAATGGGAAATCCTCGTTCGGCCTCCAAGGTAGCTTTAGTGATTGGTCTCATTCGACTACGATGGGAAAGAGGACTTTTGCCTTTAGTTTCGAAGGGATGTCTTCCTTGTCCACAATCTCCATCCCACACGACCCCCATGCCGGGATCATCTTCAGCCACCATAGTGCTGGATCGTCCTTGCAGCTTATGATTTTGGTTCCGTGAAGCCTCCCGACACCATCAAATGTGTCCCATGGGACCCCCGGATTCTCATCACTCTATCAAGCAACAGCCCGTTTAGCCTCTCGAGTACCGTCTTCAAACGCTCCTCCGAGATTGTGCTGGTTTCATTGCTGCGGTCTACGAGCGCTACAAGTGCCGTTTGGTGACAACCTTCATTGTAATCTTCCAGTTATTGCGTCTCGGGTGGGAGATACCTCCTTTCGACCTTGCAGCCGATAAGAATCCATTGCCTAGACGGCATCCTCGGACAGAATTCAGCCAGAGGATATTTGCCAGCGCTCCAGCAAAGTGGCAAAGGTTGATGGAAAAGTGTTCGGAGGCATACCACGCTTATCCGGCGTTTTGGATGGCATCAAGATCTTTGCCTGAAAATGAGAATATTCATGTGCAGAGATTACGTGGAGTCTTTTTACGTTTCTCAACATTAACAAAGTTCTAAATTTTGAATATTCTCTGCTAGAGTATATTGAGTTTGTGAAAATGTATGTAACAGTCATAAGGAGCCATGTCCGTCTGTCTGTCCGTATGAACAAACAGATTTCAGAGATGGTAAGCGCTACAAGCTCAAATTTGTTCAGCATCGGTTCCATATTTAGTCAGCCAATACAAGAATCTATTTTTTTTCGATGCGGAAAAAGTAGATGTTTTCTCAGAGAGAGAGGTCAAGCGACTAAGGGACGTTTACGAGCCAGAGAAAATACAGGATGAGCAATCAACCAATGCAATTGATTGGTTGTTCAACAAAGCAACAAAACCATCTGCTGGGGCAGTCTGAGAAAGAAATAACGAGTCCTGAAACGCACGCTGGATTGCTCCTTCAGCTACGAAATATGTGCTCCAGAATTCCCTTATGAGTAAAGTCAACGAAGCACGTGTGACAAAAAACAATTTACTAAAAGAAACAGCAAATGTGACAAACATGCTCGGATTTGAGAGCAAGGAGCTTACGCAAGCATTAAAAGAAATCAAAGCCGAATGGATCGCCTAATATGCGCGCTTGATAAAATTTTTGAGAGAGATGCTTGTGTACACCTTGCACCTAGAGAAGTGGTGCCGAAACACCAAACCGATACGTAATGGAATCGTAGTAATCGTATCTGACCAAGCCCAGATATGCAGAGAATAGTGAGAAGGGAACCAGACAAAGCCGCAACTCGAACGATACAGGTGATAAAAGCCATTAATCGATCACTCAAATAAACTATAAAGAACAGGTAATGATAGATGAATCAAAACATAAAGCTCCAAAGCAAAAAAAAGAAGCGCTCTCTGTCTCGCTTGCACATTCTGCTTACAGATAATCTTTTTTCAGCTGATTTGGCTTATAGGTTATATAGTTATTTATAAAATCCAGATGACCAAACTTTGTAAGAATAGTTAACATATAATGATTCTTTACACATAATACGTGAATTTGGTGGCAAAAGCTTATTAAGATCTTTTTAAAATGATTTTAAAAATTCGCGGGGGTGGAAGGGCGCGTGCCAAAAATTAAAGTTAGTTTTGAACTACCTGCACACAAAAGTAGTTTATACACCAACTTTTGTGATTCTAGTTTTTGCCACTTCTGAAATCTCAGAGTTCACACGGACGGCCAGACTGTCAATGCTTGTTTAAGGGGGTCTTATAGTCTAGAAATTTGAATGAATCTAAAATTTTTTTTTTATATAATTTGATGGTTTTAGTTTTCATAAATATGTCCTCAAAAGAATTTTTCGAAACTCGAATTAATTTCGATGTTACAGCTGTTTTAGTGACGTAGCTGCTATGGCGCATTGAGCGGATGTAAAACTATAAATGCGTTTTTCTCGAAACTACTTTTTTTGATACTGTCGCCACGATATCTCAAGTTTCAATCGACCGATTTACTAGAAACTTGGCATGAATGTTCTTGAAACAGACCTTTATGGTATGAACCAACAAAAACTGGTAATTTTAATTTTTAACATGTTTAAAAAAGTTGAAAAATTAAAAATGTAGTGAAAAAACCGAACTATTTTTTCCAAACGCCGCCATTTTATAAAAAAAAAAAATTTTTTTTTTTCAGTTTTGTTGGTACATGCCATAGAGACATTCAATATCTTTAAGAATTTGTAAATTTTTTTTTTTTTATCACCACAAGGGTTGCAATCGTGGCGACGCAGACATTGCCTTTATTGTCCTTTTCACTTCAAGAACGCATAACACCGTAAAAATATATATTTTTTTAAAATTAATTTTTATAAACAATTCAAATAATACTTAATACATGATAAACAAGTAAGAAAGGCTACAGTCGAGCGAGCCGACTGTAAAAGACCCCGTACTCCTTCTTGTGAGAATTTTTCCATACAAATGTTCCGTTTTCGACCAATTCGTCCTATGGGAGCTATAGGCTATAGTTGCGCGATCCGGATGAAACTTGGTAGAGATAGTTATAATGAATCCATACACATAATGTGTAAATTTCGTCACGATAGCTCAACTAATACTGCGTGTCACCATACAATTGTCCCATTTTCGACCGATTTGTCCTATTGGAGCTATAGGCTATAGTTGTCCGATCCGGATCAAACTTGATGGAGATAATGGATTCATACACGTACTGTGTAAATTTGGTCACGATAGCTCTACTAATATGGTGACATGTACCATACAAATGTCCCGTGGCAAAAATTTGAAATAAACTTAACCTGTTTGACATATAGACGGACTTTCATTCCAAATTTGATGGCTCTAGCTTCTGTAGTTTAAAAGATCCCGGTGTTCATACGGACGGACGGACAGACAGACAGACGGACAGACGGACACTGCTATATCGTCACGGATGTTGATTTTGTAAAAAAATATATACTTTATGGTGTCGGCTACGCCTTCTTCTGCCTGTTACCTACATTTCGCTTCTGACAAACCTAATAGACCCCTATAATCTTTTTTAAAGAGTACGGGGTCTAAAAAGTAGATGGTAAAAATATCAATAGTTTTATTTTTCACACGCCATCAAAAAACACTCAAAATTCGGCACTCTAGACTAGAAGACCCCCTTAAACAAAAGCAATATACCCTCACTGGAGAGAAAAATGCTAACTGAGTCCCAGAGGTTTGGAATAAATTGCGCAAGGTTTATGTATTAAATGGGTTGCTATGCAAAGTGTCGCGTAACACGATGTTTTTTAATTCAAAATACCCGGAAGCCGAATGCATGGCTTATTACATTAATAAATTTCCGAAATACACGTTAATTTCAACACGAGCAGACCAAGGTTGACGAGATACTCCGCATCTTTGGATGTTATCCCACATAAGGTCAGCTAACCTTTCATAGTGATTGCTGATTCAAACGCTGTAGGCGGCTAGAGGCATGAATGCTTGCCCTCTCTCGTAGTTAAGAGGGGAGGCTGCGCAAAGCCTTGGTAGCTCATCTGCAACAATACTGCTCTCAATGTTAAATGTTAAAGCAAACCAACCAGACACCCAATTTTCGACCTCCTCGTAGGAATCAAAGTGCTGCTCAGCCAATGCGTGTCCCATCGATGAAAACAAATGGTAGTCGGAAGGAGCCAAGTCTGGTGAATACGGCGGATGGGGTAGCAGCTCCCAGCCAAGTGTTTTGATTGTATCCTGAACAGGTTTTGCTTTGTGTGCAGGTGCATTGTCATGGAGCAAAATTACCTTGCCGTGTCTTCTGGCCCATTCTGGTCGTTTCTTGTTCAATGCATGGTTCAAATTGATCATTTGTTGTCGGTAGCGATCAGTATTAACGGTTTCACCAGGTTTCAGGAGCTCGTGGTACACCACACCTTTCTGGTCCCACCAAACACACAGCATTGTCTTTTTGCCGAATCGATCTGGTTTTGCAGTCGATTTTGACGGTTGTCCTGGATTAACCCATGATTTTTTCCGTTTAGGATTCTTAAAATAAATCTATTTTTCATCGCCAGTAACAATCCGATGCAAAACCGATTTTCTTTCGTGTCTTTGAAGCAAAATTTCACAAGTGTTTTTTCGGTTTTCCATCTGTCTTTCATTCAATTCATGTGGCAACCATTTTCCACACTTTTGGATCTTTCCCATAGCTTTTAAACGGTCAGAAATTGTTTGGTGTGCAACATTTAACATTTTTGCCATTTGCTTTTGACTCAAAGTGTCATCTCCATCTAATATCGTTTGCAATTCGGCGTCTTCAAACTTTTTTGGTGGTCTTCCACGTTCTTCATTTCTCACATCAAAATCATTATTTCTGAACCGTTGAAACCACCTTTTGCATGTTGCTTCTGATAGAGCATGATCACCGTATGCCTCAACAAGCATTCGATGCGACTCTGCAGCACTTTTCTTCAAATGAAAACAAAAAATTAATGCTTTCCGCAAATCATCACTTGCTGGTACTTAATTCGAAATTTTTAACACGATGAGAAAATATGTTAATGTCTGTTCAATGATTTGATGTATACTAAATATGACTCACAGATGTCATAGCAACCAAACAAAAATAAAGGCTCGTTTACAACAAATATTCCCTATCGAGACATTTGTATCTTGAAGCTCACTTCATACCGGCACACCTGGTACATGTGTTTGTCTGTATGCACATACAAATTCGCTTGACGTTAAATGTATGCACATACATATGTGTGTATGAATACTATTGGTCGGCACGACTAGCGCTGTTTCTCACGCCCTCATGGCATTGTGCTCGTATACAATTTTGTTGCTTCTTTTCTTTTTTGTTTGTTGTCGGATTCTTTTCAGGAACTTTCAAAATAGTTTTATACAATTAGTCTTCAAACCAATTTTAAATAACAACGGAAAAAGGGGGCGTGGCAGCCAAAATTTTTAAATGGTAATGCATTTATGTTGTCTTTAGGGACCGACATACGTACCAAAATTGGTATTCCTAAGTGCCATAGTTACTGAGATATTTGCCGAAAACATAGATTTTTTCCGAGGTGTGTCGGATTTTTTTAATTATTGTGGGCAAATGAGGCGTGGCATCGAAAAAAACAGATTTTTGTATTAACTGACTAAATATCGAGTCGATTGAGACCAAATTCAAACTCTAACCATCTCTGAAATCTGTGTGTTCATACAGACGGACATGGCTATATCGACTCAACTTGTGACGCTGATCAAGAATATATATACTTTATGGGGTCTGCCACGCCTCCTTTTGCCTGTTACATACATTTGCACAAACCCAATATACTCTTGCACAGAGTATAATACGAATTTTAATTAACTAATGATAAGAAGTACATAAATAACATTTATACAATTTTACAATTTGCGTGGCAACAATTTAAAATAAACTTGATCTTACAAAAAACAAAACTATAGTCGAGCACGCCTGCCCATTTAATAATCATTGCTTTTATTCCCTATTAAATTTGAAGGGGTAGTAAAGTATTTTAATTTTGTTTTTGTCATTTTATTTTTATTTTTTTATATTACTCAGGAATGTCTTAAGATTATTGTGTGAAAATTTGAAGTCGATCGGAGTTAAATTGACAAAGATACAGATGGTTTAGTTTGCTCCTCTGCCGAAAATCTTTAAGGGGTTATATACAAAGTTAATGCAGTAAAGTAAGCTAACTTTGTGAATTTCTTAAAAATGTTTATGCAATCTTTTTTTAAAAATGCAAAGAACAATAGTTTAGTAACATATTTAAAGAAATAAAAACAATTTTAATTTCAAAAAAATTTTGAAAACTTGCTGACTTAAAGGTCATGCCCCGAAATACCTTTTTTTTATTGAGGTTTGCGGTGATCATTCTCCACGACGAACCGCTTAAATAAAATTAAAAAAGTAAAAAAATCATGCAAGATAAATGTACTCTGGTGTACTTGAACGAAGCCGATTAAAAAACAAGAAAAATATTTTTTTTTACTAATAAAAATGGTTCAAATGAAAAATCGACTTTTTTGGGGTAAAATTTTTCAAAAAACAAAATTTTGAAAAAAAATTCAAATACTTTTCCAAAAAAGTCGATCGTTCAAGTACACGAGATTTTCAATACGAATACAAGAAAAAAAAAATGTTAAAAATCGGTTGACAAGTTTTTGAGTTATCGTGATCATCGTAACAGTACTTTTGAAAAAAGTCATTCCGAGATAATCGCATTCAAAGTTGTGTTTTGATATCAGCCGCGCACCAAATTCCATTGGAAAAACGGCTGTAACTTGAAAACTACTGGTCCGATCAAGATGAAATTTTGCACAGTTATTATCAAATGTATATACTTTCAGAATATGCACAAAATTTTGGGACGCCCAATTTTGTATATAACCCCTTAAACGCGTTTTCCCAGACTTGCCCTTTTCAAGGTCGGTGTCCACTCAAGCTTAAAAACTATTGAACCGATTTTTTTCAAATTTTTTACCAAAATTCTTTACTTTATTGACCAGGTAATGACGTCGAGTTTTTTTTTATTTTTAATTTTTAACTTATTTAAAAAAATTAAAATTTGCAATTTTTTTTGATAAAAATCGCTTTTTTGACTTCAAAACGCTGTAAAAAAATTTAAAAGTTAAAAAGAAAAAAAAAACTCGACGTCATTACCTGCGAAAATTCATTAACTATTGAAATCAATTTGGTTTTAAAATTTTTTTTGATCCAATGTTGCGCTATGAGGGACACCGCAAACGTCATCAAAATTAATAAAATATTTAGCATAATATTCTTTAAACATTACATTATAATGTAGTAAACTTAAAGTTTTAAATAAATCAACTGTGTCGGCTAAAAAAAACAGGCCAAAAACAGGCCTAATTTGCACCGAATTAACTTTACTACCTCCTTAATAAATCGGTATCCAGGTATTACAATAGATAATTCTTGTATTGGAACACATTGAAACGAAAAACAAAATATGAATTTGAACATACATATGATTGTCTATATGCGCATACAAATTCATTTGTCATTATATATATGCACATACATATAGTGACATATGTAGACACATATGTACCCATACACTACGCATAAGCTCGCACATATCATTTATGTTACACATTCCTCTCCCACAGCCTTAAAGTAAACATTATAAAATAATCATGTGGTGACAATAACAATTCTGGCTTTCCACGAACTTATTATATATAATAAACAATTTCCCAGAATCGTTATTCCCACCATTGAGGTTGAAACTGCTGAAGTCGCACAAATCCTGGCCGACAGAATTCTCTTAAATCTCAATCTCTTCAAGATCGAGATCCCCTTTATTTACATAAGAGCCAAAAGCTCCACAAGTCTAAAGTCCAATTAATAAAAGCTCAAAGCCGAGGTTTGCTAAACGTCTCCAGAACATAGCATAAGTTAGTTAAGATTTGTATCTGTACACCGTAGTATCGTGCTGTGAAATAAAATTATATATTTTTTTAATAACCGACTTTCGAACTTCGTTATTATAGGTAAATATTTGTGTATAATATGTATAATATAATATAGCGTATGTTTCTGTCTCGCTCGTTCTCATTAATTGGTATTCCGCTTCAACATAAACTTTGTTACCTGGTAGCTCTGTTGTTTATAGTTGGATTTTTATGCAACCTTCAGGATTGTTTAATATGATTTATTTCAAACGAATCTTAATTTAAAATAAACTTGATCTGCTCGCGAAATTCCCAATTATAATGTTAAAATCGGTATCCGCATATTACAAAAGATAGTTCTTGTATTAGAACACATTAAAACAAAACATACCCAGTAAGAAAAGTACAGCCGAACGAGCCCGACCGTATAATACTCTCTGGTTTTATTACCAATTATAATGTTAAAATCGGCATCCGTAGAGATAGTTCTTGTATTAGAACACGTACAAACAAAAAACAAGAAAGAATGCTATAATCGCCTCGCGACTTTAGGATACCCGTTACTCAGTTTCAATATGTAATTTAAAATTGGTAATGATAATAATATTAGACCAATAGTTTAGGGGATGGCTAAGATAGCTTGGAAAACAGAAAACTTTCACACAAATTTGTGATCAGCGCATATATTTCGACCGATTGTTCCTATGGGAGCTATACGATATAGTAGTCTGATTTGGATCAAACTTGGTCAGTATATTTATGTTATTGAGAAATATATTCTGTGTCAAATTCATTAAGATAGCTTGATAAATACAAAAATTTTTCATACAAATTCATACTAGAAGCGAGCTTTTGACCGATTGTCCCTATGGGAGCTTTGCGATATAGAAGTCCAAATTGGATCAAACTTGGTCAGCTTATGAATTTAGTTCGGATAATGTAACTAACAAAAGAGTTTTCTATACTAAAGCATGCTATTTTTACCTTCTTTTGCCTTTATGTGAACATAGAACGCCCTAAAGTGGGCGTGTCCAAAAACAAAAACAAACTTGTACTGCTTGTAAATTGTATCTTTCATTTGCGACCTCTCGGGTGTTTTTAGCTCTTATATGCTGAGATCGTTTTGTTCATACAGACGGACAAACGGACGGACAGACGGAAAGACGGACAGACGGAAAGACGGACAGACGGAAAGACGGACAGACGGACATGGCTATATCGACTCGGCTGTTGATGCTGATCAAGAATATATATATTTTAAGGGGTCTGCCACGCCTCCTTCTGCCTGTTACATAAATTCCAACGACTACAATATACCCTTGTACTCTTCGAGTAACGGGTATAACAAGTAAGAAAAGTACAGTCGAACGCTCCCGACCGTATAATACTCTCTGCTTTTATTCCCAATTATAATGTTAAAATCAGTATCCGGATATTGCAATAGATAGTTCTTGTATTAGAACACGTTACAACAAAAAAGACAATTTATAATCGAAAATACATATGTTTTTCTGTATGCAAATACAAATTCGTTTGACGTTATATGTATGCACATGTACATATATGTATATGTGTGTATGTACACTATTGCCGCCACACATGCATCAAAAGAGTTCGAATATATACTTGTATGTTTCTGTCGCGCTCGCACTTATTCATTGACCTAAATATTAACTTCATAATCGGTAGCTCTATTGTTTATTGTTGGATTGTTATGCAACTTTCAGCATAGTTTGATATAATTTGTCTTCAAAGAAATCATAAATAACATACTCTACGGTAGGAACAAATGCCTTTAAAACGGCATGCAAGTTTAAAAAGTTTTTTTTTCTTACGGAAAAAGGGGGCGTGGCAGAAAAAAAAATTTAAAGTGGCAATGTATTTATGCTGTCTTTAGGAAAATGCGTACCAAAATTGGTATTCCTAAGTGCCGTAGTTACTGAGATTTTTGCTTTAAACATTGATTTTTTCCGACGTGTGCCCAGTTTTTTGCTCATTGTGGGCGAATGGGGCGTGGCATCAAAAAAAAAAAAAAGATTCCTGTATTGACTGACTAAATATCGAGTCGATAGAGAGAACTCGAATTTGTAGCTCTTACCATCTCTGAAATCTGTTTGTTCATACGGACAGACAGACAGACAGACATGGCTATATCGACTCGGCTTGTGATGCTGATCAAGATTATATATACTTTATGGGGTCTGCCACGCCTCCTTCTGCCTGTTACATACATTTGCACAAACCCAATATACTCTTGCAGAGAGTATAATAACTTAAATCGGTGTCCAGGGAACACCACGTGGAGGTCATTGCAATGCAATTAGATCTTTTAAATAGATCTTCGAGTCGACTTGAAATATGTAATTTTTAGAACATTTTGTACTTCCATGTTCCCCGCGCGGAAAAAAAAAACAAAAAAATTTCCCGACCTATCAACTGACAGACTACCTGAACTGCTAATAGAAATTGCGTCATGAATGCTGTGCACTGTCTCATAAGTTTTTGCGCTGGCTTGGCCAAGCGACACATTTGAAAATGCCCAATCAATGTGTGTGTCATCGTTGTGGACCTTTTCAAATCTAAAAGGAATCTAATTCTCTTCCTAACCAAACTATCATAAGTTTCCTTAGCCTGAGTGAGAGCGCTTAAACACAAATTAAAATCTCCTAAAATTACTGCTTCCCTACCTAAAATGTTGCTATGTTCTACAAATAATCCTCAAACTCACGTCTAAATCTAAGTAACGAGTAATAGGGGCTCTTGTAAACTACTAAAACACCTATAGACTCAAACTTTAAAACTGAATATTCGAATACATGCTAACCATCCATATTGCGACCTGTGGAACCAAGACTGACGAAGACAATAATTCCTCTTTGTGATCTAGTCCTACCTTCACCTAAACAATCTAAACGTAGAGCAATTCTATACCCTGGGATTTCATAAGTCTCATTTGGGAAGGTCGAGCGTTCAACAAAGCAAAGCATTGATGCCTGATGAATCAGCTTATCTTACTGGACACTTTTAATATGACAGTGCAGACTTTGGACATTGTGGAAAATAATCTCGAAATGAAAACTGTTAACTAAATAGTCGAAATGTGTACTAAGAAACTTAAGGGGTTATATACAAAGTTGGACGTCCCAAAATGCAATTTTTTTTTAGATCACGTACTCTTTAAAAAAGAGTATAGGGGTCTATTAGGTTTGTCAGAAGGGAAATGTGCGTAACAGGCAGAAGGAAGCTTTTCCGACCCTATAAAGTATATATATTCTTGATCAGCATCAACAGCAGAGTCGATATAGCAATGTCCGTCTGTCCGTCCGTCCGTCTGTCCGTCTGTCTGTCCGTCTGTATGAACACCTGGATCTTTTAAACTACAAGAGCTAGAGTCACAATGAAAGTCCGTCTATGATGTACGCAGATCAAGTTTATTTCAAATCAGGGCCACGCCCCCTACCGCCCCCGCAATAAGCAAAAAACTAGACACACCTTGGAAAAAATCGATGTTTTCTGCGAATATCTCCTTAACCATGGCACGCAGGTTCCTAGAAACAGCACAAATGCAACGTCATTAAAAGTTTTGGTCTGCCACGCCCCCTTTTCCCACAAGAACTAAAAAACTTTTCAAAATTTACATGCCGTTTTTAAAGCATTTGCTAATATATTACAGTATTGTAATTAAAACATTTGTTTAAAGACTAATTATATCAAACTACCCTGAAAGTTGCATAAAAATCCAACTATAAACAACTGAGCAATTAGGTAACAAATTATCAATTGAAGCGCGTTGTAAATGCACGTGGTTGAAAGAAAAGAAATAACACTATGTTTATATATACATTAGCCGCAGAAGTTTGCAAAGGAAGCGTGGCACAGGTAGAAGAGACTCCTTGTATGTAAACTCAAGACCTGCGGTTCGAACCCCGGCACAGACTCGGAAATTCAATTTTTTTTTTTTTTTTACTTGTTATATAACAACATTATTATATGTAAATGAATAGGGTTGCGACGTGTTCTGCAAGTTGCTTATAAGTTCGCAGGTTCAATTCCCAAAAGTGGAATTTGTTAACGTACTTTTTTAAATTTTAAACAAAAATGTAAATATACAATATTAACTGGAGCAACAGTGTAGGGTTACGGTTAGTCGTTTGGCGTTTACTTTGTAAAATTGAATAAATGTAATTTATGTGCACGTGGTTGAAAGTAAAGAGATAACTCTATGTTCACTTATAGTAGTCAAGACAGTTACCAAACGGAGTGTGGCCTAGGTGAAGGTGGTATTTCTTTCTAAATCAATGGTCTTCGGTTCAAACCAGGAACTAACCCATTTATTTATTTTATTTTTGTTTTTTTTATATATGACTACATTAATATATATAAATGAAAATAATCGTATTTGTGCAAAATGAATGGTGTGATGCAATTAGTAGGGTTGCAGCGTGTTATGGAACTTGCGTCAGTTAGCGCGGGTTCGAATCCCATCATTGACTTGATTCAAAATTTTTTTTTTTATTTTATTTTAAAACTTAAATTTTAAATTATATCGCATTCAAATATTAATTTCGAATACAAGGAGAGTACGGGGTCTTTTATTGTCGGCGCGCTCGACTGTAGCCTTTCTTACTTGTTTTGCGTAAATACATTTGATAATAACTGTGAAAAATTTTATCTTGATCGGACCAGTAGTTTTCAAGTTATAGCCGTTTTTCGAACGGCATTTGGTGCTCGGCTAATATCAAAACACAACTTTGAATGCGATTGTCTCGGAATGACTTTTTTTTTCAAAAGAACTCTTACGGTGATCACGATAACTCAAAAATTTGTCAACCGATTTTCTACAATTTTTTTTTTTCTAGTATTCGTATTGAAAATTGCGTGTACTTGAACGATCGACTTTTTCGAAAAATGTTTGAATTTATTTTCAAAATTCTTTTTTTTTTTTTAATTTGACCCCAAAAAATTCAATTTTTCATTGGAACCATTTTTTTAGTAAAAAAAATTTTTTTTTTTAAATCGGCTTCGTTCAAGTACATTTATCTTGTATAATTTTTTTCAATTCATTTCAATTTTCAATTTCATTTAAGCGGTTCGCCGTGGAGAATGATCGCCGCAAATCTCTATAATAACAAGTAAGAAAGGCTACAGTCGAGCGCGCCGACTGTAAAAGACCCAGTACTCTCCTTGTATTCGAAATTAAAATTTGAATGCGATATAATTTAAAATTTAAGTTTTAAAATAAAATTTAAAAAAAAATTTTAAAATTTAATAAAAATAAAAATGAAATTTAAAAAAGTGCATTAACAAATTCCACTTTCGGGAATTGAACCTACATATATATAACAAGCATAAAAAAAAAAAATGAAACTTCTGAGTCTGTGTCGGGGTTCGAACCGCAGGTCTTCTGTTTACATACAAGGAGTTTCTAGTACCTTGGCCACGCTTTCTTCGCAAACTTCAACGGCTAATTATATATAAACATAGTGTTATCTCTTTTCTTTCAACCACGTGCATTGGCAATGCGCTTCAAAGGAGACTTTGTTACCTAATTACTCAGTTGTTTATAGTTGGATTTTTATGCAACTTTCAGGGTAGTTTGATATAATTACTCTTTAAACAAATTTTTTAATTACAATACTGTAATATATTAGCAAATGCTTTAAAAACGGCATGTAAATTTTGAAAAGTTTTTTAGTTATTGTGGGAAAAGGGGGCGTGGCAGACCAAAACTTTTAATGACGTTGCATTTGTGCTGTTTCTAGGAACCTGCGTACCCAAATTGGTGGTCCTAAGTTCCATGGTTACGGAGATATTCGCAGAAAACATCGATTTTTTTTAAGGTGTGTCTAGTTTTTTGCTTTTTGCGTGGGCGGTAGGGGGCGTGGCCCTGATTTGAAATAAACTTGATCTGCGTACATCATAGACGGACTTTCATTTAAAAATTTGGTGACTCTAGCTCTTGTAGTTTAAAAGATCCAGGTGTTCATACAGACGGACAGACAGACGGACAGACGGACGGACGGACAGACGGACAGACGGACATTGCTATATCGACTCGGCTGTTGATGCTGATCAAGAATATATATACTTTATAGGGTCGGAAAAGCTTCCTTCTGCCTGTTACGCACATTTCGCTTCTGACAAACCTAATAGACCCCTATACTCTTTTTTAGAGTACGGGGTCTAAAAAGGTGTCGCGGGGCGTGACCTTTAACTCCGTCAGTTTTCAAAATTTTTTTGTAATTAAAATTGTTTTTATTTTTTTAAATATATAATTAAAGTATTGTGTTTTGCCTTTTTTAATAAAGATGGCATAAACATTTTTAAAAAATTTACTAAATTTGCTTACTTCAGCGCCTCAACTTTGTATATAACCCCTTAAGGGGGTCTTCTAGTCTAGAGTGCTGAATTTGGAGTGTTTTTGATGGCGTGTAAAAAAAAACTGTTAATATTTTTACCACCAACTTTTTTATCATGTATTAAGTATTATATGAATTGTTTATAAAAATTAATTTAAAAAATAAAAAATTATTTTTTACTGAGTTATGCGTTCTTGAAGTGAGAAGGCTGAATAAAAGGCAATGTCCTCGTCGCCACGATTGCAACCCTTGTGGTGATCAGAGAAAAAACAAGTAAGAAAGGCTACAGTCGAGCGCGCCAACTGTAAAAGACCCCGTACTCTCCTTGTATTCGAAATTAATATTTGAATACGACTGTAATTTAAAATTTAAGTTTTAAAAGTAAATTGAAAAAAAAAATTTGAATCAGTCACTGATGGGATTCGAACCCGCGCTTACTGACGCAAGTTCCATATCATGCTGCAACCCTACTAGTTACACAACACCATTCATTTGGCAGAAATTTGATTATTTTCATTTACATATAATAATGTAATTATTTAAAAATAAAAAAATAACTAAATTTCTGGGTCTGTGCCGGGTTCGAACTGCAGACCATTGGCTGTTGCACCAGTTAAAATTCTTCATTTACATTTTTGTTTGAAATTTAAAAAAGTAAATTCCACTGTCGGGAATTGAACCTGCGAACATATACGCAGCTTGCATAACGCGTCACAACCCTATCAGTCACACCACGCCCCACATTCGACAGAGATCCGATTATTTTCATTTACATGTAATAATGTTATTATATAACAAGCACAAAAAACAAAATTTTATTTCTGATTATGCGCCGGGTTCGAACCGCAACAGGCAATGGTTGCACCAGTTAAAATTCTTTATTTACATTTTTGTTTAAATTTAAAAAAGCAAATTCCACTGTCGGGAATTGAACCTGCGGACTTATACTCAACCTGCAGAACACGCCGCAACACTACTAATTACACCAACCACTTCTTATTAAACGGTTCCGATTATTTTCATTAAGATATAAGAGTGCTAAATAATAATAAAAAAAAAAAAAAATTTAATTTCTGAGTCCGTGCCGGGGTTCGAACCGCAGGTCTTGTGTTTACAAAGAAGTGCGTTGCCCCCCCGGACCACGCTCTCTTTGCAAACTATTGCAGCTAGTGTATATATACACATACAGTTATCTCTTTTCTTTCAACCACGTGCATTCACAACGCGCTTCATGGGCTACTTTGTTGTTTAATTGCTCAGTTGTTTATAGTTCGATTTTTATGCAACTTTCAGGGTAGTTTAATATGATTTGTCTTTAAACAAATTTTGAATTACAATACTGTACTATATTAGTAAATGCTTTAAAAACGACATGTAAGATTTGAAAAGTTTTTTAGTTCTTGCGGGAAAAGGGGGCGTGGCAGACCAAAATTTTTAATGACGTTGCATTTGTGCTGTTTGTAGGAACCTGCGTACCAGAATTGGTGTTCCTAAGTGCCATAGTTACGGAGATATTCGCCGAAAACATAAATTTTTTCCGAGGTGTGTCTAGTTTTTTGCTTATTGCGTGGGCGGTGGGGGGCGTGGCGCCCATTTGAAATAAACTTGATCTGCTCGAGAAAGTTACGGAATTTTTATTACAAATTTGGTGTCTCTAGCTCTTATAGTCTCTGAGATCCAGGTGTTCATACGGACGGACGGACAGACGGACATTGCTATATCGACTCGGCTGTTGATGCTGATCAAGAATATATATACTTTATGGGGTCGGAAAAGCTTCCTTCTGCCTGTTACGCACATTTGGCTTCTGACAAACCTAATAGACCCCTATACTCTTTTTAAGAGAACGGGGTCTAAAAAGTTTACAAATTCTTAAAGATATTGAATGTCTCTATGGCATGAACCAACAAAACTGAAAAAAAAATTATATTTTTATTAAATGGCGGCTTTTGAAAAAATTAGCTTGGTTTTTTCACTACTCTTTTAACTTTTTCGAATTTTTTAAACATGTTCAAAATTAAAATGTCCAGTTTTTGTTGGTTCATGCCAAAGAGGTGTGTTTTAAAAATATTCATGCCAAGTTTCAAGAAAATCGGTCGATTGAAACTTTAGATATCGTGGCGACGGTATCAAAAAAAGTGGTTTTGAGAAAAACGCATTTGAAGTTTTACATCCGCTTAATGCGCCATAGCAGCTACGTCACTAAAACAGCTGTAACATCGAAAATAATTCGAATTTCGAAAAATCCTTTTGGGGACATATTTATCAAAACTTAAACCATCGAAAAATCTTCGATTTATTCAAATTTCTAGACTAGAAGACCCCCTTAATGGAGCGTAATTTTTCTAACTCTTCCTGAATTACATTTCGACCTAGGATGGGCCACGGAGGGTTGAAGTTGCCAACTAGAAACAGTCCAGCTGCACTTGTCGCTCTACTACAGCCTACATATAAAACAACAAAAACAAGAGAGAACGAAATGAGAACATTTTACTTCTAATTGTTTTGTCTTCTTCGCCAATGTTATTGTTTGGATCTGGGTGATAATCAGCTGTGCAATATAATATGTTGGTATTCTTCAAATTAAAAGTAGTCAAAACAAAGAGGCAATAACAAAATGAAACAAAATTCGTTGTGTTTACTTTTAAATTTTATTTAATGCGTGTAAAAGCATAAGATAAAGTATTGGCAAATTTTATAAGGGCAATTACTTGACAAGGATTTATGTACATACATATATATATATATATATATATATATATATATAATGTTACAATATGTACTACAAACGTAGTACGTATTACTTACACACATACATATGTTCGTATATTTGCGTATGCTTGCATACAAAAACGTTCGATCACATGTTGTTTAGCGGCCGCCAAAAGTAACGACTTTTTTCGCTACTCCTAGTTTGTTTTTTAATCCTTCATGCAATTGCATGTGTGAGAGGCAATCCATAGAAACGAAGCAATGGAACAAAAACAATAAGAACAAAAACGAGAGAGAGCGAAATGAGAATATTTCTCTTTTAATTGTTTTCGTCTTCTTCGCCAATGTTATTGTTTTGATCTGGTTGATAATCAGCTGATAAATATGATTTGTCTGTGTTCTTCATATTAGAAGTAGCCAAAACAAAGAGGCAATGGCAGAATAAAACAAAATTCGTTATTTTCACTTTGGAACTTTATTGAATGTTTTTGCATGTAAAAGCATTAAATGAAGTAAAGTGCGAAGGTCATTATATATATATATATATATATATATATATTACATATTATGAGTAACTTACGTATATACATATGTACGTACATTTGCGTATGCACAAATGCATGCGTAGTTCGATCACATGTGTGTATATTTCTATCTCGCTCTTATGTATTGTCAATGCGTTGAATTACAAATATCCAAATGTTTTGTTTACAGTCTGATTTTTATGCAAATTTCAGCATAGTTTAGTGTATTTTGTCTCCAAACGAATTTAAAATTGCAATTATGAACGATCAGATCAAATGCCTTAAAACCGGCATTTAAGTTTAAAAATTGTTTTATTCCTTGTACGAAAAGGGGGCGAGGCAGGCCAACATTTTCAATGTCAATGCATTTGTGCTGTCTCTAGGAACATGCGTACCAAAATTGGTGTTCCTAAGTGCTATATTTGCTGAGATATTAGCCGAAAACATCAATTTTTTCCGAGGTATGTCTAGTTTTGTGCTCATTGTGGGCGAATGGGGCGTGGCATCAAAAAAAAAAAAAGATTCTTGTATTGACTGACTAATTATCGAGTCGCTAGAGACCAAATTCGAACTTGTAGCTCTTACCATCTCTGAAATCTGTATGTTCATACGGACAGACAGACGGACAGACGGACTTGGCTATATCGACTCGGCTGTTGATGCTGATCAAGAATATATATATTTTAAGGGGTCTGCCACGCCTCCTTCTGCCTGTTACATAAATTCCAACGACTACAATATACCCTTGTACTCTTCGAGTAACGGGTATAACAAGTAAGAAAAGTACAGTCGAACGCTCCCGACCGTATAATACTCTCTGCTTTTATTCCCAATTATAATGTTAAAATCAGTATCCGGATATTGCAATAGATAGTTCTTGTATTAGAACACGTTACAACAAAAAAGACAATTTATAATCGAAAATACATATGTTTTTCTGTATGCAAATACAAATTCGTTTGACATTATATGTATGCACATGTACATATATGTATATGTGTGTATGTACACTATTGCCGCCACACATGCATCAAAAGAGTTCGAATATATACTTGTATGTTTCTGTCGCGCTCGCACTTATTCATTGACCTAAATATTAACTTCATAATCGGTAGCTCTGTTGTTTATTGTTGGATTGTTATGCAACTTTCAGCATAGTTTGATATAATTTGTCTTTAAAGAAATCATAAATAACATACTCTACGATAGGAACAAATGCCTTTAAAACGGCATGCAAGTTTAAAAAGTTTTTTTTTCTTACGGAAAAAGGGGGCGTGGCAGAAAAAAAATTTAAAGTGGCAATGTATTTATGCTGTCTTTAGGAAAATGCGTACCAAAATTGGTATTCCTAAGTGCCGTAATTACTGAGATTTTCGCTTTAAACATCGATTTTTTCCGACGTGTGCCCAGTTTTTTGCTCATTGTGGGCGAATGGGGCGTGGCATCAAAAAAAAAAAAAGATTCCTGTATTGACTGACTAAATATCGAGTCGATAGAGAGAACTCGAATTTGTAGCTCTTACCATCTCTGAAATCTGTTTGTTCATACGGACGGACAGACAGACGGACATGGCTATATCGACTCGGCTTGTGATGCTGATCAAGATTATATATACTTTATGGGGTCTGCCACGCCTCCTTCTGCCTGTTACATACATTTGCACAAACCCAATATACTCTTGCAGAGAGTATAATAACTTAAATCGGTGTCCAGGGAACACCACGTGGAGGTCATTGCAATGCAATTAGATCTTTTAAATAGATCTTCGAGTCGACTTGAAATATGTAATTTTTAGAACATTTTGTACTTCCATGTTCCCCGCGCGGAAAAAAAAAACAAAAAAATTTCCCGACCTATCAACTGACAGACTACCTGAACTGCTAATAGAAATTGCGTCATGAATGCTGTGCACTGTCTCATAAGTTTTTGCGCTGGCTTGGCCAAGCGACACATTTGAAAATGCCCAATCAATGTGTGTGTCATCGTTGTTTACCTTTTCAAATCTAAAAGGGATCTAATTCTCTTCCTAACCAAACTATCATAAGTTTCCTTAGCCTGAGTGAGAGCGCTTAAACACAAATTAAAATCTCCTAAAATTACTGCTTCCCTACCTAAAATGTTGTTATGTTCTACAAATAATCCTCAAACTCACGTCTAAATCTAAGTAACGAGTAATAGGGGCTCTTGTAAACTACTAAAACACCTATAGACTCAAACTTTAAAACTGAATATTCGAATACATGCTAACCATCCATATTGCGACCTGTGGAACCAAGACTGACGAAGACAATAATTCCTCTTTGTGATCTAGTCCTACCTTCACCTAAACAATCTAAACGTAGAGCAATTCTATACCCTGGGATTTCATAAGTCTCATTTGGGAAGGTCGAGCGTTCAACAAAGCAAAGCATTGATGCCTGATGAATCAGCTTATCTTACTGGACACTTTTAATATGACAGTGCAGACTTTGGACATTGTGGAAAATAATCTCGAAATGAAAACTGTTAACTAAATAGTCGAAATGTGTACTAAGAAACTTAAGGGGTTATATACAAAGTTGGACGTCCCAAAATGCAATTTTTTTTTAGATCACGTACTCTTTTAAAAAGAGTATAGGGGTCTATTAGGTTTGTCAGAAGGGAAATGTGCGTAACAGGCAGAAGGAAGCTTTTCCGACCCTATAAAGTATATATATTCTTGATCAGCATCAACAGCCGAGTCGATATAGCAATGTCCGTCTGTCCGTCCGTCCGTCTGTCCGTCTGTCTGTCCGTCTGTATGAACACCTGGATCTTTTAAACTACAAGAGCTAGAGTCACAATGAAAGTCCGTCTATGATGTACGCAGATCAAGTTTATTTCAAATCAGGGCCACGCCCCCTACCGCCCCCGCAATAAGCAAAAAACTAGACACACCTTGGAAAAAATCGATGTTTTCTGCGAATATCTCCGTAACCATGGCACGCAGGTTCCTAGAAACAGCACAAATGCAACGTCATTAAAAGTTTTGGTCTGCCACGCCCCCTTTTCCCACAAGAACTAAAAAACTTTTCAAAATTTACATGCCGTTTTTAAAGCATTTGCTAATATATTACAGTATTGTAATTAAAACATTTGTTTAAAGACTAATTATATCAAACTACCCTGAAAGTTGCATAAAAATCCAACTATAAACAACTGAGCAATTAGGTAACAAATTATCAATTGAAGCGCGTTGTAAATGCACGTGGTTGAAAGAAAAGAAATAACACTATGTTTATATATACATTAGCCGCAGAAGTTTGCAAAGGAAGCGTGGCCCAGGTAGTAGAGACTCCTTGTATGTAAACTCAAGACCTGCGGTTCGAACCCCGGCACAGACTCGGAAATTAAATTTTTTTTTTTTTTTTACTTGTTATATAACAACATTATTATATGTAAATGAATAGGGCTGCGACGTGTTCTGCAAGTTGCTTATAAGTTCGCAGGTTCAATTCCCAAAAGTGGAATTTGTTAACGTACTTTTTTAAATTTTAAACAAAAATGTAAATATACAATATTAACTGGAGCAACAGTGTAGGGTTACGGTTAGTCGTTTGGCGTTTACTTTGTAAAATTGAATAAATGTAATTTATGTGCACGTGGTTGAAAGTAAAGAGATAACTCTATGTTCACTTATAGTAGTCAAGACAGTTACCAAACGGAGTGTGGCCTAGGTGAAGGTGGTATTTCTTTCTAAATCAATGGTCTTCGGTTCAAACCAGGAACTAACCCATTTATTTATTTTATTTTTGTTTTTTTTTATATATGACTACATTAATATATATAAATGAAAATAATCGTATTTGTGCAAAATGAATGGTGTGATGCAATTAGTAGGGTTGCAGCGTGTTATGGAACTTGCGTCAGTTAGCGCGGGTTCGAATCCCATCATTGACTTGATTCAAAATTTTTTTTTTTATTTTATTTTAAAACTTAAATTTTAAATTATATCGCATTCAAATATTAATTTCGAATACAAGGAGAGTACGGGGTCTTTTACAGTCGGCGCGCTCGACTGTAGCCTTTCTTACTTGTTTTGCGTAAATACATTTGATAATAACTGTGAAAAATTTTATCTTGATCGGACCAGTAGTTTTCAAGTTATAGCCGTTTTTCGAACGGCATTTGGTGCTCGGCTAATATCAAAACACAACTTTGAATGCGATTGTCTCGGAATGACTTTTTTTTTCAAAAGAACTCCTACGGTGATCACGATAACTCAAAAATTTGTCAACCGATTTTCTACAATTTTTTTTTTCTAGTATTCGTATTGAAAATTGCGTGTACTTGAACGATCGACTTTTTCGAAAAATGTTTGAATTTATTTTCAAAATTCTTTTTTTTTTTTAATTTGACCCCAAAAAATTCAATTTTTCATTGGAACCATTTTTTTAGTAAAAAAAAATTTTTTTTTTTTAAATCGGCTTCGTTCAAGTACATTTATCTTTATCTAATTTTTTTCAATTCATTTCAATTTTCAATTTCATTTAAGCGGTTCGCCGTGGAGAATGATCACCGCAAATCTCTATAATAACAAGTAAGAAAGGCTACAGTCGAGCGCACCGACTGTAAAAGACCCAGTACTCTCCTTGTATTCGAAATTAAAATTTGAATGCGATATAATTTAAAATTTAAGTTTTAAAATAAAATTTAAAAAAAAATTTTAAAATTTAATAAAAATAAAAATGAAATTTAAAAAAGTACATTAACAAATTCCACTTTCGGGAATTGAACCTACATATATATAACAAGCATAAAAAAAAAAAAATGAAACTTCTGAGTCTGTGTCGGGGTTCGAACCGCAGGTCTTCTGTTTACATACAAGGAGTTTCTAGTACCTGGGCCACGCTTTCTTCGCAAACTTCAACGGCTAATTATATATAAACATAGTGTTATCTCTTTTCTTTCAACCACGTGCATTGGCAATGCGCTTCAAAGGAGACTTTGTTACCTAATTACTCAGTTGTTTATAGTTGGATTTTTATGCAACTTTCAGGGTAGTTTGATATAATTACTCTTTAAACAAATTTTTTAATTACAATACTGTAATATATTAGCAAATGCTTTAAAAACGGCATGTAAATTTTGAAAAGTTTTTTAGTTCTTGTGGGAAAAGGGGGCGTGGCAGACCAAAACTTTTAATGACGTTGCATTTGTGCTGTTTCTAGGAACCTGCGTACCCAAATTGGTGGTCCTAAGTTCCATGGTTACGGAGATATTCGCAGAAAACATCGATTTTTTTTAAGGTGTGTCTAGTTTTTTGCTTTTTGCGTGGGCGGTAGGGGGCGTGGCCCTGATTTGAAATAAACTTGATCTGCGTACATCATAGACGGACTTTCATTAAAAAATTTGGTGTCTCTAGCTCTTGTAGTTTAAAAGATCCAGGTGTTCATACAGACGGACAGACAGACGGACAGACGGACGGACGGACAGACGGACATTGCTATATCGACTCGGCTGTTGATGCTGATCAAGAATATATATACTTTATAGGGTCGGAAAAGCTTCCTTCTGCCTGTTACGCACATTTCGCTTCTGACAAACCTAATAGACCCCTATACTCTTTTTTAGAGTACGGGGTCTAAAAAGGTGTCGCGGGGCGTGACCTTTAACTCCGTCAGTTTTCAAAATTTTTTTGTAATTAAAATTGTTTTTATTTTTTTAAATAGATAATTAAAGTATTGTGTTTTGCCTTTTTTAATAAAGATTGCATAAACATTTTTAAAAAATTTACTAAATTTGCTTACTTCAGCGCCTCAACTTTGTATATAACCCCTTAAGGGGGTCTTCTAGTCTAGAGTGCTGAATTTGGAGTGTTTTTGATGGCGTGTAAAAAAAAACTGTTAATATTTTTACCACCAACTTTTTTATCATGTATTAAGTATTATATGAATTGTTTATAAAAATTAATTTAAAAAATAAAAAATTATTTTTTACTGAGTTATGCGTTCTTGAAGTGAGAAGGCTGAATAAAAGGCAATGTCCTCGTCGCCACGATTGCAACCCTTGTGGTGATCAGAGAAAAAACAAGTAAGAAAGGCTACAGTCGAGCGCGCCGACTGTAAAAGACCCCGTACTCTCCTTGTATTCGAAATTAATTTTTGAATACGACTGTAATTTAAAATTTAAGTTTTAAAATTAAATTGAAAAAAAAAATTTGAATCAGTCACTGATGATTATTTTCATTTACATATAATAATGTAATTATTTAAAAATAAAAAAATAACTAAATTTCTGGGTCTGTGCCGGGTTCGAACTGCAGACCATTGGCTGTTGCACCAGTTAAAATTCTTCATTTACATTTTTGTTTGAAATTTAAAAAAGTAAATTCCACTGTCGGGAATTGAACCTGCGAACATATACGCAGCTTGCATAACGCGTCACAACCCTATCAGTCACACCACGCCCCACATTAGACAGAGATCCGATTATTTTCATTTACATGTAATAATGTTATTATATAACAAGCACAAAAAACAAAATTTTATTTCTGAGTATGCGCCGGGTTCGAACCGCAACAGGCAATGGTTGCACCAGTTAAAATTCTTTATTTACATTTTTGTTTAAATTTAAAAAAGCAAATTCCACTGTCGGGAATTGAACCTGCGCACTTATACTCAACCTGCAGAACACGCCGCAACACTACTAATTGCACCAACCACTTCTTATTAACCGGTTCCGATTATTTTCATTAAGATATAATAGTGCTAAATAATAATAAAAAAAAAAAAAAATTTAATTTCTGAGTCCGTGCCAGGGTTCGAACCGCAGGTCTTGTGTTTACAAAGAAGTGCGTTGCCCCCCCGGACCACGCTCGCTTTGCAAACTATTGCGGCTAGTGTATATATACACATACAGTTATCTCTTTTCTTTCAACCACGTGCATTCACAACGCGCTTCATGGGCTACTTTGTTGTTTAATTGCTCAGTTGTTTATAGTTCGATTTTTATGCAACTTTCAGGGTAGTTTAATATGATTTGTCTTTAAACAAATTTTGAATTACAATACTGTACTATATTAGTAAATGCTTTAAAAACGACATGTAAGATTTGAAAAGTTTTTTAGTTCTTGCGGGAAAAGGGGGCGTGGCAGACCAAAATTTTTAATGACGTTGCATTTGTGCTGTTTGTAGGAACCTGCGTACCAGAATTGGTGTTCCTAAGTGCCATAGTTACGGAGATATTCGCCGAAAACATAAATTTTTTCCGAGGTGTGTCTAGTTTTTTGCTTATTGCGGGGGCGGTGGGGGGCGTGGCGCCCATTTGAAATAAACTTGATCTGCTCGAGAAAGTTACGGAATTTTTATTACAAATTTGGTGCCTCTAGCTCTTATAGTCTCTGAGATCCAGGTGTTCATACGGACGGACGGACAGACGGACAGACGGACATTGCTATATCGACTCGGCTGTTGATGCTGATCAAGAATATATATACTTTATGGGGTCGGAAAAGCTTCCTTCTGCCTGTTACGCACATTTGGCTTCTGACAAACCTAATAGACCCCTATACTCTTTTTAAGAGAACGGGGTCTAAAAAGTTTACAAATTCTTAAAGATATTGAATGTCTCTATGGCATGAACCAACGAAACTGAAAAAAAATTATATTTTTATTAAATGGCGGCTTTTGAAAAAATTAGCTTGGTTTTTTCACTACTTTTTTAACTTTTTCGAATTTTTTAAACATGTTCAAAATTAAAATGTCCAGTTTTTGTTGGTTCATGCCAAAGAGGTGTGTTTTAAAAATATTCATGCCAAGTTTCAAGAAAATCGGTCGATTGAAACTTTAGATATCGTGGCGACGGTATCAAAAAAAGTGGTTTTGAGAAAAACGCATTTGAAGTTTTACATCCGCTTAATGCGCCATAGCAGCTACGTCACTAAAACAGCTGTAACATCGAAAATAATTCGAATTTCGAAAAATCCTTTTGGGGACATATTTATCAAAACTTAAACCATCGAAAAATCTTCGATTTATTCAAATTTCTAGACTAGAAGACCCCCTTAATGGAGCGTAATTTTTCTAACTCTTCCTGAATTACATTTCGACCTAGGATGGGCCACGGAGGGTTGAAGTTGCCAACTAGAAACAGTCCAGCTGCACTTGTCGCTCTACTACAGCCTACATATAAAACAACAAAAACAAGAGAGAACGAAATGAGAACATTTTACTTCTAATTGTTTTGTCTTCTTCGCCAATGTTATTGTTTGGATCTGGGTGATAATCAGCTGTGCAATATAATATGTTGGTATTCTTCAAATTAAAAGTAGTCAAAACAAAGAGGCAATAACAAAATGAAACAAAATTCGTTGTGTTTACTTTTAAATTTTATTTAATGCGTGTAAAAGCATAAGATAAAGTATTGGCAAATTTTATAAGGGCAATTACTTGACGAGGATTTATGTAACATTATAACAACATTATAATATGTGCGAAGTGCGAAGGTCATTATATATATATATATATTTATATATTACATATTATGAGTAACTTACGTATATACATATGTACGTAAATTTGCGTATGCACAAATGCATGCGTAGTTCGATCACATGTGTGTATGTTTCTATCTCGCTCTTATGTATTGTCAATGCGTTGAATTACAAATATCCAAATGTTTTGTTTACAGTCTGATTTTTATGCAAATTTCAGCATAGTTTAGTGTATTTTGTCTCCAAACGAATTTAAAATTGCAATTATGAACGATCAGATCAAATGCCTTAAAACCGGCATTTAAGTTTAAAAATTATTTTATTCCTTGTACGAAAAGGGGGCGAGGCAGGCCAACATTTTCAATGTCAATGCATTTGTGCTGTCTCTAGGAACATGCGTACCAAAATTGGTGTTCCTAAGTGCTATATTTGCTGAGATATTAGCCGAAAACATCAATTTTTTCCGAGGTATGTCTAGTTTTGTGCTCATTGTGGGCGAATGGGGCGTGGCATCAAAAAAAAAAAAAGATTCCTGTATTGACTGACTAAATATCGAGTCGCTAGAGACCAAATTCGAACTTGTAGCTCTTACCATCTCTGAAATCTGTATGTTCATACGGACAGACAGACGGACAGACGGACATGGCTATATCGACTCGGCTTGTGACGCTGATCAAGAATATATATACTTTATGGGGTCTGCCACGCCTCCTTCTGCCTGTTACATACATTTGCACAAACCCAATAAACTCTTGCAGAGAGTATAAAAACAAGAAAAAAAAGTACAGTCGAGCGCGTATAGTACTCTTTGCATTTATTCCCGATAATAATGTTAAAATTGGTATCCGGTATGCATGTTTGAAAAGTTTTTTATTTCTTACGGAAAAAGGGGGGCGTGGCATCCAAAAGTTTTAAATGGCAATAAATTTATGCTGTCTCTGGGAACCTATATACCAAAATTGGTATTCCTAAGTGGCGTAGTTAAGAGATATTCGCCGAAAACATCTATTTTTTACGAGGTATGTCTAGTTATTTGCTCATAGTGAGCGAATGGGGCGTGGCATCAAAAAAAAGAAAAGATTCTTGTATTGACTGACTAAATATCGAGTCGATAAAGACCAAATTCGAACTTGTAGCTTTTACCATCTCCGAAATCTGTTTGTTCATACGGACAGACAGACGAACAGAAAGGCGGACAGACAGGCAGATGGGCATGGCTAAATCGGCTTGTGACGCTGATCAAGAATATTTATAATTTATGTGGTCTGCCACGCCTCCTTCTGCTTGTTACATACATTTGCACAAACCCAATATACTCCTGCAGAGAATATAAAACAAGAAAGAAAAGTACAGTCGAACACGCCCGACCGTATAATACTCTCTGCGTTTATTCCCAATTATAATACTTAAATCGGTATTCAGACATTACAATAGATAGTTCTTGTATTAGAATACGTTAAAACAAAAAAAAGATAAGCATAATCAAGCATACATGTGTTTGTCTGTATGTACATACAAATTCGTTTGACGTTAAATGTATGCACATACATATGTGTGTATGAATACTATTGGTCGGCACGACTAGCGCTGTCTCTCTCGCGCTCATTGCTTTAGAATAAAATCTTTGTTGCTGCATTGCTTTCTTGTTTATGGTCGGATTCTTATGAAACTTTCTGGAGAGTTTGACATGATACGTCTTCAAACGAATCATAAATAACAACACTGTACGATAAGAATAAATGCTTTAAAAACGGCATGCAAGTTTGAAATTTACTTTTATTTCTTGCGGAAAAAGGGGGCGTGGCAGCCCAAAACTTTTGATGTCATTGGATTTATGCGGCCTTTAGGAACACGTGTACCAAAATTGGTATTCCTAAGTGCCATAGTTACTGAGATATTAACCGAAAACATCTATTTTTTCCGAGGTATGTCTAGTTTTTTGCTCATTGTGGGCGAATGGGGCGTGGCATCGAAAAAAAAAAAGATTCTTGTATTGACTGACTAAATATCGAGTCGATAGAGACCAAATTCGAACTTGTAGCTCTTACCATCTCCGAAATCTGTTTGTTCATACGGACAGACAGACGGACAGACAGACAGACAGACAGACGGACAGACGGACAGACGGACATGGCTATATCGACTCGGCTTGTGACGCTGATCAAGAATATATATACTTTATGGGGTCTGCCACGCCTCCTTCTGCCTGTTACATACATTTGCACAAACCCAATAAACTCTTGCAGAGAGTATAAAAACATGAAGTCTAGAACACCTGCCCAATATTACCTGGCAGAGTCAATTTTATGTTATAATCATATTGACTATCCCCAAACATCAAGATAAATTCTTTACATTCTGATCTATTTTCGGTACATAGACGTCTTGATCATATTTTCGCAAAGATAAATGACTTGATCAGCTGGAGCTTTCTTCTCCCCGGCTGGGTCACTCCCATGTGCAACATTCTTGCTCGGATTAGTCTAAAGATTGCTGTGTGGAATGCGAACGGGCTCATTGTACACCAGCTAGACCTCGCTGCGTCGTTGCAAAAAAAAGGAAATTGATATCATGTAGAAAGTGGAATCTAATCTCAACAGCAGGTCTTATCTTAAAATTAATAACTACTTTATTTATACTGATAACCAGCTCGATGACTTTAGCTTTGCTGAAGCTTGTCTATTACATAAGTCAAACAATTCGCATCATCCCTTCCTTTTCTGCAGTGCAAACTTTGCACAAGTAGTTGTAGTTAAAGTTCAAAGCGTCTTTGGTGGCGTCATTGTAGCGGCTTATGTGCGACCAGCTCAGCATCCTTATTCCTTCACGGCCATTGCATTTAAGAATTTGTTACACGCGCTTGGTCCTAGATTTATTATTGCCGGGGATTGGAATCCTAAAGATTAATTGTGCGGCTAGAACAGATCTCCGAATTCGCAACGCATTGAACTTTGGAATATTTGGTAGAATTCCGTCCTGTGATATTGACATTGGGGGTCATTGTAAGCTTAGCTCCGATAATATCCCTCTTATTATTACATTGAATCAAGGTGCTAACTGAAAGAATGTGAGACGTCCTGGAGTCATAGACACATTGTTACAAAATTTTACGGATATCATTCAAGAGGCAGCTCTTGAGGCCGAGCAGGCTCTCTGGGGGCTTCGGTGCCTGTAAATTTTGCCATCGACGAACATCGTCTTTTAATTCGAGAAAAGCGAAGAATTAGGAGAAGATGGAAACATTATGAAATACCTAGTGATAGTAGGGAATGGAATCGTTTAGCTGCCCTAATTTGTTTGAATTTATCTTTAGCCAAATCTAAGTTTTTTAAAGAGCTGTTAACCAACGCCGACCCTAATGGACATTTTGCGTACAATTTATTTAGATTGACTTGCAATATTTAAAGACAGCCTAAAATAAGTCCCCATATTCTGGGAGAGAACGGCTAGTGTAGATCAGATTTCGAGAAGGCGGAACTCTTTGCTTCAGATTTAATGAATCGTTTCAAGCCATTTAATTTTTGTACTGAGGATTTAACTAAAATCGTTAGAGAAGAACTTCTCCGTGAATATCACTAAGAAATTGCCTCTTTCAAGAAGTGACCTTTTAATGAAAATTAAGGCTCTGAAATCTCGAAAAGCTCCTGGTTTTGACATTGGTGGGAAGATTCTAAAAAGTTTTCCTGATCGTAGTATTAGTCTGCTTCTAAATATTTTAAATTCTTCTTTTAAACTGGGATATTTTCAGAAAATCTGGAAAAATGCCGTTGTTTCTATGCTGCTTAAACCTGATTAACCTGCAAACTCAACAAATTCCTATAGACCAATTAGTCATCTTTCTACTTTCAAGTTAGAGGTGAGTTAGAAGAATTCGACAATTTCCTCAATTTGGCTTTCGTCCTCATCATGGAACCATGGAGCACGTCCATCGCATTGTTGGCAATATACTAAAAGGTTTTGATAACAATTAATGTCTTAAAAAAAAAAAGTGCTGGTATTCCACAAGGCAGTGTGCTTAGTCCTACATTGTATAACATTTTTACTCATGACATGAGTAATATTATAGGGTATTTTTAGAATGAGTGAAAAGTCCTATCCTGGTGCACCAACGACGTTTGAGTCCACTGTGCACTGCACGGGCTCAAGTAACATGGGCTTCTGTTCCTCTGTCCTTGGTCGTCGCCAGTTGTCTGGTCAAATATCCGCGAAAAACACAGTAATTTGCCGGCTCGCCTGTACGTTATGGTTTTGCGTTTGCACGTAAAACGTGCTGATTTTTCGCTGTCCGCTGTCTGGGCAAATATCAGCGCAAAAAACGCAGAAATTCATCCCACTGTGCGGTATTTGTGTATTATTTGTACGTAAAACGTGCAAGTTTTACTCCCCGTGGTCTGGGCAAATAGTAAGTCACTGTAGAGTAATTTACAAGGCAATTCTTTACATTCTTTCACTGTTCTGCTGTTATTATTATTTGCTGTGTTTTATCACTTATTTTCTAGCACCTCGCGCACTGTTTTAGAAAACCCAAACCTAATTAAGCCTAACCGGCAACTAGCATACCTCGCAGCGTGTGTCCCTCTCATTGTAGTTTAAAACCAAGTGACGCAGTGTGATGTCTGTAAAACGTTGCTGAGCTTGTTCTGCCCGCAATATCAGCGTCAACGGATGCTGCGACACTCTTATTTGTCGCTTGCCGTCTTGCGTCTCGCTTTGGCCAACGCTGTCGTCTGTCGTGTGCTCTCTTTCGATGCATGCAGTGACACTCTCATTTTGCGCTTCTCCTTTGCCGGCGTCGTTGTTTTTGGCTGCGCGGCGTCGCTGATCTCGTTTCGCTGTTGATATGCTCGAGAAAGTTTTGGAATTTTCATTAAAAAATTGGTGTCTCTAGCGCTTATAGTCTTTCAGATCCAGGTGTTCATACGGACAGACGGACATTGCTATATCAACTCGGCTGTTGATGCTAATCAAGAATATATTTTTTATGGGGTCAAAAAAAAAGCTTCCTTCTGCCTGTAACGCACATCTCGCTTCTGACAAACTTAATAGACCACTCTACTCTTTTTTAGTGTACGGGGTAAACAAAATTTTTTTGTTTATTTTCCTTTCTTAAACATTCTAGTTTTATTTGAACATTTACTTTTATACGCAAAAAGTATGCCCTAAAGTGGGCGTGTCAAAAACAAAAGCCTAGAAAAACATAAAGGTTTACGCAGACACAAGTGGAATGCTACCTTTTAATACTTCGGTTGTGGGAACGATCCGAATCCAATTGGTGCAACCGACATTGTCAAAACCGAAAAAAAAAAGTTAATGGCATAATACGGCCGTCACGCTCTTCTTATAAAAACCCAATTTGGGTCGTCCTTTTTCCTTTTCTGTTAATGGTGGAAAATACGAAATCCGCCGGCTGCCGTTCGGCTTTAAGAACGCAGGAAGTATTTTCAAAAGAGCGATCGATGACCTGCTCCGTGACCATATCGGCAAGACTTATGATGTCTACGTAATCAATTTTTCAAAGACCGAGAATGATCACATAAGGGACATAATTCAGGTATTTAAGTGTCATTTAGACGCTAAAGAAAAATCGTGCATTTTCAAAAAAAAGTCGATTTTTGGGCTTTGCTGTGGCCTGCAGTGGCACAGGGCTGAGACTGGAAAATTCGAAATCGATAAAGGTTCGCCATACATACTTATTTGTTCGCTGCAATCGCAAAGCCGTTGTCAAATATTTTGAAAGGAGAAAATGGAAAAGTTAGCAAACAAAGCTCTAAGAAAATCCCCGTCGAATTTACCGAGAAACAATTTAGAGCATATCGATAATCTCGAGAATGCTTTAAGATCGTTAAATGAATTGTACAACCAATGAAAGGGAGTTGCTAGCGATTGTTTGGGCACTGGGAAACCACAAGCACGTCTATCTTATTCTAATAGCGAAGAGAGTGGGCATTTCTTGTGCATAAGTTCAAGTGGCGTCAAGGGCGTCCTTAGGGGTGATGCTTAAAGCACTTGCAGACCGGCAATGCGTTGAATTTAAGTGAGCTTCATCAGGTTTGTCCACTTATTGAAGGCCGGCCACCGTACTATAACTCCATTTAGTAGCATGGGACGGATAATAGCCTTCTGGTAATAAGGAGATTGAGTGTCCATTTCAGGCCTATGGATTTTGTGCATGTAAAAGGAGCCATGGATGCATGCATTCCAGTTTAACTTTCTGTCGAGAAGGACACCGGAGGTATGTAGCCTTATCACAAAAATGTTGTACCTTACCGTACAGACAGGGATGTCAGCTACACGGAATGTGTGATTATTAGTGAAAAGGACTATTTTCGTTCACTGGGTGTTGACCACTTGGTGTTGACCACAGTGATTCAGTCATTCTGTCACAGAGAGTTCGGTGAAATTTTTCTGAGAAAGCAATGACGTCATCTGCAAATGCCACTATTTAACATTCTGTTCATAGCCACAATATATAAACATGGTAAAAATATTAGAAGATTTTTCCTTAGGCCAACTAATTGCAACTGAGATTAGATTAATCGAAGGCTTACGAGTTAAGAGCAAGAATACTGTTTCGATAAATTAACCGATCTTATAGATCTCGTTCCCTGTTTATCGATCGTATATTATATATTGTCCGTTAGGAACCAAATACATGATTAAATTTTGCATTTAGGATGCACTTGAAAAAACTTTGCTAACTGCCGCTAAGAATAACAGGAAGTCTTGACAAGACGCATTAGAAGAGGACTAATAAGCATTAAATTTTATAGCAGTGCTTGCCGAGTGGCAAAGCCAAATGACTTAGATCTGTTTATTGGCAAAATTGTAAGCCCGTTGGAATTAGGAATGAAAAAATAAAGAGGGTAAGCTGCTTTAAATATTTAATAATTTCATATAAGTTTGAATTTAGTCAGTATTGACTCAATATAAAGTCAGTTAATACAAGAATATTTTTTTTGTCGATGGCACGCCCCATTCGCCCACAATGGGTTAATACCCAGAAACACTTTAGAAAAATCGATATTATTTGTGAATATCTCAGTAGCTATTCGGATATTCCTAGAGACAGCATTAATGCAGTGTCATCAAAAATGTTCGGCTCCAGTTCCTTTTTTAAAAAATCAAAAGCCTTTCATACTTTCCTGTTGTTTCGAAGGCAATTGTTCTTATTGTATAGTATTGTAATTTAAATTTCGTTTGGAGACAAAATATATTAAGCTTTCCTGAAAGTTGCATACAAATCCGACTATTATCAAGAATGAAAACACGTAAAAAAGTTTATATTTGGGCGCAATGTCAAAGCGTGTGTGCAAGCTGACAGAAACATTCCAACATGTGAACGAACGCTTACGCTGCACAGTGGGCGATTTTTATACTCTCTGCAAGAGTATATTGGGTTTGTGAAAATGTATGTAACAGGCAAAAGAAGGCGTGGCATATATTTTGATCAGCGTCACAAGCCGAGTCGATTTAGCGTTGTCCGTCTGTCTGTCTGTCCGTATGAACACACAGATTTAAGAGATGGTAAGAGCTACATGTTCGGATTTGGTCTTTATAGACTCGATATTTAGTTAGTCAATACGAGAACCTTTTTTTTTGAAGCCACGCCCAATCCGCCCACAATGATTAAAAAACCCGACACACCTGGGAAAAAATCTAAGTTTCCGCGAATATCTCAGGAACCATGGCACATAGAAAAACCAATTTTGGTAAGCTGGTTCCTAGAGATAGCATAAATGCAATGTCATTTAAAAATTTTAAGAAAAGTATAGTCGAACGAGCCCGACCGTATAGTAGTCTCTGCTTTTATTCCAGGTTCCTGGACGGGGTACGTGCATTTCCCTTACGTGGCCTAGCAGACGCTGGTGACCAGGGAAGGCGCAATACACTCTATGGCGGCACCGACTCATACGACAACTACTGAGCCGCAGTCACTGTAGGTGTCGTCAGGCCAGCCGAGATTGTTTGAAGTCAAGTAGGCGTAGGGAGATGCACTCTACTTCCACATTCAGCATACTTTGACACTACAGCTGGCGCAATGAAGTACACCCTAGGTTGACCTGGGTCCACCAGCTTCTAATAGGTCGAAGCCGCAAAAGTAGCGGACGAGCCCGGAAATGGCAGCAAGCAGACGCTGACGCTACCGGAACGGCAAACGCCCGATACCGACGCAGAACCCCACTACAACTAGTTGGCCTAGGCCACTATCGCGGTTGGTGGGCCTGTCGATCCTGGAGATAAAGAAAAAGAGTATATAAACAAGAAAAAAAGGTTATCTTCGGCTAGCCGAAGATTAATTACCCTTGCAGACACGCATATTGCGTTAATTTTGTCGGTAATTGTTCCAACGGTAGCTATATGATATAACATAGTAGTCCGAATTGGATGAAATTTTGTGAGCATATACGAAATGAATTTGTGTGAATTTTTGTGAATTTGGTTAAAATCGATCAACAGACATAGAAAATTTTTTATACGAAGTATTTCAACCGATTGTTCCTATGACAGCAATATGATATAGTGGTCCGATCTAGATAAAATTTGGACAGCTGATTCAATTTAAAGAATGCATATTGCGGTAATTTGGTTTAAATCGTTCAAGAGACACTGAAAATTTGTATACTAAACATTTTCAGCATTTTTAACCGATTGTTCCTACGACAGCTATATAATATGGTGGTCCGATCTGGCCGATTTTAACATATGAACTGCTTGCAGAGAGAATACACATGTGTACCAAGTTTCATCACGATAGCTTTAAAACTGAGAGACTAGTTCACATAGAAATAGACGGACAGACGGACATGGCTATATCGACTGGGCTTTTGATGCGGAAACGCCTCCTTCAATGCATTACAAACATCGTGACAAAAACAATATCCCCTCTGCAATGGTATAAAAAGAAAACACAGAATGGCACGGTGGTCGCTATCAGTTTGTATCAGAGACCTGCAACGAGTACAAAAATTTCGAGTATACTCGAACGCTTACTCGTGATTGTTTGACTCGAACATTTTTTCATACTCGATCGTTTGTGTGCGTACCGCAGGCCTGCTTATACTCGTTTTACTCGAGTAAATACTCGAGTATTTTGCCGTTATTCAACATGTTGCAAGCTAGACACACAGAAAGTTTTAATAATTTGCATGAAATATTTCCAGCGGTTGTACCATAGTAAATGTTTTGACGGCGTTGCAGAATTTTTTCTTAAATAAATTAATATTTAATAATATGCGAAATTCTAGAGAGTTAAAATGCAACGCTTAACTGTTAAATGTAGACGGGCTGACCTTTTGGAAATTCCTTTGGCTAGAATGTGACGTCACTGATATTTGTAAAGGGGGTTGTGTGTACAAGCAGGTAGTCTGACACTCTTCCGTTTGGGTTTTTCTATGTTTAAAAAAATATAAGCAAAATGCGTGGTATGCCAAACGTATCAATAGTTGCTTGCCCAAATACACACAAACAAAGACAAGTCTCGAGCTTGTTGCGCGTGTCATCTGTGATGCTCTCCAAATTGTTTCCCGCCAGATCTAGCTTTAACTTATATGCGCATGGAAAATTAATGCACATATATTACGAATATTTCATTTTTTATATTATTCACTAGGGTTTTTTTATTAATAAAAGAATAAGAAAAATATAAATTTAAACTATTTTTTTTATTGTTTTTCATTGGAATTTAGCCTTTTTGCTTTTTTCCGCTAAAACAATCATATTTTCCTCTAAATAAATGGCAGCACTCCGAACGTCACGCAACGCAAGCAAACCAACGAACTTGATTGATACTCGAACGTTTTGTACTGAAGAAGGTTGCGTCGAACGAGTATTCGAACAGGTATTCAAACGATCAGCAAACAATCTATAGGGCTGATCGTTCTGATCGCAACCAAAATGTTTGACTTTAAACGATCGGGTTCGAGTCATTCACAAAACGGGCAACTGATCGTTGTGATTCGAACCGCTTTCGGACAGCCGGTTGAATTACTCGTTAGCCGATCGTTTGATGAGAAGTTCGAACATACTCGAGTATACTCGTTGTAGGTCTCTGCTATTTATCATTATAGCAAAATAGCAGACGCTGAGATTACAGTTGCGGAACACAAACGATCTCTACACGGATCCACTCGACAACTAGTCTTCAATAGTCTCTTGTAGCTTACCTCGTTGTCCAAAATATGCCGCTTGTCGATTGTTGGGGGGGATCTGCGTATTCCGTGGTGCTTGCTGGGTTTTCGTGGTCGTTGTAATCCCTAATCGTTGTCCAATTCCTTTTTCTCACTATCTAAACGTGGTGTTGTGGTGTTTTCAACCGGCCCGTGGCTCACTTCAGCTTTCTTTTGCACTTCTATTTCTTAGGTTTGCTCCAGATCACCTGGCGAGTGCCAAATTTTTGCCAGCACCCATAGCGTCGCCTAATTATTTTCCTGCGTCACCCGGGCAGGTAAATCAATCAACACTTCCAAAGTCAGGTGATAATGATCCTAAGGATACTATTAGGGTGTGGTACGGGAAACAGAATAACAGGATGTGTCCAAAACAAAAGTCAAATCAAGAATTTCGAATCGCATAGCTGAAAAGTGTAGTAAATTTAGGGAAGAGTCAGAGCAATTAGGAATAGAGGAGCAACTAATGAAAGTACTAATGTTATTTAGGAATAACCTAACGGCAACAAATTCAATATCCATAGCGCCATCGATTATAACTTCTTCCGAGGATAAGTTAACATCGACGGCAATAAGTACACCCACTCCGCGGCGGGGTGTACGATCTTTTCTATATATAGAAAATTCATTGGATAGAATTTCATATTTAAGAATATTTTGTCTTAACCATGTTTCAGACATGAAACGGAAATGATAGACTATTTAAATAAAAATAACTTATTTTAAAAAAATACCTCTCACATTTTGATAGTCTAATAAAAGGGAGGAAGCTAGATTTTTCCAGCATCAGAGGCCGGAACAGGATTAGGAGGCACTGAAATCGGAGTCCGATTTATTTTCTTCGCTGTATACTTTGTGACGCTCCATAAATGAGCGCACAAGGCCGAAAATTGCCAGTGCGCACGGTATTTTTAAACGGGCACAGTCCCATAACAGCCAGCAGGCAGTGTACGAAAATAAGCAGCGAGTAATGTTCCCCTGAAAGCAGCCAGTCAATACGGCAGCGAGACAGAGTACAATAATCACTTGTCGCATTCGCACGCACAGCGAGATCGGAGATAAAGAAACGAAAACAAAAAGCGACGACACATGCGCAGTGCAATGCATGGATCTACAGAGCAGAGAGAGCGAGAGACAACGGCCACTACACAGGACCCATACGATTGCAGCGTCAGCCGCTACGTCAGAGCAGAGGCTATAGAGGCAGAGGGCAAGAGACGGCAAGCAGCCACATGTGTTGACTTGGAATTTTGGCACGCGACGAAAGGCAAGATGAGGCGTAAGCATCGCTACCTAGCATCTAATTGTAGGCAAATGCGATCGAAGCCGGGAAAAGCGCCATTGCATCTGTGCAGAAAATATGTGTGTCAAGGACAGTGCAGCAAAATAGGCGACGTCGGCAGAGTGGAATTTTGGCAATCGATGCTCTAATTAATTGTCACTGGAGCTTACGAGCTTACGATCGAGTGGACACGTACGACTTGGCGGTTAAACGTAAATCCGCGACGGAGACACACGTGAAAAAACATAAGCAAAAAATCGACCAACGCCTAGGGATTGACAGGAATACGGATATACAGGACCACGAAGACCCCTTACACGACCAGGAATTTGACAAACAACCGCAACAATTTGGAACAACGAGCATAAGGAGCCCAGCATAAAAGTCCACGTGGTGAGCGTAACATATACAACCAAAATTAAATAAAAATAACTGTGTGTGCGGATAGGCCATTTATTTATATACATTTATATATATATATATATATAAATAAATACAAATAAAACACAAGTAAATAAATTAATAAAAGACAACAAAGCCAATAAATAAAGATGAAATAAATGTTGACGCGCGACACAAGTTAGCAGTGTGTGTTCCTCCTTTAGCAGACCGCAATCTGGTAGTCTCCCGGTAGCATACACCAGCTAGTGTTGATGATCCTGATTTCTACCGCATAGGGGTAGTCTGTACTCCCCTATCGGAAGGAAGTCGTGATTCATCGTATGCGTTGTTCGTTTTAGTCGTTCACGTGCCAGTGCAATAGCAACGTTTGATACTCGTGCCTACTACTCAATGGGAGCAGCCTGTACTTTCCTATCGCGTAGAAGTCGTGATTCATATTTTTCATTTGGCCGCCGATAGTAGCAATCGTTTTTAATTGTCCCCGCACACGTGCATATATCACGTTCTGGTGCAAACGCTGGTGGTCGTGACTTCTACCCCATATAGGTAGCCTGTACTCCTCTATTTAGTGTGAGTCGTGATTCATCTTTTGCGGCCGAGCAGTGACCTTTGTAGAAATTTGAGACATTCCATTCTTTATGACTTAAATCGAATTCAGTCAGAGAGAGAGGGAAAAAGGTTGTTTTGTTTTGATTCCGCGAAATATAAGGGCTTCATACATCGCAGCAGCATATTTAATGTCTCCGAAGCTTTGTTTCACAGCTACGCAAATACGACCCACGAGCAGGTGATCCGGCGGCCACGAGTACACTGCGTCGCGTCGATGCCGACGTCGACGCCGCTTAAGCGGAAGCCTACATAAAGGGAACGATAGGGCCCTAAGGGGGCAGTCGTTAACAATCACTCGAGGAGTCAACATCAACATGCAACATCTAAACATCAAAGCAAGAACGACAATGCAACCGGTAAGGATTATTACAAGGATTATTAGACAGAATTCCACAAGGATTATTTCCAGGAATACAACGAGGATTAATATTAACAACCAGGAAGTGTAAAGATATGGGTGTGCAATAGATATCGTACCGCAGTAAGAGCGAGCTACAAGAGATCTTGAAGGAGTTCGGCTGGAATCCAGAAGGCACTGTGGACGAATTGCGGAGCCGTCTCGCTGCTTTCGCAAGTCAACCGGAACTACCCAAGGAAGCCGTGCAGAGGCTCGCCAAGCTGGAGCTTACGCTTTGGACAACTCCAACGCTAGAGAATAAACCCAGATCCCGGGGTGTATCCCCAGCACCAGAAGAAGGCTTGGTTTTACAAGGGATGAGTCACGCCGGCATTGCGATCACTGTGTAAGAGCACACACATCAGCCGACGTTACGGATCCCTGTGTCAGCACCGGTCCACAAAACGAACGTAGTCTGCAACTCGGTTTTGTGGATCGACTTGCGGAAGTGGGGCGTCTTCTTTGACGGAGGAGATACGTTTGCGTTTCATCGAACATCTGGAGGATATGATCACCATCTATCAAATCGATACGCAACAACAATTGATGCCAGCAAATCGCTGGATTGTTGACGGGACCCGCGGCCGACTGGTTTCGAGTAACCAGGATGTACGAAGGGACTTGGTGCGAGTTCAGATCGGGGACTAAGTCGGATCTACGAGAACTTGCTTCCCGAGTACCATCTCTACACTCGGCGACACGAGTTCTCCACACTGGCCCAGTTGACCAAGTTGATCACGACTTTCGAGGACGTGAATTCACGAGAAGCCGCGCGCAAGAGCAGCATTGAGCACCGTCGTTCGGAGAGGACTACCAGGCCAAGCAGCAGTTCAGAGGCGAGCAATCAACGGATACAAGAAGCGGGCGAATGCATTGACATCCGTCGCGCTTGTAGAAACTGCGACGAACGGTTGGAGACAGCGCACTAACACTAACAACAACAATGAGCTTCAAGCGGGGGATAGTCGTGGCTACCGTTTGGATTGAGGACCGGGCTTTGGTAGCTGCGATTGAGCAACTAGGGGGCAATTAGGAGCTTCGTGATCGCAAAGGCGACGCAACGCATTGCTACTACATCAAACAGACGCAGCTGATGAATAGAGAAGAGAAGTGACGGGAGCACTAACGGTTCCTGTGCAGCTGTGCAGCTGACAGCGAACACTTGACCCTACAATTGCTGGTTCCACCGACAACCATCGACGAAGTAGTCTTAAGAATGGAATTCTTGTGCGGCCAGGCCCTACTTCAACTACCACGTATTACTGAAGCGACCATTACACCTAGTGCACGGGGTATACATACCGTACCCAATGGTATACAGGGAGGCCCGGTACTACCTCCAATTGACGAGGTAGGCATTAGGAACAACCCGTTCTGAAAACCACGGTGAGAGACCACAGGAGAAGACCTCAACAAAGCCTATTTTTGAGTACCATACCTGGGGACCAGTTACCGCACACGGAACGCGAGTTGGTCGATGACTTTTTGCGGAGTGAATTGGCCAAGTTTGACAAAGTCACCGCAGAACATCGGATCGGGACAACCGCCCCATCAAGCAGCGGTATTATCTGCCTTCGAGAAGCCCACAGCATTGTGGACTGGTGGTAAAGAAGACCGGAGAGGTGTGGATGTGCATCGATTACCGGCAACTTAATGCGCAGTCTATGCCGGATGCGTACCCACTACCAAGGATCAACCATATTCTAGAGAAGCTTCGGAACGCGACGTTGGACCTGAAGAACGGGTATTAGCAAATACCCATAGCGGAGGATAGTAGGGAGTGCACGGCGTTCACAGATCCCGGCCGGGGAAGGTGATGCCTTTCGGGTTGCATTCCGAACCCGCAACATTTCAGCGCGCTTTGGATGCAGTTATTGGTCCCGAGATGGAACAGTATGCATTTGCATACTTGGAGGATATAATTGTCAGCGGAGCTACGCTGGAGTAACATGCCGAAAATTTGCGAGAAGTGTTTAGACGCCTACGTGACGCAAGGCTCAGGCTCAACCAAGAAAAGTGTGGATTCTTCCGGAAGAGCCTTGTTTACTTGGGACACGTCGTCAGTGAAAAAGGAATCCACACCGACCCGGCAAAGATCGAAGCGATCAAGGAGTTGGTGCCACCTACCAATGTGAAGGAGCTTCGCCGATGCCTGGGTATAGCGTCATGGTATCGCCGCTTCGTACCAAACTTTACCAGCATTGTGTAGCCAGTATCCAAGTTGTTGCGTAAAGGTCAGAAGTGGACATGGGACATCAACCAGCAGGAGGCGTTTGAGGAATTAAAGGCCCGACTCACCAAGGCACCAGGGCTCGCATGTCCGGACTTTACGGAACGCTTCGCACTACAGACGGATGCCAGCAATTATGGACTGGGTGCCGTGCTTACGCAACGGATTGAAGGGACGGAACGAGTTATCGTTTATGCTAGTTAATGGTTATCATCGGCCGAACAGAACTACTCCACTACCGAGAAGGAGTGTCTCTTCATCGATTGGGCGATTCGTAAGCTCCGTTGCTACCTGGAGGGCTACGAGTTCGACGTTATCACGGGTCATCTGGCGCTAAAGTGGCTTAACTTCATTGACAACCCCACGGGACGGATTGCGCGTATTGCATTATCGCCAAGCGAGCCAGAACGTCGTGGCTGACGCTCTGTCTCGACAACCGCTGGAGACACACAGCAACTGACCGAGGAACATGTGCAGTGCAAGTGGATGAACCGTATGATGTAAGCCATACAGAAGTAACCGGAGAAGTACCCTGACTACGAGGAAGATCAGCTTTACCGACGATCTAATCGCAGCACTGATGCGGATGCTTTGCTACCGGAACAAAGCCTAGCAATCAAATCCAGCACATCGGATAACAGTGGTTATATCCCGGCATACTTGGTGCAAGGACGCGAGGCTAGGCTGCCAGGATCGCTATACAACGAGGTAAACCCCGGACATACTTGTGAAGGAAGAACACCGGAGGATAAGGCGAAGCACTTGCAAGAAATTTTTAAGATAGCGAAGGGGAATCCCAAGCAAGCCGCTCAGGACAAAAGTCGTCACAACAATCTGCGGCGACGGGAATGGAGACTTTTGTTGCAGGATTTGGTTCTGCTGCGCCAACATTATCTGTCAAAATTTGTTTCTTCAACAATCACACGCACACAGAACGTCGCGACTAAAGAGCGTCGAGTAGCGAGCATAACGGACCTTAAATCGTACCATGGTAAATCACCTGATCAATCGGAAGCTTTCCAACCCGATCAAGAGTCCAGTTAAACTAGCGAAGACCGTTCGTTATCAAAGTGAATTTCGATGCTTATGCTTCCACGATTCTTTCTAAACTGCCTGATAACGCCAGTATTACTCCTCAGCATAGCCCCGAACCACACTCGATGACAGCGTTGTAGCGCTGTCGTCTTGCTAAAACGGTACTCCTTAAAGCGACACAAATGCAAAGCACCAGTCAGAGAACAATTAGCGACCGATGCAATATTACTAATATGATGAAATTAGGAATCTAGTGAAAACCAGAATATCCATACACAGCAACACACACACACAGTGCGTGCATACAGTTCGCTTTGACATATGTAGGAATCTGGTGTCAACCAGAATATCCAAACACACATACACAGGCACATACAGCACGAACTATCTCCACCAAGTTTGATCCGGATCGGACAACTATAGCCTATTGCTCCCATAGGACAAAACGATCGAAAACGGAACATTTGTATGAAAAAATACTCACTGGAAGGAGAACGGGGTCTTTTACAGTCGGCTCGCTCGCTTTCTTGTTTTTTTTTTTTTTTTTTAACAAAATTCATAAATTTACTTAAATTTTATAATTTTAACAAAACAATTAATCATTGTACTTGCACTATGCGACTTCAACAAAAAAACAAAGTATTTGCTTATCTTTCAAATGAACGTGCGCCAGAAACTGAATTTCCAATACATAAAAATTACAAAAAAAAACAACATTTTAAATTTAATTCATCGTCTCACTTGGACGGAACACTCTCAGTCTCTACTACTACACACACAGTGGGTGCATACAGTTCCCATTGACATATGTAGGAATCTGGTGTTAACCAGAATATCCATACAAAACGGGTGATTGTGCGACTCGTTTAGAAGAAGAAGAAGTACGCCGGGGAAATGCAAGCAATCGTCAAGCTACGGCCCATCCCGCCTTTTAGCTTCCTGCCTAACTTAAATCCATTCTTGGACAAGTATACTGAGAACCTTTGCTACGACGAACGTCACCCAATCCTTCTCCCATACAACGTCTATTTGATTCGCATTCCGTAAAACTGCGCACATCGCATTATGCTGCACGGCTGTACTGCCGTAAATGAACCCGGAAGCTATTTTAAGCAGAAACTATGTGTTGTAAATAGAAACAAAACGTCTTGTCTTTAAATTGACCAGATTCAAAATGAGTCCGTCTTTTTTTATTTAAGGGGGAGGGGTAAGGGATAAACGCTAAAAAAAACGCCATTTTCATGGATTTGTTGTAGCGAAACGGTTTAAGTCAATTTATTAAAAGTTACTGCGTATTATAAATTAACATTTCAAGAATATTTGATAGAATTTGCATGTAAAAATATTGTAAAATGAGCGAATGAGAGCACATTTACGTGGGCGTCTTTTCAAAAATTCATTTTGCGGTAGGAAGCATATCTTGGCGTAGAATCATCCGAAATCAAAAAAATCGAATAATTTAGTTAAAGTATGAATTAAACTTCCCCCCAAAGTTTAGTTTGACGATTTATTTTCATTTTGAGCCATTTGGTAGTCGTTTAAAGCAAAAAGTGACCTTTTTCGAACAAACCACCTCAATATAAAAAAAAAATGGCAAAAAAAAAACGTTGGGGGGAGGTTTTTTATATGTAGAATATGTGTACAAAATTTCAAAAGGATCGGTTAAGTAGTTTTCAAATGCCAATGCCTACGCGGTTTCAAAAAAAAGATTCGAGAAAACCGCTTTTAAAGTTTGTAACGGACTACGCGCGCAACTGAGGCGGCTCGGCTTTATGCTCTATATCTTGAAAAGTATTGCTCGGTTTGACTTAAAATTTTAACACGGTATTTTTGAAGTGTTCTACTACAATTAAATGCAAAAAAAAAAATTGATTTTTATCCCTTACCCCCCCCCTCCCTCCCTTAAAATGGACTTAGCCTAAAGTACATAATAGAATTTGTAGATCTGTCGCTCAGCAGCGGCAGAACGGGAGTTCAAAGTATGCCATATGCAATTGTATATATTGAAAAATCGAAAACTAATTTAATTAAAACCAAATTGTAATTTCTTAAACGTTACAATTTATTTTTGGACTGGCAATCGCGGAAAGGCTTGGCAGCGTGTGTGTGGTTAATGCAAATCGAAAATACGAACTGACGTGCCGCTCGCGACAGCTGCACTGCCGAATACAAAGAATTTACGCACTAGCTTAAGTATAAGAGATACTTAAACTTATGATCCAGCATTCCGGCCACCTTGAAGTGATCGCCTTCAATCCCTTGATAGCCTTGGCAAAATTAACGCCGGCCAATAGGCATCCTCCTTGCCCCTTGTGCGCGACGCGCTGGTGATCTGCTGCATGTCCAGGCCTCCTCAGGGGCGCTCGGAGGGATGATCCTCCACTTTGTCCTTCGTTCCACTGCAAACTGATGGCTGTCCTGCTTCCGGTAGAATGAGTCCTGGAACTCCATCACCAGGTTACCTTGTGTTGCCTTCTCCTTGTGTGGCCTTCTCCGAGTAACGCGTCGACCTAATAAGCTGTTTAATGTGAAAATTAGAGCATTAGTGGGCAGGCTTGCTATAAACTTAAAGTGAGCAGCCTTTGATGCAGAACACACGAACACCGCAATATAAACTTTAAGAGGGGCTCGTCCCCTTATCCTTCTGAAATCAATCGAAAGGACTCCTTCACAAAACGAGTCGTCTTCTAAATTGGACTGACTTTTGTATAGTCAGCGATTGCACATTTATCAAACTAGACAAACAAACGAGTGACAATTTTGTATAATTATTTTCTATTATTAACTGAGGCCACTGTATTTTAGCCTTGCAGAGAAGCCAAACGAACTGAAAGAGTTTCTGAACGTCACACCTTCTTGACGACAAATGAGCTGGATTTGATAATGGAGGTCCATATCTCCAAGATACATTACTGGGCATCTCTTGGATGCCTGCAACTTAATTGGCTACAAATGTTGCTAATATTGAAGGGGAAATATATGTACAATTTAGTGCGAGTTCTAAAACATTCTAGAAACTTACACTCTCGATTCGACATCCGTCGAACGCGTATGTTTGGGCTAACATATACGTGAAACCATCTAACAATGTTTTTCGCTTGGTGAGACTTGAATTAGCGAAGCTTCAAACCAAGTGATACTGAGAAGTATCCCACGTTGGTGTCCACCTCATACCAAGCGTTCTTGTCGAATCGGCATCATTGGAAACCCAACGATTCTTTTTTCCACCTTCTAATACATTAGAATGGTATAAAAAACATTTTGCCAATTGAAATTCACCCATTACAAGATTTTCAGGCACCTGCTTACTCATCTCTTTGCAATCTGCCATGAGGGCATATCGGTGCAGACGAACTAAACGAATAAGATCCCTCTGAGGAGCAGATCCCACCATCAGTAACTCGTTGAGAGAGCGTAACGATATTATCTTATACGACTCGTCAAACACCACTCGAAGTTTGGTGGACCTGCTATCAGGTCTCAGGACGCACTGGTGTGAAAGGGCGTAATGTGGTCCTGGTGAAGCTATTGCATCTAAGATCGACATGCGACCAAGTACAAGATACCCGTTCAGGAAACTCAAATATATATCCTGTCCTTTGGATATATTTGACGAGACTAGCACTTTGGGATTAGTCATGAAAGACAAATTGACACCAAATGTCCAGTCGCTAATTTACGAACGCTGTCCCGATAGCTTTGTTTGCAAATAATGTGCTCCGCAGAATGAGTTGCCACAACACTCGTTTTTGGGACAGCTTTAATTTTATGGTATAGGTCTACTCTTGCCTCAAGTCGACCATCTTGTCTATGTTGCATCACTGAGCAGTATATTGGACTTTTGGTATGCATTTTTTTACACCGTCCCAATGCTACCCAACCAAACAATGTCCTTTGTAGCAACGGACCACTGTTCGGTAGTCTTATTTGTCCAGTACAAAGCATGTTGAAGAAGCAGTCTGCTCCCAGAAGCATATCTATTTCCTGGGGTTTATGGAAATCAGGATCAGCTAGTTCGACATTCGCTGGTATCTTCCACCTATTTATGGGAAGATCAGCATCTCGTTGCCTGCTACAAAAAGGGTTGTAAGGTCGAGAACAAACTCTACACTTCGACGCAGTGCAGTTGGACACTCTGTGTCCTGAATGCAAACAGTTTATGCACAGTTGACTAGATTTTACGAAATTAAATCTCTCGTCAACTGGCAATGCTGCGAAGCCTTGACAATTTCCAATCCTGTGATTTGCACTGCACAACTGGCATGTGTGTTCAACCTCTTTTTCAACATTTGTACAGGCGAACGACGATTTTTTAGCGTGTTTCATATCAAACGTTTGCTTCATCCTAGACTTCGAACTTTCCTCAGCAGACAAATGCTGATATCGCCTGTTCAAAGCCGCAACACAGTCGGCCCACTTCGGCAATGTGTTATAGTCAAGCTGTTTCTCATACTTCGACTTCGTATGAGGATCTACCTTCGACATGACTATATGAATCAAGATTGCATTTGCGAAATCTTGCTCATCTCCAACTGACATTAACGACTCGAAGATGGCTGATACTGAGTCCACCATTGTACTAATTCCTAATGCCGATGGCTTCGACATTGGCTCAATATCAAATAACTGTGCGAGAGTTTCGAAGAAAATTATACACTTTTTGTCACACACTCGACTCAGGCATTCTAATGCCTTTGGATAGTTTGCATCAGATACTTGGAAAGCTCGGATAGTGCCTAAAGCCTCGTCTGACAAACACGATAGCAAATGATTGAACTTTTCAATATTTGAAAGGGAGCGATCAGAGTCAACCAAACTGTTGAAGAGACCTATGAATTGCCTATATTCAGAGTGCTTACCGCTGAATTTCGGCAATTTTAGTTTGGGCAAGTGAGAATAGTGAGAAGGCTGAGGTACGTTTTCTGATGCCTGATGCGCACTTAGCGCAGACATGTATGACGACCGGGCCAAAATACATGTTTCTTCAAGCATTGCACGGCTAGTATTGTCAGGATCTATTGCATCGATCTCTGACTGCAGATCCATAGCTTTGGAAATGTACGAATTTAGTATATCTAGCCGGCACTGAATCTCAAATTTTCTTGGAGTCACCATTTTATTAATGAGTGAACTCCTTTGTCGCTCTATGTCGCTCTCTACTTTTTCTAGCTTGACGAACAATTGGGTTAAACGTGCACTAAGTCAATTCTCATCGACATTCACAACAGTCTCATTGTGATTTACCTTGTGCGCCATAGTGACTTTATATAAACTCAGTTCTATTCAAATGCACTCGAGTGTACTGTTACTAATGATATTTAGCCGATCAACAATGTTGGCTAAGGAAGATAATCAAATGGTTAAAATTTATCAGTTGATTAACAACAGTTGGGCGATGAATATTCTTTAAGATTTAAAAATAACTAGAAGATTAAAGATAATCAGCTGGCAAACTAGACTTCTCAAATAGCAGAGACAACACTAACTGAAGAAGCGCAAGCGTATGCAGATAAGAGCAGACAGTTGGCAACAACAACACAATAACATATACGCAAATACCAGCGCAAAAGATAATCAGCTGATAAGCGATGTTCGGCTGATTAGACAGCGCACTGTGAAAAGAACAACAACAGCGCAACAACAATGCGTGGGTGGCCAAACGATGTCATCTACCAACAACAACAGCGCATGCGTAGGTAGACAACGATGCGATCTAGCAACAACAACTAAAAAGCTTGCAGATACTCAGTGTACGTATGTATGTTTGCTTGCGTTTATGTATGTCTAAGCAACGTTGACAAACAAGTAAAGCAAAAACCGAAGTAAGCACAAACAAAGCGCAAGTAAACTACCGCAAGCAAAACTTAAAATTCTGTATGTAGGTAAATGCGAGCCGCGCTTTTACTTATGTGCAAATTTTGAACAGCAAAGAACAAAGGTCAAGAACCACCACCAAACATATGTGGATCTAGGCGAATATGGAATTAAAGAGGAACGGCGACTGTGTATATGTATTTAATTTATTTATTTGCAAATATTATTGTTGATTTTATTTTATGTATTTATTGAACTCGATTTGTGTGCTTTGCTTAAAATAGCTTTTCACTAAATCACAAATATGTATATCAGTGCCGAAACGCAATGTCTCTAGTGTCCAACAAATGGAGCAGCACTTGTATATTTACGTTATGTTTTATGTGCTGCTTCTACACTTGCACTTTCAATATTTTGCTATGCACTGACTCGTTTGGGCACTGTTACCTGGTCATCAGAAGAGACGCTCATGGGCTCAATTCTGGGTATTATCTCCACAACGAATATGGGGGGACTCAAATCTATTGCTCCTGGCTGTTCCAATCCGGACTTCGTCTTGGCCAAAACTCCAGGGAAAATCCAATAACGAATATAACAACACCGACACACACAGCAAACCAAGCCTTGAAATGTCAAATTGACCAACGAACGCGATTGAAAGTCCCTGCTCGGGCGCCAATGAAAAATCGAAAACTAATTTAATTAAAACCAAATTGTAAGTTCTTAAACGTTACAATTTATTGTTGGACTGGCAATCGCGGAAAAGATTGGCAGCGTGTGTCTGACCTGCCGCTCGCGACAGCTGCACTGCCGAATACAAGGAATTTACACACTAGCTTAAGTATAAGGGATTTTGCTTACACTACTGGACAATACAATAACTTCATTCTTTTAATTATTCTAACTACTTAAACAAATGATCCAACATATATGTTATTATATGTATATGTCAGAGTTTAAATTTTTTTATGTTAATTTTAAGCAAATTTGCGATGAGTACCAATATGTTACTTTTAGTTTATAAGTCAATATCAAGAATAAAGCAAAGCTGGAGCATAAAAGAGAGAATGACAAATAACGGCATTTGGATATTTTGTTGCTGGACGAAGTAAGAAGGACAGCGAGGTTCGAGAACAATATAGTTGTCTCAACCGAGCGTGGTGCAATTAGTTGTCAGGAAAGAAAGAGAACAATAGAAGAGTTGTGCGAAGTCGACAAGAAAGAAGACAAAAGAGAGGCTGTGTAAGAAGGCATTCAGTCGAATTTTAAGAAAAGAACCGACAACACATATTGCAACTCGCTGCGCGCTGAATAATTCTAACCTTTTCGTTTGATCAAATAAAATAAAATAATAATGGACGACGACATTATACAGTATACTACGACATCAGAAGTGGGATCACCACAGCCACAAGATCATGGTGACAGCAATCTGCAAGCAATATTGGATGCGCAAAACCAAAAATTTATGGAGCTTCTAAAGGCATTGCAAACTGCAAAAAATCAATATAAAACGTCGTTGCCAATATTCGATCCGGATGCTGTTGGAGCTGATGCTGCCGCGTGGTGTAAAACCGTGGACATAATCTTGACCGAACAGCCACTGGAAGGATGCGCCTTAATTATGTCACTCAGCAAGGCATTAGTTGGATGTGCTTCACAGTGGCTTGCCCAGATAAGTTTCGTCGGAATCACTTGGCAGGAATTTAAGGAATTATTTACACAACGATTTGATGCTGTAGAGACGCCAGCCGCCATCTTGCTGAACATACTGAATGGAAAGCCGAATGCAAACGAGTGTCTGTCAGTGTACGCAAGTCGACTAGTGACATCATTGCTGTCGACATGGAAAGCAATGAATCTGGAGGAGATCGCGGTGTCACTCGTCTTGGCACACACAGCTAAAACCGATACGAAATTGCAGAAGTTGCTATTTACAACAAACGTGAAAACGCGTATTGAACTTCAGCAGCAATTGAAAGCACACGCATATTCAAAACGTAGCGATTTTGCTGTGTGGGATGAGGGTCCGGAAAGGAAAAAGCACAGGTTGCAAAACCAAACCAAATGCTTCTACTGCAAGAAACCTGGACACAAGATGATAGATTGTCGCATCAAGAAAGCAGAAGAAAAATCCAAAGTGAAGACGAGCCAACAATATCCTAAACCAGGCGTAACATGTTACAAGTGTGGTGAAATTGGTCACATCGCTTCAGCATGTACTAGGAGAGCAGCAACATCTGTCAATGGTCATAACAGCGAGAAACGAGTGGACATGTGCTTAGTTCTGGAGCCAAGAGGAGAAATGCGTCAACTGGGTGAGCTCTTTCCGTTTTTCTTCGATTCAGGAGCCGAATGTTCGTTATTGAAAGAGTCAATTAGTAATAAGATTGCTGGCAAAAGAATAAATAGCTTGGTTACTTTACGAGGTATAGGTGAAAATACAGTTAAAAGCCATTTACAAATTTTAGCAACTGTACAAATATCACAATTTAATATTGAAATCTTGTTCCACGTGGTGCCAAATGATTGTTTAAAGCACGATGTTATGATTGGTCGCGAAATCTTGCATCTAGGTTTCGGCGTAACTATTGAAGCTAACAAATTTAATATTTACAAAATTAAAATGGTAAATACTGTTTGTAACGAAAAATGTAGTGAAAGAAAAGTGGACATGCTAGAAGATTTGGTTAACAGTAATAATCAATTAAATGAGAAAGATAAGCAGAATTTAAAAGAAATTTTAATGGGGCAGTCAAATAATTTCATAAATGGAATCCCAAATAGACGTGTCACTACGGGAACTTTAGAAATTCGTTTAGTTGATCAAAACAAGACGGTTCAGAGACGTCCATACAGGTTAAGTTTAGATGAAAAAGAACTTGTTCGAGATAAAATACAGCAGATGACAGCAGCCAATGTCATTCGTCCAAGTAATTCTCCATTTGCAAGTCCTATGTTATTAGTAAGAAAGAAAGACGGTAGTGACAGACTCTGTATTGACTATCGCGAGCTAAATGCGAATACGGTGTGTGACAAGTATCCCATACCTTTGATATCGGATCAAATCGCTAGATTGCGTGATGGCAGGTATTTTTCGAGTCTTGACATGGCAAGCGGATTCTACCAAATCCCGATCCACGAAGAGTCTATTGAGCGAACAGCTTTTGTGACTCCAGAGGGTCAATATGAATTTTTAGCTATGCCATTTGGCTTAAAGAATGCCTCGTCGGTGTTTCAGCGTGCGATAGTGCGAGCCTTGGGTGAGTTCGCATATTCATTTGCAGTAGTCTATATAGACGACGTGCTGGTAGTTGCGAACTCAAAGGAGGAAGCGTTTGATCGATTGAAAATGGTTCTTGAAACTTTATCAGCTGCAGGCTTTTCATTCAATATAAAAAAGTGTAAGTTTCTGCAATCGGGAATAGAATACTTAGGATTTTATATCAGAGATGGCGAAATAAAACCTAATCCACGAAAGATAGAGGCTTTATCAAATTTGCCAAATCCTAATACAATTACACAACTAAGGCAATTTATAGGCTTGGCTTCCTATTTCCGGCAGTTCGTGCCACGATTTTCAGAACGAATGAAGCCATTGTATCGATTGACATCCGAAGTCAATAAATTTGTTTGGACAGAGAAGCATGAAGAAATACGAAAAGAAATAATTCACGTACTCACTAGTGATCCAGTACTAGTTATTTTCGACCCTAAACTTCCCATCGAACTGCACACGGATGCTAGTTCGCACGGCTATGGTGCGATACTGATTCAAAAGACTGAAGGCAAGAGTAGAGTGGTCGAGTACTATAGTAAATGCACTTTGGGGTCAGAATCAAAATACCACTCATACGAGTTGGAAACTTTGGCGGTCTATAATGCTATCAAACACTTTAGACATTACTTGGATGGTCAAAAATTTGTGGTGGTGACTGATTGTAATTCGTTGAAAGCAAGTCGTAATAAGACTGAATTGACCCCCAGAGTGCATCGTTGGTGGGCTTACTTGCAGAGTTTTGATTTCAGTGTTGAATATAGGAAAGAGAGTCAAATGGCTCATGTGGATTTTTTGTCGCGTAACCCGATTCCAGTGAATATAAATAAAGCAGATAAAGTAAAGGAAATTCGTGTTGATCTAGCAGAGATTACAGAAAATTGGTTATTGTCTGAACAACGGCGGGATCAAGAGATAACAGAAATAGTTAAGCAAATAGGTAATGGTGAAATGCTCGAAGATATCTCGAAAACATATGAAATCAGAGCAGGACTATTATATCGCCGAGTTCAAAGAAATAATAGAACTCGATGCTTACCTGTAATACCTAGGGCATTTAAGTGGTCAATAATCAATCATGTCCATGAAGCGATTATGCATTTAGGATGGCAGAAAACTTTAGACAAGGTACATGAACAATTCTGGTTTAATAACATGTCCAAATATGTTCGAAAGTTTGTGGAAAACTGCATAACATGCAAGATGTCTAAGCCTGCAGCGGGAAAAGTACAAATAGAATTGCATCCGATACCGAAGGTGGAGATACCGTGGCATACCGTTCACATTGACATCAGTGGGAAATTGAGCGGGAAGAATGACTTGAAGGAATATGTGATAGTTCAGATAGATGCTTTCACTAAGTTTGTCCATTTATACCACACACTAAATTTAGACACTAATAGTTGCATACAGGCTGTAAAAGCTACCATATCACTTTTTGGAGTACCCAATCGAATTATTGCAGATCAGGGTAGGAGTTTTGCTAGCAGCGGCTTTCGTGAGTTCTGTTTAGCTAATAAAATAGATTTACATTTAATTGCAACAGGTGCTAGCAGGGCAAACGGGCAGGTAGAACGAGTGATGAGCACTATGAAGAGTATGCTTACGGCAGTGGAAACCAGTGAACGTTCTTGGCAAGAAGCTTTAAATGAGGTGCAGCTGGCCATAAATTGTACTACCAATAGGGTGACAAAATTTAGTCCCTTAGAGTTATTGATTGGAAGAGAAGCAAGGCCATTAGGTTTAATGCCATTGATTGAAGAAGTTGGTATTGATACTGCTGAAGCAAGAATCCAGGCCAAAGAGAATATAGTCAAAAATGCCGTATATGATAAAAGCAGATATATGAGAAATAAGGCAAAAATTGTGAGACATAAGATTGGCGATCATGTTTTGCTAAAAGCTGAAGAACGGCACCAAACTAAGTTGGATCCCAAATTTAAGGGACCATTTGTTGTAGTAAAGTTACTTGAAGGTGACCGTTATTTATTAAAGTCACTAACTAGTAAAAGGACATATAAGTATGCACATGAGAGTTTGCGTTCGATGCCAGATCAACAAGTTGATCTTGAGTTCTGCGATGAAGTTGACCACGGTGAAAAAGACGATGGTCGAGAAGTCACCTCGGCTATGTGAGATAGAGAGGACATCATGCACAGGAGGCTAGGTCCTGGCGACAATGGGCATTCCAATGATGGGTGACATTGTTCGTGGACGAGTGATCTGTAAAAGAATCATGGTACACGAAGTACATATCGTCACTGGTGGTGGCAAGAGCCTTGTAGCTGTGTTGTGATTGGACGAAGAGCCAAACGCGCGAGTTTTGTAAGAAACTGACGTTTGAAGACACTCAAAAAAAAAAAAAAAAAAAAAAAAATTAAATAATATTTAGAGGCAATGAATGTGTTATATGTCTGAGTTTAAATTGAATTATGTTGACTTGCGAAGTGAAACATGATGCCAATCTAATGTAGAGAATAGTACACGAGGACGTGTAAAAGTCAGGAAGGCCGTGTCAGAGTTTAAATTTTTTTATGTTAATTTTAAGCAAATTTGCGATGAGTACCAATATGTTACTTTTAGTTTATAAGTCAATATCAAGAATAAAGCAAAGCTGGAGCATAAAAGAGAGAATGACAAATAACGGCATTTGGATATTTTGTTGCTGGACGAAGTAAGAAGGACAGCGAGGTTCGAGAACAATATAGTTGTCTCAACCGAGCGTGGTGCAATTAGTTGTCAGGAAAGAAAGAGAACAATAGAAGAGTTGTGCGAAGTCGACAAGAAAGAAGACAAAAGAGAGGCTGTGTAAGAAGGCATTCAGTCGAATTTTAAGAAAAGAACCGACAACACATATTGCAACTCGCTGCGCGCTGAATAATTCTAACCTTTTCGTTTGATCAAATAAAATAAAATAATAATGGACGACGACATTATACAGTATAGTACGACATATACTTGATGAAAAATCGAAAACGAGATTATTAAGTAAAATAATTTGCAAGTTTTTAAAACATTACAATTTATTGGACGGTTCAAACACGTAGAGGCTGGCAGCGTGCTAGCGGTTATATCGAACGAAAATTATAACTGTTCGCTCGCGACAGCTGCACTGCCGAATGCAATTTAAGCTTACATGCTGGCCTAAATGGCCAAACCGCGGAAAATCAGTCGGCCGGCAAATTTCCCATAATTTGCTCCATTAATTTTGGTTTATACAGAAAACAATGGACGGATTTTCGCACTCTCTTAGTGCATTCACGAGCAACATCCTCTGCCTGAGTAATGCGATCATCGTCTTTGCTCCTGCATGACAATTTCCAATGTGCAACTCACTCAAGTACAGTTGCACAAGCAAACAATTTTTCGGCATGAGGACAGGGAATTACGTGTCATAATCTAGCGGTGCGTTTACTAGTCTGCCTCCTACTCCTATCAAAGATATTCGCCTTCCAAACACTTCTGACTCATGAATAAAGGGAGTCCGTGATTGTAAACATGGTTGCACAGTGTTATCCTTTTTTAATTTCTTAAATTCCACCTTGAATTCTGCTTGCTGCACCAGTTCCAGCAGTTTTAAAAAAAAGCGAAGTTTAATTCCTTTGGTCCTATTTCGACAGTGCGTATTTCTTGATTTGTCATCAATTTGCGACGTGGCGAAAAACGGGACACAAACTCAGATAACCAACTCGAACTGCTAACTAAGCAGACGAGCTCTGACTTTTTTTTAACTCCTCCGGTGTATCGAAATGTTCATTGTGAGGCCATTCGTGTTCATCCTCGCATAGAAATGGAGGGCCTTCGAACCAAATCGACTGTAACAGTTCTTGAACGTCACACCCTCTCGACGCCAAATCAGCTGGATTGCTTGATGTCGGTACATGTCTCCAAGGTACTTTAGGTGTCATCTCTTGGATGCCTGCAACTCGATTGGCTACGAATGTTGCTAATAACGAATGGGAAGTATTTATCCAATGTAGTGTGATTTCTAAATCAATCCAGAAATTCACACTCTTGATTCGACGTCGATCCAACAAATGCTTTATGGAGGACCACAGTTGAGCTAGCATATAAGCCGCACACAGTTCAAGTCTGGGAATGGACTTGGTTTTGAGTGGAGCGACTTTTGCCGTTAGCAACCGGCAGACGGTGTTGGTACCGTCGTAAGCCCGAAATGGTAAAAGTGGTAACGTGGTAAAACTATCCAACTATCCAACAAACTATCCAAGTATCCAATCTTGGTGTCCACCTCATGCCAAGCGTTTTAGTCGAATCGGCATCATTGAAACTAAGAAGTTTCTCATTTCGGCCTTCTTCTACGAAATGTGGATGGTTTGAAAACCACCTCGCCAATTGAAAACCTCCCGATTCGAGGATTTCCGGCACTTGTTTGCATATATTTTTTAATGTTTCGTTATCGTCATTGTTTTATACCTAAAAGAGACATGTGATCAAGGTCAAGATACTAGTTCATAAAACTCGTGTACATTTGCCTAAGTTCCAAATCCTTGGAAACTCTACGCTCTAATGCGAGAAACCTTTTCGCTGTTTCAAAGGAGGAACCCAACACTTGCGGATCAGTCTTGAAAGGCAAGCTAACCTAAAGGTGTCCTGTCGAGAGTTGATGAACACTGTCCTTAAATTTTTGCTCACACGCAATGTGCTCTGCAGAATACTTTGACAATTCATTTGTCTCTGGGATAGCTTCCAGCTCCCAGAAAATATCTACCAGAGCTTCCAGCCTATCATCATTAGAAGGATGCATCACTGCGCAGCAAACAGGTCTTTGGGTATTAATTTTCTTGCATCGCTCGGACGCTATCCAACCGAACAATGTCTTCTGCAGCAATGGACCGTTTTCTGCAAATCGAATTTGTCCAGTGCACAATAAGTAAAAAAATGAATCGGCTCCCAGTAGCAGATCAATTCGTTGGGGTTTATGGAATTCCGCGTCAGCCAACTCTATGCTTGACGGAATCTTCCACCGATGAATGGGACGATCATAGTCAGGTTGTCTGCTCGAAATCGACTTCAGCACCCAGAAATCGGCGCTAAACTGATTTAGTTGATACCCGTGACGACACCACTGTCGATACTTCGCTTTTCGCTACCAGACTTGACTGTCTAACCGATGTTACGGTCAAGGACTTTCCCTTGCGTTGGAGCCGCAAGGCTTGAACCAGACTTTCTGTCATAAAATTTACCTGAGAACCAGTCTCATAGCGCTCGACCGCTTTGATTTTGACCGAATCTGTCTTTCACAGTCACAAGTGCCAATGCCAGGAGCACCTGATCGACTTCGCTAACCACGTGATTAACTTGAGCAGGATGGGAGGACATTTGCTGCTCTGCGGATGCGTATTTATGCAGGAGAGTATTATGTGGGCGAGAACATATTCTACACTTTGACGCAGTGCAGTTAGACACACTGTATCCCGAATGTAAACAAATGATACAAAGTTGACTGGATTTCACGAAATTGAATCTTTCGTCAACTGGAAATGCTGCGAACCCCTGGCAGTTTCCAATCATATGGTTGGCACTGCAAAAATTGTATTTGGGTTCCAGTTCTTTCTCGACATTCGTGCATTCAAATGACGACATTTTTGCATATTTCATGTCGGATTTCTGCTTCATTCTGGACTTCGAACTTTCTTCAGCAGATAAGTGCTGATATCGCCTGTTCAATGCAATAACGCAATCGACACATTTCGGCAATTTGTCATATTCTAGTTGCTCCTCATACTTCGATTTTGTATGAGGATCCACCTTTGACATGACTATGTGTATTAGAATTGCGTTAGCGAAATATTCCTCATTCCCAATCAACCATTGTTCGAATTCCGAGTGCTGATGGCTTGGACATCGGCTCAATGTCGAACAACTGGGCGAGAGTGTCAAAGAAAATCAGGCATTTGTTGTCATAAACTCGACTTAAACTCTCTAATGTCTTTGGATAATTAGCATCAAAGACCTGAAAAGTTTCTAACGCCTCATCCGATAAGCACGAAATCAAATGAATTTCTCAATATTTGATAGCGAGCGATCGGAGTCTACCAAACTATTGAACAGACCGATAAATTGTCTGTATTCCGAGTGCTTACCACTGAATTTAGGCAAATTAAGTTTGGGCAGGTGAGAGTGGTGAGAAAGTGTAGGCACGGTTTCAGACGCCTGGTACGCACTAAGGGCAATCATGTATGACGATCGAGCCAAAATACACGTTTCCTTAAGCATTGCGCCGCTAGTATTGTCAGGATCTATTGAATCGATCTCTGATTGCAGATCCATAGCTTTTGAAATGTATGAATTGAGGATATCTAGCCGGCACTGAATTTCGAATTTACTTGAAGTCACCATTTTATTTATGAGTGAACTCCTTTGTCGCTCGATATCGCTCTCTACTTTTTCCAATTTAACGAATAATTCACTTAAACGATCACTAAAGCAAGCTCCTTCGTCAACCAGATCGGTTTCATTAAGATCTGTCTTTTGCGCCATATTAATTTTTTATTTTATTATTTTCTTTAAATTCGAATGTATTTGAATGCACGTATGTAAGTGTATTATTTTTTTCTTTAATTTAGATCTATTCGAATGCACGTAAGTGTACTGCTGTTTTTGTTTTTTTTTAGTTCGGACCTATTCGAATGCACGTAAGTGTACTAATAAGAGTCAGATAAACAGCTGGCACATACAAATTTGTCTACGCAGACCCTTCAAATAATCAAGATAAACCAGCTACACCGAATGCAAGCGCATGCACAACTATTACCAGCTGATAAATAACAACACGCACCTATGTATATAATCAACAAAGCGAATCTTCCAACAACTGAGAGGCTTACAGTTAAATAACATACGTATGTATGTTGCTACTGCTTACGCAGGTATAAGCAGACGAAACGATGCGATCAACCAAGAACAACAACAACAGCGTACGTATGTATGTTCTAGCGGTTACCCTGTGTGTGCTTATGCTGTACAAGCACCGTTGACACAAACGCAAACCGAAATCTTCGAACTGTATGTGTGTACAGCGAACCGCGCTTTTACTTATGTGCAAATATGAAATATAACGACAAGCAAAGGTCAAAAACCACCATCGAACAACCGTCGATCAAAGCGAATAGCGGAATTAAAAAAACGGCAATATGTATATGTGTATGCACATGTATATGCACGCATCAATATATTTACACAAACTTGATATAATTTTTGATAGATTTCTTTATTTTATTCGTTAAATGTTTTGCTTCGAATTGTTCAAATAAATCACATTTATCAGTGCCGAAACGCAAGGTCTGTTATGTGCAACAAAGGGAGCGGTACTTGATTATAATATAATATATACATATAATATATACATAATATATATACATATATATGCATATAATAATATATACATATATTATTTGCCGTTTCTATGCTTGCACTTTCACCTATGCTCTGACTCGTTTGGGCACTGTTACCTGATCATCAGAATAGTCGCTCATTGGCTCAATTCTGGGCATTCTGTTTACAAAACTCCGCAACAATAAAGGGCCAACTCCATAGTTCGTCAAGGTGCAGCTCGAAGGGAAGCAGCTCCAAGAAACTCAGCAAGCAGCACAATACACGCACACCAAGCCTCGAAATATCTAATAACTAGACCGACGACCGGTCGGGCGCCAATGAAAAATCGAAAACGAGATTATTAAATAAAACAAATTGCAAGTTCTTAAAACATTACAATTTATTGGACGGTTCAAACGCGTAGAGGCTGGCAGCGTGCGTGCGGTTATATCGAATGGTAATTACAACTGTTCGATCGCGATAGCTGCACTGCCGAATGCACTTTAAGCTTACATGCTAACTTACAGTATAAGAGAATTACTTCAAGTTACTTAACGCTACGACTTCATTTTTTTCTCTTAACTAACACTTAACTAATACTTCATTATACTCGTATACTAACTTATGCTATGATTCAATACTTGACATTCTAACTTTGATATTGAGCATATGACCATTTTACATATTGTATACACTACAATGTGAATATGCTTATTTACATGTAACATTTCTACCCCTCCCTTTTTAGAGAAACAATGGAATATTATTATGTAGATATTTAATATTATATTGTGTTATTATTAAAAATTATATTTAATTTATGTAATGTAGGTTAGGTTAGTTTGAATGGCTGTTGGTGCAAAGAGCACCAACACACATGGGCGGCTCGTTGTGATACCATGTGGAAACTATGGATGATATAGGTAGTGATTTAGTGATTAAGCGGCAGATTCGCCGCTCTCCGTATAATTCCATTCTGTGGCCCGGATGTATCTTGAGATTCGTTGAGGTTCCATTACGGATAGCTCTGAGAGACTGTTGTGGAGATACGCTCCCAAGAAGCGCTGTCTAATTTGGTTGAGTGCTGGGCAGTGACATTAGAAATGAGCTACTGTCTCTTCTTCCTCCTCGTTTCCGTATTTTCTGCCGAAGTCGTGTGAGTTGACAGACAGTCTGGAAGCATGGATGCCTACCTGCCAGTTTCCTGTTATCTGAAATGACAATTTGCGATAAGCGTGCTGAGTATTTAAGAAGCTGACATTGAAGATCTTATTGAGAAGGTGCCAACTAAGAAGTCTTTTTAACACCTTAAGGAGAAAAGATGAGAGACTAATAGGCCTAAAGTCTTTGGGGTTACAGTGAGATTTTCCGACTTTGGGAATTATGATGGCCCTGGAGCGCTGCCATAATCTCTTGGCTAGATTAAAGAGCTTTCTGGATTTCGTGCGGAGGTCGTGTAAGAGACGAGTCCACCATGGAGGTTTTGGGTTCTTGACCTTCTGATGAGTGGGCAGGCTTTGCACGAAGCCTGATTATTGCAGAGGTAAAGTTAAATACCAGCTGCTCCGCGTACCTGGCCCAATTTGTGTCGAGCAGTGTGGGCGGAGACGGAGTGATCAGTCGGTCTAATTGGAATTTAAATATGACCCAGTTAGTCTTTTTCAAGTTGCGAAAAGGCGACTGTTGTGGAGTCACAAGTGAAACAGTTTTTATGTATCTATGTTCGAAAAGGAGTGCTCCTCCATGACTTTCCAGGAAACGAGACGAAATTCAAGAGAGTTTGAGATAAGTGTCAGACCCAGCACTTCTTGTCTATTTTTAATGATGAAGGTGGGCTCATTATCGCGATGACAGATAAGTAGCGTAGTCGACGGGAGAAAGTTAATTATTGACTCACCTTTTTCGTTTATATCAGTGCTTCCCCACTGAGTATGGTGAGCTTTGGCGTCGCATCTGATAATAAGATCGTTGCGCGACCTGTCTTGGGTCTCCACGAGGCTTCGAAGTAGTTTGGAAGAGGGAGGATCGGTCTGATCATGCCCCATGTACGAGGAGCAGAAGATCACAGAGCCCTCATATTTCTCTAGGCTGACAGTGATATTATGTTCGTTGCTGAAATTAGGCAGGATAAAAATTGGCATCGGATGCAAGTGCGGGCTTTACCTGTTACTTTAGCTGCATACAGCTTAAAATTGGATGTCCTCAAACCAGAGATTCGGCCTTTGCAGACCTATGGTTCTTGAATGAAGACCACGTCTGCCCACCCATCTACCAGTAGAAGCAGAAGAGCAGCGGCTGCTGCTTTATAGTGGTGAAGGTTTATCTGCAAGATGTTTAGAGACATCCTGAGATTTTACTTCCACCACCGTGACGTCGGCTACTGAGTTTTCTTCCTCTAGCTCTTCTAACTCAATAACGTCGATCCTTCTTAGACCCCTGGCGAGGTCACTTTTTCCGAAGCTGTCCCGTCTAGTATGTCCTCCTCCAGATCTATCGTCTCTCCTCCTCGGAGACCTTTTTTAGGGCAGCCTTTGGATTTGGCATCTGCCTTGAAGATCTGGATATGGGCTCTCTTGAAGTCATAGACCACCGCTTCATTCATATGCTCCAGTATCTTCGCCGAGGCCTCGTCAAGGGTCAACAGGGCCTGTCTTGACAGTCTCACAGTCCTCCAGCTTGGCTCCCGGATACACCTTCGCAAGAGAAGCGACCGCCTTCCTGTAGAGGTCTACAGAGCGAGCATCCAGGCAGGTGATGGCTTTTACCTGGACTTGATAAAATGGTGCATCCTGAAGAGTAGGCGGAGAACCACCACTCTCCTCGAGGATAGTCAAGAACTTGTCTTAAAGCTCATTCTCTATCATCATCCACTTGCCGCGGGAGACCAGTCCTTCGTGGGAGCCCCTGTCCAGGACTCCGACCAGGATTCTTTTCCTCGCCACGTCCGCGAAGGATCTAGTGGGAAAAACCTTGCTTCGTTTGCCCTGTGAGCCGTGTCCTTCCGTGTAGCGCTGCCTCTTATTGTTGGTCGCCACGCTTTTTTTATCACTCAGCTTGGCCGGCTGATAATTGGGCAATATTGGTCTTGACCAGCTCCGCACTCTCCGGAGTACTGCCAGTTTCTTTTGCTTGAAAGCGGCCTGCTTCTAGTCTTGATGGGTCCCTTTCTTCTCCTGCTTTCTATTGTTGGAGACGGAAGCACCGGCGCCCACCGCACCCGTATCCAGCACGGCAGCCGCAATAATACTCTGCATACCTTTCCCATCAACACGGGAGTTACTCTCGGGTGTCTCCTTCGGGACGGTTGCCGGTTGTTTTGTCCGAACACCCTCTCTAGCAATCTTTGGAGTGCAATGGACTGACTTGTCCTTTGGCGCTTTTTGACTGGGATTGCCTTGTCCCACTCGACTTGTTCCTGACTTTGGGGCTCGATAGGGCATCTGCCACGAAATTGTCTTTTCCCTTCAAATATTCCACAGTGAAGTTATATTTATTTAATTCTAGTCTCATGCGTGTTAGTTTTTAACTAGGGTTAATCATTGAAAAAAGGTAAGTCAGTGGTCTGTTTTCACTGTGAAGTGTTTTCCATAAATATATGGTCGAAAATATAATATTGCCCGGAGAATTGCTGTTAACCCTGGTTCTGTAGTGCTCTTATTGCATTCACCTTTCGTAAACGCTCTTGATGCATATACAATGGAAACCTGGATTCCATTTTAGTTTTGTATTAAAACCGTTCCACATGCTTCTTTGCTGGCATCAGTGATTATGCAAAATTCTTTGCTAAAATCTGGATATTGTAATAGAGTTGGTCAACTGTCAGTCAACTGTCCATTGAAATGGAACTTTCTTTTTAGTTAATCTTGTTATATGCTGTGAATAATCTGCGAAGATTTTTATAAAGCGTCTATAGTAATTGCAGAATGTACTAAAACGTCTTGCACTGTCCGCATCATGTGGGACTTGATAATTCTTGATGACATCATATTTCTTGTTATCTGGTAATATTCCTTTGTCTGTACACTTATAGCCAAAAAATATCATTTCGTGCATGAAAAATGAATATTTCTACAGAGCTCGAAAACGTCTTTTAAATTCTTAATCATTCGTTTTTCTGGACATCCAACAACGGTTAGGTTATCCATATTTGGTAATGCTTGTGAAGGTTCAAGACCTGAAAACGCAATAGTAATCCCTCTATGAAATTAGTTTAGTGCTATTTTTAGTCCAATTGATAAACTTGTGAAACGATATGAGCCATTGCTCGTTGAAAAGGACGTTATATTTTAGAACTTTCCTCTAGTTCAGATAGATGGAATCCTTACATTTAATCAAAACATGAGAAATATTTTGCTCGACCCAATTGATCTAGAATGTCATCAATTCTGGGGAGATGAAATTTGTCAGATAGGAGTTTTTTATTGATTTGACGATAGACGATTACTAATAGCCATTTTTTTGCTTCTGACTCCGGGAAGGATTTCTTGGGTACTAATTAAAGTGGGCTATTTTTTATTTATTTTTTTTATACTCTCTGCAAGAGTATATTGGGTTTGTGCAAATGTACGTAACAGGCAGAAGGAGGCGTGGCAGACCCCATAAAATATATATATTTTTGATCAGCATCACAAGCCGAGTCAATATAGCCATGTCCGTCTGTGCGTCCGTCCGTCTGTCCGTCCGTCTGTCTGTCTGTCTGTCTGTCCGTATGAACACACAGATTTCAGAGATGGTAAGAACTACAAGTTCGAGTTTGGTCTCAATCGACTCGATATTTAGTCAGTCAATACAAGAATTTTTTTTTCGATACCACGCCCCATTCGCCCACAATGAGTAAAAAACCCGTTACACCTGGGAAAAAATCAATGTTTTCAGTAACTTTGGCACCTAGGAATACCAATTTCGGTACATCAAAAGTTTTGGGCTGCCACGCCTCCTTTTTCCGCAAGAAATAAAAAAAATTTCAAACTTGCATGCCGTTTTAGAAGCATTTATTCTTATCGTACAGTGTTGTTATTTATGATTCGTTCGAAAACGTATCATGTCAAACTCTCCTGAAAGTTTCATAAAAATCCGACCATAAACAAGAAAGAAATGAAGCAACAAAGATTTTATTCGAGCGCAATGCCATGAGTGCGAGAGAGACAGCGCAAGTCGTGCCGACCAATAGTATTCATACACACATATGTTTGTGCATACATTTAACGTCAAACGAATTTGTATGTACATACAGACAAACACATGTATGCTCGATTATGCTTCGCTTTTTTTTTTGTGTTAACGTGTTCTAATACAAGAACTATCTATTGTTATATCTGGATACCGATAAAAGCATTATAATTGGGAATAATAGCAGAGAGTATAATACGGTCGGGCGTGTTCGACTGTACTTTTCTTTCTTGTTTTTGTTTTAATGTGTTTTAATACAAGAACTATCTATTGTAATGTCCGGATACCGATTTAAGCATGGTAATTGGGAATAAAAGCAGAGAGTATTATACGGTCGGGCGTGTTCGACTGTACTTTTCTTACATGTTATTATATTTTTACGTTAATGTATTAACGAGACAGTACATTCAAGTGGCCCAGCAACACCAAGCAACGTGCTTGTTAGCGCGCGGAACCCTGCGGACAATGCAGCCACCTTTCGCCCAACCGGCCCAGGGGCACACCGCATAACGTACGGCTACGAAAACGCGAAACGAATTTATTTATTAAAAACGATTTACAATATATAAAATACAATACAATACACCATCATTTAATAATTTAAACTATATAAATTAAGATCTAGATAGGTGACAGAGAAAAGAAGTTCGAATTAAGGGTATCGAAGTAGAACTATCCAAATTTCCAGATAGTTTGTTGTAGTTACAACACAATACTCGGAAAGGGTTATGTATAGGAAAGTTAGTAGTACAAGGTTGAAGAGACAGGGGAAGAAAGATTCTAGTGGGTCTGGTCGGAACATCGAAACTAATTTGCCTAATTAATTCAAAAGAATCAATGTCACCGTTGGTTAGTTTGTGTAAGATAATTACACCGAACACTGTTCTACGATCAGACAAATAAGGAAGATTAATTAGTAAAAGTCTACTACGGTAGGATAGCAAGCGTATATTAGAGTTCCAGTTGAGGAGCCTTACAAAGAAAAACGAGAAATTGTTTTTGTACAAATTATATTCTTTCTTGATGAATCCTGTATTGGGGAGACCAAATAAAAGATCTATATTCAAGAATAGGACGTACCAAGGTAGTAAAAAGTGTTTTTGGGATGTTTAGGGATCGTTAAATTTTTTCGACCAGCGCTTTATAAAACCCAGGACACAAAAAGCACGATTAGTGATTGACAAAACATGCCTATCAAACTTAAACTTTGGATCCTTAAAGATGACCAAATAAGTGACCGACTCAGTTCTTTGAAAAGAATTGCCATTCAGAATGTAATTGTTAAACAAGTAAGAAAAGTACAGTCGAACGCGCCCGACCGTATAATACTCTCTGCTTTTATTACCAATTATAATGTTAAAATCAGTATCCGGATATTACAATAGATAGTTCTTGTATTAGAACACGTTACAACAAAAAAGACAATTTATAATCGAACATACATATGTTTGTCTGCATGCACATACAAATTCCTTTGACGTTATATGTATGCACATATATATGTAGATATGTGTGTATGTATACTATTGCCGCCACACATGCATGAAAAGAGTTCGAGTATATGCTTGTATGTTTCTGTCACGCTCGCACTCATGCATTGACCTAAATATTAACTTTATAATGGGTAGCTCTGTTGTTTGTTGTTGGATTTTTATGCAACTTTCAGCATAGTTTGATATTATTTGTCTTCAAAGGAATCATAAATAACAATACTGTACGATAACAACAAATGCCTTTAAAACGGCATGCAAGTTTGAAAAGTTTTTTTTTCTTACGGAAAAAGGGGGCGTGGCAGTCCATAATTTTAAGTGGCAATGTATTTATGCTGTCTTTAGGAAAATGCGTACCAAAATTGGTATTCCCAAGTGCCGTAGTTACTGAGATATTCGCTTTAAACATCTATTTTTTCCGAGGTGTGTCCAGTTTTTTGCTCATTGTGGGCGAATGGGCCGTGGCATCAAAAAAAAAAAAAGATTCTTGTATTGACTACTGACTAAACATCGAGTCGATAGAGACCAAACTCGAATTTGTAGCTCTTACCATCTCTGAAATCTGTTTGTTCATACGGACAGACAGACGGACATGGCTATATCGACTCGGCTTGTGATGCTGGTCAAGAATATATATACTTTATGGGGTCTGCCATGCCTCCTTCTGCCTGTTACATACATTTGCACAAACCCAATATACTCTTGCAGAGAGTACAAAAAGGGGAGTCGCCTACTGAAGGACATTACGTTACACTTACTATAGTTAAAATTTAATTAATTGGCCTGACACGAGGTTTGAAAGCTGAAAAGATCAGACTGTAATCTGGTCCCAAGAAGAGACTCAGGTGCCGAGACGCGAAGTTTAACGTCGTCGGCATACATTAGTACATGAGAGTGACTGATTACAGATGTTAGATCGTTAATGAACAATATAAATAGCAAAGGACCGCCCTAGTGGGACACCCGAAGTAGCCTGAACAGATTTCTATAATGAATCTTTAAAAAGCACTTGATGTGTTCTAGAAATTAGGTAACTCGAAATCCAAAGAATAAAATTATGGGAAAACCCCAAAAGATTGAGTTTATGTATTAAGAGGTTGTGGTAAACGGAGTCAAAAGCCTTACTGAAATCTGTGTAAATGACGTCAGTTTGCAACTTTTTATCAAAACCCTGCCGTGTAAATGATATAAATTCTAACAGGTTAGTGGTAGTGGATCTGTATTTCACAAACCCATGCTGGCGGGGTAAAATTATGAATCTACAGAAATGATGCAATTGAGAAGTGATCAATTTCTCTAAAACCTTGGGAACAGCAGATAATTTGAAAATACTTCTCTAGTTGCAGACATTGGTTTTATTTAATTTTTTGTGAAGAGGAATAACATAAGATGATTTCCAAACATCAGGAAAACAACACTATTCAATGGACAAAGAAAATAATTTTTACAGGGGCTTTAAAAGGCTGTCTGCACAGTTTCTCAGCACACATCCTGGGACTCCTTCCGGTGCTGGTGAAAAAAGAGGTTTAATATTCTTTAAATTACATAAAAGCGAAGTTTCGGTTATGTTATCTTTTAATCTCAATGTTTGCCTTTTAAAGTTATTTGTAGTGATTGATTCGTTCTGTAGTCAGAATAAATTACAAAATTGGGTGCATAATTCTGTTAACAGATTTTTGAATTGTTTTTGGAAATTTTTTCTTTAAATACGATAAAACTTTTTTATTTATATTATATTGGTTGCTTTGAACTACTTCATAGTTGAAAAGTGATTCATATATGATATTATTTATATTTACAAATTAATCGAAATTGGTTGTATTTTATAAACGGACAAAGATACATTGGGATTTGGTTATTGTGTTAGCAATATAAATTCGTCTTTGTATTTCTTGGTTAGTTATATAAATAAAATTATCTTTTAAATCAATTTTTATATTTCTTATCACTTCAGATCTTGCTGGTAGAGTTAGTGAGATATTACCAGAATTGTAAGTTATTGGTTACATATGTTTGGTATGTTTGTTTTGTTATGAGAGCTGCATTAGTGTTCTCACTTGTCAGATTTCTGGTATGGCCTGTAAGTTCAGGAGCTTGGCAGAAATAACTTCTACTTACTTTCCTTTTACTTTGTCCGATAGTTTTGTTATGAGAGCTGCATTAGTGTTCTCATCACTTATCTGATTTCTGGCATGGCCTGTTATTATTGTCCTAATAAGACTTACAGCAAGTGCTCCGTGTGTTTCTTTAAGAGCATCTACTGGATTCAGAGCATCTATGAAGCTTTTTAAGTTTTCTGCCTACTACTCTGGTAAAAGCGATGTGGCTAACTCAAGAAATTTTACTGCTGTTTGAGCCATATTTGCGTTTTCTATTGGTGGTGCTACCGAAGGAGTATTGTCTTTAGTCTAGAGTTGCTTATTTTCGGTGTCAGATTCTTCGCTCATTTGTGCAGATCATCGAATTTAGCATAACTATTTAATGCGTTGGGAACAAAGTTAAAAGTTAAAGTTTGTGTTTTTCCGATATAGTTCTTAGTTGAGATCTTAATCGTTTTAGATTTTCTCTAGCTTGCAACCATAGCTCGTAAATAACAGTTGAGTATTTTGTGTCGTTTGCAAATAAGACTCTTTACTGACTTTTTGAAAAAAAGTACTCGCGAGCGACGGATTTATCGACTCGCTCGCGCTCGTAAAACAACTGTTATTATACATGTTACTCGTAGAGTACAAGGGTATATTGTAGTCGTTGGAATGTATGTAACAGGCAGAAGGAGGTGTGGCAGACCCCATAAAGTATATTCTTGATCAGCATCAACAGCCGAGTCGGTATAGCCATGTCTGTCCGTCCGTTCGTCTGTATGAACAAAAGAATCTCAGAGAGTATAAGAGCTCGAAAGAGTATGAACATTTTTTGGGTTATTATAGGGTACCTTTAAAGGCTTTGATATAATTTTTTTCGAAATCATTGACACCCATTGGATGTGGATATAGCTTTGAATAGACACCGTTATCGTCTATTGTGCGCACTGTGGCCACTACAGACGTATTGAACGGTAACACCTCGTTAGAGGTCGATAATGCTTTAGATCTATTCAAAATAATGCTTCTTAATTTTACAGTTTCCGGGACAACAATGTCATTCACATAAGTGAAATCGACGTTGTCACAATAATGGTGCTGTAGCTTTTCAGCCTCAGTCCCATAATTGATTGTGCCCTTTTCGGCATCTAAGGTTGTTTCTACCAGCGTAAGCTGTTCCCAATCTATGATACCATCAAGTGGTGTTAGAGACTCTAGCAATAAAATTGAGCTGCTCTCCTAAAAATAATAATTGAACTTATGGGTTACTTTCTCAGAACAATGGATGGAACTAACTGTAAAAGGGGAGCAGACCAGGCTTCATGAAATTCTTGTCAGCGCCGGTGCCTACTATTATTTTTAATTTTCTCGCAGTCAGATGTCGTTCGATGAACGGCAACCGGGAGCTCATCCTAAAAATTTGACCAGGTCGTTGTAATTTACAGCGTCATACTTATCTTATGCTTCCGCAACCGCTGCTTCGGCCGACTTATAATACTTTTGATCCTGGCTATTGGCTGTATGCTGAACCGTTTTCATATTTTCGTTTTTGGGTTTACTACCTTGACCCTTTGCCAATGGCGTAGTCTGTCTGTATGGTTGAACCAACGTCCATGGGTTCCGGTGCCTGACCTTCCTCATGTTTGGCTTGGCCATGTTCAACTCCTCTATGTTGTCCCTGCTTACCTTGAGTACGCGCCTGCTACCTGTTGTGCTCATTTGCGTGTTGTGCATATGTAACTGAAAGAATGAAACGTTCTATGCTAGCTTCAGCTTTACTAGCCAAGACTAGAGTCGATGGTAAGTCTTTGGGCCGAGCCGGAAATACAGCCGCCTTGAGTGAATTTCTATGCCCAGATACAAAGTCGTGCAGAGCCTTAGCTCTAACTTCGTCATTAAACACCTTTTTTGTATCTGACTGGTAATGAAAATGATTTTATTTGTGACTAGAGTTAACTTTCGTTTAACCTCTTCATAATACTCCATGAGAGTAGAGTTGCCCTGCCAGGCAATATCCAGATTTTGGCGCAGGAGTCGAAATGAAGTCATCGGCGCATGTGTAGTCTAACCCACCTATTCTAGCAATATTTAGAACAGTATTATGTGACACCAACAATGCTCTGGGTCATGATCATGGGTACAGATCTTGTTACCAATAATAGTTTCTGTGTAATTTTTATACTTCCTGTTTCACTAAATTTATTAGTGCGTTAAATAGTTCTGTTAGTTTTGTTTCCTGTTCCTCTAACGAGTGGCTGTGGGCATTTTCTAACAATTTCTGCATTTGGGCTATATGCATGTCTACGGTGTTATTTCGTGTAGGCTGAAATTCTTCTGATTCTAAGTCCCACTCATCGTCGCTATCGTATTCTTATTCTTAATCTTTAATCTTCTATATGGGCCTGGCTCATAAGCTTTTTTGCAATGAAACTTTCAATGCCATTAAAATATGGACGAGTAATTATATCCGTCAAGGGAATTACTTGAATTAAAAAGGAGGCAATGTGAAATAGCAACAAAATAAAATAAAGAACAACTATTATTTTTGATTAAAAAAGGCGAGTCAATAAAGCCATCTCCGTCTGTTTGTCTGTCAGATTTCAGGGATGGTAACAGCTACAAGATCGTGTTTGCAGTCGATACAAGAATATTTATGTTTTCGATGACACGCCACTTTTGCCAACAATGAGCAAAAAACTAGACACACCTCGGAATATCTCAGAAACTGTGGCACTAAGGAATACCTATTTTGGTAAGCAGGTTCCTTGAGACATCATAAATACACTGCCATTCAAAATATATGGCTGTCACGCCCCCTTTTTAAACTTGCATGCCGTTTTTAAGGCATTAGTTCTTATTGTACATTAGTATTATTTCAGAATCGTTTATAGACAAATTATATCAAACTATCCTGAAAGTTTCATAAGAATCCGACTATAAACAAAAAAGAACATACGCAATAGCAAAATACCAATGCATGAGTGCAAACGAGACAGAAACATACCGCTTTTAACATTATAATGAGTTGGGGGCGCTCGACTGTACAAGTTACACGATTAAGACTGCGACCGCGTTTTCTATGTGTATGATTCGAGTACACCTTGTGATGCAGCTCTCAACCAGCTTCTTGTGGACGATCATTCATCGGTCTCCCGAAATTTTGCCGTCGCTCCTGTCAATAAAAGCCACTATGAGGTGTCGTTTGTCGTCGGGGGATCCTTTAGGGCCTCGCTGCCGTGTGCTAACTGGAGCTTCCATGATTATTTTGCTATTGGCTGAGCATTGTCTCTTCTCAGGCAGCCTCTCCTCAACTAGTTAAAATTCAAATTCTGACCAAAGTGCTGACCATGCCCTTCGTGACAATGCAGTTCGTGCATTTCTTGAGGACCATATTACGCGCTGTTGACACACACATGCGAAACCTTTCGATGTAAGTTTGGTGTAATTGCATCTAGTTATTTTGCGGAACTTTGATATTGCGACAGATAAGGTGATGACGAAATTTACTTCTGGCCAATGTGTTGCAATTTTGTCACAGTTACGGTTAGCTGAGATATCCCGGCGACTTTTAACAATAATTTGATGATTGATGAAACTACTGGTTTGTTGGGGTCATCTAGGTGAATATATGAAACTTTTTATAAAAAAAATTGTATTCCTACTGCCGCATCACATTCGTTGATATATACGTTTTCTTAAAATTGTCTTAATGACAGCGGTTAAATTAGTTATATGGTAATATTCGCTAAACGATTAAGTCTCATGACCCTAACCTCAATGTCATCTAGTATTACTTGCCTAATCAAGCTTACTTATAACCATTTCAGTTTAGCAAAGGCTAGTACCTCCCCTGGCGACCCCATGGAGGCTTCTTTGAGTGATTGAAGAATATGCGCTCTTAGGCATTATAGCCTTGTGCTGACTAGGGCAGAGCTTGAGAGTTTCGTCAATTTCTATGTTTTTGCATTTTCGCATTTCGTTCAACTAGTTTTTCCTAGTTTATCTTTGTGGACAGCTGCTAGGCAATGACCATTTAGAATGCTCACTAGCAACCTATGTTCTCTCCGTGGAAGATGCAGTATGTAGCGGCTAAGGTGGACTTTCTGATCTCAGCACATTAGTTTTAAGGTTTTGTCGGTCGTACAACAGAGATGTATATCAAATGTATAAGTCGGGGTATTAGGCCCTATGTACAGCTCAGCATCTTCTTGAGTGCGTAGACCGCCACGGTTGCCTTCCTCACCCTCTCTTCTACCTACTACATCCACGTAAACTTACTTTCCAGCACCAAATCTCACTTGAGAATTTGGTTTTAGTTGGGTTCCGTTAAGGGTTGGCGGGGTCCATTGCGGTACCTTCTACTTATCAGTGAAGAGGAGAGGTCTGTCTTGTCCTCGGTGATGTGTAGATCAGCATTGATTTCCCATCTACCGATCTCCCTGAGTGTACAAACTAATTTTTACGGACAAATTTTTCTTGTACAAAATTTAGTTTTTTTCAATCTTTATTTTCATCTAATGCGCAAAATACGTCGTGAAGAGTAGTATTGTCTTCATCACTTGTCAAAACAGGCTTAAACGCAATTTTATTTACCTGCGCGAAAAGCACTGCATTGTGCATGTGTTTTTTTGTATTGCCATGTGCGCGGAACCTATACTGCACTTGCAGTATTTGCAGTAAGCGATATCCTGATCTTCAATATCTCGGCCCATACAATTATTTTTATTTCTTTGATTTTGATTTCACGCTCTGGAATATTCAAACATGTTATTCCAAATCAGAAAAACAATATAAATGCGATGCCACCTAGTTTTAATTGATAAGTTATGCCAGAATTGAAAAGGAATGAAGGAAGAAAGGATGCTATAGTCGCCTCGCGACTTTAGGATACCCGTTACTCATTTTCAATATGTAATTAAAAATAGGTAATGATAATAATATTAGTGCAATAGTTTAGGGGATGGCTAAGATAGCTGGGAAAAAACAGAAAATTTTCACACAAATTTATGATCAGAGCATATTTTTGATTGACTGTTCCTATGGGAGCTATACGATATAGTACTCCGATTTGAATGAAACTCGGTCAGTATGTTTATTTTATTGATAAATATATTCTGTGTCAGTTTCATTAAGATAGTTTGGTAAATACAAAAATTTTTCATACAAACTCATACTGGGAGCGAACTTTTGACCGATTGTCCCTATGGGAGCTATACGATATAGTGGTAGATCAAACTTATGTACGCCATAGATATGAACATTTCATGTTAATTTGGTTCGGATAACGTTACTAAAAAAAAAGTTTTCTATACTAAAACATGCTATTTTTACCTCATTTTACCTTTATATAAACATAGAACGCCCTAAAGTGGGCGTGTCCAAAAACAAAAACAAACATGTACTGCTTGGGCATTTTATCTTTCATTTGCGACCTCTCGGGTCTTTCTAGCTCTTATAGTTGCTGATATCCTTTTGTTCATACAAACGGAAAGACGGACGGACGGACAGACGGACATGGCTATATCGACTCAACTGTTGATGCTGATCAAGAATATATATACCTTAAGGGGTCTGCCACGTCTCCTTCTGTCTGTTACATACATTCCAACGACTACAATATACCCTTGTACTCTACGAGTAACGGGTATAAAAAGTTACAATACAATAAAAAAGGAAATTTTTCTGGACAGGGGACGATTTAAATTTTTTCCGGCAATTACAATTTGAACAAGAAAGAATGCTATAGTCGACTCGCGACTTTGGGATACCCGTTACTCAATTTCAATATGTAATTAACAATGTGTAATGATAATAATATTAGTGCAATTGTTTAGGGGATGGATAAGATAGCTTGGAAAACACAGAAAATTTTCACACAAGTTTTTGATCAGATTTTCGACCGACAATTCCTATGGAAGCTATACGATATAGTAGTCCGATTTGAATGAAACTCGGTCAGTATGTTTATTTTATTATATAAATATATTCTGTGTCAGTTTCATTAAGGGGTTATATTCAAAGTTGGGCGTTCCAAAATGCACTTTTTTTTGTGCATATTCTGAAAATAAATACATTTGATAATAATTGTGCAAAATTTAATCTTGATGGGACCAGTAGTTTTCAAATTACAGCCGTTTTTCCACCGTCATTTGGTGCGCGGCTAATATCAAAACACAACTTTGAATGCGATTATCTCGGAATAACTTTTTTTTCAAAAGTACTGTTACGGTGATCAAGATAACTCAAAAACTTGTCAACCGATTTCCAACAATTTTTTTTTAGTATTCGTATTAAAAATTTCGTGTACTTGAACGATCGACTTTTTTCGAAAAATAGCTTAGCTAGCTTAAATATAACAGTTCTGCTTACACTACTGGACAATTCAATAATTTCATTACTTTAAGCCTATACTTCAAATTCATTATTTCCTTATGCTAACTATCAATGCCTATGCTCCAACACCACTCGTAAATGTCTGAAGAATAACTGGAATGATTCCGTCAAGGCCAGGGCTCTTTATGCTGGTAAAGGAGTCAATGGTCATTAAACATTTTGTAGTGTAAAGATTTTTATTGGAAATGGGTAATCAACACACGGAATATTATGGTGCTGCTCGATATCTGGTATCGCAGAGCATCCCGGAAAGTGAGTGGGCATTAGAGCTTTGAGAGTTTCGTTTTGCTTTCCTTATTTTGGTTTTGCAGTCTTAAAGTAGCTTGTACTCGTTGTAGACTTGTCCCTCCCCGTACTGATTTGTCAATTTAAATAGTTTCCTAAGGTTTCTTTTTTGTGTATAGGGTTCAGTATTCCACCAAGGTGGTCTTCATCTCTTCCTATTTTTAGATGAGCGACACGACTTTTGAAATGCTTCCCGGAAAGTCTTACAGATATTAGATGCCGCGGACTCAATATCGAGTGTAGACTCCATGTTGCCTGCGTGCATTCAAACCAGTTCTCAGTTCGTGTTCTGTTGCTGTTGAAGCTGTGCTCGCCCTGTATTAATTTTATAGTCTGAGAATAAGGGTGTCTCAGAAGAGGCTTACCTCTGTTGTTTGTATCGGGAGATCCGTATACGCAATGATGAGCATCTGTTCCGACAATCATTGTACTCTCTGCAAGAGTATATTGGGTTTTTGCAAAGTATGTAACCGGCAGGAGGAGGCGTGGCAGTCCCCATAAAGTATTTATATTCCCAATCAGCGTCACAAGCAAAAAATTCAGAAAGTTGCATAAAAATTCAACTACAGGGTGTCGCACGAATTGTGCTAAAAAAAAAAAAACGTAATAACTTTTTTTCTTATCAATGTAATTAATTTTTTTATACTCTCTACAAGAGTATATTGGGTTTGTGCAAAAGTATGTAACAGGCAGAAGGAGGCGTGGCAGACCCCATAAAGTATATATATTCTTTATCAGCGTCACAAGCTGAGTCGATATAGCCATGTCCGTCTGTCCGCCTGTCTGTTTGTCCGTCTGTCTTTCCGTACGAGCAAACAGATTTCAGAGATGGTAAGAGCTACAAATTCGAGTTTGGTCTCTATCGACTCGATATTTAGTCAGTCAATACATGAATCATTTTTTTTTGATGCCATGCCCCATTCGACCACAATGCGCAAAAAACTAGACATACCTCGGAAAAAATCTATGTTTTCAGCGAATATCTCATTAACTATGGCTCTTAGGAATACCAATTTTGGTACACAAGTTCCTAGAGACAGCATAAAAGCAATGACATCAAAAATTTTGGACTGCCACGCCCCCTTTTCCATAAGAAATAAAAAACTTTTCAAACTTGCATGCCATTTAAAAGGCATTTGCTCTTATCATACAGTATTTTTATTTAAAATTCGTATTTTAAGACTAATTATATCGAACTATCTTGAAAGTACTATCCATTATAATACCGATTTTAACGTTATAATCAGGAATACATGCAGAGAGTACCATGCGTTCGGGCGAACTAGACTGTAATTTTCTTTCTTGTTTATTATTATTGTATAGATAATTCTATTTTATTTTATTTTTATAATTAGACCCCGTACTCTAAAAAAGAGTAGAGGGGTCTATTAGGTTTGTCAGAAGCGAAATGTGCTTAACAGGTAAAAGGAGGCGTTTCCGACCCCATAAAGTATTTATATTCATTGATCATTGATATATTCGAAAATTATTTGAATATGACAGTAATTTAAAATTTAAATTTTAAAATTAAATTTAAAAAAATTTTATATCAAGTCACTGATGGGATTCGATCCAGCGCTATCAGACTCAGGTTCCAGAACATGCTGCAACCGCACTAGTTACACCACGCCATACCGAAGATTGAATATCCTTGCAGACACGCATATTGCGTTAATTTTATTTTAATCACAAATTGTTCCAACAGTAGCTATATGGTATAGTTGTCCTAATTAAATTAAACTTTGTGAGCATATAGGGAATGATAATTAATGCACATTGTGTGAATTTAGTTAAAATCGATCAATAGACATTGAAAATTTTCATATTAAGTATTTCAACCAATTGTTCCTATAGCAGCTATTTGATATAGTAGTCCGATTTGAATGAAATTTGGTCGGAAAATGGTAAAGATGCGTATTGCGAGAATTTGGTTCAAATCGTTCAAGAGACACAGAAAATGTTCATACCAAGCATTTTCACCATTTTTAACCGATTGTTCATGACAGCTATATGATATAGTGGTCCGATCTGGTTGAAATTTGGTTTGCACGTGGGATTTACTAGGGAGGATTGGTAGAGCTAGCTCAAAAAAAAATTTTTTTAACCGATTGTTCTTATGGGAGCTATATGATATAGTGATCCGATCTGGCCGATTTTAACATATGAACTGCGTGCAGAGATAGCTTTAAAACTGAGAGACTAGTTCGCAACAAACGGACTGACGGACATGGCTATATCGACTCGGCTGTTGATGCTGATCAAAAATATATATACTTTATGGGGTCTGCCACGCCTCCTTCAATGCGTTACAAACATCGTGACAAACAAGGGTATAAAAAAATATATATACTATATAAACAAGTAAGAAAGGCTACAGTCGAGCACGCCGACTGTAGGAGACCCCGTACTCCCCTTGTATTCCAATTCAAAATTAATATTTAAATCTGACTGTATTTAATTTAAAATTTAAATATTAAAAAAAAATTCGTTTGTCATTATATGTATGCACATACATATGTATATATGTGTGTACGTATGTATTCTTTGGCTTGGCACGGCTGCCAAACATGCGCAGCGTATGTTTCTGTCTCTCTCGTATTCATGCATTAGCATTCCGATTAACCGTAAAACTTTGTTACCTGGTTCTTTTGTTTATAATTTGATTTTTATGCAACTTTCAGGATAGTTTGATATAATTTGCCTTTAAACATATTTTGATTTGCAAAACTGTACTATATTAGCAAATGCCTTACAAGCGGCATGTAAATTTTTAAAAGTTTTTTAGTTCTTGTGGGAAAAGGGGGCGTGGTAGTCTACAATTTTTAATGACGTTGCATTTGTGCTGTTTCAGAATTGGTGCGTACCAGAATATAGTTTCGGAGATATTCGCAAAAAACATCAATTTTTTCCTAGGTGTGTCTAGTTTTTTGCTTATTGCGGGGGCGGTAGGGGGCGTGGCACTGATTTGAAATAAACTTGATCTGCTTGCAAAAGTTAAGGAATTTTTATTACAAATTTGGTGTCTCTAGCTCTTATAGTCTCTGATCCAGGTGTTCCTACAGACGGACGGAAGGACAGACGGACATGGCTATATCGACTCGGCTATCGATGCTGATCAAGAATATATATACTTTATGGGGTCGGAAACGCCTCTTTTTACTGCGGCTAATGTATATATAAACATAGTGTTATCTCTTTTCTTTCAACTACGTGCATGGCTAATGCACTTCAAGGGAGAACTTGTTATCTAATTGCTCAGTTATTTATAGTTGGATTTTTATGCAACTTTCAGGATAGTTTCATATAATTTGTCTTTAATCAAATCTTAAATTACAACACTGTACGATATGGACAAATGCCTTAAAAACGGCATCGAAAATTTCAATTTTTTTGTTTCTTGTTGAAAAAGGGGGCGTGGCAGCCCTTAAGTTAACGTCATTAAGACGTTGCAATTAGGCTGTCCCAAGGAACCTGCGTACCCGTCGTTGGTGGTCGTAAATGCCATAGTTACGAAGATATTCTCGGAAAACAGCAATTTTTTTAGAGGTTTCTGTGGTCTTTTGCTTATTGCGGGGGCATCTGGTGGGGAGCGTGGCACTGATTTGAAATACACTTGATCTGCTCGCGAAAGTTACGGAATTTTTATTACGAATTTGGTGGCTCTAGCATTTGTAGTTTAGCAGATCCAGGTGTTCATACAGATGGACGGACAGACGGACCGACGGACATGGCTATATCGACTCGGCTATCGATAGTGATATACTTTATGGGGTCGGAAACGCCTCTTTTTACCTGTTACGCACATTTCGCTTCTGACAAACCTAATAGACCCCTATACTCTTATTAAAAGTACGGTAGGGTAGCCCCTTCGCCTGCCATTATGCAAGATTCTGCAGTCACCTGTTGGGTCCTCCTTATTTTGACCGCATGTTATTCCTGGACAGGGATAGGCAAGAGTACCTTCGCTTTTGGCTTCGACAAGATGTTCTCCCTGTCTACTACCTTGGCCCCCTCCCACACTGCCCCCATCGTGCAGACTCTTCGCTTCAGCCAGCTGAGGTCGTCCGTGCACTTAAGTATTTTGGTTCCGTTGAGGCACACGGCACCGTTGAAGGTAGGCATGGGGGCCTGCGGATCTTCCTTCATCATCTTCATAAGAGAAGCAACCAGAAGTCCATGGTTGGTTTTCCCAGCCTCAGCTGGACACTGCATCGCCTCGGATGGCAAGTGACATTGCATCATCCGGTCGCCCGGGACGATGCCGTGTCCATTGCCTGGCCGGCACCTACGAGGACGGTTCAGCTATGGGAGTTCTGCCAGCATTAAGTCTGGTATAATGTCATATTATTTATACTTTCTGCTTAAATATGAACGAGACTGATTTAATAAAACACAAATGGTTAATTATTGATCCATTTTTATTTTATTTCCTTCAAAGTAATCACCATTGGAGGCAACGTTTTTGCCAATCATCATAGCATTTCTGGAAGGCCGAATTTGGTATGGATTTCAGTTCCTTCTTCGAACTCTCTTTTATGATTTTAATTGCCTCAAAATGTTTTCCAAAAATGTGCTTGCGGAACGATATTAACGTTATATTTGTTTAAAAAAAACACAAACAAGACGTGATGTGTGAGCTGGTGCATTATTGTGATGCAAAAACCATGACTTGATGTCTCACAATTCCTCCCTTATAAGACGAATGTTCTCGCTTAAACGCTTTAAAAAATCTAAATAATATTCAGCGTTATCCGATCGGCCTTGCGGAAGGAACTCCGAGTGCACCAAACCTGTGTAATCAAAAAAAAAAAAAGCATAACCTAAAATTTTGAGCGAGTTTTGCGTGGTTTTTTCAGCCGATGTACGGCCCTCTTTAAACGATTTGTTCCACTAGAACACGTTCCACGTGCACGCGAATGATCAGAGTCCCCAAAGGCCGTCTTCAACATTTTTTTTTAAGGCGTATGAAGCCGAAATTTTGTTGAACTATGTGACTATGTGACATATCACGTTGAAATTTGCCATGTAAGCTTATAACAGTCCTACCATCCAACAAAAAATTTATTTTTGCCAAATGTCATCCGCGGACGGTTTTATTGATAAAGCCTCGTTCATATGTGAGCTTTTACCATCTCTGAAATCTGTTTGTTCTTACGGACAGACAGACAGACAAATGAGACATGGCTATATCGACTCGGCTTGTGATGCTGATATATATATATATATGTATATATATATGATATAACAAACAGAACAAACAGATTTCAGAGATGGTAAGAGCTACAAGTTCGAATTTGGTCTACATCGACACGATATTTTATCAGTCAATACACGAATCTTTTTTTTTTTTTTTTGATGCCACAGCCCATTCGACCACAATGATCAAAAAACTAGACATACCTCGGAAAAAATATATGTTTTCGGCGAATTAACTATGGCACTTATGAATTCCAATTTTGGTACACAGGTTCCTAGAGACAGCATAAAAGCAATGACATCAAAAATGTTGAGCTGCCACCAAACTTGCATGCCGTTTTAAAGCCGTTTGTTCTTATCGTACAGTATTGTTACTTAAAATTCGTTTGAAGACTAATTATATCAGACTATCTTGAAAGTTTCATAAGAATCCGACCATCCGACTAGTGGTTTCACTCAAACCTGTGGGCTCAAAAAACTAGACTCTGACCAACTTCTGATTCAGTATCAGAACTTTATGGGTCATGCGACTAAGCTAAAATAATTATATTTGAATAATTCTTCATTTAATTCTGATATTATTGCATTTTCAGAGAATTGGCTTAATTACAGCATTTCTGATAACGAAATAATGTCACCCTATTATAATATCTTTAGATGCGCCCGTCTAAATCGTTGCGGTGGACGAGTTCTTATTTCAGTAAAATCTTCACTTAATGCTGAGATGATAAATCTTTCTCCATTAGACGACATTGAGTTTGTTGCCTTTAAGGTCATATTTTCTTCGTTCGTCCTTTATGTAACCTGTTCCTACATTCCTCCTTCTTCTGAAATGATGATGTATCTGCATCATTTCAATTACATCAAACAAAATTTTTGTTAAATTCGCAACTGTGATATTTTTGTGGTGTTAGATTAACTTTAACTTGCCAAACGTTTCATGAACGTTTTTCGACAGGCTAAATTACTTATGTAGTTTCCACACTTAATAATGACTTATTGGATAGTTTGATTGATCTTCTTTTTATCAAATCAATCATGTGTCTAATCGTCTTAACCGGATACTGGATCTTGTACTCGTTAATGATTCATCCAGCGCCGTTGCCAAGATATCTTCTCCTGTAGTTGTTCTTTCCATCCTACTCTTGACCTTTCCCTATCACTACCTAACTTAACCTGTTCACCTCCTTCTGTCTCTTCCATACCGCGCCGTTGCTTTCGCAAAGGTAATTGTTCCTTACTATATCAACTGATTCTTGCTACCGACTGGTCTATACTATACAGCACGAATGATATTAACATAGCTGTCGAGTATTTTTACAACACATTAAATTCAATCTTTGATGTCTGTATTCCGTATAGTGTTGTAACGTCCGTCTTACGTAAATCACCTTGGTTCTCACAAAGATTAACAATCTTAAAAAATAGGAAATCTAAATATTTTAAAAAGTTTAAGCAAACAGGTTCTGGCTTAGACTTTTTAAATTATTCTAAAGTAAAAGCAGCCTTTTCCCTTCTTAACTCTCAATGTTATGAAAATTATCTTGTTCGTTGCACGACCCAATTTGCGCGTAATCCTAAACAATTTTATAACTTTGTTAATTCTAAATGTAAGTTTTCTACGTTACCCTAATCTTTCTTCTTCAATACCACTAAAGTAGGTAAAGACTGGGCTGCTTCCGATCTTTTTGCTAACTTTTTTCAATCCACGTACACTTCTAGTTTACCTACTAACTTCTCTTACCCCTATAAACTTCTATACTCACTCGTGGGAATATGCTCGTGGTGTCCACCTCCCATTTCATGTTCGCGAATGTCCGTCTGCACACCTACGAACTCTCTTCATCGCTGCTCTCCGGCTCGTACTTGGCCACGTACGCTGCCCTAGTGAGCGTTTCGGCCGGCCTCGGTTTCCCGGCCCCGATGGTTCTTTTGGCGCAACGTCGTCCGAAGACTCGTCGCACGTGTAAAGTGCGATGCCGAAGACGCTGTGGCTACTCCCGTCTTCGGGCGGTGGGTTGCTTCCCTCTCTGTCTGCGGGGGCTACTACGTCCTCGCAGGCAACCCCAGCCACGGCTGTCGCACCTTCCGACATCTCCTCCTCGGCCTCGGTCTGGGTCGGCGGCGACTGCGGTTCCTCGTAGTGTGGAGGGGTTTATTGCATCCCTGGCATGTGTACGGAAATGGTTGTTGCCCGTATCTCCATCATCTGGACCGCATCCGCTAGGCGCTCGTATGAGTTTGACACCGACTTCATTATCGAGTGCCGGAACCCTGCCCCCTCGTCGGTCCCAAGATCCTCGCCGCTAGCGGGCTCTCCTGTCCCCCGTGCGAGGCGTCGTCTTCCTCCCCAGACCCTCCGTGCCACTCGTGCTCGCGGTGTTCGTCCTCCGCTCCTTCCTGCCACTCACGCTCCCGACGTTCGTCCTCCCATTCCTCCTGCCACTCACGCTCTCGACGGTCCCGAGCATCGTCCTCCGACTCTTCCTACCCGGACCACCGATCGGCTTGCCGGTGGGAATAAAAGGGGCGACCCAGTCGAGGGTCCCGTTGCGGCTGTCTTTCCTCGCTAGGGCGCGGTTCGGTGGCGTCGCTATCCGTCGCGTCCATGAGGGCCACCTCCTCATCTCTGCTGATGATTATATATCCGTCTTCCATCTTGATTTTAAATACGTTTGAAATTTTTGAGGCGAAAAAAAAGATGTCATATCATTATAACTACCCTGTCTCCTACCTTCCTACCAGTGCGACTATTATGGTAAACTTACGATATCCTCTAATTACAAATTTTTATTAAATCTACTACAGTTTTAACATTCCCCCTCTTTTTCCGCCTGGGCCAGCGTCACTCGCTCTTCCCCAAGGAGAGTTCGCGGCCAGCAGGGGAGTCCATGCTTCCGTCACTGTCTTCTGGGTTCTGAAAATAAGGTTTAAGAGCGGTTAGATTGGCCAGCCGCTTCTTGCGTTCGCCCTCACGAGTGAGACGCACGATGCTGGGGGAAATGAAACTAGCTACCCTGTAGGGCCCGTCGTATTTTGGTGCTAGTTTGGCTGCAAACCCGTTCGCTGTGTTGGACAGCTGATGCTGCCTCACCATCACTTCACTCCCAACCTCTGGCCGCCATCCCTTCTTCGGAGGTTATAGTGCCTCCCTTGGTCCATCGACGCCTTTTGCAGGTTGTTCCTCGCTACATCAAATATTTCCTTCAGCTTCTTCTCCTTCTCCAGGGGGCTCAAAGGACTTGTGGCTAATCCGGGTTTACCTCGTCGTATAGTGCTGTCAGAAGGCGAGGTTCTGCCTTGTAGAATGAAATACGGGCTGAATCCTGTCGAGTCCGCTACGCTTGAGTTGACCGCCAGCGCTATCTCGGGCAGTAGCTCATCCCACGAACTCTGGTGGCCCTCGATGAACTGCGCTATCATTGTCTTGACCGTCCTGTTGGTCCGTTCCGTTGGGTTTTCCTGGGGGCAGTATGGAGCCGTATACTGTAGAGTCACTCCCAGGGACTCCATGTACTTTCTAAATGCTGTGCTTGCAAATTGGACTCCGTTGTCACAAACGAAAGTCTTTGCCACTCCGAAATGGCACAAGATCCTCTCGCGAAACGCCTGCTGCAACATTGCCGTCGTCGCCCTTTTAAGTGGTACTAATTCCACCCACTTGGAGAATGCGTCTTGGAAGACCAGGAGTATTGTATTGCCGCGCTTCGAGCGAGGGAGGGGTCCAACGAACAAGATTGCCATCGTTTCTGCCACCTGTCGGGTCAGCATCCGTCCTGCCGATTTCCTCTGCTCCGTCTTGTACCTCTGACAGCATTCGCAACATTTGACATACCTGGTCGCCTCTCTAAACATCCCTGGTCAGTAGTCCCTCTGTGCCAGCCTTGACACCGTCTTTCTTAACCCTTGGTGTCCGGCGGTGGGTGCATCGTGGCATTCCGCCAGTACCGGTCTCCTCTGGTCCTTCGGTAAGCATAGCTTCCAGGGAATGTAGTCCTCGTCGTCAGTCCTTTGGCCCAGATTCCTGTATAGCTGTCCGTTCTCTTCGACATAGTCTGGGAATCTCTCGGGTTGGGTCCTGATTCTCTCTCTCATCTTCTCTACCCAGCTGCATTGATGGTCCACGGCTGCCACTTGCTGGCACGTATCCAGGGGCTGCCGGGAAAGCGCGTCCGCTACCGCGTTCAGCTTACCTTTGCGATACCTTATGTCGAATTGGAATTGCTGCAACTCCAGGGCCCATCCCGCTATCCTTCCCGACGGACTTACAATGGAGTTGAGCCATTTGAGTGCCAAGTGATCCGTCACCACTTCGAAGCGATAGCAGCCCGCAGCTTCCGACTTGCGTACGCTATCACCCTTTCCTCTTCGTTGATCGTTTGCGTCAGTACGGCTCCTATGCCGTAGTCACTCGCACCTGTCTTCAGCGAAAACTTAGCTGAGAAGTCTGGACACGCCAACACTGGGGCTGTCGTCAGCTTCTCCTTCAGCTCCTTCAGCTCCTGCAGCGCCTTCTCCTGTGCCTCTCCCCAGGTCCATTTCTGGCCTTTCCTGAGGAGGGATGTCATCGGTTCTACCAGGGTTGCAAAGTTTGGTACGCACCGCCTGTACCATGATGCCATTCCAAGGCATTGACGCAGTGTCTTCAGGTTGTGTGGAGCTTAAAGGTTCCGGATTGCGTCGACCTTGTCGGGATATGTACAGATACCTTCTCAGCTCACCACATGTCCTAGGTATGCCAGTTTCTTTTGGAAGAAACGACACTTCTTCCTGTTCAGCCTCAGGTTCGCAGCTCGAAGTCGCCGAAACACCTCCCTGAGGTTCGCGACGTGTTGCTCCTTTGTAGCTCCTGTCACTACTATGTTGTCGAGGTAAGCGAATGCATGGGGCTCCATGTCCGGTCCTATGACGGTGTCCAAAGCCCTCTGGAGCGTTGCACCCGCCGAATGCAAGCCGAACGGCATCACTCGCCACTGGAACAAGCCTCTCCCTGGCACGGTGAAAGCTGTGCATTCACGGCTATCCGCAGCCATTGGGATCTGCCAGTATCTTTGCTTCAAGTCCAACGTCGAAATGTAGCGGGCGTGGCGCAGCCTCTCTAAAATATGATTTATTCGAGGGACTGGATAAGCATCCGAAATGGAGTGCGCGTTGAGCTGCCGGTAATCCACGCACATTCGCCACTCGCCAGTCTTTTTTCTCACCGGGACTTCTCAAGGGCACCTGCTCGGATGAGCTCGTCTAACTGCTCGTCAATCACCTTCTGCATCGCCGGGTTCTTAGGGTAATACCGCTGCTTCAGCGGTTTGTCGTCTCTCATCCGGATGCTGTGTTCCGCGATATGTGAGACACCCGAAAGTTCCTCGAACGACGCCAGTTCCTTCTCCAAAAATTCGCTCACCTCAGGCTCGAGGTCGGCCGGCCACTCTGCCTCCTCAGCCTGGGACTGTTCCTCTTCTCCCTCGTTAACCTCTATTAAGTGCGCTCCCTGGGTGGCCCACGGCCTCGCCCCTCGCGCTCTATCCACTCTGTCTTCGAGTTTCATTTCGCACTCACCCGTTGTGTTCGTGTCTGCCCCATCCGTTGGGCTGATCTCATCTATCTGGTTCCTCGCCCTCTTCCGATGCCGCTGTGCTTCAGACTTCTCCCCGGGGGGTGGGACTACCGTATCTGGAACTAGTGTCTCCGCGACAGGCTCCCTTTTGTCGTTGGGTATCAGTTATATCGCTAATTTCGGGCGTCCTATGAGGATTGTGGTGCCCATCCTGCACAAAAATCCATCCCTAGAATGAGGTTATCTAACATGGTAGGCATACCCAGCACAACCACTTTTGCTGTCTCTCCTGCCAAGCTTATCTCGACCAGAAAAGCCCTCTTCACCTCCACAGAGGCCCCGTCTGCCAAGCGAATCCTAGTATTCACTTCCAGCCGCTTACCGGTGATCCTCTGCTTTTGCAGCCATTTCTCGCTCACAAAGCTGCGCGTCCTGTCCCCCGACCATCACTTGGGCCACGATCTTTACGCCCATCACAACCATCGGCCCGCTTATTGCCTGGAGTTGAGGTTCAGGGCGCGACCCTCCTCCTGGCCTGAGGGGCGCCTCGGGTCGATTCCCGCCCTTGCTTGCTCGCAGCATTCCTTGCTGCTCCGCCTTTGTTTGCCACATACTCTACAGAATAACACCTGGGCGCTTAGGCACTCCCTGGCGAAATGTCGCGAATCGAAACCGCCGCTGCCGTGCGCTGCTCCTCCATGCGCCGCCGCCGTTCGCGCCACTACCGGGCTTGCTGGCGTCGTCTGGCCATTCAACTGATGTCCTCCCGTCTCTTGACGGAACGGATTTGGCGGTATATTCCTCGCCCCTGCAAAAGTCGGCTCACTCCTGGTTCGAGAGTACTCCGCTTCCTGTTTCCGCAGATTTTCGAACTCAGTAGACATCTGAGTCAATTGCGCCAGCGTGACGAAGTCGCTCCTGCGCACGTACAAACGGTATTCGGGAGCCGCGTTTTCATAAATCCTGTATAGCTCCTGCGCGGTACTGTATCCTGCACGCCGCATAAGCAGTCGTAGCTGGACCACATAGTCCTTAAATCTTTCATGTCGCTGCTGACGATGCGAACGTATTTGATCCTCCAGACGCTCGAAGTACTGGGGAGGGAAGAAGAAGTCTAAAAACTCCTTACAAAAGGTGGCCCAGGACGCATTCCACAGTCCACTCGTCAGGAACCAGCTGGCCGCTTGGTCGAGCATTACCTCACTCATGGCAGCAGGCATGTGGTCCATATCAATCCTATACGTCGCGGCACGCTGCTCAAGGATTTCTAGAAATCCTAGCGCATCTTCCTGGCCGCCGTATCTCATTCCCCATTTGCGCACCTGGTCCGCCACTCCCCTTTGTATCCGCGCCTCATCCACGTGCGTGCATAACACTGGTGGTCCACACGAATCTCTGGTGGGCATTTCATAACAGATTGCTGCGGCTTCCATGATGCGGGGGAAGGCTGCTCGTACAGGTGGGGTCTCCGCAAATCTGGCTCTGACTTTTGGAGCCGCCGTCCGCCAAATTCACCAGTGGGGGCTCCACGAGCTTCCCGTATTGGGCCTCCAGCTCGGAGAGTCTGTTCCAGACCTCCCTGCTGTGACCGCCGCCTTTACGAACGAGGAAATTCGCTTCCTCAATTCCTCGACGCGACCCTTCTTATCAAGGCCGAATTCTTGGGCTATCGCCGCTAATTCCTCTTTTCGGCGATAGTATACCCACCGCACGCCCACTATTGGATTTAGTGACTCACCTGGATCCATTTTATACCGATTACCACCAGCTTATGGCAAAAATTAAACAGCTAAAACGACTTCGCTTTGGACCACTTTCTTAGCGAATTCCCTGAGGAAAACTAAAAAAACAAGTAAGAAAAGTACAGTCGAACGAGCCGGACCGTATAATACTCTCTGCTTTAATTCCCAATTATAATGTTAAAATCGGTATCCGGATATTTCAATAGATAGTTCTTGTATTAGAACACGTTAAAACAAAAAAAAAAAACTACGTATAATCGAACATACATGTGTTTGTCTGTATGTACATTCAAATTTGTTTGACGTTAAATGTATGCACATACATATGTGTGTATGAATACTATTGGTCGACATGACTAGCGCTATCTCTCTCGCACTCATTGCTCTCGAATAAAATCTTTATTGCTTCATTTCTTTCTTGTTTATAATCGGATTCTTATGAAACTTTCAGGAGAGTTTGACATGATACGTCTTCAAACGTATCATAAATAACAACACTGTACAATAAGAATAAATGATTTAAAAACGGCATGCAAGTTTGAAATTTTATTTTATTTCTTGCGGAAAAAGGGGGTTGGCAGCCCAAAACTTTTGATGTCATTGCATTTCTGCGGTCTGTAGGAACACGTGTACCAAAATTGCTATTCCTAAGTGCCATAGTTACTGAGATATTCGCCGAAAACATAGATTTTTTCCGAGGTATGTCTAGTTTTTTGCTCATTGTGGGCGAATGGGGCGTGGCATCGAAAAAAAAAAATTCTTGTATTGCCCGACTAAATATCGAGTCGATTGAGACAAAACTCGAACTTGTAGCTCTTACCATCTCTGAAATCTGTGTGTTCATACGGACGGACAGACGGACAGAGGGACATGGCTATATCCACTCGCCTTGTGATGGTGATCAAGAATATATATACTTTATGGGGTCTGCCACGCCTCCTTCTGCCTATTACATACATGTGCACAAACCCAATATACTCTTGCAGAGAGTATAACAAGTAAGAAAGGCTACAGTCATGCGTGCCGAATGTAAAAGACCCCGTACTCTCCTTGTATTCGAAATTAATATTTGAATACGGCTGTAATTTAAAATTTAAGTTTTAAAATTAAATTTCAAAAAAATGGGATGGGATTCGAACCCGCGCTTACTGACGCAAGTTCCATATCATGCTGCAACCCTACTAGTTACACCACTTCATTCATTTGGCAGAAACTTGATTATTTTCATTTATATATAATAATGTAGTTATTGAAAAAAAAAATAGTTAAATTTCTGGGTCTGTGCCGAGTTCGAACCGCAGACCATTGGCTGTTGCACCAGTTAAAATTCTTTATTTACATTTTCGTGTGAAATTTAAAAAAGTATATTAGTAAATTTCACTGTCGCGAATTGAACCTGCGAACTTATACACAAGTTGCATAACACGCCGCAACCCTATCAGTCGCACCACGCCCCACATAAGACATAGATCCGATTATTTTCATTTACATATAATAATGTCATTATATAACAAGCACAAAAAAATAAAAAAATTTAATTTCTAAGTCTGTGCCGGGTTCGAACCGCAGACCATTGACTTAGAAACAAACGACTAACCGAAACCCAACCCTGGTGCACCAGTTAATATTGTATATTTACATTTTTTTTTTTAAATTTAAAAAAGTATATTAGAAAATTTCACAATAGGGAATTGAACCTGCGAACATAAACTCAACTTGCAGAACACGCCGCAACACTATAATTGCACCACCACCTCCTTGTGAGACGGCTCCGATTATTTTCATTAAGATAAAGTAGTGCTAAATTATATAAATCAAAAAAAAAAAAAAAATTAATTTCTGAGTCTGTGCCGGGGTTCGAACCGCAGGTCTTGTGTTTACAAGTGCTTAAAATAATGACAAGCATCCCTACTACCTGGACCACGCTCGCTTTGCAAACTACTGCGGCTAATGTATATATAAACATAGTGTTATCTATTTTCTTTCAACCACGTGCATTGACACTGCGATTTAAGGGACACTTTGTTACCTAATTGCTCAGTTGTTTATAGTTGAATTTTTGTGCAACTTTCAGGGTAGTTTAATATGATTTGTCTTTAAACGAATCTTAAATAACAACACTGTACGATGAGGACAAATGCCTTAAAAACGGCATAGAAATCGAAAATTTTATTTTTTTTTTTTTTGTGAAAAAAGGGGGCGTGGCAGACCAAAATTTTTAATGACGTTGCATTTGTGCTGTTTCTAGGAACCTGCGTACCAGAATTGGTGTTCCTAACTGCTTTAGTTACGGATATATTCGCCGAAAACATCAATTTTTTGCGAGGTGTGTCTAGTTTTTTGCTTATTGCGGTGGCGGTGGCGGACGTGGCGCAGATTTAAAATAAAAAAATGATCTGCTCGAGAAAGTTACGGAAGTTTTATTACAAATTTGGTGTCTCTAGCTCTTATAGTCTCTGAGATCCAGGTGTTCATACGGACGGACGGACAGACGGACATTGCTATATCGACTCGGCTGTTGATGCTGATCAAGAATATATATACTTTATAGGGTCGGAAAAGATTCCTTCTGCCTGTTACGCACATTTGGCTTCTGACAAACCTAATAGACCCCTATACTCTTTTTTAGAGTACGAGGTCTAAAAATTCCTCGATGAATTTTTATCTTCTGGGCCGCGTCCTTTCCTTGAAGAAAACTGAGAAAATTCATCAATGTACACTTTTCTATTTCTCTCTTTTTTTTTTCCTCTCTTTGGCCTCGATCCACTGTTTAGGATTGTTCCTGAATTTTTCCCTTCCTTTTTTTTTGTATGGCCCGTGGCCCACTGTTCTTTGCCAAAGCAAAAAAAAATTGTCTTCACTTTTTTTTCCCACTTTTCACGGCCTTTGGCCCGCTGTCAACTCTTTCGCGTCTTTATGGCCTCTGGTCTTTGCGGAAGAACCTAGAAAAAAAAATGTGGCCTTTGGCCCACTGTAATTTTTGTCCACTGAACTGTGGCATTCGGCACACTGTAATTTTTGTCCACTGTACTGTGGCCTTCGGCCCGCTGTAATTTTTGTTCGCTTTACTGTCGCCTTCGGCCCACTGTTCCTTTTTTCACTGCACACACTGACGTCGCGCACTTGTTCCCGTTTTCGTATTGTGCGTAGCCAAACTCACCACCGAAACGTGTGTATGTGTGAGCGGGCACGCGCCTGTGACGTCGCACGCATACACTTGTTCTTTTGTCTTTTTTTTTCGTTTCGTTTTGTGCGGGGACGAGCCGCCGCGCTCGCCACCGAACCGTTTTACTTTACGTCGCGCGAGTTATGCCATTAGCATCACCATCCAGACTTTCAGCTGACTTAAAAGGTTTACAATCAACTTTAATGTAAAAAGAATAAATACCGAAAGTGTCACAAGATTAGTTGACAGCCATGCCGACCACTGACCATTAACCCAAAGTGTCATAAGAATTGTTGACATTTATTAACTCTATTGAACCTCCATGTAAACAATCTCCAATAACCCAGCATAAGTAAAACCCACTATTGTAAACATAAATATTTTGGCGCAGCTCTCGCTGCATATTGTAAACATAAACATTTTGGCGCAGCTCTCGCTGCATAATGTATACACATAGAATTAAATAAGACGACAACCGAGATTTGATCGGAACCCTAGATTGTATAAGAGTTCAGTTGTTTTTTGACACTCAAATAAAGTACATGTATTAACGCAAAACCGCTTTATACCAATTTATTTGTATTCGCCGTAGAACCGCTTTATACTTATTTGTATTCGCCGTAGAACCGCTTTATACTTATTCGTATTCGTCGTGAAACCGCTTTATACAATAATATTCGTATTCGCCGTAAACCGTATACATAATTGGAGCAGCCGGTACTCAAGTGTAAAATTATTGTGGAAACTTTGGATATGGCATCCAAGTAAACGAAGCAATAAATCACTAACTAAATTTCTTACAAAGTGCAGCAAAATTATTGTGGAAACTTCGGATATTGCATCCAAGTAAACGAAACAATAATACACTGACAAACAGTTATTAAAAAGTGCAGAAAAAAAAATTATTGTGGAAACTTTGGATATTACATCCAAGCAAACGCAACAATAATAAACTGATATACTTTAATAAATCCGTGAAAAATAAAACGAAAAATGGCAAATCAACAAATAATCGAGATGCAACGATGCATCGAACTTCTGACAGCAGCAGTGGCAGCTAGGCAGGGAGAACGTGGAAACCATGTGACAGCCCAAAGGAACTGTATTGAGAAGGAAACCCGATACTTACCAGTATTTAATGGACAGGATGGAACTTTGCATGGATTCATCTCTGCGGTGGACCAAATCATGCAGGAGTACGACGACGATGGACAGGTTTTTACAGTCATCTTAAACACCAAGATACAAGGTCAGGCTCGAACCATGTTAAATATTAATCCACCATCAACTTGGGAAGAATGTAAGCTTCGACTAAGACACCACTACAGACCACGAACAGATCAAATGGGATTGACCAGCAAGATAATGAACTTAAGGGTAACTAGTGTTAAAGATTTAGACAATAAAATAAGAATGATTGTTGAAGAAATAACAGATTTTACAACGTATAAAACAAATACCTTGTGGACCAACGGCAATTGCCCTCATGAATAAAACAACCCTATCAGACATCAGAAATGAAGTAGCTAAATTTATCGGACTTAATTTTGGAAACTTAAATAGAAAACTTTTAATCACCAAGGACAAAGATCAAGGTACATACAATAACAACAGATATCACAACGAACAAAATAATCAAAATAAACAAAACCCTAATAACAATCGAGGACAGGAGCAACAAAACAATAACAATCAAAGCCAAAACAGACAACAAAACAGTCAAATGGTGAGGATTAATCAAAATCAGAACAGAAACAATCAAAGTCAAAATGTACGACAAAATTTCAATAGGCAACAAAATCAGAACGTAGAACAAAACCATAATAGACAACAAAGTCAAAACTTTAGGCAGAACCAAAACCTAAACCAACAGCAAAATTATCAGCAACCTCCACCAGATGCAATGAGTGTGGACAATTTAAATGAAGATGAAGTAAATAGTAACACAAACAGGGAAGATAATCAGAACGAGTTTTTTACCAATTAGCCTCGGAAAAAAAGAAAATTTTTTTAAAGGGAACGATTGAGGGGGATACATTTATAATTTTAGTGGACACAGGATCTACTATAAGCATACTAAACACTAAAAACGTACATACATCAAAATACGAAATAATTGAAAAATTTTCAAAAACAATTTATACTATTAATGGTGAAATAAAAAATAATAACTATTTAGTGAAAACAAAAGTACCAAGTGAATTTAATTATTCAGATTTTGCAAGAAAACGATGGGTAGCTATGCCCCTGGAAAAATCATATGATTTTCCATTGGGCATGGATTTTATCCAAGGAAATGTTGAAAATATTGATTTTAAAAACAAAATATTGAAGCTTACCAATGGGGTCGAAATTCCTTTCCTATCTAAACTATCAAAAGATATTTGTGTAATGGAAGCATAGCTCGCAAATAACTGTCGACAGATTTTTTTCGTGCGGTCTCGTTGCGAGCACAACCGAAAAAGCTCTTACTCTTTCGCTCTTGTTCTGAGCAAGACACTTTTGCTGTCTTCATTTGTGTTTTCTGTTGAGCTCTTTTCGTTGAGCTCTTTGTATTTTGGTCTTTCAATGAGCAGTGAGTAAAGAGCGAAACGAGAAACGCTCGCACAATGAGACTCAGCAAAAGACCGATTGACCGAAAAACTCAACGCAAACGCTCTTCAAATGTGAAGAAGAAGAAGAAGAAATAATACAATTTATTTAACAGAACAATTTAAATTTATTTTCAAATTCTTTGTTTTTTTTTTTGACTTCTCTATTTCATATTCAGTTTAAAACTATGTTTAATTAACAAAATTAAATTTAAAAAATTGATGCACTTTTTTATTTAAGTCTCTTCCCATTTTGCACAAAAAAGACTAAAACTTCACACACTCAATTCACGATCGCAATTAATATATTTTGTCTTCAAAACGATTTGCTTGCCTATGCGTGTGCAGGTATACCAATACATACGCAAAGACACTTTGCTTCACTGAACACGACGAAACTGTCTTGGAACAACCAAAACAAAACAGAATAAAAAAAAACGGTTTCGGTCCGAGCGCGAGCGAGCTAATTCAAGAACCGAAAAATCTGTTGCTCGCTGAGTCTTTTCGTAATGAGTCAGGAAAAGACACTTATTTGTAGACAACGAGAAACGGTCGACAGTTATTTGCGAGCTATGAATGGAAGTAAGTGAAATTGATGACCTTAAGCTAGAAGATCTTAATGTTGAGGAAGCACAGATAATAAAAAATCTTACCAAGAAATATGAAAAATTATACTTCAAAGAAGGTGATCAGTTAACCAACACCAACACAATAGTGCATAGCATAAAAACTACTACAGACCATCATATTAATTCAAAACTTTACAGGGTCTCTCCAAAATACGAAGAGGAAGTGAAAAAGCAAATAATTGAAATGGAAAAAAGTGGAATTATCAGAAAAAGTAAAAGTAAATACAGTTCTCCAATATGTGTGATTCCGAAAAAAATGGACAATTCAGGAATTCAGAAATATCGTATTTGTGTAGATTATAGGCGATTAAACCAAGTAACCGTTCCAGATAAGTACCCAATACCTATTATGGACGCTGTATTAGACAAGCTTGGAAAAGCCCAATATTTCACTACTTTAGATTTAGCAAAAGGCTATCATCAAATTTTAATGGCAGAAGAAGACATTGAAAAAACAGCTTATATAACACCAATGGGATTATACGAATATGTTAGAATGCCATTCGGGTTAAAAAATGCTCCAGCCACATTTCAGCGATTAATGAATGAAATTCTAAGGGATTATATAAACAAAATTTGTGTGGTATATCTTGATGATATTTTAATATTCTCAACAACACTTAAAGAACACAAGATTGCTATTGAAAAAATTTTCAAAGTACTTCGAAATCATAATTTAAAAATCCAACCAGACAAATGTTCTTTTATGAAAAAACATACAGAATACTTGGGACATATTCTCACAAAAGAAGGGTTAAAACCAAATCCAAGAAAAATAGAAGCAATTAAAGAAATTCCATTGCCCAAAACTGAAAAACAATTAAAAGGATTTTTAGGAATGACAGGATTTTACAGGAAATTTATAAAAGACTATTCTAAAATAGCATACCCAATGATAAGATACTTACAGAAAGGTATTACAATAAATACAAATGATCCACAGTTTATAGATGCATTCGAAAATCTCAAAACCCTCATAAGCTCACATCCAATTTTAAAATATCCAGAATTTGACAAACCCTTTACAATAACTACCGATGCCAGTGATTATGCTATAGGTGCAGTTTTGTCACAACAAGGACAACCAATTGCATTTGTATCACGAACACTTAACAAACACGAGAAAAATTATAGCACAATTGATAAAGAATTTCTATCTATTGTACATGCTGTGAATTATTTTAAACACTATTTGGTAGGAAATAAATTCCAAATTATAACAGACCATGCCCCCATTAAATACTTAAATTCAAAATTCAAAGGAAAAGAAATGACAGCTAGACATCAAAGATGGATTCTTAAATTACAAGATTTTGACTATGATATAACATACCTAAAGGGCAAAGACAACAAAGTAGCAGATTTTTTATGCAGACAAGAAACATTCCAATTAATAAATAATAAAAATGAGAAAGAATCTAACTTTGAGCTCACAAATACACAGCATTCTGCAGACGAAGAGGAACTAACACATTTTTGGATAAAATAAGATATTGTTAACAAATACAAAACTCAAATTATAATAACATATACAGCAGCAGACAATATTATGATGCAACATGGAAGAAAAATAATTGAAATAAACCCAGCAGATTCAGAATCAGAAATCGAAATAAAATTACAAAATAACATAGAAAAAGGAACAGTAGGAATTTTTTCAGAAGTACCAGATACAATATATCATAAAATACAATGTATATTGATAAACATTTTCTCCCATTGCAAGAACATTCAATTTTTAAAATGCACAAAAAGAGCACAGGAAATTTTAAGCGAGGAAGAATTACATAAACAAATTTCAATATATCATACAAAAGATTCATTACACAGTGGCATAAGTGAGACATTTAATTCACTAAAAGATAAAATATATTTTCCAAATCTAAGAGAACATATTCAGTTAATAATTTCCAATTGCAAAAAATGTAAAGAAATCAAATATGACAGAAACCCAATAAAACCTAAATTTCACTTTACAGAAACTCCAGATACTAAAAATCAAATTATACACTTAGATATTTTTCACATAAAACACAAATCTTTTGTTACAATCATAGATAAACTTACAAAATTTGCAGTAGCCTACAACATAACAGATAAAAATTGGCAAACTAAGATGCAAATTATGATAGAACACTTTGCAAAGTTTAATAAACCACAGAAAATTATCATGGATAATGAATTCAGAGCAGAACAGATCGTACAATTTTTAAACAAAGAAGAAGTTGATGTACATTATACAAAACCAAATTCACATACAGGAAATGCAGACATAGAAAGATTACATTCCACATTAATTGAAATCATAGCAGGAATAGACAATAATGAACTGTCAATAGAATCTAAAATACAGATAGCAATAACAGCATACAATAATCGTCATCATTCAACAATAAAGTGCACACCATACTACGCTAAAAACACAGAAGATGAAGGCAAACTAAAACTAACCATTGAAGAACAAAAGAAAAAGATAATAAATAAACGAAACAATACAAGAGAGGATTATAATGAAGAAAGACAAAAAGGCCCAATAAAAAATTATAAAAGAGTCAGACATAAGGACGAACCATATTTCAGATTTGCAGAACTACAAAATATTCATCCATGCAATATCAAAAGACCGTTAAATCAAGAAAACAACAATTCGCTATAAAAGAAAAAAAAAATCACGAAAAATTATTTTACTGAACAAAATTAACAAATATTTTTTCTCTAATCATTTTCCCAGATACTTATCGTTTTTTGCATGATTTTATCTAAATTCACAATGGTACATACAAGATTACAAATTGAACCAATACAATCAAATGCAGGATATGCACCAATTCAAATTTACCAAACGGAAATAGTAAATGAAACAGTTATTATATTACATATTATTAATATTGACCCATTAGTTGATATAATGAAGCAAATAGAAACAAATATTAAAAACATTAATATTACAGATAAAAATGAGCTGTTTACAGAAATCAATTTAATTAGAGCAAAAATAAAATCCATAACACCATACAATAGAATTAAAAGAGGAGTATTAAACATTGTAGGAACCTCATATAAATGGCTTTTCGGACTAATGGACGATGAAGATAGAACAGACATTTTAGAACATCTTGACACAATTGATAAAAATAATCACAATATTATAACTAACATGAATCAACAAATTGTCATAAATTCTCATTTCAACGACACAATACAGACTTTAGCTGAAACAATTAAACACGACAGAATAATTATTAACGAAACACTTCAAAGCATAAACAGTCAAAATGAACAAATAATAATGAAAATTATACACACAGACCAAATGCAAAAACTTAACCCTTTATATGGCATAAAGACCAATTTTGACGCGGTTTTTTTTATTATATAGAAGAGTTAAAATAAAAAATATACTTTTCTTTCATTTTCTTAAATTTTTGATTTTTAACGCTTTTATGAAGGATAAAGGATATTTTGGACAAACCTGCAACATGACGATACACAAGAACTACTCGCAATGCAGAACAGTAAACACAAAAATTTGATTACACACACATTATAGTTATTGTTACCTTTGCTATGAACTTACTTTGTTTTTCAAATAAAAAAATATCTTTATAAAAAAAATTTGTAATTTCAAAATTGGTGTAGATACATTTGCCCGTTTCACAAAATTGGCGGAAAATCACTAAATTTGTATTGCAAAACTCAATGAGTAGTGTAACCAACTACAAAATTCAAAGAAACTTATATTTCTCCTCAACATCCAAAATAAACAAGCCACTTTCATGCCATTCATTGCGAAATAATTTCATTTAAACGGTATGTTGCAGATATGCAACGCGGCCATATAAAGGGTTAAGAATATTGAATACAAAGTAAATTACATTCAGGAAAGCATAGCATCTGCAAAGAATAATATCATATTACCCGAAATCCTATCCGAAGAAGAAATTAATAAATTTGACATTGATTTTTACAAACTAAAATTAATCCGCATGGGTATACTAAAATATAAAAATAATTGCATTATTATAGCAATTAAGATTCCTAAAAATTATATAAGTGTAAATGTTAAATTACTAATCCCAATGCCGAACACAGAGTATATTCAAATAGATCAGGAAAATTTATTCATTATAGAAGCCAACAATAAAACACTAGAATATGAACCAAACAGAATTTTGAAAGAACTTAAATTAAGCAAAAGTTGTACCATTAATAATAATTGCAAATTTGTATTTAATAACATCACAAGTATTGAAGAAATTGACGACGACACATTAATAATTAAAAATGCAAGAAAAGAAAAATTATCTCAAAACTGTGACGACAGAAACATTATACTTAATGGAAATAATCTAATACAATTCGGTAATTGCAAAATACAATAATAAATACAATAATACTAATAATATAATAATATTATTAGTGTTAAAAGAATTCAGGAGAATTCATACTCTAACAGGGGAGGAGTTATGCCATTAGCATCACCATCCAGACTTTCAGCTGACTTAAAAGGTTTACAATCAACTTTAATGTAAAAAGAATAAATACCGAAAGTGTCACAAGATTAGTTGACAGCCATGCCGACCACTGACCATTAACCCAAAGTGTCATAAGAATTGTTGACATTTATTAACTCTATTGAACCTCCATGTAAACAATCTCCAATAACCCAGCATAAGTAAAACCCACTATTGTAAACATAAATATTTTGGCGCAGCTCTCGCTGCATATTGTAAACATAAACATTTTGGCGCAGCTCTCGCTGCATAATGTATACACATAGAATTAAATAAGACGACAACCGAGATTTGATCGGAACCCTAGATTGTATAAGAGTTCAGTTGTTTTTTGACACTCAAATAAAGTACATGTATTAACGCAAAACCGCTTTATACCAATTTATTTGTATTCGCCGTAGAACCGCTTTATACTTATTTGTATTCGCCGTAGAACCGCTTTATACTTATTCGTATTCGTCGTGAAACCGCTTTATACAATAATATTCGTATTCGCCGTAAACCGTATACATAATTCGCGCACTCTCTCTATTCGCCGTTTCTCACTGTGCCAAATTCCGTCACTGCTAGGCTTAGCGCACTTGCACTAGCAGGTGCCTACTCGCGACGAAACTGCGACCAACGGTTCCCCGCCTGTTTTATATACCCCTCGCCAACACTTCGATTTTATGCGTGTCTCTTGCCGCTATGTCACCAAAGTGAGGGTATCGCTGGGTATATCCGACTAAGCGCATTCTTTATTTTTTTTTTTCCCCTTTATTATATTTTTTCAGAACCAAACCAGTGTGCGACTCCTGACCACGCGAGCGAAATTAAAAAAAAAAATTTCCCCCTTCTTTCCTGTACAAAATACAATATCTTGTCTCTCGGGACTTTTCTCTCTGGCAACAACGTTTAAATTTTCTAGGCTGTGACCAAGAAAATAAAACCCCTTACTGGTGTTAGTGCGCACTCACGGGTTTTAATTCGCAATTGTGATGCACTCAACTTGCGTCTCCAGGGTCCCTGCTCGGGCGCCACTTGTAAGGTAGCGTTCTAGCCAGGGTACAGATCTCAGTCTGTCCAGGGCTCGAATCTTACAAGAAATTTGTAACATTCGCGGAGACGATGGAGGTGGGGGTGACCAGACCCGACAAATCACTGCGCAAAGGTAGGGAAGAGGTGGGAAAGTCTTGCGAAAGTGGGATCGTGGCCCTGGGGCGCCGAGAGACCGCGATCACTTCCAGCAGAAGACGATGTTGGTTCACTAGTGCAGAGTGTGGCTCCAGATGCGCCGTAGAGACACCAATATCCCAAGCGAAACGGAATATAATTAAACGTTAGGGAAGGATTAGGGATGTTTTATTTGTTCTTTGACTCATATCACATTTCAATAATAATTCACAATCGCATTTTTGTTCCTTCTAACTCTTCATTTATTTCTTTTTGCACATGTTCGTTTGCTCTACTGTCGCACTGGTCCTAACGGTTCTACTAACGGTTTTTATCTTCTTTTCTGCCGCTTAGCGCGCACGACGTCGAGACGATCGCGAAGTGCTGGCGACGCTCTCGACCGAGTAGCGCGGAAGCTGTCCTGATGCAACTCCACCACGATTAGATCACACATTTTTTTGCTCACTTGTTTCTTTAAGAACTTTAATACTGACAAATTTCCCCACGTGCTACAAAATTTCCTACCTTCTACAAAATTCCTTACATACTACCAAATTTTCCTTACATACTACAAATTTTCCGTACATTCTACAATTTTTCTTAAGCACTACCAAATCCTTACACACTACCAAATTTTCCTTACATACTACAAATTTTCCTTAAGTACTACCAAATCCTTACATACTACCAAAACAATGTACACGTAAGACGGGTTCGGAAACCCCGCCTTACAGGTTACAAGATACATATTTTAAGTATAGGAATATGATTATGATTATAATGATAGTTATTCTAATTGTATATGTAAAGACATTATTTTGGGATATTATTATTACTATATCGTCATGTTTTATAGATTTAACTTTGATTATTTCTATTGGTGAATACAGTGGTGTAAGATCAACTTCTGTTTGTAAGTAATTGTCGCTTTAAATTAAATTATTTATTTGTAATTTACATACTTTGACATTAATATTTTTATTACCCTGAATATTAAGATCAACATTAATTTTCTGAGAATTTTGTTTTACAATTGTATTAGAAATGATCCATGGTACAATAGAATTAGGTTCAACATACTTTATTTTTTCTTTTGCGTTAATACGTTCAAAATTACAAATTGGTTTTGTGTGTAGTAGGATTTTTGTAAAACATTCATTAATAATTGGTTAAGTGTCTCTATTTAAAAGTATTATTATCTTTTACAAAATAAGAGGTGTTACTAGTGTAATCGAGTTGGTAGTCATCGTGATCGGGATATTGAATAATTTTTATGATTTTTGGAAGTCGATTGGAATATGGGATAAAATTAGTATGACCTTATTTGGTAATTCATCTAAGTGAATGTTGATGCAGTAAAGTAAGCTAACTTTGTGAATTTTTTTAAAATGTTTATGCAATCTTTTTTAAAAAATGCAAAGAACAATAGTTTAGTTACATATTTAAAGAAATAAAAACAATTTTAATTTCAAAAAAATTTTGAAAACTGGCTGAGTTAAAGGTCATGCCCCGAGACACTTTTTTTTATAGAGGTTTGCGGTGATCATTCTCCACGACAAACCGCTTAAATAAAATTAAAAAAGTAAAAAAATTATGCAAGATAAATGTACTCTGGTGTACTTGAACGAAGCCGATTAAAAAAAAAAATTTTTTTTTACTAAAAAGAATGGTTCAAATGAAAAATCGACTTTTTTGGGGTCAAATTTTTCAAAAAACAAAATTTTGAAATTCAAATACTTTTCCAAAAAAGTCGATCGTTTAAGTACACGAGATTTTCAATACGAATACTAGAAAAAAAAAAATGTTGAAAATCGGTTGACAAGTTTTTGACTTATCGTGATCACCGTAACAGTATTTTTGAAAAAAAAAGTCATTCCGAGATAATCGCATTCAAAGTTGTGTTTTGATATTAGCCGCGCACCAAATTCCATTGGAAAAACTGCTTTAACTTGAAAAATACTGGTCCAATCAAGATGCAATTTTGCACAGTTGTTACCAAATGTATATACTTTCAGAATATGGACAAAAAAAAAGGTCATTTTGGGACGCCCAACTTTGTATATATCGTACAGTATTGTTATTTATGATTCGTTTGAAGACGAATTATATCAAACTTTCCTGATAGTTTCATAAGAATCTGACCATGAACAAAAAAGAAAACAAGCAACAAAGTTTATATTCGAGCGCAATGTCATGAGTGCGAGAGAAACAGCGCTAGCCGTGTCGATCGTGCTTTATTCACTTATTTTAAATATCTTATTAGTTTGTTTTGTTTGTTTGCACAGATAGCACTTTTGAATTTTATCGAGATAACCAGGTATGTCTGGAATAATGTTCTCTCTGAATTCTATTGCGTCTTCTTGAACTATTTTCAAGTTTGTGTAGCTTTGGCAATACGCGAATTTCTGGTATACACGTCACTGTCGAGGTTATAAAACTTGACGCGGTATTGACCGTCGCTTATGTTGTCTAAGGTTTTTTATCGAATAACAGTAAAAGGGATGAGAATAAACAACAGACTTATTGCATCAGCATCCACAATTTACTGTTATCCTACCGGCTGCACCAATTAAATATTTTGTGTATTTTTAAGTCCAACAAATGCCGCGACACACTCTAACGGCAACGCTAATATATTTTAAAAGACAAAGCGAGAGTTTTTAATTCACGACAACTTGCTGTATTCAAGAACAGCTTAAGACTAACAGATATATGCTTAACGAATAATAATGAAAATTTTATTTACTGGAATTAAATTAATGGAATGAAATTAATGTTTACAATTTGGAGGTGACCGCTGTTGGCTGGAAACCAAGAATTGTGCGTTGTCTCTGGGAGTCAAAAAAAGCTGATTGGGCAGTTTTCTATCGTTGCTGATCGATTGGGGAAGATGCGTCGTTAAGATGCGCTTTGTTTATGATTATCGAATTTGTAAACAATTGCAGCTTGGGAATTTTTATAGTTGGGGGAAACGTTTTTATAAAGACATAATCAGCACTATATATGTATATGTTTGTGTACTATTGGTCTACTTGGACTGCGTCCGCTGGCAGTGCTGCCGCCACACATGCAGCGTAAATTTTCGAAAATGTGTTTATATGTTTCTGTCTGCTTGCACTCATGCATTGATATTGCGCTGAAATTTAAACATAGCTGATTGTTATATTCTCTGTCGAGGACGGGTTGACTTTGACTGTCAGGTCACCGTCCCCATCTTTATCCGAGACTGTCTCCAGTGACTGGGTAGCTTCAAGGACCGTTTAGGTGCCCAGGAACCTTTCCACATGCCCAACATGTAGCGAATTCGTATCCTTGTCTCCAGGCTAACGCTTTTTAGACCCCGTACTCTTTAAAAAATAGTATAGGGGTCTATTAGGTTTGTCAGAAGCGAAATGTGCGTAACAGGCAGAAGGAAGCTTTTCCGACCCTATAAAGTATATATATTCTTGATCAGCATCAACAGCCGAGTCGATATAGCAATGTCCGTCTGTCCGTCCGTCCGTCTGTCCGTCCGTCTGTATGAACACCTGGATCTTTTAAACTACAAGAGCTAGAGACACCAAATTTTTTAATGAAAGTCCGTCTATGATGTACGCAGATCAAGTTTATTTCAAATCGGCGCCACGCCCCCCACCGCCCCCGCAATAAGCAAAAAACTAGACACACCTCGGAAAAAATTGATGTTTTCTGCGAATATCTTTGTAACTATAGCACTTAGGAACACCAATTCTGGTACGCAGGCTCCTAGAGACAACACAAATGCGACGTCATTCAAAATTTTGGTCTGACACGCCCCCTCTTCCCACAAGAACTAAGCAAATTTTTCAAACTTACATGCCGTTTTTAAAGCATTTGGTAATATAGTACGGTATTGTAGTTCAAAATTTGTTTAAAGACAAATTATATCAAACTAACCTGAAAGTTGCATAAAAATCCAACTATAAACAACTGAGCAATTAGACAACAAAGTAGCCCATGAAGCGCGAAATGAATGTAGTGGTGCAACTAGTAGGGCAGCATGATATGGAACTTGCGTCAGTAAGCGCGGGTTCAAATCCCATCAGTGACTGATTTAAAATTTTTTTAAATTTTAAAACTTAAATTTTAAATTACAGTCGTATTTAAATATTAATTTCGAATACAAGGAGAGTACGGGGTCTTTTACAGTCGGCGCGCTCGACTGTAGCCTTTCTTACTTGTTTTTTTCGAGGTATGTCTAGTTTTTTGCTCATTGTGGGCGAATGGGGCGTGGCATAAAAAAAAAAAATTCTTGTATTGACTGACTAAATATGGAGTCCATTGAGACCAAACTCGAATTTGTAGATCTTACCATCTCTGAAATCTGTTTGTTCATACGGACAGACAGACATACAGACGGACATGGCTATATCGACTCGGCTTGTGACGCTGATGAAGAATATACATACTTTATGGGGTCTGCCACGCCTCCTTCTGCCTGTTACATACATTTGCACAAACCCATTATACTCTTGCAGAGAGTATAATAAAAATATTGTGCAGTAAGAAGTAAGATAACAGTCGAACATGCCCGACCGTATACAACTTTCTGCCTTTATTCCCAATTATAATGTCAAAATCGGTATCCGGATATTACAATAGATAGTTCATGTATTAAAATACGTTAAAAAAAAAAAAAAAAAAAAAAAAATAGGTTATCTTCAGCTAGCCAAAGATTAAATACGCTTCCAGACAAGCATATTCTGGATATAATTTCATTTTTATCACTAATTGTTCCGACAGTAGCTATATGATATTGTAGTCCGATTTCAATGAAACTTTGTGAGCATGTACAAAATGATAATAAATGTACATTGTCTGAATTTTGTTAAAATCGGTCCTTATATATAACATTTTCATACAAAGTGTTTCAACCGATTGTTCCTATGGCAGATATATGATATAGTAGTCCGATTTAAATGAAATTTGGTCAACACATTTGGAATGATAAAAAATGCATATTGTGTGAATTTGGAAGAAATCGCTCAATAGACATCGAACATTTTCAACTAAGCATTTCAACCGATTGTTCCTAGGGCAGCTATATGATATAGTGGTCGTATTTGGATAAAATTTGGTCGGCTGATGGAAAATTGTAATGAATGCATATTGCGAATTTGGTTCAAATCGTTCAAGAGACACTGAAAATTTTCATACTAAGCATTTTCACCATTGGCATGAGCCAACAAAAACTGGACATTTTAATTTTGAACATGTTTAAAAAATTCGAAAATGTTAAAAAAGTAGTGAAAAAAACAACTAATTTTTTCAAAAGCCGCCATTTTATAAAAAAAAATAATTTTTTTTTCAGTGTTGTTGGTTCATGCCATAGAGACATTCAATATCTTTAAGAACTGGTAAACTTTTTTTTCTCTGATCACCACAAGGGTTGCAATCGTGGCAACGAGGACACTGCCTTTTGTTCGGCCTTCTCACTTCTCATAAGTGAAAAATAATTTTTTATTTTTTAGATTAATTTTTATAAACAATTCAAATAATACTTAATACATGATAAAAAAAAGTCGGTGGTCAAAATATTAACCGTTTTTTTTTTTACACGCCATTAAAAAACACTCCAAACACTCCTTAAATCCCATTTTAGACCTACTGTCTTCCTACATGTGAAAAGGGCGACTGAGGCTTTCCGTGCTCTGTCTTCTATGCTCGCCTTCCAGTTAAGTTTACGGCCGAGCAATACACCAAAATACTTAGATGTATCACTCAGCTTTAGTGTCTTCCCGCGTAAGGTGAGGAGTTTAAGTTTTGTGATTTTATATTTATTAGTGAACAGGACCAGTTCTGTTTTGCTTGGGTTCACCCCTAGTCCGTTGTTCGAGGCCCAGTAGGATAAGAAGCGAAGAGAATCGCTAATCCGATCATATAGAGTCTGGGGAAATTTAGTAGAGATAATTATGGCGAGGTCGTCAGCGTAGGCACCAACCTGATACCCACCCCTGTGTAGTTCACGAATTAGTACGTTGACCGCCACGTTCCATAGAAGGGGGATAGGACACCTCCCTGAGGAGTGCCTCTTGTGTCGGATTTGGTAATGTTGACATTACCAAGAGAGGCTTCTATGGTTCTGCAGGTTAGTAGTTGCTTTTCGATATTGACGGTCAGGATGTCAGTACCTAGTTTAGTGATTGGCTCTGAGAGAATGTTATTAAAAGCACCCTCGATAACGATGGACACTACTAGAGCAAACTCTTTTAGAGAGAGGGATTTTTCTAAGATCATTACAATGTCATGGAGGGTGGTCTCGGTAGACCTGCTCTTACGATACGCTTGCTGAGCGGATGAAAACAGTTTTTGGGGATCCTGTCTAGAAGGTGTCAGCTTAGGAGCCGTTCCAGCACCTTGAGGAGAAAAGAGAAACTAATGGGCCTGAAGTCTTTCAGGGTACAGCGTGAGGGTTTCCCAGCCTTGGGAATGAATCAATAAGGTACACTCATGTCTGTAAATACATATACATACATAAGTACGTTTTTCATAATAAGTCTGCTCATACGCTGAGCGTCATAGGTTAGACGCACCAAATGCTTCTTTAAATAATTTATTCAATTCACTAATGAAATATTAATGACTTATTTATAACCTGGTAACAAGAAAATTACATGCTGGGTATGCACATACAAATTCGTTTGTCATTATTTAAATGCACATCTATATATTTGATCGGCTCTGCCAGCGACCGCGGGCAGCGCTGCCGACATACATACATACCCGCTGTTTATACATACATATCTATACATATTTATAGTTGTAATCATACAATTGGGAATAAAATGCAGAGTATATTATATGGCCGGGCGGGATCGACCTTACTTTCCTTTTATTTTTTTAAGAACGGAATGTGAAAAGGTGCACTAAGTCGAGTAGAATCTTTACAGGCGGAATAATCCTTTCTAAAGATTTGTTCACTACTTCTTTATTAATGTTTTCCAGGTGAACATCCAGCAGCCATGTATCACGGTAAATCAGCGTCACTTCAGCCTCCAGCTTTGCTGTCAATTATGATGTTTACGTTTGGAATGCTAATTTTGGTAAAATTGCAAATCGAGCCCACCATACACTTTTGTTGTTATCACAGAAACACTATGACAAAGCGAGTTATAATCGTCGGTTATTTCAGCTCCTTAAAAAACAAACTCGAATTGAATAATCAAAAGACAAGTTTGACATTATCTACGGCATAGCTGTCAGGAAACAATGTTCTAAAGTTTGAACGGTTATGCTTCGGGTTTTTAATGTTATATTAACCTATTATTTTAAATTTTATCTTTATGTATTTTATGTGACTCAAAATCAAAATTATATTTTCCGCTCTCCAATAAAAAAATACTGATGGAAAAGTAACTTGCTTTTATTTTGTTTATTTAAGCATATTTATACTCTCTGCAAGAGTATATTGGGTTTGTGCAAATGTATATAACAGGCAGAAGGAGGCGTGGCAGACCCCATAAAGTATATATATTCTTGATCAGCGTCACAAGCCGAGTCGATATAGCCATGTCCGTCTGTCTGTCTGTCTATGAACAAACAGATTTCAGAGATTGTAAGAACTACAAGGTCTCAATCGACTCGATATTTAGTCAGTCAATACAAGAATCTTTTTTTTTTTCGATGCCACGCCCCATTCGCCCACAATGAGCAAAAAACTAAACATGCCTCGTAAAATATAGATGTTTACGGCGAATATCTCTTTAACTATGGCACTTGGGAATACCAATTTTGGTGTATAGGTTCCCAGAGACAGCATAAATGTATTGCCATTTTAAACATTACCAATTTAAACATTAACATATAATCGGGAATAAATGCAGAGAGTACTATACGTTCGAGCGCGCTAGACTGTACTTTACTTTCTTGTTTAATATTGCTAAGCTGAAGAATATTTGTCAACCGCGTTTGTTGGGCAACCAAATTTTTTGTAGCATGTATATTCGAGCTTAATTGTTTATTTATATATTTATGTATGTATAAATAAACAATTAAGCTCGAATATACATGCTACAAAAAATTTGGCGTGGCAGCCAAAAATTTTAAATGGCAGTGCATTTATGCTGTCTTTAGGAGCCTGCGTACCAAAATTGGTATTTCTGAGTGCTTTAGTCACTGAGATATTCGCTTTAAACATCTGTTTTTTCCGAGGTATGTCTAGTTGTTTGTTCATTGTAGGCGAATGGGGCGTAGCATCGAAAAAAAAAGATTCTTGTAGTGACTGACCGTCACCATCTTACCATCTCTGAAATCTGTGTGTTCATCATATGGACAGACCGACAGACAGACACACAGACAGACAGACGGACATGGCTATATCGACTCGGCTTGTGACGCTGATCAAGAATATATATACATTATGAGGTCTACCACGCCTCCTTCTCCCTGTTACTTACATTCGCACAAACACAATATACTCTTGCAGAGAGTGTACAAAGGATTTGCAACACGAAGCTTAGAGCAAAGTTGGTCAAAAATATTTACACAACGAGTATTTTTTTGCTTGCTGTGCTTAAAGAGCTTTTTATACCCGTTACTCGTCGAGTCAAACGGTACACGGTAATCGTTAAAATGTATGTAACAGGGAGAAGGAGACGTCGCAGACCCCATAAAGTCTAAAGTATTATTAATCACCATTAATAGCGCATATAGCCGTCTTCCCGTCCGTCCGCCTGTATGAAACAAATAAGAAAAGTACAGTCGAACAAGCCCGACCGTATAATACTCTCTGCTTTCATTCCCAATTAGATAGTACTTATATTAGAACACCTAACAACAAAAAAGACAATTTATAATCGAACATACATATGTTTGTGTTTATGCACATACAAATTCGTTTGACGTTATATGTATGCACATATATATGTATATGTGTGTGTATGTATACTATTGCCGCCACACATGCATGAAAAGAGTTCGAATATATGCTTTTATGTTTCTGTCGCGCTCGCACTCATGCACTGACCTAAATATTAACTTCATAATCGGTATCTCTGTTGTTAATTGTTGGATTTTTATGCAACTTTCAGCATAGTTTGATATAATTTGTCTTCAAGGGAATCATAAATAATAATACTCTATGTGGAGGAGGAGGAGGAGGAGTAATAATCCAATTTTGATATTCTCTCTTTTCCCCTCTCCATTTTTCTTTCCTTATTTTTCCGTCTCTCTCTCTTTCCCGCTCTCTCATATACAACAACCACCTTTTTAAACATCCTTACACACGATCGCTTAAATTACATGTTCTAGGGTTGATTTTCTCTCCGTGTATAACTACCAATCCGGTTTAGGGGATGAGTTTTTTACTTAAAACAGGTTTTTTTCTTATGTTTAGGTTGTTATGAGGGAAGATATTTTCTTTGCTTGTTAGGTATGTATGTAGTGTTTCCTGTTCACCTGCTAGGGCACATGCTGATAGATTTTCATGCTTCAAATGGGTTATCATCGCAGCTCTATCTAATGTTAGTCAAGATGCGAACTTGACTTCGTCATATGGAATACCAAACATTGCTGATGACATAATAAATCTACCAAATGGAATAGTCTTGGATTTCTCTGGTCTCCAGTTCCCATTGAACTATAAAAAAATTGGTGATTTTGAGAAGCTGAACCCCACTATCAGCATTAATGCGTTTGCCTATCAGGATAACAGTGTTGTCGGACCATACTATACAGCAAGCAATGAAAAAACACATCACATACACATTTTGCTTATTCAGGAAAATCCACACTCCCACTTTGTGCTAATAAAAGATGTTTCTAGGTAAGTTAGCTTAAACTATATATATATTTTTATATTAATTAATAAAAATGTAAAATTTTTACTTTCAGTCTGATGGGTGTGCAACTATCAAAGCGGAGGAGCAAGAAATTCATTTGCAATGGTTGCTTATATTACACCACACAAAAGGAGTCTATAGAGCGGCATCACAATGGAGGTTGTCGAAAAAAAGTCTCTTCATTTCCCATCATTGGTGAGAACTTTCTAGAGTTTAAAAATTTTGAACGTTCCTTAAATGTACCCTTTGTAGTTTATGCTGATTTTGAATGCATTTTAGAAAATTTTAATAAGAAAGTAGGAAATAATACTGTCCAAGTTAGAAAGCATATCCCATATGCCTTTAGTTATTATGTTAAATGCACATTTGACTCCAATTTAGATGAGCTTGTAGTTGGTGTTGGTCCAGATGTGGCTAAACAATTTGTTGATTCCATTGTTAGTAAGGCTAAAGATTTATATAAGCGCTATTTATGCAAAATCATTGAAATGAATTTGAGTCAAGATGAGCAATCTTGTTTCAATGCTGCTTGCTTATGTCATATTTGTGACAAACCATTTTCGGTTGACGAATATAAGGTTCGCGATCACGATCATATCACAGGGAAATATAGAGGAGCAGCACATAACATATGTAACTTGCGATATCAGACACCTAAATTGCTACCTATATTTTTTCATAATTTTAGCAAGTATGACTCTCATCTATTCATAAAAGAGCTCTGTGAAGTTAAGGGTAAAACTGAAGTTATCCCTCTAAATAAAGAGCTCTATATATCAGTTTCGAAATTTATTGAGGTAAAAGATGTAGATAAAGTAGTAACAAAGGGAAAAAATAAAAATCATTTTCATAGGAATGGAATTTCACTAAGGTTTTTAGATTCGGTAAGATTCATGCCTTCAAGCTTAGATAGTCTTGCTAAAAATCTCAATGATGATGATTTTAAAATTAAAAAAAAAATACTATCCTGAAGTTCATCATTTTAAAATGACGCGCAGGAAAGGTGTATTTCCATATAGCTATGTTGACTCTCCCGAAAAGCTCAACGAAAATGCACTACCCAGTAGAGAAATGTTTTTCAATGATCTTACAGAGGAAGAATGTTCCATTGGGGATTATGAACATGCGAAGAATGTTTGGGATACATTCAACTGTTGTACATTAGCTGATTATGCAAAACTTTATTTAAAAATAGATGTTTTACTTTTAGCAGATGTATTTCAAAATTTTAGGGGAATTTGTAAGGAAATTTATTTTCTTGACCCATGTCAATATTATACTATCCCAGGATTGTCTTGGAATGCAATGTTGAAAACAACGGGAATTAAATTAGAACTCTTAACTGACGGTGATAAATATAATTTTATAGAGAGAGGAATTAGAGGAGGCTTGGTACAATGTTCAAAAAGACATGCTATTGCAAATAATAAATACATGTCTAATTATGATAGCACGAAACAAACATCGCATATAGCCTATTTGGATGCCAACAACTTATATGGTTGGGCGATGTCTCAAAGTCTTCCAACGGTTGGTTTTAAGTGGTTAGATGATTCAGCTATTTCAAGGATTAATGCTAACATTAATGATTTTTCCATAAATGTGGATTCAAATAGTAGCTTTGGTCATATATATGATGTTGACTTGAAATATCCACAATCACTTCATGATTATCATAATGATCTCCGATTTTGTCCTAGAAATAAGACAGCACCCAATTTAAAGCAAAAAAAGTTGATTGCAGACTTAACAATGAAAATTAAATATCCTATTCACTATACAGTATTGAAACAGTGTCTAGAAAATGGTTTAGGTGCTAGAGGTGCTCGAGATTTAATAGCACGACCCAATTTCCACAGTAGCCTTAGGTTAACTGATGATGTGTATGCAATTCAAATGACCCGAATGAATTGTACAAACAATAAACCAATTTATTTAGGATTTAGCGTTTTAGATCTATCTAAATGGAAGATGTATGATTTTCATTATCAATACATGAAGCCAAAGTTCATGGGTAAATTAGAATTGAATTATATGGACATTGACTCTTTTATTTACAACATTCAAACTGATGATTTTTTCCGAGACATTTCAAGTGATATTGTTAGTAAGTTTGATACATCTGACTATCCCGATGAACTTATTGACAAGTATCAGATTGTCAAGTGCAATAAAAAGAAATTGGTAATGTTTGAAGATGAGAGTAATGGTAGTATAACTACTGAATTTGTGGGTCTTCGCGCTAAAATGTATTCTATTGCCACAGCGGGTCAAAATGAAATTAAAAAGGCAAAGGGTGTAAAAAAATGTGCATTGAACAAAGTATCTTTGGAAAGTTATAGAGAATGCCTTCTAAATAATAAGACAGTTAGAGGAGCTATGCTAATGTTTACAACTAGACTCCATCAAATTTATACATAACGAGTATTTAAAGCAGTTCTGTCAATTGATGATGATAAAAAATTCATACATCAAAATAAAATAAATACCCTTGCATGGGGAAATTATAAAATAAGTTCTAATTGTATAGAAAATAATAATAATAATAATCAAGATTTCAGGGATGAATTTTATAATGATAGTTCTAACGATTATTTATTTATGGAAAATATTAATTTTAATAATCCAGAGAGAAAAGATTTTAAGGATGAATTTTATAATGATAATACAAACGATTGTATGTTTATGGATTATATTTAGATAATATATATTAATGATTGTATTATGAATATTTTAATAAATATTAAATAAATATTATAAATATTTTATTGTAAAATAATAAAAGATAATAATAAAATAATAAAAGACATAAATAAAAATAAAAAAATGTATTGTGTATTTATTTCATCTTATTTATTTAGAAAAACAGCTTAAAATGAATAGTAGACACAAATGTCCACAATTTACAGAGTTAAATTTTTGAACTTGATTATAGTTATATTCAATGTCTGTTCCCAAATATCGAATTACTTCTTTCGGTGGTTGCAGATTCCCAAAACTATCAAAATAATAGTTTTTTCCATTGTCTCTACAATAGGGTACCCAATGAGTACCTTTATCTTGAATAGAATCCAAGTTGATAATACCACATTCTGTTGACCAAGTGTGATTTGGAAGAGAGTCTCTCATAAAAACACCTCTAAAATGTGGAATATCCTCAGCAAATTTCTGTATACCAATATTGCTAAGTGCTCTTTTGGGTAGCCTATTTAAAAGTTTTTTGACTTGATATCATTTCCATGATGATATGGCGACAAATCTTAAATGGCTTTAAAAATAGTCCTTTACCAACAGCAATAGATTCCATTTTTCGATTATGACGAATAGCCTCTTCCAATTGCTTCTTCCCATCCTTGATTTCATTAAACGTTTTAATGATCGATGAACCAGCAGATGTTATACCCCCAAGAGCACTTAAAGCTGCTAAAATCGCTAATAATTCTAGGGATAATGGCTTGCTTTTTCTTTCCACTCAAAGAATTGTTTACATGCTTATGTGCTATTTTTATCGCATTTCCAATATCATTTGGTTTTTCAATTTTGAGTGCTTGAGTTGCCAACTTAATAGCATTGGGAAATATTTTTTTCGCTTCAACTTTCTTACAGACCTTTTTCGCTCTTTTCACTACAACTTTCTTTTGGGTCTTTTTCACAGTTTTAGAATTTTTGTTATCTTTGATCCCCATACCAAATTATACTTTGGCTTTCATTGCATTTGTTACTAAAAGAGCGCTAGCTCGCTGCTGCTATTACTCTTGACGAAGCCCTTTCAGCTAAATTTTTATCAGCTTCGTGACGTTTGGAAATATTACTACTCTCTGAGTAAGCAATATCGTGTTCGCGACAGGCGGAGTCCAATGGATTTATCCCCTTGTCACCACGTTTCAATCGCTCTTTTAAGGGGGGGGGTAAGGGATAAACGCTAAAAAAAACACCATTTTCATGGATTTATTGTAGCGAAACGGTTTAAGTGAATTTATTAAAAGTTACTGTATATTATAAAGTAACATTTCAAGAATATTTGATAAAATTTGCATGTAAAAATATTGCAAAATGAGCGAATGAGAGCATATTTACGTGGGCGTCTTTTCAAAAATTCATTTTGCGGTAGGCAGCATATCTCAGCGTAGAATCATCCGAAATCAAAAAAATAGAATAATTTAGTTAAAGTATGAATTAAACTTCCCCCCAACGTTTAGTTTGATGATTTAATTTCATTTTCAGCCATTTGGTAGTCGTTTGAAGTAAAAAAAGACCTTTTTCGAACAAATTCCGCCATTTTGTAGGTGTAAAACCACCTTAATATAAAAAAAAATGGCGAAAAAAAAACGTTGGGGGGAGGTTTTTAATATGTAGAATATGTGTACAAAATTTCAAAAGGATCGGTTAAGTAGTTTTCAAATGCCAATGCCTACGCACTTTCAAAAAAAAGTTTCGAGAAAACCGCGTTTAAAGTTTGTAACGGACTACACGAGAAACTGAGGCGGCTCGGCTTTATGCTCTATATCTTAAAAAGTATTGCTCGGATTGACTTAAAATTTATATGCAAAAAAAAAAATAATCGATTTTTATCCCTTACCCCCCCCCCGGGTAGATGTAATTCAAATGGGAGTGATTCAATTAAATTATTTACTAGACCTCTTCATTTATACACGTTTGGTTTACAACTGAATTTATTATAAAAACGCATAGCTCCTTTATACACTCATCACTCGTTGAGAGACAGTTGTTGAATAAAGATAAAATAAAACAATATCACGCTAAATATGAAATTCGTTAAACAGAAATCTAATATTGTTGTAAGAAATATGGATTTCACATCCGATTCGCCTAAAAGAACTCGTCATAGCAGTTTACTACCAAATTCAATTAGATCACTTATTTTCGGACCATCAAATTTCGGGAAAACGAATGTTATGTTGAGTTTGATAGAGAGTCCAAATGGACTGAAGTTTGCAAATATATAGTTGTACTCAAAGTCATTATATCAGCCGAAATATCAGTATTTAGAACAATTAATCAAGCCCATTAAAGGTATGGGATATTTTACGTTTTCAGATAATGCTGAGGTTATAGCACCAGATCAGGCTAAGAACAATTCAATCATGATTTTTGATGATATCGCTACGGAAAATCAAAATAATGATAGAGCATATTTTTGTATGGGTCGTCATAAAAATATCGATTCATTTTACCTTTCACAAACATATACACGAATCCCCAAACAACTTGTAAGAGATAATGCAAATGTGATACTTTTGTTTAAACAAGATGAATTAAATATGAAACACATATATAATGATCATGTCAGTGTTGACATGACTTATGATAAATTTACACAACTATGTCGTGTTGGAAAGATAAATATGGATTTTTATGTATAAGTAAGGATGATCCCTTGAACTTGGGCCGTTACAGATTGGGATTTGACACTTTCATTGAAGTTTAAATAAATTTGATATAAGGATACTTAGATCAGTATGAATTTAACTGTTGAAGGATACCTCATACCTCATTTTAAATAGACCCTTATTTCAAATAGACCCTCATATCAAAAATACCCTCATTTCAAATAGACCCTCATTTCAAATAGACCCTAATTTCAAATAGATCCTCATTTCAAATAGACCCTAATTTTCTTAAAATGAATAAAGAAATTAAAAAAAAACTGATCAAGACAAGAAAGGAGTCGAAAAGGAAATTTCAAAGTCTAAAACATGGTGAAATTGAATCAGAACTTAGACCTGAAGAAACATTCAAGCCAATTACACGTCCGCTTAATGATTTCATTAACAAAGCAACATCTATAACATCTAAATTGCTGTTTTACATGAGTCTGACTTCGATTCGTTTGACGATGATACAGAAGAAGATAGCTCTATCGCTGCTGAGCTACCTCCCATCGATTTTATCAACGCCCACATCACTGATTTTGAAAACAAAAAATTAGTTGACAGCAATTATGGTCCACATAAACAACCCTCTGGAGAATGGAGTTAGGAAAACTTGCCATTGCAATTTGATAATGAATACTTCATATTGGGAGATGAAAAATTTAAAGTAGCACCAGGATTAATTTCTTTGATATTTTCCAAGGCGCCTACGGGGTTCACAAATTCAATTATAAAAATATGATATTGTCAACAAATATTTTTAGAAAAAATTATGATCCCACTAATCATATTCGGGGCTCTAAAGCTAAAAAATATACACATTTAATCAAAAAATTTATAGAAGAAGATGTGAAGAACCGTCTTTACAATAGCGAGGACATGGAGCCCAGAGTTCATTATTAGTTTTAAGAACATTTGTTAACTACGTTTATTTTTTAGGAAAATATAGATAGCAAGGAGCTATAGGACAAAGCACTTAGAGTCTTAGTCATATATACCCTAGAGGGGGGTAAATAGAGTAGGTAGGGTATAAAAAACGGCAACCCGCTAGCGACAAACCACAGAATAACAAGCAACGGTAAACCAACAAAAGAAACGTAAAACAGACAAAACCATCGCGACGCCGCACAGCAGAAAACAACGACGCCGGCAGCGAACGAGAGCGAGCTACAGAGAGAGAGAGAGGCAGCAGACAAACAGTTGCGACGCCGCACAGCAGTAAACAACGACGCCGGCAGCATGCAAGCTACAGAGAACAACCGGAGGGAGACAGAACAGCAATAACCAAAGCAAGATGCAAAACGGCACGCGACAAATGAGAGCGCGCCGCTGTCGATCTTGTTGGCAGAGGAGACTGGGAAGCACGCGACAAATGAGAGAGAGCGCTGCCGTCGATCATGTTGGCAGAGGCGACTTGGAAGCAACTTGCAGAATTTACGCACTTCACTTGGTTTTTACCGCCGCCAGGAGAAGACAACGACAATGCGTAAGCAGGTAAGCGTGGTTGCCGGCTAGGGAGGTTAGGTTAGGTCAGGTTTTGTGAGACGTGGAGTAGTAAGCATTTAGTGAAGTGAAAAAAAAATAGAACAATAAATCGGAATCTTACAACGAAATTACGCGGCTTGTTAATTTCCCCCCAGTCCATCCAACGACGACGCACAGTGGGACGAATAGGCAAATTACTGCGTTTTACGCGTATATTTGCCAACACAACGGACAGTGGAATCTCATGCGTTTTCACGTGCAGATTTCCAACGACGACGCACAGTGGGACGAATAGGCAAATTACTGCGTTTTACGCGTATATTTGCCAACACAACGGACAGTGGAATCTCGTGCGTTTTCACGTGCAGATTTCCAACGACGACGCACAGTGGGACGAATAGGCAAATTACTGCGTTTTACGCGTATATTTGCCAACACAACGGACAGTGGAATCTCGTGCGTTTTCACGTGCAGATTTCCAACGACGACGCACAGTGGGACGAATAGCCAAATTACTGCGTTTTACGCGTACATTTGCCAACACAATGGACAGTGAAATCTAGTGCGTTTTCACGTGCAGATTTCCAACGAGAACGCACAGTGAAACGAGTAAGCAAATTACTGCGTTTTACGCGTATATTTGCCGACGTGGACCTAGGTATCGTACAGGGAGTCCTCATCGTTGGTGTGCCAAACAAACTCTTTCCCACTCAATTGCATCTTACCCTATAATAGTCGCCAATTCTATCGTAGCGACTATTTAGTCTCGCTCCATGGTTCCAGGTTTTATAAATTTCTTATAAAGAGGTCTCAGGTAGACTGAGAAATACCCCAGCCTTTAGAGCTTCTTTACAAGTGGCGCCCGAGCAGGGACCCTGGAGCTTCTTTTTGGAAAAAAAAAAAATTGAGAGAAAACATCTTTGGTGGAATAAAGACCCACAAGTAGGGAATCGCGAGTGGAAAGAGCAACATAACCTCAATGGCACACGAGGCGCGAGTTTTTTTGGCATTACGTCTTCTTTGATTTTCTCCTCGTATTTGTGCACACGCAAGGAATAACAGCCGAAAACGCAGGAACATAGAGAAAAGCCACATAGCAGAAAGCGAAGAGAACGAAACAGAGAGAGAGTAGCAGAGAGCGCACCGAACGTAACAGAGATAGACAGAGCAGAGTTAGACGACCGAAGCCGAAGCCGAAACCGAACCCGAGTGGCAACGACGCGACGCCAGCAGCGACGCTGTCGCGGCCTATATAAGGCCGGTAGCACAACGTGTCGAGATCATTCTTGGCTCAACACGCGAACCACGCACAGCATAAATTAGCACTCTGAAAAGAAAAGTTTGCCAGAGCATTCCTCTAAGCAAATCATCGTTTATCATTCATCGCATCGCTTATATAGAGCATCCCTCTATATCAACGCTTCGTTTTTCTTAAATCATCGTTTATCGTTCATCGCATCGCCTATATAGAGTACCCCTCTATAGCAACGCTTCGCTTCGTGTTAATCATCGCTTATCATTCATCGCATCAATTATATAGAGCATTCCTCTATATCAACGCTCCGCTTCGTGTTAATTATCGCTACGTTTCTCTGGGTCATCGCATAGTTTGCTAGAGCATTCCTCGAAGCAAATCATCGCTTATCATTCATCGCATCGATTATATAGAGCATTCCTCTATATCAACGCTTCGCTTCGTGTTAATCATCGCTACGTTTCTCTGGGTCTTCGCATAGTTTGCTAGAGCATTCCTCGAAGCAAATCATCGCTTATCATTCATCGCATCGATTATATAGAGCATTCCTCTATATCAACGGTTCACTTCGTGTTAATCTTCGCTACGTTTCTCTGGGTCATCGCATAGTTGCTCGAGCATTCCTCGAAGCAAATCATCGCTTATCATTCATCGCACCGCTTATATAGAGCATTCCTCTATAGCAACGCTTCGCTTCGTGTTAATCATCGCTACGTTTCTCAAGGTCATCGCATCAGAGCATTCCTCTAAGCAAATCATCGTTTATAATCCATCGGCTCGCTGCTATAGAGCATTCCTCTATATCAACGCTTCGCTTCGTTTTAATCATCGCTACGTCCCGCGGAGTCATCACAACAGTTGCTAGAGCATTCCTCTAAGCGAACCATCGTTCGTGATTCATCGCATCGCTACATCAACGCTTCGCTTTGTTTTAATTATCGCTACGTTCCTCGGAGTCATCGCATCAGTTGCTAGAGCATTCCTCTAAGCGAACCATCGTTCGTGATTCATCGCATCGCTTATAGAGAGCCCGCTATATCAACGCTTCGCTTCGTTTTCAATCCTCGCTACGTTCCTCAGAATCCTCGCATAGTTTCCTCTCACTCGAAACACCGCCATATTGTTGTTCTGTCGCATTGCCCCGATTGCTTTTGTCTGTCGCCGTATTGCACTAGCCTGACTTGGTCGTACCCACATCGGTCATAACGCCGACTCGTGGAACGATCAATAATCGTTTCGATAAGAATATCTAATCGATTTGTGACGTCAGACTTTTGGGTGTAGCTTGATTGGATGGTGATTTATACCAGGCTGGATAAGTCAATCTAATTTAACTACACGGAGAAGTTGACATAGAAATCGAGCTAGACACCCCGTCGTGTGACATCGATGTTTTCACTCGGAAACTCTTCCACCATGAGCAAACACAGCCGGGTTAGTTATCGCCGCAAGAACGAACTAGAAGCAGTATTAGCAGAGTTCAATATTGACACAACGGGCACCGTAGAGGAATTACGCCGACGCCTTTCAGTTTTTATTGGCCGTGAGGACTTACCCGCCGCCACACGACAACGCTTGGACGAACTGGCGGAGATGTACGGGCCACGGTCCACACCCGATTCGCGGTCGCCTAGCCCTGGTAGACCCAAAGAGGAACGAGGGGAGGTGGAGCCGGTTACGGGCATAAGTTTAACGGTACCTCCACGAAAGGGGCCGAAGCGAACAACGGACGACGTCAACCAGGGACAGCAGGATCCATCCCCGATGGACAAACATCGAGACGAACCCTCGTATGCCGGGCTGGCACAACAGCTCCAGAAGTGGAGAATCACCTTCAACGGAAAAACTGATGCCCTCCGTTTCATAGAACAACTAGAGGAGAGAGCTGTCGCCTATCAAGTAGACATGGATTGCATGCCCAGAGCTATGCCGGAATTCTTGACTGGTCGCGCCGAAGATTGGTTTCGAGGAAGTGGGTTACAGAGCGCTACTTGGGCAACGTTTCGTCGGAGTTTCACCGACGTCTTCCTGCCGCCTCGATATTTCTCACGGCTTGGAGATGAGATAAGGGCAAGGACCCAGAGGGAGAAGGAACCTTTTCAGGACTACCTGATCGATATCAAGATCATGATGCAAAGAGTCGGATTGAGCGAGACGGAACAGCTTGACAGGATCTACGATAACATGCTGCCCGACTACCGACTATACACCAAACGAACCGAGGCGGACACCATAGCAGCCTTGACCCGGATGGCTCTAACCAACGAGAAGTGGCGGAGTCTGGAGGAGCAGCGCGCACGTAGGCACATCGGGACGGCACCGCATCATACGAATCCATTTCGGAATTCCCCTACACCACCCACTACAGAGACGATGCACCGGTCCATCACGAATGCCCCGGCGGATCGCATTGATATAACACGGGCTTGTCGACGGTGTGGGGAAGTGGGCCATTTCCAGAGCAGTTGCCGAGCTCGTCCGTTACTATTCTGTTGGGAATGTGGACGCAGAGGAATACGAACTATAGAGTGTTGTCGACGACAGCAGCAGGGAAACGGCCAGCGTCTCCAGGGCCAGAGGGACCACCCGGGGACGGAGCAGCCACTGTCCCAACAATAAAGCAGGAGTTAACCATCGTCGCGGGCCGGGTTACCGCCCCGGTCTGGGTGGCAGGATGGCCAATGGATGGGACCATCGATACCGGAGCAACGAGGAGCTTTGTCAGCACTGCGGCGGCAGCATACCTCCTGCAACATTGCAAAGAGCGGAAGGTATACACGACGATCACACTAGCTGACGGCAATACCAGAGTATTGGATAAGGCAATCCTAGCAGAGATTCACCTGGGCACCAAGAAGGTGACACTACAGCTACTCGTCCTACCCACCGAGATAGACGAGCTGATCTTGGGCCTAGATTATTTGAGAGAGATAGGAGCCACCCTTTAGTGTGGGGACTATCAGCTGAGATTCGGGGAGGAAATGGAGACGGAGGTCGCAAAGGCGCCAGTGCTCTCGGAAGTCGTCACCAACCCTACCCAAGGGGGAGTTGTGCGCCGTAGCACGCAACCGGAGGCGATTCCACCCGAGGAGTTAGGAACGGGAACGACAACCGAAGCACAGAGAGTGGATTCTACGGACACGAGCATAACATCGGTATCAGCGGAACGCGACATAACTGCCGCAGCGGGCCGGATAGACCCGGGCATACTCGAAAGGCCTCACTCAACTGTATCCCCCAAGGATCCCCTCTCCAATCCACATGTAGTCCGATTTCTAGAACAAGAACTAAGGAAGTTTGCGGCGTTACACGGAACCACGTCAATCACCGAACATCGTATTACGATGCGGGATGACAGGCCCATTAAGCAACGCTACTACCCAAAGAATCCAGCCATGCAGCAAGTGATCAACGACCAGGTGGATGACTTGTTACGCCAAGGATGCATCGAGCCATCTAGGAGCCCCCACAGAGCACCAATCGTTCTCGTACGCAAGAAAAATAATCAATGGCGGATGTGTGTGGACTATCGCCAATTGAATGAGCGATCAGTCCCCGACGCATATCCACTGCCACGAATGAATCACATCTTAGAACGCCTGCGGAACGCCAATTTCATCTCCACCTTGGATTTAAAGAATGGATACTGGCAAATCCCTATGGCAAAGGACAGCCGGGAATGTACTGCATTTACGGTACCTGGCCGAGGCTTATTTCAATGGAAAGTCATGCCGTTCGGACTTCACTCCGCACCGGCCACGTTTCAAAGGGCACTTGATGGTATCATCGGCCCAGATATGGAACCCTTCGCTTTCGCATACCTAGACGACATTGTGGTGGTGGCGTCAACGTTAGAAAATCATATGGAAGTCCTCGGAGAAGTGTTCAGGAGGTTGCATCGAGCAAACCTACGCCTGAACCCCGAGAAGTGTCTGTTCTTCAGGAGGAAACTCACGTACTTGGGGCATGTCATAAGCAAGGCTGGTATCCACACGGACCCCGAGAAGATCGAAGCAGTGCAGAATTTGAAGCCGCTGTCAACGCTCAAGGAATTAAGGCAGTGCATTGGCCTAGCCTCATGGTACCGGCGATTTGACATCGTCCAGCCTATGACAATACTTCTCCGGAAGGGTCAGAAGTGAGAATGGAATCAACCCCAACAGAAAGCATTCGATGAGCTGAAGGCGAAATTAGTTCAAGAACCAGTACTAGCATGCCCCGAATTCAACCAACGTTTCACCTTACAGACAGACGCGAGCGACTATGGCCTAGGAGCGGTACTAACACAAGAGATCGATAATCAGGAACGTGTCGTCGCGTACGTGAGTAGGCGGTTAGCCAAGGAAGAAGCAAATTACAGCGCAACGGAAAAGGAATGTTTAGCCATCGTCTGGGCCATCAGGAAACTAAGATGCTATCTGGAAGGGTACCGGTTCTCCGTAATAACGGACCATTTGGCGTTAAAATGGCTGAACTCGATAGAAAATCCTTCAGGGTGGATCGCCAGGTGGGCGCTGGAGCTGCAACAATACCAGTTCGACGTGCAGTACAGGAGGGGGAAGCAGAACGTGGTCGCGGATGCACTATCGCGACAACCCACCGAGACATTGCATAGCGCACAAGAGGAAATACCCGCTTGCCAATGGTGGCAACGACGAATGAAGGCCGTGAAGGAGGATCCGAAACAGTTTCCGGAATACCTCGTGACCAACAACCAACTATACCGCCACTTTGGAAGCCGTCACGCAAAAGAGGAACATACCCAATGGAAACTTTGCGTCCCCAAGGAAGACCGCCAGCGAGTGCTACAGGAATGCCACGATAGAGCAACGGCCGGCCATCTCGGCGTCCGGAAGACAGCAACACGAATAGCCCAGCGCTATTATTGGCCTGGATACTTTCGGGACGTTACCAGAGAACGGCTTGGCGTGATCGCAAAAACGTTCATACACGAAAACACCCGAATAATCGTGCCATTCGGCTCAACCGATCAAACTTGCAAATATACGCGAATTCACTGTTGAGTTAAATTCACTCAAATGTGTTCGTATTTTTTGCTCACTGAGTTTATTCACGCTCATGTGAAAACCGATCATTTGGGCGTATGTTCATTCGGCTCAGCATTGAATTTTTTCTTGATTTACTCATGCGCCCAAATTCTTACTCAATTTCGCTCACTGACCAAAAGTTAACGGTGAATAAAATCAGCGTATGCTCATTGAGCACATGAAGCGTGTGTATGCACAGTCTTCGGTACACATAACGGATATTTTTGTTTTGTTTTTCTTTTTGCTGCAGAGCGCGCATTTTCTTTGGCAGGAAACATTGTAACAGACAAAAGAAATCGTCTTGGTCCAAAATCAGTGGACAGCTTACTTTTTTTAAAATCATACTTTAAATCATTTCAATAGATATAAGTTTGAATTAAGTTATAATTAGATTTTGTTCATGAAGCCAAAATATTTTATTTTAATTTTTATGTTAAACATATGTTTACTTATATATGTAAGTGTGAAATAATTTTTTTATTTTATTTTATTAATTTGTTAATTTTTTATTGTTTGATATTCAATATGAAATAAACCATTTAATCTGTTGTGAAGTTAGATATTTTGCTTTTTCACTTTGCACATGCACAATCTCATACGAGTTGATTTATTCCATTTTGATTTTATTCTTATTCAACTCAATCAATACTGAGCCGAATGAACATACGCCCAAATGATCGGTTTTCACATGAGCGTGAATAAACTCATTGAGCAAAAAATACGAACACATTTGAGTGAATTTAACTCAACAATGAATTCGCGTGTATGAGATTTTTATTCACCGGTAACTTTTGTTCAGTGAGCGGAATTGAGTAAGAATTTGGGCATATGAGTAAATCACGAAAAAAGTGAATTTTGCAGATCTCTGGACGTTACCCGCTATATACGACAGTGCGTATCTTGCCAGAAGTACAAGGCCAATCAGCTACAGGCGGCCGGAAAGATGTTGACGCGCCAGGACGACGAACAATTCCACACCGTGTGAGCAGATTTCGTAGGCCCCTTACCGAGGTCTAAGATGGGAAACACCATGCTGTTAGTGCTGTTCGACCATTTCAGTAAGTGGGTCGAACTCATTCCCATTCGGCGAGCGACATCATCAACTTTGGAAAAGGCAGTCAGAGAGAGGATCATCAGTCGATTTGGTACACCGAGGCGGATGGTCTGCGACAACGGAACGCAGTTCACCGCACCATACAGCCCGAACCAAAACCCGACGGAACGAGCAAACCGAACTGCGAAGACGATGATCTCGCAGTACCTGGATGGTCACCAGAACACTTGGGATACACTACTCCCAGAGTTTAGTCTAGCAATCAACTCGAGCGTGTCCGACACCACTGGATACAGCCCCGCGTTTCTGATACAAGGCCGTGAACCACGTCAACCGGGGCTCTCTTCGAGGAAGTCACTCCAGGGACAGGACAACCGGCTCTTTCAATTCAAGAGAAGGCGGACCGGCTACGAGAAACATTCCAGATACCGCAAGCCAACGCACAGAGGGCAGCACTCGAACAGAGTCGCCACTACAACTTGCGACGGAGGGAATGGCGACCAACCATAGGAAGTCAGGTACTGGTACGGTCACACTACCTGAGTAAGGCGGCCGAGGGATTTGCGCAAAGCTGGCCCCGAAGTTCATCGGGCCATTTAAAGTGGTCAGGTTCTTGTCACAAAACGTAGTACGACTCCAACTCGTGGGAGGACGACAGCGACGCACCGCAAACATCTCGGACCTGAAGATGTACCATGAGACACGAGAAAACGATAAAACGAACGGACATTGTTAGATTAAGCTTACCCTTGTATAAACTAAGATTCATACTCCCGCACCGAGAAGGCAGGGTAACTGTTAAGATAGTACTAAGCTTACCGAATCATTTCAGTTGAACCAAATACAAGATGCCAGAGACGCCCGGGAACAGTGGATCACCGAGGGTAGCGAAGTTCCTTATGGCCGCCGCTGGATTCCGCTACCAGATAATCCGGAGTGCGGCAGGCCGCTATACTGTAAAGTCTCGCGGCCCGGAGTAAGGGGGGGGGTGTGAAGAACCGTCTTCACAATAGCGAGGGCGAGCCCAGAGTTCATTATTAGTTTTAAGAACATTTGTTAACTACGTTTATTTTTTAGGAAAATATAGATAGCAAGGAGCTATAGGATAAAGCACTAAGAGTCTTAGTCATATATACCATAGAGGGTGGTAAATAGAGTAGGTAGGGTATAAAAAACGGCAACCCGCTAGCGACAAACCACAGAATAACAAGCAACGGTAAACCAACAAAAGAAACGTAAAACAGACAAAACCATCGCGACGCCGCACAGCAGAAAACAACGACGCCGGCAGCGAACGAGAGCGAGCTACAGAGAGAGAGAGAGAGGCAGCAGACAAACAGTTGCGACGCCGCACAGCAGTAAACAACGACGCCGGCAGCATGCAAGCTACAGAGAACAACCGGAGGGAGACAGAACAGCAATAACCAAAGCAAGATGCAAAACGGCACGCGACAAATGAGAGCGCGCCACTGTCGATCTTGTTGGCAGAGGAGACTGGGAAGCACGCGACAAATGAGAGAGAGCGCTGCCGTCGATCATGTTGGCAGAGGCGACTTGGAAGCAACATGCAGAATTTACGCACTTCACTTGGTTTTTACCGCCGCCAGGAGAAGACAACGACAATGCGTAAGCAGGTAAGCGTGGTTGCCGGCTAGGGAGGTTAGGTTAGGTCAGGTTTTGTGAGACGTGGAGTAGTAAGCATTTAGTGAAGTGAAAAAAAAATAGAACAATAAATCGGAATCTTACAACGAAATTACGCGGCTTGTTAATTTCCCCCCAGTCCATCCAACGACGACGCACAGTGGGACGAATAGGCAAATTACTGCGTTTTACGCGTATATTTGCCAACACAACGGACAGTGGAATCTCGTGCGTTTTCACGTGCAGATTTCCAACGACGACGCACAGTGGGACGAATAGGCAAATTACTGCGTTTTACGCGTATATTTGCCAACACAACGGACAGTGGAATCTCGTGCGTTTTCACGTGCAGATTTCCAACGACGACGCACAGTGGGACGAATAGGCAAATTACTGCGTTTTACGCGTATATTTGCCAACACAACGGACAGTGGAATCTCGTGCGTTTTCACGTGCAGATTTTCAACGACGACGCACAGTGGGACGAGTAAGCAAATTACTGCGTTTTACGCGTATATTTGCCGACGTGGACCTAGGTATCGTACAGGGAGTCCTCATCGTTGGTGTGCCAAACAAACTCTTTCCCACTCAATTGCATCTTACCCTATAATAGTCGCCAATTCTATCGTAGCGACTATTTAGTCTCGCTCCATGGTTCCAGGTTTTATAAATTTCTTATAAAGAGGACTTAGGTAGACTGAGAAATACCCCAGCCTTTAGAACTTCTTTACAAAGAAAAGTCGTTTATGAGAAAAAATAAATCGAAGAGCACCTCTACTCCAATAACAGTAAAAGGAAGTGGACTCATGCAGTTGAATAATACAAAGAGTAACTATATCTATTGGGATGATCCTAACTTTTAATATCATCACAATCAGCCGGACATAATAATCATAACAATGAGATTATTTCTATTATAGAAGAGTTAAGGGAGCCCAATATTATATATTAAGAAAAGAGATTTTAATAAAAAATTACATATATATAAAGCATATTCTATACTAAATTGTTGTTATTCATTCACCATCCTTCAATGAGCAAAGTCGTTATAATTTTTTAATATTGTAATTTATGAGTGCTCGATGTGGCAGCATAATATGAAAAAAAAATGGCTAAAATAACTCGAATCTTGTTTATTGTTTAGAGGAGGGCGAAATTGACTAGTCATAAATTGGCGGGTGCCAATATCTTCTGCTGTTGCTGTTGCTGTGGGTGGAGTAGAAGCCGGGCTAATTTAAATAAAGGCGCGCGATACTGCGTTTTGTGATTTTAAATTTGTTTATTTGTTATTGAAAAAGAGCACACGCGAACAGTGTGCGGGGTGACAAAAGTAACTTTTGGAAAATTTGTAACAAAAGAACGATGGCGAGTAAAAGTCGCGTACAATGTAAATGGCGCTTTACATTAGAATGCCAGTCACTTCCATCAGTGTGACCGTCGTCTGTTAAGGTGGAAATCCACTCCCACACTTCACCTGTTCACCCTGTGGCGTGAACATTATGAAAAAGTATACTTCGACTAATATTTTAATCAAGGATAAAATCATACGTTTCCGAACTACAACATATTAATGTTAATACCAATTATGGATAAATTTTCACGATCTTTTAACTCTGCTAGGGGATCTTCTTATAAAAGTAATCAAACTGATGCTTTCATTATAAAGTATTTTAAAAATTCAATAAAAGAGTTGCAAACTAATGTTGAACAACGCATGGAACGTGAAAGAAATGTATTTCATATCATGTTTAATGTTTTAACTAGTAAATATGAAAATCTATTAGCAAAACAAGAAGTTCTCTTAAAACTACATTTTGAAAATGAATTGAAAAATGCTATTGAACAATTTAAGATCATAAATGGTGATTTTGAGTCAAGACTCCGTAAGAGTGAAACACATTTTGAACAAATTAAATTTAAATTACTTAATGATAAAAAAGTGGTATAAAATATTAAAAATACTGCAAACAATGAGTAAGAAAGATATTGTTAATGAGATTCATCAACAAGCGCGTAAAAATTTTCGACGACGCCATATTGTTATTAAAAGGTATAGACGATCTATCGCAAGCTGACTTGGTTGAAATGAGTGTCGACTCTTAATCAAATAATGGATTTAAATTTCTACTCACAATCACTGATACATTTTCAAAATTCGCTTGGGTTGTCGCTATAAAAAATGAAAGTGGAAAAGACGTAAGAACTGCGATCGAAGGAGTTGTTAAATTGGGACGTATACCGAAAAACCTGCAGACTGACGATGGAAAAGAGTTTTTCAAGCCCTGATGAAATTAAAAAATATTAACCATTATTCAACGTATAGTGTATTGAAGGCATCAATTGTTGAGCGTTTTAATCGAACTCTTAAAAACATGATGTGGAAGGAGTTTAGCATTAATTGTTCTTACAAGTGGATTGAATTATATGGAGAGTTGGTTGACAAATATAATAATTCAATTCATAGGACTATTAAAATGAGTCCTATTCAAGTCAGCAAGGCAAACGAGCGCAGTCTGTTAAATACAATTTATAATAATGATGATAAAAAAATATTTGAAAACCCCACGTTTAACGTTGGTGATAATGTACGCATAAGTAAATATAAGAATGTATTTGAGAAAGGCTATACACCCAACTGGACTACCGAAATATTTAGAATCAGACAAGTACAAAACACACATCCAAGAACATATTTATTAGAAGACAATCAAGGATGTGAAATTAAAGGGTCTTTTTATAAAGAGGAATTGAGAAAAACCAAGTATCCAAGCAGCTATCTAGTAGAGCAAATTATAAGGAGAAAAGGGGCTAAAGTATTAGTAAAGTGGCTTGGTTTCTCAAGTGAGCACAATAGTTGGATTGATAAGGATGATGTTTTATGAGTTCAAATAAAAGAAACTACAAACGTTATATTGTAATCAGTACATCTAATACCATCAAAATGTCACTATCAAAGGAATATGAATGTGCTTTAGTAAATTTTCATTCATATAATTCTATAGCAAATGTTAATGCAAGTAATACTCGTTTTTATTATGATAATAAAGTAATTTCAGTTCCAACTGGAGCCTATGAATTTACAGATATAATTAACATAATAAGCGCAGAATTCACCAGAAAAGGAAATAATATTGAGGATTTGATAATTGAGACAAACAAATAATGTAAGAATCGAATGTAGTATTGTGAAATCATCCTTACCTTACACGAATTTGCTGTAAATGTCGCACCAGGATATAAATTGATTGAAGTCCCTAAGAATCTTATCTATTTACCAGTGAACACTAAAAAGATAGGTTCTCTAACAATTCGAGTACTTGATCAGGACGGAGACTTGATCGATTTTCGTGGTGAAGAAATTACAATACGCTTGCACTTGAAGCCTTAATAAATATGATAAAAGCACTAACAGTCAGCCATTTGTTAAGGAGACAAAACGCATTACAAACACTAATCTTACAATACAAAATAAACTATTTCTAAAGTCGATTGGGCTAAAAGTGAAGAATATTTAAAGGGAAGTAATAAATATTGAAGAGAAACCATTTTTTTTTTAAATCATTTCAAAGAAAGAATATCATACATATTCATCATATTTGCAAACATTTTATAACAATGATGAAGTTAGGATATCTATTCAAAATCAAGATTTATATGTACTACCTTGTGAGAGTTACATTAATGTTGAAGGATTTATATCTAATATTACACCTATTAAAGCGGTAAAAGGTAAACTACTAAACAATTGCGTTTCATACCGTTTTGAAGAAATGCATTATGAAATCAATGGTATTGAAATTGATCGCACTCGCTATGTTGGTACTACTACAACATTGAAAAATTTGGTGTCATTGAATAAAGAAGAAAGTGATATGCTTGTAAATGCTAGGTGGTTTCTTAATGATCAAGTGGATGCTGAGTATTTCAACTTTTCTTTACCTTTGAGAAAAGTGCTTGGTTTCGCTGAAGACTTTAAGAAAATGGTTGATAATTGCAAGCATGATTTGATTTTGATTATGAATAAGGATTTCAACAGATCATTATACAAGGCAACAGATGAAGTAACTCAAAAACTTATTATCACAAATATTACATGGAAAATTCCACATATTCAACTAAGCGATAGAGCTAAACTGAAACAGTTGAATTTGATAAAGTATGGCAAACCTCTGAGCATTCCATTTCGTAGTGGATGGAACTAATCATATTTGGCATGTTAAATTAGCAGCATCTACAGAACGTCCACGATATGCTATAATATTATTGCATTTGAAGAGAAAGATAAAATTATTCATTTTAATTTGAGGAATTTGAAAGTATTTTTAAATTCAGAATCCTTTCCTTATGGAGATATGAACTTGAAATTTGATCATGGCCGAATTGTAACTCTCTATGATATGTATAGCAATTTCCAATCTAGTAATTATATAAAAGAGACTTCAGAGCCACTTCTCTCAATGCCACAGTTTAAGGATAATGCACCAATTTTTGTTGTAGACCTTTCATATCAAAATGAAATGGTTAAAACAGGTTCTATCGAAATAAAAATTCAAATTGAGACTGAAAAAAATACTTCAAAGGCTACCAAAGTATATTGCGTTTTAATTCATGAACGTTTAGTTGAGTACACACCGTTGACAGATATAGTTAGAAAAGTTCTATAAGCAGAAGTATATTTAATAAAAATGAAACTCACAAAGCAGCAAATTGAGGAATTTTTAAATGAGTTTAAGGACGTTATATATTTTCAAGACTTGAAAATTTTAAATATTGCCAATCCCTATGTTGAGAAACATGAGAAGGATATGCTGACTATTTCCCATGCTCGAAGATCATGTGACGCTATAAACTTTTAAATAAGCGAATATGTAATACACAATTTTAGAATTAAATAAGTAATTTATTTATATCTTTTCAATAAAAATAATTTCATTTTCACAATAAAGTAAAAATAAGAAAAAACAAGAAAAAAATGTTATCTTCGGCTAGCCGAAGATTAAATACCCTTGCAGATACGCATATTGCGTTAATTTTATTTTTATCGGTAATTGTTCCAACAGTAGCTATATGTTATAGTAGTCCGATTTGAATGAAATTTGGTCAACACATTGGGAATGATAACAAATGCATATTGCATGAATTTGGTTGAAATCGCTCAATAGACATAGAAAATTTTCATACCAAGCATTTCAACCGATTGTTCCTATGGCAACTATATGATATAGTGGTACGATCTGGATAAAATTTGGTCAGCTTATGGAAAATGGTAAAGAATGCATTTTGCGAGATTTTGGTTCAAATCGTTCAAGAGACACTGAAAATTTTCATACTAAGCATTTTCAGCATTTTTAACCGATTGTTCCTATGACAGCTATATGATATAGTGGTCCTATCTGAATGATATTTGGTTTGCACGTCGGATTTAGTATAGTATATAGACTCAGTTCGGTGGAGCTAGCTCAAGCAAAAATTTTTTTTGAACCGATTGTTCCTATGGGAGTTATATGATATAGTGATCCGATCTGCCCGATTTTAACATATGAACTGCGTGCAGAGAGAATACACATGTGTATCATATTTCATCACGATAGCTTTACAACTGAGAGACTAGTTCGCATAGAAACAGACGGAGAGACGGACAGAAGGACCGACGGACAGACGGACATGGCTATATCGACTCGGCTGTTGATGCTGATCAAGAATATATATACTTTATGGGATCGGAAACGCCTCCTTCATCGTGACAAAAACAATATACCCTCTGCAAGGGTATAAAAAAAATTAAAATAATGACGATTTTATTTATTATCTACTGTTTTCTTAATGTGTATTTTATAAATGAAAAGCTGAAAATGTAGAAGTTGTTTTTAAAAGTGGTTTAAAAATAAAAAATGCAAGAAAAATTTAAAATGTTGAAAATTGTTTATTTATTAATTTATATATGGGATATAGTTGATCACACCCATGGAGACCAATTCTCGTTGAGAGGACTATAAGACCGATATTCCTCATCCAAGAAATCCATGTCCTGGGAGTTAAAAAATATATGCATGGGTGAGGTGATCGCCAAGTCCTCCATTTCCCACTCGTCCATTTCCAGCTCATCCGAGTCAGCCAAGTCAGCCAATTCCCACTCATCCATTTCTTCAAATGTCGGTCCAAGTGGAGTTGCGATGAAGTCCTCATTGTACTCCAAATGCCCCTCCATGTTCCAAACGTCGTTCCCCCAAACCAAGTTTGGTCTAAGAGATATAGGGATGAGATCCTCGTTGTGTTTTAGTGGGATGCACATTCTTGTATTCGATGAGAAAATCGTATTAAAGGAATGTCGAAGTATGAGCTACTTTTATTTAGATTTGTCTTAAGCAGAATTTTCTTTCAACATTTTCTAGCAGGATTTTGCAGGCAGAAATCATCTTTATTCTTAGAATAATTATTGTTGAGCATCATATCATTTCATGTGTTTCATCTTACCGACCACTTCTCATCTATTTTTTATTAAGGTTTCAAGTTGTGGACTTTTTCCTTTTTTATCTATGGATATGCATGGGTAACTCTGGATATGTCTGATCGTGTTCCCAAATAGACCCAATTTAACTATTTTTATTATGGTAACAACATGTTGACACTTTCCCTTTTTATCTATGGTTAGCTCTGTTGGAGATGTTTGAGCGCGAGCCAACATGGGTCCTTGCAGGTGAACATAAAAATCTATCAGCATGTGCCCTAGCAGGTGAACAGCAAAAACATACATACATACATACCTAACAAGCAATGAAAATATCATCCCTCATAACAACCTAAACATAAGAAAAAAACCTGTTTTAAGTAAAAAACTCATCCCCTAATCCGGATTGGTAGTTATACACGGAGAGAAAATCAACCCTAGAACATGTAATTCAAGCGATCGTGTGTAAGGATGTTTAAAAAGGAGGTTGTTGTATATGAGAGTGCGGGAAAAGAAAAATGGAGAGGGGAAAAGAGAGAATATCAAAATAGGACTATTACTCCCCCTCCTCCACCTTACCCACTTGATCACGCTGCTCACTTGCTCACTCTGCTCACTTGCTCACTCTGCTCACTTGCTCACTTGCTCACTTGCTCACTTGCTCACTTACGCACTTGCTCACTTATTTGGCCCCCCCAATTATATACTACTGTTGGCTCATCATCCAGGGAGGGGTGAGTTGCCATCTTTTTGGTCCCTCTCCAGTCTTACTAATTGTTTTTGTCTGGAAACAAAAAGAATTAGCGCCAATTTGTGCGTGGCTCTTCCACTTTCCGAGCTGCAAGTCACCTGCGCTTTCAGTGTTGACCAACGAGCAGTCAACAGATCAGCTGTGCTGTTAACATCCAATTAACAGAGCTGCATTGTGTTTTTTTTTTTTTCTTCGTCATACTTTTGGTCGTCCCGAATTCAATTGCCCCCTTTTAGGCTGTGCCAAATAAATCCGATCTCGGATCGCTATGGAGGAAGAGGAGCAGTGGGCTTTCGGCAAAAGCTCATCGCTTCAACGGAGGCCATCTACTCCGTTGTCTGCACCTCCGAGCTTCCCAATAGCCCCAGTGAAGGGTGGTGCAATGCACTCTCTTAGAAGGCCTTTCAAGTTGGTTTAACAACCAGTGATACATCACGACGATACGTCGCGACGAGATTATGAAACTTGCCAGCCTTCAAAAGCTAGCCCTTAAGTTGAGCTCCGTAGAAGTGGTCAGCACAGCGGCACAAACAAATCCGTCGATAGCAAGCCGCAACACCGTCGCACAGTTGGGTCACCATAGACCAAACAACAAAGCTGTAGTTATCAACGATAAACGCGTTGATCATACTTCTAAGCGGAAAAGGGATTCAACATGGTGCCAACGGAAAACCCCACCCAAAAAAACTAAAGGTTATTTTTTTTAATTATGGATGTTGATGTACTAACGAGACAGTACATTCAAGTGGCCCAGCAACACCAAGCAACGTGCTTGTTAGCGCGCGGAACCCTGCAGACAATGCAGCCACCTCCCGCCCAACCGGCCGAGGGCACACCGCATAACGTACGGCTACGAAAAACGCGAAACGAGTTTATTTGTTAAAAAAGAATTACAATATATAAAAATACAATACAATACACATAATATAATAGTTTAAACTATATTAATCAAGATCTAGATAGGTGACAGAGAAGAGAAGTTCTAATTAAAGGGATTGAAGTAGAACTACCTACAACTCGAGATAGTTTGTTGTAGTTACTACACAATACCCGGAAAGGGTTATGTAAAGCAAAATTAGTAGTACAAGGTTGAAGAGAGAGGGGAAGAAAGTTTCTAGTGGGTCTGATCGGAACAGCGAAACTAATCTGGCTAATTAATTCAGAAGAATCAATCTCACCGTTGATTAGTTTGTGTAAGAAAATTAAACCGAGCACTGTTCTACGATCAGGCAAAGAAGGAAGATTTATTAGTAAAAGTCTACTATGGTAGGATGGCAAGCGTATATTAGGGTTCCAGTTAAGGGCCCTTAAGGCAAAAAGAAGGAATTGTTTTTGTACAGATTCTATTCTATCTATATGAATCCTATATTGGGGAGACCAAATACAAGATCCATATTCAAGAATAGGACGTACCAAGGAAGTATAGAGTGTTTTTGTTAAATAGGGATCGTTAAATCTTTCGACCAGCGCTTTATAAAGCCCAGGACGACAAAAGCAAGATTAGTAATTGATAAAACATGCTTATCAAACTTAAGCTTTGGATCCATAAGGATACCCAAATCAGTGACCGACTCAATTCTTTGAAGAGAATTGCCATTCAAAATGTAATTGTTTAAAAATGTAATTGTGACTGACTGCAGATGGCAGATCATTAATGAACAATATAAATAGCAAAAGACCGAGATGGCTTCCTTGCGGAACGCCTGAAGTAACCTGAACAAATTTCGATAATGAATCTTTAAAAAAAACCTGTTGTGTTCTAGAAATTAGGTAATTCGAAATCCAAAGAATAAAATTATAGGAAAAGCCCAAAAGATTGAGTTTATGTATTAAGAGGTTGTGGTTAACGAAGTGAAAAGCTTTACTAAAATCTGTGTAAATGTCGTCAGTTTGCAACTTTTTATCAAAACCCTGCAGTGTGAATGATGTAAATTCTAACAGGTTAGTTGTTGTGGATCTATATTTCACAAACCCATGTTGGAAGGGTGAAATCATAGATATACAGAAGTGTTGCACTTGAGAAGTTATCAATTTCTCAAAAGTCTTGGGAATAGCCGACAACTTGGAAATACCTCTATAGTTGCAGGCATCGGATTTGATTCCTTTTTTATGAAGAGGAAGAATGAAAGATGATTTCCAAATTTCAGGGAAACAGCATGATTTGACGGACAATGTAAATAGTTTATGCAAGGGATTTAACAGGTCATCTGCACAATTTCTTAGCACACAGCCTGGGACTCCGTCCGGCCCTGGTGAAAAAACACGTTTGATAGATTTCAAACTATGTAAAAGCGAACTTTCATTAATTACTGGTGCAAAATTGCAATTGAAAGAATTTATTTGATAAGAATAAGATAAATCAGAATTATAGTTAAGCTTACAATAAGTTGTTTGAAAAAATTGGCAAATAAGTCGGCGATAGCCTTATCTGAATTAGCAGTTTCTTTACCAAAAACTACACTGGATGGAAGCGTTGATGATTTACGCTTCGAATTGACGAAGCTATAAAACCGTCTAGGATTCCTTCGAAACTTTTGCCCACAGTCAGTAAGGTATTCCTTATAACAACGGTCGTTCAAAACATAGAAATCAGATCGAGCAATCAGATAGCGAGAGAGATACAGAGAAGAGCCAGTTTCCCTGAATCTCTCATAAAATCTCGCCTTTCTATTTTTAAATAATGTTAACTCTCAGGAAAACCAAGCAGGCTTGTTAGACCTGGTTGGAACACAGAGTGGAACACAGACATTAAGAAAGGAATTTAAGGTATTATAAAAAATTGTGATTGCGCTATCCATATCTCTACACATGAACAGCCCGGACCAGTCAGTCTGGGATAACAGTACGTTTAGTTTAAAAAAGTCGGCTTTCCGAAACTGACGGGATCGCCTAGTAGATATTCTACTAGAACAGATATTCTACCAGAGATGGTTGATATGGATCTTCAGGATTGGATAATGGCGTGGTACGGGAAACAGAAGAGCAGGATGGATCCAAAATCCAAAATGGGATAGCATTGATCTGAAACAATGAAATTCCAAACAAATCGTCAAGAAAATCGTGCTGGGTCAAAGGAGTGATCACAGCAGAGTCAGAACACCAAATCCATGTAGTACCTGCGATATTAAAATCGCCGAGAACCACAAGAAAATCACGATCGGATAGCAAAGAGGCGACTGATTTAATAGCAGAAAAATGTAAAAGATACAGAGAAGAGTCGGAAGAAGGGGGAATATAGGAACAAGTAATGAAAACACTAGTGTTATTTAGGCACAACTTAATAGCAACAAATTCAATATCCATAGAGCCATCGATTATAACTTCTTCCGAGGATAAGTTAACATCAACGGCAATAAGCACACCTCCACCACGGCGAGATGCGCGATCTTTTCTATAGATAGAGAATTTATTGGAAAGTACTTCAGAGTCTAGAATGTCGGGCCTTAACCATGTTTCTGAAAAGGCCACGACATGAAATGGAAAGGACAGGCTGTTTAAATAAATATTGCTTAGCTTACTACAAAGACCTCTAACATTTTGATAGGCAAACGAAAGGGAAGAAGTTAGTTTTTTCCGGCATCAGAGGCCACTGTAGTTACTTCCGTGGGAGCAACAGCAGTGATAGACTCATTGATTGATTCGACAACTGCAACAGTGTTAACAGTTAACAAATCAGAAACTACTGATTCGGGGTTCGTGGCGACAACTGGGTAGAGTAAAGTTGCCATCACTACTAACACTTATGTTCGGAGATGGGGATGAAAAATTTATAAGAGAAGGTGCGGACGAAGTTGATATGTGAGGAGGGACAGAAAGTTCATTGGGGCCAATTGACAATCTAAAGTTGGCCTTTTTATCCTTTGGAAAGTCGTTCAAGAATTTTAAGTCTTTAAACTCCATATCCAAAGCTGTGAAACTATCGGACAGACTTTTAAATTTGCCATATAGATCCGCAAAGCCACTTTAAGTGTGTCTCATGAAGCTCATCATGTCTCTTTCGACATCCCTGCATGCTTCACATGTCCACTTTAAACCTGATTTAGACTCAATCAGATCAATTATCCGGCCGTTGAGGCCAGCACATTTTTCATGTGAAACATTTTCACATAACCAGCCACAAAAACAAAACCCACCTTGACATTTGTTCGAACCTGGCAATTGGACTTATAACAGACGTACATGTTTGAGTTCATTAGTAAAAAAATAAAAAATAATAAAAGAAAAATATATGGGAGATAAAAGGCACTGTTGAGAAATTGATTGAAAAAGAACGTAGGCAAACTAGAGTTAATGTGACAAGCTACAGATGTTTACTTACGACAATAACAAATGTAATTCACAAAAACAAAATACGCGCGCGCGCGACGACCGAAATCAAGAAAAACGGAAATAACCGGCCAACACAAAAACAAGATAAATGAGCGCGGTAAAACAGATGAGAGCGCGTCGAGAGCGTAAATAAAGAAGAGAGCACGAAGATAGTTGCGAGATAAAATTCTACACAAACAAAATGTTAGTGCAAGCAACGGCGTAAATTTACAAAAACAAATTCACAGCGACAAGCAAGCGCAGAATTAAATAAAACAGAATATTTGGCTGTGGACTTGTTGTTGCCTTTAAAACACAAATTATTTAAAATTGGTTTTATAGTTAATTTAAACAATGTATCAACACAACCGATGTATCGCACACTGTTACTAAAGGATTAAGCCAGAAAAATCAAAAATCAAAATTGAGTGTTTAAACGAGGAAAAACTGGAAAAAAGTAAGAAACGATGTAAAACACGTCCGTCAGCGAGAGCGAGTCGAATCGATCAGTCTATGCCCAACACTCTATGGCAAAGGAATCACCAGTGGCTGTTGCAGCAAGCCAACAGGCAACTCCCAGTGGACCAAACTCTAGGTGGACCAAAATGAGTGACGTCAAAGGAGCCGTACGCGCCCCTGTGCCGATGCCATTGCAATATCTGGAGCAGACCTAGCTGCGTTGGCTCCGACATCTTAAAAATCATCAAGATTGTCACGATCGCTGTTGCGTACTTATACCGTGTGCAAGAGTATACTGAGTTTGTACTTGACCGGTTGAGTGTTACTGGATTAGTTGATTAGTAACTCGGTTAGCAATTAATCATTGGTAGTCAGTGCTGATTACTTTTGTCAGTGTGTATGTGCATTGAGTTGTTTGGAAAAGGGAAGCGTGGTAACATGTCAATATGGAAAATAAAACAGATTATAATGAGACTATTGGGGATGTCGACGAAAATTGCCTTAGTGCACGTTTAACACAATTGTTCTCACAACTAGAGAAAGTTGAGGCCGACATCGAGCGTCAGCGGATGTCATTGGCTAATAAAATGGTGAAACCTAGTAAGTTCGAAATACAGTGCCGAATTAATTTTCTTAACCCATACATATCCAAGGCAATGGATTTGCAATCGCAAATAGACGTGATAGACCCAGATAATGACAGCCGAGCTATGCTGGAAGAAACATGCATTCCTGCACGGTCATCATATATGGCTGCTCTTAGCAAACTTGAAGTTGTTTACCGTGTTCCAGTGTCTCATTATTCGACCTTACCCAAACTGAAGTTGCCTAGTTTCAGCGGCAAGCTTTCAGAATATAAGCAATTTATTAGCCTTTTCGAAAGTTTGGTAGACTCAGATCGTTCTTTATTGAATATCGAAAAGTTCAATCACCTAATATCATGTCTATGAGACGAGGCTCCGGGAACGATAAGGGCTTATCAGGTCTCTGATACAAATTATTCGAAAGCATTAGAGAGTCTGAAGCAGGTCTACGACAATAAATGCCTCGTTTTTTTTTACACACTCTTCCAGCTATTTGACATTGAGCCGATCAGTGTCTGCGATTTTTGAATCATTGATGTCAATTGGAGATGAAAAATATTTCGCCAATGCAGTCCTGATTCATCTTGTAATGTCAAAAGTAGATCCCAGCACAAGGACGAAATATGAGGAGCAGATAGATTGCGACTCGTTACGGCAATGCTCCGATTGTGTTGTAGGGTTGAACATGCGATACCAGCATCTGTCCGCTGAAGAAAGCTCCAAATCCAGGTTGAAATTCAAGTCGGACCTTAAGCCTGTGAAAGAAAAGTCATCTTTTGCTTTAACAAACGCTGAGACACAAGTTGAACCCAACTGCAAGTTATGTAAAGCCAACCATTTAATTGAAACTTATCAGAGTTTTGCCTATTTGCCAATTAACGAAAGGTAAAATTTCGTGAAGCCGAATCAACTGTGCATAAAATGTTTGCATCCAGTACACAAAGTGTCCAATTGTACTGCGTCAAAGTTCAGAGTATGTACTCGGCCTCACAATACGCTCCAGCACAAGTACTCTGAAAAACAGCAACCAGCTGCTCCTCCTGGTCATGTAAGCCATGTTGCAAGCGATGTTGACAAGGTTATTCTTGCAACAGCGGTTGTGACTATCCGCGAGAGATTTGGCGAGGAGAGAAATGGTAGAGCTTTATTAGATTCAGGTTCACAAGTGAACTTCATGACGGAGCTATTGGCTCAGTCGTTGAGGCTTCAACGCAAAAATAAATGTTTGATAGTGACCTCAGTCGGGCAGTCAAGCTTGGTTGCAGCCAGACCATGACCTTTCCATTAATCGATGGAAGGTTCCAACAAATGTAGAACTGGCTGATCCGGAATTCCATAAGCCTCAGCGAATAGATCTGCTCTTGAGAGCCGATTCCTTCTTTGATTTGCTGTGCACTGGACAAGTAAAACTGTCAGACAATGGTCCAGTATTGCAAAAAACCTTGCTAGATTGAGTAGCATCAGGGAGGTGCAAGAAATTATGAGCCAATAACCCTGTATGCTATGCTATAATGCACCCAAGAGAGGAGACCAGGCTTGAGGGTTTTGTTAATCGATTCTGGGAACTGGAATCTATACCAGAATTAAGCGTAGCAGTAAAATACTCAACACAACACTTGGCATGCGTCGTCCAATAGCCAAAAAATGGTTTTTGTCGTTAGAGCGTAGAGCCTCCAGAGACTAAGAATTGAAAGAAATGTACACAAGTTTCATGAAAGAGTACTTGGTCACATGTCCGCCATAGGTTCAGAACTTCCACCAGGACCACACTAAGTCATTCCACCCCAGTGCGTCCTGAGACCTGAAAGTAGTTCCGTCGAGGTCAGAGTAGTTTTTGACGCGTCTTGTAAGACAACTTCGTCGCAACCATCATTTGGCGCGAAAACCCGTCGGATGAACTAATGATAAATAGATTGAACACGGTAACTTATGGTACTGTATCCGCACCGTTTTTAGCCATCCGATGGTAGCCATCGGAACTGGGATTGCATCATAAAGACACCCATGTTCTTGGATCTAAAGTCTCGAATTGAATCACATTGAAATCCCTAGATACGCTCACACCAGCTCAGACACAAGCATACAAGTGCATGGATTCGCGGATGTATCCAGTCAAGCATATGGGTGCTGCATATATGTTCGTGCTAACGACGGTGACAGTATCGTTTCCCGATTGCTGACTGCAAAGGCAAAGGTGGCTCCATTGAAAACGATGTCAATCCCCAGACTTGAATTGTGTGCAGCACACCTGTTAGCCCAATTATGGTTCTCCATAAAACATATGCTGAACCACTGTTGAATTGAGAGTGTGAATTTCTGGACAGATTCAGAAATCACACTACATTGGGTAAACACGTCTCCGTCATTATTAGCAACATTCGTGGCTAATCGAGTTGCAGGCATCCAAGAGATGGCCATTGATGTATCTTGGCGACATGTGCCAACATCGTTAAATCCAGCAGATTTATCTTCGAGAGGGTGTGACACTCGTGAACTAGTTCATTCTATTTGGCTAGAAGGCCCATCATTCCTCTGCAGGGAGCAGGAACATTGGCCCCAAAATCGACATTTTTCCATGCCTGAAGACCTTTAGAAGATTGAGTATAAAAAGTCTGCAATCGTTTGTTTGGCCACCAGCTGTGACTGGTTATCGAAGTTCGTGTCTCAGCATGTCAGAAAATTGAGAGAATCATGGCGGATATGTATCGATTCATCAGGAAATCAACCAGAGAGGTATAAGCTGTCGTGCTTGGACACAAGGAGTTAGATTTCGCATTCTTAAAGTTGCTTGAGTTGGTTTAGCGATCGGAGTTCAGCGTGGATTATGACAAACTGAAAAAGGGTCAAATGGTTCAACCTGGTTTTCAGTCGCTGACTCCGTTCATACACAAGTCTGACGAGTTCGAAAAACAAGTTTCATTGATTCGTTTAGGAGGGAGATTGCTAAACGCGCCGTTAGAATACGATGCTAGACTCGCGATTTTGATGCCAAAGAATTCTCTGGTGGTGGGTTTGTAAGTGCGAGAGCTATATACTAAGAATTGTCATGCTGGAGCTAAGACCATGACTGCACAACTTAGGCAGCGCATATGGCTCGTTAATGCTCGTCGTGAGTGCACGCAGATAGTGCGAAAATGCGTGCACTGTTTTAGATACAAACCAAAGATAATGGAGCAAGTAATGGGTAACTTTCCGGCGGATCGCCTTTCCGGCGTCCACCCATTTAATATTTGTGGGGTGGTTTTTTGCGGGCCTATAAATGTGTCATTGCGAATTAGAGGAAGATGTATGTTGCAGTTTTTGTGTGTTTTGCTTCAAAGGCTGTTCACCTGGAACTTGTGCCTTACCTATCGACTAATGCGTTTATTTGTACCCTAAACAGTTTCATCGCGAGGCGTGGCGTCCCAGTCCGGCTATACTCGGACAACGGCACCAACTTCGTCGAAGCGAGCAACCTAGCGAGGGAATTCCACCGGACGTTCAGCAGGCAGCAGACGAAGCTGCAGTCGTACGCAGCAGAACGCGTGATGCAGTGGAAATTCGTCCCCCCAAGAGCGCCTCACTTCGGAGGCTTGTGGGAGGCCGCCGTGAAGTCGGCAAAACACCTGCTCCTGCGGCAGATCGGCAGCGCGTCCCTCACCGAAAGCGAGGTCAGAGGGCACCTGGCCGACGTGGAGGCCATCCTCAACTCGCGGCCGTTGATGCAGCTCGGCAGCGATCCGAACGACGGGGAGGCCTTAATCCCAGGCCATTTCATCATCGGTCAGCCGCTTCGTTCGCTGCCGCGCGGGTCGGAACAGGACACGTAAGCAGCGGAATTTCGTGCTGTCACAGGTGGCAGCTGTTGTGCGCGCTCAGACAGCGCTTTTGGCAAGCGTGGTCGAAGGACTACGTTCTGAGCAGCGAGCGAAATGGGCGGAGGATCGCGAAGACGTGCAGGTCGGCGATTTGGTCCTCATCCACGAGGACAACACTCCGCCCCAGCGATGGTTCATGGGGAGCGTCGTCGTCACGATGCCAGGGGGAGACGGTCGCGTCAGGGTGCCCGGCACTAGGACCGCAGTGGGCGTCCTCAAGCGCCCAATACATAAGATGGCGAGGATGCCAATGTATTGAAGGCAAGGCCCTCAAGGTGGCCGGCATGTTAAAGCGTAGATTAAGTTAGGTTAATTAAGAGAAAACTCATTGAATTTGTAGTTTAAGTAGGTAAGAGATCAATTGAAGTAGCTTTAAATCATGCAAGTGAAATTTCTCTAATACTAAGTTAGCCTAAGAGCTCTGCGCAAATGTAAGCGCAGCAGCAAATTCAGTTTCGTTGTTATATCGATCGTTTGCGTTTCAGCCACCGACACGCCTTTCCGTACACCTCGAGTTGCAATTTGTTTTATCTAACCTTTTTCGTTTTCAATTTTTCACAGATATTTGCACAAACCCAATATACTCTTGCAGAGAGAATAAAAAATTATTTAATTTTGAATTAAAGGTAGGAGATATCTCACTCAAAAACAAGTAAGAAAAGTACAGTCGAACACGCCCGACCGTATAATACTCTCTGGTTTTATTCCCAATTATAATGCTTAAATCGGTATCCGGATATTACAATAGATAGTTATTGTATCAGAACACGTTAAAACAAAAACAAGAAAGAAAAGTACAGTCGAACACGCCCGACCGTATAATACTCTCTGCTTTTATTCCTAATTATAATGCTTAAATCCGTATCCGCATATTACAATAGATAGTTCATGTATTAGAACACGTATGTACATACAAATTCGTTTAACGTTAAATGTATGCACATACATATTTGTGTATGAATACTATTGGTCGGCATGACTAGCGCCGTCTCTCTCGCACTCATTGCTCTCGAATAAAATCTTTGTTGCTTCATTTCTTTCTTGTTTATGGTCGGATTCTTACAAAACTTTCAGGTGATAATTTGACATGATACGTCTTCAAACGAATCATAAATAACAACACTGTACGATAAGGATAAATGCTTTAAAAACGGCATGCAAGTTTAAAATTTTCTATTATTTCTTGCGGAAAAAGGGGGCGTGGCAGACCAAAACTTGATGTCATTGCATTTATGCGATCTCTAGGAACACGTGTACCAAAATTGGTATTCCTAGGTGCCATAGTTACTGAGATATTCGCCGAAAACATAGATTTTATCCGAGGTGTGACGGGTATTTTACTTATTGTGGGCGAATGAGGCGTGCCATCGAAAAAAAAAAAATATTCTTGTATTGACTGACTAAATATCGAGTCGATTGAGACCAAACTCGAACTTGTAGCTCTTACCATCTCTGAAATCTGTGTGTTCATACGGACAGACGGACAGACAGACAGACGGACAGACGGACATGGCTGTATCGACTCGGCTTGTGATGCTGATCAAGAATATATATACTTTATGGGGTCTGCCACTCCTCCTTATACCTGTAAATTGGTATTCCTAGGTGCCATAGTTACTGAGATATTCCTTCTGCCTGTTACAAACATTTGCACAAACCCAATATACTCTTGCAGAGAGTATAACAAAACAGGTTATAAGCTAGATTTTAAATACACTGCACCTTAGAAGGTAAAAAGCGTAAAAGAAAACGATAACATAATAAATTTACCCGTTACTCGTAGAGTACAAGGGTATATTGCAGTCGTTGGAATGTATGTAACAGGCAGAAGAAGGCCTATAGATAGTTCTCGTATTAGAACACGTTAAAAAAAAAAAAAACAAGAAAGAATGCTATAGTCGCCACGCGACTTTAGGATACCCGTTACTCAGTTTCAATATGTAATTAAGAATGGGTAATGATAATAATATTAGTGCAATAGTTTAGGGGATGACTAAGATAGCTTGGAAAACACAGAAAATGTTCACACAATTTTATGATCAGGGCATATTTTTGACAGATTGTTTCTATGGGAGCTATACGATATAGTAGTCCGATTTGGATCAAACTTGGTCAGTATGTTTATGTTATTAATAAATGTACTCTGTGTCAGTTTCATTAAGATAGCTTGGTAAATACCAAAAATGTTTATACAAATTCATTCCAAGAGCGAATTTTTGACCGATTGTTCCTATGGGAGCTATACGATATAGTAGTCCGATTTGGATCAAACTTGGTCAGCTTATGTATGCCATAGATACATCCTATGTGAATTTGGTTCGGATAACGTAACTAATAAAAAAGTTTTCTATACAAAAACATGCTATTTTTACCTGCTTTTACCTTTATATGAACATAGAACGCCCTAAAGAGGGCGTGTCCAAAAACAAAAACAAACTTGTACTGCTTGCAAATTGTATCTTTCATTTGCGACCTCTCGGGTCTTTCTAGCTCTTATAGTTGCTGAGATCCTTTTGTTCATACAGACGGACGGTCGGACAGACGGACGGACGGACAGACGGACATGGCTATATCGACTCGGCTGTTGATGCTGAGCAAGAATATATATACTTTATGGGGTCTGCCAAGCCTTCTTCTGCCTGTGACATACATTCCAACGACTACAATATACCCTTGTACTCTACGAGTAACGGGTATAACAAGTAAGAAAAGTACAGTCGAACACGTACGACCTTTTAATACTATCTGCTTTTATTCCCAAATATAATGTTAAAGTCGGTATTCAGATATTACAATAAATAGTTCTTGTATTAGAAAACATTAAAAGAAAAATGAAACTAAACATAATCGCATATACATATGTTTGTCTGTATGTATATACAAATTCCTTTTTTTTTACGTAAAAAGGGCGTGGCAGTCCAAAATTTTAAATGGCAATGCATTTATGCTGTCTCTAGGAACCTGCGTGCCACAATTGGTATTCCTAAGTTCCATAGTTACTGAAATATTTGCTTTAAATGTCTATTTTTTTCGAGGTATGTCTAGTTTTTTGCTCATTGTGGGCGACTCGGCTTGTGATGTTGAACAAGAATATATATTTGGGGTCTGCAACGCCTCCTTCTGCCTGTTACATAGATTTGCACAAACCCAATATAGTGTTCAAGAGAGTATAAAAAGAACAGTTTGTAGATAAAGACATAATTAGTCTTATTTTAAATAAGAACACTCAGGAAGACTTATCGGATTGCACAACATCAGATACCAATTAGTACTAAAATTTAATAATTTAAAAAACTATAAAGAACCAAATATAAAATTGTGTATGTTTATGATATATTAAGTGATCAAATTAATATATATTTTAAGAAAGAAATATGCTTTTTTCTAAAGATACAAACATATATTTGCTCGATAGAACATTACTTACGCGGAGCATGCGCGAATATGCGAGAAGATTTAATTTCCGATAAAATTTTTGTAATGTTATAGTTGTCCAATTTATTGAATTTTGATACCCTTGCAGAGGGTATATTGTTTTTGTCACGATGTTTGTAACGCATTGAAGGAGGAGTGGCAGACCCCATAAAGTATATATATTCTTGATCAGCATCAACAGCCGAGTCGATATAGCCATGTCCGTCTGTCCGTCTGTTGCAATGCGAACTAGTCTCTTAGTTTTAAAGCTATCGTGGTGAAACTTGGTACACATGTATATTCTCTCTGCACGCAGTACATATGTTAAAATCGGCCAGATCGGATCACTATATCATATAGCTCCCATAGGAACAATGCTGAAAATTGCTTAGTATAATTCATTTAAAAAATTTTTTTTTTTTTTTTTTGACATATAATGCTATGAATACTAGATTAATTTGTACTTTTTTGACGTGTAATGCTATTTTTTGAAGTGCAATGCCATGAATACTAGATTAATAATGTTTTTTGGCAAACAATTCAAAGAGTACTTGATTGTACAACACAATTGTTTTTTTCAAAACAGTGCTAAAAACTAATTGTCTTAGTGATAAGTGTCTTATTGTGAATAACAATTGTTTGTTTTTCAAAACAGTAATAGAAGCTAAACTTCAGTTTGTTGAACAATTATAAGTGAATTACAATTGTTTTTTTTTTTCAAAACAGTCTTAGAAGCTCAAAGTGTGAATTTTAAAGTGCAATTAACTTAACCTTAACTTAAACGAATTTTTTAGGAATCAGCTAAGTCATAACTAATATTATTTTTATTTAATTTTACATTTCTTTTGAAGATATTTTTATTTTTTTCAGATTTTTTTTATACTTTGTATGAAAATTTTCAATGTATGTTGATGGATTTTAACCAAATTCTTAACATTTGCTATATGCTCACAAAATTTCATTCAAATCAGACTACTATATCATATAGCTACCTTTGGAACAATTACCGATAAAAATAAAATTAACGCAACATGCATGTCTGCAAGGGTATTTATCTTCGGCTAGCCGAAGATAACCTTTTTTCTTGTTTTTTTTTTTTAAAGTTAACTTTTAAATAATAACAAAAAAAAAAACAATAATAGCAAATGAAACATCAAACAAAACAGGTTAACACTTTCCTAAAAAAAATATATAGACTAATTAAAACAAGTAAGAAAGGCTACAGTCGAGCGCGCCGACTGTAAAAGACCCCGTACTCTCCTTGTATTCGAAATTAATATTTTAATACGACTGTAATTTCAAATTTAAGTTTTAAAATTAAATTTAAAAAAAAAATTTATATCAAGTCACTGATGAGAATCGAACCCGCGCTTTCAGAATCAGGTTCCAGAACATGCAGCAACCCTACTAGTTGCGCCACTCCATACACTCGACATCAACCACAACCCATCCCTGTTGCACTAGTCAAAATTTTATATTTACATTTTTTTTAAATTTAAAAAAGTATATTAGAAATTTTCAGTGTCGGGAATTCAACCTGCGAACTTAAACTCAACTTGCAAAACACGCCGCAGCACTACTAATTGCACCACCACCTGCTTGTGAGACGGCTCCGATTTCATTAAGATATAATAGTGCTAAATTAAAAATTAACAAAAAGAAAAAAAAAAAAACTTTAATTTCTGAGTCTGTGCCGGGGTTCGAACCGCAGGTCTTTTGTTTACAAACAAGTGCGTGGCCCACCCGGACCACGCACTCTTTGCAAACTACTGCGGCTAATGTACATATAAACATACAGTTATCTCTTTTCTTTCAATCACGTGCATTGACAATGCGCTTCAAGGGACACTTTGTTACCTAATTGCTCAGTTGTTTATAGTTGGATTTTTATGCAACTTTCAGGGTAGTTTGATATGATTTGTCTTTAAACGAATCTTAAATTACAATACTGTACGATGAGGACAAATGCCTTAAAAACGGCATCGAAAATGAAAATTTTTTTTTTTTTTTGTGAAAAAAGGGGGCGTGGCAGCAAAAAAATTTTAATGGCACTGCATTTATGCTGTCCCTAGCAACCTGCGTACCCAAATCGGTGGTCGTAAGTGCCATAGTTTCGGAGATATTCGCGGAAAACATCAACTTTTTTCGGAGTGTCTTTGGTTTTTTGCTTATTGCGGGGGCTGTAGGGGGCGTGGCACTGATTTGAAATAAACTTGATCTGCTTGCAAAAGTTACTGAATTTTTATTACAAATTTGGTGGTTCTAGCTCTTGTAGTTTAAAAGATCCAGGTGTTCATACAGACGGACGGACGGACGGACGGACAGACGGACATGGCTATACCGACTCGGCTGTTGATGCTGATCAAGAATATATATACTTTATGGGGTCGGAAAAGCTTCCTTCTGCCTGTTACGCACATTTGGCTTCTGACAAACCTAATAGACCCCTATACTCTTTTTAAGAGTACGGGGTCTAAAAACATTTCTACAATAATTTTGAGGTGTAACGAATTTAATAATAATAATAATTGGCCATAACACCCCTAACGGGGCACAACTTGTTACACAATTGGCCTCCACGCTTCTGTGTCCTGTGCGCGACTTCGCCAGTTGGTAACACCAAGTGTTGCTAGGATAGCTTCCATCTGGTCCTTCCAACGTGCGCGTGGTCTCCCTCTCCTTCGTTGTCCGCCAACTACCGCAACAAAAACAGAGCGTGCTGGAGTTGTTTCCTTCATACGGACAATGTGACCTAGCCAGCGAAGGCGCTGAATGTTCACTCGCTTGACTGTGTCTACATCCCCGTGTAGCTCATACAGCTCGTCGTTCCACTTGATACGATGGATATCGCCATCGCAAATTGGTCCGAAGATCTTGCGTAGATTCTTCCTCTCAAAGACACCAAGAGCAGCTGCATCTGACTGCGTCATTGTCCAGGCTTCCGCACCATACAGCAACACTGGAGTGATGAGCGTCTTGTAAAGTGTGACCTTTGTCATCCGAGAGAGGGCTCTACTATTAAACTGCCTACTGAGCTCAAAATAACACCTATTGGCAAGTGTGATTCTACGCTTGATCTCCAGGCTGACATCGTTGTTGCTGGTCACTGCAGTTCCCAAGTAGACAAAGTCTTTGACAGACTCGAAGTTAAAGTCACCAGCAGTAAGGTAAGAGTCAAGACGCCACGACTCTCTGCTACTGCACACTCTAAACTTCGTTTTGCCCACGTTCACTGCTAGTCCAACTTTCGCCGATTCCTTCTCGATAGCTCCAAAAGCTGCAGTGACATCACGCTTGGTACGCCCAATAATATCAATATCATCGGCGTAACCATGGAACTGGACACATTTGTTTCCCAGTATTGTGCCTGTCCGATGTACTCAAGCTTTCTTTATTATGCTCTCCATTAGCAGATTGAAAAGCAAACAAGATAGTGAGTCGCCCTGTCTGAGACCCCGCCTGGTAACGAAAGTTTCGGAATGGTCATTTCCTACCTTGACTAAGCTAATGGTGCTGCTCAATGTCATTCTACAAAGCCGTACTAGCTTTGCAGGTTTACCAAGCTCAGACATGGTAGCATACAGGCGGTCTCGCCGTGGGCTATCGAAAGCGGCTTTAAAATCGACAAATAGGTGGTAAGTGTCGATTTGGTTCTCATGCGCTTTCTCCGCGATCTGGCGCAATGTGAATATCTGGTCGACTGTGGACCTTCCAGGACGAAAGCCGCATTGATACGGTCCGATCAATGCTTCAGCATATAGCTTAAGCCTCTCACACATTACGCTCGTGAGAACCTTGTATGCGACGGGAAGAAGGCTGATGACACGGTAATTGGTGCTCTGTGTGGCATCACCCTTCTTCAGAATGGGGCAGATAACACTGAGGTTTCAATAAGCGGGCATGCTTTCCGTTAGCCATACGCTGCTAATGAGCTGATGCATGCGCCCTACTAACTCATCCCCTCCTCCTTAAACAATTCAGCTGGCAATCCATCAGCTCCCGCGGCTTTATTGTTTTTAAGTCAGCGCATTGCGACTTCGACCTCCGTGTGGCTAGGGATTGGAACATCAACACCATCATCTCTGATTGGGGTTAGTGGATCAACTTCTTCAGGTTAATTTTCACTGTTTCCAGCCAAAAGACTTTCAAAGTGATCCCGCCATAGCCTCATAGCGGTACCATCTCCGCATTTGTGACAAGGTTTCCATTATCACTCCTGCAGGCCAGCGATCTAGACTTATAACCTTGGGTCATACGTTTGACTCTCCGGTAGAAGTCACGGGCATCATTCCTGTCCCTGCTACTCTCCATTTTCTTACACTCAAGCCTTTCTCATCTCGCCTCCGCGACCTATAAATGTCCACCACCGCTCGAGTGGCTCCTGCATGCAGTGTTCTTCTGTAGGCGGCGTCCTTTGCAGCAGTCGCTTCTCAACACTCCTGGTCATACCATGGATTCCTCTTCTGCGTGCTGGAATCCAAGAGTTTCCACAGCAGAATTGGTTATGACGTTGGATAAGTCCGACCACATATCCGCAGAATTTATAGGTGTTGGAGAGAGTTCCGCCAGTTGGCGGCCTTGCATCGATCACAACATGATCAATAGGATTGCTAGTCAGACGATCAGGGGAGAGCCAGGATACCTTATGGATGTCGAGATGACGAAATCCAGTACTACGTACTATCATGTTGTATGCAGCAGCAAATCCTATTAGTCTTAGCGCTTTGGGCGAGATAGACTCGTGCAGACTATGCCTCACAAGCGTTGCTCCAAAGACACCCTCCCGTCCGATTTTGGCATTAAAATTTCCCAAGAGAATTTTAACGTCGTATGAAGGGCATCGGCTATACACTCCATCGAGCTCTGCATAGAAGTCATCCTTGGTAGCATCGTCTTTGTCGTCCGTTGGTGCGTGCACACAAATAAGGCAGATGTTAAAGAATTTGGCAGCAATTCGGATCGTCTCAATTCTCTTGCTGTAAACTGCGAGCCACAGTTCTGCAACCTGGCTCCTACGACGAAGCCGCTACCAAACTCATGCCTACTATCATGACAGCTGTAGTATATGTCACAGCCTTTTATCCTCATGCAACCCTGTCCAGTCCATCGCATTTCCTGAAGAGCTGTGATATCAGCTTTCAACTTATTGAGGATATCTGCTAGTTGTTGAGCAGCACCAGGTCTGTACAATGTCCGTACATTCCAAGTGCATACTCTCAAATCATTGCCCTTCTTATGTTTGCATTGGAGGTAGTGTGTCGACTTAAAGAGAGAAGGGGCAAGGATCAGTCTGGCGCCCACTAAGTAGGACGCAATCAGAAACTAGCTTCCAATCACAAGTCTCTGCTCGTATATTTCCCTTAGCGGCGTACCCAAAGTACTCTCGGTACATGTAAAACAAATACTCGAGTACAAAAATATGCCATCACATTCTTACCCAAAAATTTCTGCATGAGTATGATCGTGAACGCATTTTCTGTGTGTAAATCTAGTACACAAAACCACCACCGCTGCAGTTCTCTGCCATATACATACATTTCTGTGTATGTATACTATTGGCCGCACGGCCGGCGTCTGCGAGCAACGCTGCTGCCACACATGCAGCGTAAACGTTTGAACATATGATTGTGTATTTCTGTCTCGCTTGCGCACATGCATTGACATTGCGGTTAAACATAAACTTCGTTAGGTGGTAGATCACTTGCTTATAGTCAGATTTTTATGAAACTATCAGGATAATTTTATATATTTTGTCTTGTAAGGCGGGTTTCCAACCCCGTCTTACATGTTTTGTAGTAATAAGTATTTGGTTGTATTAAGGGGTCTTCCAGTCTAGAGTGCCAAATTTTGAGTGTTTTATCATGTATTAAGTATTATTTGAATCGATTATAAAAATTAATAAAAAAAAAAATTATTTATCACGGAGTTATGCGTTCTTGTAGTGGAAAGGACAAACAAAAGGTAATGTCCTCGTCGCCACGATTACAACCCTTGTGGTGATCAGAGAAAAAGAAAGTTTACAAGTTCTTAAAGATATTGAATGTCGCTAAGGCATGAACCAACAAATCTAAAAAAACTTTTTTTTTTTCAAATGTCGGCTTTTGAAAAAATTAGTTCGGTTTTTTCACTACTTATTTAACTTTTTCGAACTTTTTAAACATGTTCAAAATTAAAATGTCCAGTTTTTGTTGGTTCACGCCATAGAGGTGTGTTTTAAAAATATTCATGCCAAGTTTCAAGAAAATCGGTCGATTGAAACTTTAGATATCGTGGCGACGGTATCAAAAAAAGTGTTTTCGAGAAAAACGCATTTGAAGATTTACATCCGCTCAATGCGCCATAGCAGCTACGTCACTAAAACAGCTGTAACTTCGAAAATAATTCGTATTTCGAAAAATCTTTTTGGGAAAATATTTTTAAGAACTTATTCCATTGAATTATGACAAACAACAACTTTCGATTTATTGAAATTTCTTGACTAGAAGACCCACTTAAGAATATTTTGTAGTATTAAGAATATTTTGTAATATTAAGAGTACTTTGTACGGTTAAGAACATTTGGTAGCATTAAAGACATTTTGTAGGGGTAGTAGATTTTGTAGCATTAAGGGTATTTTGTAGAATTAGGGTATTTTGTAGCAGTAAGGAAACATGAATTTATACTGTTTAATTAATTGAAGAAATGTATTTTCAATAATCGAATGTGACTGTCGATAGTGTAGTGAACCAGTGGTGACTTTTTCTCACTAGAGAGCGTCAATTTGTTGGAATTGTAGTAAGCCTGGACATCGTTTTGACAATTGTCTAGAGCCTCCCAATTTGTTTTGTTATGGTTGCGGAGCTAAGAATACCTATAAACCCAAATGTCAAGCATGTAATCCGTCGGAAAACCGAAAGGCGGATGTGCAGACAACTCAACTCTGACAACTCAAGCTCATCCGCAAGATTAACAGTCAGAACACATACTCAGACAGATCCATATGATCCGTCAGATCAGAATTCTCATAATAAGGAGGAGGAAGAACCAAGTACTAATCTTCCAATTCAAAATTTACCCTTTCACATAAAAGTTTCAAAATATATGTCAGCTCGTAAACGCATTTTTGGAGATGTAGACGGCTTGGACACAGATATGAAACCCAAACGTTCCACAATACGTTTGAGAAACTTTTGGAAATCAATCCGAGTAGAACGGAAAAAACTTATTTCGACCATAATTTTAAGTCAAGACAATAGATTGTATGTAGATATAAGTATAGAAAATAATAATTATGTAGCTTTATTAGACTCTGGCGCTAGTATTAGTTGCATAGGAGGCAAAGCAGCTTCGATTTTTAAGAAACATTTAAATTTCAGGAAATGTGCCGGAAACGTAAAAACAGCTAGTAACTCACCTTGTATAGTAATAGGAAAAATATCTTCTCCGATCACATTTCGTGAAACAACAAAATTAGTAACCTTCTATATTGTGCCTGGTTTATCGCAAGATGTATATTTAGGACTTGATTTTTGGAATGATTTTGGTTTGTTGAGGAATCTTTTAAAGCCGTGCGACACCGTCTCTGAATTAAGAAACGATGAGGAAGAAGCAGAAAACTTTAAAATGCACAGCCTAACACAGGATCAGCAGCAGAAACTAAACATTGTTAGTAGCAAACTCCCTGCATACGAAAAAGAAGGCCTTGGCCGTACTCATTTAGTAGAACATTCTATCGACGTTTGAGATGCGAAACCTGTGAAACAACGTCATTGGTCTGTATCGCCAGCTGTTGAAGCTTTAATGTTCGCGGAAGTAGACAAAATGTTAGCGTTAGGTATAATTGAAGAATCAAAGAGTCCTTGGAGTAGTAACTGCGTATTGGTTAGAAAAGGCGACAAATGTCGACTTTGTCTTGATTCTCGAATCGTCAACAGCTACACTCGTAAAGATGCATACCCCTTACCGCACATTGATGGCATATTGAGTAGATTAACCCCAGCTCGTTATATAACCGGTCTGGATATGAAGGACGCGTTCTGGCAGATACCTCTTGAGGAAAAGTCTAGAGAATGTACCGCTTTTACTATCCCCAACCGACCACTTTATCAGTATCGAGTAATGCCTTTTGGGCTCTGTAATGCACCACAGACGCTTTGCAGACTTATGGATCAAGTAATACCAGCGCATTTGAGAACTCGAGTATTTGTCTATTTAGATGACCTTCTAATTATGTCAGACGATTTTGAATCGCATATGTCTCTCTTGGAAGAAGTGGCTTTGTATTTGCGGAAAGCTAATCTCACCATAAATGTAGGCAAATCAAAATTTTGTATGAAGGAAATAAAATATTTAGGATTCATTATAGGAAATGGTACTATTAGTACTGATCCATCAAAAATTTTGGCAATTAATAATTTTCCAATCCCAAAAACGGTCAAACAGCTTAGGAGATTTTTAGGTCTTACGGGATGGTATCGTCGATTCGTAGACAACTATGCGTCTATCAGCTTTGCCCTGACAGAACTTTTGAAAAAGAACAAATCCCTCGAATGGAACAAAGAAGCTAACGAGGCATTTGATAATCTTAAATCTAAGCTAACGTCCGCTCCAATTTTGAAAACACCGGACTTTACAAAACCTTTCCTTCTTCTTTGTGATGCTAGTTCATATGGAATAGGCTGCGTATTGGCACAGGAGAATGAAGAAGGTGTAGAAATGCCAATTTCATACATGTCAGAAAAACTGACAAAAGCACAGCGTAACTATTCCGTTACGGAATTAGAATGTTTAGCTGTTATCAAAGGCATTAAGAAATTTAGAGCATATGTCGAAGGACAGGAGTTCACTGTAATTACGGATCATGCAGCATTGCAATGGCTGATGAGACAAAAGGATTTGTTTGGACGACTAGCTCGATGGGCTATTAAATTGCAAGGTTTCACTTTTGCTATTAAACATCGAAGTGGTTCTAAAAACGTTGTAGCAGATACCTTATCTCGATTAGCTGAACCAACTGTGCAAGAGTTACATGATATAGGTCCCCTGGTAGATTTAAAGTCGAAAGAATTTGAGTCCCAAGAATATCTCGAGTTAATTCAGAACATACAGCAGAATCAGTCCAGACTACCAGACTTATGCGTAATCGTTAATTTTGTTTATAAAAGAACAGAACATTCCAGTGGAGGTAATATACAAGAATCTGATGCTTGGAAACTTTGGATTCCGACAGCTTTAACAAATGAGTTAGTGTGTCGTGCGTATGACGCTGCAGATTCAGCACATTTTGGTACAAGCAAGACGGTATCCAAGTTAAAACAATATTTCTTTTGGCCAGGAATGGTAACACAAATCAGAAAGTATATATCTAAATGTTCGACTTGCAAGTCAACAAAAAGCCCAAACACAGTTTTACGTCCTCCAATGGGTAAACCTATGGTTTCAGAAAGACCATTTCAAAAACTTTACATGGATCTTTTAGGCCCATATCCAAGATCGAGAAAAGGAAACATAGGTGTATTAATAATAGTCGATCATTATACAAAGTTTCATTTCTTGTACCCTTAAAAGAAGTTTACGTCAAATCGAATTATTGAGTATTTACAAGAACATTTGTTTTACACGTTTGGTGTACCCGAAGTCATTCTCACCGACAACGGTTCCCAATTTAAATCCGGCGCATTTGAATCTTTTCTAACGCGCTTTGGCGTATCACATGTATGCACCGCGATTTATTCACCTCATGCAAATGCTAGCGAACGTTTGAACAGATCGGTTTTAGCTGCAATTCGTGCGTATATTGGAAAAGATCATGCTGACTGGGATCAAAATTTTTCGGAGATTAGTAGAGCTTTAAGAGCAAGTGTTCATCGGAGTACAGGATTTACACCGTATTTCTTGACATTCGGTCAAAATATGATGCAAAACGGACAATTACAGTCGTTTATTGATGACACAACTTTGAAGCAGGCAGATGATTTGCAGATTGCGCGTAGGCAAGCGAAAGATAATATAGCTGTGGCACATGAAAACAATGCTCGAGTCTATATCCTACGAAGTAGAGTGATTCATCTTAGTGTTGGAGATACAGTTTGCGTTCGCAACTTTGCACAAAGCAACGCAGCTAAGAAGTTTAACGCCAAATTAGCACCAGTGTTCGTTAAAGCTAGAGTTGTTCGCAAATTGAGTCCCTCGTATTATGAATTAGCAGATGACAAGAAAACCTTAGGAATTTATCATTTAAAGGATATTCAAGTACAACTTTAATACTGCACTTTCTTCAGTTCAAGACGTCTCGCTATAAGAATATACCTTGCTGAATGAACTGTGGTGTAGTGTGCAGTCGAATTTTGAGTACGACTTTAAACTTGGTTTGAGTCTTGACTTAGGTGTAGCTTTAAATTTGGATCGAGACTCGGCTAAGTGAGAACAGTAGTGAGCTTTTACACTCTGAGCGGAAGCTCTTAGTGATCTGGGTTAAGTGACCTCGCTTAAGATAATAGAACAGGCAAGATACATTACAGCTAGGTCTAGATAATAGATGAACTGCATTGACATCTCGCTCACGCACATTCAGATATGTCATGCTTATGCGCAAAATCATACGACAATGCAGTTATGCTGAAAGATAATTGGTGTCGTGCGCATAAAGCTGGGCTATAAATAGAACAGTGGCTTAAAAGCTTTCTTCTTTTTGGGTACAGCGCAATTGCATGAGTGACTTAAGTGTTCACATTCAAGTTTGTAGTTAAAGCCCACACACTGGTCTAGAGAAAAACGAAAAGTCCACAGTGAAAACGAAAAAGTGGCAACTAACTTAAAAGTTATTTAAACGGAGAATAAAAAAATAAGAAAAAGTGGAATTCAATTCGTGCAAACGAATTAATTATTCGTGTACTAATTTTTATTGGAAAAGGTGATATTTTTTGTGTTTAAGGAAGTTACGTGAACTAATTTAATTTGTTTTAAACAGAATCCGATTTACAGAGCCCCGATTCTATTTTGCGTAGCAGCCAGCTCGCAGATCGGAGCCTCTGTCAAAGGTTAAGTCCACACTGGTTTTAAAGCGCTGCTTTAAATTTACGTACCCGGAAAAATTAATGTCTGGACTGTCGCCCACCTTGGTTTTATATACTCCAAGTTGCACCTAACCTCGCTTGAAGCCTGATCTGAAATATTCCGCCAACGCACACCCTTAAACAAATATATTCAGCCTTTCGCTAGATTTTGGGAAGAACTAAAAACTTGTGCCAAGCCCAGGAAAATCTTTAAATTCGTCAACTGTACGGATCGTCGTCGCTGCACATCTGTTGTGTAACTGCATCGTCAGTGGCTACATCGTTAAAGAGCATGCGAAATACAATTCCGCAAGCCGGTTTGTAGTGCGTCTAGCGCACAAATAAAATGAATTTTATAAATCTGTAATTTTAAAATAATGAAATTTAAAATAGATTCTTTAATTTAACTTTGTGCCATTTAAGCAAGATTTTGTGAAACAATACTAAAAATATTTCTTAATCTAGGTAAATGATTTCCTTCGGAAGCAGCACAAGGAAACTGTCTGAGTAAGATGTTGAATTAAAAGCGTATATCCTTTTTTTTTGTATTTAAATGAAGAATGATTGGTGGTTTTGCAAGCCCCAATAGAATGAAATTATCATTGTTATATTTGTTTCGCGTGGAATCTTGCTGAAAAGAATTTTGTCGAGAATTATAGGAAGTTTTATGAGAATCTTTGTTTTTGAATTTAAAATGAAATATTTATATTTGGAAAAATTGTTCGATTAATCATGGATTTGTAAATAAATAATTTAAGTCGTCACCTACATAATGTCCATCCTTAATACACAGTAACTCTTGATTTTAGGCCTTGTATAGGGGCAGTAATGTCAGACCATTATGTATACTGCCTAGGTAGGGAGGGTAAAGAAGGGAATTGCGTCCAACAGCAAAACATTTCCCAAATCTTTTATACAAGAGTCTGGAGTTCTTGTTTTTTTGTGGGGAAGATATTTTTTATTTCATATATTTTGTTTCATATCATATCATATCATAGTAGTATATCCGACAGTGCACTTCTCTTTTTTTTTGTGACGTATCAGAAGACGAGGCAAGAACCCCACCCCATCCGTCGAGCTATCCTCCTATGGAGCCGGTTTATAAGTGCACGCCCGCCTTCAGCCTTCTAATACACAGTGACCTGCTCGATATCGAATGGTAGCAAAACTCATTAGGCGGTTACAGGAGAAAGAAATTAACGCTCTCTAGTGAGAAAAAGTCACCACTGGTTCATTCAGCAAGGTATATTCCTATAGCGAGACGTCTTGAACTGAAGAAAGTGCAGTATTAAAGTTGTACTTGAATATCCTTTAAATGATAAATTCCTAAGGTTTTCTTGTCATCTGCTAATTCATAATACGAGGGACTCAATTTGCGAACAACTCTAGCTTTAACGAACACTGGTGCTAATTTGGCGTTAAACTTCTTAGCTGCGTTGCTTTGTGCAAAGTTGCGAACGTAAACTGTATCTCCAACACTAAGATGAATCACTCTACTTCGTAGGATATAGACTCGAGCATTGTTTTCATGTGCCACAGCTATATTATCTTTCGCTTGCCTACGCGCAATCTGCAAAATATCTGCCTGCTTCAAAGTTGTGTCATCAATAAACGACTGTAATTGTCCGTTTTGCATCATATTTTGACCGAATGTCAAGAAAAACGGTGTAAATCCTGTACTCCGATGAACACTTGCTCTTAAAGCTCCACTAATCTCCGAAAAATGTTGATCCCAGTTAGCATGATCTTTTCCAATATACGCACGAATTGCAGCTAAAACCGATCTGTTCAAACGTTCGCTAGCATTTGCATGAGGTGAATAAATCGCGGTGCATACATGTGATACGCCAAAGCGCGTTAGAAAAGATTCAAATGCGCCGGATTTAAATTGGGAACCGTTGTCGGTGAGAATGACTTCGGGTACACCAAACGTGTAAAACAAATGTTCTTGTAAATACTCAATAATTCGATTTGACGTAAACTTCTTTTAAGGGTACAAGAAATGAAACTTTGTATAATGATCGACTATTATTAATACACCTATGTTTCCTTTTCTCGATCTTGGATATGGGCCTAAAAGATCCATGTAAAGTTTTTGAAATGGTCTTTCTGAAACCATAGGTTTACCCATTGGAGGACGTAAAACTGTGTTTGGGCTTTTTGTTGACTTGCAAGTCGAACATTTAGATATATACTTTCTGATTTGTGTTACCATTCCTGGCCAAAAGAAATATTGTTTTAACTTGGATACCGTCTTGCTTGTACCAAAATGTGCTGAATCTGCAGCGTCATACGCACGACACACTAACTCATTTGTTAAAGCTGTCGGAATCCAAAGTTTCCAAGCATCAGATTCTTGTATATTACCTCCACTGGAATGTTCTGTTCTTTTATAAACAAAATTATCGATTACGCATAAGTCTGGTAGTCTGGACTGATTCTGCTGTATGTTCTGAATTAACTCGAGATATTCTTGGGCCTCAAATTCTTTCGACTTTAAATCTACCAGGGGACCTATATCATGTAACTCTTGCACAGTTGGTTCATTCCGTAAGACCTAAAAATCTCCTAAGCTGTTTGACCGTTTTTGGGATTGGAAAATTATTAATTGCCAAAATTTTTGATGGATCAATACTAATAGTACCATTTCCTATAATGAATCCTAAATATTTTATTTCCTTCATACAAAATTTTGATTTGCCTACATTTATGGTGAGATTAGCTTTCCGCAAATACAAAGCCACTTCTTCCAAGAGAGACATATGCGATTCAAAATCGTCTGACATAATTAGAAGGTCATCTAAATAGACAAATACTCGAGTTCTCAAATGCGCTGGTATTACTTGATCCATAAGTCTGCAAAGCGTCTGTGGTGCATTACAGAGCCCAAAAGGCATTACTCGATACTGATAAAGTGGTCGGTTGGGGATAGTAAAAGCGGTACATTCTCTAGACTTTTCCTCAAGAGGTATCTGCCAGAACGCGTCCTTCATATCCAGACCGGTTATATAACGAGCTGGGGTTAATCTACTCAATATGCCATCAATGTGCGGTAAGGGGTATGCATCTTTACGAGTGTAGCTGTTGACGATTCGAGAATCAAGACAAAGTCGACATTTGTCGCCTTTTCTAACCAATACGCAGTTACTACTCCAAGGACTCTTTGATTCTTCAATTATACCTAACGCTAACATTTTGTCTACTTCCGCGAACATTAAAGCTTCAACAGCTGGCGATACAGACCAATGACGTTGTTTCACAGGTTTCGCATCTCCAACGTCGATAGAATGTTCTACTAAATGAGTACGGCCAAGGCCTTCTTTTTCGTATGCAGGGAGTTTGCTACTAACAATGTTTAGTTTCTGCTGCTGATCCTGTGTTAGGCTGTGCATTTTAAAGTTTTCTGCTTCTTCCTCATCGTTTCTTAATTCAGAGACGGTGTCGCACGGCTTTAAAAGATTCCTCAACAAACCAAAATCATTCCAAAAATCAAGTCCTAAATATACATCTTGCGATAAACCAGGCACAATATAGAAGGTTACTAATTTTGTTGTTTCACGAAATGTGATCGGAGAAGATATTTTTCCTATTACTATACAAGGTGAGTTACTAGCTGTTTTTACGTTTCCGGCACATTTCCTGAAATTTAAATGTTTCTTAAAAATCGAAGCTGCTTTGCCTCCTATTCAACTAATACTAGCGCCAGAGTCTAATAAAGCTACATAATTATTATTTTCTATACTTATATCTACATACAATTTATTGTCTTGACTTAAAATTATGGTCGAAATAAGTTTTTTCCGTTCTACTCGGATTGATTTCCAAAAGTTTCTCAAACGTATTGTGGAACGTTTGGGTTTCATATCTGTGTCCAAGCCGTCTACATCTCCAAAAATGCGTTTACGAGCTGACATATATTTTGAAACTTTTATGTGAAAGGATAAATTTTGAATTCGAAGATTAGTACTTGGTTCTTCCTCCTCCTTATTATGAGAATTCTGATCTGACGGATCATATGGATCTGTCTGAGTATGTGTACTGACTGTTAATCTTGCGGATGAGCTTGAGTTGTCAGAGTTAAGTTGTCTGCACATCCGCCTTTCGGTTTTCCGACGGATTACATGCTTGACATTTGGGTTTATAGGTATTCTTAGCTCCGCAACCATAACAAAACAAATTGGGAGGCTCTAGACAATTGTCAAAACGATGTCCAGGCTTACTACAATTCCAACAAATTAACCGGTTTCGAACTACTTCCGATATATCACCACTCGCATGATCTTCAGGGATAAGCTCGGCCACTTGTGTACGAGGCATAAACTTGTTCTTAAATGAGTGAACTTTAGTTTGCTTATAAAATTGTTCGTGAGTGCGTACTTCTGTTCGGAGTCGAGCTATTGAAAGAATATTAAGATGCATAAGCTCAAATCTCAAGGACACTTTTGCGTTACGAATTAGCAGGCGAACTAAAGTTTCCTCAGTAATTGGATCTCGCAAACGACCTATTAATTTTTCAATTGCAAATTGGAATTCTTCAAAGGGTTCGTGTTCTTCTTGTCTACGTGTATTAATCAACTCCCATATATCTAAACCAGAATCTGTATCTTCAAATTTCTTTAAGAATTCCTCACAAAATGATTCCCAAGTCACAAGAGGATTGGCACGATGGAATTTTCAATACCATTCACTTGCTTTATCTGTGAACAACATATGTAGATGATCACACAAAAGTTGGAAATCTCCTTTTAGGTTTTGTTTGGTTAAAGCTCGAACGCGATACAAGAAGGATTCCGCCTGCATACCGTTTCGAGAGCCATCAAACTTAAGACGCCAGGTTTGGATAACACTAGCTGCCTTGTCATATGGAATTGAACCGTACACCCTGTGTTCATTTTCATGATTAGGTGTCTGATTACTACTAAAATTGCCAGATTGAGATGATTGCTGACGCGATACATCTAAAGCTCTATTGGACACATTTGAGCTATGCTCAGGTGAACTGTGTACATTTCGAACAGGGTCTAATAAGACTAACTGGTCTTGAATGGATTTTTGTATTATTGTCGTTAATGACGTTGTAATCTGATGCATCATCTGTTGTTGTTGCATTTGAACTGCTGATTGTATAATATCCTCCATTTGTGCTCTATCTACAGAATCAACATAAGGCTTATATAATTGTTGTCTCTCACTATTTGGTACACTGGATACTTGAGGACGAACTTGTTGTGGCCGTTGCATTGACCTAGTCGAAACTCCTGTAGTGGCTACTCTTCCTCTACCTCTTATTGGTTTTCTTGTCGGATGTGAAATTGGAGGTGTTCTACGACGCAATTCTTCAGACTGACCTATTGCCGATTGAGCAGACGCTTGTGTTACAAAGCTTGCCTCCAGCATTTCTGTTTCTACATTGACATTCGTGTATTTTAATTGATTTCTCATACAACTTACGTTACAAACTGGACAAGCTTTTGAGGTTTGCAAATACTCTGTTATACAGCGCTGATGAAACTGATGTTTACATGGGGCTTCGCCAATAACGTCGTTTGCATTAAGGATTTGATTGCAAATATTGCAAAAAGGTTCTAATGATCTCATAGTTTCAACAATATTTTCATTACTGTGTCAAACTGACATTTTACTGATAATTTTTTTTTTTTTTTTTTTTTTTGATAAATTGGTTAAATAATCGTTTAATCGTCACCATACATTTCTATCCACACTTAATCCACGTTAATTGTTTATATATATCTATTGTCGCTAGTAAAAACTATTGTTAATTTAATTTAAATAACTTTGTCTGCATTGGTCAAGTTGCCAAAATTATTCTAGCAGCTTGCATGTCCAATAAACTGACAACGAATTCAAACCAATTTCCAACCTAATTATTTCTTTTAGTTATATTGTACTACTTCCCGATTCAAGGTTTGTTTTAGTCTACTTGACCCATCTGGTCAACAATCGCATATCCAAATACAAATTCCACGAATCTGTTATACTCGCTATGTCACTAAAAGATACAATTATTTTTGAAAATAAAAATTTGAAATTTAATGGATGTTTATAAAAGAGGATTAAATTCGGGTATCTGTCATACAAAAGATTGAAGTGTAAGTCGTGTCTTTCCTTAAATCGACCCACAACTCCTGAAATTACTGTAAAGTTTCGCACACTATTTTCCTCTGTCTGCGCTAACTTCCTTTCGCTATCTTTCTTTCGAAAACTGCCATTCTATGTAATCTTTCTCTCGCTAACTGCCCCACGTTTGGGCGCCATTTCTTTTCTTATGTAGTGAACCAGTGGTGACTTTTTCTCACTAGAGAGCGTTAATATCTTTCTCCTGTAACCGCCTAATGAGTTTTGCTACCATTCGATATCGAGCAGGTCACTGTGTATTAGAAGGCTGAAGGCGGGCGTGCACTTATAAACCGGCTCCATAGGAGGATAGCTCGACGGATGGGGTGGGGTTCTTGCCTCGTCTTCTGATACGTCACAAAAAAAAAGAGAAGTGCACTGTCGGATATACTACTATGATATGATATGATATGAAACAAAATATATGAAATAAAAAATATCTTCCCCACAAAAAAACAAGAACTCCAGACTCTTGTATAAAAGATTTGGGAAATGTTTTGCTGTTGGACGCAATTCCCTTCTTTACCCTCCCTACCTAGGCAGTATACATAATGGTCTGACATTACTGCCCCTATACAAGGCCTAAAATCAAGAGTTACTGTGTATTAAGGATGGACATTATGTAGGTGACGACTTAAATTATTTATTTACAAATCCATGATTAATCGAACAATTTTTCCAAATATAAATATTTCATTTTAAATTCAAAAACAAAGATTCTCATAAAACTTCCTATAATTCTCGACAAAATTCTTTTCAGCAAGATTCCACGCGAAACAAATATAACAATGATAATTTCATTCTATTGGGGCTTGCAAAACCACCAATCATTCTTCATTTAAATACAAAAAAAAAGGATATACGCTTTTAATTCAACATCTTACTCAGACAGTTTCCTTGTGCTGCTTCCGAAGGAAATCATTTACCTAGATTAAGAAATATTTTTAGTATTGTTTCACAAAATCTTGCTTAAATGGCACAAAGTTAAATTAAAGAATCTATTTTAAATTTCATTATTTTAAAATTACAGATTTATAAAATTAATTTTATTTGTGCGCTAGACGCACATGCTCTTTAACGATGTAGCTACTGACGATGCAGTTACACAACAGATGTGCAGCGACGACGATCCGTACAGTTGACGAATTTAAAGATTTTCCTGGGCTTGGCACAAGTTTTTAGTTCTTCCCAAAATCTAGCGAAAGGCTGAATATATTTGTTTAAGGGTGTGCGTTGGCGGAATATTTCAGATCAGGCTTCAAGCGAGGTTAGGTGCAACTTGGAGTATATAAAACCAAGGTGGGCGACAGTCCAGACATTAATTTTTCCGGGTACGAAAATTTAAAGCAGCGCTTTAAAACCAGTGTGGACTTAACCTTTGACAGAGCCTCCGATCTGCGAGCTGGCCGCTACGCAAAATAGAATCGGGGCTCTGTAAATCGGATTCTGTTTAAAACAAATTAAATTAGTTCACGTAACTTCCTTAAACACAAAAAATATCACCTTTTGCAATAAAAATTAGTACACGAATAATTAATTCGTTTGCACGAATTGAATTTCACTTTTTCTTATTTTTTTATTCTCCGTTCAAATAACTTTTAAGTTAGTTGCCACTTTTTCGTTTTCACTGTGGACTTTTCGTTTTTCTCTAGACCAGTGTGTGGACTTTAACTACAAACTTGAATGTGAACACTTAAGTCACTCATGCAATTGCGCTGTACCCAAAAAGAAGAAAGCTTTTAAGCCACTGTTCTATTTATAGCCCAGCTTTATGCGCACGACACCAATTATCTTTCAGCATAACTGCATTGTCGTATGATTTTGCGCATAAGCATGACATATCTGAATGTGCGTGAGCGAAATGTCAATGCAGTTCATCTATTATCTAGACCTAGCTGTAATGTATCTTGCCTGTTCTATTGTCTTAAGCGAGGTCACTTAACCCAGATCACTAAGAGCTTCCGCTCAGAGTGTAAAAGCTCACTACTGTTCTCACTTAGCCGAGTCTCGATCCAAATTTAAAGCTACACCTAAGTCAAGACTCAAACCAAGTTTAAAGTTGTACTCAAAATTCGACTGCACACTACAATAGGAGCAGTCGGTTCGGGTGCAACTCTGCATGAAAGCTCTGTGGTGAAGAAAGAGATTATCTGGTGGAGTTGCATCAGGACAGCTTCCGCGCTACTCGATCGAGAGCGTCACCAGCACTCTGCGATTGAAACTAGGAGAGCGTAGACGTGCGCACTAAGGCAACAAGCAGGAGAGAAACCGTAAGTAGAACCGTTAGGGCTAGTGTGACGATAGGGCATGTGCGAAGATATAGTGGAATAAAGAGGAAGACGAAACGAAAGGAAAACACGCCTGTTGTTTTTGATTGAACAAAATTTAAGTGCATTACATATCCCCAAACATCTCCTGCTGTTTAATCGCCTTCCGTTGCGTTTGAGTGCAGTGGTGTCTCTACGGCTAATCTGGAGTCACGCTCTGCCCTCGCAAACCAACGCTGGACAGACTAAGATCTGTACCCCGGCTAGAACGCTTCCTTACAAATGAGACAAAAAAATTTCAATACTATACGATTAGAATTAATGTCTTAAAAACGGCATGCAAGTTTGAAAAGTTTTATATTTCTTACGGAAAATGTGGGCAGCCTAAAATATGATAAAACGGCATTAAATTAAAAAATTTTTTTTCTTTGTGAGATAAAGGAGCGCGGAATCGTAATATTTTAAAATGCAATGTATTTATGATGTCTCAAGGAACTTCGGTACCGAAATTGGTATTTTTAAGTATCATAGTTACTGAAATATTCGCCGAAAACATCGATTTTTCCCGAGGTATGTCTAGTTTTTTCTTATTATGGGCAAATGGTGCGTGGCATCGAAATTAAAAATTTTCCACTGAATTTTCTAAGTTATCGATAGCGACTGAAATTTAAATTGAAACAAATTTCAATTTCAAATAATATACCATTTACTTCCGGACTAAGGAATCGCGGAGAGGCTTGGCTGCGTGCGTGCGGTTCAAACAACGAACTGCCGACCACTCGTGACAGCTCTACAAGCTAGATTAAGTTTAACAGTATATTAACATACACTATAAGTTTATACATTAGATTAATTTTATGGTTTAGGCAAATACTTCATTATAATTTTCTCAAACTACATAACTATGTTAATGACTTAACAACGGCCACCTTGAAGGGATCGCCTGCAATGCGCTGGTAGCATCGCTAGTTTTGCCACGATGCTTTGCTGGGCCCATGCCTTTTCTAATGCAGGCGTTGACAGGAGCTGTGCGGTCAGGAAATAGTGTGATGTAAGTACTTCTCCGTCGTTGGGGTCGCTGCTCAATGGGGTCAGCGGCCGTGTGAGCGACGTGCTGCTGATTCTGCCGCTTGGCAGAGCAAATCTACTGATAAATGAATTAACGAGATTCGTATTTCTAAATCGTCATTGGATTCAGCCATTGTAAACTTTAATGTACAATAACACCCATCCCAGGTTATCGCATTTCATTATAAGCTTTGGCTGCAGCAAGATCAGAAAATCGAAACGACCTTACTCGATACATATAATGAAATATTCGTACCATTTTACGACAAGAGTGTCTAAACGGCACACCCTCTTGACATTAATTTAACTGTATTTAATGATTTTGGTCCATGTTTTCGAGATACATTATTGGCCATCTTTTGGATGACTGCAACTCGATTGGCTAGAACTGTTGTTAATATTGAAGGGAAAATATATGTATACTGTAGTGCCAGCTCTGAAACTTTCCAGAAACTCGCACTCCTGATTCGACATCTGTCCAACATGTGCGTTTGGGCGAACATATATGTGAAAGCATCTAACAATGTTTTTCGCTTGGTGGAACTTAATTTAGCGAAGCTACAATTCAAGAGAAACCCAACTAAACAATGTCCTTTGTAGCAACAGACCACTCTTCGCCAGTCTAATTTGTCCAGTACAAAGCATGTTGAAGAAGTAGTCTGCTCCTAGAACCATATCTATTTGGTGGGGTTTATGGAAATTTTGGTCAACCAGTTCGACATTTGCTGATATTTTCCACCTAATGATGAGAAGATCACAATCTGGCTGAATGCTACAAATTGATTTCAGGACCCAAAACTCTGCACTAAACTTATGTCTCGATTCATGGGACGAAATTATTGTCGATACATTGCTTCTTGCATTTAAATTCGAATGTTCAACCGACTTTACGATTAAACTATTGTTCTTGCATTGAAGGCGCAAGGCTTAAGCGTGATCGTCCGCCATGAAATTCACCCGAGACTCTTAATCCAAGAAGGCTCTAGCTTTTCATTTCTGACAGAATCTGTCTCTTACAACTGCAGTTGCAATGATCACTTGATCGATATTGCTTGGAACATGACTTACATGGGCAGGATAAGCAGAAGCTTGCAATGTTTCTACGGAGTACTTGTGCAGCAGAATCACTATAATTTAACACTTTGTGTCCTGAATGCAAACAATTTATGCACAATTCGATTTCACGAAATTAAATCTTTCTTCAACTGGAATGGATCAAATGGTTGGCCTTACACACTTTACACATATTCCTATGCATAGTTTTTGATTGTCGTCGAGAGCAGACGTGTTTTCTGTGCTAACCAACGGTAAATAGTGCGATAAACAGCAGCAAAAGGAACTCTAATGTGCTTAAAACAAGCGAGTCGCTGATAAGCAATCTTGAGATTGCAAATGTGGTAGTGCGTGTGTGAGCGAGTACCGCTTCTTGCTTCTGATTGGCCAACCAATAAGCAAGCAGTGCACAAATTAAAAGCGCGGAATACTTTTGTGCGGTTCAAATAAATTTTGTGGTGCATACTTTTAAGTGCTCACTAATTTTATTTTGTGGCCTATCGAACATGCGCTTAAATGGAGGGCGATACGAGCAGCAGTACTGCTGGCTCTGCACGATCTGCCGGGCGTAAGAAGCATACGCGGTCTGTCGCTGCCGCTGTCGCCGCGATGCGGGCTGAGGCGGTGGTGCCCCCGCCGACCCAGTCTCCGCCGCGTAAGATGCGCTTGCCTCCGTCATCATGGATGTGAAGCCAACAACGTTTGCTGCCGCTGCAGCTGCTGCTACCGTTTCTCCTGCTGCCAGCAGGGTCACTCAGGCCCGTACGCATGCTGCTCTTTCCGGTGCTCTTAAGAGCGCTGGCTCTATGGTGCAGCAAATGCTGTCCATTGCACAGGAGCTACGCAAGTCTGTGGTGTGCACCGAGATGCCTGACCAAGTGGCGCTTAGTGTCCTGGACGTGTCGAAGTACGAGGACCTGGTAATTAAGATTTACGGGAGAATCGTGAAGCTGGAAGCACGGAACGATGCTCGTTCCCCCTCCGCTGCGTCAAAAATCTTGACAGTTGGCTCCACCACTGGAGCCACCGCTGCTGCCCCTCGCGTCCGCAAGGCTGCTCAGACATGGTCGGTGATCGTGACGAGCAACAACCCGGAGGTGACACCGCAGCAAGTCGCTGAGCGTGTTCGCAGGGATTTTGCCCCCGCACCCGATGTCCGTGTTCACGAGGTGCGAGAGCTGAAGCGCGGTGGAGCCGTTATACGGACGCCACCTTCTGGTGAGATGCGTAAGGTGGTTGTCAACAAGAAGTTCGCTGAGATGGGACTTGTGGTTCAGCAGAACCGGACTCTCAGGCCGAAGGTGACAGTGTTTGACGTCGACACTGGTATCAAGGCCGAAGAGTTCATGCCTGAGCTCTTTGCGAATACAATCAAAAACTATGCATAGGAATATGTGTAAAGTGTGTAAGGCCAACCATTTGATCCATTCCAGTTGAAGAAAGATTTAATTTCGTGAAATCGAATTGTGCATAAATTGTTTGCATTCAGGACACAAAGTGTTAAATTATAGTGATTCTGCTGCACAAGTACTCCGTAGAAACATTGCAAGCTTCTGCTTATCCTGCCCATGTAAGTCATGTTCCAAGCAATATCGATCAAGTGATCATTGCAACTGCAGTTGTAAGAGACAGATTCTGTCAGAAATGAAAAGCTAGAGCCTTCTTGGATTAAGAGTCTCGGGTGAATTTCATGGCGGACGATCACGCTTAAGCCTTGCGCCTTCAATGCAAGAACAATAGTTTAATCGTAAAGTCGGTTGAACATTCGAATTTAAATGCAAGAAGCAATGTATCGACAATAATTTCGTCCCATGAATCGAGACATAAGTTTAGTGCAGAGTTTTGGGTCCTGAAATCAATTTGTAGCATTCAGCCAGATTGTGATCTTCTCATCATTAGGTGGAAAATATCAGCAAATGTCGAACTGGTTGACCAAAATTTCCATAAACCCCACCAAATAGATATGGTTCTAGGAGCAGACTACTTCTTCAACATGCTTTGTACTGGACAAATTAGACTGGCGAAGAGTGGTCTGTTGCTACAAAGGACATTGTTTAGTTGGGTTTCTCTTGAATTGTAGCTTCGCTAAATTAAGTTCCACCAAGCGAAAAACATTGTTAGATGCTTTCACATATATGTTCGCCCAAACGCACATGTTGGACAGATGTCGAATCAGGAGTGCGAGTTTCTGGAAAGTTTCAGAGCTGGCACTACAGTATACATATATTTTCCCTTCAATATTAACAACAGTTCTAGCCAATCGAGTTGCAGTCATCCAAAAGATGGCCAATAATGTATCTCGAAAACATGGACCAAAATCATTAAATACAGTTAAATTAATGTCAAGAGGGTGTGCCGTTTAGACACTCTTGTCGTAAAATGGTACGAATATTTCATTATATGTATCGAGTAAGGTCGTTTCGATTTTCTGATCTTGCTGCAGCCAAAGCTTATAATGAAATGCGATAACCTGGGATGGGTGTTATTGTACATTAAAGTTTACAATGGCTGAATCCAATGACGATTTAGAAATACGAATCTCGTTAATTCATTTATCAGTAGATTTGCTCTGCCAAGCGGCAGAATCAGCAGCACGTCGCTCACACGGCCGCTGACCCCATTGAGCAGCGACCCCAACGACGGAGAAGTACTTACATCACACTATTTCCTGACCGCACAGCTCCTGTCAACGCCTGCATTAGAAAAGGCATGGGCCCAGCAAAGCATCGTGGCAAAACTAGCGATGCTACCAGCGCATTGCAGGCGATCCCTTCAAGGTGGCCGTTGTTAAGTCATTAACATAGTTATGTAGTTTGAGAAAATTATAATGAAGTATTTGCCTAAACCATAAAATTAATCTAATGTATAAACTTATAGTGTATGTTAATATACTGTTAAACTTAATCTAGCTTGTAGAGCTGTCACGAGTGGTCGGCAGTTCGTTGTTTGAACCGCACGCACGCAGCCAAGCCTCTCCGCGATTCCTTAGTCCGGAAGTAAATGGTATATTATTTGAAATTGAAATTTGTTTCAATTTAAATTTCAGTCGCTATCGATAACTTAGAAAATTCAGTGGAAAATTTTTAATTTCGATGCCACGCACCATTTGCCCATAATAAGAAAAAACTAGACATACCTCGGGAAAAATCGATGTTTTCGGCGAATATTTCAGTAACTATGATACTTAAAAATACCAATTTCGGTACCGAAGTTCCTTGAGACATCATAAATACATTGCATTTTAAAATATTACGATTCCGCGCTCCTTTATCTCACAAAGAAAAAAAATTTTTTAATTTAATGCCGTTTTATCATATTTTAGGCTGCCCACATTTTCCGTAAGAAATATAAAACTTTTCAAACTTGCATGCCGTTTTTAAGACATTAATTCTAATCGTATAGTATTGAAATTTTTTTGTCTCATTTGTAAGGAAGCGTTCTAGCCGGGGTACAGATCTTAGTCTGTCCAGCGTTGGTTTGCGAGGGCAGAGCGTGACTCCAGATTAGCCGTAGAGACACCACTGCACTCAAACGCAACGGAAGGCGATTAAACAGCAGGAGATGTTTGGGGATATGTAATGCACTTAAATTTTGTTCAATCAAAAACAACAGGCGTGTTTTCCTTTCGTTTCGTCTTCCTCTTTATTCCACTATATCTTCGCACATGCCCTATCGTCACACTAGCCCTAACGGTTCTACTTACGGTTTCTCTCCTGCTTGTTGCCTTAGTGCGCACGTCTACGCTCTCCTAGTTTCAATCGCAGAGTGCTGGTGACGCTCTCGATCGAGTAGCGCGGAAGCTGTCCTGATGCAACTCCACCAGATAATCTCTTTCTTCACCACAGAGCTTTCATGCAGAGTTGCACCCGAACCGACTGCTCCTATTGTAGTGTGCAGTCGAATTTTGAGTACAACTTTAAACTTGGTTTGAGTCTTGACTTAGGTGTAGCTTTAAATTTGGATCGAGACTCGGCTAAGTGAGAACAGTAGTGAGCTTTTACACTCTGAGCGGAAGCTCTTAGTGATCTGGGTTAAGTGACCTCGCTTAAGACAATAGAACAGGCAAGATACATTACAGCTAGGTCTAGATAATAGATGAACTGCATTGACATTTCGCTCACGCACATTCAGATATGTCATGCTTATGCGCAAAATCATACGACAATGCAGTTATGCTGAAAGATAATTGGTGTCGTGCGCATAAAGCTGGGCTATAAATAGAACAGTGGCTTAAAAGCTTTCTTCTTTTTGGGTACAGCGCAATTGCATGAGTGACTTAAGTGTTCACATTCAAGTTTGTAGTTAAAGTCCACACACTGGTCTAGAGAAAAACGAAAAGTCCACAGTGAAAACGAAAAAGTGGCAACTAACTTAAAAGTTATTTGAACGGAGAATAAAAAAATAAGAAAAAGTGAAATTCAATTCGTGCAAACGAATTAATTATTCGTGTACTAATTTTTATTGCAAAAGGTGATATTTTTTGTGTTTAAGGAAGTTACGTGAACTAATTTAATTTGTTTTAAACAGAATCCGATTTACAGAGCCCCGATTCTATTTTGCGTAGCGGCCAGCTCGCAGATCGGAGGCTCTGTCAAAGGTTAAGTCCACACTGGTTTTAAAGCGCTGCTTTAAATTTTCGTACCCGGAAAAATTAATGTCTGGACTGTCGCCCACCTTGGTTTTATATACTCCAAGTTGCACCTAACCTCGCTTGAAGCCTGATCTGAAATATTCCGCCAACGCACACCCTTAAACAAATATATTCAGCCTTTCGCTAGATTTTGGGAAGAACTAAAAACTTGTGCCAAGCCCAGGAAAATCTTTAAATTCGTCAACTGTACGGATCGTCGTCGCTGCACATCTGTTGTGTAACTGCATCGTCAGTAGCTACATCGTTAAAGAGCATGTGCGTCTAGCGCACAAATAAAATTAATTTTATAAATCTGTAATTTTAAAATAATGAAATTTAAAATAGATTCTTTAATTTAACTTTGTGCCATTTAAGCAAGATTTTGTGAAACAATACTAAAAATATTTCTTAATCTAGGTAAATGATTTCCTTCGGAAGCAGCACAAGGAAACTGTCTGAGTAAGATGTTGAATTAAAAGCGTATATCCTTTTTTTTTGTATTTAAATGAAGAATGATTGGTGGTTTTGCAAGCCCCAATAGAATGAAATTATCATTGTTATATTTGTTTCGCGTGGAATCTTGCTGAAAAGAATTTTGTCGAGAATTATAGGAAGTTTTATGAGAATCTTTGTTTTTGAATTTAAAATGAAATATTTATATTTGGAAAAATTGTTCGATTAATCATGGATTTGTAAATAAATAATTTAAGTCGTCACCTACATAATGTCCATCCTTAATACACAGTAACTCTTGATTTTAGGCCTTGTATAGGGGCAGTAATGTCAGACCATTATGTATACTGCCTAGGTAGGGAGGGTAAAGAAGGGAATTGCGTCCAACAGCAAAACATTTCCCAAATCTTTTATACAAGAGTCTGGAGTTCTTGTTTTTTTGTGGGGAAGATATTTTTTATTTCATATATTTTGTTTCATATCATATCATATCATAGTAGTATATCCGACAGTGCACTTCTCTTTTTTTTTGTGACGTATCAGAAGACGAGGCAAGAACCCCACCCCATCCGTCGAGCTATCCTCCTATGGAGCCGGTTTATAAGTGCACGCCCGCCTTCAGCCTTCTAATACACAGTGACCTGCTCGATATCGAATGGTAGCAAAACTCATTAGGCGGTTACAGGAGAAAGATATTAACGCTCTCTAGTGAGAAAAAGTCACCACTGGTTCACTACATAAGAAAAGAAATGGCGCCCAAACGTGGGGCAGTTAGCGAGAGAAAGATTACATAGAATGGCAGTTTTCGAAAGAAAGATAGCGAAAGGAAGTTAGCGCAGACAGAGGAAAATAGTGTGCGAAACTTTACAGTAATTTCAGGAGTTGTGGGTCGATTTAAGGAAAGACACGACTTACACTTCAATCTTTTGTATGACAGATACCCGAATTTAATCCTCTTTTATAAACATCCATTAAATTTCAAATTTTTATTTTCAAAAATAATTGTATCTTTTAGTGACATAGCGAGTATAACAGATTCGTGGAATTTGTATTTGGATATGCGATTGTTGACCAGATGGGTCAAGTAGACTAAAACAAACCTTGAATCGGGAAGTAGTACAATATAACTAAAAGAAATAATTAGGTTGGAAATTGGTTTGAATTCGTTGTCAGTTTATTGGACATGCAAGCTGCTAGAATAATTTTGGCAACTTGACCAATGCAGACAAAGTTATTTAAATTAAATTAACAATAGTTTTTACTAGCGACAATAGATATATATAAACAATTAACGTGGATTAAGTGTGGATAGAAATGTATGGTGACGATTAAACGATTATTTAACCAATTTATCAAAAAAAAAAAAAAAAAAAAAAAATTATCAGTAAAATGTCAGTTTGACACAGTAATGAAAATATTGTTGAAACTATGAGATCATTAGAACCTTTTTGCAATATTTGCAATCAAATCCTTAATGCAAACGACGTTATTGGCGAAGCCCCATGTAAACATCAGTTTCATCAGCGCTGTATAACAGAGTATTTGCAAACCTCAAAAGCTTGTCCAGTTTGTAACGTAAGTTGTATGAGAAATCAATTAAAATACACGAATGTCAATGTAGAAACAGAAATGCTGGAGGCAAGCTTTGTAACACAAGCGTCTGCTCAATCGGCAATAGGTCAGTCTGAAGAATTGCGTCGTAGAACACCTCCAATTTCACATCCGACAAGAAAACCAATAAGAGGTAGAGGAAGAGTAGCCACTACAGGAGTTTCGACTAGGTCAATGCAACGGCCACAACAAGTTCGTCCTCAAGTATCCAGTGTACCAAATAGTGAGAGACAACAATTATATAAGCCTTATGTTGATTCTGTAGATAGAGCACAAATGGAGGATATTATACAATCAGCAGTTCAAATGCAACAACAACAGATGATGCATCAGATTACAACGTCATTAACGACAATAATACAAAAATCCATTCAAGACCAGTTAGTCTTATTAGACCCTGTTCGAAATGTACACAGTTCACCTGAGCATAGCTCAAATGTGTCCAATAGAGCTTTAGATGTATCGCGTCAGCAATCATCTCAATCTGGCAATTTTAGTAGTAATCAGACACCTAATCATGAAAATGAACACAGGGTGTACGGTTCAATTCCATATGACAAGGCAGCTAGTGTTATCCAAACCTGGCGTCTTAAGTTTGATGGCTCTCGAAACGGTATGCAGGCGGAATCCTTCTTGTATCGCGTTCGAGCTTTAACCAAACAAAACCTAAAAGGAGATTTCCAACTTTTGTGTGATCATCTACATATGTTGTTCACAGATAAAGCAAGTGAATGGTATTGAAAATTCCATCGTGCCAATCCTCTTGTGACTTGGGAATCATTTTGTGAGGAATTCTTAAAGAAATTTGAAGATACAGATTCTGGTTTAGATATATGGGAGTTGATTAATACACGTAGACAAGAAGAACACGAACCCTTTGAAGAATTCCAATTTGCAATTGAAAAATTAATAGGTCGTTTGCGAGATCCAATTACTGAGGAAACTTTAGTTCGCCTGCTAATTCGTAACGCAAAAGTGTCCTTGAGATTTGAGCTTATGCATCTTAATATTCTTTCAATAGCTCGACTCCGAACAGAAGTACGCACTCACGAACAATTTTATAAGCAAACTAAAGTTCACTCATTTAAGAACAAGTTTATGCCTCGTACACAAGTGGCCGAGCTTATCCCTGAAGATCATGCGAGTGGTGATATATCGGAAGTAGTTCGAAACCGGTTAATTTGTTGGAATTGTAGTAAGCCTGGACATCGTTTTGACAATTGTCTAGAGCCTCCCAATTTGTTTTGTTATGGTTGCGGAGCTAAGAATACCTATAAACCCAAATGTCAAGCATGTAATCCGTCGGAAAACCGAAAGGCGGATGTGCAGACAACTTAACTCTGACAACTCAAGCTCATCCGCAAGATTAACAGTCAGTACACATACTCAGACAGATCCATATGATCCGTCAGATCAGAATTCTCATAATAAGGAGGAGGAAGAACCAAGTACTAATCTTCGAATTCAAAATTTATCCTTTCACATAAAAGTTTCAAAATATATGTCAGCTCGTAAACGCATTTTTGGAGATGTAGACGGCTTGGACACAGATATGAAACCCAAACGTTCCACAATACGTTTGAGAAACTTTTGGAAATCAATCCGAGTAGAACGGAAAAAACTTATTTCGACCATAATTTTAAGTCAAGACAATAAATTGTATGTAGATATAAGTATAGAAAATAATAATTATGTAGCTTTATTAGACTCTGGCGCTAGTATTAGTTGAATAGGAGGCAAAGCAGCTTCGATTTTTAAGAAACATTTAAATTTCAGGAAATGTGCCGGAAACGTAAAAACAGCTAGTAACTCACCTTGTATAGTAATAGGAAAAATATCTTCTCCGATCACATTTCGTGAAACAACAAAATTAGTAACCTTCTATATTGTGCCTGGTTTATCGCAAGATGTATATTTAGGACTTGATTTTTGGAATGATTTTGGTTTGTTGAGGAATCTTTTAAAGCCGTGCGACACCGTCTCTGAATTAAGAAACGATGAGGAAGAAGCAGAAAACTTTAAAATGCACAGCCTAACACAGGATCAGCAGCAGAAACTAAACATTGTTAGTAGCAAACTCCCTGCATACGAAAAAGAAGGCCTTGGCCGTACTCATTTAGTAGAACATTCTATCGACGTTGGAGATGCGAAACCTGTGAAACAACGTCATTGGTCTGTATCGCCAGCTGTTGAAGCTTTAATGTTCGCGGAAGTAGACAAAATGTTAGCGTTAGGTATAATTGAAGAATCAAAGAGTCCTTGGAGTAGTAACTGCGTATTGGTTAGAAAAGGCGACAAATGTCGACTTTGTCTTGATTCTCGAATCGTCAACAGCTACACTCGTAAAGATGCATACCCCTTACCGCACATTGATGGCATATTGAGTAGATTAACCCCAGCTCGTTATATAACCGGTCTGGATATGAAGGACGCGTTCTGGCAGATACCTCTTGAGGAAAAGTCTAGAGAATGTACCGCTTTTACTATCCCCAACCGACCACTTTATCAGTATCGAGTAATGCCTTTTGGGCTCTGTAATGCACCACAGACGCTTTGCAGACTTATGGATCAAGTAATACCAGCGCATTTGAGAACTCGAGTATTTGTCTATTTAGATGACCTTCTAATTATGTCAGACGATTTTGAATCGCATATGTCTCTCTTGGAAGAAGTGGCTTTGTATTTGCGGAAAGCTAATCTCACCATAAATGTAGGCAAATCAAAATTTTGTATGAAGGAAATAAAATATTTAGGATTCATTATAGGAAATGGTACTATTAGTATTGATCCATCAAAAATTTTGGCAATTAATAATTTTCCAATCCCAAAAACGGTCAAACAGCTTAGGAGATTTTTAGGTCTTACGGAATGAACCAACTGTGCAAGAGTTACATGATATAGGTCCCCTGGTAGATTTAAAGTCGAAAGAATTTGAGGCCCAAGAATATCTCGAGTTAATTCAGAACATACAGCAGAATCAGTCCAGACTACCAGACTTATGCGTAATCGATAATTTTGTTTATAAAAGAACAGAACATTCCAGTGGAGGTAATATACAAGAATCTGATGCTTGGAAACTTTGGATTCCGACAGCTTTAACAAATGAGTTAGTGTGTCGTGCGTATGACGCTGCAGATTCAGCACATTTTGGTACAAGCAAGACGGTATCCAAGTTAAAACAATATTTCTTTTGGCCAGGAATGGTAACACAAATCAGAAAGTATATATCTAAATGTTCGACTTGCAAGTCAACAAAAAGCCCAAACACAGTTTTACGTCCTCCAATGGGTAAACCTATGGTTTCAGAAAGACCATTTCAAAAACTTTACATGGATCTTTTAGGCCCATATCCAAGATCGAGAAAAGGAAACATAGGTGTATTAATAATAGTCGATCATTATACAAAGTTTCATTTCTTGTACCCTTAAAAGAAGTTTACGTCAAATCGAATTATTGAGTATTTACAAGAACATTTGTTTTACACGTTTGGTGTACCCGAAGTCATTCTCACCGACAACGGTTCCCAATTTAAATCCGGCGCATTTGAATCTTTTCTAACGCGCTTTGGCGTATCACATGTATGCACCGCGATTTATTCACCTCATGCAAATGCTAGCGAACGTTTGAACAGATCGGTTTTAGCTGCAATTCGTGCGTATATTGGAAAAGATCATGCTAACTGGGATCAACATTTTTCGGAGATTAGTGGAGCTTTAAGAGCAAGTGTTCATCGGAGTACAGGATTTACACCGTTTTTCTTGACATTCGGTCAAAATATGATGCAAAACGGACAATTACAGTCGTTTATTGATGACACAACTTTGAAGCAGGCAGATATTTTGCAGATTGCGCGTAGGCAAGCGAAAGATAATATAGCTGTGGCACATGAAAACAATGCTCGAGTCTATATCCTACGAAGTAGAGTGATTCATCTTAGTGTTGGAGATACAGTTTACGTTCGCAACTTTGCACAAAGCAACGCAGCTAAGAAGTTTAACGCCAAATTAGCACCAGTGTTCGTTAAAGCTAGAGTTGTTCGCAAATTGAGTCCCTCGTATTATGAATTAGCAGATGACAAGAAAACCTTAGGAATTTATCATTTAAAGGATATTCAAGTACAACTTTAATACTGCACTTTCTTCAGTTCAAGACGTCTCGCTATAGGAATATACCTTGCTGAATGAACCAGTGGTGACTTTTTCTCACTAGAGAGCGTTAATTTCTTTCTCCTGTAACCGCCTAATGAGTTTTGCTACCATTCGATATCGAGCAGGTCACTGTGTATTAGAAGGCTGAAGGCGGGCGTGCACTTATAAACCGGCTCCATAGGAGGATAGCTCGACGGATGGGGTGGGGTTCTTGCCTCGTCTTCTGATACGTCACAAAAAAAAAAAGAGAAGTGCACTGTCGGATATACTACTATGATATGATATGATATGAAACAAAATATATGAAATAAAAATATCTTCCCCACAAAAAAACAAGAACTCCAGACTCTTGTATAAAAAGATTTGGGAAATGTTTTGCTGTTGGACGCAATTCCCTTCTTTACCCTCCCTACCTAGGCAGTATACATAATGGTCTGACATTACTGCCCCTATACAAGGCCTAAAATCAAGAGTTACTGTGGATTAAGGATGGACATTATGTAGGTGACGACTTAAATTATTTATTTACAAATCCATGATTAATCGAACAATTTTTCCAAATATAAATATTTCATTTTAAATTCAAAAACAAAGATTCTCATGAAACTTCCTATAATTCTCGACAAAATTCATTTTCAGCAAGATTCCACGCGAAACAAATATAACAATGATAATTTCATTCTATTGGGGCTTGCAAAACCACCAATCATATCTTCATTTAAATACAAAAAAAAAGGATATACGCTTTTAATTCAACATCTTACTCAGACAGTTTCCTTGTGCTGCTTCCGAAGGGCCCGACGAATGCGTAGTAGCTGTTGGGTTATGTTGAACTCATTTACCTAGATTAAGAAATATATTTTAGTATTGTTTCACAAAATCTTGCATAAATGGCACAAAGTTAAATTAAAGAATCTATTTTAAATTTCATTATTTTAAAAACTACAGATTTATAAAATTCATTTTATTTGTGCGCTAGACGCACTACAAACCGGCTTGCGGAATTGTATTTCGCATGCTAATTAACGATGTAGCTACCGACGATGCAGTTACGACAACAGATGTGCAGCGACGACGATCCGTACTGTTGACGAATTTAAAGATTTGGGTTTGGCACAAGTTTATAATTCCTTCCAAAATCTAGCGAAAGGCTGAATATATTTGTTTAAGGGTGTGCGTTGGCGGAATACTTCAGATCAGGCTTCAAGCGAGGTTAGGTGCAACTTGGAGTATATAAAACCAAGGTGGGCGACAGTCCAGACATTAATTTTTCCGGGTACGAAAATTTAAAGCAGCGCTTTAAAACCAGTGTGGACTTAACTTTTGACAGAGCCTCCGATCTGCGAGCTGGCCGCTACGCAAAATTGAATCGGGGCTCTGTAAATCGCTTCTTTTCCAATAAAAATTAGTACACGAATAATTAATTCGTTTGCACGAACTGAATTCCACTTTTTTTCTTATTTTTTTATTCTCCGTTCAAATAACTTTTAAGTTAGTTGCCACTTTTTCGTTTTCACTGTGGACTTTTCGTTTTTCTCTTGTCCAGTGTGTGGACTTTAACTACAAACTTTAATGTGAACACTTAAGCCACTCATGCAATTGCACTGTACCCAAAAAGAAGAAAGCTTTTAAGCCGCTGTTCTATTTATAGCCCAGCTTTATGCGCACGACACCAATTATCTTTCAGCATAACTGCATTGTCGTATGATTTTGCGCATAAGCATGACATATCTGAATGTGCGTGAGCGAGATGTCAATGCAGTTCATCTATTATCTAGACCTAGCTGTAATGTATCTTGCCTGTTCTATTTATCTTAAGCTAAGTCACTTAACCCAGATCACTAAGAGCTTCCGCTCAGCGTGTAAAAGCTCACTACTGTTCTCACTTAGCCGAGTCTCGATCCAAATTTAAAGCTACACCTAAGTCAAGACTCAAACCAAGTTTAAAGTTGTACTCAAAATTCGACTGCACACTACACCACAGTTCATGCAGCAAGGTATATCCTTATAGCGAGACGTCTTGAACTGAAGAAAGTGCAGTATTAAAGTTGTACTTGAATATCCTTTAAATGATAAATTCCTAAGGTTTTCTTTTCATCTGCTAATTCATAATACGAGGGACTCAATTTGCGAACAACTCTAGCTTTAACGAACACTGGTGCTAATTTGGCGTTAAACTTCTTAGCTGCGTTGCTTTGTGCAAAGTTGCGAGCGTAAACTGTATCTCCAACACTAAGATGAATCACTCTACTTCGTAGATTATAGACTCGAGCATTGTTTTCATGTGCCACAGCTATATTATCTTTCGCTTGCCTACGCGCAATCTGCAAAATATCTGCCTGCTTCAAAGTTGTGTCATCAGTAAACGACTGTAATTTCCGGAGCAACTCGTAGTCTTGTCCGTTTTGCATCATATTTTGACCGAATGTCAAGAAATACGGTGTAAATCCTGTACTCCGATGAACACTTGCTCTTAAAGCTCCACTAATCTCCGATAAATTTTGATCCCAGTTAGCATGATCTTTTCCAATATACGCACGAATTGCAGCTAAAACCGATCTGTTCAAACGTTCGCTAGCATTTGCCTGAGGTGAATAAATCGCGGTGCATACATGCGATACGCCAAAGCGCGTTAGAAAAGATTCAAATGCGCCGGATTTAAATTGGGAACCGTTGTCGGTGAGAATGACTTCGGGTACACCAAACGTGTAAAACAAATGTTCTTGTAAATACTCAATAATTCGATTTGACGTAAACTTCTTTAAAGGGTACAAGAAATGAAACTTTGTATAATGATCGACTATTATTAATACACCTATGTTTCCTTTTCTCGATCTTGGATATGGGCCTAGAAGATCCATGTAAAGTTTTTGAAATGGTCTTTCTGAAACCATAGGTTTACCCATTGGAGGACGTAAAACTGTGTTTGGGCTTTTTGTTGACTTGCAAGTCGAACATTTAGATATATACTTTCTGATTTGTGTTACCATTCCTGGCCAAAAGAAATATTGTTTTAACTTGGATACCGTCTTGCTTGTACCAAAATGTGCTGAATCTGCAGCGTCATGCGCACGACACACTAACTCATTTGTTAAAGCTGTCGGAATCCAAAGTTTCCAAGCATCAGATTCTTGTATATTACCTTCACTGGAATGTTCTGTTCTTTTATAAACAAAATTATCGATTACGCATAAGTCTGGTAGTCTGGACTGATTCTGCTGTATGTTCTGAATTAAATCGAGATATTCTTGGGACTCAAATTCTTTCGACTTTAAATCTACCAGGGGACCTATATCATGTAACGCTTGCACAGTTGGTTCAGCTAATCGAGATAAGGTATCTGCTACAACGTTTTTAGAACCACTTCGATGTTTAATAGCAAAAGTGAAACCTTGCAATTTAATAGCCCATCGAGCTAGTCGTCCAAACAAATCCTTTTGTCTCATCAGCCATTGCAATGCTGCATGATCCGTAATTACAGTGAACTCCTGTCCTTCGACATATGCTCTAAATTTCTTAATGCCTTTGATAACAGCTAAACATTCTAATTCCGTAACGGAATAGTTACGCTGTGCTTTTGTCAGTTTTTCTGACATGTATGAAATTGGCATTTCTACACCTTCTTCATTCTCCTGTGCCAATACGCAGCCTATTCCATATGAACTAGCATCACAAAGAAGAAGGAAAGGTTTTGTAAAGTCCGGTGTTTTCAAAATTGGAGCGGACGTTAGCTTAGATTTAAGATTATCAAATGCCTCGTTAGCTTCTTTGTTCCATTCGAGGGATTTGTTCTTTTTCAAAAGTTCTGTCAGGGCAAAGCTGATCGACGCATAGTTGTCTACGAATCGACGATACCATCCCGTAAGACCTAAAAATCTCCTAAGCTGTTTGACCGTTTTTGGGATTGGAAAATTATTAATTGCCAAAATTTTTGATGGATCAGTACTAATAGTACCATTTCCTATAATGAATCCTAAGTATTTTATTTCCTTCATACAAAATTTTGATTTGCCTACATTTATGGTGAGATTAGCTTTCCGCAAATACAAAGCCACTTCTTCCAAGAGAGACATATGCGATTCAAAATCGTCTGACATAATTAGAAGGTCATCTAAATAGACAAATACTCGAGTTCTCAAATGCGCTGGTATTACTTGATCCATAAGTCTGCAAAGCGTCTGTGGTGCATTACAGAGCCCAAAAGGCATTACTCGATACTGATAAAGTGGTCGGTTGGGGATAGTGAAAGCGGTACATTCTCTAGACTTTTCCTCAAGAGGTATCTGCCAGAACGCGTGCTTCATATCCAGACCGGTTATATAACGAGCTGGGGTTAATCTACTCAATATGCCATCAATGTGCGGTAAGGGGTATGCATCTTTACGAGTGTAACTGTTGACGATTCGAGAATCAAGACAAAGTCGACATTTGTCGCCTTTTCTAACCAATACGCAGTTACTACTCCAAGGACTCTTTGATTCTTCTATTATACCTAACGCTAACATTTTGTCTACTTCCGCGAACATTAAAGCTTCAACAGCTGGCGATACAGACCAATGACGTTGTTTCACAGGTTTCGCATCTCCAACGTCGATAGAATGTTCTACTAAATGAGTACGGCCAAGGCCTTCTTTTTCGTATGCAGGGAGTTTGCTACTAACAATGTTTAGTTTCTGCTGCTGATCCTGTGTTAGGCTGTGCATTTTAAAGTTTTCGGCTTCTTCTTCATCGATTCTTAATTCGGAGACGGTGTCGCACGGCTTCAAAAGATTTCTCAACAAACCAAAATCATTCCAAAAATCAAGTCCTAAATATACATCTTGCGATAAACCAGGCACAATATAGAAGGTTACTAATTTTGTTGTTTCACGAAATGTGATCGGAGAAGATATTTTTCCTATTACTATACAAGGTGAGTTACTAGCTGTTTTTACGTTTCCGGCACATTTCCTGAAATTTGGATGTTTCTTAAAAATCGAAGCTGCTTTGCCTCCTATGCAACTAATACTAGCGCCAGAGTCTAATAAAGCTACATAATTATTATTTTCTATACTTATATCTACATACAATCTATTGTCTTGACTTAAAATTATGGTCGAAATAAGTTTTTTCCGTTCTACTCGGATTGATTTCCAAAAGTTTCTCAAACGTATTGTGGAACGCTTGGGTTTCATATCTGTGTCCAAGCCGTCTACATCTCCAAAAATGCGTTTACGAGCTGACATATATTTTGAAACTTTTATGTGAAAGGGTAAATTTTGAATTCGAAGATTAGTACTTGGATCTTTCTCCTCCTTATTATGAGAATTCTGATCTGACGGATCATATGGATCTGTCTGAGTATGTGTACTGACTGTTAATCTTGCGGATGAGCTTGAGTTGTCAGAGGTCGGTAGTTCTGCACATCCGCCTTTCGGTTTTCCGACGGATTACATGCTTGACATTTAGGTTTATAGGTATCCTTAGCTCCGCAACCATAACAAAACAAATTGGGAGGCTCTAGACAATTGTCAAAGCGATGTCCAGGCTTACTACAATTCCAACATATTAACCGATGTCGAACTACTTCCGATATATCACCACTTGCATGATCTTCAGGGATAAGCTCGGCCACTTGTGTACGAGGCATAAACTTGTTCTTAAATGAGTGAACTTTAGTTTGCTTATAAAACTGTTCGTGAGTGCGTACTTCTGTTCGGAGTCGAGCTATTGAAAGAATATTAAGATGCATAAGCTCAAATCTCAAGGACACTTTTGCGTTACGAATTAGCAGGCGAACTAAAGTTTCCTCAGTAATTGGATCTCGCAAACGACCTATTAATTTTTCAATTGCAAATTGGAATTCTTCAAAGGGTTCGTGTTCTTCTTGTCTACGTGTATTAATCAACTCCCATATATCTAAATCAGAATCTGTATCTTCAAATTTCTTTAAGAATGATTCCCAAGTCACCAGAGGATTGGCACGATGGAATTTCCAATACCATTCACTTGCTTTATCTGTGAACAACATATGTAGATGATCACACAAAAGTTGGAAATCTCCTTTTAGGTTTTGTTTGGTTAAAGCTCGAACGCGATACAAGAAGGATTCCGCCTGCATACCGTTTCGAGAGCCATCAAACTTAAGACGCCAGCTTTGGATAACACTAGCTGCCTTGTCATATGGAATTGAACCGTACACCCTGTGTTCATTTTCATGATTAGGTGTCTGATTACTACTAAAATTGCCAGATTGAGATGATTGCTGACGCGATACATCTAAAGCTCTATTGGACACATTTGACCTATGCTCAGGTGAACTGTGTACATTTCGAACTGGGTCTAATAAGACTAACTGGTCTTGAATGGATTTTTGTATTATCGTCGTTAATGACGTTGTAATCTGATGCATCATCTGTTGTTGTTGCATTTGAACTGCTGTTTGTATAATATCCTCCATTTGTGCTCTATCTACAGAATCAACATGAGGCTTAGATAATTGTTGTCTCTCACTATTTGGAACACTGGATACTTGAGGACGAACTTGTTGTGGCCGTTGCATTGACCTAGTCGAAACTCCTGTAGTGGCTACTCTTCCTCTACCTCTTATTGGTTTTCTTGTCGGATGTGAAATTGGAGGTGTTCTACGACGCAATTCTTCAGACTGACCTATTGCCGATTGAGCAGACGCTTGTGTTACAAAGCTTGCCTCCAGCATTTCTGTTTCTAAATTGACATTCGTGTATTTTAATTGATTTCTCATACAACTTACGTTACAAACTGGACAAGCTTTTGAGGTTTGCAAATACTCTGTTATACAGCGCTGATGAAACTGATGTTTACATGGGGCTTCGCCAATAACGTCGTTTGCATTAAGGATTTGATTGCAAATATTGCAAAAAGGTTCTAATGATCTCATAGTTTCAACAATATTTTCATTACTGTGTCAAACTGACATTTTACTGATAATTTTTTTTTTTTTTTTTTTTTTGATAAATTGGTTAAATAATCGTTTAATCGTCACCATACATTTCTATCCACACTTAATCCACGTTAATTGTTTATATATATCTATTGTCGCTAGTAAAAACTATTGTTAATTTAATTTAAATAACTTTGTCTGCATTGGTCAAGTTGCCAAAATTATTCTAGCAGCTTGCATGTCCAATAAACTGACAACGAATTCAAACCAATTTCCAACCTAATTATTTCTTTTAGTTATATTGTACTACTTCCCGATTCAAGGTTTGTTTTAGTCTACTTGACCCATCTGGTCAACAATCGCATATCCAAATACAAATTCCACGAATCTGTTATACTCGCTATGTCACTAAAAGATACAATTATTTTTGAAAATAAAAATTTGAAATTTAATGGATGTTTATAAAAGAGGATTAAATTCGGGTATCTGTCATACAAAAGATTGAAGTGTAAGTCGTGTCTTTCCTTAAATCGACCCACAACTCCTGAAATTACTGTAAAGTTTCGCACACTATTTTCCTCTGTCTGCGCTAACTTCCTTTCGCTATCTTTCTTTCGAAAACTGCCATTCTATGTAATCTTTCTCTCGCTAACTGCCCCACGTTTGGGCGCCATTTCTTTTCTTATGTAGTGAACCAGTGGTGACTTTTTCTCACTAGAGAGCGTTAATATCTTTCTCCTGTAACCGCCTAATGAGTTTTGCTACCATTCGATATCGAGCAGGTCACTGTGTATTAGAAGGCTGAAGGCGGGCGTGCACTTATAAACCGGCTCCATAGGAGGATAGCTCGACGGATGGGGTGGGGTTCTTGCCTCGTCTTCTGATACGTCACAAAAAAAAAAAGAGAAGTGCACTGTCGGATATACTACTATGATATGATATGATATGAAACAAAATATATGAAATAAAAAATATCTTCCCCACAAAAAAACAAGAACTCCAGACTCTTGTATAAAAGATTTGGGAAATGTTTTGCTGTTGGACGCAATTCCCTTCTTTACCCTCCCTACCTAGGCAGTATACATAATGGTCTGACATTACTGCCCCTATACAAGGCCTAAAATCAAGAGTTACTGTGTATTAAGGATGGACATTATGTAGGTGACGACTTAAATTATTTATTTACAAATCCATGATTAATCGAACAATTTTTCCAAATATAAATATTTCATTTTAAATTCAAAAACAAAGATTCTCATAAAACTTCCTATAATTCTCGACAAAATTCATTTTCAGCAAGATTCCACGCGAAACAAATATAACAATGATAATTTCATTCTATTGGGGCTTGCAAAACCACCAATCATTCTTCATTTAAATACAAAAAAAAAGGATATACGCTTTTAATTCAACATCTTACTCAGACAGTTTCCTTGTGCTGCTTCCGAAGGGCCCGACGAATGGTAGTAGTGTTGGGTATGTGAAATCATTTACCTAGATTAAGAAATATTTTTAGTATTGTTTCACAAAATCTTGCTTAAATGGCACAAAGTTAAATTAAAGAATCTATTTTAAATTTCATTATTTTAAAAATTACAGATTTATAAAATTAATTTTATTTGTGCGCTAGACGCATAAAACGGTGTCATGCTCTTTAACGATGTAGCTACTGACGATGCAGTTACACAACAGATGTGCAGCGACGACGATCCGTACAGTTGACGAATTTAAAGATTTTCCTGGGCTTGGCACAAGTTTTTAGTTCTTCCCAAAATCTAGCGAAAGGCTGAATATATTTGTTTAAGGGTGTGCGTTGGCGGAATATTTCAGATCAGGCTTCAAGCGAGGTTAGGTGCAACTTGGAGTATATAAAACCAAGGTGGGCGACAGTCCAGACATTAATTTTTCCGGGTACGAAAATTTAAAGCAGCGCTTTAAAACCAGTGTGGACTTAACCTTTGACAGAGCCTCCGATCTGCGAGCTGGCCGCTACGCAAAATAGAATCGGGGCTCTGTAAATCGGATTCTGTTTAAAACAAATTAAATTAGTTCACGTAACTTCCTTAAACACAAAAAATATCACCTTTTGCAATAAAAATTAGTACACGAATAATTAATTCGTTTGCACGAATTGAATTTCACTTTTTCTTATTTTTTTATTCTCCGTTCAAATAACTTTTAAGTTAGTTGCCACTTTTTCGTTTTCACTGTGGACTTTTCGTTTTTCTCTAGACCAGTGTGTGGACTTTAACTACAAACTTGAATGTGAACACTTAAGTCACTCATGCAATTGCGCTGTACCCAAAAAGAAGAAAGCTTTTAAGCCACTGTTCTATTTATAGCCCAGCTTTATGCGCACGACACCAATTATCTTTCAGCATAACTGCATTGTCGTATGATTTTGCGCATAAGCATGACATATCTGAATGTGCGTGAGCGAAATGTCAATGCAGTTCATCTATTATCTAGACCTAGCTGTAATGTATCTTGCCTGTTCTATTGTCTTAAGCGAGGTCACTTAACCCAGATCACTAAGAGCTTCCGCTCAGAGTGTAAAAGCTCACTACTGTTCTCACTTAGCCGAGTCTCGATCCAAATTTAAAGCTACACCTAAGTCAAGACTCAAACCAAGTTTAAAGTTGTACTCAAAATTCGACTGCACACTACAATAGGAGCAGTCGGTTCGGGTGCAACTCTGCATGAAAGCTCTGTGGTGAAGAAAGAGATTATCTGGTGGAGTTGCATCAGGACAGCTTCCGCGCTACTCGATCGAGAGCGTCACCAGCACTCTGCGATTGAAACTAGGAGAGCGTAGACGTGCGCACTAAGGCAACAAGCAGGAGAGAAACCGTAAGTAGAACCGTTAGGGCTAGTGTGACGATAGGGCATGTGCGAAGATATAGTGGAATAAAGAGGAAGACGAAACGAAAGGAAAACACGCCTGTTGTTTTTGATTGAACAAAATTTAAGTGCATTACATATCCCCAAACATCTCCTGCTGTTTAATCGCCTTCCGTTGCGTTTGAGTGCAGTGGTGTCTCTACGGCTAATCTGGAGTCACGCTCTGCCCTCGCAAACCAACGCTGGACAGACTAAGATCTGTACCCCGGCTAGAACGCTTCCTTACAAATGAGACAAAAAAATTTCAATACTATACGATTAGAATTAATGTCTTAAAAACGGCATGCAAGTTTGAAAAGTTTTATATTTCTTACGGAAAATGTGGGCAGCCTAAAATATGATAAAACGGCATTAAATTAAAAAATTTTTTTTCTTTGTGAGATAAAGGAGCGCGGAATCGTAATATTTTAAAATGCAATGTATTTATGATGTCTCAAGGAACTTCGGTACCGAAATTGGTATTTTTAAGTATCATAGTTACTGAAATATTCGCCGAAAACATCGATTTTTCCCGAGGTATGTCTAGTTTTTTCTTATTATGGGCAAATGGTGCGTGGCATCGAAATTAAAAATTTTCCACTGAATTTTCTAAGTTATCGATAGCGACTGAAATTTAAATTGAAACAAATTTCAATTTCAAATAATATACCATTTACTTCCGGACTAAGGAATCGCGGAGAGGCTTGGCTGCGTGCGTGCGGTTCAAACAACGAACTGCCGACCACTCGTGACAGCTCTACAAGCTAGATTAAGTTTAACAGTATATTAACATACACTATAAGTTTATACATTAGATTAATTTTATGGTTTAGGCAAATACTTCATTATAATTTTCTCAAACTACATAACTATGTTAATGACTTAACAACGGCCACCTTGAAGGGATCGCCTGCAATGCGCTGGTAGCATCGCTAGTTTTGCCACGATGCTTTGCTGGGCCCATGCCTTTTCTAATGCAGGCGTTGACAGGAGCTGTGCGGTCAGGAAATAGTGTGATGTAAGTACTTCTCCGTCGTTGGGGTCGCTGCTCAATGGGGTCAGCGGCCGTGTGAGCGACGTGCTGCTGATTCTGCCGCTTGGCAGAGCAAATCTACTGATAAATGAATTAACGAGATTCGTATTTCTAAATCGTCATTGGATTCAGCCATTGTAAACTTTAATGTACAATAACACCCATCCCAGGTTATCGCATTTCATTATAAGCTTTGGCTGCAGCAAGATCAGAAAATCGAAACGACCTTACTCGATACATATAATGAAATATTCGTACCATTTTACGACAAGAGTGTCTAAACGGCACACCCTCTTGACATTAATTTAACTGTATTTAATGATTTTGGTCCATGTTTTCGAGATACATTATTGGCCATCTTTTGGATGACTGCAACTCGATTGGCTAGAACTGTTGTTAATATTGAAGGGAAAATATATGTATACTGTAGTGCCAGCTCTGAAACTTTCCAGAAACTCGCACTCCTGATTCGACATCTGTCCAACATGTGCGTTTGGGCGAACATATATGTGAAAGCATCTAACAATGTTTTTCGCTTGGTGGAACTTAATTTAGCGAAGCTACAATTCAAGAGAAACCCAACTAAACAATGTCCTTTGTAGCAACAGACCACTCTTCGCCAGTCTAATTTGTCCAGTACAAAGCATGTTGAAGAAGTAGTCTGCTCCTAGAACCATATCTATTTGGTGGGGTTTATGGAAATTTTGGTCAACCAGTTCGACATTTGCTGATATTTTCCACCTAATGATGAGAAGATCACAATCTGGCTGAATGCTACAAATTGATTTCAGGACCCAAAACTCTGCACTAAACTTATGTCTCGATTCATGGGACGAAATTATTGTCGATACATTGCTTCTTGCATTTAAATTCGAATGTTCAACCGACTTTACGATTAAACTATTGTTCTTGCATTGAAGGCGCAAGGCTTAAGCGTGATCGTCCGCCATGAAATTCACCCGAGACTCTTAATCCAAGAAGGCTCTAGCTTTTCATTTCTGACAGAATCTGTCTCTTACAACTGCAGTTGCAATGATCACTTGATCGATATTGCTTGGAACATGACTTACATGGGCAGGATAAGCAGAAGCTTGCAATGTTTCTACGGAGTACTTGTGCAGCAGAATCACTATAATTTAACACTTTGTGTCCTGAATGCAAACAATTTATGCACAATTCGATTTCACGAAATTAAATCTTTCTTCAACTGGAATGGATCAAATGGTTGGCCTTACACACTTTACACATATTCCTATGCATAGTTTTTGATTGTCGTCGAGAGCAGACGTGTTTTCTGTGCTAACCAACGGTAAATAGTGCGATAAACAGCAGCAAAAGGAACTCTAATGTGCTTAAAACAAGCGAGTCGCTGATAAGCAATCTTGAGATTGCAAATGTGGTAGTGCGTGTGTGAGCGAGTACCGCTTCTTGCTTCTGATTGGCCAACCAATAAGCAAGCAGTGCACAAATTAAAAGCGCGGAATACTTTTGTGCGGTTCAAATAAATTTTGTGGTGCATACTTTTAAGTGCTCACTAATTTTATTTTGTGGCCTATCGAACATGCGCTTAAATGGAGGGCGATACGAGCAGCAGTACTGCTGGCTCTGCACGATCTGCCGGGCGTAAGAAGCATACGCGGTCTGTCGCTGCCGCTGTCGCCGCGATGCGGGCTGAGGCGGTGGTGCCCCCGCCGACCCAGTCTCCGCCGCGTAAGATGCGCTTGCCTCCGTCATCATGGATGTGAAGCCAACAACGTTTGCTGCCGCTGCAGCTGCTGCTACCGTTTCTCCTGCTGCCAGCAGGGTCACTCAGGCCCGTACGCATGCTGCTCTTTCCGGTGCTCTTAAGAGCGCTGGCTCTATGGTGCAGCAAATGCTGTCCATTGCACAGGAGCTACGCAAGTCTGTGGTGTGCACCGAGATGCCTGACCAAGTGGCGCTTAGTGTCCTGGACGTGTCGAAGTACGAGGACCTGGTAATTAAGATTTACGGGAGAATCGTGAAGCTGGAAGCACGGAACGATGCTCGTTCCCCCTCCGCTGCGTCAAAAATCTTGACAGTTGGCTCCACCACTGGAGCCACCGCTGCTGCCCCTCGCGTCCGCAAGGCTGCTCAGACATGGTCGGTGATCGTGACGAGCAACAACCCGGAGGTGACACCGCAGCAAGTCGCTGAGCGTGTTCGCAGGGATTTTGCCCCCGCACCCGATGTCCGTGTTCACGAGGTGCGAGAGCTGAAGCGCGGTGGAGCCGTTATACGGACGCCACCTTCTGGTGAGATGCGTAAGGTGGTTGTCAACAAGAAGTTCGCTGAGATGGGACTTGTGGTTCAGCAGAACCGGACTCTCAGGCCGAAGGTGACAGTGTTTGACGTCGACACTGGTATCAAGGCCGAAGAGTTCATGCCTGAGCTCTTTGCGAATAACTTCAAGGAGCAGATGAATGAGGCACAGTTTAAGCGTAGCGTCCACCTGGAGACGAAGCCCTGGACGCAAGCTGCAGGCGAGACGGTCAACCTGAACCTGGAGGTTGACAAGAATGCGTTGGCCATACTTGATCCCAGCGGTCGGGTGTACATCAAGTTATTTTCATACCGATTCCGATCGCTAGTCCGCACCTATGCCTGCCATAGGTGCGTTGGGTTCGACCATAAAGTGTTTTAATGCCGCGTGAAGGATGCAGTTTGCCAACAATGCGGACAGACGGGCCACATTGCTGCCAAATGCACCAATCCGTTGGACTGCCGGAACTGCCGTTTTAAGGCATTGTCTTCGAGGCAGCACATGCCCTCTGAGGCATGCCCGATCTACGGAGCAGTGCTGGCCAGGAGTGCTGCTAGTCATTAACAATGTTTGACATCATCCAGGCGAATTTTGGCAGAAGTCGAGCTGCTGTCATCGAGCTCGGAGTCCGGATGCTGGACTCAGGCCACAAGATCGCATTGTTGCAGGAGCCGTACGTCGCCGTGGAGGAAGTATCACCGGATTACCGGCAGGCATGCGATTCTTCTCCGACCTTCTCTGCAAAGCTGCCATTGTCGTAGACGACCAGGAGGTCGTCTTCATGCCTGTCGGCCAGCTCATCAGCGAGCATGGAGTGTGCGTGAGTTTTAATGGGAATTTTGGCTCAATTTTCCTGACCTCCGTGTACTGCCAATTTAACACTGATATTGAGCAGTACCTGCTGTATATGAATGCGGTGCGACTGCTGACCAGCCGTACGCCTGTCATCTATGGGCTCGACGCGAATGCAGTATCCCACATATGGTTCAGTAAGACACCCGAGGTCTCTCGGGCTAACTTGAGAAATAACTGGGGGGTACTGCTAGCTGAATGGATTCAGAACAACGAGCCGGAGTGCTTAATATGCCCGGCAGAGTGTACACGTTCGACAATCGCAGAGCATGCAGCGATATCGACTTCATGATCGTCAATGAGGCCGCGTTTACGTGGCCCGCGTATGACTGGAGTGAACACGAGTGGGATCTTAGCGAACACAGTTGTTGTGACGCCGGATCAGGAACGCACAGTCGAGAGCCATGCTCCTGTGCCATCCAGAATGCTGACTGGCAACGCTTTAGTGATGAGCTTGAGACTGCATTGATGGATCATCCCCTGGAGGAGTTTCGCAGAATGGCATCTGATGAACAGGTGTCTGTGCTTCGATCCCTTGTGCACCAGGTGATTGACAGTGAGTGTTGGGGTGTCAGGAACCGCTTGCTAGACGTCGAGTGTGCTGGTGGAATACCGCCCATTATGACGCACGCCGCGAGCTCAAGAGAGCTTCGCGAAGGCTTCATCATTCACACCGTACCCACAGTGATAGCGTAGAACCCCTCGCCTCGTATTTCAGGATCACCCGAAAGGAATACGAGAGGATCATGTCTTGTCGGCGCCAGGAGGTCGCTCAAGTCCTGCCATCGGCTCATCCTGCTTGGATGTCGGCCCACGTGCCGAACGGTATTGCCTGATGCCCTTGAAGATCAAGATGTTTCCACCAGCGTGACCGAATATGGTATTTTAAATACTTTTAGGTATTTTATCAGCTCTGATTTTGCTCAAAAGTATTTTAAAGGTATATAGGTATTTAGTAGCATTTTTCTTAGATTTTATGGTATTATATGGTATTTTCGGTTTGGTCACACTTTAACAAATCGAATCGTCTTAATTTTGTGATAATCTATTAAGCGGGTCTTCTACTCTAGAAATTTGAATAAATCAAAAATTTTTATAATTCGATGGTTTAAGTTTTGATAAAAGAAAAGGATTTTCCGAAATTCGAATTATTTTCGAAGTTACAGCTGTTTTAGTGACGTAGCTGCTATGGCGCATTGAGCGGATGTAAAACTTCAAATGCGTTTTTCTCGAAACCACTTTTTTTGATACCGTCGCCACGATATCTAAAGTTTCAATCGACCGATTTTCTTGAAACTTGGCATGAATATTTTTAAAACACACCTCTATGGCATGAACCAACAAAAACTGGACATTTTAATTTTGAACATGTTTAAAAAATTCGAAAAAGTTAAATAAGTAGTGAAAAACCGAACTAATTTTTTCAAAAGCCGCCATTTAATAAAAAAAATAGTTTTTTTTTTCAGTTTTGTTGGTTCATGCCATAGAGACATTCAATATCTTTAAGAATTTGTAAACTTTCTTTTTCTCTGATCACCACAAGGGTTGCAATCGTGGCGACGAGGACACTGCCTTATATTCGGAATTCTCACTTCAAGAACTCATAACTCAGAAAAAAAATAATTTTTTTATTTTTTAAATTAATTATTAAAAACAATTCAAATAATACTTAATACATGATAAAAAAGTTGGTGGTAATAATATAAACAGTTTTTTTTTAAACGCCATCAAAAAACACTCGAAATTCAGCACTCTAGACTAGAAGACCCCCTTAAAACAAAAGAATAGAAAAGATGAGTAATAAGCAAAAATATAGAGCTGAGTGGGAGACTATGCCGGAAAATCAAAAATGGCTGGGCAGGAGCGCAAATAAGATGGATGCGCACTGCAAAGCGTGCCAGACGGACATTTTGCGTAGACTGGCATCACTTAACCAGCACGCAGCTACACAAAAACATAAAGATAATATGAAATACTTCTGTGGAAAATCAAAGGTGAGTTTTTCATATGCTTTTAAATTATATGTAAATAATAACTATTCTTTTTTCAGATTCAATCGTTTTTAAAAGAGTCGGACAACACTCTAGCTACCCCTATCAAAATGGCAGAAATTATGTTCGCTGCAGAGATTGCTGAACACAACATATCAATGAGAGCAATGGACCATATTAGCGATGTGATCAAGCATGCGTTTTAAGATCATGTTACTCGATGAAATGTTACAAAATAAATTTTAACCAAAAAACAAACATTTTTTGCAATGGGAAAAACCTTATTTTTTCTATATATAATAAGACAATTATTATTTTTACATATTACATATTATAATTTGAATTTCCAGGCGATTTGTTTGTTATGGTATTTATAGTGGTATTTTTTAAAATATGAAATAGTATTTTATAGTATATTTTTGAAACCAAATTTGAATTTCTCGTTTGGTCCGGCGCGGTCACGTTGGTTTCTACCCTTGATCGTTGTAGGAGAAAAGCCTTTGTGGACGAATGCGTATTGCGCGAGTGGCAACTCCGGTGCGATGACGGCGAGCACGGACGTGTGACGCGTAAGTTCATCCTGGACGTAAGCTTCGTCTTCAGCCGCCCCAGCTTCAAGTTCGCTATGCATGGCGGTTTCTTAATGACTGGACATGGATCGCTGAACGCTTTTCTGCATGCGCGTGATTTAAGCGAGACTACCGAATGTCAATGTGGCGATCCCATAGAGGACTGGCAACACGTGTTGTGTGAATGTGTCTAAACTGAAGTGTTACTGGAACTTGGACCATACCACGAAGTCTTACCAGAGCACTTTAATCTGGCAGCGATGCGGTACTTGTGCCAAATCACGAAGTCTTACCAGAGCACTCTAATCTGGCAGTGATGCGGTACATGTACCAAGTCACGAAGTCTTACCAGAGAACTTTAATCTGGCAGTGATGCGGTAGCCACGAAGTCCTACCAGAGCACTTTAATCTCCCCGGAGAAATCGAAGGGCAGACAAAAGCCTCAACTTGGAAGACCTAATTTCGCATGAAAGAACTGTAACGACGTAAATTCACTGGCCGAGGTATGTCTCAGTCTGGCCAGGGCTGTTTAACAGAAAAATTTATATTTTGTGCAAAGAAACACTAGCGAAGAAAGATAGGGCGCAAAAGAAGCAGAGAGACCTATAAATTAATACCTAGTACATATGATTTAATCCCCACGTGGCCATTCCACAACGGACTGCGTCTATGTAGTTAACTTTCCGTGGTGATTCGCCCGTATGGAACGTCTTAGATCAGAAAGGCTCGCGACTCGTCGTTCTTTGCGGCTCATATGTTGGATGTGGACAATATTTGGAGACGAAACCATCAGCTGCCTTGGAGAGGTGGTGTTGCCGAAGTAGAACCAGGTCACCAAGAGCAGGTTTCCACGCCCTACGTCTCAGGTTGTAGTGCCTGTTTTGCGCGTTCGTAGCTCGTTGCATGTTGTCCTTCACTGCCTTGAAGATCTCCAGTAAATGCTTGGCTTTGTCCTCTGGGGTGCGACTTTCCGTAGTGGGTCCGGGACTTACCTCGTGGTTGAGCATTCCTGGTAGGCGCAGCTCGCGACCTTGCACTAGATACGCTGGGCTGTATCGGCTACTATCCGAGGGGCAAGAGTTAATTGCCAGATTGAGCTCCGGTAACAGGTCATCCCAATTCCTCTGTTCGCCATCCAGGTATTGTGCCATCATAGCTTTTACCGTTCTGTTGGCTCGTTCGGTAATATTTTGCTGCGATGCATACGGTGCTGTGTGTTGGAGAGTCATTCCTATCTGTTTGCAAAACATTTTGAATCCTCGACTAGTGAACTGTGTGCCATTGTTGCACAGACGTTTGGTCTGCGTTACTCCAAACCGTGCCAGGATTCGTTCTCGGAATGATTTTTCCAACGTAGCAGTCGTTGCTTTCCGAAGTGAGTCTAGTTCTACCCACTTACTGAAGTGATCGAAGAAAACCAAGAGCAGCGTGTGTCCTTGCTTGTATCGGGGCAGTGTTCCAACGAAGTCAGCACAAAGAACCTCAAACGGTTCCTGTACTACCCGTGTACGCATCTCTCCTGGTAGTCTCATCTGGCTTACCTTACAGCGTTTTCACATCTCGCATCTCTTCACGTACTTGGCCACTTCTCGAAACATGCCGACAGTAGTACCGCTGGGTAACTCAATGAATTGTTTTCCGGATCCTTTGGTGTCCGGCAGTCCTCGAACACCGCTCCTTGGGTACGCACAGCTTCCATGGCACTTGCTCCTCGTCGTCTGTCCATAGCGTCGATCGTCGAAATAGTTGCTGGTTTTCAATGACGTAGTCTGGATACCTCTCTGGTTCCTTTTGCACTGCCTCCAGTATCCGCTCCCTCTACTTGCAACTGGATGCCTCCAATGTCGCCTGTTGCAACGTCTCCAGCGGCTGCCTAGACAAAGCGTCAGACACGACGTTTTGACTTGCTCGTCGGTAGTGTAACACCAAGTGATACTGTTGGAGTTCCAATACCCATCGCGTGATCCGTCAAGTAGGGTTGTCGATGGAGTTCAACCACTTCAGCGCCAGACGAACTGTGATGACATCGAACTCGTATCCTTCCAAGTAGCATCGGAGCTTGCGTATCGCCCAGACAATGGCCAGACACTCCTTCCCGGTCGTGGAGTAATTCTCTTCGGCGGCTGATAGGGGTCGACTGGCATAGGCGATGACTTGTTCTGTCCCTTGTATCCGTTGTGTGAGTACAGCGCCAAGGCCATAATCCCTGGCATCCGTCTGAAGGGAGAAATTTTCCGAAAAATCTGGGTAAGCCAGCACTGGTGCCTGGGTGAGTCGTGCCTTTAGCTCCTCGAAAGCCTCATTTTGGTTTGTGTCCCACGTACACTTCTGGCTTTTCCGTAGTAATCTGGAGATATGTTGTAGGATGCTTGTGAAATTTGGTACAAAGCGTCTGTACCACGACGCGATACCCAGGCTGCGACGCAGCTCCTTTACGTTTGTAGGCAGTAGCAACTCCCTTATTGCCTCTATTTTGGCCGGATCGGTGTGAATCCCAGCTTCACTGACGACGTGCACAGGTAGACCTAACTCTTCTGGAAGAACCAGCATTTTTCCTTGTTGAGCCTCAGCTTCGCGTTGCGCAATGCATCATCCGGCCGGCTCGGCCGGCACCCTCAAGGAGGGCTCAGCTAGAGGATTTTTGGCAACCTTAAGAGCGAAACGACGACCAAAAAAAAAAAACTCCACTTTGGATCACGCCTTTTCCTTAGTGAATTCCATGAAAAACAAAGAAAATGCCTCGAGATTTTTTTTTACTTTTTCCGCGACTCGAAACACAAAACAAGATGAAACGGTTATCTTCGGTAAGCCCATGATAAAATACCCTTGCAGTCACGCATATTGCTTTAATTTTATTTTAATCACTAATTGTTCCAACGGTAGCTATATGATATTAATAGTAGTCCGATTTGAAAGAAATTTTATGAGCATAGAGAAAATAGAAAAGAATGCATATTGGGTGCATTTGGTAAAAATCGATCAATAGACATAAAAAATGTTCATAACAAACATTTTTAGCATTTTTAACCGGTTGTTCTTATGACAGCTATATGAATGCAATTTGGTTTGCACATGGGATTTAGTACTAAATGCATTTATTATTTATTTATTTATGGACGTTGATGTACTAACAAGACAGTACATTCAAGTGGTCCGGCAACCCCAAGCAACGTGCTTGTTAGCGCGCGGAACCCTACAGACAATGCAGCCACCTCCCGGCCAACCGGCCGAGGGCACACCGCATAACGTACATCTACGAAAAACGCGAAACGAGTTTATTTGTTAAAAACGAATTACAATATATAAAAATACAATACAATACACATAATATAATAGTTTAAACTATATTAATCAAGATCTAGATAGGTGACAGAGAAGAGAAGTTCTAATTAAAGGGATTGAAGTAGAACTACCTACAACTCGAGATAGTTTGTTGTAGTTACTACACCATACCCGGAAAGGGTTATGTAAAGCAAAATTAGTAGTACAAGGTTGAAGAGAGAGGGGAAGAAAGTTTCTAGTGGGTCTGATCGGAACAGCGAAACTAATCTGGCTAATTAATTCAGAAGAATCAATCTCACCGTTGATTAGTTTGTGTAAGAAAATTAAACCGAGCACTGTTCTACGATCAGGCAAAGAAGGAAGATTTATTAGTAAAAGTCTACTATGGTAGGATGGCAAGCGTATATTAGGGTTCCAGTTAAGGGCCCTTAAGGCAAAAAGAAGGAATTGTTTTTGTACAGATTCTATTTTATCTATATGAATCCTATATTGGGGAGACCAAATACAAGATCCATATTCAAGAATAGGACGTACCAAGGAAGTATAGAGTGTTTTTGTTAAATAGGGATCGTTAAATCTTTCGACCAGCGCTTTATAAAGCCCAGGACGACAAAAGCAAGATTAGTAATTGATAAAACATGCTTATCAAACTTAAGCTTTGGATCCATAAGGATACCCAAATCAGTGACCGACTCAATTCTTTGAAGAGAATTGCCATTCAAAATGTAATTGTTTAAAAATGTAATTGTGACTGACTGCAGATGGCAGATCATTAATGAACAATATAAATAGCAAAAGACCGAGATGGCTTCCTTGCGGAACGCCTGAAGTAACCTGAATAAATTTCGATAATGAATCTTTAAAAAAAACCTGTTGTGTTCTAGAAATTAGGTAATTCGAAATCCAAAGAATAAAATTATAGGAAAAGCCCAAAAGATTGAGTTTATGTATTAAGAGGTTGTGGTTAACGGAGTCAAAAGCTTTACTAAAATCTGTGTAAATGTCGTCAGTTTGCAACTTTTTATCAAAACCCTGCAGTGTGAATGATGTAAATTCTAACAGGTTAGTTGTTGTGGATCCATATTTCACAAACCCATGTTGGAAGGGGGAAATCATGGATCTACAGAAATGTTGCAATTGAGAAGTTATTAATTTCTCAAAAACCTTGGGAATAGCAGACAACTTGGAAATACCTCTATAGTTGCAGACATTACTTTTGTTACCTTTTTTGTGAAGAGGAATAATATAAAATGATTTCCAAACATCAGAGAAACAACATGATGCAACGGACAAAGAAAATAATTTATACAGGTCCGACTGGTCCTGGTAAAAAAACAGGTTTAATATTCTTTAAATTACGTAAAAGCGAACTTTCGGTGATGACCGGTGTAAAATTACAATTGAACGGAATTAAATGATAAGGGTAAGGTGAATCAGATTTATACTCGTGCATACTATAAGTCGTTTGAAAAAAATCTACAAATAAATCGGCGATAGCCTGATCTGAGTTAGCAGTTTGTCTTTCAAAGACTACCCTAGTTGGAAGCGTTCATGATTTACGCTTCGAATTAACGAAGTTATAAAACCGTCTAGGATTCCTTCGGAACTGTTGACCACAGTCAGCAAGGTATTCCTTATAGCAACGGTCGTTCAAAGCATAGAAATCAGATCGAGCAATCAGATAGCGAGAGAGATACAAGGAAGAGCCAGTTTCCTTAAATCTTTTATAGAATCGCGACTTTCTACTTTTAAGCAAAGTTAACTCGTGGGTAAACCAAACAGGCTTGTTTGACCTATTTGGAACACAAAGCGGAACACAGACATCAAGTAAAGAATTTAAAGTATTATAAAAAGTTGTGATTGCACTATCAATCAACACTTCCAAAGTCGGATGATAGGGATCTTCAGGATAGGATAAGGGTGTGGTACGGGACACAGAATAGCGGGATGGATCCAAAACAAAAATCAGTTCGAGCATTCTTTTTAAAGGGTTTGAGATAGCATTGATCTGAAACAATGAAATACCAAACAACTCATCCAGAAAATCATGCTGAGTCGTAGGGGTCAACGCGGCTGAGTCAGGATATGAAATCCATGTAGTCCCTGCAATATTGAAATCGCCGAGAACTACAAGAAAATCACGATCGGAAAGTTTAGAGGATACTAATTTAATAGCAGAGAAGTGAATTAAATAAAGAGAATAGTCAGAAGAAGGAGGAATATAGGAGCAAGTGATGAAAATACTAATGTTATTTAGGAATAACCTAACAGTAACAAATTCAATATCAATAGAGCCATCGATTATAGCCTCTTCCGAGGATAAGTTAACATCGACGGCAATAAGTACACCTCCTCTGCGGCGAGGTGTACGATCTTTTCTATAGATGGAGAATTTATTGGAAAGAATTTCAAAGTTAAGAATATCTGGCCTTAACCATGTTTCAGAAAAGGCCACGACATGAAACGGAAAAGATAGACTATTTAAATAAAGATTACTAATTTTACTACAAATACATCTCACATTTTGATCGGCTAATGAGAGGATTAGGAGGCAATGAAATCGGAGTCCGATTTCTTTTCTTCGCCGTATACTCTTTTATTATTAAATGGTCCGGCCAAAATTCTTTACAACAGATCGTGTTAAACTATTTGGCTGGAACTTTAAATGAAAAAAAATTTCCCGATGGTATGAGAACTTAAACTTTTCCACCGTAATGTTGGCTTCTGATTTGGCCTGAATGAAGGCCTTGACATCATCTAATGTAGTTTCAGGGGCAAGCCTGGAAACAAATATTTGTTTTTTTGGTGGAACACCTATAAGAGTCTTTTTATCTGACACTGTAACTACTTCCGAAGAGGCAACAGCAGTGTCAGCAGAAGACATTAATGAGTCTTCTGCTGACACTGCTGTTGCCTCTTCGGAATTCGCCAACTGCAACAGTATTGACAATTGACGAATCTGAAATTACTGCTTCGGGGTTCGTAGCGACAACTTCTGCGGGTAAAATAAAGTTGTCATCACTACTAACGAATATATTCGGAGATGGGGATAAAAAATTGATTAGAGAAGGTGCGGACAAAGTTGGTATGTGAGGAGGGACTGAAAGTTCATTAGGCCCAATCGACAATCTTAAATTGGCCTTTTTACGGTTTGAAGAATCGTTTAAGAATTTCAAGTCCTTAAACTCCTTATCCAATGCTCCGAAACTATCGGACAGACTTTTAAATCTGCCGTATAGGTCCGCAAAGCCTCTCTTAGTATGTCTCATGATATCCCCGCATCTTTCGACATCCCCGCAAGCTTCACATGTCCACTTTAAACCTGACTTAGACTCAATCAGGTCAATAATTCGGCCGTTGAGGCCAGCGCATTTTTCATGTGAAACATTTTCACACAGCCAGCAGCAAACGAAACCCACCTTTACGTTTGTTCGAACCTGGCAATTGGTATGAGTATTTAAAAAAAATAAGAATATAATTAAAGAGTATAAGCAGAAGCTACAGATTGAGAAAATAGTTAAATACGTAGGCAAACTAGGGTTAATGTGCAAGCTACTGATATTTACTTACGACAAAAACAAATTTAATTCACAAAAACAATTTGTGCGCGGACGCGGCGACCGAAAAAGGAAAAACGGAATTACCGGCCAGCACCAAAAATTAGATAAAACAGCGCGTTAGGACAGATGAGAGCGCGTCGCGAGCGTAAGTAAAGAAGAGAGCACGAAGATAGAGATAAATTGTACACAAACAAAATGTTAGCGCAAGCAACGGCGTAAAATGACAAGAACAATTTCGCAGCGACAAACAAGTGCAGAGATAACTAAACAGAAAGTTTGGCTGTGGAATTGTTGTTGCTTTTAGTCACAAAAACATAAAATTGGCTTTGTAAATTACAAATTAAAACAATGTTTTAACACAACCGGTGTATCACACAATGTTACTAAGGGAAATAGACGGAAAATATCAAATAAAATTGAGTGTATAAACGAGGAAAACTAGAAAAGAGTTAGAAGCTATGTAAAACACGTCCGTCAGCAAAAGCGATTGCGATTAGGATAAATTTGGTTGAGACAGACCAAAGCAAACTTTTTTTTTTTTTTTAAATCTATTGTCTCTATGGAAGCTATATGATATAGTGATCAGATCTGTCCGATTTTAACATATGAACTGTGTGCAGAGAGAATACACATGTGTACCAAGTTTCATCACAATAGCTTAAAAACTGAGAGACTAGTTCGCATAGAAACAGACAGACAGACAGACAGGCAGTCAGACAAGGGTAAATCGCCTCGGCTGTTGATACTGATCAAGAATACATGTACTTAAAAAGGTCGGAAATGCCACCTTTATTGCGATACAAACAATATATTCTCTACAAGGGTATTAAAGTAAATATAGTTGATAGCACTAGTTGACTTTTTTTTAAATGAACGGTTCACTGAGCAAAATAAAAAAAAAAACATGTAAGAAAGGCTACAGTCGAGCGCGCCGACTGTAAAAGACCCCGTACTCTCCTTGTATTCGAAATTAATATTTGAATGCGATATAATTTAAAATTTAAGTTTTAAAATAAAATTTAAAAAAAAAATTTTAAATCAAGCCACTGATGGGATTCGAACCCGCGCTAACTGACGCAAGTTCCATAACACGCTGCAACCCTACTAGTTGCATCACACCATTCATTTTGCACAAATACGATTATTTTCATTTATATAGTTATATATAAAAAAAAAAAAAATTAATTTCTGGGTTAGTTCCGGGTTTGAACCGCAGACCATTGGTTTAGGAAGAAATACCACCTTCACCTAGGCCATTCTCTGTTTGGTAACTGTCGTGACTAATATTAAGTGAACATAGAGTTATCTCTTTTCTTTCAACCACGTGCACATAAATTACATTTATTCAATTTTACAAAGTATACGCCATATATAAGCATAGTGCTATTCATTTTCTTTCAACCACATGCATTCACAACGCGCTTCAAGTGCTATTTTGTTACCTAATTGCTCAGTTGTTTATAGTTGGATTTTTATGCAACTTTCAGGGTAGTTTGATATAATTAGTCTTTAAACATATTTTTAGACCCCGTACTCTTAAAAAGAATATAGGGGTCTATTAAGTTTGTCAGAAGCCAAATGTGCGTAACAGGCAGATGGAAGCTTTTCCGACCCTATAAAGTATATATATTCTTGATCAGCATCAACAGCCGAGTCGATATAGCAATGTCCGTCTGTCCGTCTGTCTGTCTGTCCGTCGTCTGTACACCTGGATCTTTTAAACTACAAGAGCTAGAGACACCAAATTTTTTAATGAAAGTCCGTCTATGATGTACGCAGATCAAGTTTATTTCAAATCGGCGCCACGCCCTCCACCGCCCCCGCAATAAGCAAAAAACTAGACACACCTCGGAAAAAATTGATGTTTTCGGCGAATATCACCGTAACTATAGCACTTAGGAGCACCAATTCTGGTACGCAGGTTCCTAGAAGCAGCACAAATGCAACGTCGTTAAAAATTTTGGTCTGCCACGCCCCCTTTTCCCACACGAACTAAAATAAAAGAAAATAGATAACACTATATTTATATATACATTAGGAGCAATAGCTTGCAAAGAGAGCGCGGTCCGGGTGGGTTACGCACTTGTTTGTAAACACAAGACCTGCGGTTCGAACCACGGCACAGACTCAGAAATTAACTTTTTTTTTTTTTTTAATTTTATAATTTAGCACTATTATATCTTAATGAAAATAATCGGAGCGGTCTCACAAGGAGGGGTTGGTGCAATTAGTAGTGTTGCGGCGTGTTCTGCAACTTGCGTATAAGTTCGCAGGTTCAATTCCTGACAGTGGAATTTATTAATATACTTTTTTAAATTTCAAACAAAAATGTAAATAAAGAATTTTAACTGGTGCAACAGCCAATGGTCTGCGGTTCGAGCCCGGCACAGACCCAGAAATTTAATTATTTTTTTATTTTTTAAATAACTATATAATTATATATAAATGAAAATAATCAAATGTATGCCAAATGAATGGTGTGGTGTAACTAGTAGGGTTGCAGCATGATATGGAAATTGCGTCAGTAAGCGCGGGTTCGAATCCCATCAGTGACTGATTCAAATATTTGGACCCCGTACTCTAAAAAAGAGTATAGGGGTCTATTAGGTTTGTCAGAAGCGAAATGTGCGTAACAGGCAGAAGGAAGCTTTTCCGACCCTATAAAGTATATATATTCTTGATCAGCATCAACAGCCGAGTCGATATAGCAATGTCCGTCTGTCCGTCCGTCCGTCTGTCCGTCTGTCCGTCTGTATGAACACCTGGATCTTTTAAACTACAAGAGCTAGAGACACCAAATTTTTAAATGAAAGTCCGTCTATGATGTACGCAGATCAAGTTTATTTCAAATCAGGGCCACGCCCCCTGACCATAACCATAGCACTTAGGAACACCAATTCTGGTACGCAGGTTTCTAGAAACAGCACAAATGCAACGTCATTAAAAGTTTTGGTCTGCCACGCCCCCTTTTCCCACAAGAACTAAAAAACTTTTCAAAATTTACATGCCGTTTTTAAAGCATTTGCTAATATATTGTAATTAAAAAATTTGTTTAAAGTCTAATTATATTAAACTACCCTGAAAGTTGCATAAAAATCCAACTATAAACAACTGAGCAATTAGGTAACAAATTATCACTTGAAGTGCATTGTGAATGCACGTGGTTGAAAGAAAAGAAATAACACTATGTTTATCTATACATTAGCCGCAGAAGTTTGCAAAGGAAGCGTGGCCCAGGTAGTAGAGACTCCTTGTATGTAAACACAAGACCTGCGGTTCGAACCCCGGCACAGACTCAGAAATTTAATGTTTTTTTTTTTTGTACTTGTTATATAACAACATTATTATATGTAAATGAAAATAATCGGACTTGTGTCAAAAGTGGGGCGTGGTGCTATTGATAGGGTTGCGGCGTTTTCTGATAGTTGTGTATAAGTTCGCAGGTTCAATTTTCGACAGTGAAATTTATTAATCTACTTTTTTAAATTTCAAACAAAAATGTTAATATACAATATTAACTGGTGGAACAGTGTAGGGTTGCGGTTAGTCGTTTGGCGTATAAATTGTAAAATTGTATAAATGTAATTTATGTGCACGTGGTTGAAAGAAAAGAGATAACTCTATGTTTACTTATATTAGTCATTATATTAGGGGGTGGTAGGGGGCATGGCCCTGATTTGAAATAAACTTGATTTGCGTACATCATAGACGGACTTTCATTTAAAAATTTGGTGTCTCTAGCTCTTGTAGTTTAAAAGATCCAGGTGTTCATACAGAAGGAACAGACGGACATTGCTATATCGACTCGGCTGTTGATGCTGATCAAGAATATATATACTTTATAGTCGGAAAAGCTTCCTTCTGCCTGTTACGCACATTTCGCTTCTGACAAACCTAATAGACCCCTATACTCTTTTTAGAGTACGGGGTCTAAAAAGGAGTAAAAAATAATAGTCCAGCCCGCTTCGTCGTATAATACTCTTTGCATTTTATTCTCAATTTAATTCTATACCAATAAAATCAATATTGAGTACACTAATGAATAATATTTACAGTAAAACACTTCGTTCACACGTATAGTGTTTGTAACGCACAATTGGTATGTTTTTGTCTCGCTTGCACACATTTACTGGCATAGCATTTAAATATACTTATTTGTATAACGTTCTGCTTATAGTCAAATTATAATGCAACTTTTATGTTAGTTTAATATTAATTGTCTTCAAACGAATTTCAAATAACAATACAATAACAGTACGATAAGAATATATGCCCTAAAAACGGGTGATAATTTGAAAATAACTTTTAAGTCTAATGGGAAAAAACGAGTGTGGCAGACAAACATATTTAATGACATTGTAAATATTCCCATATTTATTGAAATATTCGCTTAAGACCATCGATTTTTTTTTACAGATGTGTCTAGTTTCCGGCTCAATGTAGCTCTTATTATCTCAGAGATTTCTTTAGGACGAGACAGACAGATGGACATGGCTATATCGACCCGACTTGTGAAACTGATCAAATACATACATACATACAGTAGAATGCGGTTATAACGACTCCGCTTAAAGCGTCCTACCGGTCATTGCGTCGAAAATTCGATGAATTGTTTGGTCCCTATACAAGCTTGTATGAAAGAGCCTCCGTTTAGTGCGTCTCCGCTTTTAACGACCGGCTATTGCGAAATTTATGAAGATGTAAGGCGTAAACGCTTGAAATATGAAAAAGAGAGCAAAATGGGCAAAAAAAGTGCTCAATTAGTACACACTCGTCAATTAGGCTATGTCGTCAAAACGAAAATGCTTCTCCGTTGAGCAGAAAGCCGGTGAGCGTATTATTGTTGAACTTAATTTAATATATATTTTGTTTTGATTAAAAAATTTATATTGTATTTTTTTTAACCATTTGCAAACATGACAACAATTAAAAAAAAAATTTTGTTTTTGCTCCATATGGTTAAAGCGTCTACCGGGTATAACGACGTAAAATCGTCGGTCCCTTCAGTGTCGTTATAACCGGATTCCACTGTATGTACTTTTGCTGTCACGCCTTCTTCTGCCCTTTGCATACTTTCCCCAAACCCAATATCCTCTTGCAGAGAGTATAAATATGGTGTTATAGAAAAAGAACTGTCATATGACAAATGAACAACTGATTATAATGGGCAACACAACACTTGAATAAATTGAACAGACTTCAAGAACTTTCAATCACTCCATCTCAGAAATAGAGTTGGGATTTTTAGTTCAATTTGCTGAGTAAGTTCACTCGTTCATATTTTGCCCGTGAACTAGGTCAGTCAATTCGTTCATCGTTCAGACTGAACAGAAAGACCTAATCAGCTATATCGTTCATCGTTCAGACTGAACGGAAAGAAATCACCGACATAAGATAAGTAGGTCTTTCTGTTAAATGTTTAATGATAGTTCAGAGATCAACCAAATAATAAAAACAATGTTACTTTTAAAAAAGAAAATAATTGTTTTAGATATGTTTACATATCAGTAAAGCAATTTAATTGAGGGAACTTTGGTTAACAAAAGTTAAAAAAGTAATTCATTTAAAGTTTTAATTGTAAATAGCGCGCCAAATTGCTTTGCGAGCCGCCAGAAATACTAATAGGGGACTTGCAGTATATGCATTGGTCTGTCTTTCCACCCTCGCTACCAAGGAAATGGTTCCAAATGTTGCTTCGTTTTCGTTGGACATTTTTTTAAAACTTTTATTGAACACAAATCCACACTAAAAAATTTATCAAAAGCAACATTTTCATACATCAAATGAACGAAATCGTTCACGAAGAACTGAATAAGTTCATTCGTTCATTTTACTGACCCGTTCATTTGAACTTATTCAGAACGAAACTACACAACTCTACTCAGAAATCGATAAATTTTTTATATGAACTTTGGTAAACTACGCGAGTTATTGGAGCGACACATGCCTTTTGCGTGTTATTGTATTATTAAAGTATTAATAAGCGCCAGTGTTACAGTCTTTAAGAACGCATTAACTTTCTCGTTATTTTTATTTTTGAAACCTCAAATTTTGAGTTCGTTAAAAAAGTTGGACAACTATGTGGAGCCCCACTCATTGTAATGTAACTGGTAAGTTATCACCAGCAAAAAAATTGTGTTCGTTTAATTAACTAATACATATTTCTAAAACGGCTTGGGCGATGTTTATGAAACTTATATTAATACCCATTATTGGTTTTTTTTTATTTGGGTTTCGAAAACTGTCTATAAGTTTTGAACCAACTTCTACAAACTTAATTTACTATTGGTGTGCAGATCTGAACACCAAGTATTTCGTGGGCACCTTATTTAAGTTTTGTGTCGTACAATAAAATTTTTGTTTCGGCTATAATATTTTTTATTGGGCAAAACAGCCGTATTTGGTGTGCTCTAGTTGCTAAAAATCAATTAGCGACAATCAACTTATTTCTGTGTACTGTTGTTGCACACAGTAAATTGAAACAATAGTTAATTATATATTAATAAAAATGTTCATTATTCCACAATATAATTTTACAGACACAGTTTGTAAAATTAAATAAACATATAATTCTCATCAAAAGTTTTTAATTTTTTATACAAAATAAATGGATGTGTAGATTTGCACACCAACAGCAAATTCGAACTACTTTATAGATTTTAATAGGTGTCTAAAGTTAAGGGGTAACATATGTACCTTGAGGGGGATCAAAAGATGGGAAAGTTTTTTGTTATATATTATTAAAGTACATTACCTTGAGAGTATACATTTCAAATTTCATAAATATCGGAGCACTATAACGAAAGTTACAGACATTTGTAGCGCGCATTCTCCATCGGATTGAGGCTTAACGCAAAACTTTAAACGCGATTATCTCGGAATGTGTTTTTTTCAAAAGTACTTTTGCGGTGATCACGATAACTCAAAAAGTTGCCAGCCGATTTAAACAGTTTTTTTTAATGTTTGTAATTCAACTGAACGGTTAACTTTTAAAAAATAATTACCCAGATGGCTAAAAAAAATTGTTTTCATACTTTTTTTTGTTTTTGCATAACGGGTGTTCGTATCGAGATAAAATTTTTTTTTTTGACAAATGAACCGTTTAGTACCATTAAAATAGATTTTTCTTCAATAATCATTTGAATTTTTTCACTTCGGTTGAGCTGTTCTCATGCCATCGTGATCACCAAAAGCGTCTTCCAAAAAAAGGTATTCCGGGCGAGGGGCGATTACAACAACAAATAATACAAATTTGTTATTCTAAAATATTGAAATATGTTTTTCAAGATTGACTATTAGATTAACTATCTACAATGTTGTACACCAGTGATGCCAATTTTTTTTTGGGGAAAAAGGCAAAAATGTCCGTAAAATATGGAAAAAAAAAGGCTGAAAAATTATTAAAAAAATATGGACAGAAAGCAGGACAAAACAAAAAATATGACTAATTTTGCAATTTATACTGCATTTGCTGTATCTGTAGTTCCCTTGATGGGTGTCGCGGATTATCTACTGTCTAACATCTGGCTGCTGTTGCTGGCAATCGCGAAATTTTTGTTTGTAAATCTCTTTTCGGATTTTTGTACAATTTTTTAAATTGAACTTTAGATTACAAACGATATCGATAGTATTTACAATGCCCTACACAATTCAATTTATTACTGTTATACTTATTTTGGCACTGTTTTAACCAAATATCGGTACAATAATTTAGCTAAAGTTTTGTTCAATGTTAATTTGTTTTCCAATGTTAATTAATAGAATAATTTTGCATCCAAAGGCGATCAACTGGTAAATCAAACCAACCAACAGGGAAAATATGAACACGATTTGCAATCACAAAAAAAAAAACAGATTTCCGGATAGGGGATGTTTGATATTTTTTCCGGACAAAGCCCTTAAAAACAGGACAGAACTGTCCAGAAAAGGACAAATTGGCATCACTGTTGTATACCCCTCGTATCAATAGAATCAATAAAACATACTTCAGGGGGATTCCCTAGTTGTAGCTTTAAAAAAAAAAAAAAAAATTTTTTTTTGCGTTTTCTTAAAGTATAATTATTTTAGAATACGCCCTGAAAATGTCAAGTCGATCCGAAAAAAATTGTTTGAGATATGAGCGATGTAAGAAAAGAATTTGTTCTGTAGTCCACGGGCTTGTCTGCCTTTCAGCGCGTTTTTCTTGAATCGACTTTTGAAAATCGGTGTCCAAAATTGCTTAAAAACTAATTGACCGAACAAAATAATCTATTCTTTAATCGTTCGATATTTTTTTTTTTATACTCTGCAAGAGTATATTGGGTTTGTGCAAATGTATGTAACAGGCAGAAGGAGGCGTGGCAGACCCCATAAAGTATATATATTCTTGATCAGCATCACAAGCCGAGTCGATATAGCCATGTCCGTCTGTCCGTCCGTATGAACAAAAGGATCTCAGCAACTATAAGAGCTAGAAAGACCCGAGAGGTCGCAAATGAAAGATACTATTTGCAAGCAGTACAAGTTTGTTTTTTTTTTTTGGGCACGCCCACTTTAGGGAGTTCTATGTTCATATAAAGGTAAAAGCAGCTAAAAATAGCATGTTTTAGTATAGAAAATTTTGTTAGTTACGTTATCCGAACCAAATTCACATGGGATGTTCATATCTATGGCGTACATAATCTGACCAAGTTTGATCCAAATCGGACGACTATATCGTATAGTTCCCATAGAGACAATCGGTCAAAAGTTCGCTCCTAGTATTAGTTTGTATGAACAATTTTTGTATTTACCAAACTATCTTAATGAAACTGACACAGAATATATTTATCAATAAAATAAACATACTGACCGAGTTTCATTCAAATCGGACTACTATATCGTATAGCTCCCATACGAACAGTCGGTCAAAAATATGCTCTGATCATAAATTTGTGTGAAAATTTTCTGTGTTTTCCCAGCTATCTTAGCCATCCCCTAAACTATTGCACTAATATTATTATCATTACCCATTTTTAATTACATATTGAAACTGAGTAACGGGTATCCTAAAGTCGCGGGGCGACATTCAAGCATTCTTTCTTGTTTTAACTATATTCATAAAAATTTTGTTTTTGAGATGATATATTTTACCGCAATGTAGGACACCGCAAACCTCTCAATTTGAAAAAATTTAGTCTTTAACGGCTATTTGCCACATAATTATGTAATATATAGCAATAAAAATTTTTTATGGTTCTTCAAGATGTGTTTTTTAATTTGATATATAGATCGATTAATGAAGTTATGTAGTTTTCTTTCAAAAAAGTCGCAAAAAATGCCTTCATTTAGGCCATGCAACCAGGGATGCCTCTTAACAAAACAATACAATACCCTTAAAATCAATCCCAGGCCTTCGAAGTAGTTTAAGCTAATTCGTCCTTTTTATACTCTTTGTAAGAGTATATCGGTTTTGTGCAAAGTATGGAACAGGTAGAAAGAGGCGCGGCAGACCCCATAAAGAGTATGGGGTGTAAGCTGAGTCGATATAGCCATGTCCGTGTGTCTGTCTGTATGAATAAACAGATCGCAGAGATGGTAAGAGCTACATGTTGGAAGTTAGTCAACACAAAAATGTTTTTTTTTTAATGCCACGCTCCATCCACCCAGAATGAGCCAAAAAATAGACACGGAATGTCCTTCCGTTCGTCTGTATGAAAAGTATTTCAGAGAGTATAAGTGTTAGAAGGGCCCAAGCAAAACAAGTTTGATTTTGTTTTTCGACATGCCCACTTTAGGCCGTTATAGGTTTATGCTGGGGTAAAACAAGTAAAAGTAGTATGTTTTTTGTATACAAAACTTGTCTGTTAGCTACGCTTTCTGAACTAAAATTTCTTTCTGAAATAAATTAAAAATATATCGTATAGCTCCCATATGGACGATCGAACAATAATACGCTCCAAATATTAGAAACATTAAAATTAGAATGTGTTTATTAAGATATCCTAGTTAAACTGGCGCATGATACATTTGATAGGAATATAAACACATGGACCAAGTTTGATCGAAATCAGACAACTATATCGTATAATTGCCATAGGAACAATCGGTCGAAAACATGCTGTTATTATGAAAAGGTTCTGTGTTTACCAAGCTATCTTATCCACTATTTGAACGATCGCACTAATATTATAATCATACCCCAATGTTAATAACATATCTAAATTGAGTAGTGGGTATCCTAAAGTCGGGAGACGATTATAGCATTCTTTCTTATTTTTTGTTTTTGTTTCACCGTGTTTTAATACTAGTACTATCTATATATTCCATTCTATAAAGGTATTTTTTTTTTGCCCACTCTACACATAAACTGGGTAATATTGAAAAATATCAACAACTTATGAACAGTGAAATACAGCTGCGAAAAATAAAATAGCACCACTTTCCTAAGCAAACTTTGAGATGTCGCCCCATATATTTCCATAAGTCAATAGACTTTATAATAATGTTTACAACTTGAGAAAACCATTAACTACATAAACAAAAAACAAGTAAGAAAGGCTACAGTCGATCGCGCCGACTGTAAAAGACCCCGTACTCTCCTTGTATTCGAAATTAATATTTAAATACGACTGTAATTTAAAATTTAAGTTCTAAAATTAAATTAAAAAAAATTGTATATGAAGTCACTGATGGGAAACGAACCCGCGCTATCAGACTCAGGTTCCAGAACATGCAGCAACCCTACTAGTTGCGCCACTCCATACATTTGACATCAACCCGATTATTTTCATTTACATATAAAAAACAAGTAAGAATGCTATAGTCGCCTCGCGACTTTAGGATACCCGTTACTCAGTTTTAATATGTAATTAAAAATGGGTAATGATAATAATATTAGTGCAATAGTTTAAGGGGTGGCTAAGATAGCTTGGAAAACACAGAAAATTTTCACACAAATTTATGATCAGAGCATATTTTTGGCCGATTGTTCCTAAACTTGGTCAGCTTATGAACGCTATAGATATGTACATCCTATGTGAATTTGGTTCGGATAACGTAACAAACAAACTTTTCTATACTAATACATGCTATTTTTAGCTGCTTTTACCTTTATATAAACATAGAACTCCCTAAAGTGGGCGTGTCCAAAAACAAAAACAAACTTGTACTGCTTGCAAATTTTATCTTTAATTTGCGACCTCTCGGGTCTTTCTAGCTCTTATAGTTGCTGAGATCCTTTTGTTCATACAGACGGACGGACAGACAGACGGACATGGCTATATCGACTCGGCTGTTGATGCTGCTCAAGAATATATATACTTTATGGGGTCTGCCACGCCTCCTTCTGCCTGTTACATACATTCCAACGACTACAATATACCCTTGTACTCTACGAGTAACGGGTATAAAAATGTATATAAAATATAAAAAAAAAATTATAATTTCTGAGTCTGTGCCGGGTTCGAATCGCAGACCATTGGTTTAGAAACAAACGACTAACCACAACCCAACCCTGTTGCACTAGTTAATATTGTATATTTACATTTTTTTTTTTTAATTTAAAAAAGTATATTAGAAAATTTTACTGTCGGGAATTGAACCTGCGAACTTATTCTCAACTTGCAGAACACGCCGCAACACTACTAATTGCACCACCACCTCCTTGTGAGACGGCTCCGATTATTTTCATTAAGATATAATAGTGCTAAATTATAAAAAAAAAAAAAAAAAAAAAAAAAAAAATAAAATTTAATTTCGGAGTCAGTGCCGGGGTTCGAAACGCAGGTCTTAATTTTACATACAAGTGCGAAAAATAATGACAAGCATCATCCCTACTACCTGGACCACGCTCGCTTTGCAAACTACTGCGGCTAATGTATATATAAACATACAGTTTTAAAGCTATCGTGATGAAACTTGGTACACTTTCTGCACGCAGTTCATGTGTTCAAATCGGACAGATCGGATCACTATATCATATAGCTCCCATAGGAACGATAGGTTAAAAAAAATTGTTCTAAGCTATTTTCACCAAATTCATCCTGTATGCATTTAGTACTAAATCCCATGTGCAAACCAAATTTTATCCATATCGGATCACTATGTCACATATCTGTCATAGGAACAACCGGTTAAAAATGTTGAAAATACTTAGTATGAAAATTTTCGATGTCTCTTGAACGATTTGAATCAAATTCTCGCATTGTGCATTCTTTACTATTTTCAATCTGCTGACCAAATTGAGCGATTTAATCCAAATTCACGCAATTTGCATTTGTTATCATTCCCCATATGTTGACCATATTTCATTCATATTGGACTACTATATCATATATCTGACATAACAATTAGTGATTAAAATAAAATTTACGCAATATGCGTGACTGCAAGGGTATTTAATATTCGGCTAGTCGAAGATAACCGGTTTTTCTTTTCTTTTTGGTTTTAACGTTTTTTAATGCAAGTACTATCTATTCTAATACTTGGATACCGATTTTAACTTTATAATCGGGATATTATAAATTATAAAGTAGAGTTTTTGATGGAATTCCGTTTTTCGTCAAAGTAGTGCTGCAACGCCCAATTATTTTAATATCCATGTGCAAATACTTAAATTTTTTGTTTAAAATAATTAACTAAATGACAAATATTAAAAATATGATATTTGTAAGCAAATAAACTACGCGAAAATTAACCGTTTCAAGTCACAAAGGATAAGTGGTGCAATTATTTCTTTCAGAAAATTTTCGGTCGTCCCCAATATACTCCTGCAGAGAGTATAAAAAAGAAATTTTGCTAGGAACGGATCAGAAAAAAGCTTCTAAAAAAGGACTCCAAGGAAGTTGTAAAATAAAGAGGCTTTGATTATTATATTTTAAGGCTGTGATTCTTGATGAAGCTTGTTACCATTGACTACAATTTACGGTGTAATGATTAAAGGTCATCCAGGTGTTGTTATATAGTTATTAATAATTTTTTTTTTAAAATTTTTTTTTCTTTCTCCACATAAGCGATTTTGAAAATTTAAGTATGCAATCTTGTTAATAAATGTTCAAAGAATATAAAATATAAATTGCACTGTATTGGTTCTGGTTTTATGGCTTCTGTACTTTAAATATAGTAAATGAAAACATCTACTCATTTTTGCACGCCACTTCAAAACCCCCTACACTAATAGTCTTATTAGACGTCTTACTAAACACTCTGTAGCATGAATGTTAAGGGGGTAGTAAAGTTAATTCAGTGAAAATTAGGCCTGTTTTTGGGAATTTTTTTAGCCGACACAGTTGATTTATTTAAAATTTTAAGTTTACTACAATATAATGTAATGTTTAAAGAATATTATGCTAAATATTTGATTAATTTTGATGACATCATGAGCCGGTGGCAGTGAATCTCCGCGGGCGCTTTAACAAAAAGGTCGTTTGCGGTGTCCCTCATAGCGCAACATTGAATCAACAAAAATTTTAAAACCAAATTGATTTCAACAGTTAATGAATTTTCAAAGGTAATGACGTCGAGTTTTTTTTTCTTTTTTACTTTTTAATTTTTTTACAGCGTTTTGAAGTCAAAACAGCAATTTTTTATAAAAAAAAATCGCAAATTTTAATTTTTTTAAATATGTTAAGAATAAAAAATAAAAAAAAACTTGACGTCATTACCTGGTCAATAAAGTAAAGAATTTTTGTAAAAAATTTGAAAAGAATCAGTTCAGTAGATTTTAAGCTAGAGTGGACACCGACCTTGAAAAGGGCAAGTGTGTTTAAAAATGCGTTTAAAGATTTTCGGCAGCGTGTAATCCGACTGCAGAGGAGCAAACTAAACCATCTGTATCTTTGTCAATTTAACTCCGATCGACTTCAAATTTTTACACAATAATCTTACGACGTTGGTGAGTTATATAAAAAAATAAAAATAAAATGATAACTGTTTCCAACCAATTTGATCTAGATCGGACAACTTAGCTTATAGCTCCAATAGGACAAATCGGAAAAAAATAGAAAATATGTATGAAGACATTAAGTGGTATTTGAGCTATCGCAACCAAACTCACATATTGTGTGTATGCTAACTCTATAACTGTCCTCAGCAAGTTTGATCCGGATCGGACAAATATAGCGTATAGCCTATAAATCGGTCAAAAATTCGTGACTTGATGGTCTGCTATCAGGCCAAGCTTAGAATGACAATATATTAATGATAAATTGGTATATTAATGATCAGCATCAAAAGCCGAGTCCGTCTGTCCGTCCGTCCGTCTGTAGGAAAAGTATCTCAGAGAGTATAATTGCTAGAAGGGCCCTAGCAATACAAGTAATTTTGTTTTTCCACACGCCCACTTTAGGCCGTTCTATGTTTATGCAAGGTAAAATAGGTAAAAATTTCATATTTTTAGTATACAAAACTTTTTTGTTAGCTACGGTATCAGAACCAAATTTACACATGCACATGTCTATGACCAAGTTTTATTGAAATTGGACAACTATATCGTATAGTTCTTATATGGACGATCGATCAAAAATACGCTCCAAATATAAATTAGAATGTTGTGTTTATCCAGATAATTTAGTTAAACTCGCCCATGATACATATGATAAGAATATAAACATACCGACCATGTTTGGTCGAAATCGGACAACTACATCATATAGTTGCCAATCGGACGAAAGTACGTTTTTAATATGAAAATGTTCTGTGTTTACCAAACTACATATCTTATTCATTACCTAAACGATTGTAATAATGTTACATTCATACCGATTATTAATAATATATTGAAACTGAGTAACAGGTATCCTATAATCGCGAGGCGAATATAGCATTCTTTCTTGTTTTAAATTATTTTTATTGAGTTTAAACTGATCCAATTAATATTTATTTAACAAATACGAGCAAAGTCTGACACTCTCACAGAGTATCCATCAGTCCGGGGAGACCGTCTGTATTTGTTTGTCTCTTTGTAACATTTTTAACTGCATGAGTTTTTTTTTGTAGCATTGGTTTTTAGACCCCGTACTCTTAAAAAGAGTATAGGGGTCTATTAGGTTTGTCAGAAGCGAAATGTGTGTAACAGGTTAAAGGAAACGTTTCCAACCCCATAAAGTATATATATTCTTGATCAGCATCAATAGCCGAGTCGATATAGCCATGTCCGTCTGTCCGTCCGTCCGTCCGTCTGTATGAACACCTGGATCTCAGAGACTATAAGAGCTGCAGACTCCAAATTGGTAACAAAAATTCCATAACTTTTGCAAGCAGATCAAGTTTATTTCAAATCAGTGCCACGCCCCGTACCGCCCCCGTAATAAGCCAAAAACTAGACATACCTCGGAAAAAATTGATGTTTTTTGCGAATATCTACGTAACTATAGCACTTAGGAACACCAATTCTGGTACGCAGGTTTCTCGAAACAGCACAAATGCAACGTCATTAAAAATTTTAACCTGCCACGCCCCCTTTTCCCACAAGAACTAAAAAACTTTTCAAATTTACATGCCGCTTTTAAGGCATTTTCTAATATAGTACAGTATTGCAATTCAAAATATGTTTAAAGATAAATTATATCAAACTATCCTGAAAGTTGCATAAAAATCAAATTATAAACAAACGAACCAGGTAACAAATGTTTACGGTTAAGCGGATTGCCAATGCATGAATACGAGAGAGACAGAAACATACGCTGCGCATGTTTGGCAGCCGTGCCAAGCCATACATATAATGCATACATATAATGACAAACGAATTTTTATTTAAATTTTAAATTAAATACAGTCAGATTTAAATATTAATTTTGAATTGGAATACAAGGAGAGTACGGGGTCTCTTACAGTCGGCGTGCTCGACTGTAGCCTCGACTGTAGCTTGTTTTATATATATACATCATCTAACTTTACAGTGCAGCGTGCTCGAGGTCTTCTAACCAAGGGCAAAAATGGAACAAATAATGCCTTTGTTACAATCTCCTTGGGGAAAGAAAAATATCAGACTTCTGTAAAGGAAAAAGCCGAGATAAACATTAATTGGAATGAAGAATGCGAATTGTAAGTAAATAATACTTTTAAACACCTTATTTATAAAAAAAACTGCTTTCATGAGGATAGGAAAATTCCGGACCAGGGCAACCGTGCCGAATTGACGCTAACATGTCTGCATCGTAATAACTTGGGTATCGATGAGTTTCTCGGACAAGCGACGTTGCCGCTTAAAGACATGGACGTGTACGACAGGCCGCGCGCTAAGTGGTTCAAACTTGAAAGTAAGCCAGGTAAAGATAAAAAAAACAAGGAGCGAGGAGAACTGGAAATACGCATAGCATTTGTTGTCAAATCCGGATCGCTTACTGATCTTAGTAAAAAAGACAAGCACAAGTCGTCCATTGGTCAGCTGGCCACCTCTTTTGGGGGCAGCTTGCTATCTGTTGGTCAAAGGGAGAAGCGTAAAAGTATTAAAAAGTTAGCTGGCTCTCTCAGCTCAAAGTTGCATATGCGCAGCAAAAAGAAGAACGCAGATGACTTTGAAACCGGATCGTTCAGTGGTTCTTTTGTAAGCATTGGCAACACAACAAATTCTCTGAGTGGCATAGGTGACAGTGGTCTCCAAATTGGTCAAAGGGTGGGCGAAGCCGATCCTGGTGTTATAAGCGAAGATGATGACGAGTTTGGGTTCGATAATCTGTCTCACAAAAGTTCTAGCAGCTCCCTGAACATACACCGTTTCAGTCTACTAGGGGCGCCCGTAGGTGCTTCAACTAATTTTACACCGGGCAATCCATCTTTGCTGCCAAACGACGTCGCAAAAAGGAAACTCAATGGAGGTAAGCCTAACTATGAAGATACACATGAGCAGGCTTCAATCATTACGGAAATGGAAAAGCTCGAACTCGGTTTCAGCACTCGTGCGCGCACTTTGCCACCCCCCTTGAAGCCGCTCCGAAATTTGCAAACACTGCATGTAGTAGAAGTTAAAAATGATTCTAAAAACTATGTAGAAATACGAACAAAGACGGACCCAAATAAATTATTCGAACTAGATGAATGGGAGGTAAAACTACACGGTGGGTGTAGGAATTTAGATGTAGGAAGCAATGACTCTTTAAAGCGTCTTAGCTGGGAGTCGAGAATACCTTTGCAGAAATTTACTAAAGAGCTGCCTCCACCGGCATCCACGAGTACACCTTCTAGCTTATCTTGCAAAGATCATGACAATAAGGATCATGAAGAAGGCCATGACTCGATGCTAAGATCAAAGCCGCAGATATTAGAAAGAGAAAGTTCAGAATCGCTGGCTCTCAGTAAACAATTAAACGGAGCAAAGATTGTTCTTGAGGAAGTAAATTCAAATCAACGACGAGCTAAAAATTATGGTGGCTTTAACGCGGATTTTCATTTAAATGCACAGCCATTGGATGACGAGTGCACACACCTTGAGCATGAACTTGGAGTTCAACTGGAAAAGGTAGCTCAGCACGACATAAGGCGCCGTGAAGAGAATCATCGATTATATATCGATAAGCGAGGTGAGCTGTTGTATACAAATTGACAAATACGATTACAGTAAACTACTTCTAAATAAAAGAAAGTAGATCTAAACCAATCCCAAAAATATCTCTTATTCGACGTAACAATTTTATTTATTCAGTGGCATGGGGAGTGCGGCTCGTGCGTGCACATTGTTGTAATCTAAAGGCGATCGCATAAATAAATAAACTATTAAAGCAGCAATTTTGCTGTTCAAATATCTAAACCATTTAACCAAATCAAATGGTGCCTTTAAGGGGTTACAAACCTTGAGAGGGGTCAAAAGTGAAAAAACATTTTATTGTATAATCTTAAAGAATATTGTCTTGAGAAAAGACATTCCAAATACCATAAAGATCGGAATACGTAAAAGAAAGTTACAGCCATTTGTACCGTGCAACCTCCCTCGGAACGAGGGTTAGCGAAAAACTTGAAACCCGATTATCTCGGAATGTGATTCTTACAAACGTACTTATTGCGGTGATCATGATAACTCGAAAACTTGCCAGCAGATTTTCAAAAAAATTTTGTAATTGTTCGTATTTTAAATCTTGAGGTACTGAACGATTTACTCTTAATAAATAATTGCATAGATAGCCACGAAAACTTTTGTTTTATTTTTTTTGCCTCAAAAATCGATTTTTATTTTTTTTGTTTAACAGGTTCATGTATTGAAAAAAAATTGGGAAAATGTGTGTAACAGGCAGAAGAAGAAGTGGCAGACCCATAAAGTGTGTATATTCTTGGTCAGTGACACAAGACGAGTCGATATATCCATGTTCCATGTCCGTCTCTCTGTCTTCCGAAATTTCCGAGATGGTAAGATCTAAAAGTTTGAACTTTGTCTTTATCGACCACATATTTAGTCAGTCAATATATGAATCTTTTATTTTGTTTTTTGATGCAAAAGTCGATGTTTTCGGCGAATATCTCAATAACTATGGTACATAGGAATACCAATTTTGGTACGCATGTTCCTAACGACTGCATAAATGCAGTGCAGATTGTAAACAAAATAATTTTCAAATTTCAATGCCCTTTTTAAGGCATATGATCTAATCGTACATTTTTGTTATTGTTTAAAGAAAAAATACTTTAAACTATTCCGAAAGTTGCATAAAAATCCGACCATAATCAAGAAAGAAAATTACATCATAATGTTTATATTTGAGAGCAATGTCAATGCAAGAGTGCAAGCGAGACAATAACATACAAGCATATGTTAAAACGTATTCGCTGCGTGTGTGGCTGCAGCGCTACCCACGGACACTGGCCGTGCCGACCGAACGGTATAAAACATGTACTATCCATTGTAATACCTGGATACCGATTTTAATATTATAGTCGGGAATAAAAGCAGAGAGTGTTACACAGTCAGGCGCACTCGATTGTACTTTTCTTTCTTGTTGATCTCGGTTGAGCTGCTCGCGTGACATCGTGGCCACCACAAGGGTCTTCCGAAAAAGATGTTCAGGTCGACGGACGATAGCGAACAACAAAAATATTAATTTTTTATTTCAAAATATTGAAATATATTCTTCGAGAGTTACCCTACAATGTTGCTATCAATATAATCAATGAAACAAGCTTAACAAAATAATGAAAATCATCCACTTTTTCGCGCCCTTTAGTTAAATTTCGGACTATCTTTTGTAAGTCATTTGTTTCGCGATGATTTTCATTTTTTTTTAATGTGTTTCATTGAAGAATATACTTCAATGTTTTGGAAGAAAAAATTTGTTTTATTTGTTGTTCGCTATCGTGTAACGTTTTTTTGGAAGACACTTTTGGTGGTCACGATGGCGCATGCGAACTGCTCAACCGAGATGAAAAAGTCAAATGGTTATTGAAGGAAAATCTTTTTTATTTTCTCGATACGAACACCTATTAAGCAAAAAAATCGATTTTTGAGGATAAAAGAAAGTATAAGAACAGTTTTTTTTGCCATCTGTGCAATTAATTTTAAAAAGTTAACAGTTCAGTACCTCGAGAATTGATATATGAACATTAAAAAAAAAATGTTTTGAAAGTCGGCTGGCAACTTTTCAAGTTATCGTGATCACCGCAACAGTACTTTTGAAAAAATTACATTCCGACGAATGACGTTTAAAGTTTTGCGCTAATCCTCGTCCCGAAGGAGGTTGCGCGCTACAATGGGCTGTAACTTTCGTTCTAGTGCTCCGATCTTTTTGAAATTTGGAATGTACAGCTGCGAAAAATAGAATAGCACCACTTTTCTAAGCGAAGTTTGAGATGACGCCCTATATGTTTCTATAAGTCAATTGGTTTCATAATAACGTTTTTAACTTAAGAAAACCTAAAACTATATAACAAAAAAAATTTCATAAAAAAATAGCTATCATTTTTAAAATATTCAACGAAATCTGAAAAAGTCAAGAAAATTAAAAAAAAAAAAAAATTGACGAAAACAAAAATAGCACCACTTTTCGTTTTTTACTAGAAATGATAATGTACTTTGGTAATTAACCATTTTCCCCCCTTAAGGTATGTAACCCCTTAATCACTATAGTCTGCTTTTTAGTTTTTTATTTGCGATATTCAGGCTCCAATCATTTCAAAATTAAATCATATATTCCTATTTTAAAAAAAGTACTGAAGTTACCAAAGAAGACAAGGAATAGTACATTCATATTTATTTTACTGGTATTTTTGAGCCACACTAGGATTTTGAAAACTCAATGGCAGATTAGGCGCAAGAACAATTAATTCAAATCACTTTAATTTCGTATACATTGGTTAAATATTTGACTTTTTAAAATATGAGAGCTATGCGTTTCACCGCATACATACATATGTTTACTGCATACGGGGGACTAACAAAAGTTCGGTAAATTGAATAGAGAAAATTATAACATTTTTTTGGTTTATTCCATTTTCAATATTCATAAATTTTCATCCACACAGTCACCGTTAATTTCAATATATTTTTTTAACTAACATTGATCAAAACAGTTCTTAAAGTCTCGTTTTTGCAGCTTCTCAAGTTCAGCATTAACCGCCTTTATAATGTCTTCATTGCTCCCAAAGACTTCATTTCGTTTCAATCCTTTTAATTTTTGGAAATAACACACAAAATCCGGGGAATATGGCGATGGACGAATTTCTTCAAAGTCAGAAAGCGCTATGAAATTACTTGTCATTGAAACAGTGTGAGCAGGCGCATTATCATGGTTTAAAAAGTAGTGACGCTGTTCCTCGTTTCTCCTATTGTCAAGAAAAATTTTCGGACACTTTTGGTAGGCAGATTTAAGTATACCATTTGGCAGTAACTGTTTGAGGTGAATTTAAAGGAATAGCAGCTATAATTGTTGATCTACTGATGTAAATCGAAATCATAACTTTTGTTGCCTGGCTTGCAAAGGTGGGTTTCCTTCTTTCGGGTTCCATACTATGGACTTGTGTTTTGTTACCGGGTCATACTTAATAAACCAAGCTTCGTCACCTGTTTACTCTAGCTTCTTTTTGGCTGACATTTAAAATTCTTGGGACCCGTAGAGCAGATTTCTTTATGTATTGCACATCATTATTAAAAATTCGTGATACTCCCATAGCATAAAGGCCAAGTTCACTACCTATAATTTCCTGTGTCATTCGTGGGTCTTCAATTTTTTGCTTCAACAGAGTCACATTTGTTTCTTCTGTCTGTAGAAAAATGTCTAGCTTAGAATCTTTGATACCACTTACAAATAGTCAAAAGATATGGAGTATCCATTTTATATACAGTTTGAAACGCATTCAAAATTTGAGCCTACGTCAAAAGACGTAAAGTATTCAAGGGTTAGTAAAGTTAATTCGGTGCAAACCAGGCCTGTTTTTGGGAATTTTTTTTATTTATTGAGTTGATTTATTTAAAATTTTAAGTTTACTACATTATAATGTAATGTTTTAAGAATATTGTGTTAAATATTTTATTAATTTTTATGACTTCATAAGCCGGTGGCAGCGTATCTTCGTGGGCGCTTTCACAAAAAGGTTGTTTGCGGTGTCACTCATAGCGCACCATTGGGACATGAGGGCAGAACGTTTGTGAAACTTTGCACGCGCGTTTCTCAAAACTATGTTTTGAAAGTTTGTGACCACGATTACTTAAAAACGGCTGAACCTATTAGTTTAAAATTTTAACACAGTGACTAGAACCAATTTATTTATTTATTTAATTTAATTTTTTAATAAATAATTTTTTTTTTTGTCACTTTCATGGGCAAAATTATGGTAAAATCGCAATTTTTCAGTTTAAATGGACGCCCTTTTTATCAAAAATTGTTTTTTTTTTTTTTTTTTGCTAATTTCTTCGTTCAATCGATCAATAGATTATAAAATTCACTATCATAATCCGTTCGGGGGTAGAGTGGTCACCGCAAAACGCCATTTTTAAAAAAGGTCCCCGTAAAATACCTGTAGCAGGTGAAGTTTCCGTTGTATGAAAAAGAAAAAATTACAAAAAAAAATCTTCAATGTTCATATAATATGTGTACAAATGCTTAAGAGAATAAAAAAGATAAGTTTTTCAGGGAAAATTGTTTGAAAAACAGCATTTTTAAGGGCTTCCAACTAGATGAAACCCCTTAAATAACAAATTTCTTGCTGCGTCGCACACTGGGGCAGCGGGACTAAAAACATGGCAAAAATAATTTTTTTAATGGTAGCGTATGGCAAAAGGAAAAATAACATTTGGTTAAGTTTAAATGATCAGGGTGCTGGATCCGAAATTTGTTTAAACTTGTCCTTAAAGTTGGCAAATTTTATAAAATGTGCAAAAATGCATACATTTTTGTCCCAAAGTATCCAATTTAAAACTAACTTTTAGGCGAACTAATTGATTAATCTTAAAGTTGTCATTTGTTTTTATTAAAAGTATATTAATTCTAAATACAATTCAGTGAGAATTCAAATTTTTGCTTTATAACTGTATATTCTAAAAAAATTCTTAAAAATTTACTATTTTTGGACACTTTTTTAAACTTTACATGGACTTTTCTACCAATGTTAAACAATTTTCAGAATGAAACCATATGCATATGATAGAATGAACCTTCCTCTAATATGTTTATATTATTTCCTTTGCCTAATTAGAAGCAACAGTCATAAAACGAACGCAACCTCGCGTTAAAAATGGAAGAAGAAGAGCGCAGGCAAATATGGGAATTTGACTAAAAAAATTGCATAAAATTATTTTGTAAATTATAATTAGTAATCCTTAAAAAATGTTTGTAATGTTTTTACCCGCCTCCATTCATTTTGGCAACCGATAACAGATATTTTTAAAGGTATAAGTTTGAAGCCCGTGCTTTATGGCATCAATAGTCTATATACGTCTAAGAAGTTCAGCTTTAAAATATTAGAGAAATATGCGGCCGTCATCAGTGGACTATTTACTTTCAAATTGGCAAAGGAATCTTCTGAGCTGATTAAATCAACAGTAAGCGATATAAAATGTCAAATAAGCGAGCTAAAGCCAACAGTTATTATGAATAAAATCGGGAAAACATTGACTGTTACTTATGATTTTTATCTTACAATGATTGATGGGAAAGTGTTGAATGAAATTACAAACACTATTTCAACTTTAAGTTGTACTATTTGTAAGAAAACACAAAAGGATTTTAATAGTTTGGACGACGAGTGAGGAACACTGCTATGCTATATTTAACCACTGCATTGTAGAATTAAATACATGGAGTTTATATTGAAACATGCCTAGACGATTCAAACGTACGGACTTATAGAGGAGCAAGGGAATTATACAAGCACGGATATGGAAATACAAACGATGAAAATACATCTAGAAAATGATTGGAAAATGCTGAGTTGATTTTAAATTATTCAAAGACTGGCAGTGATTCCAAATGTAATTAATTGCAAATAAATGATGTATGGTGCAAAATTTCTGAATATGCTTTAAAGAAAAATTACTATTATTACACAAATGTATCCGGAGAAAAAACTTACACCAACATTATACAGGATTTTGTCTGATGAAAAGGAACTAATTGAGTATCAATTGGTGAATTGTCCGAAGATGTACAGGAACCAGAAAGGATTTGGAAGAGAGCAATTAATGTTCCGAAATGTTAAGTTTAATAGATATTAAGCCAACTGTTGATATAAAATATAAATATAACCTCAAAAAAATGTACCCAAAAATGTTAGTGGCAATATTAAATAAATTAGTTTAAAAATCTAACTTAAACATATTGAAATGGTATATTAATGATCAAGCAATATTAAAAATATTACTTTGCGATACAAAAAGTAGATATTTATACCCTTGCAGAGGGTATATTGTTTTTGTCACGATATTTGTAACGCATTGAAGGAGGAGTGGCAGACCCCATAAAGTATATTTATTCTTGATCAGCATCAACAGCCGAGTCGATATAGCCATGTCCGTCTGTCCGTCTGTCCGTCTGTTGCAATGCGAACTAGTCTCTCAGTTTTAAAGCTATCGTGGTGAAACTTGGTATACATGTGTATTCTCTCTGCACGCAGTACATATGTTAAAATCGGCCAGATCGGATAACTGTATCATATAACTCCCATAGGAAAAATGCTGAAAATTGCTTAGTATAATTAATTTTTTTTTTCAATTTTTTTTTTTTTTTTTTGACGTGTAATTCTATGAATACTAGATTAATTTGTACTTTTTTGACGTGTAATACTATGAATACTAGATTAATATGTACTTTTTTTTTGACATGCAATGCCATGAATACTAGATTAAAAATGTTTTTTTGGCAGACAATTCAAGGAGTACTTGATTGTACAAAACAATTGTTTTTTTTTTTTTTTCAAAACAGTGCTAAAAACTTAGTTTCTTAGTGATAAGTGTCTTATTGTGAATCTGCAAGGGTATTTATCTTCGGCTAGCCGAAGATAACCTTTTTTCTTGTTTTAATTTATACGTCTAATATAGGCAGGAACATTAGTAAACTTTGACTGTTAATTTTGAAGCACCCTGTTGACGGATCAATCATTATATTCAAAGCTTTATTTTTAGTTTTTTATTTAGTGTTTTTTTTTTTTTAAGTTTTTTCAAATTGCTTAATTTGTTGAAAAGAAATTATTTTTCCAAAATTTTCCGGCCCGCTGCGCCATTGTGCGTCGCTGGTGGAATTTCTACTGACATTGCTTCAGTTGTTTTCCGTTTTCTCGTCTCCATTCTGACAGATTTTTTCAAAACTTACAATAAAATACCGCAAGACTATAGCAAAAATAAGAAATTTTTTTAAATTTCGAAAAAAATATAAAATACAACAAACTTACCGAACTTTTGTTACTCCCCTGTACACACAAAGCTTTTTCGCTTTGATACTATTTTACCATATCAAAAAAATAATTAATGTTTTGTATGTCTCATTCTTGGGTCTGTGCTACGCGAATGAATTCTTTTAACCATAATCATTTTTAAATACATATATGTTTTTTATAATTTATTTTTTTATCACAAAAGTCACGAACGCGTAAAACAACTCTTTTTCTGAATTTGTTCATTTTTTTCCACATCATTTTGTGTCAGATACCATTATAACTGTCCCTTAGCTTGGATGTATAGGAAAAATGTCTCAAAACATGCTTATCTGTATTATGAGAACGGTTACTAGTTTTTTTCTATTTCTGCTATACGCCAAACACCGGTGTAGTTTCCTGATGCAGACGTATTGATAAAAAAAATAATTTAATAATATGCCTTACATTTTTTTATATGAAGGTGTTCAACAATATTAGGTCTTTAAATTTAAGATATATACAGTTTTTACAATTGTCTTATACATAAAAAGTAAAGTTTTCAAGATATAGACTTCCAAAGTAATGTAAGTAAAGTCTTTGCTTCGATTGAAATGTATCAGTTTTTTATTTTTCAAATTATTGTTTAAAATTAAAAAAAAATCCTAGCTGAAAAAAAAGGCGTAAAAAAGTTTTAATTATTTCCTCAGTGCATATAAGTCTTTTAACCAAGATAAAATCGTTTAATTTCATATTCCAATAACAATGAAAATTTTATTTGGGATTTGCATTACGCTTTTGAATTGCTTTCATTGTCAAAATACAAACGCTGTAAATCAATTAGCTACGAGCATGGCTTACCCCAAAATTCATCTCATTTTATTTTCCTTTCCTCTTTGCAAATAGAGAATCATAATGTCATTGAGAGTAATTTAAAAGGCCCTATGTCAACGGAGCGCATAATTGTTGGACATGAGAAATTGGTCTTACATGGGGAACGTCGCTCAGAGATGTCTGAACAGCTAACAAAAAAATATGAGGGAAAAACACGAGAAGTATATAAATAATAATTTTTCCAAATTAAATTAAATACATATATTTTATCCTATTTGTCTGCTGCAGGAGCTAATGCTCATTGCAAATGGAATGGAAAATGAAGCTTTGTTGATGCAACACCGCGTGAAAGAATTGGAAGACTATCTGGATAATTTGTTACTTCGTGTTATGGAAACGCATCCAAAAATTTTGCAAAATCCTTATGCGCGTATCACATCGGCTAAAAGGTAGCTGTATTGTTTCACACTTGACGTTTCTTTCATGATTTTTACTTTAAAAATTATTAGGTGGAAAAACAGTGTACCATATTTATATATTTTGTAATGTGTATGACATAAAGCTTATTCTGTTACCTTAAATATATTTTTCCAGACGAAATAAAAAAAATTGTTATCGAATTTTTCTGTAGCTAGCACATGCAAAAGGGCGACTTAATAAGAACAGCTTAACCAAACACTTACTATACGCAATATAGTTTTCAAAATAATTTTTATATAAACATTTCATATTACAATTTTTTTTTTATATCCATATTTTAGAAAGCTGACCACTGCGAAACAATTAGAATAAAGTTAAATTAATTACGACTTCACTGCATTTTAATATACCTTTAACTACAGTTACATTGTATGAGCAAAAGGATCTTAGAGACAATCAGAGCTAGAACGGTCCAAAACGTCGCAAATAAAATATATAATGACTAAGCTGCGGAACTTTGCTTTAGTTTTCCACACGCCCACATAAGAGAGAGATGTTTTTTTTTTTTAAGATAATGAGCGAGTTTTTGGGAATCTGATTTCTATATTGTATAGCTGCCATAGGAAAAGTCGGTCGGACGTATCCTTTTAATATGATTGTCGCGGGTCGTGACTTGAATGATAAACGATCGATATTTACTTGAAAACGTCTTATCGATACTTAGACTTAACATGAAGTATTTAGTTATTGATATTTGGAGTTGCCATATAGTATAGTATTCGATATGTATTTGGCCCTAATGGAGTTTGGGCATACTTTAATTATGGCGCTTGGTTTCCGCAAAGTTTCGATCTCTTTTCTCTTTGATCTCGAACCGAGGAGGACACACTGCGGTAGGTGGCGACCATTAGTGAATAGTGAACATTGTATTAATATCATATTCTGGATTATTAGAATAAAATCTCTCTCTCTCTGCGTTATTGCACCCTATTCCGCCCACTTGTTAATTCTAACACCGCCTATAAGCGCGTGGGCAAAGGTGAGATTGGACGCCACGACTCGGGGCGAGACGGCGGGAGAAAAGCATTTTCCTACTCGTCTGCAGCCAGCGGACGACATTTCTTTTATTCGGAGTCCATTTGGAAAGCATGCGGATTAGGAATCCGTAACCCAATTGGATAGGAGTGCGAACTACTGCAGCCAGTAGTAGAACACAAGTGGATGACTTTGAGGTTAGGTGCACCTCATCGACAGATCCACTCCTCACCGCCGCCAGCGGAGATCATTGAACACCGCCGCCAGCGGTTGTTAATAGTATGGTGACACAGCGTTCACCTACAAGAAGGAGCCCACGCCTGAACGCTCCACAGTCAGGGACTGATATCGTGACGACCACCAGCACCACTGCCGCCAGCAGTACGGTCGCCACCACGTCTGCCGCCAGCAGAACCATCGACAGCGCTCCGGCCACCAGCACCGCTGCCGCCAGCAGTACGGTCGCTACGGCCACCAGCAGAACTGCCGCCAACAGTACGGCAGCAAGCCCGTGTGCAGCCAGCAGAACTATCGTCAGCGCCACAGCCGCTAGTATAACTGCCGCCAGCCAGGCGTGCAGTCACAATGTAAGAATGGAGTCTGCCATCTCCAGCCAAGAAGGCGATCGACCAGAAGAACCCTACGCCGAGATGCTTCAGGCTACAGATCTGCCTCGCATGGCCTCTGAAGAGGACGTACTAGCCAGCCAGTCGGTGGAAGCAAGCTTGCGCGCCAGAATAGCCCTGCTGGAAAAGAAATTGCAGATGGCGGCTTCGATGTTATCACCAACTGCACCGCTGCAGCCAGCGACGAGTGTAACTTGGACGCCATCTTGCAATGCACCGTTGCAGCCAGCGACTACTGCTACTTGGACGCCATCTTGCATTGCGCGGTTGCAGCCAACAACTATCAGAGACACGCCGTCATCTTTGGAAATGCCTTTGCAAACAACGACTTTGAGGTTAGGATCGACTTGTTCAGTCACCGAGGCACCTACAGCGGAGCGAGCTGCATCAATAGGAATGCAAGCGATACCCTCGCCTTCACCTAAACTGAACAACGGATGGATAAGAAAGATTCCGGATCTACCAGAGTTCGCTGGGCAAACAGAAGATTGGCCAATATTTTATTGCTCGCATACGGAGACGACCGGAGCATACGCCTGCACGGACTTAGAAAACAACCAGCGTCTGGTCAAGGCGTTGAGAGGCGAAGCGCGAGAGACCGTCAAGTCATTGCTCATACACCCGAGCAATGTGAACGCCGTCATCAGCCAGCTCCAGTTCAGATACGGTCGCCCAGAGCAACTTGTACGCAGCCAGCTACAAAGTGTACGCGAAGTGCAGCCGATACAGGAGCACAACATAGCAAAGATTGTCCCATTTGCTACCCGTGTGAGTAATCTGGCGGCCTTCCTACAATCAATTGATGGACATCAGCATCTAGCTAACCCTATACTGATAGAGGAGTTGGTTTCTAAGCTGCCACTCAGCAGACGAGTGGACTGGACAAGACACGCTGCAGCAATCAAGCCTTACCCGACTGTCGTCGACTTTAGCGCTTGGTTGGCTGAGCTTGCCAGCGTGGTGTGCACGCTCGTAGACTCTGACTGTAGAGAGTACAAGCGACGAGTGCTACACACTAGTACCAAGGATGAAGAAATGCAAATCGGAGGTAGCAGCCAGCTTTGCCCGATATGCCACGAGCCACATGGCGTCGCAAAGTGTAAGGTGTTCAACCGCGAGGCACCATCAGCCAGATGGAGGCTAGTAAAGGAGCATCGCTTATGTTTCTCATGCCTGCGCCGAGGGCACATGGCCCGCGCATGTACCACGGGAAGGAATGGTTGCCGCAAATCACATCATCACCTACTGCACAGTGATGATATGGTTTTCGGACGAGCACCGCGGCCAGCGGATGCACAAAGACAGTACAGGCAACGGACGCCGCCCCTAGCGAACGCCCAGAGGAGTCCTGTGAGAAAGCAGCCAGCTTTCGACATGAGAAGATCACCGCCGCCAGCGGGTGAACAGCCGACGCCACAACGAAATTTAAGTTGCGTCGACACCAGTACGAAACGTCTCCTGTTTCGGATCTTGCCAGTTACGCTCTACGGCTTGAATCGACGGGTAGACACGTACGCATTGCTTGATGAAGAGTCATCGGTAACTATGATCGATGAAGCACTTCTGAAGGACTTGGGTCTGAAAGGAGAAAGCCGCCAGCTTGATCTACAATAGTTCGGAGGAAAGTCAGCCCAAGAATCAACAAAAGTCGTAAGTCTGCAAATCAGTGGAGCAGACCGACGCAAACGCCACGGACTAAGAATCGTCTATGCAGTGTCCAAATTGGACCTACCGATGCAAACATTGTCCAACCATCACCTTAAAGGAACGAACCTACAAGCACGGTTGCCAGTGAAGCCGTACACTAACGCCACACCGAGGATTCTAATTGGCCTGGATCACGTGCATCTTAGTTTGCCGAACAAAACTACGAGAATATCCAAGCAAGGACCATATGCCGCCGTTACCGAATTAAGCTGGGTTGTATTTGGGCCACTGAACGAGCGTCCAAGCATACCTACACCGAAATCCTGCTTGTTGATTACTCCGAAAGAAGACGAGATCCATAAGATGGTCAGGGACTACTTTGAACTGGATAGCTTTGGCGTAAAACTCGTGCAGCCTTTTCTTGCGGCTGACGATGTTCGCGCAAAAAGAATCCTGGATGACACAACTGTAAAGATTGGTGGACGTTATCAAACTGGGTTAATATGGAAACGCGACAACGTTATATTACCTCCTAGCTACCAGATGGCATTCAATAAACTTCTTAACAATTCGCGCAGGCCTACAGAGGAAGAACTACATCAATAAAGGCTACGCTCGACGTTTGGAGCAGAAGGAAGAAGCCAGCAGTGGCAAACTGTGGTATTTGCCACACTTTGTGGTGACGAATCCGAACAAGCCTGGAAAGATTCGGCTTGTGTTCGACGCGGCCGCCAAGGTCTGAAGCGTGTCACTAAATTCGGAGCTCTTGAAAAGACCACAGCAGTACAAGCCCTTACCTGCCGTGCTGTTTCATTTCAGAGAAGGGGCCTACGCAGTCAACGGGGATATCCAGGAGATGTTCCATCAAATATATGTGCAGCCCCAGGATCGATGCGCCCAACGATTCCTGTGGCGTGATGGAAACAGCGATATAGATGTGGACGTATATGAGATGTAAGTGATGACATTTGGAGCCGCCTGCTCACCCTGTGCCGCACATCATGTCATGAAGCTAAATGCGATGCGTTATAAATACACCGATGCGAGAGCGGTCACAGCCATCACCGATCATCACTACGTGGACGACTACGTTGATAGCTTTGCTACCGAAGATCAAGCTATATCCGTCTCAGCCAGAGTCAGAGATATCCACGCTACTGGAGGATTCGAGCTACGCAGATTCTTATCCAATTCGACTAAGGTAGTCGAAACTTTGAGCGCGAGTGAAAGCGCAGAAACTGTCGGATGGAATGAAGCGGAAGAGAAAATTCTCGGATTGTATTGGCAGCCAGCCACTGATGAATTTCGGTGTAATGTGAAGCACCAGAGGATCAACGGTGATGTACCGACTAAGAGGCAATTCCTTAGTCTTCTGATGTCAACTTTCGACCCAATGGGCTTCTTGAGCTGTTTCACTATAACCGCCAAGCTACTACTGCGAGAGATTTGGCGACGGAACATCTTGTGGGACGAACCACTGCCAGAGGAATTCAGAAGCGCCTGTGAGAGATGGCGCCGCGAGATGCGAGCAGTAGACCTATTTAAATGCCCACGGCATTACTTTGGGTCAGGAGCTGTCAAGTCGATACAGTTGCAAGTATTCTCCGATGCCAGCCAATCGGCATACGCAGCCGTAGCTTATTGGAGAGCTACATTTCAAAATGAAGAAGTGAGAGTGTGCTTCGTATGTGCCAAGACGAAGTGCGCTCCGATGAAGACTATGTCAATTCCACGCCTGGAATTACAAGCAGCTGTGCTGGGCACACGCTTAATGAACGCTGTCAAAGAAGGGCATAGCGTAGTGGCCGATGGGATCACACTGTGGACGGACGCCAAGACGGTGTTGCGATGGATTAGCAGCACTCACCGCCGATACAAGCAGTATGTCGGTAACAGAGTTGCTGAAATCCTGGAGTCAACGAACGTATCACAATGGAGATGGATACCATCAGCTGATAACGTTGCGGATGATGCAACTAGGCCGCAAGAGCAAGTGGATTTCAGCCAGAAATCCCGATGGCTCTGCGGGCCTGAGTTCCTGCGACAATCAGAAGATCTTTGGCCGCAGCCAGCGGCAGATGTTAGAAGTTCTAACTTAGAACTGTGGAAACTTCCATGGACGACGAAAAGCTACCTTGTGAGTTCGCTTTTGTCAGAAGCCAAATGTGCGTAACAGGCAGAAGGAAGCTTTTGCGACCCGAGTCGATATAGCAATGTCCGTCCGTCTGTATGAACACCTGGATCTTTTAAACTACAAGAGCTAGAACCACCAAATTTGTAATAAAAATTCAGTAACTTTTGCAAGCAGATCAAGTTTATTTCAAATCAGTGCCACGCCCCCTACCGCCCCCGCAATAAACAAAAAACCAAAGACACCTCGAAAAAAATTTATGTTTTCCGCGAATATCTCCGTAAATATGGCACTTACGACCACCAATTTGGGTACGCAGGTTCCTAGGGACAGCATAAATGCAGTGCCATTAAACATTTTTTGCTGCCACGCCCCCTTTTTTCACAAAAAAAAAAAAAAAAATTTCATTTTCGATGCCGTTTTTAAGGCATTTGTCCTCATCGTACAGTGTTGTAATTTAAGATTCGTTTAAAGACAAATCATATCAAACTACCCTGAAAGTTGCATAAAAATCCAACTATAAACAACTGAGCAATTAGGTAACAAAGTGTCCCTTGAAGCGCATTGTCAATGCACGTGGTTGAAAGAAAAGAGATAACTGGCCCACGCACTGGTATGTAAACACAAGACCTGCGGTTCGAACCCCCCCGAACCCGAAATTAAAGTTTTTTTTTTTTTTCTTTTTTTTAATTTTTAATTTAGCTATTAACTATTATATCTTAATGAAAATAATCGGAGCCGTCTCACAAGGAGGTGTTGGTGCAATTAGTAGTGCTGCGGCGTGTTTTGCAAGTTGAGTATAAGTTTGCAGGTTGAATTCCCGACAGTGAAATTTTCTAATAAACTTTTTTAAATTAAAAAAAAAATGTAAATATAAAATATTAACTAGTGCAACAGGGTTGGGTTGTGGTTGATGTCGAGTGTATGGAGTGGCGCAACTAGTAGGGTTGCTGCATGTTCTGGAACCTGAGTCTGATAGCGCGGGTTCGATTCCCATCAGTGCTTGATATACATTTTTTTTTTAAATTTAATTTTAAACCTTTAATTTGAAATTACAGTCGTATTCAAATATTAATTTCGAATACAAGGAGAGTACGGGGTCTTTTACAGTCGGCGCGCTCGACTGTAGCCTTTCTTACATGTTAATTTTGAAAATTTTTTCAAGTCCTTCGATTAAAGACTAGATTATACATATTTTTAACTATATTCATCAAAATTTTGTTTTTCAGCTGATCCATTTCACCGCAATTTTGGACACCGCAAAACCTTAATTAAAAAATTTTGATTCTTTGACGGCTATTTGCCACATAACTATGTAACATATAGTAATAATTTCTCGCGATTCTTCAAGATGTGTTCTTTAATTTAATATATTGCACGACCAATAAAGTTGTGTTGTTTTCTGTCAAAAAAGGCCTTCATATAGGCTTTTCAACCAGTGTATCCCCCTTAAGGCATTTGTTCTTATCATACAGTATTGTTATTTAAATTCGTTTAAAGACTAATTATTTTCATAAGAATCCGACCATAAACAATAAATAAAACAAGAATGAATGCAATAGTCTCCTCGCGACTTTAGGATACCCGTTGCTCAGTTTCAATGTGTAATTAACAATGGGTAATGATAAGAATATTAGTGCAATAGTGGGGATGGCTAAGATAGCTTGGAAAACACAGAAAATTTTCTGACAAATTTATGATCAGAGCATATTTTCGACCAATTGTTTCTATGGGAGCTATATGATATAGTAGTCCGATTTGGATGAAACTTGGTCAGTATATTTATGTTATTAATTTTAGTATTTTTTCAGTTTTATTAAGATAGTTTGGTAAATACAGAAAATGTTCATACAAATTCATATTAAAAGCAATTTTTCGACCGATCTGCCCTATGGGAGCTATATGATATAGTCGTCCGATTTGGATCAAACTTGGTCAGTACATGTGCTTTCTTGGCGTGTACTATTCGTGTCAATTTGGTTTAGGTAGCATACATAACAAAAAAGGTTTCTGTACTAAAACATTCTAGGTTGACCCGTGCTCTTACCTTTATATGAAGATAGACGTCCTAAAGTGGTCTCTGAGATCCTTTTGTTCATACAGACATACGATCGGACGGACAGACGCACATGGCTATATCGATACGACTATTGATGCTGATCAAGATAATATATACTTTATGGGGTCTGCCACGCCGCCTTCGCCAATGATTACAATATACCCTTTTACTCTACGAGTAGCGGGTATAACAAGCAACAAAGTTTATATTTGAGCACAATGCCAATGCATGAGCGAGAAAGAACATACTAACATATGATCCAGCATTTACGCTTAATGTGTAACGGCAGTATAGCTCGCGGACGCAGATTAATAGTATACATACACACATATGTGTATGTGCATACAGAAAAACACATGTACATATGTTCGTTTATGTTTTTTTTTCAACGTGTTTTAATTCAAGTACTTTTCTCTCTAACACCCACATACCGATTTTAACATTATAATTGGGAATAAAAGTAGAGAGTACTAAACGGTCGGGTGCACACGGCTGTTCTTTGCTTTCATGTTTGTTTCAACGTTCTTAAGTGCAATTACTATCCATTCTAATACCCGGATACCCATTTAACCATCATAATCGGAAATAACAGCAGAGAGTACTGTGAGGTCGAGCGAGTTTTGCCATTAGCATCACCACCCAGATTTTCAGCTGACTTCAAAGGGTTACAATTAATTATATACCGAAAGTGTCGCAAGATTAGTTGACAGTCATACAGATCAGTGACCATTAACCCATAGTGTCATAGGAATTGTAGACATTTATTAACTCTATTAAACATGCATGTAAACAATCTACAATAACCCAGCATAATAAACAAGTAAAACAAGTAAGAAAGGCTACAGTCGAGCGCGCCGACTGTAAAAGACCCCGTACTCTTCTTGTATTCGAAATTAATATTTGAATGCGATATAATTTAAAATTTAAGTTTTAAAATAAAATAAAAAAAAAAATTTTAAATCAAGCCAATGATGGGATTCGAACCCGCGCTAACTGACGCAAGTTCCATAACACGCTGCAACCCTACTAATATCATCACATTATTCATTTTGCACAAATACGATTATTTTCATTTATATATATTAATGTAGTTCTATATAAAAATAAAAAAAATATAATAAATAAATAAATGGGTTAGTTCCTGGTTTGAACCGCAGACCATTGATTTAGAAAGAAATACCACCTTCACCTAGGCCACACTCCGTTTGGTAACCGTCTTGACTAATATAAGTGAACATAGAGTTATCTTTCAACCACGTTCACATAAATTACATTTATTCAATTTTACAAAGTAAACGCCAAACGACTAACCGTAACCCTACACTGTTGCACCAGTTAATATTTACATTATTGTTTAAAATTTAAAAAAGTACATTAACAAATTCCACTTTTGGGAATTGAACCTGCGAACTTATACGCAACTTGCAGAACACGGCGCAACCCTATCAATAGCACCACGCCCCACATTTGACACAAGTCCGATTATTTTCATTTAGATATAATAATGTTGTTATATAACAAGTACAAAAAAAAATTATTTTTCTGAGTCTGTGCCGGGGCTCGAACCGCAGGTCTTGTGTTTACATACAAGGAGTCTCTACTACCTGGGCCACGCTTCCTTTGCAAACTTCTGCGGCTAATGTATAGATAAACATAGTGTTATTTCTTTTCTTTCAACCACGTGCATTCACAATGCGCTTCAATTGATAATTTGTTACCTATTTGATCAGTTGTGTATAGTTGGATTTTTATGCAACTTTCAGTGTAGTTTGATAAAATTAGTCTCTAAACAAATTTTTTAATTACAATACAGTAATATATAAGCAAATGCTTTAAAAACGGCATGTAAATTTTGATAAGTTATTTAGTTCTTGTGGGAAAAGGGGGCTTGGCAGACCAAAACTTTTAATGACGTTGCATTTGTGCTGTTTCTAGGAACCTCCGTACCAGAATTGGTGTTCCTAAGTGCCATGGTTACGGAGATATTCGCAGAAAACATAAATTTTTTCCGAGGTGTGTCTAGTTTTTTGCTTATTGCGGGGGCGGTAGGGGGCGTGGCCCTGATTTGAAATAAACTTGATCTGCGTACATCATAGACGGACTTTCATTTAAAAATTTGGTGTCTCTAGCTCTTGTAGTTTAAAAGATCCAGGTGTTCATACAGACGGACATTGCAATATCGACTCGGCTGTTGATGCTGATCAAGAATATATATACTTTATAGGGTCGGAAAAGCTTCCTTCTGCCTGTTACGCACATTTCGCTTCTGACAAACCTAATAGACCCCTATACTCTTTTTTAAAGAGTACGGGGTCTAAAAAGTACAGTCGAACGAGCCCGACCGTATAATACTCTCTGTTTTTATTCCCAATTATAATGTTAAAATCAGTATCCGGATATTGCAATAGATAGTTCTTGTATTAGAACACATTACTATAAAACAGGCAATTTATAATCGAACATACATGTGTTTGTATGTATGCACATACAAATTCGCTTGACATTATATGTATGCACATATATATGTATGTATACTATTGCCACCACACATTCATCAAAAGAGTTCGAATATATGCTGGTATGTTTCTGTCGCGCTCGCACTTATGCATTGACTTAAATATTAACTTTATAATCAGTAGCTCTGTTGTTTGTTGTTGGATTTATATGCAACTTTCAGGATAGTTTGATATGATTTGTCTTCAAACGAATCATAAATAACAATACTGTAAAATAAAAACAAATGCCTTTAAAACGGCATGCAAATTTGAAAATTGTATTTTTTTCTTAAGGCATAAGGGGGCGTGGCAGCCAAAAATTTTAAATGGTAATGTATTTATGCTGTCTTTAGGAAAATGCGTACCAAAATTGGTATTCCTAAGTGCCGTAGTTACTGAGGTACTTGCTTAAAACATCTATTTTTTCCGAGGTATGTTTAGTTTTTTGCTCATTGTGGGCAAATGGGGCGTGGCATCAAAAAAAAAAGATTCTTGTATTGACTGACTAAATATCGAGTCGATAGAGACCAAATTCGAACTTGTAGCTCTTACCATCTCTGAAATCTGTTTGTTCATACGGACGGACAGACGGAAAGACGGACATGGCTATCTCGAGTCGGCTTGTGATGCTGATCAAGAATATATATACTTTATGGGGTCTGCCACGCCTCCTTCTGCCTGTTACATTCATTTGCAGAGAGTATAAAAAGGCTAAGCATAATCGAGCATACATGTGTTTGTCTGTATGTACATTCAAATTCGTTTGACGCTAAATCTATGCACATATATATGTGTGTATGAACACTATTGGTCGGCACGACTAGCGCTGTCTCTCTCGCACTCATTGCTCTCGAATAAAATCTTTGTTGCTTCATTTCTTTCTTGTTTATGGTCGGATTCTTATGAAACTTTCAGGAGAGTTTGACATGATACGTCTTCAAACGAATCATAAATAACAAAACTGTACGATAAGAATAAATGCTTCTAAAACGGCATGCAAGTTTTAAATTTTGATGCATTTATGCTGTCTGCAGGAACGTGGTAATTGGTGTTCCTAAGTGCCATAGTTATTGAGATATTTGCTTTAAACATCTATTTATTCCGAGGTGTGTATAGTTTTTTTTTTTTCATTGTGGGCGAATGGGGCGTGGCATCAAAAAGAAAAAAGATTCTTTTATTGACTGACTAAATATCGAGTCGATTGAGACCAAATTCGAACTTGTAGCTCTTACCATCTCTGAAATCTGTGTGTTCATACGGACAGACAGACAGACGGACAGACGGACATGGCTGTATCGACTCGGCTTCTGATGCTGATCAATAATATATATACTTTATGGGGTCTGCCACGCCTCCTTCTGCATGTTACATACATATGCACAAACCCAATATACTCTTGCAGAGAGTATAAAAAATAACTTTTCAAACTTGCATGCCGTTTTAAATGCATTTATTCTTATCAAATCATATAAAACTATCCTAAAAGTTGCATAAAAAACCAACAATAAACAACAGAGTAACAGGCTATAAGGTTAATATTTAAGTCATGAGTTATGCATGAGTGCGAGCGCGACAGAAACATACAAACATATATTCGAACTCTTTTGATGCATGTGTGGCGGCAATAGTATACATACACAAATATATACATATATATCTCCATACATATAACGTCAAACGAATTTGTATGTGCATACACACAAACATATGTATGTTCGATTATAAATTGTCTTTTTATACTCTCTGCAAGAGTATATTGGGTTTGTGCAAATGTATGTAACAGGCAGAAGGAGGCGTGGCAGACCCCATAAAGTATATATATTCTTGATCAGCGTCACAAGCCGAGTCGATATAGCCATGTCCGTCTGTCTGTCCGTCTGTCCGTCTGTCTGTCTGTCTGTCCGTATGAACAAACAGATTTCAGAGATGGTAAGAGCTACAAGTTCGAGTTTGATCTCTATCGACTCGATATTTAGTCACTCAATACAAGAATCTTTTTTTTTTCGATGCCACGCCCCATTCGCCCACAATGAGTCAAAAACCGGACACACCTCGGAAAAATCTATGTTTTCGGCGAATATCTCAGTAACTATGGCACTTAGGAATACCAATTTTGGTACACGTGTTCCTAGAGACAGCATAAATGCAATGACATCGAAAATTTTGGGCTGCCACGCCCACTTTTCCCGTAAGAAATAAAAAAACTTTTTAAAACTTGCATGCGGTTTTTAAGGCATTTGTTCTTATCGTACAGTATTGTTATTTATGATTCGTTTGAAGACGAATCATGTCAAACTCTCCTGAAAGTTTCATAAGAATCCGACCATAAACAAAAAAGAAAACGAGCAATAAAGTGTATATTCGAGCGCAATGGCATGAGTGCGAGAGAGACAGCGCTAGCCGTGCCGACCAATAGTATACCTACACACATACATATGTATGTGCATACATTTAACGTCAAACGATTTGGTATGTGCATACAGACAAACATATGTATGTTTTAACGTGTTCTAATACAAGAACTATCTATTGAAATATTCGGATACTGATTTTTAGATTATAATTGGGAATAAAAGCAGAGAGTATTCTACGGTCGGGCTCGTTCGACTGTACTTTTCTTACTTGTTTGTTTTAATGTGTTCTAATTCAAGAACTATCTATTGTTATATACGGATACCGATTTTATCAATATTATTGGGAATAAAAGCACAGAGTATTATAAGGTCGGGAGCGTTCGACTGTACATTACTTACTTGTTAAGAGTACGGGGTCTAATTTGTGATTACAATAAAATTTACGCAACATGCATGACTGCAAGAGTAGTTAATCTTCGGCTAGCCGAAGATACCCATTTATAATTGCTTTTTTTTTTCAATTGAAAATTTAAATTTCTAGTTGGTGATATTAATAACCATATTAATTTTGATTTATATTAAAATTCTGTTTGTAAGGAAAGTGCTCATTTATATGGGAGTGCGGGTTGTTTTACAGTCTCAAAAAAGTAAGCATAATGAGTTTGTGAAAAAGTATGTTACAGGCAGAAGGAGGCGTGGCAGACCCCATTGTGGCTGAAGATTAGGTTGAGAGCCGACTGTGCCTCTTATTGCTGACCTGGGGCTCAGAAAAGAAAGCAAGTTATTTAACGGCCAAGTGCCGGAGTGAATATTTATTTAAGCAGCTCATTGGAAGAGCGCTGAATTCAAAACTGATTTCTTAATAAACTTCACTTAAGCTTAGCCAAATCACGCATCACGCTACAATATCATAGTCGGCAAGCTGACTCAGCAAAAATCTTAGGCAATAACGGAAACTTTTGCAGCAAAACAAAAGTGTTTAAACTTATGAAATATCCTATATTAAGTGTTATGTGTTAACTAATCCCCCTTCAAGCATAAGGCCGTCCTCGGCCGACCCAATCCCTGCGACGACTTCTCGTAATTTCTTTGCAGGCTTCTTTGCGTCGATGATCCGCCAAAGAGTGAGGCCAATGCAGATTAAGGCACAACATATGACTCCAATGATGAATGCCACACGATAAGCTTGATCAGTTCCGGCGTCTTTCTTGAATTGCTGTATTACCTCCAAATTACGTTTAGTCAAACGATAAAGGTAAGGGACTCCCTTAAAGGGAGGCTGACAACATCTTGGTTGGCAGTGATGTTCAGCAAGGGAGAATTGGCAATACCCGGGACTCTGTTGCGTACGTTGTTGTGATTATAAAATAGAGTCCCGTTAATTGCGACTCGGTCTCCGAATGTGATGAGATGCGTGCCTTGTACCTTGATCTCAGTGCCGTTATCGACCTGAATTCTTGCGGACCCGTCGTTGAGGATGATGATTCCGTCATTTACATGGGTGATTATTTCCAGGTTGCTCGGCTGGATCTCACAGTGTGCCGTGCCACCTGCCTGAAGCTCTTTGGCACATGAACTCTCTAATAAATCTTTATATTTTTGGACCTATGCTAACTGACTGTTCCAATTTCACAATTCAAGATATTTGAGATGGGTCTTGCTATTGCGGCGAAGTCGCTAATGAAACATCTGTAATAACTTGAGAGGCCTAGAAATGATTTGACCTCGAGCTGTGTTTTAGGTTCTGGATACTCCTGTATTACCCTAACCTTTTCAGGATCCGTCGTGGCGGCAGTGCTGGTTACTTTGAAACTAAGAAAGTTCATGCTTTTCTTAACAAGCGTGACTTTTCGTCGGAGACCCTCATGTTTGCTTTGTGTAGGCTTTTTAGGACCCAATCCACGTGTTTGATTCCTCATCTTCTGATAAGATGATTACGTCATCGACATAAACATAGCACAATTTGCCAATCTGCTTTTTCAGTATGTCGTCGATGGTTCTTTGGAAGATGGTTGCTGCATTCCTTAATCCAAAGGGGAGTCTTGAACTCGTATTTCCACCTGTTCACAGAGAAAGAGGTTTTTTCACGGTCGCGATCAGCGAGTATGATCTGGTGATAACCAGAAATACGAACTGAGCTGCCGCTCGCGACAGCTGCACTGCCGAATTCAAAGAATTAACGCACTAGCTTAAGTATAAGAGATTTGCTTACACTACTGGACAATACAATAACTTCATTCTTTTAATTATTCTAAGTAGTTAAACTTATTATCCAACATTCCGGCCACCTTGAAGGGAGCGCCTTCAATCCCTTGATAGCTCTTGATAACCGTGGCAGAATTAACGCCGGCCAGAAGGCCCCTTGTGCGCGACGCGCTGGTGATCTTCCGTATGTCCAGGCCACCTACAATGGGGGGCGCTCGGAGGGATGATCCTCCACTTTGCTCTTCGTTCTACTGCAAACTGATGGCTGTTCTGCTTCTGGTAGAATGAGTCTTGGAACTCCATCATCAGGTTCCTCACTGAAATGTGTCGCCTTCTCCAACTAACGCGTCGATCGAATAAGCTGTTTAATTCGAAAATGAGACCATTAAGCGGGGTATCCACATACAAATTTGTTACACGAACATGTTCGCCGAACACAAATAAGTTTGCCTACTAACTATGCGAACATTTTATCAAACATCATCTTAAAAAAACATTTCGTATTGTCAACATGCTTCTCAGAATGAACAGGGTTTTTACGATCTGGAGCCTGCAAGAGGAAATTCGACGAATGCCAAAATTTGTTATAAATATTGCGAATATTTCAATAGGAGCGGAGCTGTCTGTTTGGAAAATAATATGTTTTAATACGAATTGAATTGCAAATTAATATAAATAAATAATAGATAAAATAAATAAATTAAAACGCGTAATACATTTTCAATTTTGTTTAATTTAAGTAATTGTGGACAGGTCGCGCTTGCAAGAAGCGTGCAGAGAATTTACTTTGTTTTTACCGCCTCAATTGTGGCGTTCTCGTCGATTTCCTTATATTTAATTAGCAAATTCTCGCAAGATTCGTTGCGCTAATGTTTATTTTTATAGTTTTAGCTTTTCTGACACAAATCGGGCTCATCTTGCAAGTAATGAATGAATTTTTCCGGAAATTTTCTATTTATTTTGGAAGATGTTGACAGTTCGAAATTTGCATAGAAATGATGTTCGTGCGAACACTTGAATCCATTGTCGAACATGTTCGCACGAACACTCGAAAGATAGAAACGTTTCTATTTTCGACGAACAAGGTCAGCGAACAAAATGTTCGTACAAACACCTCTATCCACATTCGAATATTTGACGAACACAACATGTTCCTGTAACAAATTCGTATGTGGATAGCCCCCTTTAGTAAGCACGCTTGCTATAAATTCAAGATGAGCAGCCTTTGATGCAGAACACACGAACACCGCAATATACACTTTAAAACCATCCATCTGAAATCAATCGAAAGGACTCCTTCACAAATCAAAGCGATTCGACTTCTAATTTAGTCTGACTTTCGAATAGTCAGCGATTGCAAATTTGTCAAACTAGACAAACAAACGAGTGACAATTTTGTCGAATTATTTTCTATTATTTCCTGAGAGAAGCCAATCAAACTGATCGAGTTTCTGAACGTCACACCTTTTTAACGACAAATCAGCTGGATTTGATAATGGCGGTCCATATCTCCAAGATACATTACTGGGCATCTCTTGGATGCCTGCAATTTGATTGGCTTCAAATGTTGATAATATCGAAGGGAAAATATATGTACAATGTAGTGAGAGTTCTGAAACATTCCAGAAACTTACACTCTCGATTCGACATCTGTCCAACATGTTTGTTTGGGCTAACATATACGAGAAAGCATCTAACAATGTTTTTCGCTTGGTGCGACTAGCTACTTGACTACGAACCAAGTGATACTGAGAAGTATCCCACCTTGGTGTCCACCTCATACCAAGCGTTCTTGTCGCATCATTGGAAACCCAACGTTTCTTTTTTCCACCTTCTTCTAATACATTGGAATGGTATAAAAACCATTTTGCCAATTGAAATTCACCCATTCCAAGATTTTCAGGTACCTGCTTACTCATCTCTTTGCAGTCTGCCGTGAGGGCATATCGGTTCAGATGGAACCCACGAATTAAACGAATAATATCCCTCTGAGTAGCAGATCCCACCATCAGTAACTCGTTGAGAGAGCGTGACGATGTCGTCTTACACGACTCGTCGAACACCACTCGAAGTTTGGTGGACCTGCTATCAGGTCTCAAGACGCACTGGTGTGAAAAGCCATAATGTGGTCCTGGTGGAATTATTGCATCTAAGACCGACATGCGACCAAGTACAAGATACTCGCTCAGGAAACTCAAAAATATTCTGTCTTTTGGATATTTTCAAAGAGACTAGTACTTTGGGATCAGTCATGAAAGACAAATTGACACCAAAGTGTACAGTCGCCAATTTACGAACGCTGTCTGGATAGCTTTGTTCGCCACTAATGTGCTCCGCAGAATAAGCTGCCAAAGCACTTGTTCCTGGGTCAGCTTTAACATCACCGTATAGGTCAGCTCTGGCCTCAAGTCGAACATCTTTTCTATGCTGCAGCGCTGAGCAGCATATTGGACTTTTGGTATGCATTTTCTTGCTACCCAACCAAACAATGTCCTTTGTAGCAACGAACCACTGTTCGCTAGTTTTATTTGCCCAGTACAAAGCATGTTGAAGAAGCAGTCTGCTCCCAGAAGCATATCTATTTCCTGGGGTTTATGGAAATCAGGGTCAGCCAGTTCGACATTCGCTGGTATCTTCCACCTATTTATGGGAAGATCAGCATCTGGCTGCCTGCTACAAATTGATTTTAGCACCCAAAACTCGGCGCTGAACTGATATCTTGATACACGAGACGAAACTATAGTTGATACGTTGATTTTTGCAACCAAACTCGATTGTCTAACCGACTTTACGGTTAAGATTTCCATTTTCCGTTGAAGGCGCAAGATTGAGCGAGATCTTCCGTCATGAAATTCACCTGCGGCCCTGAATCCAACAAGGCTCTAGCGTTTCGTTTCTGACCGAATCTGTCTCGAACGGTAACGACTACATTTGCAAGGATCACTTGATCAATTTCGCTTGCAACATGATTTAGATGGGCAGGTTGAGCAGAGGCTTGTGATGCTTTTACGAGTGCATATTTGTGAAGGAGAGGGTTGTGAGGACGAGAACAAACTCTACACTTCGACGCAGTGCATTTGGACACTCTGTGTCCTGAATGCTAAAACTTTATGCACAGTTGACTAGATTTTACGAAATGAAATCTCTCGTCAACTGGCAACGCTGCGAAGTCTTGACAATTTCCAATCCTGTGATTTGCACTGCAAAACTGGCATGTGTGTTCAACCTCTTTTTCAACATTTGTACACGCAATCGACGATTTTTTAGAGTGTTTCATATCAAATGTTTGCTTCATTTTAGACTTCGAACTTTCCTCAGCAGACAAATGGTGATATCGCCTGTTCAAAGCCGCAACACAGTCGGCCCACTTCGGCAATGTGTTATAGTCAAGCTGTTCCTCATACTTCGACTTCGTATGAGGATCTACCTTCGACATGACTATATGAATCAAGATTGCATTTGCGAAATCTTGCTCATCTCCAACTGACATTAACGACTCGAAAATGGCTGATACTGAGTCCACCATTGTACGAATTCCTAATGTCGATGGCTTCGACATTGGCTTAATATCAAACAACTGTGCGAGAGTTTCGAAGAAAATTAGACACTTGTTGTCATACACTCGACTCAGGCTCTCTAATGCCTTTGGGTAATTTGCATCAGATACATGGAAAGCTTCGATGGTGCCTAAAGACTCGTCTGACAAACACGATAGCAAATGATTGAACTTTTCAATATTTGAAAGGGAGCGATCAGAGTCAACCAAACTGTTAAAAAGACCTATGAGTTGCCTATATTCAGAGTGCTTACCGTTGAATTTCGGCAACTTTAGTTTGGGCAAGTGAGAATGGTGAGAAGGCTGAGGTACGTTTTCTGATGCCTGATGTGCACTTAGATCAGACATGTATGATGACCGGGCCAAAATACATGTTTCCTCAAGCATTGCACGGCTAGTATTGTCAGGATCTATTGCATCGATCTCTGACTGCAGATCCATAGCTTTGGAAATGTACGAATTAAGTATATCTAACAGTTACTAATGATAATCAGCCGATCAACAATGTTGGCTGAGGAAGATAATCAAATGGTTAAAATTAATCAGTTGATTAACAACAGTTGGGCGATGAATATTCTTTAAGATTTAGAAAACCTAGAATATTAAAGATAATCAGCTGGCTAACTAGAAGTCTCAAATAGCAGAGATAACACTAACTAAAGAAGCGCAATCGTATGCAGATAAGAGCAGACAGTTGGCAACAACGACACAATAACATATACGCAAACGCACCAGCGCAAAAGATAATCAACTGATTAGCGATGTTCGGCACACTGTGAAAACAACAACAGCGCAACAACAATGCGTGGGCGGCCAAACGATGTCATGTACCAACAACAACAGCGCATGCGTAGGTAGACAACGATGCGATCTAGCAACAACAACTAAAAGGCTTGCAGGTACTCAGCCTACGTACGTATGTTTGCTTGCGCTTATGTATGTAAGTAAATGTAATCCAATTTCCCTCTAGCAGCAGTGATGATGCCTTGGTCCAGCGGTGGGTGTTGCTGATACGTCTCAGCTTTGCTCAATGATGAGTTTTAGGATGATTAGGTTGGGAGACTTGACTTCGTCCCCTTTGTTGTACTATTGGCCTTGTGGTTCAACAGTGTTAATCAATAAATCAAATATTAACGGCAGCGTGCCGGAGTAAATGCAAATTGAACTTTATTGGACAATCATCTCATAAAAACTGATTACAAGAATGGAATGAATAAAAGACTAAAGCTAAGTACATGAATGGAAATATGAATCTAAACCTAAATACATAATAAGTACATAAAGATCATGCCATGGGTTTTTGGTCAGTAAAGCCGACTTAGCATATTTCCGATCAGAACCCCAACTCTTGCGACACAACTGAAACGGCTGGCCGTTGCTCCGACCCATATTATTTTGTTTACGTTGCATATGTGGCCGGGTACAGTGACATTGTTTGCGCGCGGGTTGCTCGATGAATTCATTGCGAGGGTCGTTCAATAACTTGGCTGTTAACTAGTCTCTCCTTAAGATTGTTGCCGTCCTCGGTGACATTTAACTCCTTTACCAGCGCTTGCAATTTGATGGAAGATCTTCTCCGGTACCAACACTGGTAGATGATGCCAATACAGCCAAAGGTAAGGCTGAGTGTTACACCAACAATGAACCAAACTCTGGGAGTTCCTCCGGAAGACATATCGTCTCTTAACTTCCGAATTATATGCAGATTATGCTCATTCATTCTTTGTAACAATGGTAGGCTAAGCACTTGGTCGTGTCCTGTAATATTCAGCAATGGTGACGCCGCGATGTCGGACTCTTGTTTACAACACCATTGTATTTAATGTATGTGGTCTCGTTTATAGTCGCAATACGTTCATATGTGATGAGATGTGTGCCTTTAATTGTCATCATTGGGCCGTCATCTACTATTGCTCTTGCTGATAATTCGTTGACAACGATTATTCCTTCGTCTACTAGGGTGATCGGTTTCAAGTGGCTTGGCTGTGTGTGGCATAACGCTGAACCTCCCGAATGTAACCCGCTGGCGCAGTTGTCATGAGCAGACTTCTTGCAGAACGTCGCAAAGTTGGTTGTAGCGCATTCTGTTACTGCTAGGACTCCAGCGTCGCATTCGGCTACTATGTTATCAAATACTTGCAGAATAGTGTTATTGTGGGCAACAGGGTATATCATAACCTTCTTACAAATAGTCTTAACATTAGGATATTCAGTTATTATGTGGATTACGCTATTTGATTGAAATATTTTTATATTGGATACTGACATTAAACTAACTATTGGGACCTCTGTGAGCTGTTCGGTAAAAATTGATTTTAGATCTTCGTGGTCGAGAATTGTGGGGTTTATGATGTTAGATTTGGCGAGCGTTATAGTGAGCATAAGGTTTTGGATTTCAGTGGTTAACATTCTATTTCGTGCAAGTAAAGTTTCATACAAATGAGGAGACTCTACGAACTCGCCTTTTTTTTCCTTTATCAATTTATTTACTGTATCAGTTAAAAGGTTAATTTGTTTCTGTGCTTCAGTGATTACTATTACTTGTCTGTTGTTTGATTCTATGAGCTCGGCTTCAGTAAGCTTTACCTTTTTTAAGTCTGATGCATCAGGCGTACCTGCAACGATTTTTAAAGCTGTTCCTAGAAAGTCTAAACTTCTGGCCATTCTATGGTGTACCGTTAAACTAGATAAAATATTCTGAATGTGGTCGATATCTACATCTAATAGTTTTCGCATGTGTGACTGAGGGAAAAGTTTTGACAATTTTATTGTATCATCTATAATGCTCACGAAATTAGATAAATTTGTAGAATGCCTTACGTAACTATGTTGTTCCCATACAAAAACGTTTCCGTCCAATACCGGAATGTAGCTTGCGTGCGAGAAATCGGTGATGCGTGCGTGAGTTGTGGATAAGAGTATGAGGGTTATTCCGATGAACCTGTATGAAATGATTAAACTGAATAGTAGTAACTATCTGTAAGGATCTTATGCGTTATGACCTATGTTTACCTCACATTGTCCTTAAGGACCACCGTCTGTTTGGGTTGCATCTAGCTAACTGATCTTGCTGAGCTTTTATTAGTCGGTCTTTAATTTTTTGCTTAATTTGTTCGGTATACAGTGAATTACATCGGTTGGTTTTTGTTCAGTTACTGAATGTATGGTTTTATTATATTCTATTGTTGCTCTCATGATAGCCTGAACTGTATCGCTAACTTTTTTATCCAATTTTAAACACCTTGCGATTTCTTTTAATGTACTGTGGAAACGTTCCACTTGCCCACTTGTAATGGGGGGCGCGTACAACGTCAATGTTAAACTGATTTTTTAACAATAAAATGATCGTTTCGGAATTAAACGATGGCTCATTGTCGCAATAAATGGTTTTTGTGTTTGGAAATGTATTTATTATAAGTAACATAGGGTTAAAAATATCGACTATTATCTAGAAGGTCAAGGTTGGACGACGGTGAATTTGGAAAATTTATCGATGCAAGTCAGGAAATGTTTCTGATCGGTAAAAAAAAATGTCAAAGTGTAACATTTCTCCGGCAAATGAGGGAATTGGCGTCTTCCCGAGTTCTTGTTTCTTGGGGTGTCGGTCGTACTTGGCGATAGCGCAAACTTTGCAGTTTAATACAACCTCGTTGGCCAATTTAGTCATTTTTGGGAAGTAGTAGTCTCGAAGTATCTGTTTTACGTTTTCTTGTGCCGCCCTGTGCGCACGATTATGTTCGGTGTTTCCTATTTCTAATTGTTCGTCTTTGTTAGTAATGTCTGACACTATTCTTTTGCAATGCCAGAATTTGGTTGTCGGGAAAATTGAAATCAGCTCATGTTGAAACGCAGCTAAAGTTGGGAGTTCGCAATACAATGCGTTCACAACATCGGGGTTCACAGCAAGTTTCTATAAGATTATTAGACCCCATACTCTTAAAAAGAGTATAGGGGTCTATTAGGTTTGTCAGAAGCGAAATGTGCGTAACAGGCAGAAGGAAGCTTTTCCGACCCTATAAAGTATATATATTCTTAACCAGCATCAACAGCCGAGTCGATATAGCAATGTCCGTCTGTCCGTCTGTCCGTCCGTCTGTATGAACACCTGCATCTTTTAAACTACAAGAGCTAGAACCACCAAATTTGTAATAAAAATTCAGTAACTTTTGCGAGCAGATCAAGTTTATTTCAAATCAGTGCCACGCCCCCTACCGCCCCCGCAATAAGCAAAAAACCAAAAACACCTCGAAAAAAATTGATGTTTTCGGCGAATATCTCCGAAACTATGGCACTTACGACCACCAATTTGGGTACGCAGGTTCCTAGGGACAGCATAAATAAAGTGCCATTAAAATTTTTTTGCTGCCACGCCCCCTTTTTCCACAAGAAAAAAAATAAAATTTTCAATTTCGATGCCGTTTTTAAGGCATTTGTCCTCATCGTACAGTGTTGTAATTTAAGATTCGTTTAAAGACAAATCATATCAAACTACCCTGAAAGTTGCATAAAAATCCAACTATAAACAACTGAGCAATTAGGTAACAAAGTGTCCCTTGAAGCGCATTGTCAATGCACGTGGTTGAAAGAAAAGAGATAACTGTATGTTTATACATACATTAGCCGCAGTAGTTTGCACAGCGAGCGTGGTCCGGGTGGGCCACGCACTTGTTTGTTAACACAAGACCTGCGGTTCGAACCCCGGCACAGACTCAGAAATTAAATTTTTTTTTTTTTTAAATTGTATAATTTAGCACTATTATATCTTAATGAAAATAATCGGAGCCGTCTCACAAGGAGCGGTTGGTGCAATTAGTAGTGTTGCGGCGTGTTCTGCAACTTGCGTATAAGTTCGCAGGTTCAATTCCCGACAGTGGAATTTATTAATATACTTTTTTAAATTTCAAACAAAAATGAAAATAAAGAATTTTAACTGGTGCAACAGCCAATGGTCTGCGGTTCGAACCCAGCACAGACCCAGAAATTTAGTTATTTTTTATTTTTAAAATAATTACATTACTAGATATAAATGAAAATAATAAAATTTCTGCCAAATGAATGGTGTGGTGTAACTAGTAGGGTTGCAGCATGATATGGAACTTGCGTCAGTAAGCGCGGGTTCGAATCTCGTCAGTGACCGAATCAAATTTTTTTATAAATTTAATTTTAAAACTTAAATTTTAAATTACAACCGTATTCAAATATAAATTTCGAATACAAGGAGAGTACGGGGTCTTTTACAGTCGGCGCGCTCGACTGTAGCCTTTCTTACTTGTTTTTATATAACTTCATTATTATATATAAATGAAAATAATCGGGTATGTGCGAAATGAATGGTGTGGTGCAACTAGTAGGGTTGCAGCATGTTATGGAAATTGCGTCAGTAAGCGCGGGTTCAAATCCCATCAGTGACTTGATTTAAAATTTGGAAAAAATCTTTTTTTTTAATTTAATTTTAAAACTTAAATTTTAAATTACAGTCGTATTCAAATATTAATTTCGAATACATGGAGAGTACGAGGTCTTTTACAGTCGGCGCGGTCGACTGTAGCCTTTCTTAATTGTTTTTATCTGTAAATACAATTAAGTAACGGGTTTTTTTGACAAATAGAATGAGTCTTCGATGCAATGAATAACGTGATTCTTCCAAAGTGATTTGATTTCTGTAGCAATTTAGGGGGTTGTCAGCTGTTTCTATGGTGTAAGTAAGGGATACCTCGCTGTGAATAGTGGCTATGTCTGACTGCGTTTTGTCTTAGAGAGCGTTAAGCTCTTGCCTAGATAAGGCATCTGCGACAAAGTTTTCTTTCCCTGGCTTGTTTTGCAATTGGGCGTTATGTTGTTCGATAAACGCCTTCCACCTCTTGATTTTCGCATTCGTATTTTTCTCAGACACTGCGAACGTGAGAGGTTGATGATCTGTAAATATATGTAGCTCTCTTGTACCGTAAAGGTAATTCTGCAGTTTGCCGAGAGCCCATACAATCGCCAACAACTCTCTTTCGTTGGTAGCATAGTGAGTTTCGCACGTTTTTAGTGTTCGGGAGATCATGGTGATAGGTCTACCGCCTTGAGACAATACTGCTCCAATGCCATTTGCAGAAGCATCTGTAGTCAAGTCAAAAGGTCTCTTGAAATCAGGGTACATGAGCATAACATCTTCCGATGCTAGTATGTTTCTCAATCGGTTAAAAGCGTCGCGCTGAGACTCGTCAAAATCGACTGCTACTTTCCTAGACATGTGTTTGCTTACAATGCCGTTTTCGCCTTTTAGTATATTTGTCAAAGGTTTTGCTATGGCTGCAAAGTCTTTGATAAATACCCTATAGTAGCTGGCAAGGCCTAGAAAAGATCTCAGAGAGTATACATTTTTTGGTTCAATGTACTCTTGGATTGTTTTGACTTTTTCTGTGTCTGTTTTTGCTCCCTCGCTAGTAACAACGAAGCCTAAGTACTCGACACTTTCTTTAAAAAATTTTAACTTTTCCTTGAAAACTCTCATGTTAGCATCCACATAGACATAACATATCTTTCCGATCCTATTTCCGTTGAAGTCTATTCCCTATTCCCTATTACCCAGACTGGGCTGGTTTACGCAGATCTTGATGGCCTTATGATGCCATCTTTCAACAGCCATACGCCTACTGGGTATGGATAGAGCTTCGAATATACCTCCTTGTTGTCTACAGTCCGGATTCTAGCGACGACTGAAGTATTATAAGGCAGCGCCTCGTTAGAGGTCGCGAATGTACTAATTCTCTTCAGTATAATTTTCTTGAATTCGCCTTTTACAGAGTTTGGGACTACGATATCGTCGACACGTGTAAAGTTCACGTTATCGCACGGATGGTGATTAAGTACTTCCGAAGTATTACCGTAGTTTATGCTGTTTCCCATCAGGTTAATAGTTATCCCCGCCTGCGTAAGCAGATCGAAGCCTATTATAGCATCAAAGGTGTCAAGGGTATTTAATATGAAAAACGTGGCAACTTTCCCAAAAATTACCATTGAACATTTTTGTTAGATTTCACTGGACCCGTGAATGGAGTTCACAGTAGAAGGGGTGTCGACTGGTGTTACGTTTTTTAACTCCTTTACGAGTTTAATGTAACTTTTTGCCACCCCGGTGTCGATAAGAATCTTTAATGTCTTGCCAGCCAATTGACGCTCGACGAACAGCAATCGGGAACGACCTCTAAAAATTACCTGAATCGTCGACTTCGGGTTCGTCACTTTCGTCATCTATTTCAGCACACGCAGCTTCGGCCATTTCTTCGTATTCTCTCTCGTCTTGGGTAGGCGCTTGCTGTGTAATATTGTTAATCTTTTGGCGCCTATTGCCCGACGTGCGTTCTGAAGTGTTATGCCTCTTTTGAGCCCCGTCTTGTGTAGAGTAGCCCTGTGGCTTCCCCCCATTGGTCTGTTGTCTTAACTTGGACATTGAAGGATCAACGTCCATGGGCTGAGCCTGATACTTTGATTGTGGATCTTTGTCATTCGCTGCAGTTTTAGGGTCAGCTTGCTGTGCCCTGTTTTGGCCTTGATTTCCCACAAAGTGTGGATTTCTTTCTTGGCCCCTGCCTTGTCTAGCTTGGTTACAATTGCCAAATCTAGTATTATCGCCGCTATGGTTTTTTTCCTCCATTACTTTAGCATAAGATGCAGCAAATACGCTTCTTTCGATGCTATTTTCAGCCTCACGGGCCACTGCTAAGGCAGATGGCAAATCCTTGGGCTTCGCTGAAATTACTAAAGATTTTAGGGACCTCCTAAGTCCTGCCATGAAAGCGTGTAGTGCATCGTCTCTAATTTCTGCACAACGAATGGACGCAGCTTGCTTGTCATGAGTCATTACTATTCTAATTGTGACCAGAGTGAGCTTCCTTTCAACCTCACCGTAATAGTCCATTAAGTTTAGGTCACCCTGCCTAACCAGTTCTAGTTGCTGCCTTAGTACGCGCAAGGATGTCTTGTCTGCGTACGAGCAGTCGAGCCTAGCGATAATGGCGTCAAAGTAAAGCACTGTATTGTGCGACGTAAGGATGGCACGAGCTGGACCAGTTACTTTGTTTTTTAAAATGGCCACAGCCTAGTAATGCGCCTCGCTGCGTACTTATCTTTTGAAAATTTCGTATGTAGCCGCCTGTCGCCACGACAAATATTCCTCATGATTTCTATTGAAGCTAGGCACTGATTTTACAATGTCTAACTTTACCTCACATCTCACACTAGGGTCAATTGTTATTCTCTGGTATGTTTCAACCTGTGTGCTCGGAACTCGTTTTTTAGTCTCCTCTCTTGCTCGAGGAGCACACTGTTTACCGCACCTTCTACTAACGCTTTTAGTAGTGTCGGATCCATTTCTAATTGACCGTCTCTTTCTGGACTAAATCCTACTTCTTGTTCTTCGTCACTGTCGTACTCTATCTTTATATTTCTATAAGCTCAAGTCATGAGCAGCCACTGAAGCGGAAATATCAATTTGTTTCTTTTATTTTTTTCAACAAAAAAAAAAAAAAAAAAAAAAAACTGCACTTGCACGTCAATAATTTTAGGATTATACCGCAATGCTCACTTTCGAATTTTATTCACAATTTTTTTATTTACATTTTTTTTTTTTTTTTCTTTCATTAATATTTTTCCTAATTTTTGCCGAACAGTCACTTACATGTTCTTGTTTAGGGCCATGGTGCTCCTGACTTAATAGATATCGCAAGATTATCTAATTCCAGTTCTAATATTGTTGGGCGCCAGTAAATGTAATCCACTTTCCCTCTAGCAGCAGTGATGATGCCTTGGTACAGCGGTGGGTGTTCCTGATACGTCTCAGCTTTGCTCAATGATGAGTTTTAGGATGATTAGGTTGGGAGACTTGACTTCGTCCCCTTTGTTGTACTATTGGCCTTGTGGTTCAACAGTGTTAATCAATAAATCAAATATTAACGGCAGCGTGCCGGAGTAAATGCAAATTGAACTTTATTGGACAATCATCTCACAAAAACTGATTACAAGAATGGAATGAATAAAAGACTAAAGCTAAGTACATGAATGGAAATATGAATCTAAACCTAAATACATAATAAGTACATAAAGATCATGCCATGGGTTTTTGGTCAGTAAAGCCGACTTAGCATATTTCCGATCAGAACCCCAACTCTTGCGACACAACTGAAACGGCTGGCCGTTGCCGACCCATATTATTTTGTTTACGTTGCATATGTGGCCGGGTACAGTGACATTGTTTGCGCGCGGGTTGCTCGATGAATTCATTGCGAGGGTCATTCGATAACTTGGCTGTTAACTTGTATAAGAAACGTTGACAAACAAGTAAAGCAAAATCGAAGTAAGCACAAACAAAGCGCAAGTAAACTACCGCAAGCTAAACTCAAACAGCTGTATGTAAGTAAATGCGAGTCGAGCTTTTCTTATGTGCAAATTTTGAACAGCAAAGAACAAAGGTCAAAAACCACCACCAAACATATGCGGATCTAGGCGAATATCGAATTAAAGAGGAACGGCGAATGTGTATATGTATTTAATTTATTTATTTGCAAATATTATTGTTTGGTTTTATTTATGTATTTATTGAACTCGATTTGTGCGTTTTGCTTCAAATTGATTTTCACTAAATCACAAATATGTATATCAGTGCCGAAACGCAATGTCTCTTATGTGCAACAAATGGAGCAGCACTTGTATATTTACGTTATGTTTTATATGCGGCTTCTACACTTGCACTTTCTATATTCTGCTATGCACTGACTCGTTTGGGCACTGTTACCTGGTCATCAGAAGAGACGCTCATGGGCTCAATTCTGGGTATTATCTCCACAACGAATATGGGGGGCTCAAAACTATTACTCCTGGCTGTTCCAATCCAAACTTCCTCTCAGGCCAATAGCTCCAGGAAAGATCCAACAACGAGTGTAAAAATACCGACACACACCGCAAACCAAGCCTTGAAATGTCAAATTGACCAACGACCGGTATTGAAAGTCCCTGCTCGGCCGCCAATGAAAAATTCGTAAACAAAGTTAATTAAAACAAATTGTAATTTCTTAATCGATACAATTTATTGCTAGACAGTCAATCGCGGAAAGGCTTGGCAAAGTGTGTGGCTCATGAAATGCTAAACCAAACTAAACTTCCGATCGCAAAAGCTGCTTTGCCGAAAGCAAAGAACAGTTGTGCTTACATTACTGGACAATTCAATAACTTCATTACTTTAAGCCTATACTAAAAATTCATTATTTCCTTATGCTAACTATCAATGCCCATGCTCCAACAGTTACCTTTTTCACCCTTTCTCAACATTGGCTTTCCAGGTCAGTTTTCTGTCCAGTACCTTGCCAAGGTACTTCACGTGGGTACTTGGCTTAAGGCGCTTACCGTTTAACATCGGTGGGAGCCAGGGCGGTACCTTGTACCTCTTGGTGAAGAGGATGAGGTCCGTCTTTTCTGCATTGATATGTAGCCCGGCTTCTTCCGCCCACTTACATAGTTCCTTTAGCGGCAGTTCCATAATGGAGCTTAGAGTCAGTGGGCATACTCCTGTTATGATTATGCATATGTCGTCCGCAAATGCAGCTATTTTAAGTGCCCCTCTATCAAATCTCTTTATGGGGCCGTCTACTACTAAGTTCCACAGAAGCGGAGACAGGACTACTCCCTGGGGAGTGCCTCTATTAGCGTTTTTTTTTGTAGATTTACCTACCCCCCATGTTGACTGGACCTTCCTACAGCCTAGCAGGATGCTAATCCACTGCGTGATGGTTGGGTGTGTGTCGATTGCCCGGAGTCTATCGATATTAGTGTTAGTACGGACGTTGTTGAAAGCACCTGAGATGTCTATGAAGACTCCTAGTGCGTATTCTTTACTGTGAAGCGCCTTCTCGATGGAGGCGACTAGTGAGTGCAGTGCCGTTTCGACGGATTTACCCTTCGTATAGGCATGCTGGTTGGCGGACAAAAAATCTTCAGCTGAGTTTCTTATGCTGAGTTTCTTATGCTGAGATCCAGCAGCTCTTCCATTGTTTTTAGTAGAAAGGATGTGAGACTGATTGGGTTATAGTCTTTTGGGCTGCTGTGGCTGCATTTGCATGCTTTGGGCAAGAATACCACTCGTGCAGTTCTCCATTGAGTTGGGATGTGGCCCGTTTTGAGGCAAGCCTCAAATATTCTAAGTAGCCATGGGATGACCACTTTATTGGTGGTTTGTAGCATGACTTGAATAATCATATCTATACCAGGGCTCTTTCTTCTTGAGAAGGAATTGATGGCCCGTAGTATTTTATGTGCTGTGACTAGTTCTCTTGGAAGTGGGAGGTTGTGGTGCACAGAACCCTGCGGCGTCTCCTCTGTGTGAGGCCCGCAGCCCGGAAAGTGGGTAGACATTAGAGCTTCTAGAGTTTCCTCACTGCTATCTGTCCATGATTCGGGGTCTAGTTTTAGTTGGCTATGGATAGGCGGCTGTCTAGACAGCAGCCTTCTCAGCCTGCCGGTTGGGCACTGACTCTAGATTGGAGCAGAAACTCCTGCAGGAGCACCTCTTGGCCTTCCTAAGAGCAGATTTGTATGATCTAAGAGCAACCTGGTACTCTTCGTAAATCACTTGCAGATCAGTCTGTTTAGATAGCTTGAACAAAGCCGTAGTATCTTTCCTCAGCACGGAAAGTTCCACCAGAGTGCTTTGAACCTTACTTTTCACCTTGATGGTTGGCATGACGCCTTGTAGGCGTCTAGCAGAGTGATGTTTACTAGCGAGAGTAACTGCTCAATGTCACTCACCGACTCAATAGCGCCCGGATTTCCTAATGTCGCAGACACGAGAGTCTTGAATTTGGCCCTATCGGCATTCTGTGGGTTTCTAGATCTGTCCTCTTTTGGAGTGTTATTAAAGTTACATTCGAATTGAATGTACTTGTGATCTGAGAATGAGGGTTTGTCGAGGACTCGCCAGTTTGTTATGACTACACCTATCGCAAGTGTGAAATCAAGGACATTAGAGGACGTTGGACTTAAATACATGTGTGTATCTCCCGTTTTAGCAATACTTAAGTTTGTTGTTAGGATAAAATGTAAAAGTGTCTCACCCCTGATGTTGAAGTCGGTTGATCCCCAAACGCGGTGGTGGGCGTTGGCGTCTGTTCCGACAATGAGCTGTTTGGTTTTCTTTACCAGTTTAGCCAGTTCTGCGGGTGGAGCTGGCTGATCATGCGCCATGTAGCACGATGCTACTGTGAGGTGCACTCCTTCTTTCTCCAGCCAGACTGCAGTTAGATCTTCAGTGCTGTAATTAGTCATAAGATTAGCATGTAGGCGCTGCCGTACATGTACGGCGGTTCTTAATCTGCTTACCGTTGTGATGTAAAACGCAGTATAGTTGTTGGACCTTAGCCCAGCCACCATGTTGCCAGTGGCAATCCACGGTTCCTGGACTAAGGCCACATCGACGGGCACTTGCTCTAAGGCCAAGAGGAGCTTTATCGATGCTAACTTGCATTTATGCAGGTTTATCTGCATTACCCTCATCAGTTGGGGTGACTGCACCTGCCGCAGACGGGTTGACTATTACAGTCAGATCATCCTTCTCGTCTGCCTCCTCGTCCGAAGCGATGTCCAGCGACTGGGTGGCTTCGAGGACTGCTTCGAGACTAAGGTCTCTCTCCACCTCTCCAGCTTCAAGCGTGTGTGCATTTTTGTCCTCAGGGTGGTGTTTCTTTAGACGTAGGTAGACACTACCTACGCCCCAGGCCATCTTTCAGATTCTAGCACATAGGATGTCCCCCGCTTCCTTGTTAATCTGGAGTATTACATGCTGGCCCCCCTCTGATGGGGAGAAGGCACCATCATGTAGCATCCTCCAGTCGCTGGTAGGAACATCCTTATTTTGCCGTTGGAGCAGCCGTAGGGCTTTGTCTCCCTGAACAGCAATCGGGAAGAGCACCTTCGCCTTGGGTTTGAACTGAATATTCACCCTGTCCACCAGCTCCAGGTGGGCTCCTTCCCAGATTGCGCCCAGTGTCGGGACCATCAGCCTTAGCTATGCGAGTGTCGGCTCATTTTGCACTTCAGGATCTTGGCTCCGTTGAGACACCAAAGGTGGGCATGGGGGCCTCCGGATCCTCGTCCATCTTGTGCAGCAATAGGCCGACCAGCCTCTCGTGGACGATCTTCCAACGATCCTCCGAGATTTTGCCGTTCTCGTCAATGAGAGCCACGATAAGGTGTCGTTTGGCAACATCCGTCATCGTGGCTCGCTTTGCGTGCCTTCTGGGGATGGCTCCTTTAGGGCCTCGCTGCTTCTTGCTAGTTGGAGCTTCTACGCTCCTGTTGCTGACGGCGGAGCGCTGCCTCTTCTCGGCCAGCATCTCCTTCATTTTGTTTGCGAACCCGCTCGTTGTTGCCTGCATCTGTGCCAACTGGGCGAAGTGTCGACGGCTTTCAGCAATCCTTTCCTCGGCCCAGGCCAGCTTAGCCTTGTCTTTTTCGGACAGACTCGCTGTGCCATGGAGCCGAGTGTGGATTTTCAGCGCCGCTTTATATTGGGCTTTCGCCTTGAACCCCTGCCTGGTGCGTTTAGGCCCTTCTCTACGCAGGGACTTAGAACCTTGAACCGGAGAGCGTTATGTCAATAACTAAGACCGAGGAAGAAACTCCGAGTCGTCGTGGACAATGGTACCCGAGCGTGTCAGTTTGTGTCTGTTGGCAGTCGTAGTACAACTAACTTGGCCTGCTCCCGCCAAGTCAGAGGTGTGACCACTGGCGACACGCAGCGTGGATTGTTCCTCCCCGTGCCCACCGGTGGTAGGATTCACTTCTTTCACCGACATTTGGGCTGACATTCCAGCCCGAGTTGAATCCTTTTACAGACTTTCCATAGTTACTGAAAAACTTCCATCCCGCTCATTTATTCAGGTGGCCACCCCTAGCGTTTTTTAGAGCCTGCCGCCAAGGCTACCCCAAGCCGTGGCGTCTGTTTGGCAGTCCTGACATGCCGCAACATGTCAGGGTAAGCGACCACACCTTAGCTAGACACTACATCGCCTCGGAGGCAAGTGACATTGCATCAACCAGTCGCCCGGGGGGAGTTAGGGAATTTATGCATTGGCTAAATATATAAATAAATTCGTGAAAAAAAAAACTACAATATAAAACCAAAAATAGCAAACCAACAAATAATCGAGATTAAACAATGCATCTAATAGCAGCTGTGGCAGCTAGGCAAAGAGAAAGGGAAAACCCAGTGAAAGTGAAACCCAACTGCATAGGCAAGGAAAGCCGATACTTACCAGTCTTCAATGGACAGAATGGAACTCTGCATGGATTCGTTTCTGCAGTAGACCAAGTCATGCAGGAGTAAGACGACAGTTGACAGGTCTTTACAGTCATTTTTAACACTAAAATACAAGGTCATGCTCGAACTATGCTAAATATTAACCCACCACCAACATGGGAAGAGTTTAAGTTTCGCTTAAGACACCATTACATACCACGAACCGATCAAATGGGATTGACCAGCAAAATAATGAATTTAAGGGTAACTAGTGTAAAAGATTTGGACAGTAAAATTAGAACAATTGTTGAAGAAATAATTTCGGTATTTGAGACCAGCAGAAGACTTGTTGATATTCTTAGTGGATTATTAACACAACGTGTAAAACAAATAGCTTGTGGACCAATGGCAATAGCCCTCATGAATTAAACCACCCTATCAGACATCAGAATTGAAGTAGCTAAATTTATCGGACTAAATTTTGGAAACTTAAACAGAAAATTTGAATTACTAAAGATAATGAACATGCTTCATACAATGACAACAGATATCATAACGAAAAAAAATATGAAAACAAACAACACTCTAATAACAATCGAGGACAGGAACAACAAAACAATAACAATCAAAGCCAAAACAGACAACAAAATAGTCACACGGTTAGGAATAATCAAAACCAGAAAAGCAACAATCAAAGTCAAAATGTACGACCAAAATGTAGAAGAAAACCAAAGTTATGATAGACAACAAAGTCAAAATTTATGGCAGAACCAAAACCTAAACCAACACCAAAATAATCAGCAACCTCCACCAGAAGCAATGAGGGTGGACAATTTAAATGAAGATAAAGTAAATAGTAACAAACGGAAGATAATTAGGCCGAGTTTTTTATCAATTAGCCCCGGAAAAAAAGAAAAATTTTTAAAAGGGAACGATTGAGGGAAATACATTTATAATTTTAGTGGACACAGGATCTACTATAAGTATATTAAACACTAAAAACGTACATACATAAAAATACAAAAAAAAAAAAATTGAAAAATTTTAAAAAACAATTTATACTATTAATTGTGAAATAAAAAAATAATAACTATTTCGTGAAAACAAAAGTACCAAGTGAATTTAAATATTCTGATTTTGCAAGAACACGATGGGCAGCTATGTCCCTTGGAAAAACATTGAAACTTACCAATGGGGTCGAAATTTTTTTTCCTATCTGAACTAACAAAAGATATTTTTATAATGGAAGCAAGTGAAATAGATAACCTTAAGCTAGAAGAACTTAATGTTCAGGAAGCACAGATAATAAAAAATCTTAACAAAAATATAAAAAATTATACTTCAAAGAAGGTGGTCAGTTAACCAACACCAACAAAATAGTGCATAGTAAAAAAACCACCACTGATCATCACATTAATTCAAAACTTTACAGGGTCACTCCAAAATAATAAGAGGGAATTGAAAAAGAAAATAGTTGAAAAAAGTAAAATTAAAATTAAAAGAAAAAGTAAAAGTAAATACAGTTCTCCAATATGTGCGATTTCAACAAAAATTTACAATTCAACAATTCAGAAATATCGTATTTGTGTAGATTATTGGCGATTAAATGAATTAGATTAGTACCCAATACCTATTATGGACGCTGTATTAGACAAGATTGGAAAAGCCCAATATTTCACTACTTTAGATTAAGCAAAAGGCTATCATCAAATTTTAATGGCAGAAGAAGATATTGAAAAAACAGTTTTTATAACACTAATTGGATTATTCGAAAATGTTAGAACGTCAATCGGGTTAAAAAATGCTCCAGCCACATTCGAGCGATTAATGAATGAAATACTAAGGGATTATATAAACATTTTTTTTGGTATATCGTGATGCTATATTAATATTCTGAACAACACTTAAAGAACATAAGATTGCTCTCGAATAAATTTTCAAAGTTCTTCGAAATCATAATTTAAAAATCCAACCAGACAAATGCTCTTTTATAAAAAAAACATACCGAATACTTGGACATAATCTCACAAAGGAAGGGTTTAAACCAAATTCAAGAAAAATAGAAGCAATCAAAGAAATTCCATTACCCAAAAGTGAAAAACAATTAAAAGAATTTTTAGGAATCACAGGATTTTACAGGAAATTAATAAAAGACTATTCCAAAATAGCATACCCAATGATAAGATTCTTACATAAAGGTATTACAATAAACTCAAATGATCCACAGTTTATAGATGCATTCGAAAATCTCAAAACCCTCATAGGTTCACATCCAATTTTAAAATATTCAGAGTTTGACAAACCTGGCATTTAGCCAATGTCAGTGATTATGTTATAGGTCTAGTTTTGTCACAACAAGGACTAATTGCATTTGTATCACGAACATTCAACAAAAACGAGAAAAATTATTAAAAATTCAAACGAAATGACAGAAATGACAGCTAGACATTAAAGATGGATTCTTAAATTTCAAGAATTAGGTTATGATATAACATACTTAAAAGGCAAAGACAATAAAGTAAAAGAGACAAGAAACATCACAGTTAATAAATAGGTAATTGTCTAATATAAGGGCCTTAACCCCAAAAATTATGAAAAAAAAAAATCCTCAATGGACCGCGATTCTTGCAGACGAACGTAATTAAAATTTTTAAAAGATATCAGAATGCAATTGATTGCATTTATTGAAGAAGTGCATTCGTTGATCTTGTTTGCAACAATGTGCATCTTTTACCACTTTTCCTCCTCCATCTCCTAATCCCTCATCCTTCTTCTCACTCTTCTCTTATAATCTATTATAATACCACTACTATAATATTACTTCTCCACATAAAAGACGCGGTAAGGGGGTAATTGTTCCAGGGGCTCCACCCGTTCCTTGTTACTCTTGGTTGGAACTTAGCCGAATTGAATGCAATGCGCGTTATTTGGCGAGGGGGACAAAAAAGCGCAGCAGGCAAAAATTTTTTTTTTTTAAATCGCCGATTTTAAAAAAAAAATATTTTTGCTTTCGGCTGAATTGCATGTTCACAAACCTTGTTAAAATGCACTTCTCTAACATTTTTTTCGTTTTCCCTCATTTAAATATAATCGGCATCGAAATGTTATTTTGTCATTATCATAGGACATTGAGCACTTATTGTTGCATTTTGAACTTTTCTGTTAACAGAACTCCGTGGTTTTGGAGAAAACCCATCAAATCACTTCCACTGACGTTCAAAATTTCACACAATTTTGGTTTGCACGACTCACAATTCTTTTTTATCTAATCAATTATACGTTTTTAAGACGAATAAAATCACACATTTTGACAAGTGTATTATTGCTGGTGCATATTTTTTCAAAAGCTTACTAGATTCAAAGCGTTTTCTAATAATTTTAAAAGGTAACTAGATTCAAAAAATGTTTTTTTCAAGAACTTTTAAACCGCGTTTTTAAGGAAACCTTTAGAGAGCGCCAAAAGTTTTTAATGACAATCGTCTGCAAAAAAAACGATCCATTGAGGATTTTTTTTCATAATTTTTGGGGTTAAGGCCCTTATATTAGACAATTACCTTCACTTGGAATATACGGACTTTGTACAGACCTGGTGCTGCTCAACAACTAGCAGATACCCTCAATAAGTTGAAGGCTGATGTCACAGCTTTTCAGGAAATACGATGGAGTGGACATGGTTGCATGAGGAAGAAAGGCTGTGACATATACTGCAGCTGCAGTGATAGCAGGGATGAGTTTGGTTGCGGCACCGTGTATCGCAGTTCACACTGTAAAGCGAGAGAATTGCAACGATACGAATTGCTGCCAAATTCTTTAACATCAGCATCATTTGTGTGCACGCCCCAACGGAGGACAAAGACGATGCTATCAAGGATGCCTTCTATGCAGAGCTCGACCGAGCGTATAGCCGATGCCCGTCACATGACGTTGAAATTCTCTTGGGAGATTTTAATGCCAAAATCGGACGGGAGGACGTCTGTGGAGCAACCGTTGGAAAGCATAGTTTGCACGACTCTACCTCGCTTAGACTAATAGGATTTGCTGCTGTGCACAACATGATAGTACGTAGTATTGAATTTCGTCATTTCGACATCCATAAAATATCCTGGCTCTCCCCTGATTGTCTGACTAGCAATCAGATTGATCATGTTGTGATCGATGCAAGGCACGCGTCTAGCATCCTTCACGTTAGATCTTGTCGGGTTCCTAACATCGACTTTGACTACTACCTTGTTGCTGCTAAGGTTTGCGCACGGCCATGTATCGCGAAAGTCTCACATCGTGGTATGCCAAGGAAGCTGGACATCAGCAAGCTGCAGTGACAACAACATAAGGATGCCTTCTCCACTCGACTCTCATGCCGACTGGCGGAACGCCCTCCAACACCTATAAATTCTGCGTACATATCCAACGCCATAACCACTCCTGCTATGGAAACTCTTGGATTCCAGTACTCTCCGAAGAGGAATCCATAGTATAACGAGAAGTGTCGAGAAGCGACCGTTACAAAGGACGCCGCCTACAGAAGAACACTGCACGCCAGAGTCAATCGAGCGGTGGTGGACATTTATAAATCGCGGAGGCGGGATGAGAAGCGCCTTTTCAAGAAAAAGAAGCGGGAGATGGAAAGGCTTGAGTGTGAGAAGATGGAAAGTAGCAGGGACAGGAATGATGCCCGTGACTTTTACCGGAGAGTCAAACGTATGACCTAAGGGTATAAGTCTAGATCGCTGGCCTGCAGGAGTGATGACGGAAACCTTGTCACATATGCTGAGATGGTACTCGGGTTATAGCGGGATCACTTTGAAAGTCTGTTGGCTGGAAACAACCTAAAGAAGTTGATCCACTATCCCTTGATGGCGCTGATCCATCCCTTGCCATACAAAGGTCGCGGGAGCTGATGGATTGCCGGCTGAGTTATTTAAGGCTGGAGGCGATGAGTTGGTAGGGCGCATGCACCAGCTCATTAGCAGCGTATGACTAACGCAAAGCATGCCCGTTGATTGAAACGTCATTATGATCTGCCCCGTTCTGAAGAAAGGTGATGCGACACAGTGCACCAATTACCGTGGCCTTCTTCAGCCTTCTTCCCGTCGCATACAAGGTTCTCACGAGCGTAATGTGTGAGAGGCTTAAGCTATATGCTGAAGCATTGATCGGACCGCATCAATGCGGCTTTCGTCCTGGGAGGTCCACAGTCGACCAGATATTCACATTGCGCCAGATCCCGGAGAAAGCGCAGGAGAACCAAATCGACACTTACCACCTGTTTGTCGATTTTAAAGTTGGACAAGCAGTGAACGTGGTCAAAACGAAGTTTATGGTGTGCAGTAGCAGAGACCCGCGGCGTCTTGACTGTTACCTTAGGGCTGGTGACGTTTACTTCGAGGGAACTGCAGTGACCAGCAAAAACATTGTCAGCCTGGAGATCACACTTGCTAACAGGTGTTACTTCGGGCTCAGTAAGCAGTTTAATAATAGAGCCCTCTCGGATGACGAAGGTTACACTTTACAAGACGCTCATCACTTCAGTGTTGCTGTATGGTGCGGAAGCCTGGACAATGACGCAGTCAGATGCAGCTGCTCTTGGGGTCTTTGAGAGGAAGAATCTACGCAAGATCTTCGGACCAATTTGCGATGGCGATATCCATCGTATCAAGTGGAACGACGTGCTGTATGAGCTATATGGGGATGTGGAGATAGTCAAGCGAGTGCACATTCAGCGCCTTCGCTGGCTAGGTCACATTGCCCGTAGGAAGGAAACAACTCCAGCTCGCTCTGTTTTTGTTGCGGTAGTTGGCGGACAACGAAGGAGAGGGAGACCACGCGCACGTTGGAAGGACCAGATGGATGCTATCCTAGCAACACTTGGTGTTACCAACTGGTGAAGTCGCGCTCAGGACACAGAAGCGTGGAGGCGAATTGTGCATCAGGCTGTGCCCTGTTAGGGGTGTTATGGCCAAATATTATTATTACTAAACATAAAATATATTTTACAAATCTGAGAGAACATATTCAGTCAATAATTTCCAATTGTAAATAATTAAGAACGGCTTGAGTCTAGCGAGCCGACTGTAAAAGACTCCGTGCTTACAGTAGTACGCCTTTGTATTTAATATAAATTAAAATTGTAAAATTAAACGTAAAAAATTTAAAAACAAATTAATTTCCTGACAGGATGCGACCCTGTGCCCTCACACATATATGCCAACGACTAACCGCAACCCTACCCTGTCGCACCAGTTAAAATTCTATATTTTTGTTTGAAATTTAAAAAATATATTATTAAATTTCATTGTCGGGAATTGAACCTGCGAACTTTTACGCAAGTTGCAAACCACGACGCAACCCTATCATATAATAATGTTGTTATATAAAAAACACAAAAAAAATTTTTTTTTGAGTCTGTGCCGGGTTCGAACCGCAGGTCTTGTGTTTACATAGAATAATGTTGTTTTATAAAAAAAACAAAAAAAATTTTTTTTTGAGTCTGTGCCGGGTTCGAACCGCAGGTCTTGTGTTTACATACAGGTGCGAAAAATAATAGTCATCTCTACTACTTGGCCCACGCTTTGTTCGGAAATTAGTGCGGCTAATGTACATTTATACAAACATAGAGCTATCATTCATCTTTCAACCACGTGCATTAACAATGCGATTAAACGTAATCTTTGTTACGTGATAGTTCTGGTGTTTATAATTGAATTTTTATGCAACTTATAGGACAGTTTGATATGATTTGTCTTTAAAGGAATCTAAAATAACAACACTGTACGATAAGGACAAATGCTTCAAAAACGGCATCGAAATTGAAAACTATTTTGATTCTTGTGGAAAAAGGGGCCGTGGCAGCCCAAAACTTTTAATGGCATTGCAATTGTGCCATCGCTAGAAATGCGCACGCAAATTGGTGGTCCTAAGTGCCATAGTTAGGGAAATATTTGCGGAAAACATCAATTTTTCCGCGGTAAGGGGCGTGGCATAAATTTGAAATTAACTTGATCTGCATACATCATAAACCAACTTTCATTCCATAATTGGTGCCTCTAGCTTTTGTAGTTTAAGAGATCCAGGTGTTCATACAGACGGACGGACAGACGAGTATTGCTATATCGACTCGGGTTTTGATGAAGAATATATATACTTTATAGGGTCGGCTTCTGACAAACCCCTCTACTCTTTTTTAAAGTCCGGGGTCTAAAAATGTAAAGAAATTAAATATGACAGAAATCCAATAGAACGCAAATTTCACTTTACAGTATCTAGATACTAAAAATCAAATTATACACTTAGATATCTTTCATTTATTGATTTATTACGCAGACTACAAGCAGTCGCGAGTATTAATCAATTGAAATATATCAAAAAATGAAACTTATATTAATGACTATCATTAAATTATAAAAATTGATTTTATCTGGAAGTAAAAGGTAAATTAGTTTTTAAAATTATAAATTAATTTATTAATCTGGGAATGAAAAGTAAAGTGTGAAATTGATCCAACATTTGTTGCAAAGAATGGGGAAAAACCCAGAAAAACTCAACCAACTGATTTAATGGGAAGCATGAATGGCAGAGATGCAAAATTTACTGGGAATCAAGGATTTAACGGAGTAGGCTGTTAAGTAAACCTTTAACATGAGAAAGAGAGCGATGTATAAAGTAATCTATAGTATTCGTTATAATTGACGAATAAAACCTGAAAACTATTGTCCAAAGCATGCATGTGCCCTGTTTGAGATATTAAAATTAAGGCGTTATAAAAGTGATGGTGAACAAATATTACTAATTATAAGTTTGTTGAGGAAAATTACTCCAAGAACTTTTCTACGATTTGTAAGAGATGGCAGATTCAGGAGAAAGAGTCTGTTGGCGTAATAAGGAAAGCGAAGATTAGGGTCCCAATTAAGACTTCTAAGTGCGAAAGGTAAAAACTCTGCACCGACTCAATTAAATCTTGAGTATGTTCATGTTGAGGTGAGCAGATACATGAGCAATATTCAAGAATGGGCCAGACAAGGGATGTGTAAAGAAGTTTAGGATCATTAAACTCTGTAGACCAGCGTATAATCAATCTAAGAGTGCCCTTGGCTTTATTAACAATTGTGCAGATATGAGTGAAGCTTAATTTACTATCGTTTTAAGGGAATATTGTCAATACAGTAATTGGCTAAGTAAGGAGAAACCCCGTTAAAAGTCATGAACAGGCATTTAGAAAAAATTAAGTTCAAGTGATTAGTTATGCACCAGTTGTGCATTGAATTCAAATCATCTTGTAGTAGCATATGATCCGAAGGATTAATATAAGATAATAATAATTTCACATCATCGTCATACATAAGTATGCGACAGTGGGATAGCGAAGAGGGAAGGTCGTTAATAAAAAGATTAAAAAATAAGGTGGCTAGATGGCTGATCTAAGCAAAGCTTTGTAGGTCCTACCTGTAATATATAATGATATCCACACAAGAAGGGAAGGTGGGAAACCTGAAATGCTAAGTTTATGAGTAAGCTTGTGAGTAACAGAGTCAAATGCTTTACGGAAGTCAGTATAGATGATATAAGTTTGCATTCTATTAAGGAAGGCCTCACTTATAAAAAAGATAGAAGAGAAATAGAAGAGGTTTAAATAAAGAAGAACAGCACTCCTTAAGTACACAACTAGGAATGTTGTCAGGCCCAGGAGAGAAGGAAGATTTTAAAGAGTTAATTGAGGAAAGCAGGCAATTATCAGTAATAATAGGAGAAAAAACCAAATTAGAGGATAGAAGTTTATTGGGGTAAGAGAAGTTAATAGGCAAACTAGAAGTGTACGTAGATTGAAAAAAGTTAGCAAAGAGATCGGAAGCAGCCGAGTCTTCACTTACTTTAGTGGTATTGAAGAAGAAAGAATTGGGTAAAGTAGAAGACTAACGTTTGGAATTAACAAAGTTATAGAATTGTTTAAGATCACCCACAAATTGAGTCTTGCAACGAACGAATATAATTTTCATAGCATTAAGTATTAAGAAGGATAAAGGCTGCTTTTATTTTAGAATAATTTGAAATGTCTATCCTTGAACCTGTTTGCTTAAACTTTTTAAAATATTTAGATTTCCTATTTTGTTAAGGGGTTATAAACAAAGCTGATGCAGTAAAGTAAGCTAACTTTGTGAATTTTTAGACCCCGTACTCTTAAAAAGAGTATAGGGGTCTATTAGGTTTGTCAGAAGCGAAATGTGCGTAACAGGCAGAAGGAAGCTTTTCCGACCCTATAAAGTATATATATTCATGATCAGCATCAACAGCCGAGTCGATATAGCAATGTCCGTCTGTCCGTCTGTCTGTCTGTCTGTCTGTCTGTCTGTCCGTCTGTATGAACACCTGGATCTTTTAAACTACAAGAGCTAGAGACACCAAATTTTTTAATGAAAGTCCGTCTATGATGTACGCAGATCAAGTTTATTTCAAATTGGCGCCGCGCCCTCCACCGCCCCCGCAATAAGCAAAAAACTAGACACACCTCGGAAAAAATTGATGTTTTCTGCGAATATCTTTGTAACTATAGCACTTAGGAACACCAATTCTGGTACGCAGGTTCCTAGAGACAGCACAAATGCAACGTCATTCAAAGTTTTGGTCTGCCACGCCCCCTTTTCCAACAAGAACTAAACTAATTTTTCAAACTTCCATGCCGTTTTTAAAGCATTTGCTAATATAGTACGGTATTGTAATTCAAAATTCGTTTAAAGACAAATTATATCAAACTACCCTGAAAGTTGCATAAAAATCTAACTATAAACAAATGAGCAATTAGACAACAAAGTAGCCCATGAAGCGCGTTGTGAATGCACGTGCTTGCTTATATATGCATTAGCCGCAGGAGTTTACGAAGAAAGCGTGGCCCAGGTAGTAGAGACTATTTTTCGCACTTGTATGTAAACACGAGACCTGCGGTTCGAACCCCGGCACAGATTCAGAAATTTTTTTTTGTACTTTATTATATGTAAATGAAAATAATCGGGTTTCTGTCAAATGAGGGGCGTGGTACTAATGATAGGGTTGCGGCGTGTTCTGCAAGTTGCGTATAAGATCGCAGGTTCAATTCCCGAAAGCGAATTATATTAATATACTTTTTAAATTTCAAACAAAAATGTAAATATACTAAATTAACTGGTCCAACAGGGTAGGTGCAGTTAGTCGTTTGGCGTATAAATTGTAAAATTGTATAAATATAATTTATGTGTACGTGATTGAAAGATAAGAGATAACTCTATGTTTACATATAAGTTAATAACAAAGATATTGCAACATAATTGCAACGGTCAACAACCGTTGCAATGGCATACAGACGCCAAGTCAGCAGTCCGATTCGTTGGAATCCAGCCAGCACCAGATGGATCCCAAGTTGCAGCGAAACGCCGACGCTATTGTAAGAAAGCCAGCTAGCTAGGGTAGATTTGATATAAGTTGCATTTAGTCTTTAAAATTCAGACAACACCCAAACGTTCCGTGTTTTTATTGTTAACTGGCAAATATAGTTTGCAACAAGTGACTCAAGCTCTGTACGATCCGCTCGCAGAGCACGCTCTCAATAAGTGTGATTAGCTGAACCGCAAGTAGGGGATTACCAAAAGGGAACAATTCTGCGTCAGCGGAGAATGGAGCACTCATCAGTTATAGTTACCCTGTAAGAAAACAAAAGAAAAATCAAGTGGAATTAAGAAAGATTAAATAAAAAAGTTTCGAAATAAACTGTTAAAAGTAAAACCTAAGAAAATTATTAGTAAGAAAAAATACACAAAAGAAAACGAAATCAAAAGAAAACGAAAACAAAAGAAAAAATAAACTTAGTGTACAGAGTTTGCAAGTGCGCAGTGTAACTCGAAACGTTACGATAACGAAAATAAATTAAGGAAAAACAAGTAAGAAAAGTACAGTCGAACACGCCCGACCGTATAATACTCTCTGCTTTTATTTCCAATTAGAATGCTTAAATCGGTATCCGGATATTACAATAGATAGTTCTTGTATTAGAACACGTTAAAACAAAAAAAAAACCAAGCTAAGCATAATCGAACATACATGTGTTTGTCTGCATGTACATACAAATTCGTTTGACGTTAAATGTATGCACATACATATGTGTGTATGAATACTATTGGTCGGCACGACTCTCGCACTCATTGCTTTTGTTGCTTCATTTCTTTCTTGTTTATGGTCGGATTCTGATGAAATTTTTTGGAGAGTTTGACATGATACGTCTTCAAACGAATCAAAAATAACAACACTGTACGATAGGAATAAATGCTTAAAAAACGGCATGCAAGTTTGAAATTTTCTTTTATTTCTTGCGGAAAAAGGGGGCGTGGCAGCCCAAAACTTTTAATGTCATTGCATTTATGCGGTCTTTAGGAACACGTGTACCAAAATTGGTATTCCTAGGTGCCATAGTTACTGAGATATTCGCCGAAAACATCGATTTTTTCCGAGGTATGTCTAGTTTTTTGCTCATTGTGGGCGAATGGGGCGTGGCATCGAAAAAAAAAAGATTCTTGTATTGACTGACTAAATATCGAGTCGATTGCGACCAAACTCGAACTTGTAGCTCTTACCATCTCTGAAATCTGTGTGTTCATACGGACGGACAGACGGTCAGACGGTCAGACGGACAGACGGTCAGACGGTCAGACGGACAGACGGACATGGCTATATCAACTCGCCTTGTGATGCTGATAAAGAATATATATACTTTATGGGGTCTGCCACGCCTCCTTCTGCCTGTTACATACATTTGCACAAACCCAATATACTCTTGCAGAGAGTATAAAAAACCATACACGCGCTGCAAAGAACCAAAACCGGCATTGACGACTAGTTTTTACCCTTGATTCAAACATTAGTTTGCGAAAAATTTATACTTAAGCAAAAAATAATTAATATAAATAATTAAATAAAATATCTCACGTTGAAATTAAATTTATACAATAAATTAATTTTTTTTTAATACATACAATATATAACGTTAAATTGTCATTTACAATTTTTTACACTGATAAATATATTTTATTCTACAAGCATTTCTTCAATATTACCGTTCATTTACAAACATACCCGCTTATACTAACTAAATATGGCTAACCCAAACAACTTATTACGACCCGCAGTGCTCAATACAGCTGACATAGACGAATTGTCGACTTCATCGTCAACCAACACCATTAACGAAGAATATAATCAGAGACAACAACACAGATCATAAAGTAGACAAACAATGTACCAAAACAACAGAACAGCTGAAAGCAATATAAATATTGAAAACCGAATCGACCAAATAATCAATGAAAGATTGACAACAATACTGAATAACATGAGTGTCAACACTAGTGACTTTGCTGAGGCAACTGCCTATAGTATAGATCCCGCCTTTAGTGGCAAAGTTACTGATCTAGATCGCATACCGGACATAGTAAAAGGAATGACAGAATTTTCAGGAGACCCAGTTGAATTCAGCTCCTGGAAAAAGGGCGTAGATAAAATACAAGAAGCGTACTCTAGTATTAAGGGATCACCAAAATATTTTGGTATTCTACAAACAATCCGTAGCAAGATAACTCATCACGCAGACCAAGTACTTGACTCTTATAATATGCCTCTGAACTGGGAGGCAATTGCTCGATGCCTTACCTTATACTTTGCGGACAAACGTGCCTTAACACACTCGAATATCAACTGACTACTATGACGCAAAACGGACAACAGACAGTCGAGGAATTTTACCAAAATATTTACAAACACCTATCATTGATCCTTAATAAAGTTAGCTGCATGAACTTAGAGAGAAAAACTGAGATAGTTATGACAAAATCCTATAGGAATAGAGCATTGGATACTTTCATAAGAGGACTACGTGGTGATTTACCACGCCTCCTCGGCATTAAGGAACCAACCGAAATGGTGCAGGCCCTGCATTTGTGTATGAAATTAGAAAAACAAACCTATAGGACAACCTACGCGAACAATAGACAACAAAACCCAAAATTTAGGAATATAGATCAAAACATAATGGCTCGTAGGTTCATACCGATTCAACCAAACAACACACTCTATAGACCTCCGACATATCCTCCACTCCAGAACCCACCTCCAATCCCTCTACGTAAACCGATACCACAACCCAGACCGTTCTACCCTTATAGCCAGGGACAGACCGGACAACCTCAAGGACCAACAAACCAGTACGGCTATCAGCCACAACACTGGCCTCAACAAAACCAACCGAACCAATATAGACCGACCCAACCAATGGCCCCTCCTCGTCCGATCGCTGCAAAGCCAGTAGAACCAATGGACGTTGACCGAAGCATGCAAACGAGAATAGACCACAGTTCGAGACTGGTAAACGACCACCTTTCCCGATGAATCAAGACGGCAAAAAACAGAGACTATTCAATACTAAAGGTACAGAGAACCAAGAACAAAATGGACAAGCCTATGCCGAGGCATACGCCACCATGACTGACTACGAAAGGTACGAACAAGAAATGACAGAAGCCAATAACCAGGTAGAATATGACATGAGTTTGGCAGAATACATGGAACAAGCCAATGCAAGTGCACAATACCCTGACACAGACTTGCATTTTTTAGATTGAACGACTCCTCGCTACCCTACTTTGAATGCAGAGTGGGGGTCACAAAACTTTCAAAATTCTTATCGATACGGGTTCAAACAGAAATTACATTCAACCGAAACATGTGACAAATCCTAAAACAAATGAAACGCCATTTAAAGCAATAACAGTAGGAGGCAGCATCGAAATAACACACCACAAACTCGCGAATTTATTCAATCATCCAGAATGTAACGTAAAATTCTTTTTATTACCAACTCTGAAATCATTCGACGCAATTCTCGTCAACGATAGTCTGAAAGACTTGGAGGCGGTAATAGATGTAGCCAACAAAGTAATGACAATTAAAGGGGAAAATAAGATACCGATAAAAGAGAAAAAGTATGAAGCGGTCAATACAATCATACCCAGAACTAACCATATGGACGACAGACAAAAACTAGACCTAGACATGTTGGTCCAAAAATACCCTAATCTTTTCGCGGACCCGAGCGAAAAACCAACCTACACTACAAACGTGGAGGCGGAAATCGGAGCCTCTACCGATTCCCCAATATATTCCAAATTCTACCAATACCCGATGTCCCTTAAAGATGAAGTAAATAAACAAATATAAGAATTGCTAGATAATGGCATTATCCGACCTTCACGGTCACCCTACAACTCACCAGTAGGATAGTCCCTAGGAAACTTGTTGCGTCTGGTGAAAAAAAATTTCGAAAGGTAATAGATTATCGTAAACTCAACAAAGCCACTGTGGCAGATAAATACCCTATTCCAGAAATTAATGAGATGTTAGCCCAACTTGGAAACAATAAGCTCTTCTCAGTACTCGACCTAAAAAGCGGATTTCATCAAATCCCGCTGAAAACTTCAGACATTCCAAAAACAGCGTTCTCCGTGAATAACGGAAAATACGAGTTTACACGACTACAGAAGGTTTATAAGGGATTTCGCCAAGTTGGCTAAGCCACTTAGCTCCCTTTCAAGAGGGGAAGATGGACGAGTGTCCATGAATGAATCAAAGAAAAAATTTATTTAAATGAACCAAAATGCAATAGAAGCCTTCGATAAAATCATGAATTCACTAATATCAGATGAAGTCGTTCTTCAATTCCCCGACTTTAACAAAGAATTCCACTTGACAACAGATGCTTCTGACTTCGCCATAGGCGCGGTACTGTCACAAGATGACAGACCCATCTCCTTCCTCTCGAGAACGCTTTCCAAGGGGGAAGAAAAATACGCCACAAACCAGAAAGAAATGTTAGCAATAGTTTGGGCATTGAAAGCCGTCAGAAACTACCTGTACGGTAGAGAAAAGGTAAAAATTTTTACCGATCACCAACCTCTCACTTACTCACTCAGTAGCTGGAATGGAAATCTTATCTAGAAGAGTATGACTACGAGTTACCGTACAAGTCCGGCAAAGGCAATGTATTGGCCGATGTGTTGTCAAGACCGAGCTAAATCAACTCGGTAACGGCTACACAACATAGTGCTGACAGTTCCTCGGAGCATCTAATTTACAGTGTAGAGGTACCAATTAATGCATTTAAAAACCAGATTTTTTAAAAAAAGAAAGCCCCGTTAACTACACATTCCAAATTCCATTCCCTACTTTTCACAGACACATGATCAGTCAGCCGAATTACACAACTGATCAACTACAAAAAATATTGGGAAAATACCTGAACCCCTCAGTAATAAATGGGATCATAACATCCGAGGATGTTATGGGTCTCATACAAAAATTATATCCATCGCACTTTAGGAACTTTAAAATCCGATTCACCTCCCTACAGGTAAAAGATCTGTTAACAGAGACCGAACAGGAAGAACAGATTATAAAAGAACATAATAGAGCACATCGAAGTATGATAGAAAATAAATCACAGTTGGCCGAAAAATTTTATTTTTTAAAAATGAAGGAAAAATAACGAATTTGATTAAACAATGTAAAACATGTAAAGAAGAAAAATACGATAGGCACCCTCCAAATCCAGAGTTGAAAGAAGCCACTATTCCCCAATTCCCCGAACCGATAATCCACATATACATATACTCGACGGAGAAAGTATTAGTTCTAACAGCGATAGATAAATAAAATTGGCACAAGCCAGAATAATTAAATTAAAAGCAACAGAAGATATCAGAGAACCTCTACACGATATCTTGTTCTACTACGGAGTACCAAAATCTGTAGTAATGGACAATGAGAAATCGTTTAACTCAGAATCCATAACTTTCATGCTCCGGGATCAAGTAAATATTTAAATTTATAGAGCCCCCCCCATATAAGAGTTCCGTGAATGGACAAATTGAGAGGTTTCATTCCACCCCGTCCGAAATAATGCGATGCCTTAAAACGAAACAAGAACATAGGAACTTTAAGGAACTATTAGACAGAGCCATTTACGAATATAACTTTACAATTCATTCCGTCACCAATAAAAGACCACTAGACGTATTCTTCGGAAGGAACATAACTACAGACCGAGAACTTTACGACAAGACTAGACAGAGTAACGTTGAGAAAATCTTGAGCAAACAGACAAATGATTTAGACAACCACAAGAAAGGACGGAAACCAATAAAAAACAAGAAAGAATGCTATAGTCGCCCCGCGACTTTAGGATACCCGTTACTCAATTTTTTTTTGCGATTTTCAATGTATAATATACAAGTTAATATAGGCAAAAGGAAAATAATTTGAATTCTTTTTTTTTAGTTCTTTACTATTAATTCTTTGTACTATTAAATTCCACTCAAAAAAAAAAAACTAAATAAAATAAATGAAAGCAGTAAGGCTATAAAAAGGCACTTCAAACATATATTATATTAATCATTTTTGGCCAACCGTGTAATATCATACAAATTATTAACAAAAAAATTATTCTTACAATATTTTAATAAAATTGTTTAACAATACATAATAATGAGACTTAAACTCTATAATTCTATTAAGACTAATAGAAAAAAGAGAAACGGCTATCATAATAGATAAATTAAAAAAATGAAAAACATTATGTTCTCTTACTAATATTTGTTCAAACTATTAATAAGGACATAAAAGTACTTAATCGTGAACTCAAAAATTCTATTAATATTAATAGAAAGATGAGTAACGGGGGTGTTAAATTAAAAAAAATAATAAACTAAAAAGATACTTTAAACACATATTTTAACAATTAAATATTGATACAAGAAACTCAGTTAATCTAGAAACGTTAATAGAAAAACCAGTATACGAGTACAATGAAAGAAAACTATAAACAAACAATATTAAAATTTAAATATACAAAAAGGACTTAAATTTATACTATAATAACAATTTTTGGTCAACTATAACTACAAACTAATTAACTCAACGAATAACTCAATAATTTAAATTATACTAATTAAATATCCATTAACAAAATTAAAACCAATTTATTTACTGCCCAGCATTTTGTACTGTAACTAATATTCCACTATGATGGCTATATATAGTCTCAAAAGTTTTGGCGCTGGTAATATTGTCGGACGAATTAGAAAACGCCCAATCAATGTGTGTGTTGCTATTGGTTGTGCTTGAGCCCAAGTCCAACAAAGATCTACAACCTTTTTAATTTACCTGACAATGAATGAAGGCACAAATTAAAATCACCCAACACAATTAAATTTGTATTTAAAAATTGGTACCTTTGGAACAAATTCTTGAATTCGTTTTCAAATTTACCTAAGGGATAGGAAGGGCTTTTGTAGATAATTAAAACTGAAAAAGATTTGTACTTAAAAATTGCAAACTCAAATACAGCAGAAGACAAGTTCGTACAATTAGAATAAAAGCGACCACTGGTACAAAGGCTGACATTCTCAAAAAATTCAGATTTGATGAACACAATAATTCCTCTTCTTGGACGAGCACCACTTGCTACAGACTGACAATTAAGACGCACTGCTACTGTGAAACCAGGAATATCATATGTTTCATTTGAATATATGGAAGCCTCAACAAAACACAATATAGAAGCACGTAGCATTAACTCATCGGAGCATACATCGTTAATGTGACAGTGCAAGCTTTCTGTGTTGTGGAAAAAAATATTCAAATTAGATGCTTCGAATAAACAGTCAAAATGTGTTTTAAGTTACTTTACACTACGTAACTGTTGAAGTTCCTTTGCTGAAGCAGACTGTTTATCAGATCGTGGTGAATTAAACTGTCCTATTATAAAGAGGCCGTTTGCACATGTGGCTCTACTACATGCCACATACAATGCATCTCTTCGCATTGAGGAACTAGTATGAACTACAACTTTACTGTACGTAGCGCCTTGACTTTTATGAATTGTTATTGCTTCTGCGGGTACCACCGGAAACTGCTTTCTGTCAATGGCAACCTGATCGTTGGATCGAAATTGAAAGCTTTTAACAATTTTTTGAATGGGAGTCCATAAATGTTCGTCACGATGGCGGCATTTTGACCGTGCATGGACGCCTACGCTTTCATCAAGAAAATTAATCCAAAGAACTTCTGCTGTATTGGATGAGGTGAATCCAATCTCCTTAAGAACGCCTGAAGCTCCATTTACGAGACCATCAGAAGTATCAATATTGACTGTTATCATGTATTTGGCAGTGGTTTTTAAAATCAATGATGTACACAAGCCTTGTGTACCTGACGTTTTAAAGTTTTTTACTGATTCCAAACACCTGTTTTTAGCCTCTGTATTAAGATGTGCAGCTTTGACTAAATCTATAGCTTCCGAAATATATTGCTCAGTAGGAATTGAGGCCAGTTTCTCTCTGTTATAATAATCAGTCTCCTGATTACTTGAAAAGAGATGAATTGCATCACTGGGAACTTCATTTGCATTGCAAATTCGAGTCCTTAATAAGTCATTGTCGCAGATTGACATTTGACCAGATGCCATGTTATTAAGCGCAATTGCGAATGGTTGATCATCCCGCTGTCTCATTATTTCTGTCAGTTCGAAATAGAGAAACCTGTCCCACAAAGAAGAAGCAACTATAGCGCTATATGGTTTGTGGGATGTAAAGTTGGACTGGAAAATCCACCGGTTTCCAACAGGGCGAAGTTGTCTAAGATCACCAAATACAATAACAGGTATGCCGCCAAAAGGTGACTCTGTATTGCAGAATATTTGCTTTAGCCGTATGTCCAAATATGAAAACATTTTCGCACCAACCATAGAAATTTCATCAATTATTATTAGCTTTAGATCTATTAGTCTTGAAAGAATAGTATTTAGCAAATCAGGACCCAAATTCCTAAATGCGGACCCTGCCTGATTCACAGGGAGAGAAAACATTGAATGAAGCGTGGATCCACCTATTCCGAACGCAGCTTTCCCTGTGGAAGCACAAAGTAAAACTTTAGCTGTTGTTGGATCGCATCCCGGCCTACGGTTATATTCTCGAGAAATAGACTGAAATAATGTTGATATGAGTCTACTTTTACCGACTCCTGCTCCGCCACCTACGAACTCATAAAATATACTGTTTTTCTTTACATTATGAAGAACGTGTGTTAAGAAAATTTTTTGTTTCAAATTAAGCGATTTTACTAAATTTGCCAAATTTTCTAGAGAGACGATTGGTGAAAGTTTTATTATCCTAACATCAATATTTGACTCCTCACCATGATTATTGTCAACTAAATTTACAACATTATGTTCGGAAGGTATTTCTGGAATCGCCAAGGTCCTAAATTCTTCATCAAGTTCTTCTTCCTGATCTACGATTTCTTCATTGTCTGCCTTCATGGCCCTTCTAAGTGCGTCGTCTAAGTTATCAATGGCATTATAGTTTTGGAAATTGTTGTTAATTTGGTGAACATGTGCATTGTAAATATCTTCACAATTTCTTGCAATTAAATCTTCTTCTTCAATTCTCCATGGGAAAAATAACATAACCAACACTCTATAATAATTGTGTCTGTCGGAGTTAATGTTAAACGGCATGTACTGGATTATACAAGGATAACTCCTTTCCCTTATAAAACCATTCCCATTTCGAAGTGGCATACAAATAGGACCTGAAATATTATTTTCTTCGTCAGTTTCAATATCATTATTATTCGAGTGGGTGGTTCTCCTACGACTTTTGCAAAATTCATAATTAGCAGCAAATTCGGCTAAACACATACCTTCAAGGGCATCCGGTCTCTGCTCGTACCTCTCCTGTAATCCTGTTTGGAAGATATCTGTGGAATCTTCGTAGCTGCGCTGGCGGTGCTTCTCTTTCGTAAGCAAGTAGAAATATTATTCCTAATTTTAATCAGCTCTAATTTCTTATAGTTGAAAAATAGCTTGTCAGTCCTGCATGCTCTTCTGTCCACATTGCGAAGTTCTGATCTAATAACTGTAGTGAAACTCTCTGAGGACTGTCTTTTGATACCTGCATATATGCTAGGAAATGCTAGCTCTTCAAAGTCAGTATCGAGAATCACATCAAGTGGCCTTTGGCCTTCTCCAGGAGCTATCGTGATTCTCTGCATATCTACTTCAACTGGACTAATATTCTCAAGAAGAGTTTCCAAGCCACCAGGATTCAGCTGATCAGCTTCGCGATTTTCGTCAGAATGTTCAATGCTTTCATTGTGATTTGTATTTTGAAGTAGCCTTTCGACTAAAGGTGAGTCTTCCTCAGAAGCTACAAACGGAACAGTATCGGATGAGTAATTACAAATCCACTGCTCGTTGACGGATACATTATGTTTCCTATATAATTCCGTATTAACTAAATATCTGATAGCTTCAGCAATTTTAAAAGGCCTAATAGTCTCGGCCATGAAATCATGGCCATATTCCATTCTTCGTTTGAGGTGGAGCTGAATGACCTCTGCCTTATGAAATGCTCGTGGAAGAGACGTTACGATATTGGGCACGGATATGGGGACGTTTACAACAGCTCCTTTAAGAGAGCTCTGACGCTCATGACCTATTGCCTTAATAACCATAAATGGCAGGCGAGGAGAAATTAATCTTTCTTCTAGTGATGTTAAACCCTGGAGAGTAGCTGGTAATTCTGGAAAATCTAGCCCATTTGTGATAGCACTCTTTGGCTTCCTTCTTGCTTTAATATTGCTATGGCAAGTTTTACAAAATTTAAGACTGTCGCTATTAGAAGGAAATTGTCGATCTACGAGTCGAGCTATTTGCTTAGGAAACCAAAGACCCTTACAACATAGACAAATTTGATCAGGGCCTAATTTAACAAGTCTGTTAAAAACTGTTATCTGCTCATTGATCCCCTGTGTTCTGCGTCTTCGCTTTACACCTTCCTGAGCATCTAACGCTCTTTGTTCTTGAATACGTCCAGCATTTCGCAGGCTTTCTGCTTCCCTATTTTCGCTAATACTCCTAAATTGTCTTACCCTTTGACTAACACTCCTGTTTGCCTCAAAAGCTGATTGCCTTAGGTTTTGTCACTCTATAATAATTGTGTCTGTCGGAGTTAATGTTAAACGGCATGTACTGGATTATACAAGGATAACTCCTTTCCCTTATAAAACCATTTCCATTTCGAAGTGGCATACAAATAGGACCTGAAATATTATTTTCTTCGTCAGTTTCAATATCATTATTATTCGAGTGGGTGGTTCTCCTACGACTTTTGCAAAATTCATAATTAGCAGCAAATTCGGCTAAACACATACCTTCAAGGGCATCCGGTCTCTGCTCGTACCTCTCCTGTAATCCTGTTTGGAAGATATCTGTGGAATCTTCAGGCAGGGTTTGGAGAATCCTAGTTGGTCTAAGCATGCGAACGCGTTGTGCCGGGGGAAACGTATTGATATGTACGCATTTTTTGCTAGTTCCAGACAATGCCATTCCTAAGCAACAATATACTGCCTCCTGGGCAGATAGACATAAAGTTTTCAAATGTTATTAAATTTAGAACCGAGTCATTTGACTGATCTTTGCATAAAAATTGTCGAATTTTCTTTAAATTTGCTCGATGAATACAAAGATTTGGAAATTCTTCGGGTAGCGGTTGTAAAATTTCTGTGTTGGGCATTGGCGGATATGGAATACCGAATCGGCATACGGACTGTCCTCCCACTTTTTTCAGACATGAATGACCGTGTTTATGCCTTTGATATTCAATGTATGGTGACTGCTCAGCATCATCCACCGGTATAAATCGATCAATGAAGGCTAAGACTCTTTGAATAGACTGGTTGTCTTCTAAGTCAACCACCGGGGCATCTTTCAGCCAAAACTTCCCATGAATATGAGGGAAACCTCTTTGTTGAAATTCCACACGCCAATAATACTTAGTCACAAAATTGGAGCCGAAAACTCCCCCTGGCTTTTTCATAAGCCTCAATACCTCTCTATATCTATAGTCAAAGTATCTAGCACAAGTAACAGGATCTGTTCTAATAAGACGGGCCTTTTCCCTAAATTCTAAATTCAACGCTATTTCCTCACTAATTTCGATCCTATCTACATTTCTCTTTAGCAATACTAGTAACTCTACCCACCTAGTTTCAGCAGCTGATAGAGTTATGAAGAAAGTTGGCAGACCAAACTGGCGAATCATGGCCATGACCTTCTTTTTTTCTTCCTCCCAATGAGCAGGAGATGAACGAATATCCCTAAGCACTCTGTATCCCTCATCATGATTAATTAAATTGCCCATAAATTCTTCATTAAGGACATTACCGGCTGTAGCTGCGCTGGCGGTGCTTCTCTTTCGTAAGCAAGTAGAAATATTATTCCTAATTTTAATCAGCTCTAATTTCTTATAGTTGAAAAATAGCTTGTCAGTCCTGCATGCTCTTCTGTCCACATTGCGAAGTTCTGATCTAATAACTGTAGTGAAACTCTCTGAGGACTGTCTTTTGATACCTGCATATATGCTAGGAAATGCTAGCTCTTCAAAGTCAGTATCGAGAATCACATCAAGTGGCCTTTGGCCTTCTCCAGGAGCTATCGTGATTCTCTGCATATCTACTTCAACTGGACTAATATTCTCAAGAAGAGTTTCCAAGCCACCAGGATTCAGCTGATCAGCTTCGCGATTTTCGTCAGAATGTTCAATGCTTTCATTGTGATTTGTATTTTGAAGTAGCCTTTCGACTAAAGGTGAGTCTTCCTCAGAAGCTACAAACGGAACAGTATCGGATGAGTAATTACAAATCCACTGCTCGTTGACGGATACATTATGTTTCCTATATAATTCCGTATTAACTAAATATCTGATAGCTTCAGCAATTTTAAAAGGCCTAATAGTCTCGGCCATGAAATCATGGCCATATTCCATTCTTCGTTTGAGGTGGAGCTGAATGACCTCTGCCTTATGAAATGCTCGTGGAAGAGACGTTACGATATTGGGCACGGATATGGGGACGTTTACAACAGCTCCTTTAAGAGAGCTCTGACGCTCATGACCTATTGCCTTAATAACCATAAATGGCAGGCGAGGAGAAATTAATCTTTCTTCTAGTGATGTTAAACCCTGGAGAGTAGCTGGTAATTCTGGAAAATCTAGCCCATTTGTGATAGCACTCTTTGGCTTCCTTCTTGCTTTAATATTGCTATGGCAAGTTTTACAAAATTTAAGACTGTCGCTATTAGAAGGAAATTGTCGATCTACGAGTCGAGCTATTTGCTTAGGAAACCAAAGACCCTTACAACATAGACAAATTTGATCAGGGCCTAATTTAACAAGTCTGTTAAAAACTGTTATCTGCTCATTGATCCCCTGTGTTCTGCGTCTTCGCTTTACACCTTCCTGAGCATCTAACGCTCTTTGTTCTTGAATACGTCCAGCATTTCGCAGGCTTTCTGCTTCCCTATTTTCGCTAATACTCCTAAATTGTCTTACCCTTTGACTAACACTCCTGTTTGCCTCAAAAGCTGATTGCCTTAGGTTTTGTCACTCTATAATAATTGTGTCTGTCGGAGTTAATGTTAAACGGCATGTACTGGATTATACAAGGATAACTCCTTTCCCTTATAAAACCATTTCCATTTCGAAGTGGCATACAAATAGGACCTGAAATATTATTTTCTTCGTCAGTTTCAATATCATTATTATTCGAGTGGGTGGTTCTCCTACGACTTTTGCAAAATTCATAATTAGCAGCAAATTCGGCTAAACACATACCTTCAAGGGCATCCGGTCTCTGCTCGTACCTCTCCTGTAATCCTGTTTGGAAGATATCTGTGGAATCTTCAGGCAGGGTTTGGAGAATCCTAGTTGGTCTAAGCATGCGAACGCGTTGTGCCGGGGGAAACGTATTGATATGTACGCATTTTTTGCTAGTTCCAGACAATGCCATTCCTAAGCAACAATATACTGCCTCCTGGGCAGATAGACATAAAGTTTTCAAATGTTATTAAATTTAGAACCGAGTCATTTGACTGATCTTTGCATAAAAATTGTCGAATTTTCTTTAAATTTGCTCGATGAATACAAAGATTTGGAAATTCTTCGGGTAGCGGTTGTAAAATTTCTGTGTTGGGCATTGGCGGATATGGAATACCGAATCGGCATACGGACTGTCCTCCCACTTTTTTCAGACATGAATGACCGTGTTTATGCCTTTGATATTCAATGTATGGTGACTGCTCAGCATCATCCACCGGTATAAATCGATCAATGAAGGCTAAGACTCTTTGAATAGACTGGTTGTCTTCTAAGTCAACCACCGGGGCATCTTTCAGCCAAAACTTCCCATGAATATGAGGGAAACCTCTTTGTTGAAATTCCACACGCCAATAATACTTAGTCACAAAATTGGAGCCGAAAACTCCCCCTGGCTTTTTCATAAGCCTCAATACCTCTCTATATCTATAGTCAAAGTATCTAGCACAAGTAACAGGATCTGTTCTAATAAGACGGGCCTTTTCCCTAAATTCTAAATTCAACGCTATTTCCTCACTAATTTCGATCCTATCTACATTTCTCTTTAGCAATACTAGTAACTCTACCCACCTAGTTTCAGCAGCTGATAGAGTTATGAAGAAAGTTGGCAGACCAAACTGGCGAATCATGGCCATGACCTTCTTTTTTTCTTCCTCCCAATGAGCAGGAGATGAACGAATATCCCTAAGCACTCTGTATCCCTCATCATGATTAATTAAATTGCCCATAAATTCTTCATTAAGGACATTACCGGCTGTAGCTGCGCTGGCGGTGCTTCTCTTTCGTAAGCAAGTAGAAATATTATTCCTAATTTTAATCAGCTCTAATTTCTTATAGTTGAAAAATAGCTTGTCAGTCCTGCATGCTCTTCTGTCCACATTGCGAAGTTCTGATCTAATAACTGTAGTGAAACTCTCTGAGGACTGTCTTTTGATACCTGCATATATGCTAGGAAATGCTAGCTCTTCAAAGTCAGTATCGAGAATCACATCAAGTGGCCTTTGGCCTTCTCCAGGAGCTATCGTGATTCTCTGCATATCTACTTCAACTGGACTAATATTCTCAAGAAGAGTTTCCAAGCCACCAGGATTCAGCTGATCAGCTTCGCGATTTTCGTCAGAATGTTCAATGCTTTCATTGTGATTTGTATTTTGAAGTAGCCTTTCGACTAAAGGTGAGTCTTCCTCAGAAGCTACAAACGGAACAGTATCGGATGAGTAATTACAAATCCACTGCTCGTTGACGGATACATTATGTTTCCTATATAATTCCGTATTAACTAAATATCTGATAGCTTCAGCAATTTTAAAAGGCCTAATAGTCTCGGCCATGAAATCATGGCCATATTCCATTCTTCGTTTGAGGTGGAGCTGAATGACCTCTGCCTTATGAAATGCTCGTGGAAGAGACGTTACGATATTGGGCACGGATATGGGGACGTTTACAACAGCTCCTTTAAGAGAGCTCTGACGCTCATGACCTATTGCCTTAATAACCATAAATGGCAGGCGAGGAGAAATTAATCTTTCTTCTAGTGATGTTAAACCCTGGAGAGTAGCTGGTAATTCTGGAAAATCTAGCCCATTTGTGATAGCACTCTTTGGCTTCCTTCTTGCTTTAATATTGCTATGGCAAGTTTTACAAAATTTAAGACTGTCGCTATTAGAAGGAAATTGTCGATCTACGAGTCGAGCTATTTGCTTAGGAAACCAAAGACCCTTACAACATAGACAAATTTGATCAGGGCCTAATTTAACAAGTCTGTTAAAAACTGTTATCTGCTCATTGATCCCCTGTGTTCTGCGTCTTCGCTTTACACCTTCCTGAGCATCTAACGCTCTTTGTTCTTGAATACGTCCAGCATTTCGCAGGCTTTCTGCTTCCCTATTTTCGCTAATACTCCTAAATTGTCTTACCCTTTGACTAACACTCCTGTTTGCCTCAAAAGCTGATTGCCTTGGGTTTTGTCTAGCTTGCCTACGAGCTTCAGTGTTTCGCAACTGTTCTATAGCCCTACGAACTGTTTGATTTCTAACTTGGGCTCTTCTTGCCCTATCCCTTTGCCTTTCTAATAGACCATCCTGTACTGATCGAGCCATACTCCTTTGCTGAGTATTCCTATCCTGCTCCTGCCTTCTATAACTTTGGTCCAGTCTTCTTAAAAACCTCCGTAAACTATCGAGCTCTCGTTCATATTTTCGGACAGTTTCATTTAAACGCCTAAAACTATGCTGTGCAGTGTTTCGCAGCCAGAAACTTTTGATGTCATTGCATTTATGCGGTCTCTAGGAACACGTGTACCAAAATTGGTATTCCTAAGTGCCATAGTTACTGAGATATTAGCCGAAAACATAGATTTTTTCCGAGGTATGTCTAGTTTTTTGCTCATTGTGGGCGAATGGCGCGTGGCATCGAAAAAAAAGAGATTCTTGTATTGACTGACTAAGTATCGAGTCGATTGAGACCAAACTCGAACTTGTAGCTCTTACCATCTCCGAAATCTGTTTGTTCATACGGACAGACAGACGGACAGACAGACGGACATGGCTATATCGACCCGGCTTGTGACGCTGATCAAGAATATATATACTTATGGGGTCTGCCACGCCTTCTGCCTATTACATACATTTGCACAAAACCAATATACTCTTGCAGAGAGTATAAAAAGAGTATAGGGGTCTATTAGATTTGTCAGAAGCCAAATGTGCGTAACAGGCAGAAGGAAGCTTTTCCGACCCCATAAAGTATATATATTCTTGATCAGCATCAACAGCCGAGTCGACATAGCAATGTCCTTCTGTCCGTCTGTCCGTCCGTCTGTATGAACACCTGGATCTTTTAAACTACAAGAGCTGCGTATGCTTTTTCGGAGGCATCTGCAAACCCATGTATTTGAGTCAATACATTGTTTTGCATTTTTAACCAACTAGGAATTTTGAGATTTTCTAGGGTGATTAATTTTTCCATAAATGATTCCCAGTATCCTGAATCTTCCCTTGATAATACTTTATCCCACTCTAATTCTTCTAACCATAGTTTCATAGATTTTAGCTATTGTGGACAAAACTGTTCTTTTATTTACGTTCTCTATTTGTTCACATCGAATATTAAATTTAAACTCATCTTTAATAGGTTCCCATTGTAACCCTAACGTCTTTATTGATTCGTTCTCCTCGAAGTTTAATATTTTTTTGTCATCGGAACATCCTACGCTTGCTACTACGGCAGGCTTATTTGAGATCCATTTCCTTAAATTAAATCCCACATTATCTAATTTAAGTGAAATTAATTTTACAATTTCTTTAGCTTCTTGCATTGTATTGGCGCCTGTCATTAGGTCGTCCATATATAAATCTTTTTTTTATTATCTCCTTATTGTTTGCATTACTACATTCGTAACAGTTGTATGTTTATACGTTTTTATTTTTTCGGACGGAGAGTCTTTCCAGAACACGTTTAGATATTTTTATCGTTTTCATCAATCTTTATCTGTCTGTACATTTTTTCAATATCTGAAGAGACTACAACTTTCCATTCACGCCATTTTAATATAATATCAAAAATATCCTTTTGAACTCTTGGTCCTGTCCACTTGATATCATCAAGACTTTTTCCATTTGTAGATTTAGCTGAAGCATCAAAATCAACTCTTAATTTTGTTGTTTTGTTGTTTGTTTCAACAATATGTCCTAACTCCATATATTCTTTCATAAACTGAATCTAATTATCTTTCAGTTTAAGATTTTTTAAAAAAAATTTTCTCTAAATTGTGAAAGCGCGCTAATGCTTGGGCTTTTGAATCCCCGTAACTTTGTATTTTCTTTAAATGGAATTTTCACAAAAAACCTACCATCGTTATCTTTTCTTGTTGTTGTTTTATAATAATTTTTTTGCACAATTTTCTGCTTCTAAGTCATTATTATCTTCATCTTCTAATTCCCAAAATCGTTCCATGTCTTTAATATCTATCTAGTTGCTGTAATTACAGAATTCCCCTTTGACTTTGTGCAGCCAGAGACTGCCCAGCCGAATTCTGTATTTTGTCCCAGGAGTCTATTTTCACTATATCATTTTTCATTATTTGTGAATATATATCGGCTCCAATAATCATATCAACTCTGCTCGGCTTATCAAATTGTAGGACAGCTAAAATGCAATTCTGCCATTAATTTTGTCTAAGTTTATAGCTTGGACTGGCAGCACCTAAAATGGTTGTTTTTCAAAATTACACGCTTTTAAACACAAGTTTACTTTGAATTTAGACGTACTTGAGTTAGAAGCTGAAACTTCACTTATTTCTGTCAGCTTTTTAATTCTAAATAAATTTAGAGTTTGAACAGCTTCTTCAGAAATAATCGCGCATTGCGATCCACATTCGATCAATGCTATTAATTTTTCAAAACTACCATTATTTGTTTTAGCTTTCACTATTGCAGTAGCTAATAGTGCTTGTTTTTCAGCAACACAAGTGTTCACTTTCTCGTTAGAAATGTGTAACATTGTGTGTGATTTCCTGCAGAAAGTACATAATATTTCGCAAGTGCATTATTTACTCCTTGCGAATTTTAAGCACCTTATGCACTGGCTAAAATTTGTAGCACTTTACAGCATGATGTCCAGGTTTTTTACAAATCGGGCAGTTTTCAATTCTAATTTGCTGAACATTAGAATTTTTCTTTTTTCATTAGACCCCGTACTCTTAAAAAGAGTATAGGGGTCTATTAGGTTTGTCAGAAGCCTAATGTGCGTAACAGGCAGAAGGAAGCTTTTTCGACCCCATAAAGTATATATATTCTTGATCAGCGTCACAAGCCGAGTCGATATAGCCATGTCCGTCTGTCTGTCTGTCCGTATGAACAAACAGATTTCGGAGATGGTAAGAGCTACAAGTTCGAGTTTGGTCTCAATCGACTCGATATTTAGTCAGTCAATACAAGAATCTCTTTTTTTTCGATGCCACGCGCCATTCGCCCACAATGAGCAAAAAACTAGACATACCTCGGAAAAAATCTATGTTTTCGGCTAATATCTCAGTAATTATGGCACTTAGGAATACCAATTTTGGTACACGTGTTCCTAGAGACCGCATAAATGCAATGACATCAAAAGTTTCTGGCTGCGAAACACTGCACAGCATAGTTTTAGGCGTTTAAATGAAACTGTCCGAAAATATGAACGAGAGCTCGATAGTTTACGGAGGTTTTTAAGAAGACTGGACCAAAGTTATAGAAGGCAGGAGCAGGATAGGAATACTCAGCAAAGGAGTATGGCTCGATCAGTACAGGATGGTCTATTAGAAAGGCAAAGGGATAGGGCAAGAAGAGCCCAAGTTAGAAATCAAACAGTTCGTAGGGCTATAGAACAGTTGCGAAACACTGAAGCTCGTAGGCAAGCTAGACAAAACCCAAGGCAATCAGCTTTTGAGGCAAACAGGAGTGTTAGTCAAAGGGTAAGACAATTTAGGAGTATTAGCGAAAATAGGGAAGCAGAAAGCCTGCGAAATGCTGGACGTATTCAAGAACAAAGAGCGTTAGATGCTCAGGAAGGTGTAAAGCGAAGACGCAGAACACAGGGGATCAATGAGCAGATAACAGTTTTTAACAGACTTGTTAAATTAGGCCCTGATCAAATTTGTCTATGTTGTAAGGGTCTTTGGTTTCCTAAGCAAATAGCTCGACTCGTATATCGACAATTTCCTTCTAATAGCGACAGTCTTAAATTTTGTAAAACTTGCCATAGCAATATTAAAGCAAGAAGGAGGCCAAAGAGTGCTATCACAAATGGGCTAGATTTTCCAGAATTACCAGCTACTCTCCAGGGTTTAACATCACTAGAAGAAAGATTAATTTCTCCTCGCCTGCCATTTATGGTTATTAAGGCAATAGGTCATGAGCGTCAGAGCTCTCTTAAAGGAGCTGTTGTAAACGTCCCCATATCCGTGCCCAATATCGTAACGTCTCTTCCACGAGCATTTCATAAGGCAGAGGTCATTCAGCTCCACCTCAAACGAAGAATGGAATATGGCCATGATTTCATGGCCGAGACTATTAGGCCTTTTAAAATTGCTGAAGCTATCAGATATTTAGTTAATACGGAATTATATAGGAAACATAATGTATCCGTCAACGAGCAGTGGATTTGTAATTACTCATCCGATACTGTTCCGTTTGTAGCTTCTGAGGAAGACTCACCTTTAGTCGAAAGGCTACTTCAAAATACAAATCACAATGAAAGCATTGAACATTCTGACGAAAATCGCGAAGCTGATCAGCTGAATCCTGGTGGCTTGGAAACTCTTCTTGAGAATATTAGTCCAGTTGAAGTAGATATGCAGAGAATCACGATAGCTCCTGGAGAAGGCCAAAGGCCACTTGATGTGATTCTCGATACTGACTCTGAAGAGCTAGCATTTCCTAGCATATATGCAGGTATCAAAAGACAGTCCTCAGAGAGTTTCACTACAGTTATTAGATCAGAACTTCGCAATGTGGACAGAAGAGCATGCAGGACTGACAAGCTATTTTTCAACTATAAGAAATTAGAGCTGATTAAAATTAGGAATAATATTTCTACTTGCTTACGAAAGAGAAGCACCGCCAGCGCAGCTACGAAGATTCCACAGATATCTTCCAAACAGGATTACAGGAGAGGTACGAGCAGAGACCGGATGCCCTTGAAGGTATGTGTTTAGCCGAATTTGCTGCTAATTATGAATTTTGCAAAAGTCGTAGGAGAACCACCCACTCGAATAATAATGATATTGAAACTGACGAAGAAAATAATATTTCAGGTCCTATTTGTATGCCACTTCGAAATGGGAATGGTTTTATAAGGGAAAGGAGTTATCCTTGTATAATCCAGTACATGCCGTTTAACATTAACTCCGACAGACACAATTATTATAGAGTGTTGGTTATGTTATTTTTCCCATGGAGAATTGAAGAAGAAGATTTAATTGCAAGAAATTGTGAAGATATTTACAATGCACATGTTCACCAAATTAACAACAATTTCCAAAACTATAATGCCATTGATAACTTAGACGACGCACTTAGAAGGGCCATGAAGGCAGACAATGAAGAAATCGTAGATCAGGAAGAAGAACTTGATGAAGAATTTAGGACCTTGGCGATTCCAGAAATACCTTCCGAACATAATGTTGTAAATTTAGTTGACAATAATCATGGTGAGGAGTCAAATATTGATGTTAGGATAATAAAACTTTCACCAATCGTCTCTCTAGAAAATTTGGCAAATTTAGTAAAATCGCTTAATTTGAAACAAAAAATTTTTTTAACACACGTTCTTCATAATGTAAAGAAAAACAGTATATTTTATGAGTTCGTAGGTGGCGGAGCAGGAGTCGGTAAAAGTAGACTCATATCAACATTATTTCAGTCTATTTCTCGAGAATATAACCGTAGGCCGGGATGCGATCCAACAACAGCTAAAGTTTTACTTTGTGCTTCCACAGGGAAAGCTGCGTTCGGAATAGGTGGATCCACGCTTCATTCAATGTTTTCTCTCCCTGTGAATCAGGCAGGGTCCGCATTTAGGAATTTGGGTCCTGATTTGCTAAATAAGTAGTATATAATTGGGGGTGCAAAAAGAGTGAGCAAGTGCGCAAATGCGTTTGTAGAATTGGGGGTGCAAAAAGAGTGAGCAAGTGAGCAAGTGAGCAAGTGAGTAAATTCGTAAGTGAGCAAGTGAGCAAGTGAGCAAGTGCGTAAGTGAGTAAGTGAGCAAGTGCGCAAATGCGTTTGTAGAATTGGGGGTGCAAAAAGAGTGAGCAAGTGCGTAAATGCGTTTTTTCCACTCGCAAGTGAGCAAGTGAGCAAGTGAGCAAGTGCGTAAGTGAGTAAGTGAGCAAGTGAGCAAGTGCGTAAATTCGTAAGTGAGCAAGTGAGTAAGTGAGCAAGTGAGCAAGTGAGCAAATGAGTAAGTGAGCAGAGGGTGGGGGAGGAGGAGGAGGAGGAGGAGGAGTAATAATCCAAAATTGGTATTCTCTCTTTTCCTCTCTCCATTTTCCTTGCCTTATTTTTCCGTCTCTCTCTTTCCCGCTCTCTCATATACAACATCCACCTTTTTAAACATCCTTACACACGATCGCTTGAATTACATGTTCTAGGGTTGATTTTCTCTCCGTGTATAACTACCAATCCGGTTTAGGGGATGAGTTTTTTACTTAAAACAGGTTTTGTTCTTATGTTTAGGTTGTTTTGCGGGATGATATTTTCTATGCTTGTTAGGAATGTAGATAGTTTTTCCTGTTCACCTGCTAGGACACATGCTGATAGTTTTTCCTGTTCACCTGCTAGGACACATGTTGGCTCGCGCTCAAACATCTCCAACAGAGCTAACCATAGATAAAAAGGGAAAGTGTCAACATGTTGTTACCCTAATAAAAATAGTTAAATTGGGTCTATTTGGGAACACGATCAGACATGTCCAGAGTTACCCATGTATATCCATAGATAAAAAAGGAAAATGTCAACAACTTGAAACCTTAATAAAACAGCTTTTCATTTATAAGATAAAGATTAAGAAAACTAGAAATAATAAATAAAATCGTCTTTTTTTTTTTTTTTTTAATTTTTTTCTTTTCTTATTTTTATTTTATTGTGAAAATGAAATTATTTGTATAAAAAAAGATATAAATAAATTATAAATTAAATTTTAAAATTCTGTATTACATATTCGCTTATTTAAAAGTTTATAGCGTCGCATGATCTTCGAGCATTCTTGTAGGCGATTTACGTGATAGAAGCAAGCACAGGTATCCACTCCACAATTTGTTTCACCCTTCGACCAAGCGCAGTGTGATAAATGTACTCCATTTTGGGAAATAGTCAGCATATCCTTCTCATGTTTCTCAACATAGGGAATGGCAATATTTAAAATTTTCAGGTCTTGAAAATATATAACGTCCTTAAACTCATTTAAAAATTCCTCAATTTGCTGCTTTGTGAGTTTCATTTTTATTAAATATACTTCTGCTTATAGAACTTTTCTAACTATTCCCGTCAACGGTGTGTACTCAACTAAACGATCATGAATTAAAACGCAATATACTTTGGTAGCCTTTGAAGTATTTTTTTCAGTCTCAATTTGAATTTTTATATCGATAGAACCTGTTTTAACCATTTCATTTTGATATGAAAGGTCTACAACAACAATTGGTGCATTATCCTTAAACTGTGGCATTGAGAGAAGTGGCTCTGAAGTCTCTTTCATATAATAGCTAGATTGAAAATTGCTATACATATCATAGAGAGTTGCAATTCGGCCATGATCAAATTTCAAGTTCATATCTCCATAAGGAAAGGATTCTGAATTTAAAAATACTTTCAAATTCCTTAAATTAGAATGAATAATTTTATCTTTCTCTTCAAATGCAATAATAGCATATCGTGGACGTTCTGTAGATGCTGCTAATTTAACATTCCAAATATGATTAGTTCCATCAACTAATAATGGATTCATATAACAATCCCAACTACGAAATGGAATGCTCAGAGGTTTTCCATGCTTTATCAAATTTAACTGTTTCAGTTTAGCGCTATCACTTAGTTGAATATGTGGAATTTTCCATGTAATATTTGTGATAACAAGTTTTTGAGTTACTTCATCTGTTGTCCTGTGTAATGATCTGTTGAAATCCTTATTCATAATCAAAATCAACTCATGCTTACAATTAACAATCATTTTCTTAAAGTCTTCAGCGAAACCAAGCACTTTTCTCAAAGGTAAAGAAAAGTTGAAATACTCAGCATCCACTTGATCATTAAGAAACCACCCAGCATTTGCAAGCATATCACTTTCTCCTTTATTCAATGACACCAAATTTTTCAATGTGGTAGTAGTACCAACATAGCGAGTGCGATCAATTTCAATACCATTAATTTCATAACGCATTTCTTCAAAAAGGTGTGAAACGCAATTGTTTAGTAGTTTACCTTTTACCGCTTTAATAGGTGTAATATTAGATATAAATCCTTCAACATTAATGTAACTCTCACAAGGTAGTACATATAAATCTTGATTTTGAATAGATATCCTAACTTCATCATTGTTATTAAATGTTTGCAAATATGATGAATATGTATGATATTCTTTCTTTGTAATGTTTTCAAAAGAAAATGGTTTCTCTTCAATATTTATTACTTCCATTTTAAATATTCTTCACTTTTAGCCCAATAGACTTTAGAAATAGTTTATTTTGTATTGTAAGATTAGTGTTTGTAATGCGTGTTGTCTCCTTAACTGCAAACGGCTGACTGTTAGTGCTTTTATCAGTATTGCGTCTTTTATTAAAAATAATCATATTTATTTAGGCTTCAAGTGCAAGCGTATTGTAATTTCTTCACCACGAAAATCGATCAAGTCTCCGTCCTGATCAAGTACTCGAATTGTTAGAGAACCTATCTCTTTAGTGTTCACTGGTAAATAGATAAGATTCTTAGGGACTTCAATCAATTTATATCCTGGTGCGACATTTACAGCAAATTCATGTAAGGTATGTGCTGGTGTGTTATTCATATAGGATGATTTCACAATACTACATTCGATTCTTACATCATTTACTTTAGTAATTTTTACAGGTAGCTCAGAAATATGAACTACATTTTTTCGATAAATTGCAGATTTAAAACCAAAAAGTGAACCAATATTATTCTCCTTTTCAAAGTGTATATCATGTTTTTTAGATAAAAGTGATGTCTGAAGCGTATTATTGTTTGCCTCAATTATCAAATCCTCAATATTATTTCCTTTTCTGGTGAATTCGGCGCTTATTATGTTAATTATATCTGTAAATTCATATGCTCCAGTTGGAATTGAAATTACTTTATTATCATAATAAAAACGATTATTACTTGCATTAACATTTGCTATAGAATTATATGAATGAAAATTCACTAAAGCACATTCATATTCCTCTGATAATACAATGGGTGGGAAATAATGTGCTACTAATATTGAGGAATTACCGCTAACCGTCAACGATAGTGACATTTTGATGGTATTAGATGGACTGATTACAATATAACGTTTGTAGTTTCTTTTATTTGAACTCATAAAACATCATCCTTATCAATCCAACTATTGTGCTCACTTGAGAAACCAAGCCACTTTACTAATACCTTAGCCCCTTTTCTCCTTATAATTTTCTCTACTAGATAGCTGCTTGGATACTTGGTTTTTCGCAATTCCTCTTTATAAAAAGACCCATTAATTTCACATCCTTGATAGTCTTCTAATAAATATGTTCTTGGATGTGTGTTTTGTACTTGTCTGATTCTAAATATTTCGGTAGTCCAGTTGGGTGTATAGCCTTTCTCAAATACATGCTTATATTTACTTATGCGTACATTATCACCAACGTTAAACGTGGGTTTTTCAAATATTTTTTTATCATCATTATTATAAACTGTATTTAACAGACTGCGCTCGTTTGCCTTGTTGACTTGAATAGGACTCATTTTAATAGTCCTATGAATTGAATTATTATATTTGTCAACCAACTCTCCATATAATTCAATCCACTTGTAAGAACCATTAATGCTAAACTCCTTCCACATCATGTTTTTAAGAGTTCGATTGAAACGCTCAACAATTGATGCCTTCAATACACTATACGTTGAATAATGGTTAATATTTTTTAATTTCATCAGGGTTTGAAATTGTGAGTTGAAAAACTCTTTTCCATCGTCAGTCTGCAGGTTTTTCGGTATACGTCCCAATTTAAAAACTCCTTCGATTGCAGTTGTTACTTCTTTTCCACTTTTATTTTTTATAGCGACAGCCCAAGCGAATTTTGAAAATGTATCAATGATTGTGAGTAGAAATTTATATCCATTATTTGATTGAGAGTGGACACTCATTTCAACCAAGTCAGCTTGCCATAGATCATCTATACCTTTCATAACAACATGGCGTCGTCGAAAATTTTTACGCGCTTCTTGATGTATCTCCTTAACAATATCTCTCTTACTCATTGTTTTACAATATTTTTTTTTTTTTTTTTTTTTTTTTAATATTTTATAACCACTTTTTTATCATTAAGTAATTTAAATTTAATTTGTTCAAAATGTGTTTCACTCTTACGGAGTCTTGACTCAAAATCACCATTTATGGTCTTAAATTGTTCAATAGCATTTTTCAATTCATTTTCAAAATGTAGTTTTAAGAGAACTTCTTGTTTTGCTAATAGATTTTCATATTTACTAGTTAAAACATTAAACATGTTCTCAAATACATTTCTTTCACGTTCCATGCGTTGTTCAACATTAGTTTGCAACTCTTTTATTGAATTTTCAAAATACTTTATAATGAAAGCATCAGTTTGATTACTTTTATAAGAAGATCCCCTAGCAGAGTTAGAAGATCGTGCAAATTTATCCATGATTAGTATTAACATTCATATGTTGTAGTTCGGAAACGTATGATTTTATCCTTGATTAGAATTTTGGTTGAAGTATACTTTTTAATAAACAAGATTCGAGTTATTTTAGCCAGTTTTTTCCATAATATGCTGCCACAATGAGCACTCATAATTTACAATACTAAAAAAATTATAACGACTATGCTCATTGAAGGATGGTGAATGAATAACAACAATTAAGTATAGAATGTGCTTTATATATATAATTTTTTATTAAAATCTCTTTTCTTAATATATAATATTAGCCTCCCTTAACTCTTCTATAATAGAAATAATCTCATTGTTATGATTATTATGTCCGGCTGATTGTGATGATATTAAAAGTCTCAGACGTTCAACTAGCTCGTTAGGATCATCCCAATAGATATAATTACTTTTTGTACTATTCAACTGCATGAGTCCACTTCCTTTAACTTTTATTGGAGTAGAGGTGCTCTTCGATTTATTTTTTCTTATAAACGACTTTTCTTCTTCTATAAATTTTTTGATTAAATGTGTATATTTTTTAGCTTTAGATCCTCGAATATGATTAGTGGGATCATAATTTTTTCTAAAAACATTTGTTGACAATATCATATTTTTATAATTGAATTTGTCACTTTCGGTGAACCCCGTAGGCGCCTTGGAAAATATCAAAGAAATTAATCCTGGTGTCACTTTAAATTTTTCATCTCCCAGTATGAAGTATTCATTATCAAATTGCAATGGTAAGTTTCCCCACCTCCATTCTCCAGAGGGTTGTTTATGTGGACCATAATTGCTGTCAACTAATTTTTCATTCTCAAAATCAGTGATGTGGGCGTTGATAAAAATGTGAGGAAGCTCAGCAGCGATAGAGCTATCTTGTTCTGTATCATCGTCAAACGAATGGAAGTCAGACTCATGTAAACCAGCAGGAGTATCATCGATGTTCTCATTAAAGCTGAGTGGTTTTTGTTTTTTAATCTTAGTGGATGTATGTGCAAATTCATGATACTTTTCTTCAGACGGCTCTTGTTTTTCTTTCAATTTAGATGTTATAGATGTAGCTTTGTTAATGAAATCATTAAGCGGACGTGTAATTGGCTTGAATGTTTCTTCAAGTCTGAGTTCTGTTTCAATTTCACCATGTTTTAGACTTTGAAATTTCCTTTTCAACTCCTTTCTTGTCTTGATCAGTTCTTTTAAAATTTCTTCATTCATTTTAAGAAAATTAGGGTCTATTTGAAATGAAGGTCTATTTGAAATGAAGGTCTATTTGAAATTAGGGTCTATTTGAAATGAAGGTCTATTTGAAATTAGGGTCTATTTGAAATGAAGGTCTATTTAAAATAAAGGTCTATTTGAAATGAAGGTCTATTTGAAATGAAGGTCTATTTGAAATGAAGGTCTATTTGAAATGAAGGTCTATTTGAAATTAGGGTCTATTTGAAATGAAGGTCTATTTGAAATGAAGGTCTATTTGAAATTAGGGTCTATTTGAAATGAAGGTCTATTTGAAATGATGGTCTATTTGAAATGAAGGTCTATTTGAAATGAAGGTCTATTTGAAATTAGGGTCTATTTGAAATGAAGGTCTATTTGAAATGAAGGTCTATTTGAAATTAGGGTCTATTTGAAATGAAGGTCCACTCTCAATCAAATAATGGATATAAATTTCTACTCACAATCATTGATACATTTTCAAAATTCGCTTGGGCTGTCACTATAAAAAATAAAAGTGGAAAAGAAGTAACAACTACGATCGAAGGAGTTTTTAAATTAGAACGTGTACCGAAAAACCTGCAGACTGACGATGGAAAAGAGTTTTTTAACTCACAATTTCAAGCCCTGATGAAATTAAAAAATATTAACCATTATTCAACGTTTCTATCGAACTCTTAAAAACATGATGTGGAAGGAGTTTAGCATTAATGGTTCTTACAAGTGGATGGAATGATTTGGAGAGTTGGTTGACAAATATAATAATTCAATTCATAGAACTATCAAAATGAGCCCTGTTAAAGTCAACAAGGCAATCGAGTGCAGTCTGTTAAATACAGTTTACAGTATTGCTGCTAAAAATTTAAATGAAAGGACTTGGACAAGAGTAAGAGCAGCAGATAGTAGTTTGACCGAGCGAGATAGCGCTCTTTTAGTAACTAATGTAATGAAAGCCAAAGTAAAATTTGGTATGGGGATCAAAGATAACAAAAACTCTAAAACAGTGAAAAAGTCTCATAAGAAAGTTGTAGTGAAAAGAGTGAAAAAGGTCTGTAAGAATGTTGTAGTAAAAAAAATATTTCCCAATGCTATTAAGTTGGCAACTCAGGCACTCAAAATTGAAAAACCAAATGATATTGAAAATGCGATAAAAATAGCACATAAGCATGTAAACAATTTTTTGAATAGAAAGCAAAAGTAAGACATTATCCATTGAATCATTAGCGTGCCAAAAACCGGATGAGCCTTACCATTGTTACCAATCTTAGCGGATTTAAGTGCTGTTGGTGGTATAACATCTACCTGTTCATCATTAAATTTATTTTAGAGGTGTTATGAGAGACTCTCTTCCAAATAGCCCTTGGTCAACAGAATGTGGTATTATCAACTTGGATTCTATTCAAGGTAAAGGTACTCATTGGGTAGCCTATTATAGAAATAATGGAAAAAGCTATTACTTTGATAGTAATTCGCTATTTGAGGACAGACAATGAATATAACTATAATCAAGTTAAAAAATTTAACTCTGTAAATTGTGGGCATTTGTGTCTACAATTCATTTTAAGCTGTTTTTCTAAAGTAAATATGATACAATAAATATACAATTCCGTTTTATACAATGAAACATTTATTAAAAAATTCATAATACAGGTAAATATTATTATCTAAATAAAATCCATAAACATACAATCGTTTGTATTATCATTATAAAATTCATCCTTAAAATCTTTTCTCTCTTGATTATTAAAATTAATATTTTCCATAAATATATAATCGTTAGAACTATCATCATAAAATTTATCTATGAAATCTTTTTTCTCTTGACTATTAACATTATGATTTTCTATACAATTAGAACTTATTTTATAATTTCCCCATGCAACTTTGTGGGATTTTGTATGATCTTTTAATGCGGTAGATGATAGAAATTCTTTTTGACATGTATCACAAGAATATTTTTTGGGGGTTTTATGCTCCGCCGTGTGTTCCTTTAACTCAACTGCATAATTGAATTTTTTATTACATGTGTGACACTTATGAATTTTCCGATTTTTATGAGATATTTCGTGGCGTTTGAGGTTATATAATCTCCGGGTTACGTAATCACAAGCTGAACACTTAAAGTCTCCTTTCTTTACAATTTTTGAAGATGAAAATGTTGAGGGCTCCATTTTAGCTAGTTTTATTTAAAAATCTTTTGTTTAATTTATTGGTTAATAAACAAACGTGTAAATTTTTTCTCGGGGAAAGTGAATATGCTAGTTTCACTTTTGACTTGAAAACTTTTATTGATGCATAGTTGATCTTGGACCCACTTTTATATGCACCTATGCCAACCAAAATGTTGCACCTTTAGAGGTTTATTTGTAACAATTTGTGTTATTTCTGTATTAAACATGATGGGTACTCAGCGATAATTAAGGATATCAAAAGGGCGGTTAATAAAATTTATGATATGTACTTTTTTTTCTAGGAAAGTTGTGGCTGCGAAAAAGGTCACTCTCACTACTACCACAATTTTTTTCATATCTACTAGGTTTTGTAAATATTACACCTACTCATGATAATTATCTTTCTAAAGGGACAACCATCGAGTGTATATAATGGACAGACAAAGTTGTGGGTGCGAAAAAGGACGCACCCGCTGTTACTCACTGCTACCTCTACCTGATAATTATCTTTCTAAAGGGACAACCATCGTGTGCATATACGGGGAACAAAAAGACAATTGTTTTTATGTTTTCAATTATATATATTTATTCATGTTTATTTAATTCTACTTTTTAATTTTCATTTAATTCTATTTTAAGCTTATAACGTTCCTCTTCTCCTTCAGTTGATAATACCTTCTCCCGGATAATATCATATGTTCCATTATTGATGGCCGTCAGAGTAGCATCTTGCATAGCATTATATTTTTTTGATAAAAACATAAGTTGGGTGCCTAATTCCAAAACAATACAGGGTCCAAACTTGGTAGACGTTCTTACTGCATTTGTTATATGATACTTCTAAACCTTTGATTTTCAGAATAATTTTTGATACGTTGTGTTGAAATGTGTTATTTAATCAATGGTATTGAAATTAATCGCACTCGCTATGTTGGTACTACTACAACATTGAAAAATTTGGTGTTATTGAATAAAGGAGAGAGTGATATGCTTGTAAATGCTGGGTGGTTTCTTAATGATCAAGTGGATGCTGAGTATTTCAACTTTTCTTTACCTTTGAGAAAAGTGCTTGGTTTCACTGAAGACTTTAAGAAAATGATTGTTAATTGCAAGCATGAGTTGATTTTGATTATGAATAAGGATTTCAACAGATCATTATACAAGGCAACAGATGAAGTAACTCAAAAACTTGTTATCACAAATATTACATGGAAAATTCCACATATTCAACTAAGTGATAGCGCTAAACTGAAACAGTTAAATTTGATAAAGCATGGAAAACCTCTGAGCATTCCATTTCGTAGTTGGGATTGTTATATGAATCCATTATTAGTTGATGGAACTAATCATATTTGGAATGTTAAATTAGCAGCATCTACAGAACGTCCACGATATGCTATTATTGCATTTGAAGAGAAAGATAAAATTATTCATTCTAATTTAAGGAATTTGAAAGTATTTTTAAATTCAGAATCCTTTCCTTATGGAGATATGAACTTGAAATTTGATCATGGCCGAATTGCAACTCTCTATGATATGTATAGCAATTTTCAATCTAGCTATTATATGAAAGAGACTTCAGAGCCACTTCTCTCAATGCCACAGTTTAAGGATAATGCACCAATTGTTGTTGTAGACCTTTCATATCAAAATGAAATGGTTAAAACAGGTTCTATCGATATAAAAATTCAAATTGAGACTGAAAAAAATTCATGATCGTTTAGTTGAGTACACACCGTTGACGGGAATAGTTAGAAAAGTTCTATAAGCAGAAGTATATTTAATAAAAATGAAACTCACAAAGCAGCAAATTGAGGAATTTTTAAATGAGTTTAAGGACGTTATATATTTTCAAGACCTGAAAATTTTAAATATTGCCATTCCCTATGTTGAGAAACATGAGAAGGATATGCTGACTATTTCCCAAAATGGAGTACATTTATCACACTGCGCTTGGTCGAAGGGTGAAACAAATTGTGGAGTGGATACCTGTGCTTGCTTCTATCACGTAAATCGCCTACAAGAATGCTCGAAGATCATGCGACGCTATAAACTTTTAAATAAGCGAATATGTAATACACAATTTTAAAATTTAATTTATAATTTATTTATATCTTTTTTTATACAAATAATTTCATTTTCACAATAAAATAAAAATAAGAAAAGAAAAAAATTAAAAAAATGACGATTTTATTTATTATTTCTAGTTTTCTTAATCTTTATCTTATAAATGAAAAGCTGAAAATGTAGAAGTTTTTTTTTTTTAAAAGTGGTTTAAAAATAAAAAATGCAAGAAAAATTTAAAATGTTAAAATTTTTTTTTTTTTTTATTTATTAATTTATTAATTTATATACATAAATATATGGGATATAATTGATCACTCCCATGGAGTCCAATTCTCATTGAGAGGACTATAAGATCGATACTCCTCATTATTGATGTTGTTGTTGTTTAATGAATTTAATTGTAAATTCATTGCCGCTAAAAATGTTGTGTAAATTTGCCACTCAGACACCAACTGATTCATGTCAAAATTGGGGTTGTGAAATGGCTCTATTGGGATGAAGCCATCGTTGGTGTGGACCTCATTCCCTGAATTTAATTGCAAATTCATTGCCGCAAAAAATGTGGTGTAAATTTGCCACTCAGACACCAACCGATTTATGTCAAAATTGGGGTTGGTGTGGACCTCATTTTCCTCCATGTCCCATTCGTCATCATATATCAGCTCGGGTCTTGGAGGTGTGGGGATGAGGTCCTCGTTTCGTTCATGGTGATCCGTCAGGTCCCACTCGTCATCATTCAGCAACTCGGGTTTTGGAGGCGTGGGGATGAGGTCCTCGTTACGTTCATGGTGATCCGCCAGGTCCCACTCGTCATCATTCAGCAACTCGGGTCTTGGAGGCGTGGGGATGAGGTCCTCGTTTCGTTCATGGTGATCCGCCATGTCCCACTCGTCCAATTCCTCTAAATCCGAGAAGTCCGACTCGTCACTCTCCCAAACCAAGTCTGGTCTAGGAGATGTAGTGATGAGATCCTCGTTTTGTTTTTGTGTGATGCACATTCTTGGATTCGATGAGAAAATCGTATTGAAGGAATGTCGAAGTATGAGCTACTTTTATATAGATTTGTCATAAGTAGAATTTTCTTTCAACATTTTCTAGCAACATTTTCTAGCAACATTTTCTATCAGGATTTTGCAGGCAGAAATCATCTTTATTCTTAGAATAATTATTGTTGAGCATCATATCATTCGATGTGTTTCATCTTACCGACCACTTCTCATCTATTTTTTATTAAGGTTTCAAGTTGTTGACATTTTCCTTTTTTATCTATGGATATACATGGGTAACTCTGGACATGTCTGATCGTGTTCCCAAATAGACCCAATTTAACTATTTTTATTAGGGTAACAACATGTTGACACTTTCCCTTTTTATCTATGGTTAGCTCTGTTGGAGATGTTTGAGCGCGAGCCAACATGTGTCCTAGCAGGTGAACAGGAAAAACTATCAGCATGTGTCCTAGCAGGTGAACAGGAAAAACTATCTACATTCCTAACAAGCATAGAAAATATCATCCCGCAAAACAACCTAAACATAAGAACAAAACCTGTTTTAAGTAAAAAACTCATCCCCTAAACCGGATTGGTAGTTATACACGGAGAGAAAATCAACCCTAGAACATGTAATTCAAGCGATCGTGTGTAAGGATGTTTAAAAAGGTGGATGTTGTATATGAGAGAGCGGGAAAGATAGAGACGGAAAAATAAGTCAAGGAAAATGGAGAGAGGAAAAGAGAGAATACCAATTTTGGATTATTACTCCTCCTCCTCCTCCTCCCCCACCCTCTGCTCACTTGCTCACTTGCTCACTTACTCACTTGCTCACTTACGAATTTACTCACTTACTCACTTGCGAGTGGAAAAAACGCATTTACGCACTTGCTCACTTGCTCACTTACTCACTTCCGTACTTGCTCACTTGCTCACTTGCTCACTTGCTCACTTACTCACTTGCTCACTTGCTCACTTACTCACTTGCTCACTTACTCACTTGCGAGTGGAAAAAACGCATTTACGCACTTGCTCACTCTTTTTGCACCCCCAATTATATACTACTTAAATACTATTCTTTCAAGACTAATAGATCTAAATCTAATAATAATTGATGAAATTTCTATGGTTGGTGCGAAAATGTTTTCATATTTGGACATACGGCTAAAGCAAATATTCTGCAATACAGAGTCACCTTTTGGCGGCATACCTGTTATTGTATTTGGTGATCTTAGACAACTTCGCCCTGTTGGAAACCGGTGGATTTTCCAGTCCAACTTTACATCCCACAAACCATATAGCGCTATAGTTGCTTCTTCTTTGTGGGACAGGTTTCTCTATTTCGAACTGACAGAAATAATGAGACAGCGGGATGATCAACCATTCGCAATTGCGCTTAATAACATGGCATCTGGTCAAATGTCAATCTGCGACAATGACTTATTAATGACTCGAATTTGCAATGCAAATGAAGTTCCCAGTGATGCAATTCATCTCTTTTCAAGTAATCAGGAGACTGATTATTATAACAGAGAGAAACTGGCCTCAATTCCTACTGAGCAATATATTTCGGAAGCTATAGATTTAGTCAAAGCTGCACATCTTAATACAGAGGCTAAAAACAGGTGTTTGGAATCAGTACAAAACTTTAAAACGTCAGGTACACAAGGCTTGTGTACATCATTGATTTTAAAAACCACTGCCAAATACATGATAACAGTCAATATTGATACTTCTGATGGTCTCGTAAATGGAGCTTCAGGCGTTCTTAAGGAGATTGGATTCACCTCATCCAATACAGCAGAAGTTCTTTGGATTAATTTTCTTGATGAAAGCGTAGGCGTCCATGCACGGTCAAAATGCCGCCATCGTGACGAACATTTATGGACTCCCATTCAAAAAATTGTTAAAAGCTTTCAATTTCGATCCAACGATCAGGTTGCCATTGACAGAAAGCAGTTTCCGGTGGTACCCGCAGAAGCAATAACAATTCATAAAAGTCAAGGCGCTACGTACAGTAAAGTTGTAGTTCATACTAGTTCCTCAATGCGAAGAGATGCATTGTATGTGGCATGTAGTAGAGCCACATGTGCAAACGGTCTCTTTATAATAGGACAGTTTAATTCACCACGATCTGATAAACAGTCTGCTTCAGCAAAGGAACTTCAACAGTTACGTAGTGTAAAGTTACTTAAAACACATTTTGACTGTTTATTCGAAGCATCTAATTTGAATATTTTTTTCCACAACACAGAAAGCTTGCACTGTCACATTAACGATGTATGCTCCGATGAGTTAATGCTACGTGCTTCTATATTGTGTTTTGTTGAGGCTTCCATATATTCAAATGAAACATATGATATTCCTGGTTTCACAGTAGCAGTGCGTCTTAATTGTCAGTCTGTAGCAAGTGGTGCTCGTCCAAGAAGAGGAATTATTGTGTTCATCAAATCTGAATTTTTTGAGAATGTCAGCCTTTGTACCAGTGGTCGCTTTTATTCTAATTGTACGAACTTGTCTTCTGCTGTATTTGAGTTTGCAATTTTTAAGTACAAATCTTTTTCAGTTTTAATTATCTACAAAAGCCCTTCCTATCCCTTAGGTAAATTTGAAAACGAATTCAAGAATTTGTTCCAAAGGTACCAATTTTTAAATACAAATTTAATTGTGTTGGGTGATTTTAATTTGTGCCTTCATTCATTGTCAGGTAAATTAAAAAGGTTGTAGATCTTTGTTGGACTTGGGCTCAAGCACAACCAATAGCAACACACACATTGATTGGGCGTTTTCTAATTCGTCCGACAATATTACCAGCGCCAAAACTTTTGAGACTATATATAGCCATCATAGTGGAATATTAGTTACAGTACAAAATGCTGGGCAGTAAATAAATTGGTTTTAATTTTGTTAATGGATATTTAATTAGTATAATTTAAATTATTGAGTTATTCGTTGAGTTAATTAGTTTGTAGTTATAGTTGACCAAAAATTGTTATTATAGTATAAATTTAAGTCCTTTTTGTATATTTAAATTTTAATATTGTTTGTTTATAGTTTTCTTTCATTGTACTCGTATACTGGTTTTTCTATTAACGTTTCTAGATTAACTGAGTTTCTTGTATCAATATTTAATTGTTAAAATATGTGTTTAAAGTATCTTTTTAGTTTATTATTTTTTTTAATTTAACACCCCCGTTACTCATCTTTCTATTAATATTAATAGAATTTTTGAGTTCACGATTAAGTACTTTTATGTCCTTATTAATAGTTTGAACAAATATTAGTAAGAGAACATAATGTTTTTCATTTTTTTAATTTATCTATTATGATAGCCGTTTCTCTTTTTTCTATTAGTCTTAATAGAATTATAGAGTTTAAGTCTCATTATTATGTATTGTTAAACAATTTTATTAAAATATTGTAAGAATAATTTTTTTGTTAATAATTTGTATGATATTACACGGTTGGCCAAAAATGATTAATATAATATATGTTTGAAGTGCCTTTTTATAGCCTTACTGCTTTCATTTATTTTATTTAGTTTTTTTTTTTTTGAGTGGAATTTAATAGTACAAAGAATTAATAGTAAAGAACTAAAAAAAAAGAATTCAAATTATTTTCCTCTTGCCTATATTAACTTGTATATTATACATTGAAAATCGCAAAAAAAAATTGAGTAACGGGTATCCTAAAGTCGCGGGGCGACTATAGCATTCTTTCTTGTTTTTTATTGGTTTCCGTCCTTTCTTGTGGTTGTCTAAATCATTTGTCTGTTTGCTCAAGATTTTCTCAACGTTACTCTGTCTAGTCTTGTCGTAAAGTTCTCGGTCTGTAGTTATGTTCCTTCCGAAGAATACGTCTAGTGGTCTTTTATTGGTGACGGAATGAATTGTAAAGTTATATTCGTAAATGGCTCTGTCTAATAGTTCCTTAAAGTTCCTATGTTCTTGTTTCGTTTTAAGGCATCGCATTATTTCGGACGGGGTGGAATGAAACCTCTCAATTTGTCCATTCACGGAACTCTTATATGGGGGGGGCTCTATAAATTTAAATATTTAGTTGATCCCGGAGCATGAAAGTTATGGATTCTGAGTTAAACGATTTCTCATTGTCCATTACTACAGATTTTGGTACTCCGTAGTAGAACAAGATATCGTGTAGAGGTTCTCTGATATCTTCTGTTGCTTTTGATTTAATTATTCTGGCTTGTGCCAATTTTATTTATCTATCGCTGTTAGAACTAATACTTTCTCCGTCGAGTATATGTATATGTGGATTATCGGTTCGGGGAATTGGGGAATAGTGGCTTCTTTCAACTCTGGATTTGGAGGGTGCCTATCGTATTTTTCTTCTTTACATGTTTTACATTGTTTAATCAAATTCGTTATTTTTCCTTCATTTTTAAAAAATAAAATTTTTCGGCCAACTGTGATTTATTTTCTATCATACTTCGATGTGCTCTATTATGTTCTTTTATAATCTGTTCTTCCTGTTCGGTCTCTGTTAACAGATCTTTTACCTGTAGGGAGGTGAATCGGATTTTAAAGTTCCTAAAGTGCGATGGATATAATTTTTGTATGAGACCCATAACATCCTCGGATGTTATGATCCCATTTATTACTGAGGGGTTCAGGTATTTTCCCAATATTTTTTGTAGTTGATCAGTTGTGTAATTCGGCTGACTGATCATGTGTCTGTGAAAAGTAGGGAATGGAATTTGGAATGTGTAGTTAACGGGGCTTTCTTTTTTTAAAAAAATCTGGTTTTTAAATGCATTAATTGGTACCTCTACACTGTAAATTAGATGCTCCGAGGAACTGTCAGCACTATGTTGTGTAGCCGTTACCGAGTTGATTTAGCTCGGTCTTGACAACACATCGGCCAATACATTGCCTTTGCCGGACTTGTACGGTAACTCGTAGTCATACTCTTCTAGATAAGATTTCCATTCCAGCTACTGAGTGAGTAAGTGAGAGGTTGGTGATCGGTAAAAATTTTTACCTTTTCTCTACCGTACAGGTAGTTTCTGACGGCTTTCAATGCCCAAACTATTGCTAACATTTCTTTCTGGTTTGTGGCGTATTTTTCTTCCCCCTTGGAAAGCGTTCTCGAGAGGAAGGAGATGGGTCTGTCATCTTGTGACAGTACCGCGCCTATGGCGAAGTCAGAAGCATCTGTTGTCAAGTGGAATTCTTTGTTAAAGTCGGGGAATTGAAGAACGACTTCATCTGATATTAGTGAATTCATGATTTTATCGAAGGCTTCTATTGCATTTTGGTTCATTTAAATAAATTTTTTCTTTGATTCATTCTTGGACACTCGTCCATCTTCCCCTCTTGAAAGGGAGCTAAGTGGCTTAGCCAACTTGGCGAAATCCCTTATAAACCTTCTGTAGTAGCCTGCTAGTCCTAAAAAGGCTCTTAAGTCTTTAAGGGTTCTAGGTTGTGGGTAGTTAGCTATTGCCATCACTTTGTTAGGGTTTGTTTCAATTCTTTGTCAGAAATGACAAAGCCTAAGAATTCGACTTTGTTCTTGTAGAACTCACATTTGTCCAATTGGCATTTGATATTGGCATTTTGGAGAGTTCTAAAGATTGTTTCAAGATTTCTAGTGTGTGATTCAATGTCTTTGCTAAAAATAATTATATCATCGATATAAATATAACAGATTTTCCCGATGTATTCTCTGAGAATGTCATCAAGCGCACGTTGAAAAATAGATGGTGCATTTTTCAGACCGAACGGGAGTCGTGTAAACTCGTATTTTCCGTTATTCACGGAGAACGCTGTTTTTGGAATGTCTGAAGTTTTCAGCCGGATTTGATGAAATCCGCTTTTTAGGTCAAGTACTGAGAAGAGCTTATTGTTTCCAAGTTGGGCTAACATCTCATTAATTTCTGGAATAGGGTATTCATCTGCCACAGTGGCTTTGTTGAGTTTACGATAATCTATTACCTTTCGAAATTTTTTTTCACCAGACGCAACAAGTTTCTTAGGGACTATCCTACTGGTGAGTTGTATGATGACCGTGAAGGTCGGATAATGCCATTATCTAGCAATTCTTATATTTGTTTATTTACTTCATCTTTAAGGGACATCGGGTATTGGTAGAATTTGGAATATATTGGGGAATCGGTAGAGGCTCCGATTTCCGCCTCCACGTTTGTAGTGTAGGTTGGTTTTTCGCTCGGGTCCGCGAAAAGATTAGGGTATTTTTGGACCAACATGTCTAGGTCTAGTTTTTGTCTGTCGTCCATATGGTTAGTTCTGGGTATGATTGTATTGACCGCTTCATACTTTTTCTCTTTTATCGGTATCTTATTTTCCCCTTTAATTGTCATTACTTTGTTGGCTACATCTATTACCGCCTCCAAGTCTTTCAGACTATCGTTGACGAGAATTGCGTCGAATGATTTCAGAGTTGGTAATAAAAAGAATTTTACGTTACATTCTGGATGATTGAATAAATTCGCGAGTTTGTGGTGTGTTATTTCGATGCTGCCTCCTACTGTTATTGCTTTAAATGGCGTTTCATTTGTTTTAGGATTTGTCACATGTTTCGGTTGAATGTAATTTCTGTTTGAACCCGTATCGATAAGAATTTTGAAAGTTTTGTGACCCCCACTCTGCATTCAAAGTAGGGTAGCGAGGAGTCGTTCAATCTAAAAAATGCAAGTCTGTGTCAGGGTATTGTGCACTTGCATTGGCTTGTTCCATGTATTCTGCCAAACTCATATCATATTCTACCTGGTTATTGGCTTCTGTCATTTCTTGTTCGTACCTTTCGTAGTCAGTCATGGTGGCGTATACCTCGGCATAGGCTTGTTCATTTTGTTCTTGGTTCTCTGTACCTTTAATATTGAATAGTCTCTGTTTTTTGCCGTCTTGATTAATCGGGAAAGGTGGTCGTTTACCAGTCTCGAACTGTGGTCTATTTATATAGTTGACCATTCTCGTTTGCATGCTTCGGTCAACGTCCATTGGTTCTACTGGCTTTGCAGCGATCGGACGAGGAGGGGCCATTGGTTGGGTCGGTCTATATTGGTTCGGTTGGTTTTGTTGAGGCCAGTATTGTGGCTGATAGCCGTACTGGTTTGTTGGTCATTGAGGTTGTCCGGTCTGTCCCTGGCTATAAGGGTAGAACGGTCTGGGTTGTGGTATCGGTTTACGTAGAGGGATTGGAGGTGGGTTCTGGAGTGGAGGATATGTCGGAGGTCTATAGAGTGTGTTGTTTGGTTGAATCGGTATGAACCTACGAGCCATTATGTTTTGATCTATATTCCTAAATTTTGGGTTTTGTTGTCTATTGTTCGCGTAGGTTGTCCTATAGGTTTGTTTTTCTAATTTCATACACAAATGCAGGGCCTGCACCATTTCGGTTGGTTCCTTAATGCCGAGGAGGCGTGGTAAATCACCACGTAGTCCTCTTATGAAAGTATCCAATGCTCTATTCCTATAGGATTTTGTCATAACTATCTCAGTTTTTCTCTCTAAGTTCATGCAGCTAACTTTATTAAGGATCAATGATAGGTGTTTGTAAATATTTTGGTAAAATTCCTCGACTGTCTGTTGTCCGTTTTGCGTCATAGTAGTCAGTTGATATTCGAGTGTGTTAAGGCACGTTTGTCCGCAAAGTATAAGGTAAGGCATCGAGCAATTGCCTCCCAGTTCAGAGGCATATTATAAGAGTCAAGTACTTGGTCTGCGTGATGAGTTATCTTGCTACGGATTGTTTGTAGAATACCAAAATATTTTGGTGATCCCTTAATACTAGAGTACGCTTCTTGTATTTTATCTACGCCCTTTTTCCAGGAGCTGAATTCAACTGGGTCTCCTGAAAATTCTGTCATTCCTTTTACTATGTCCGGTATGCGATCTAGATCAGTAACTTTGCCACTAAAGGCGGGATCTATACTATAGGCAGTTGCCTCAGCAAAGTCACTAGTGTTGACACTCATGTTATTCAGTATTGTTGTCAATCTTTCATTGATTATTTGGTCGATTCGGTTTTCAATATTTATATTGCTTTCAGCTGTTCTGTTGTTTTGGTACATTGTTTGTCTACTTTATGATCTGTGTTGTTGTCTCTGATTATATTCTTCGTTAATGGTGTTGGTTGACGATGAAGTCGACAATTCGTCTATGTCAGCTGTATTGAGCACTGCGGGTCGTAATAAGTTGTTTGGGTTAGCCATATTTAGTTAGTATAAGCGGGTATGTTTGTAAATGAACGGTAATATTGAAGAAATGCTTGTAGAATAAAATATATTTATCAGTGTAAAAAATTGTAAATGACAATTTAACGTTATATATTGTATGTATTAAAAAAAAATTAATTTATTGTATAAATTTAATTTCAACGTGAGATATTTTATTTAATTATTTATATTAATTATTTTTTGCTTAAGTATAAATTTTTCGCAAACTAATGTTTGAATCAAGGGTAAAAACTAGTCGTCAATGCCGGTTTTGGTTCTTTGCAGCGCGTGTATGGTTTCTTTTTCCTTAATTTATTTTCGTTATCGTAACGTTTCGAGTTACACTGCGCACTTGCAAACTCTGTACACTAAGCTTATTTTTTCTTTTGTTTTCGTTTTCTTTTGATTTCGTTTTCTTTAGTGTATTTTTTCTTATTAATAATTTTCTTAGGTTTTACTTTTAACAGTTTATTTCGAAACTTTTTTATTTAATCTTTCTTAATTCCACTTGATTTTTGCATAACACGCCACAACCCTATCAGTCTCACCACGCCCCACATTAGACAGAGATATGCGTATAAGTTCGCATAAAAATTTTTAAATTTCAAACAAAAATGTAAATAAAGAATTTTAACTGGTGCAACTGCAAATGGTCTGCGGTTCGAACTCGGCACAGACCCAGAAATTTAATTTTTTTTTTTATCTTTTAAACAAGAAAAAAAGGTTATCTTGGGCTTGCCGAAGATTAAATACCCTTGCAGACACGCATATTTTATTTTAATCACTAATTGTTCCAACAGTAGCTAGATGATATAGTTGTCCGATTTGAATGAAATTTTGTGAGCATATAGGGAATGATAATAAATGCACATTGTCCGAATTTGGTTAAAATCGATCAATTGACATAGAAAATTTGCATACTAAGTATTTCAACCGATTGTTCCTATGGCAGCTATATGATATAGTAGTCCGATTTGAATGAAATTTGGTCAACACATTGGGAATGATACCAAATGCATATTGCGTGAGTTTGGATGAAATCGCTCAATAGACATAGAAAATTTTCATACTAAGCATTTCAACCGATTGTTCCTATGGCAGCTATATGACATAGTGGTCCGATCTGGATAAAATTTGGTCAGCTGATGGAAAATGGTAAAGAATGCATATTGCGAGAATTTGGTTCAAATCGTTCAAGAGACACTGAAAATTTTCATACTAAGCATTTTCAGCATTTTTAACCGATTGTTCCTATGACAGCTATATGATATAGTGGTCCGATCTGGATGAAATTTGGTTTGCACTCGGGATTTAGTACTAAATGCATATAGGATGAATTTGGTGGAGCTAGCTCAAAAAAAATTTTTGTTTGAACCGATTGTTCCTATGGGAGCTATATGATATAGTGATCCGATCTGGCCGATTTTAACATATGTACTGCGTGCAGAGAGAATACACATGTGTACCAAGTTTCATCACGATAGCTTTAAAACTGAGAGACTAGTTCGCATAGAAACAGACGGACAGACGGACATGGCTACATCGACTCGGCTGATGATGCTGATCAAGAATATATATACTTTATGGGGTCTGCCACGCCTCCTTCAATGCGTTACAAACATCGTGACAAAAACAATATACCCTCTGCAAGGGTATAATAACTACATTATTATATATAAATGAAAATAATCAGATTTTCAGCAAATGAATGGTGTGGTGTAACTAGTAGTGTTGCAGCATGATATGGAACTTGCTTCAGTAAGCGCAGGTTCGAATCCCCTTATTTAATTATTTTTTTTTCAAAAAATTTTCTCTGCCTCTATTACTTTAAAGCGCTGGAGTTAAAAAAATTTTATTAATCCTCTTCCGATGTTTTTTACCTCTGCCTCATAACGAGAACTAGAGCAATCAGTTCTGTGCTTCTTATTACTGGTGGAGGATAGCAACAGACCAATTTATTTTGCAGCCTTAAGTATTTCATTATAAGGTGCTGGTTTAAAACTCTGTGTCTCTTACCACTGGTGGGGGAAAACAACAGAATGCTCGAAGGACCAATGAAAAAATGAACATCAAGACTTGTTGGTTGAGCACAAAAAATTTAACTGACTTTATTTCTTAAAATCCTAGGTCTTATATAGCTACAATTTTACGTCGGAGCACAGCTCTCCTCTAAGATCTGGGTTTTGTACCCCCGCACAGGAGCGAGCGCTGTTTATAATTAGATGCATGATTATCTTAGGCTTCGTTTGCAAGCATGGAAACGGGTCACAAGCATAGATAAACAAATATATTTTTAGATTGGGCATTTTGAGTTTACATTGTGTCTTAAAATAATCGCTGCGTTGTCTTACTGTTATTACATAATATGTTTATGCTTGAACATGGTCGTACTGCTTTACGGGCTATATTTCTATTGAGCGAAGAAGGTTCCGCGCAGTTTTAAAATTTTTTCAATATATATTTTTAAATTTAAAAAAAAAAATTAACTTTAGTCTTTAGTGGTGTCCACGTTGCTGAATCAGCTGGTCGCAGCCGGTTGGCTTCGCTCCTTCGTAGGTGTAAAAGGCGGCCTGCCTTTCACGGTTGCTGATCCGTATGCCGTTGTATTCTAGTACAGGTGTACTCGCAGTGCTGGCTCTCCAGTGATCCTGGGCAGTCTAATGGGCACTCAGCTTCCTTCTTGGGTAGTTCCTTTGGTGGTTGAGGTAAATGTATACTATTTTTTCCTCATATTACTGTATTAATAACTGAGTAAAATAAAGAAAACGATAGCGCGCCTAAAGATGCTGCTCTTTACAAATCCTACTCCACCCCCCTGGGACACTCCCCATAAGTTACGCAAGTGAACTCTTAACACAAAAAACAAGTCAACTCTCGCTCACTCAGTTATTAATACAGTAATATCAGGAAAAAATAGTATACATTTACCTCAACCACCAAAGGAAATGATACACGTTCCATCTAATCAAGTAAGTAAGGAAACAATAAGAGTAGTGGTATTTCATTGTCGATACTAAACCGAAATCTAATATCTCCCACTTATTCTACACCTCTTATGTCTCCTTACACTGCCAGATTAGAGTCAAGCTCAAAAGGGTCTTCTTTCCCCGCTAATTATTCTAAGCCCGTTCCCTTGGCCGTGGTTTCGCTAGATAGTAGATAGGGACAGTAGGAATCTCGTTAATCCATTCATGCGCTTCACTAATTAGATGACGAGGCATTTGGCTATTTTTTTCTGTCGCATTTATCTGGCAAGCCAGCGTTACGCCCACTACCCAGAACAGTCTGGAAGTGAAGTGATCACATGCGTTACTTTGTACCTTTTTAAGATGTAATGCCAAGGTAGCAGGCGTTTAGAAGAGGATCCATAGTATTTAGATAGTCAATGTGTTCCGCCACGAAACCCAGTGTGATACATGAAGGTCTTAAAGCCATAGACTCCACTAAACACCACCCTGGCACTAATGACATTGCTGTCATCAGCGTTTAGAACACCGAGAGCCATCAGCCTTTTTATAGACCGATAACTTCAAATGCCCCGCCAGTTTAATGTAGCAGAGACGAATTCCATGTCCGCATGTACCGGAAAACTCCTCCGCAATGAGGTCCGTACGTCCGTCCTGTCATAGATCGCGACTTTGCTATGGTGGGCAGAGTCGAGATCCAGTCCGTCAGTCACAATCTGTGCGTCCAGTACTATTGTCTTTTCACGTAGGTTAGCTACAAGGTCCGGCTTAAACATCCTGGTCTCTCCCTGCAGACTCGGTTCAGCAATGAAGGAGAAGCCTCTTGACTCAAGCCCCTTCTTGAGACGATTAACAACTCCGTTGTGTCTAGCCACCCGTCTCCCATGCGTACGATGACATTTTTGCAGAATGTGGTTTAGTGATTCGGGAGCATCACAACCTGCACAACACTGCCTCCCCAATTCGTGCCTTCCCCTTGTGGTACGAGACCTCGTAGGTAGGGCATTTATCCGCAGCTTGATTCCATTCAGATAAGCTTTACCGGTAAGCAAACGCGTGGGCTGAACCACCCACCCGTGTTGCGGAGCGAAACGCCCTGCTTCACGGAGACCGCTGCCGTCAACAGACATGTGCAATCTGTTCGCCCAGTACGAATCTATCTTTGAACGTGATGACAGCTCATTAACTCCAGCCTTTAATCTATCTCGGGCCTTGCGTTGCTCGATATCTAAGAAAGCACTTGCCGCCCCTGATTGCTCGAGGTGAGGCCATTTTATCCCAGATAATCGGTTAATACGCAACATCGGCGCTATCCAACGAATCGAAGGAATCCCGAGACCCCCACTAACGTGAGGGGCATGAAAGAATGCAACTGACACATCCAATGGAAGATCTAACCACTTCCTGACGATAGACCGCACCAGTCTGTCACACTTTCTCAGAACGCCTAACGACACACTTCCAAGGGTTAGCTTGTGATAAAGTTGTGGAATTAGGACAGTTCTGATGGCGAACAACTTCTGTTGAGGCTTCCGGGGTGACCGCGTTAATATATCCAACTTTGGACCAACGTCCTCGGAAGGATTATAACGGGCCCTCCTTTCCGCAGAAAACCTAATGCCAAGATACTTCCATTCCTCGGAGCGCTTCACAGCTGGACACGTGCGCGAACCTATACAGAAGCTCCGTGGTTCGACCACAGTACACTTCTGCTTCGGTTGCCCTTTTATGCTAACAGTAAAACACTTGTTAGCATTTAAGGTAAGCCCAACGGAAGACAGAAAGTCAACTGTGGTATCCAATAGTGTCTGAAGACCCTTTGGTGTAGAAGCAAATAACATCAAGTCATCTGCGAACGCTGCTGCGATCGATGATCGAATTGAACAGAACGGGGGACAAAGGATCACCCTGCTTAAGAGAGTCATAGTTACTCCCGCCGTTGACCCGCGCTTACTTGAATTTCTTCACTTTGACATTCAGAGCACTGGGCAGAAATCACATTGTGTCAACACCCGCTAGGGCCATTACAATGCTTTGTTTTAATTAGACAGCCGGATTCCCCAAGTCTGTGCCAGTTCTGAATTGACTGTTAATTGATAATCGTTATAATTTAAAAGAACTAACTGGTTACCCAATTAGTATTCTTAAAAATTTTAGCAAGAAAGTTCCACAATTGGCTACGTAACTAAACTATCTGGGGAACAAGAAACTACCATAAATGATAGAAACTCTATTTACCCAGAACGAGCACATAAACCATGTTATTGTTTCCCAACCAAGCTCGACTATCTCAATCTTCAGAGCCAATCCTTATCCCGAAGTTACGGATCTAATTTGCCGACTTCCCTTACCTACATTATTCTATCGACTAGAGACTCTTCACCTTGGAGACCAGCTGTGGATATTGGTACGGCCTGTTGAAAAGTTTGCGTGTCCCCACCATACATTTTCAACGTCCGAGGAGAAAATATCGACACAACAGTATATGGCATGCTCTTCTAGCCCATCTACCATATCTCTCTGCGAAAGACTTCTATGGTAGTACGGCTATAAAACAGAAAAGAAAACTCTTCCGATACCTCTCGACGGCTTCTTTATGGTCGTTCCTGTTGCCAGTATGAGCACTAGGCCCATATTTAATAACAAACGGATACTCAACAGGTTACGGAATTGGAACCGAATTCCCTTTCGTTCAAAATTATTCAAGTGTATTAATTTAGCTACAGTTTAAGATATTGACAAATTTTTACTTGAAAATTTTCGGCATTCGCCTTGAACTTAGGACCGACTAACTCGTGATCAACCACTGTTCACACGAAACCCTTCTCCACTTCAGTCCTCCAAGGTCTCATTCGATTATTTGCTACCACCACCAAGATCTGTACCAATGGCGGCTCCATGCAGGCTTACGCCAAACACTTCTATGTACACCATTGTACCTTCCTACTCACTAAAGTTTCAAAATTTTTTAATATATGTATATATGTATATATATATAATAACGTAGTTCGAAGGTCGGTTATTTAAAAAAATATAATTTTATTTCACAACACGATACTATGGAGTACAGATACAAATCTTAACTAACTTATGCTATGTTCTGGACCTCGGCTTTGAGCTTTTATTAATTGGACTTTAGACTTGTGGAGCTTTTGGCTCTTATGTAAATAAAGGGGATCTCGATCTTGAAGAGATTGAGATTTAAGAGAGTTCTGTCGGCCAGGATTTGTGCAACGTCAGCAGTTTCAACCATAATGTTGGCAATAGCGATTCTGGGGAATTGTTTATGATATTTGATAAGTTCGTGGGAAGCCAGAATTGTTATTGTCACCATTTGATTATTTTATAATGTTTACTTTAAATCTGTGGGAGAGGAATGTGTAACATAAATGATAAGTGTGAGCATATGCCTAGTGTATGGGTACATATGTGTCTACATATGTCACGTCCCCATCCTTAAGAAATGAGCCTGTCCTCAGGCGGATAATTTTGAATAACGTGTTAGATCTATTACAAATTCTTCAATTTCATTTTCGTTTTGATGTAATTCTGTATCTTTTTGCATATTTGGTTGTATGTTTGGGGTTGATTCTATTTTTTTCTTACAATTTATTATAAGTTTACGTGGAATATTTTTATATTTAAAAATAATGTATGATATTAATGAAATTAAAATAATAATTAATGTTGTTATGGTTACAATTTGGAATGTGTTGTACAATTTTGTTTCTTGTAAGAAAATTTTATTAGTTTGGACATATGACAATAGTTCTAGTTTGGTTACATTATTATTTACGTAAACTGTTTGTGTGTAATCATAGTATTGGTTATTAATATCTCATCTAATTGAATTGAACAATTTAGGGTTTTTATCATATTATTTCCTTCAATAATTATTTCTCTATTGATACAATTTTGATTTAGTACAGTTTTAGGTAAGTTCCATGTTAGCATAATATTCGGTTCTACATACTTAATTTCATAATTCTTATGGGTTTTTGAATATCTACATTCTGTTTTTTCCTGATTTAATATTCCAGTGATACATTTGTTTATAACTAAATCTTTATTTGTTGATGTAAATGCTTTATTATTTTGTTAGTAGTAAGTGTCATGTATAATTTCGGTTAAAATGTTTTTATTTTGGTCAGGGTAAGGAATAATGTCGAATAGTGCGGTATTTATAATTTCACGTGGAACATGGGAAATGATTAAAATTTCATTAGTAATAGTTGTTTTTAACCAAGTTGATGTTTTAATATTAATTATTTTTTCAGCGTTTAAATGTGATAGTGAGTCATATTTTAATAGTTTAGGATTGATTATACTAAGTCTGGTTAGTTGCATTTCTAGTTCAATGTCCTCAATGTATTCTGTAAATTCTTGTAGATTAAAAATTAGTATGTCAAGTCTTTGATCTACCTCATGGGTGATACTTAAACCGTTCAGTACTTTAATTTCTTTATTAACTGCTTTTATTACTTCATTTAATTCATTTGCTTCAACACTATTTTCTGATAGGTTATCTATTTTTGATTGTAATTCTTCCTTGTCTTCCTGATCTAGGGTTCCGAAAAGATATTTATAAAAAGTTCCCATGAAATTTACAAGTCCTCTTTTATTACGTTTTACTAGTCTGATACCGTTTATTTCTCTGTCCAGTTTTTCTGTTAAGTATTTTATTTTTGATAGTGTTTCAAATTCTTTTGTTTGTTTCATCAGATTATTATAAGTTTTTTCAGTTTTTGTTATATTGATAGTTAAATAGTGATATTCATATTTTATGGGTAGATTCAATGTTCCTGTTTGAAATATAAGGAATCCATTTTTGGAGTTAATTGGATTGATTTTCAAATTCTGTCCTCTTATTGGGCATATAAAGTAAAGTAGTATTATTGTTATAATTAGAGTTGTTAAATTATGAGGGGTTATCATCGTGATTCGGGTTATTGGTTGATCTGGAATTATCGTACTTACTTTCATTAGTTACGTTTTTCTTTTTATATTTTTATTTATAGTGTGTTATCTTTCTACCTCTGTTAACTCTTCATAATGTTTATCATCTATCTGTGTTATATTTCCTGTTTGCTTAAAAGGGTTTGTGGACTTAAATGTTACTAATGGTGATTCCCTATATCTAGTGTCTTTTTCGAATTCGGTTCTTTTTTCATTAAGCCTTCCTATTTTGCTTTTCTTATTTAGCTGTGTATCATACTCAGGAGTTCCTGCGTAGATGAAAATATCTGCAGGAGTTCTACCAGTCGTATTGTGTTTAGTGTTATGATTATAAGTATAAAGTATTATTTCGAATCCAGGTAGTTTATCTTCTTGATTTGTGTCAGAGTTGACAATTCTTAATTTTTCATTTACTGTTTTATGGGATCTTTATATGTCTGAAATACCGTTTTTACTAGTTATGCTGGATATATTTACGTCTTCTGATTTTAACCAAATTTGTAGTGCGGAGCACAAGAAAGCTGAGTCTTTGTCTGCTTTTATTTCAATTGGTTTTCCCATGTTATTAAATACTTTTAAAAGAGCTCATTTGGCTTCTAACCAATCTCGACCGTTTACTTCGATTAAAGTTGCGTATTTGGAATATAAGTCTATACAGGATAGAAATTGTTTGTTGTCTACCATATAAAAATCAATGACATATTTTTCTCTAGGATTGTGGATTTCTGGAGTTAATTCAAAAGCTAATTTAGTGTTTCTATGTTCTGTTTTTGCTATATTGCAAACTTTGCATTCATTAATTATATTCTGATAATAATAATTTTCTTTAAATAATAATGTCATTTTCTCTATACCTGGATGTAGTAACTTTTGGTGTGTATTAATTATGTATTCCTTAAATTCGGCGTAAGTTTGGAGGTCTATTAGTTTATTAGTTGATCATTACTTTTGTTATGTTATTAGGACTTATTATTTCAACGAAAGCATTCTGGAAAGTAGGAAAGTCGGCTTCGTTGCTAAAGTATACAACACTTTTTTTTGAACATAAGTATTCTTTTAATAATTCTTTGGCATGATTATGTGTCATTTCGACATAATATATTAAAATTTTCGTTTTATGAAAGTAGTTAGTGACGTTTACGTTATTTGAGGTACTTTTTTCAAATTCTATTTGTCTTTTAAAATAATTAATTGGTCTTTCTGTCAGTGAAATGTGATGTTGGTTGTCTTCTTGAGCGCTATGAATTGTTGCTGTTACGTCAGATGTTTCTCCTAACAAGTTTTCTTCAATTTTTATTAGGTTCTTTAATATTATTAAGCCAAACAAGTGGTTTGTGATCACTGAGGATCTCGAATTTTCTACCGTAGAGATAAGATCGGAAATATTTAGTTGCTCAAATGATGGCTAAAAGTTCTTTTTCGATTGCTGCATAATTAATTTCATGTTCATTTAAAGTTCTACATGCGAAACAAATTGGTTTTTGATTTTGAGACAGAACAGCTCCAATGGCTATGTTGCTGGCATCAGTTGTGAGACAAAATGGTTTATCGAAATTTGGTTAAACTAATATTGGATCGGACATTATAAGTACTTTTAATTTTTCAAAAGCAGAAATTTAGTTTGGTTCATTGGCATTTATAATGGCACCTTTCTTTAATTTTAAAGTCATTGGCTTTACAACGTGTGCGAAGTTAGGAATGAATTTTCTGTAATATCCACAAAGACCTAAAAATGATTTTATTTCTTTGGTATTGGTATTGGAATATTTGGTATGGCAGAGATTTTTGTTGGATTTGCTTTGATTCCTTCTGTTGTTATTATGTGTCCGAGGAATTCAGTCTCTTTTTTCATGAATTCACATTTGTCTAATTGCAATTTCAAATTGACTTCACGCAGTTTTGCGAATACCCTTTTTATACTCTCTGCAAGAGTATATTGGGTTTGTGCAAATGTATGTAACAGGCAGAAGGAGGCGTGGCAGACCCCATAAAGTATATATATTCTTGATTAGCATCACAAGCCGAGTCGATATAGCCATGTCCGTCTGTCTGTCTGTGTGTCCGTATGAACACACAGATTTCAGAAATGGTAAGAGCTACAAGTTCGAGTTTGGTCTCAATCGACTCGATATTTAGTCAGTCAATACAAGAATCTTTTTTTTTTCGATGCGACGCCCCATTCGCCCACAATGAGTAAAAAGCCCGTCACACCTCGGAAAAAATCTATGTTTTCGGCGAATATCTCAGTAACTATGGCACCTAGGAATACCAATTTTGGAAAACGTGTTCCTAGAGAACGCATAAATGCAATGGCATCCAAAGTTTTGGGCTGCCACGCCCCCTTTTTCCGCAAGAAATAAAAGAAAATCAAACTTGCATGCCGTTTTTAAAGCATTTATTCTTATCGTACAGTATTGTTATTTATGAATCGTTTTAAGACGTATCATGTCAAACTCTTCTAAAAGTTTCATAAGAATCCGACCATAAACAAGAAAGAAATGAAGCAACAAAAGTTTTATTCGAGAGCAATGGGTGCGAGAGAGACAGCGCTAGTCGTGCCGACCAATAGTATTCATAGACACATGTGTATGTGCATACATTTAACGTCAAACGAATTTGTATGTACATACAGACAAACATATGTATGTTCGATTATGCTTAGCTTTTTTTTTTGTTTTAACGAGTTCTAATACAAGAACTATCTATTGTAATATCTGGATACCGATTTAGGCTTTGTAATTGGGAATAAAAGCAGAGAGTATTATACGGTCGGGCGTGTTCGACTGTACTTTTCTTTCTTGTTAATGATAATAGATGTTCTTCCAATGAAGTGGAATACACTGTTATGTCATCCATGTATACTAAACAATCTTTATAAATAAGATCTTCTAATGGATTGTTCATGCAACGTTGAAATGTTGCTGGGGCGTTTTTCAATCCAAAATACATTCGAGTGTTTTCGTAATGTCCATTTTTAGTTGAAAAATCTGCTTTTGGTATACTAAGTGTATGCATTTGTATCTGATGAAATCCTTTCGCAAGGTCAATTGTGGTAAAATACTGACATTTTCCAAGTTTGTCTAGTATATCATCCATGACTGGAATAGGATATTTATCATCGATTGTTATTTCGTTTAAGTTTCGTTAGTCAATTTCTATACGGAACTTTTCTTTACCTGATGCATCACGTTTATTTGGCACAATCCAATTTGGCGAGCAATAAGGCGAGTTTGATTTGCGAGTTATACCTTGTTCGATCATTTCATTGATTTGTCTATCGACTTCTTCGTCGAATGTTTGCGCATACTTGTATGGACGCTTTTGAATTGGGTCTTCGTGTTTAGTTTGGATGACATGCTTAATTGTACTAGTAAAAGTCAAATTTTCACTTTCTTTTTACTGAATATCACTAAACTCGAAAAGAATTTTGGTTAGTTTTGATTTGTCTTCATCGTTAAGATGTTCTAGTCGGAATTGGTTTTTTTCATTTAGTTCATTGTTTATAGCATAATTTACGGCTATATCGTTTGTTTTGGGCGGATCAAGGCATTGAAATGCGGTCTTGTCCTTGACAGATTCCTCACCATCATATCTCATTTCAAATGGATGCTCGTTTAGAATAACTGTTTTTTGTTTGTAATCAATTTTTTCTTCACATGATTCTAGATATTCTCTACGTAGTAGAATATCGTAGTTGTCAGAAAAGTTGTGTAAATGGAATATTTGGTTAGTAGGACAAAGTTTACTAGGGGCGAAAGATACGCAATTTTTTAATTGAACAATGCCATTTATTGTTTACACGTTTAATTGGCAAGGTTTGATAGGAAAATTTAAGAAGTTTTGTTTTATAAGATTGATGGACGAACCTGTGTCAATTACACAGTTAAAATGTTGTCCATTCATTACTAATCTGATGAAGGGATTTGTTCTCCTTGGTCCGAGGCTCCTTGATGAAAATTTTCGGATGTTTCCATCTTAGAGTGAAAACTGGTACTTTCTCTCTGTCTCTTGACTGGAGGATTCGGGGGTCTTTGGCTTTGGTTTTGGTAATTCATTTGGTTTTGTGATCTACCTTGATCAAAATTTGGTTTGAATTCTTTATATAATGCTTGATTATTTTCAGCATTTTCTTTTGGTTTATTATTTGGACTTGAATTGTTTGCATAATTAGGACTTGGATAATAATTTTGACTATTTCCCTTTCCACGATTGTCATTGTTTGTTTTATTCGGTTTTGAATTTTCAGTATGTAGGTTGTTACGTTCTTGAAAATTGTTCTCGTAAAATCCTTCGCTTTGAGCGACTTGTTTAAGTTTTGAAACAGACATGGCATGAATATTCTGTCTGGTAGTTTCCTAGTGATTACATCTTTAATAGTGTTATTCATTGCATTTGTGTATAATATTGTGTTTTGTGGAATATTTTCTAACAAAAGTTTATTTGAAATTATAAAAGACATACTCTAGTTCTTCTATGAACTTACGGATACTTTTATTATAATTTGTGTTGTATAGACGTCTTAGTAGTTCCTCGTTTGTGTCTTGAATTCGTCAATCAGGGCACTCCTCAGTTCTCGCCAGGTTGTCGCTGCTGTCAGTTGTGATACACGTTGGGCTGATCCAGATTTCTGCATTTCTATTGCTCCGAATAGAACATTGTGTTGTCTTACATCTTGGGTCGGGTAAAGTTTCATGATGAAATCAACTCTTCTTATGAATGATGTGAGTTCCACAGTTTTTCCGTCGAAAATCGGCACTTGCCGTATTTGTACCAAGGCTTGTTTCAAATTCATCTCTGAGAGTTCCATTGTTGCAGTTGTTGTCATTATGTTTTTGGTTTGTATTTATTTATTTTGATTTTGATTATTTATTTATTTATTTTAGAGTTAGGACTAATTAAAGTTAGTCAGAACTTAATTACTGAAGCGCTAGCTGCTTGGGCTTTCGGCTTGACTTGTGTGTGTTTACATATTTACAGATTATAATATTTACAGATTAACATACATATTTACATTTAGTATTGTATTTTCTAAGTTAAAACCTATAAGATGTGGTAGTAATTAGTTTTTTTGAGGTAGTCGATTATCGTGGTAAGGTTAGCTGGAGTTGAGTTTGCTAGGGTTGCTATTGGGCATAATTTTTTAAAGATTTCATCCCTGATGTGGGAGGTTTAAGGGTAGTTTTTTAGTACGTGTTCTATGTTTAGGTCAGATGTTGAGTTGCAGTTTGGGCAGGGTGTTATGTCGTTCGGGTTAATGTAGTGTTGTTGAGTGAGTCTTGTGTGGCCTAATCTAAGACGTAGAATTTTTATTTGGTCTATCCGTGCTGTGTACTATGTGTGTCAGATTGCTATTTAGCTGTTGGTACCATGTGTTGCAGCGGTTAATGTTGTTTTTGAGCTTTTGGAGTAAGTTGTTTTTAATGTATTTGTTTATATCGCTACAGTTGTAGTTGGGAGTGTAATGGAGGGAGGTATGTATAGCGGATTTTGCGGGTTGCGGCTCGTTGCCTTTTATGCCACAGTGGCTGGAAATCCAGAGGAGTTTTATTTTGGTGTTGATTTTTGTTAGGATTGATCATATTAATGTTGGGTAGAGGTTGTTGTTGTTGATGTTGCCTATGGATTTAATAGCTGATAGGGAGTCAGAGCATATTATGAAGTTCCCTTTCTTGTTTCTTGTTAGCTTTATTGCTTCAAGGATGGCTACCGTTTCTGCAGAAAGGATTGAGGAGTAGTGTGGTAGGATGCCTGTTTTTAGGACTGTAGTATCGGTGGTTATGGCGAATGTGGCAGTTTTATGTTGTAGTGACCCGTCGGTAAATATATATTTGTGTTGTTTGTGTTTGTCTTTATGTTCTAGGTACATTTTTTGGAATATTTCTGGTGATGTGATGGGCTTACTAAAGTTATGAAGGGAGGTGTTGATGGTGGAAGGTGGGAATAGCCATGGGGGAGAGGTTGATTGTTTGTTGGGTGGCGGAAAGTATGATTTCTTTGCACAGTGCTCCTAAAGCAAGGGCAGGGTTTTTGAATTGATTTTCTCTAATGTGGATTTTAATTTCTTATTGTTTTGGTGTTTAATTTGATTGGTGAATTTGTGGATTGGAGAGTTAGCAATGTGAAGGATTGTTTTGGATGCTTTGACTGTCATTAGATCTACTATTTGCTCTATTGTAGGTAGGTTGGCTTCAAAAAGTAGGTTGGGGATGAGAGTTGAGGGAAGAGCGCCAAGGGCTGTGCGTATTCCTGCATTATGTGTTGTTGTTAAGCGTAGACCTAGGGGCATGCCCATAAACTAATATGGCGTAATCTATTTTGGCTATGAGTGTTTCTTTCGTTATGTTAACAAGTGTGTGAGTGTTGCAGTTGACCTTATCGCTAGCTAAACATTTTATTATTTTCAGTTTGTTGTTGAGGTATGGTTGGATGTGTTTTATGTGCGAGTCCCATCTGTATTTATTGATTATTGTCAGTCCTAGTATTTTGAGTTGGGTGACTTGGGGAATTGCAATATTGTTAGAGGATAGGGTACAAATGCAGTTCCTGCAAATGTGCAGGTGTTGACATTTATTCAGAGATAGCGGTGTTCCAGAGTATGCGCACCATTCTTGGATTCTTGCAAAAAGGGAGTCTAGATTGAAGGATTGGTTTTTTTCTCTATTGAGTGGGACAACAAGGACATAATCATCTGCATAGGCACTAAAATGAATTTCTTTTTGTAGGCTGATTATATTTGCGAGTTTATTGAAGGCGATTAGGAAGAGGATAAGTGATATTGGTGAACCCTGGGGTATACCATTAAGGAGTAGGAAGGGGGAGCTGATTGCAGTATTAACATTTGTTTTTATTTTCCTGTTGGACATAAAGTTTTTTATGAAGTTAATAATTTTGGGGCCCAATTTTCAATCTATTAGTTGGTCTATTATGGAGTGCACACCGACTATGTCAAAAGCTTTTGAGAAATCAAGGGCAACGACAGCACAGTGCTTTCTTTTTCGCAGCGATTTGTTTATTAGGAAGTCTGCTGTGAACCGACCATCTGAAACCGACTTGCCACGTTTGAATCCGGATTGATTACGGTGGATTAGGTTGTTTTTGGTGAAAAACCACCAAAGGCGTTTGGCTATGATTTTTTCGAGGGTTTTTGCTAGGCAGCAGTTTAAGGAGATTGGTCTATAGTTGGTTATTGATGTTTTGTTGGAGGTAGACTTGAGAATGGGGATAACTAGACTGGTTTTAAATGACTGTGGAATGAAATTTTTAAATATATTGTTAAAGAGGTGGGTAATTCTTGTTTTGACTGTTTTTTATCATAGGATATGATATTCTATTCAGGCTAGGTGTGGTTCCTTTAAGGGAATTTAGTGCAGATAGGAGTTCAAACTGTGTTATGTCGGATTCTATTATTTGGGCTGTGGGGTGGGCCATATAGTTTAATGGTTTACTTGAGTGTTTGTTTGCAATAAAGGTTTATTTGAAGTTTTCATCTTAGATTGATCTGACCAGTGTTCGGCAAATAGATGGGCTATGGAGAGTGTGTCTGTTATGGATAGGTTGTTGGTTGGGTTTTTAGACCCCGTACTCTTAAAAAGAGTATAGGGGTGTATTAGGTTTGTCAGAAGCCAAATGTGCGTAACAGGCAGAAGGAAGGTTTTCCGACCCCATAAAGTATATATATTCTTGATCAGCATCAACAGCCGAGTCGATATAGCAGTGTCCGTCTGTCCGTCCGTCCGTCCGTCTGTATGAACACCTGGATCTTTTAAACTACAAGAGCTAAAACCACCAAATTTGTAATAAAAATTCAGTAACTTTTGCAAGCAGATTAAGTTTATTTCAAATCAGTGCCACGCCCCCTACCGCCCCCGCAATAAGCAAAAAACCAAAGACACCTCGAAAAAAATTGATGTTTTCCGCGAACATCTCCGAAACTATGGCACTTACGACCACCATTTTGGGTACGCAGGTTCCTAGGGACAGCATAAATGCAGTGCCATTAAAATTTTTTTGCTGCCACGCCCCCTTTTTTTTACAAAAAAAAAAAAAAAAATTTCATTTTCGATACCGTTTTTAAGGCATTTTTCCTCATCGTACAGTGTTGTAATTTAAGATTCGTTTAAAGACAAATCATATCAAACTACCCTGAAAGTTGCATAAAAATCCAACTATAAACAACTGAGCAATTAGGTAACAAAGTGTCCCTTGAAGCACATTGTCAATGCACGTAATTGAAAGAAAAGAGATAACTGTATGTTTATATGTACATTAGCAGCAGTAGTTTGCAAAGAGAGCGTGGTCCGGGTGGGCCACGCACTTGTATGTAAACATAAGACCTGCGGTTCGAACCCCGGCACAGACTCAGAAATTAAATATTTTTTTTTTTTCTTTCTTTTAATTTTTAATTTAGCACTATTATATCTTAATGAAATAATCTGAGCCGTCTCTCAAGGAGGTGGTGGTGCAATTAGTAGTGCTGCGGCGTGTTTTGCAAGTTGAGTATAATTTCGCAGGTTGAATTCCCGACAGTGAAATTTTCTAATATATTTTTTTAAATTTAAAAAAAAATGTAAATATGAAATATTAACTAGTGCAACAGGGTTGGGTTGTGGTTGATGTCGAGTGCATGGAGTGGCGCAACTAGTAGGGTTGCTGCATGTTCTGGAACCTGAGTCTGATAGCACGGGTTCGATTCCCATCAGTGACTTGATATAATTTTTTTTTTTTAAATTTAATTTTAAAACTTAAATTTGAAATTACAGTCGTATTTAAATATTAATTTCGAATACAAGGAGAGTACGGGGTCTTTTACAGTCGGCGCGCTCGATTGTAGCCTTTCTTACTTGTTTATACAGTGGATGTGTTTGATTGCCCCAGATTTTGTGGGAAGGGGTGTTCTGTTCTATTGTGGAAGTGAATTCAGTTGTAGCTTTAGTTTTAGATATTTAGAGTTCCCTCCGAAAAAGAGCGTTGGCTTTTTTGTAGTTGACTTGGTTGTCGGTATTATTGTTACGTTTGAAGGCTTTCCATGTGTATTGTTTTTTGGGTCTAAGTTCGATGAGAGTTTTATTCCACCACGGTGTATTTTTATTGAAACGGTTTGGTGAGGGTTGTGGTATGTTGTGGTGTGCAGATTGGATAATAATTTTACAGATGTTTGCAGTTTCTTTGTTTATATTTGGCCTAATTGGTATTTTCTCACTTATAGTGTGTGTTGTTTGTGTGAAGGTTAGCCAGTTGGCTTCTTTTATTTTAAAACAAGAAACAAAAGTACAGTCGAACACGCCCGACCGTTTCCCCATTTATCCATAAGAAACAAACAAAATTTTTTAATTTCGATGTCATTTTTAAGCCATTTCTTTTTAACGTACAATGTTGTAATTTAAGATTTGTTTAAAGACATATATTATATAACTACATTATTATATAAATGAATATAATCGAATTTGTTCCAAAGGAGTGGTGTGGTGCAGCTAGTAGGATTGTTGCATGTTACGGAACCTACATCTGAGGGCGCGTTTTCGAATCCCATCAGTAACTTGATTAAAATTTTTTTTTTTAATTTAATTTTTAAACTTAAATTTTAAATTACAGTCGTATTCAAATATTAATTTCGAATACAAGGAGAGTACGGGGTCTTTTACAGCTCGAATGTAGCCTTTCTTACTTTTTTTTTTATTAAAGTTGCTTAGTGACGTGGCTTGCATTCCACGGAGTAGTAGTCAGAGTAAGTAGTTTTGTGGGCTGATAATGTAGGTTGTGGTATCTGCTATAATTTATTATTATGTCTATTGTTAAATTTTATTTGGGGCGTCTAGGAGGTCGATATGCTTTTAACATTTTGTAAAAATTTGGTAATTAATAGGGATGGGTATAGGAAATGGTATATTGTAAGTGTGAGTTTCTTGGAGGCGAATAACTTATGTTGAGTGTTTGTTGATTATAATTAGAAGTTCGTTGTACTCGTACTCTTAAAAAGAGTATAGGGGTCTATTAGGTTTGTCAGAAGCCAAATGTGCGTAACAGGCAGAAGGAAGCTTTTTCGACCCTATAAAGTATATATATTCTTGATCAGCATCAACAGCCGAGTCGATATAGCAATGTCCGTCTGTCCGTCTGTTCGTCTGTCCGTCTGTCTGTCTGTCCGTCTGTATGAACACCTGGATCTTTTAAACTACAAGAGCTAGAGACACCAAATTTTTTAATGAAAGTCCGTCTATGATGTACGCAGATCAAGTTTATTTCAAATCGGCACCACGCCCCCCACCGCCCCCGCAATAAGCAAAAAACTAGACACACCTCGCAAAAAATTGATGTTTTCTGCGAATATCTTTGTAACTATAGCACTTAGGAACACCAATTCTGGTACGCAGGTTCCTAGAGACAACACAAATGCGACGTCATTCAAAATTTTGGTCTGCCACGCCCCCTCTTCCCACAAGAACTAAGCAAATTTTTCAAACTTACATGACGTTTTTAAAGCATTTGGTAATATAGTACGGTATTGTAGTTCAAAATTTGTTTAAAGACAAATTATATCAAACTAACCTGAAAGTTGCATAAAAATCCAACTATAAACAACTGAGCAATTAGACAACAAAGTAGCCCATGAAGCGCGTAATGAATGTAGTGGTGCAACTAGTAGGGCAGCATGATATGGAACTTGCGTCTTTAAGCGCGGGTTCAAATCACATCAGTGACTGATTTAAAATTTTTTTTTAAATTTGATTTTAAAACTTACATTTTAAATTACAGTCGTATTTAAATATTAATTTCGAATACAAGGAGAGTACGGGGTCTTTTACAGTCGGCGCGCTCGACTGTAGCCTTTCTTACTTGTTATTTTTGTTTTCGTGGACTTAAAGTTAGTAGAGAGTTGATTACCTTTGTCTTTGGTAAAGGTTCTAATTTTTAGATCGCCATTGTGATTTGATGTATAAGAGTTGTTTTCTGTGATTGGGTCAATATCCATTTTAGCTGATGTTGTTGGTGTATAATCTTGATGTTGGTGTGGAAGTGTTTCGTTTGGTTGTGGTGCGATTGGTGAATTGTTTTTTGAGGGGCTGGGCGTAGAGAGGGCTTCTTGCTGTTGTAGTGCAGTGGTTTGTGAGTGTGGGCGTTGAATTTGTGTGAGTGGGGTTGGTTGTGCGAGTGTACGAGCGTAGGTGTTTCTCAATTGTTGACCTTGTCTGCCGAGTGCAGTTTTGTGATCGACTTTTTCTATGGTTTTTATGGCAGTTAGTTCTTGTTGTTTGCAGAAGGTGGGACATTTGCGATCGAGTGGGGAATGTTGGCTATCGACTTCTGGGTTGTTTTTGCAGTTTAAACAATTTTTTGGGTTGTTGCATAGTTCCTAAACCGTTGTGTGTTTTTCTTGTGAGAAGTTTTTGTATGTTGTATTGCTTTTGCAGATGGAAGTAGGGTGTCCAAAACGTAGGCACTTTTTGCAGTGGAGTGGAAGTGGTATATAGGGTCGGATGCGGACTGTTTCATAGCCAATTTTTATCGTTTCAGGTAGTTTCGAAGGTTAATGTGATAAGTCCGGTTTCTATTAATGTATTGGAGGCGTCGGCCCCCTTGGCAAGTAGTATTTTGTTGTCTTTTCAATATTTTCCTTACTTCGATTACATTTTGTGACTTTAATTCCTGTAGAATTTCAGTTTCAGGTATGTTGCGTAATTCATTGCAATATATTACACCTTTGGTTGAGTTGAGTGTTTTCTGTTCTGTTGCCGTAATTTCCGTATTCAAAATTTTGGTAAGCTTGAGAAGTTTTAATGCTTGCAGTTTGTTGATTGTTTTGTAATTTTACATGAGTTATAATCTATTGTTTTTTTAATACCAAACGGTGAAATCTCTTTGAGAGAAACGTTGTCTTTTCGTTTCAAAACAATGTATTTGGGTTCGCCTAGTTTGCTGTTGTTGTAATTGCCAATTGGTCTGCTTATGTCCGGTGGTTCGTGCATGGTTGTTATTATAGGCTTAAGCCCGGGTATGCTGTTTGTAGCGTGTGTTTGTTTTTGGGTTTTTGCTAGTTTGCTTTGCGGTTGAAATTCGTTTGTTAAGATTTGCTGGTGAGCTTATTGTTTTGTTTGTGTAAACTGTGTTTTGGTGATCGGGTAATAGCACGTCTTATCTCCTCGGGGGTTGAAGTGGTAATTTCAACTGATTGTCTTTAAATCAGTTTAATTTTTTCTTTTGGTCGTACAACGATTTCTATAGGCATATCGTTACAAGGATACTTTCCGATATCCTACCAGCTGCGCCAATAACGTAGTTCGAAAGTCGCTAACAGATACAGATACAAATCTTAACTAACTTATGCTATGTTCTGGAGACGCTTAGCAAACCTCGGCTTTGAGCTTTTATTAATTGTACTTTAGACTTGTGGAGCTTTTGGCTCTTATGTAAATAAAGGGGATCTCGATCTTGATTCTAGGGAATTGTTTATGATATTTGATAAGTTCGTGGGAAGCCAGAATTGTTATTGTCATCATTTCATTATTTTATAATGTTTACTTTAAATCTGTGGGAGAGGAATGTGTAACATAAATGATAAGTGTGAGTTTATGCGTAGTGTATGAGTACATATGTGTCTACATATGTCACTATATATATATGTTTGACATGAGCTACGACTGCATAACCAAGTGAACATAATAGCTGCTCTCTTCCGCGGCCCTTAGTGTATATATATTTATATATATTCAGCACTATGTAGGTCCAGGCACTCAAGAGCTATCGTATTACGGCAAGTGCTTGAACTTAGTTTGGTATATATGAATATGTATTGTAGCCAAGTGCTACAATGTATTTGTAATAATGTTGATGCATTCCACTGAGTACAGTGAGCCTTTGATATATGTGAACATACTACAACTGACTCCATTATAGTGTGATGAAATGAAAATCCGTTTATGATGTACGCAAATCAAGTTTATCTCAAATTGTTGTCATACCCCTTGCAGCCCCGTAAAAGAGCAAAACACCAGACACACCTCAGTAAAAATCAATGTTTTTGGCGGACATCTCAGTAACTTTGGCACTAAGGAAAACCAATTTTGATACGCGGTTCCTGGAGACAGCACAAATGCAACATCATCAAAAATGTTGTGCTGCCACACCCACTTTTCCCACAATTAACAAAATAATTCACAACTTTGGGACCGTTTTTAAGGCGTTTGTTTAAATAGTACAGTTTTGTTATTTAACATTCGTTTGGAGGCAAATCATATCAAACTATTCTGAAAGTTGCATTAAAATCATACTATTAATAAGAGAGTTTTCACGTAGCAAAGTTTATGTTTATGTAAGTGCCAAATCTTTACATGCGTATAAGGGAGAGAAAAACAACAAGAATATCTTTGCACGTTTCTGTCTCGCTTGTACGCAGACGCTGACCATGCCGACCAATAGCATAGATACATACATATGTATATGTGCATTCATATAATTTTAAACGAATTTGTGTGTGCATTACATTTAATTTCAGATAAAGAGAACATTCTCAAAAGTGGAGTGTGGTGCAACTGGTAGAGTCGTGGTGTGTTCTTGAATTGCCGTCTGAGGCGCAGGTCATTGAAATTTTCATTTTTTCCTTTTTTAGTTCCATTTTAAAATTTTAATGTTTAAATTAAGGGGTTATATACAAAGTTAATGCAGTAAAGTAAGCTAACTTTGTGAATTTTTTAAAAATGTTTATGCAAAATTTTTTTAAAAGTGCAAAGAACAATAGTTTAGTAACATATGTAAAGAAATAAAAACAATTTTAATTTCAAAAAAATGTTGAAAACTGGCTGAGTTGAAGGTCATGCCCCGAGATACCTTTTTTTTATAGAGGTTTGCGGTGATCATTCTCCACGACGAACCGCTTAAATAAAATTAAAAAAGTAAAAAAATCATGCAAGATAAATGTACTCTGGTGTACTTGAACGAAGCCGATTAAAAAAAAAACGGAAAAACGGCTGTAACTTGAAAACTACTAGTCCGATCAAGATGAAATTTTGCACAGTTATTGTCAAATGTATATACTTTCAGAATATGCACAAAACAAAAGTGCATTTTAAGACGCCCAACTTTGTATATAACCCCTTAAGGGGTTCAACATTTTTTTTTTCTAGTATTCGTATTGAAAATCTCGTGTACTTGAACGATCGACTTTTTTGAAAAAGTATTTGAATTTTTTTCAAAATTTTGTTTTTTGAAAAATTTGACCCCAAAAAAGTCGATTTTTCATTTGAACCATTTTTTTTAGTAAAAAAAAACTTTTTTTTTTTAATCGGCTTCGTTCAAGTACACCAGAGTACATATATCTTGCATGATTTTTTTACTTTTTTAATTTTATTTAAGCGGTTCGTCGTGGAGAATGATCACCGCAAACCTCTATAAAAAAAAGGTGTCTGGGGGCATGACCTTTAACTCAGCCAGTTTTCAAAATTTTTTTGAAATTAAAATTGTTTTTATTTCTTTAAATATGTTACTAAACTATTGTTCTTTGCATTTTTTAAAAAAGATTGCATAAACATTTTTAAAAAATTCACAAAGTTAGCTTACTTTACTGCATCAACTTTGTATATAACCCCTTAAGTACAATCATATTTAAATATTAATTTTAAACCAATTACAAAACCAATTTTACAGTCGGCTCGCTCGACTGTAGCCTTTCTTTCATGTTTTTTTAGACCCCGTACTCTAAAAAATAGTATAGGGGTCTATTAGGTTTGTCAGAAGCGAAATGTGCGTAACAGGCAGAAGGAAGCTTTTCCGACCCTGTCTGTCCGTCCGTTCGTCCGTCCGTATGAACACCTGGATCTCAGAGACTACAAGAGCTAGAGACACCAAATTTGTAATAAAAGTTTCGTAACTTTCTCGAGCAGATCAAGTTTACTTCAAATCGGTGCCACGCCACCCACCGCATCCGCAATAAGCAAATAACCACAGATAACTTTGAAAAAATTTGCGTTATTCGTGAATATCTCTGTAAATATGGCACTTAGGACCACCAATTTGGGTACGCAGGTTCCTAGAGACAGCATAAATGCAGTGCGCTGCCACGCCCCATTTTTCCATAAGAAACAAACAAAATTTTTTAATTTCGATGTCATTTTTAAGCCATTTCTTTTTAACGTACAATGTTGTAATTTAAAATTTGTTTAAAGACATATATTATATAACTAAATTATTATATAAATGAATATAATCGAATTTGTTCCAAAGGAGTGGTGTGGTGCAGCTAGTAGGATTGTTGCATGTTACGGAACCTACATCTGAGGGCGCGTTTTCGAATCCCATCAGTAACTTGATTAAAATTTTTTTTTTTAATTTAATTTTTAAACTTAATTTCGAATACAAGGAGAGTACGGGGTCTTTTACAGCTCGAATGTAGCCTTTCTTACTTGTTTTTATTAAAGTTGCTTAGTAACGTGTCTGTGATTATTTGGCTTGCATTCCACGGAGTAGTAGTCAGAGTAAGTAGTTTTGTGGGCTGAAAATGTAGGTTGTGGTATCTGCTATAATTTATTATTATGTCTATTGTTAAATTTTGTTGGGGGCGTCTAGGAGGTCGATATGCTTTTAGCATTTTGTGTAGTGGGGAATTTTTTGCTGTAAACAGGGTTTTTACGAGGGTGACTGTTAGCAGTTCGCTTCTGTCTTTTAATGGGGAGATTCGTGCTTCGTATAGAATGATTTTGGAGCATGTAGTTTTTATTGTCCCGAGTGCGATTCTGAGGCCTGTGTTAATTTTGAATTTTATAGGTCGCAAAGTTGTTTTTGGGCAGTTTCCATAGATGGGAAGGCCGTAGTCAGCCTTTGAGTTGAGTATTGCTTTGGCGACGTTTATAAGTGTGGATGTGTTACAATTGAATTTTGGGCTTGCGGGACATGTGTTTATTTTATCTGTGTTTGTTGTTAAAGTGAAGTCCTAGTATTTTTGGTGATGTGATATTCTGGATTTGTATGCTTCCTGTTGATAATGTGCATTTGGATAGCTTGGCACCTGAATATTCGGCCCAATTAAGTATGGTTCTGAAGATTGTATTTAGGTTTCCTATTTTTTAGTTTAAGTATTATGTTGAAGTCGTCTGCGAAGGTGCTTAGGCTGATATTTGTGTGTTGGGTGAGCTTGCTATGAGTATGCTATTACAAATAGGATCACCGAGAAGGCCAGCCCTGGCGGATCCCGTTTATTATGTAGATTAATATTTTAGGTTCCGATTTCCATTCTGTGAATTGGTCGAGTAATCAGTGTAGTCCGATTCTGTCAAAAGCTTTTGCAAAGTCTCAATGGCTCTTTTTAGTAGATGGATCAACAGTAGACTGTCTATAGCAGATTTTCCCTTCTTGAAATCTGTTTGACTGTTATGGATTATTTTGTCCTTAGAAACAAACCACCACAGTCGCTTTGCTATTATTTTGTCTTCGACTTTTGATAAGCACGAGTTCAAGGATAGAAGTCAATAGGAATTTAGTGCGGTTTTGTCTGTGTTGGATTTTGAGATAGGACTATAATACTATTCTTGTAAACTTGGGAGAATTAGTACTGTTTAGTATAGAGTTTAGAAGGTTGTTTATACGACATTTTGTTTGCCTTTCGAAATTTTTTTTATTTGTAGATTTGATAGATTAATTGGGAACAGTCGTATTTCGTGTTCGTCAAATAGCTTTCCATTCTCGAATCAATCTTATCCTAATACATTTTGGTTGCTATAGCCAAAATCGGGCAGCTCCGCTTCCAGTGACGCCGGCAGAGGAGCGGTCTGCTTATGTATAATTGTTAGCATATAAATATATACCGTATATATCGTAGTGCATGTTGAACATGCCTACGCAGCACTATGTTGGTCCAGGCACTCAAGAGCGATCGTATTACCGCAAGTGCTTGAACTTGTTTTGGTATATATGAATATGTATTGTAGCCAAGTGCTACAATGTATTTGTAATAATGTTGATGCATTCCACTAAGTACAGTGAGCATTTGATATATGTGAACATACTACAACTGACTCCATTATGGTGTGATGGAAACCTGCCGCATTGACACTCTCATGACCTTCGCCATTGTGGAGGCTCTCTTGTTCTGCGTGCGTGGCGTCTTCTTCATCTCCGGATTCCTCATACCACTCGCGCTCCGGGTGCTCGTCCTCCGACTCCTCCGGGTCAGACCACAGGTCGTCTTGTCGGTGGGCGTAAAATGGCCGGCCTAGGCATAGGAGTGGTTCCGTGATGTCGCTGCTGATGACAAAAAATTCAATGTCCATCGTGGGTTATCTATGGATGTCATTTTAAAAGGAAAACAAGAGATGTTTTATTACTATATCTACTCTATCTATTTTCTTCCTTCCAGTGCAAATATCGGGGCAAACTATGACTCGCGTTACATTCTAATTACACGTTTTTACTTAATCTACTTTCGGTTTCATTTGAGGTCCGCCCTCTTGTTCCCCCTTCACCAAGGGTAGCTCGCAGCCTGCAGGGGAGTCTAAGCTTTCGTCATCGTCTTCTGGATGCTAAAAATAAGGTTTGAGAGCTGTAATGTTACCCACCCGCTGCTTGCGTTCACCTTCACGAGTGAGATACTTGTTCTTGATGGTGTAAAGTCATCTCTATGGAGTGGAATGCCGTTTCAACGTTTCAATTTCCTTATAAAGATCCAGAAGCCTCTGAGTAATCACATCATTGGTGGTTTGTAGAGGGTCAGCTGCTTACACTGTAGCTTGCTAAGTTTCCGGTACTGATTCAGGCCAGAACAAAACGTTCTCCAAAAATTGCTTAGGACTTCCTAAAAGTGGCCATGTGTTCACTTTGTGAGACATTATACTCGTCAAAGATTAGTTTTATCTTGTTCTCTTTGTGTTGAGATTTCAGACTTCCACCAGGGATTTCAGAACCACTTTATCAGATTTGACTATCGATAAGAGTTTTTGGTGGGTTCTAGGAGAGTCTTGTGTACTATCGAGAGTGATTTCTTAATGTAGCTCACTGACTTGATATCACCTGGTTGTCCAAGTTCCGCAGGCACTAGATTCCTAAATTTTGCCCAGTCGGTATTCAAGGGGTTGGAGAAAAAGTTAATTTAGGAGTGTAATCGGAGCTACAGTCGAACTAAAAGTACTTGTAATTAGAGAGTTAGGATCTTAATAACACGCAGTTTGTCGGGTGGTGCTGGCGGACCGTGTGCTATGTAGCATGATGCACACCTTTCAGATTACTAGTGACACCACATTCAGGTCCCCAGGCCTATAAATGTACATAAAACAAACATATACGGTTATCTATTCGAGTACAGCGATTCTTGTTTTGCTTATCGTCAAAAGGTATAACGCATTGTAGTTATTGCAGTGGTTACAAGCCAATATTTCTAGATGAAGACCTCATCGCCAGGCTCTGAGTATAGGGCCAAAAGAATCCGTCAATGACAACTTGCTCTTGCGCAAGTTGATTATCGTTCGGGATCACTACGTCACCTGCTGAAAAGACTATCACTCGAGACTATCTCCATGCATTGATTAGCTTCACTGACAGTTTCTATTTTCATATCGCTTTCCGCCTTATTCTAACAATTACTTGACGATGCTCTTATCTACGGCAGTTGGGCGAAGTCGCAGGAGCTTTTTTCGATTAATTGCAAGCCTTAGGCCAGCTTGGCAGACAAGTCCGCCGTCGCCTAGAGACCATGTGGCCCACTACCTCTGATTTTTTCTTTTTTTTTTTTTTTGATTGACATTGTGTTCCCAAGAATCGAATCGTCTTTTTTTTATTTTGATACCATGGCCCATTCGCCCAAAATGGGAAAAAAAAAAACTAGACACCTCTGAAAAAATAGATGTTTAAAGCGAATATCTCAGTAGCTATGACACTTAGAAATACCAATTGTCGTACGCATATTAATAGCGATTGTTTAAATGCATTGTCGATGGTAAATAAAATACTTTAAAAACTTCAATGACGTTTTAAAGCATTTGTTATTATTTGAGATATGCGCTTAAAACATTTATTTTTTTCGAGGTGTGTCTAGTTTTCAGCGGTGGGCGATGTGTCAAGAACCCTGGGTACCGATATTGGTATTTCTAAGTGCCATATTTACTGAGATATTCGTCGAAAACTGGGATTTTTTTATTGACTGACTAAAAATGGAGTTGATACTGGCTAAATTCAAACTAGTGGCTCTTATTTCCATCTCTGAAATTAGTGTGTTTATACGGACAGACAGACGGACATGGCTATATCGAGCAGAGAGTATAAAATGTCCACTTGGTATTACGGTTTCGGCACATCGTAAGAACACATTGTGTAGAGGCAAACCGAAAAAGCGAACAAGAGAAAACTTTTATGATAGACAGAAATACGGAGAACATTGCCTACAAAATAGTGAACAACATTTTGAATAATACTAATTTTTGTCGATCTCTTTTATCGTGAACGATATTCAGAATAAACATAAAATTGTAAAAACAGGCAGGTTTTCTATTTAACCGTAATGTTGATGGCAACTGTTGATCAAACGATGGCAACTTTTGCTGTTGTTGCTGCTACGGTGGTGTAGAGGTGTTGGGTTTTGAAATAAATCGCGCTACTGTGTTTGATAATTTTCAACTATATTTATTATTTTATGCACATGAGTACAGTGAGCGGGGTAAAAATATACTTTTAGAATAACTTAAAAAACGATGGCGATGGAATTCGCGATTCATTTAAATGAAGATTTACACTGTAATGCCAGTCACTCGATTCGGTGTGACTGTCTTCGCTGAAGGTTGAAATGCACCTCCACACTCAACCTGTTCACCCCGTAACGTGACTATACCTCGATAGAAGTTGCAATCGCCACACTGGGCATACTTTGGATAGGAAATGGTAGCATTCTGGAGTGTCTAGATGCTGCAGGAGCCGGAAATTACCCATCCAAATAGCGTGCTCTGAGCGGCGGGAATACCGTTGTGTCCAGGTACACACCGCTGTTGGATGACCTCAGGATAGAGGCCGGATCCCAGCACCATCGATGTATAGCCAGCACCAAGTTTGCAAACTTGCTTCGAACTGCTTCCGACACCTCGCGGATAGGTGTGCGCGCTCGCAAATCGGAAATTTCAGAACGTTGAGCTGTTTATACGGATCTCCGGGGCACACGCAGTCAGCAGCCACGGGTGTCGAAGGGCTTCGACCCGTTGACAATCCGGATTTCTGCGGTCAGCATCAGTGTGGTGGTCCGGGACTGTAGGAGGGACGTGAGTGTGGGGTCTGAGTTGGAATCGGGACAGCCGGGCGATTGAAGGAATGAATTGCCGCTTTGGCGAGCTGTTTCGCGGTTGTTCGCTGCGTCGAGTTGCCGACCGGCGTTTTAAGCTTGATCCGCCATGTGGAGGATGGTGTGATGCTGTTGCCCACACCGACGGCATCCTTCTATGCTCTGACACGCCCCCGTAGAGTGCCAGACAGTTGGGGCAGTACCTGTTGACTGGGGGTAGCCTCTTCTCGGCGCGCAGGTTCAGGATCCGCCTGCACTGGCGAAGCGCATATGAGTCGAGGAGCCATGCTGTATAGAAAATAAAGGCCTGGAACATAAAAGCGGAAATCATTAGTTGGAAAGGAGACAATGGATGAGAGGACACTTAGACGCGGACACGTAGAAACAAGGTGGGAGTTACTGGGTCGACGCGACGGGATCGATCTCATCCTGCAACAGGATGAGCTTGGCTACGGGTCGTTAGATGGATCTACGCGAAGTCTGAACGTCGATGACGGCCTTTAATCGTTGTCACCTGTTGATCACAAAAATAGGCTCGACGAGGATCTCAGGCTCAACAATGGGTCCTTACTCAAAGGGAAAATGGGCCGAGAGTTTAGGAGTGCTTCGATTTGGTAAAGGAGGGTGGACAGTTCCTCGAACGTGTACTTCACGGTCACCGTGGACTTGCAGAATAAGGTCTGAAAATTCATCACCCGGTCTCCCATAATCCACCCATATGGGGTGCGCTGTGTAAAATGAAGTGCTACTCAAGGATGGGCTGGCGGAAGGAGTCTACGATGCATTGTTTCGTAGCCGCCTTGGATGCTTCAACAAAGGCTTTGTTGTTGTCAGAGTATATGCGTTGGGGACACTGGTGATGAGACAGGCTTGCGACAGTGTGCGAGTGAAATGGGCGTTGTAAGAGAGAAGAATTGGGTGACGCTCGTCGTAGCTGAAGGACTCAGTTGCTTGTAGTCGACCGCAGGAACGCAGGACGCTCTGCTTATCCAGAAATGGATTTAAATTAAAAAGAGTGCTTGATGTCGGAATGGCCCTCTTTTCGACTAGTGCTCGGGTTTCCAGATTTCCATACATTTGCCGCTGAACGAGACGCACAAGAACCCGTTCTGCAGTAAGAAACTCGTCGTTGGTGAGTTGCAGAGTGTCAGGCGTGGAAACGGAGGCAGAAGCAGTGACCCGCAGCGCTCTACCGTATTCTGAGAAACGTCTACTGAAATCGCCCGTGGAGGCGAGCAATGCTGTATGGCAATGAACACGCAGCTCAAGTTCAGTATCTGGAACATCCTCCAGAGAAGCCGACCAGAGTTTAGATGCTTGCAGGAGCCATTCCGGCCCGTACCAAAATAGTCTGCTAACTGCTACATCTGTATCGGAAACGTCGCGACTCGGGAGATACGTTCGATTGTCTTCCGACCGAACATGGGACCAGTTGTGGACGCAGGCGCTCTTGGATATGCTGGAGGCTCGGTTGGCAACGAATGTGAACCAGCTGAACGAGAGCTTGTTAAGCCACGTTAACACTATGGTACAATTCGTCCAGAAATTGGAAGATGAATGTTGGATTGGACGCTCAGGAATTACGGTCCCGTACGCATCGGCGAGCAAGACCGCACCGCAAAGATGGACACTCACATGGTCTGGATGACGGAACCGCACATACAGGCATGCTCCATAGGCCTTTTGTGACGCATCGAAAAAACCATTAAGAACCCAGTCTAATAGGGAGTAAGTTTCTAGACATTTAAGGATGCGTAGCCGGCTGAGACCCGAGGAGTCTTGAAGGAATTCATTCCACTGATGCAGAAGAGGTAGAGTAAGTGCGTCATCCCATCCGAGTTCCTTTAGCCAAATTTGTTGCAGAAATATTTTTGCCCTAATGACAAGGGCGCCAGGCAGCCAGCGAGATCGAATAGCTTCATTATGTGGAATAGTACATCCCTCTTGGAGACGGAAGTCTTTAGCAGAGGGTCCACAATGGAGAAAAAAAAAGAATTTAGGCGGATACCTGTAGTGGAAGCACTTGAGGCGTTGGTGCTTTCAGGTTTCAAGACAGCGTGATGAGGGTGGCAAAAATCATGGCAGTCGTAGGCTGGAGTTACCCTGCCTAATTTGGCGTTTTCCTGGATCACCTCATCATACTGGGCTTTTTAGGAAGAATTCTTCGCGCTTCATTCCTCAGGAATTGGGCAAAGGCGATAGGTCTGGAGGGGTCCAAATTGACACCGTTCGGATCTTTAAGGGGTAGGGAGACAAAATAGCGACCATCCTTCCTTCGCCTGGTAGTTTCTCGGGAAATCGGCTCACAGATCACATCTGTTTCCTTTTCAGGCTTGGTTGGAAAATCTTCCACCTCCCAAAACTTGGTGATAAGCTCATTAAGTTTTGTCTCGGGCGCGACTCCCGTGTGACCCGAGAATGCTTTACGAGCAGCCTTAAAGGGATCGGTGGACATTATCTACCAAAACGTAGGAGAAAGAATATTCCCGGTTCAAACAAACATCAACGAAACGACAGGAAGTGGACTGTTTTTCTAGTTGAGTGCGTATAAATTTTAGCTTATATATAAGGATTTTTTTTTTTTTAAATGTAAATTATACTTAGTAAATATTTAGTCTAAGAAAATATTTAAAAGTACAATTATAAGAAAACACGACTAGATATTAAGTATTTTATTATATTGTCGTAATTGTTTTTGTATATCACTTGAATCTCCTTCCTGATTTTTCAAAATATGATCGGGAGATTCAAGTAGCGCAACAACTTCATTCGGAATATTCATGTTTTTACTTAATTTTTGGCGTTCATTTAGGCAGAGGCTTGATATTAGAGGATCCGACGAGTCTAATGCTCTGTTGAAAACATCGGTTAAGTTATCCAATCTACTGCATTTTCTTGCATGAGATCTTCTGTCATTCTTGTACATTTTATTTCTGGCCGCAGATGCGTTCTTTCCAAGAACTCCGACAATAAATATGCATTTATTAATTATTTGGTGTCCGTGTACCAATACTTTGTGTACTGTCGGTGACATTGGGTACCAATCATACAATTTCATGTAAAGCTCGAAAGTGTGGGCGCAGAAGTCTTTGAATTTTTCCACATTTATTTTAAATTGCGTAACTTTACAAGCTCTTTGTCCATATCTTTGACGTGCCACTTTTTTATATGAATTCTATAGGATACATTTAAAACAAATTCAAAAAATCTAATCCACGCGTGAAGTGGGCTAATTCCATATTGTAAATTCTCGCTTTTTACATTAAATATTGACGAATTAATATTTTTTGTATGCAATAATTGAGTCGGCTTGGCTCCACACAAAGAACAGGACTGGCATGAGTTGGTGCCTGTCAAAATGTTTAAGACTTTCCCATCAATAAGCGTGCAATGCATATCATATTTGGTATGCACTATTTTTTGTTTTTGTCAATATATACAAATGATCTTCAAGATTTGTAATCTGATTGACCAAATTGGATTTTTCATTAAGAATAAGGTCCGAGCTTTCCTTGGCAAATTCCAGTTTCAATGGCCGACAGAATCTAACAGACTGGGGTGTCCTATTAATCCATATTACTCGTTCCAATTCATCAATGAGTTTCAACGGAATGATTGTTGTTACAAACAAAGAATGGTCTAGAGAAGTAGGTTCATCAAATTGAACTTTTTGTTTGTAGCAGCTTTGACCTATTGAACCATCAAATCCATAGCTAACTATTTATTTACAATACGATATGTCCGATAGTCTCGAGAACCTCCTCTTGCATAGTAAAAATACGGTCCAAAAATACGGATTCCGGATGGTCTGCATTTTAGCTTGGCTTTCGCAACTTCTAGATACGGAGGATAAATATCAGATTCATGCTGTTTATTCATGTATTGCTGTTTCGTCAACCCATTTTTTATGAGGAACGCCAACGCTCTTTCCGGGCTTATTGGGTTCAGCGGATTTGCTTCAAGTTTTTTCTAACATCGCTAATGTTAGGTCCTTTATCACCCGTACTTTTATTTAATAACATCTTTTTCATTCGATTTTCTTGCCGAAATCGAAGCAGCGTGTATTAAGAGTGGAGTTTCGTAATTTTCCTTTGACGCGAGCTCTGATGCTAACTTTCTTTTTAAATGACATCCTACTTTTTCATAATTTAAACATTTACGTCCAGCTTTATTTGGAGACGTCTCGTGCTCTCCAAACGTAATTACAACATTGCCATCAAGCCAAGTAGAATGTTTAACTTTAAATCGATCTAACATTCGATTGCATTTCAACAAACACTTTTTTAAGTAGTGAATAAATTCCCCGACTTCTTTTTGGATAATGTTTTCAAGATCTTCGTTCACATTGTTGTTAAAAGATTCGACAATAAACGATATTACAGTGTCTTCTTGGCGGTTGTTGCAGCTCCAAATTTTCAGCAGCACTGAGCGTCTAAATGAAAGCGCAACTACAACATGTCAATTTTCGGGAAAAGGGGCAAAAACGGGCAAAAGTTATTAATTGGACCTTATAGTATAAGGTTTAGTGAATCACCCTTAAGTAAAAATGCCGAGGCCTAGTGAGGACTGCTAAAGTAATACTCCACAGAACACAAAAATATTTGGTAGGGTTAAGCTAAAAATACGAATGAACAACACATTGCACAGTTACACAAAAACACAAAAGTATACAAAATCACTACGGACACTTATTATACATACCTTTATTAACTTTTTCCATATTAACTTTTAATTTAAGCGATTAACAAACAAATTTAATACAGCTGAAAAGTTGCGATCTATTTGGCGCGCTTTTTCACTTTGCAATGAAACTCTAAATCAGCTGACTTTGTAAAATTATCAAATAATAGGGGTAGTCAACAAAAATTTAAAAAAAATATTTTGATTCTATCTAATGAATTTAGAATTGGAAAAAAATATTTGTTTGGCGATTTGAGACAACAAAACAATTTTTCTCATAGTGAACTGTAATGCAAGTCACTCGATTCGGTGTGACCGCCTTCGCTGAAGGTGGAAATCCACCCCCACACTCAACCTATTCACCCTGTAGCACAAGTTTCCAAAATTTTACCCAGTCAGTATTCCTAAAGTTGGAGAAAAGTGTTAGTTTAGGAGTGTAATCGGAGTTACATTCGAATAAAAAGTACTTGTAATTAGAGAATAAGAATCTAAAAAAGACCCAGTTAGTCGGGTGGTGCTGGCAGATCGTGTGCCATGTAGCATGATGCAGCCAGGATGCACACCTTTCAGATTTCTAGTGACACCACATTCATGTCGGCTGGGCTGTAATTGTACATAAAACAAACCTATACGGCTTTCTATTCGAGTACAGCGATTCTTGTTTTGCTTATCGTCAAAAGGTAAAACGCATTGTAGTTATTGCAGTGGTTCCAAGCCATTATTTCCGGATTAAGACCACATCGCCAGGCCCTGAGTATAGGGCCAAAAGAATCCGTCAATGACAACTTGCTCTTGCGCAAGTTGATTATCGTTCGCTCTCTTCCTCTGTTTTTTTTTATACTCTCTGCAAGAGTATGTAACAGGCAGATGGTGGCGTGGCAGGCCCCATAAAGTATATATATTCTTGATCAGCGTCACAACCGAGTCGATATAGCCACGTCTATCCGTATGAGCACACGGATTTCAGAGATGGTAAGAGCTACAAGTTCGAATTTGGTCTCTATCGACTCGATATTTAGTCAGTCAATACAAGAACTCGGCCACCATGAGCAAAAAACTAGACATACCTCGGAAAAAAATCTATGTTCTCGGCGAATATATCAGTAACTATGGTACTAAGAAATACCAATTTTGGTACACGTGTTCCTAGAGACCGCATAAATGCAATGACATCAAAAGTTTTGGGCTGCCACGCCCTCTTTTTCCGCAAGAAATAATAGAAAATTTCAAACTTGCATGCCGTTTTTACAGCATTTATTCTTATTGTACAGTGTTGTTATTTATGATTCGTTTGAAGACGTATCATGTCAAACTCACCTGAAAGTTTTGTAAGAATCCGACCATAAACAAGAAAGAAATGAAGCAACAAAGATTTTATTCGAGAGCAATGAGTGCGAGAGAGACAGCGCTAGTCGTGCCGACCAATAGTATTCATACACAAATATGTATGTGCATACATTTAACGTTAAACGAATTTGTATGTACATACAGACAAACACATATATGTTCGATTATGCTTAGCTTTTTTTTTGTTTTAACGTGTTCTAATACAAGAACTATTTATTGTAATATCCGGATACCGATTTAAGCATTATAATTAGGAATAAAAGCAGAGAGTATTATACGGTCGGGCGTGTTCGACTGTACTTTTCTTTCTTGTTTATTTTGATACCACGGCCCAATCGCCCATAATGAGAAAAAAACTAGACACCTCGGAAATAGATGTTTAAAGCGAATATCTCAGAAACTATGACACTCAGAAAAACCAATTTTGGTAGGCATGTTCGTATTGATTGCTTAAATGCATTGTCAATCGTATATTAAATAATTTAATAACTTCAATCACGTTCTAAAGCATTTCTTCTTATGTGAGATATACGCTTAAAACATTTATTTTTTTCAAAGTGTGTCTAGTTTTTAGCTTAATGTGGGCGGTGTGTCAAGGAACCTGGGTACCGATATTGGTATTTCTAAGTGTCATATTTACTGAGATATTCGCAAAAAACTGCGATTTTTTGAGTTGTGGCTAGTTTTTGGCTCATTGTGGGCGAATAGGGCATGCCATAAAAAAAAAATTATTTTTTTGTTGACTGACTAAACATTGAGTTGATACTGGCTGAATTCAAACTAGTGGCTCTCATCTCCATCTCTGAAATTAGTGTGTTCATACGGACAGACAGACGGACATAGCTATATCGAGCAGAGAGTATAAAATGTCCACTTGGTATTACGGTTTCGGCACATCGTAAGAACACATTGTGTAGAGGCAAACCGAAAAAGCGAACAAGAGAAAACTTTTATGATAGACAGAAATACGGAGAACATTGCCTACAAAATAGTGAACAACATTTTGAATAATACTAATTTTCGTCGATTTGTTTTATCGTGAATAATATTCAGAATAAACATAAAATAGTGAAAACAGGCAGGGTTTCTTTTTAACCGAATTGTTATTGCTCCGTTGGTGCTGCCAGAGTCGATACTTCTGCTTCATTTGCTGGCAATTGTTGATCAAACGATAATGGTTGTCCAAATTGACTGTGAATCCTTTGCAACGCATTTACAATGGCAATATCTTGCTTGATATCAAGATCACAATCGTAGAGACCACTTAGAGAATCCAGACTTAACATGCGGGAACTGGCTCGACTAGACACTGAGGTGTCATCTACATCAGGTGCATTATAAAGAGAGTTGACATCCGATAAGGCGCCCTCTGTCAGACACGCCTCGTTTAGCAACGATATATTTTCCAGATCAGGCTCATCGCTTATATATCCGGTCGATTCGGCATCACCTATAAACCAATTTTAATTAAAGACAAAAATATTGTGTGTTAAAATTGTTTGTAAATTTACCTGTGGCGTCTCCGTGAACATCGTCGTCAGACCACTCCGATTGACTCTCCAACGGATTAGAGTCCATAGAATGATGGTTGCGCAACGCGCCATACTTTAACGCATCATTTATAACGTTTCCATCCAAACAAATACTGACAGCAGTAAGCGTTGCCGTATCCCTTTGCAGTTTTGTTTCCATTTGTTGATGCGTCTGCTTCAGCTCAGTTTTATGTGTCTGATAGTGTTTGACATTTATCTCGCTTTGTAAAAGACGTATTTGATGTACTTCATTACTAGACCCATCGTTCTCAAGCTCTTTTTTGGCCATGTTTTTCCCTGAATTACACTCATTTCGATCTGCGCAGTCATTGATATCCTTTGGTTGTTGGAATTTATGATGATTCTGATGCAACTGGGGCTCGGACATTCCATCGTCTAATTTGTTATAGGTGTGTAAAAAATCTTTTAAATGCGGACGTAGGCGCTGAGTTTGCTGCTGTTGTTGTTGCACCGTGTTAATTTGTAACTCTTTAACTTGGCTAAGATTCTCGTGAAAAATTTCACAAGATTTCGTGTCCAATATTTGCCTTAAAATTAAAAAAAAATAAAGAAAAAATTTTAAAATTAACAAAAATATTTATTAGAGTAACCTTATATTTATCTATGATTGTACTACAAAATCAATTGAACTAATCCGTTATTTTTTTGTCAGGTTCATCAACATTGGTCAAGAAAACTGAGAAATTTCATTTGCTCTGGCTACTCTCTGTTTTTTTTTTTGCAAACGCTGAAAAAAAACACGAAGAATCAGAGTGATTCATATTTAACAAGAAAAAAAGGTTATCTTCGGCTTGCCGAAGATTAAATACCCTTGCAGACACGCATATTTTATTTTAATCACTAATTGTTCCAACAGTAGCTATATGATATAGTTGTCCGATTTGAATGAAATTTTGTGAGCATATAGGGAATGATAATAAATGCACATTGTCCGAATTTGGTTAAAATCGATCAATTGACATAGAAAATTTTCATACTAAGTATTTCAACCGATTGTTCCTATGGAAGCTATATGATATAGTAGTCCGATTTGAATGAAATTTGGTCAACACATTGGGAATGATACCAAATGCATATTGCGTGAGTTTGGATGAAATCGCTCAATAGACATAGAAATTTTCATACTAAGCATTTCAACCGATTGTTCCTATGGCAGCTATATGATATAGTGGTCCGATCTGGATAAAATTTGGTTAGCTGATGGAAAATGGTAAAGAATGCATATTGCGAGAATTTGGTTCAAATTGTTCAAGAGACACTGAAAATTTTCATACTAAGCATTTTCAGCATTTTTAACCGATTGTTCCTATGACAGCTATATGATATAGTGGTCCGATCTGGATGAAATTTGGTTTGCACGTGGGATTTAGTACTTTATGCATATAGGATGAATTTGGTGGAGCTAGCTCAAAAAAAAATTTTTTTTGAACCGATTGTTCCTATGGGAGCTATATGATATAGTGATCCGATTTTAACATATGTACTGCGTGCAGAGAGAATACACATGTGTACCAAGTTTCATCACGATAGCTTTAAAACTGAGAGACTAGTTCGCATAGAAACAGACCGACAGACGGACAGACGGACATGGCTATATCGACTCGGCTGATGATGCTGATCAAGAATATATATACTTTATGGGGTCTGCTACGCCTCCTTCAATGCGTTACAAACATCGTGACAAAAACAATATACCCTCTGCAAGGGTATAAAAAGAAAGAAAGATACAGTCGAGCACAGCTAACAGTGTAATACTCTCTGCTTTTACTATAATAATATAATTATAATTATAATATTTAAATCGGTATCCAGGTATTACAATTGTTAGCATTTGTGTTAGAACACGTTGAAACAATCAAAAACAAAGTTTAATCAAAACAAATCTGTTTGTCTGTGTGCACGCACAAATTCGTTTATGAATGAACATACATATAGGTGTATGTATACTATTGGTCGGCACGGCCAGCGTCTGCGGGCAGCGCTGCCGTCGCACATGCAGCACAAACATGTGCTTGTATGTTTCTGTCTCGCTTGCACTCACCCATTGACATCGCGCTCATATGAAAACTATGATACGTGTGTTCTGCTTTGTTATCCGATTACAGAATTTTATGCAACGTTCAGGAATGTTTGATATGATTTGTCTTCAAACGAATATTGAATTACAATACTGTTTGATAAAGATAAATATCTTAAAAACACCAGTTTTGTATTTCTTACGGAAAAAGGAAGCGTAGCAGTCCAAATTTTTTAATGACATTGCACTTATGCTGTCTTAAATCTGAAATCTTTGCGTTTATACGGACATATGGGGTCTGCACGCCTCCTTCTGTCTGTTACATTCTTTGCACAAACCCAATATACTCTGCAGAGAGTATAAAAAAAATCTGTTTTTTTTCATCGCTGAGAAGCAGTGCCTGGCTTTAAAGGTTTCCTGTTAAATGCATTTTAATTTATTAAAATAGCTTTGTTGGTTCAAAGGATATAATCTTTCCCACACTTTTTGGTCCGCTGTTCCACTGTGGCACGTGAAAAATTTTGAAGTAAACTTGACTTTCCTGACTTAGAGGCTTTCATTTCAAATTTGGTTGCTGTAGCTCTTATTGTCTCGAAGACCCGGGTATTCATACGGCCAGAGTGTTGGACGGACGGACAAACAGACGGACATAGCTATATTGTCTCGGCTGTTGATGATAAAGAATAATATATGCTTAATGGGGTCGGAAATGCTTCCATCTCCCTGTAATGTAGATTTCGCATCTGACAAACTTAATAGACGCTTCATTCTTTTTCAGAGCACGGGGTCTAAAAAGTAATACGAAAGCCGAGCCGATGTAAAAGACCACGTACACGTATCTTCCCTTTTTTATACAAATTTCGACCGCTGCTGCCAATATAAAATATAAATTCTTAAAACACAAATATTGTGTGATTTTGATTGAGATAGCTTGAAGAAAACAATGTTCATTAATATTATTCATTAGTTTACGACGTTAGTTAAAAGCATAGCTCGCAAATAACAATTGAGTGTTTTGCGACGTCTTCAAAAAAGTCTCTTTACTGAGTGTACGAAAGAAATACTCGCGAGCAGCTTATTGATCAACTCTTCGCTTATCTCACTCGCGCTCGGATGACAATCGTTTTCCTCGTTTCTTTTTCGTCTCAGTTAGACCGCGAGTATTTGCTTGAGTGAAATGAAGCAAAACGTCTTTGAGCGGGTGATGCTTATTAAATTGTGACGCAATAACATTTCGTTGCGTTCTACTGCGTAAATGAATGAGATCTATGGTGACATTGAAGCCTTCGATGTAATGTTTGGTCGCTTGCCATTAAATGCAAATATTTTAGATTTTTTTTATGAAGTGAGGCTTAAATTGCCAAATTTAACTGCGCTCGCACAATTAGTGCTTGCTACACCACCAACGCAAGTGTCAGTGGAACGGGCATTTTCAGCCCTGCATTTCATACATAGTGAACGTCGGAGTTCAATAGGAGCAGAAAATTTAAACTCTCTATTAGTAATTAAGGGGGGGGGTAAGGGATAAAAATCAATTTTTTTTTCATATTATTGTAGTAGAACACTTCAAAAATACCGTGTTAAAATTTTAAGTCAATCCGAGCAATACTTTTCAAGATATAGAGTATAAAGCCGAGCCGCCTCAGTTGCGCACGTAGTCCGTTACAAACTTTAAACACGGTTTTCTCGAAACTTTTTTTTGAAAGTGCATAGGCATTGGCATTTGAAAACTACTCAACCGATCCTTTTGAAATTTTGTACACATATTCTACATATAAAAACCCTCGCCCAACGTTTTTTTTCGCCATTTTTTTTTTATATTAAGGTGGTTTTACACCTACAAAATAGCGGAATTTGTTTAAAAAATGTCACTTTTTACTTCAAACGACTACCAAATGGCTGAAAATGAAAATAAATCGTTAAACTAAACGTTGGGGGGAAGTTTATTTCATACTTTAACTTTATTCGATTTTTTTGATTTCGGAAAGTGCAACTCTATCAAAAATTGATTCGACTCAATATGCAGCAGGGGGATGACGTTTACACCTATATGAATTCTTTTGTGGAGACAATAGAAAAATTGGCGGAATTGGATATTAAACTCAACGACGATCTAAAGGTCATAATGCTGTTAAGTAGTCCACCTGATTCCTGGGAAAATTTTGTAGTTGCGATTGAGACACGCGACGAACTTCCAAAATTTGAAGCTGTGAAACTAAAAATGCTTGAAGAAGGCACACGAAAGAAGGACAAAGAAGAAAGAGAAAACTATGCAGATACACAAGCTGTATACACACATTCAGAGCAAGTCCAAAGACAAGGAAAATAACGGAGCGGAGGCGACAAAAAAAATTTAACGGAAAATGTTTTAACTGCGAAAAAATTAGTCATCGAGCAAGCGAAAGCCGATCAAGAAAGAGGAATGAGAAACCAAAGGAACATCAAGAAAAAGCAAGCAGTTTAATGCACTGCTTTGTCAAAGAGCAGCAAAAGAGTATTTGGTGTTTGGACAGTGGTGCAACATCCCACATGTGCTGCGATCGGAAAATGTTTGTAAACTTTGTTGAAAAGGAAACATTTATAATGTTGGCTGCAAATAGATTTATTTCATCATACGGTGTTGGAAACGTCAAAATTCAAGGAATAAACACGATTGTGAACTTGTACAATGTTTTGTATGTCCCCGAGCTACATATGAACTTTATATCAGTGAGTGCAGCGTCTAAATTTGAAAATTCCACCAAATTTATTGGAAAAGTGGCACTGATTAAAACAAAGCAAGGCCTAGTGCTAATAAAAGCATTTCAAGAAAATAATCTGTACTTGGTCAAACAATCTTCAAATGCAAGTGCAGTTCATGTGTTAAACACAATTTCACCAGAAGTAAAATGGCATAACAGGTTTGGCCATCTAAATTTCACAGACTTAAAACAATTATTTATTTATGGACGTTGATGTACTAACGAGACAGTACATTCAAGTGGTCCAGCAACACCAAGCAACGTGCTTGTTAGCGCGCGGAACCCTGCAGACAATGCAGCCACCTCCCGCCCAACCGGCCGAGGGCACACCGCATAACGTACGGCTACGAAAAACGCGAAACGAGTTTATTTGTTAAAAAAGAATTACAATATATAAAAATACAATACAATACATATAATATAATAGTTTAAACTATATTAAGTAAGATCTAGATAGGTGACAGAGAAGAGAAGTTCTAATTAAAGGGATTGAAGTAGAACTACCTACAACTCGAGATAGTTTGTTGTAGTTACTACACAATACCCGGAAAGGGTTATGTAAAGCAAAATTAGTAGTACAAGGTTGAAGAGAGAGTGTAAGAAAGTTTCTAGTGGGTCTGATCGGAACAGCGAAACTAATCTGGCTAATTAATTCAGAAGAATCAATTTCACCGTTGATTAGTTTGTGTAAGAAAATTACACCGAGCACTGTCCTACGATCAGACAAAGAAGGAAGATTACTATGGTAGGATGGCAAGCGTATATTAGGATTCCAGTTAAGGGCCCTTAGGGCAAAGAGAAGGAATTGTTTTTGTACAGATTCTATTCTATCTTGATGAATCCTATATTGGGGAGACCAAATACAAGATCCATATTCAAGAATAGGACGTACCAAGGAAGTATAGAGTGTTTTTGTTAAATAGGGATCGTTAAATTCTTTCGACCAGCGCTTTATAAAGCCCAGGACGCCAAAAGCACGATTAGTAATTGATAAAACATGCTTATCAAACTTAAGCTTTGGATCCATAAGGATACCCAAATCAGTGACCGACTCAATTCTTTGAAGAGAATTGTCATTCAAAATGTAATTGTTTAAAAAAGGGAGTCGCCTACTGAAGGACATTACGTTACACTTACTATAGTTAAGATTTAATAAATTGGTCTGACACCAGGTTTGAAAACTGTAAAGATCAGATTGTAATCTGGATCCAAGAAGAGACTCATTAGCCGAGACACAAAGTTTAACGTCGTCGGCATACATTAGCACCCGAGAGTGACTGACTGCAGATGGCAGATCATTAATGAACAATATAAATAGCAAAGGACCGAGATGGCTTCCTTGCGGAACGCCTGAAGTAACCTGAACAAATTTCGATAATGAATCTTTAAAAAAAACCTGTTGTGTTCTAGAAATTAGGTAATTCGAAATCCAAAAAATAAAATTATAGGAAAAGCCCAAAAGATTATGTTTATGTATTAAGAGGTTGTGGTTAACGGAGTCAAAAGCTTTACTAAAATCTGTGTAAATGACGTCAGTTTGCAACTTTTTATCAAAACCCTGCAGTGTGAATGACGTGAATTCTAACAGGTTAGTGGTAGTGGATCTATATTTCACAAACCCATGCTGGAAGGGTGAAATCATGGATCTACAGAAATGTTGCAATTGAGAAGTTATTAATTTCTCAAAAACCTTGGGAATAGCAGACAACTTGGAAGACATTGCAGACATTGCTTTTGTTTCCTTTTTTTGTGAAGAGGAATAATATAAGATGATTTCCTAACATCCGGGAAACAACATGATGCAACGCACAAAGAAAGTAATTTATACAGGGGCTTAAAAAGGCCGTCTGCACAGTTTCTCAGCACGCAACCTGGGACTCCGTCTGGTCCTGGTGAAAGAACAGGTTTAATATTCTTTAGATTACGTAAAAGTGAACTTTCGGTGATGACCGGTGTAAAATTACAATTGAACGGAATTAAATGATAAGGGTAAGGTGAATCAGATTTATACTCGTGCATACTATAAGTCGTTTGAAAAAAATCGGCAAATAAATCGGCGATAGCCTGATCTGAGTTAGCAGTTTGTCTTTCAAAGACTACACTAGATGGAAGCGTTGATGATTTACGCTTCGAATTAACGAAGTTATAAAACCGTCTAGGATTCCTTCGGAACTGTTGACCACAGTCAGCAAGGTATTCCTTATAGCAACGGTCGTTCAAAGCATACAAATCAGATCGAGCAATCAGATAGCGAGAGAGATACAAGGAAGAGCCAGTTTCCTTGAATCTTTTATAGAATCGCGACTTTCTATTTTTAAGCAAAGTTAACTCGCGGGTAAACCAAACAGGCTTGTTTCACCTATTTGGAACACATAGCGGAACACAGACATCAAGTAAAGAATTTAAAGTATTATAAAAAGTTGTGATTGCACTATCAATCAACACTTCCAAAGTCGGATGATAGGGATCTTCAGGATAGGATAAGGGTGTGTTACGGGAGACAGAATAGCGGGATGGATCCAAAACAAAAATCAGATCGAGCATTTTTTTTAAAGAGTTTGAGATTTCATTGATCTGAAACAATGAAATACCAAACAACTCATCAAGAAAATCATGCTGAGTCGTAGGGGTCAACAAGGCTGAGTCAGGATATGAAATCCATGTAGTCCCTGCAATATTGAAATCGCCGAGAACTACAAGAAAATCACGATCGGAAAGTTTAGAGGATACTAATTTAATAGCAGAGAAGTGTAATAAATAAAGGGAATTGTCAGAAGAAGGAGGAATATAGGAGCAAGTGATGAAAATACTAATGTTATTTAGGAATAACCTAACAGCAACAAACTCAATATCAATAGAGCCATCGATTATAACCTCTTCGGAGGACAAGTTTGCATCGACGGCAATAAGTACACCGCCTCCGCGGCGAGGTGTACGATCTTTTCTATAGATAGAGACTTTATTGGAAAGAATTTCAGAGTTAAGAATATCTGGCCTTAACCATGTTTCAGAAAAGGCCAGGACATGAAACGGAAATGATAGACTATTTAAATAAAGATTACTAATTTTACTACAAATACCTCTCACATTTTGGTAGGCTAATGAGAGGGAGGAAGCTAGTTTTTTCCGGCATCGGAGGTCGTGACAGGATTAGGAGGCAATGAAATCGGAGTCCGATTTCTTTTCTTTGCCGTATACTCTTTTATTATTAAATGGTCTGGCCAAAATTCTTTACAACAGATCGTATTAAAATATTTGGCCCGAACACTTACTTTAAATGAAGAAAATTCCCGATGGTATAAGAACTTAAATTTTTCCACCGTAATGTTGGCTTCTGATTTGGCCTGAATGAAGGCCCTGTAGTATCAGGGGCAAGCATGGAAACAAATATTTGTTTTTTTGGTGGAACACCTATAAGAGTCTTTTTATCTGACACAGTTATTACTTCCGAAGAGGCAACAGCAGTGTTAGCAGCAGACTCATTAATTGATTCGCCAACTGCAACAGTATTGACAATTGCCGAATCTGAAATTACTGCGTCGGGGTTCGTAGCGACAACTTCTGCGGGTAAAATAAAGTTGTCATCACTACTAACGGTTATATTCGGAGATGGGGATGAAAAATTGATTAGAGAAGGTGCGGACAAAGTAGGTATGTGAGGAGGGACTGAAAGTTCATTAGGCCCAATCGACAATCTACAATTGGCCTTTTTACGCTTTGGAGAATCGTTTAAGAATTTTAAGTCCTTAAACTCCTTATCCAATGCTGCGAAACTATCGGACAGACTTTTAAATCTGGCATATAGGTCCGCAAAGCCTCTCTTAGTATGTCTCTTGAAGCTCATCATGTCTCTTTCGACATCCCTGCAAGCTTCACATGTCCACTTTAAACCTGACTTAGACTCAATCAGATCAATAATTCGGTCGTTGAGGCCTGCACATTTTTTATGTGAAACATTTTCACACAGCCAGCAGTAAACGAAACCCACCTTAACGTTTGTTCGAACCTGGCAATTGGTGTTATAGCAGACATACATTTTGGGATTCGAAGAGTATTAATAAAAAAAAGAATATAATTAAAGAGTAGAAGCAGAAGTTACAGATTGAGAAAATAGTTAAAATACGTAGGCAAACTAGGGTTAATGTGCAAGCTACTGATGTTACTTACAACAAAAACAAATTTAATGCACAAAAACAATTTATGCGCGTACGCGGCGACCGAAAAAGGAAAAACGGAATTACCGGCCAGCACCAAAAATTAGATAAAAGAGCGCGTTAGAACAGATGAGAGCGCGTCGTGAGCGTAAGTAAAGAAGAGAGCACGAAGATAGAGATAAATTGTACACAAACAAAGTGTTAGCGCAAGCAACGGCGTAAAATTACAAGAACAATTTCACAGCGACAAACAAGTGCAGAGATAAGTAAACAGAAAGTTTGGCTGTGGAATTGTTGTTGCTTTTAGTCACAAATTGTTTAAAATTGGCTTTGTAATTTATTAAAACAATGTTTTAACACAACCGGTGTATCACACAATGTTACTAAGGGAAATAGCCGGAAAATATCAAATAAAATTGAGTGTATAAACGAGGAAAACTGGAAAAGAGTTAGAAGCGATGTAAAACACGTCCGTCAGCAAAAGCGATTGCGAAGCGAATTAAATGACAACAAGAAAAAAAGGTTATCTTCGGCTAGCCGAAGATTAAATACCCTTGCAGACACGCATATTTTATTTTAATCGCTAATTGTTCCAACAGTAGCTATATGATATAGTAGTCCGATTTGAATGAACTTTTTCGAGCATATAGGGAATGATAATAAATGCACATTGTGCGAATTTGGTTAAAATCGGTCAATAGACATAGAAAATTTTCATACTAAGCATTTCAACCGATTGTTCCTATGGCAGCTATATGATATAGTAGTCCGATTTGAATGAAATTTGGTCAACACATTGGGAATGATACCAAATGCATATTGCGTGAATTTGGATGAAATCGCTCAATAGACATAGAAAATTTTCATACTAAGCATTTCAACAGATTGTTCCTATGGCAGCTATATGATATAGTGGTCCGATCTGGATAAAATTTGGTCAGCTGATGGAAAATGGTAAAGAATGCATATTGCGAGAATTTGGTTCAAATCGTTCAAGAGACACTGAAAATTTTCATACTAAGCATTTTCGGCATTTTTAACCGATTGTTCCTATGACAGCTATATGATATAGTGGTCCGATCTGGATGAAATTTGGTTTGCACGTGGGATTTAGTACTAAATGCATATAGGCTGAGTTTGGTGGAGCTAGCTCAAAAAAAATTTTTTTTTTGAACCGATTGTTCCTATGGGAGCTATATGATATAGTGATCCGATCTGGCCGATTTTAACATATGAACTGCGTGCAGAGAGAATACACATGTGTACCAAGTTTCATCACGATAGCTTTAAAACTGAGAGACTAGTTCGCATAGAAACAGACGGACAGACGGACAGACGGACAGACGGACAGACGGACATGGCTATATCGACTCGGCTGTTGATGCTGATCAAGAATATATATACTTTATGGGGTCTGCCACGCCTCCTTCAATGCGTTACAAACATCGTGACAAAAACAATATACCCTCTGCAAGGGTATAAAAAGCTGGTGCATGGAATGAGCGTTAACAAAATGAAAGTTGGAATAAATTGTGACACATGTAATAAAGCCAAAATATGTGCATTGCCATTCACACAAAAGCTAAGTTCCAGCACAAACAAATTGCTTGAGGTAGTTCATACAGATGTATGTGGACCGATGAATGTGAATTCAATAGGTGGCAATCGATACTTCGTTACATTTATCGACGATTACTCTCGAATGATTTTTATTTACAACATAAACAAAAAGTGTCAAGTATTTTAAAAGTTTAAAATCTTCAAAAATTTTGTAATGTGCCAAACGGGCAATAAAATTAAAGCTCTGCGGAGTGATAATGGCACCGAGTACGTCAATAAGGAGTTTAACGATTTCTTGAGAGCATGCGGAATACAGAGGCAGTTGACGGTTCCTTACAATCCTCAGCAAAACGGAGTAGCCGAACGAGCCAACAGGACAATCGTTGAAATGGCAAAGAGTCTTATTATACATTCTAAGCCCTAAGAATTCTTATGGGCAGAGGCGGTTTCCACAGCAATCTACATACGCAACAGATATCCCACTAAGGCACTACATGGAGGAACACCATACGAAGCCTGGAAAGGACATAAACCATCAGTAACATATTTTCGTGTGTTCGGATCTCGAGCATTTGCTCTAGACAAGGTCAAGAGAAGCAAATTTCACGCAAAGGGTCAGGAGCTTATATTTGTTGGTTCCTCGCAAACTGCAAAACCATACCGTTTATATGATCCTGAATGCCGGAAAGTTATCGAAAGATGTAAAATTCATTGAGAATAATTTTGAGACATCAAAGAAGTGCGTTCTTGCAGATCAAAAGGATGATTCTTCAACAATCTTGATCCGTCTCGACACAGTTGAAGATCCCGAACAGGAGACATCATCGCTACCTGCTTGTGAAGATCTTACTGTAAGTGAAAATCAAAAGACATCGTTGCAACCCGTTCACGTTGATTCTTATGAAAACGAAGACGAGTTCGTCAGCGCAAGTGATCAAGAACCAGAAGCAGAAGAAGACATTCAAGTAGAACCACAAGAGGTTGAAGTACAACGCGGGCGTGGCAGACCCAAAATCATCCGTACTGGTCAACGTGGAAAACCTAGGAAACAATACAATGTACTTCATAGTTTGCTGAATCAGGAAGGAAACACAGATACCCCACAGTCAGTTTACGAAGCGTTAAACGGCAATCTTGCGCAAGATTGGCAGAAGTCTATGCAAACAGAATTCGACGCTCTTCAATACAATGAAACTTGGTCGTTATGTGAGCTTCCTGAAAGCCGGAAGGCTATTGGTTCGAAATGGGTATTTCGAATTAAGAGAAATAAGGATGCTACAATAGAGAAATTTAAGTCCCGTCTAGTTGCTCAAGGTTGTGGACAACAATTTGGTGTAAACTACTGGGAAACGATTTCACCAGTCATTCGATATGAGACAATCCGCATGTTGTTTCCAGTAGCCGCTGAGAAGAAGCTGTTCATGCACCAGGTGGATATATCAAACGTATATCTGAACAGCAAGCTTAATGAAATTATTTATATGAAGCAACCGGAAAACTTCGAAGACAAACAGCATCCAGGAAAGGTGCTAAAGCTGCACAAAGCACTGTATGGACTTAGCAATCTGGGCGTAAGTGGGACAAAACGCTCGACGAAGTTCTGTCAACAATGGGTTTTAAGAGATGCACTAATGAATCTTGCTTGTACGTGAAACATGATAAACTAGCTTACAGCTACATCGCAGTCTACGTGGACGATTTAATTATCGCATGTCAAAACAAGAACGACTAAGCAGTAATTAAGAAGAAAATATCAGCGAAGTTCAAGATGCAAGATGGCGGACCCATAAACTATTTCTTGGGCATGGAAATTGAGAGGGAAGGGAAACAGGGACCCATTTCCCTATGCCAAAAATCGCACATCCAAAGACTATTGCATCAATATGGAATGAGCCATTGTCGACCAGTCAGTACTTCACTTGACCCTGGGTACCAAGTTGACTGTGATAGCGATGACTGTGTGAAGGTAAATATAACACAGTATCAGTCACTAATTGGGTCGCTTAATTATTTGGCAGTGTTGAGCCGACCAGATATTTTGCATGCAGTAAGCAAAGAAATATCGATCCGCATGCAGAGCACCACGCTGCTGCAAAACACATACTACGGTGTTTGGCAGGAACAATGCACTTGTGTATTAAATACAGCAAGTGTGACGAACCAGTAAAAGGATTTGCAGATGCAGATTGGGCCAATGAGAAGGTAGACAGAAAATCTTACAGTGGATACGCATTTTTTCTTGCTGGCAGTGAGTTTTCTTGGACTTCAACCAAGCAAAGTGTCGTCGCGTTGAGCAGCACTGAAGCTGAATACGTTGCTTTATCAATGGCTGCTAAAGAAGCTGTTTACTTACGGAGGCTGCTGAGAGAGATCGACTGGTCAACAAAAGCGGAGCCGATTACCATCTTTGGAGACAATATAAGCTCTCAACATATTGCTAAGAACCCAGTACATCACAAGCGTACAAAACTTATCGACATTAAATATCATTTTGTTCGCGAAAAAGTCGAAAGTAACGAGATTGAATTAAATTACGTAACCTCTAGCAGCAACATTGCTGATGTTCTAACAAAATGTTTAAGTAAACAGAAGCACAAAGAATTTGTTAAATTACTTGGAATGAACTAAAAAAAATGAATTTATGTTTTTATATGTTGCTTAAGAAGAAATGTTGAAAATGTAATGACAATTAACATTAAATAAGCTAACATATAATCTGGCAACACTATTAATAAGTTGAATAATGTACTCGATACTTTACTTTATGAAACTCACTCTTGATTAAACGTTTAACCGAACCACTCGTGCTACTTATTGCTCTGGATAATATATAATATATACGTATAAGTTTTATCCCAACACTTACTGAGTCTCAGCTCGCGAGCGACAATTATATTACGAAGTACTCAACAACAACGCTCAAGCGAAACCCGAAGCAAAATAGAAAAAAAAAACTCTTTGCTCTGAGTAAGAGCCAATTTTTTGAATTTTTTTAGCTTCTGCTCAGAGATTGAGCGTATAGAAAAAAACACTCAATTGTTATTTGCGATCTATGGTTAAAAGAGCACTCAGATACACATTATGTGTATCAGAGGCCTACGAGTATACACGTGTATGTTCGAACTTCTCATCAAACTATCAGGTAACGACTAATTCAACGGGCTCTCCGAAAGCTGTTCGAATCACAACGATCAGTTGCCCGTTTTGTTAATTATTCGAAACTGATCGTTTGATCATTTTGGTTGCGATCAGAACAATTAACCCCCTAGATTATTTGCTGATATTCGATCGACGCAACCTTCTTCAGTACAAAACATTCGAGTATCAGGCAAGTTCGTTGGTTCGCTTGCGTTGCGTGACGTTCGGAGTGTTGCCATTTATTTAGAGAAAAATATGCTTGTTCTAGCGGAAAAATGTCGAAAAGGCTAAATTCCAATGAAAAACAATAAGATAATAGTTAACATTTTTATTTTTCTTCATTTTTAGACCCCGTACCCTAAAAAAGAGTATAGGGGTCTATTAGGTTTGTCAGAAGCCAAATGTGCGTAACAGGTAGAAGGAGGCGTTTCCGACCCCATATATATTCTTGATCAGCATCAACAACCGAGTCGATATAGCAATGTCCGTCTGTCGGTCAGTCTGTCTGTCCGTCCGTCTGTATGAACACCTGGATCTTTTAAACTACAAGAGCTAGAGACACCAAATTTTTAAATGAAAGTCCGTCTATGATGTACGCAGATCAAGTTTATTTCAAATCAGGGCCACGCCCCCCACCGCCCCCGCAATAAGCAAAAAACTAGACACACCTCAGAAAAAATTGATGTTTTATAGCACTTACGAACACCAATTCTGGTACGCAGGTTACTACAAACAGCACAAATGCAACGTCATTAAAAATTTTGGTCTGCCACCCCCCTTTTTCCACACAAACTAAAACAATTTTCAAACTTACATGCCGTTTTTAAAGCATTTGCTAATATAGTACAGTATTGTAATTCAAAATTTGTTTAAAGACAAATCATATTAAAATACCCTGAAAGTTGCATAAAAATCCAACTATAAACAACTGAGCAATTAGGTAACAAAGTGTCCCTTGAATTGCAGTGTCAATGCACGGGGTTGAAAGAAAAGAGATAACTGTATGTTTATATATAGAGTGTATCACATTAATATTCGGTTTTTTTTTTAGACCCCGTACTCTTAAAAAGAGTATAGGGGTCTATTAGGTTTGTCAGAAGCCAAATGTGCGTAACAGGCAGAAGGAAGCTTTTCCGACCCCATAAAGTATATATATTCTTGATCAGCATCAACAGCCGAGTCGATATAGCAATGTCCGTCTGTCCGTCCGTCCGTCCGTCTGTATGAACACCTGGATCTTTTAAACTGCAAGTGCTAGAACCACCAAATTTGTAATAAAAATTTCAGTAACTGCCACGCCCACTACCGCCCCAGCAATAGTCAAAAAACCAAAGACACCTCGAAAAAAATTGATGTTTTCCGCGAATATCTCCATACCTATGGCACTTACGACCACCAATTTGGGTACGCAGGTTCCTAGGGACAGTATAAATGGAGTGCCATTAAAATTTTGTTTGCTGCCACGCCCCCTTCTTCCACAAAAATAAAAATAAAATTTTCCATTTCGATGCCGTTTTTAAGGTTTTTGTCCTCATCGTACAGGTTTGTAATTTAAGATTCGTTTAAAGACAAATCATATCAAACTACCCTGAAAGTTGCATAAAAATCCAACTATAAACAACTGAGCAATTAGGTAACAAAGTGTCCCTTGAATCGCAGTGTCAATGCACGTGGTTGAAAGAAAAGAGATAAGCGAGCGTTGTCCAGGTAGTAGGGATGATGCTTGTCATTATTTTTCACACTTGTATGTAAACTCAAGACCTGCGGTTCGAACCCTGGCACAGACTCCGAAATTAAATTTTTTTTTTTTTCTTTTTTTTTTATAATTTAGCACTATTATATCTTAATGAAAATAATCGCAGCCGTCTCACAAGGAGGTGGTGGTACAATTAGTAGTGTTGCGGCGTGTTCTGCAAGTTGAGTATAAGTTCGCAGGTTCAATTCCCGACAGTGAAATTTTCTAATATCCTTTTTTAAATTTAAAAAAAAATTAAAATATACAATATTAAATGGTGCAACAGGGTTGGGTTACGGTTAGTCGTTTGTTTCTAAACCAATGGTCTGCGGTTCGAACCCGGCACAGACTCAGAAATAAAACATTTATTTTTATATTTTATATAAATTTTTTAGACCCCATACTCTTAAAAAGAGTATAGGGGTCAATTAGGTTTGTCAGAAGCCAAATGTGCGTAACAGGCAGAAGGAAGCTTTTCCGACCCTATCTATATATATAAAATTCTCGAGTGTGGTGTTTGTTACCAAACTACTCCGAAACGGCTCGACCGATTCTCACGAAATTTTTTATGCAGATCGTGTAGGACTGAGAATCGGCCAACATCTATTTTTTATACCCAAATAATAAATAATTAAATAATTTTAATAAATGTTTATTTGTTTAACACACTAATACTTGCATACAAGCAAGAAAGGTTTGCGGATGCAACAGAAAGAAGAATGCAAAAATCGGCTTCTGTCGCATGCGTTGTCCTCTCACAATTTTTCACTCAGCTTTCAGTGTTCTCATGTTATGAGCAAAATACATATATGTTGGTGCGTGAGTGTGTGTTTGTGTTTTCGGGTATTTCACAATAATAGTAATTTCATCATTATGCCGGCGCATTTGTGGTTTAAGAAGAACCGTTTTAGCGGGGCGCCAGCGTTCTGTCGCTGTCGCCGAGTGTGGTTCGGTGGAAGGCGCTCACAAGAATTGTGCGTCTCGAGTTCAGTCATTGTTACAACTCGAGTGCGACCGAACTCGCTGCGCTAATTATTGATCAAGAAAATAATACACGTTATACACCAATCAGTTTTCCAACTTGATTTATTACAACAATGCCACGAACACGCAGGGGGGCTAATTGTACAATTCTATTGAAATGGCAGCGATTGTTACTCGCAATGTTCCACTATTAAATGATGCACAAAAAGTAATTTACGACCGCATTATGGAGGGAGTTTCGGCAGGACAAGGGGGACTCTTTTTTTTGGATGCACCAGGAGGAACTGGCAAAACATTCCTTATTTCGTTACTTCTTGCCGAGATACGAGCAAAAAAAGGCATCGCATTAGCTGTTGCATTAATTAATAAATGCTTGCCTCAAATCGTCCCGACTGTGGCGTAATGTTGAACGAGTACAACTGACGGTGAACATGCGCGTTCAAACGCTTCAGGATCCATCCGCCGAAACTTTTTCGAAACAGCTATTAGATATTGGCAATGGGAAAGTTGCCGTACATGAAAATACTGGATCAATAAAATTACCAACCGGTTTTTGCACAATCGTCCACTCGGAAGATGTTCTCATCGACTGTATATTTCCCGATGTACACACACAATATATAAATCTTGAGTGGCTGGCAGAAAGAGCCATTTTAGCAGCGAAAAATGTGGACGTTCATGGATTAAATTTCAAGATACAACAATTGTTGCCAACAGACTCTGTGTCATACAAATCTGTTGATACAGTTTGCAATACTATCGAAGCTGTAAATTACCCAGTAGAGTTTTTGAATTCCTTGGATTTGCCAGGCATACCACCTCACCACTTACAATTGAAAGTAGGATCTCCGGTGATTTTGCTCCGTAACTTGAACCCACCACGGCTGTGCAATGGCACACGATTGGTTATTAAAAAATTAATGAAGAACGTGATTGAGGCCACCATTTTAAATGGCAAGTTTCAAGGTGAAAATATATTGTTGCCACGAATCCCCATGATTCCTACAGATGTGCCAATTGAATTCAAACGCATTCAATTCCCAATTAGATTGGCATTCGCGATGACAATCAATAAGTCGCAAGGCCAAACGTTGTCTGTATGTGGTTTAGATTTGGAAACACCATGCTTTTCCCACGGACAACTATATGTGGCATGTTCTCGCGTCGGGAAACCATCAAGTTTGTTTATATTGGCTAAAGATGGCCTAACAAAAAATATTGTGCACTCTATTGCGCTTAGCGAATAATCTGTATTTTTATTAACTGTCATTTTTAACAATAAATAAATCGTACTTCAGTTGTTTATAACCTTTTCGACTATAACTTCATCCCCATACACTTATAGTAACTTAGATATTAGATATTTGAAAAAGGCAAAACGACGTTTGCCGGGTCAGCTAGTAAAGTATATATATTCTTGATCAGCATCAACAGCCGAGTCGATATAGCAATGTCCGTCTGTCCGTTTGTCCGTCTGTCTGTCTGTCCGTCCGTCTGTATGAACACCTGGATCTTTTAAACTACAAGAGCTAGAGACACCAAATTTTTTAATGAAAGCCCGTCTATGATGTACGCAGATCAAGTTTATTTCAAATCGGCGCCACGCCCCCCACCACCCCCGCAATAAGCAAAAAACTAGACACACCTCGCAAAAAATTGATGTTTTCTGCGAATATCTTTGTAACTATTGCACTTAGGAACATCAATTCTGGTACGCAAGTTCCTAGAGACAACACAAATGCAACGTCATTCAAAATTTTGGTCTGCCACGCCCCCTCTTCCCACAAGAACTAAGCAAATTTTTCAAACTTACATGCCGTTTTTAAAGCATTTGGTAATATAGTACGGTATTGTAGTTCAAAATTTGTTTAAAGACAAATTATATCAAACTAACCTGAAAGTTGCATAAAAATCCAACTATAAACAACTGAGCAATTAGACAACAAAGTAGCCCATGAAGCGCGTAATGAATGTAGTGGTGCAACTAGTAGGGCAGCATGATATGGAACTTGCGTCAGTAAGCGCGGGTTCAAATCCCATCAGTGACTGATTTAAAATTTTTTTTTTAATTTAATTTTAAAGCTTAAAATTTAAATTACTGTCGTATTCAAATATTAATTTCGAATACAAGGAGAGTACGGGGTCTTTTACAGTCGGCGAGCTCGACTGTAGCCTTTCTTACTTGTTTTTATATGTAAATGAAAATAATCGGGTTGATGTCAAATGTGTGGAGTGGCGCAACTAGTAGGGTTGCTGCATGTTCTGGAACCTGAGTCTGTTAGCGCGGGTTCGATTCCCATCAGTGACTTGATATAAAACTTTTTTTAAAATTTAATTTTAAAACTTAAATTTTAAATTACAGTTGTATTCAAATATTAATTTTGAATACAAGGAGAGTACGGGGTCTTTTACAGTCGGCGCGCTCGACTGTAGCCTTTCCTACTTGTTTTATTATCAAAAATTTAATAAACCATAGTGAATAATATAAACAAGTAAGAAAAGTACAGTCGAACGCGCCCGACCGTATAATACTCTCTGCTTCTATTCCCAATTATAATGTTGTTTATTGTTGGATTTTTATGCAACTTTCAGCATAGTTTGATAGGATTTGTCTTCAAAGGAATCATAAATAACAATACTCTACGATAACAACAAATGCCTTTAAAACGGCCTGCAAGTTTAAAAAGTTTTTTTTTTTCTTACGGAAAAAGGGGGCGTGGCAGTCCAAAATTTTAAGTGGCAATGTATTTATGTTGTCTTTAGGAAAATGCGTACCAAAATTGGTATTCCTAAGTGCCGTAGTTACTGAGATATTCGCTTTAAACATCTATTTTTTCCGTGTGCCCAGTTTTTTGCTCATTGTGGGCGAATGGGGCGTGGCATTAAAAAAAAAAGATTCTTGTATTGACTGACTAAATATCGAGTCGATAGAGACCAAACTCGAATTTGTAGCTCTTACCATCTCTGAAATCTGTTTGTTCATACGGACGGACAGACGGACAGACAGACGGACAGACAGACGGACAGACAGACGGACAGACAGACGGACAGACAGACGGACAGACAGACGGACAGACAGACGGACATGGCTATATCGACTCGGCTTGTGATGCTGATCAAGAATATATATACTTTATGGGGTCTGCCACGCCCCCTTCTGCCTGTTACATACATTTGCACAAACCCAATATACTCTTGCAGAGAGTATAAAAATGAAATATTCGTAATATATGTGCATTAATTTTCCATGCACATATAAGTTAAAGCTAGATCTTACGGGAAACAATTTAGAGAGCAACACAGATGCCACGCGCAACAAGCAGGAGACTTGTCTTTGATTGTGTGTATTTGAGCAAGCAAGTATTGATATTGGCATACCACGCATTTTGCTTATATTTTTTTGAAGATAGTTAAATCCAAACGGAAGAGTGCCAGACTACCTGCTTGTACAAACAACCCATTTTACAAATATCAGTTTCTGTGTGTCTTGCTTGCAACATGTTGAACAACGGCAAAATACTCGAGTATATACTCGAGTAAACAAGTATAAGCAGGCCCGCGGTACGCACACAAACGATCGAGTATGAAAAAATGTTCGAGCAAAAGCGTCACGAGTAAACGTTCGAGTATACTCGAAATTATTATACTCGTTGCAGGTCTCTGATGTGTATGGTACCGTTTGATCCGGATCGAACAACTATAGCCTATATAGCACCAAAACTCACATATTAAGTCTATGGTACCATTATAACAATCCTCATTTCGGATCGGAAAACTATAGGAAAACATAGGATAAATCCGTCGAAAATACGTGATTTCCATAAACAAAATTTTCTTTTAATGGTCGATTTAAACCAAACTCACACATTTTGTGATTTTATATCTTTACTAAATTTGGTTTCTTCTTGACTTCCATAGAAAATGTCATAATATAATAAGTACGGGGTCTTTTACAGTAAGCTTGCTCGTTTGTAGCCTTTCTTACTTATATTATTTTTGCCTTACAATATCTGGCAACCCTGCCAAATTTTACGTTAAAATAGTCATTAGTGTTTAAGTAATGCTTATTTTTATAAGACACAATAGGTGAACTTGGTGATTTTTACGCGGCCTTAAACTATTTAACAAAGAAGTTCGATAAAATGTTGTCTGCGAAATGGAATTTTCGCTGCGGAAACGGTAACCAGGTGACTAGCCTTAAGAACTACAACATTTGACCGGTATAAATGGTTCAAAGAAGGCCGAGGACGCATTGAAAACAAAGAGCGCCCGGAACAAGAAAAAGCACCGTTAATTGTCTAGTATGAGGGTTTCAACGCTAAAAATTATGGAAAAAAATTCTCGATGGACCGCGACTTTTGCAGACGAACCTTATTAAAAAGGTCTAAAGGTCTCTCACGGTTTCGCTTATTTTAGTTAATAATTAACGTGCCGTGACGCACACAAGGGCAGCGGGCCGAAAAACGTGGAAAAAATCATTTTTGTATTGTTAGCCTAGCCAAAAAGAAAAATTACGTTTGGTTAAGAAATGATCACAGGTGCTAGATTCTAAATTTTTTTGAAAAAGGTTGAAAATTGTGAGTTCTAAGGCCCCTTAAAGTTGACCAGTTTTTTTGAAATGTAAAAAATGCAAAAATTTTTGTCGCAAAGTATCAATTTGCCGCCGAAGCGTGTACTCGATAAACAATTTGATTCAAATAGTGCTTGATGTAAAACTCCGACAGTAAACCGAATTAATTAATAAAGATAAGTGTAGAAACCACAAACAATATATTTATTTGGGTATCTCGGTCGTGGCGCAGCCGGTAAGATCAGTGCAAAGTGAATATATTCAATCAATGTTTCTTCAATTTTAGATGCTAAGAACAAATTCCAAAAGCAATACTGATTCCAAAGCAATTACGTGACACGTAATTTCCCAAACAGATTTCTATCAAAATCACAGGTCCTTTGGACTCTTGAAAATCCTGTACAAAATACTTATTCTGGGCCTTACAAATCATTTAATTGATAGCTGTAAGCAATAAGTATTTAAACCAAATTTACTTTACAAAAACTAAAAAAAAACTGAAAAACAACACAACTAAACACAACGACAATGACGCTTGAGCTATTTGAAAAACAATTTAAAACAAGCATTGCCGCCTATACGACAATTGTCCACATTCAACGGAATGACAAAGTGCCTTCATCAAAAGAGTTGATTATATTCTGACATTGTATCCAATTCGAGATGTAAGATAGCATGATATCCTATTTGGAGCTATCGATATGCAACTTTCGCATGATGCACAACGAAATTCGCAGATATAACATGAAACAATTGGATGAGATCTATCCGAACAGCATTAATCACTAAACTCAACACCCAGACACCATGTGAAGAATTATTACGAATTAGAACAAAAATCATTTACCATTATAAATAAGTTAAGTCTCGAAGGAGATGCAATTAATAATGCACTATATGAACAAGGCCATAAAAATACGTTAAGAAGTGTAACAATTAAGAGATTGCCAGACAAATTTTACGTGACACTTTCCAAATTTCACATATCAACTTTATCAAAACTAAAAATAGTAGCTCAATGAGAGGGATTTTACGAAAATTATTCAAATTACAATAAAAAACCAAGGCAAACCAATTCCAACAATTCATACTAACGATCAACCAAAACCCCAAACTAACCAAACTAACAATCAGCAATCATTCTAAGAGTTTCATCAAAAACTAAACCAAGGTAGAAAGCAGAATCCAATGAATTATCAATTGAACAAAAACCACCAGTAAAAAGATAAAGAGAAAAAAAATGAAAACACCCGAAAATCACAATGAATTATCAATCTTTAAGATGTATTATTGACACAAGTTCCTCAATAAACATCATGACCAAAATCTGAAATATAAGACTTATCCATGTAACTTAAAAATCCAAACAATAAACGGAACAACCGAACTTAAAAACTATGTGTCATTAGCACCAAGCTAAATTGTCCAGGTCATCAAAAATTGTACATTCACAATTTTTCAACTAACTATGACATGTTAATAGGTAGGAATATTTTCTAGAAGCTTGTAAAGCCCAAATAAATTACACTGACGACTCAGTAACAGTAGGTGAACACACTTTTTACATTAGATACAATGACGAAGTCATTGTCGATGACAGCAAAATACGAGAGTTTAGATCCACCCTCAACACGAGACTTACACATTGCATACGCAATTGAGAAAGAAAAAATAAAGTCCTGTATGAATTTAGAGATATACAGTATCGCGATTATGAAAATTTGACCTTTACAGTACTATTAAATACTCAATTCAAACCAAACATGAAGACGCATGAGGCCAGTGTTGTGGCTGATAGCCGTACTGGTTTGTTGGTCCTTGAGGTTGTCCGGTCTGTCCCTGGCTATAAGGGTAGAACGGTCTGGGTTGTGGTATCGGTTTACGTAGAGGGATTGGAGGTGGGTTCTGGAGTGGAGGATATGTCGGAGGTCTATAGAGTGTGTTGTTTGGTTGAATCGGTATGAACCTACGAGCCATTATGTTTTGATCTATATTCCTAAATTTTGGGTTTTGTTGTCTATTGTTCGCGTAGGTTGTCCTATAGGTTTGTTTTTCTAATTTCATACACAAATGCAGGGCCTGCACCATTTCGGTTGGTTCCTTAATGCCGAGGAGGCGTGGTAAATCACCACGTAGTCCTCTTATGAAAGTATCCAATGCTCTATTCCTATAGGATTTTGTCATAACTATCTCAGTTTTTCTCTCTAAGTTCATGCAGCTAACTTTATTAAGGATCAATGATAGGTGTTTGTAAATATTTTGGTAAAATTCCTCGACTGTCTGTTGTCCGTTTTGCGTCATAGTAGTCAGTTGATATTCGAGTGTGTTAAGGCACGTTTGTCCGCAAAGTATAAGGTAAGGCATCGAGCAATTGCCTCCCAGTTCAGAGGCATATTATAAGAGTCAAGTACTTGGTCTGCGTGATGAGTTATCTTGCTACGGATTGTTTGTAGAATACCAAAATATTTTGGTGATCCCTTAATACTAGAGTACGCTTCTTGTATTTTATCTACGCCCTTTTTCCAGGAGCTGAATTCAACTGGGTCTCCTGAAAATTCTGTCATTCCTTTTACTATGTCCGGTATGCGATCTAAATCAGTAACTTTGCCACTAAAGGCGGGATCTATACTATAGGCAGTTGCCTCAGCAAAGTCACTAGTGTTGACACTCATGTTATTCAGTATTGTTGTCAATCTTTCATTGATTATTTGGTCGATTCGGTTTTCAATATTTATATTGCTTTCAGCTGTTCTGTTGTTTTGGTACATTGTTTGTCTACTTTATGATCTGTGTTGTTGTCTCTGATTATATTCTTCGTTAATGGTGTTGGTTGACGATGAAGTCGACAATTCGTCTATGTCAGCTGTATTGAGCACTGCGGGTCGTAATAAGTTGTTTGGGTTAGCCATATTTAGTTAGTATAAGCGGGTATGTTTGTAAATGAACGGTAATATTGAAGAAATGCTTGTAGAATAAAATATATTTATCAGTGTAAAAAATTGTAAATGACAATTTAACGTTATATATTGTATGTATTAAAAAAAAATTAATTTATTGTATAAATTTAATTTCAACGTGAGATATTTTATTTAATTATTTATATTAATTATTTTTTGCTTAAGTATAAATTTTTCGCAAACTAATGTTTGAATCAAGGGTAAAAACTAGTCGTCAATGCCGGTTTTGGTTCTTTGCAGCGCGTGTATGTTTTTTTATACTCTCTGCAAGAGTATATTGGGTTTGTGCAAATGTATGTAACAGGCAGAAGGAGGCGTGGCAGACCCCATAAAGTATATATATTCTTGATCAGCATCACAAGGCGAGTTGATATAGCCATGTCCGTCTGTCCGTCTGACCGTCTGTCCGTCTGACCGTCTGTCCGTCTGACCGTCTGTCCGTCTGTCCGTCCGTATGAACACACAGATTTCAGAGATGGTAAGAGCTACAAGTTCGAGTTTGGTCGCAATCGACTCGATATTTAGTCAGTCAATACAAGAATCTTTTTTTTTTCGATGCCACGCCCCATTCGCCCACAATGAGCAAAAAACTAGACATACCTCGGAAAAAATCGATGTTTTCGGCGAATATCTCAGTAACTATGGCACCTAGGAATACCAATTTTGGTACACGTGTTCCTAAAGACCGCATAAATGAAATGACATTAAAAGTTTTGGGCTGCCACGCCCCCTTTTTCCGCAAGAAATAAAAGAAAATTTCAAACTTGCATGCCGTTTTTTAAGCATTTATTCCTATCGTACAGTGTTGTTATTTTTGATTCGTTTGAAGACGTATCATGTCAAACTCTCCAGAAAGTTTCATCAGAATCCGACCATAAACAAGAAAGAAATGAAGCAACAAAAGCAATGAGTGCGAGAGTCGTGCCGACCAATAGTATTCATACACACATATGTATGTGCATACATTTAACGTCAAACGAATTTGTATGTACATGCAGACAAACACATGTATGTTCGATTATGCTTAGCTTGGTTTTTTTTTTGTTTTAACGTGTTCTAATACAAGAACTATCTATTGTAATATCCGGATACCGATTTAAGCATTCTAATTGGAAATAAAAGCAGAGAGTATTATACGGTCGGGCGTGTTCGACTGTACTTTTCTTACTTGTTTTTCCTTAATTTATTTTCGTTATCGTAACGTTTCGAGTTACACTGCGCACTTGCAAACTCTGTACACTAAGTTTATTTTTTCTTTTGTTTTCGTTTTCTTTTGATTTCGTTTTCTTTTGTGTATTTTTTCTTACTAATAATTTTCTTAGGTTTTACTTTTAACAGTTTATTTCGAAACTTTTTTATTTAATCTTTCTTAATTCCACTTGATTTTTCTTTTGTTTTCTTACAGGGTAACTATAACTGATGAGTGCTCCATTCTCCGCTGACGCAGAATTGTTCCCTTTTGGTAATCCCCTACTTGCGGTTCAGCTAATCACACTTATTGAGAGCGTGCTCTGCGAGCGGATCGTACAGAGCTTGAGTCACTTGTTGCAAACTATATTTGCCAGTTAACAATAAAAACACGGAACGTTTGGGTGTTGTCTGTTTAATTGAATTTTAAAGACTAAATGCAACTTATATCAAATCTACCCTAGCTAGCTGGCTTTCTTACAATAGCGTCGGCGTTTCGCTGCAACTTGGGATCCATCTGGTGCTGGCTGGATTCCAACGAATCGGACTGCTGACTTGGCGTCTGTATGTCATTGCAACGGTTGTTGACCGTTGCAATTATGTTGAAATATCTTTGTTATTAACTTATATGTAAACATAGAGTTATCTCTTTTCTTTCAATCACGTGCACATAACTTACATTTAAACAATTTTACAATTTATACGCCAAACGACTAACCGTAACCCTACACTGTTCCACCAGTTAATATTGTATATAGTGACATATGTAGACACATATGTACCCATATAATACGCATAAGCTCACACTTTTCATTTATGTTACACATTCTTCTCCCACAGATTTAAAGTAAACATTATAAAATAATCAAATGGTGACAATAACAATTCTGGCTTCCCACGAACTTATCAATTATCATAAACAATACGCCAGAATCGCTATTCCCACCATTGGGGTTGAAACTGCTGACGTTGCACAAATCCTGGCCGACAGAACTCTCTTAAATCTCAATCTCTTCAAGATCGAGATCACCCTTTATTTACATAAGAGCCAAAAGCTCAACAAGTTTAAAGTCCAATCAATAAAAGCTCAAAGCCGAGGTTTGCTAAACGTCTCCAGAACATAGCATAAGTTAGTTAAGATTTGTATCTGTACTCCGTAGTATCGTGTTGTGAAATAAAATTATATTTTTTTAAATAACCGATCTTCGAACAACGTTATTGGCGCAGCCGGTAGGATATCGGAAAATATCCTTGTAACAGTAATCGGTCCTTTTCGATCCGCTAATAGAAATCCTTGTACGACCAAGTGACTTTCTAGGATTGAGCACGCGAATTTGCCGCAAAAAGTGATCCGGTTCAGAACATTACAATTTTGGAAAACTTTTTCTGATATCCGCAAAAGAATCAACGCGTGTGTTAAAACTTAACAAACCAATTAGTGATCGTGGCCCACAATCATAGTGCGACCGCCACATAAACCTAATTGCCATATTAAGAATACCGCGTAAAAAACTTGCAAAACACCAAACAGTGTTCTGTTAATAAATAGATCCTTTGGACTATTTTGAACATCTGTACATAAAGGTCTTATTTCCGGGCTTTACACATCATTAAATTGATCCCTGTAAACGTAAGATCCTTACAACCAAACAAAACCTGAAGTGACTATCAAAACAAAAGTTTTTTGTGAAAAAAAAAAAAAATAAAAATAAAAGAAATAAACTGAATTAAATAAAATCAATTTAAATTTATCAAAATTTAAAATAAATAAAAACAAAACCATCATGACAACTACAGCAACAATGGAACTCTCAGAGATGCATCTGAAACAAGCTTTGGGACAGATACGTCAAGTGCCAATCTTCGACGGAAAAACTGTGGAACTCACAGCATTTATAAGAAGAATTGACTTCATCATGCAACTTTACCCAACCCAAGATGTACGACAACATAGTGTTCTATTCGGAGCAATAGAAATGCAGACATCTGGATCAGCCCAACGTGTATCACAACTGACAGCAGCGACAACCTGGGGAGAACTGAGGAGTGCCCTGATTGACGAATTCAAGACCCAAACACCATACGAGGAACTACTAAGACGTCTATACAACACCAATTATAATAATAGTATCCGTAAGTTCGTAGAAGAACTAGAGTATAAGTCTTTTATAATTTCAAATAAATTTATGTTAGAAAATTTACCACAAAACACAATACTATACACAAATGCAATGAATAACACTATTAAAGATGTAATCACTAGGAAACTACCCGACAGAATATTCATGACCTTAGCTAGACATGACATTACCACTGTTTCAAAACTTAAACAAGTAGCTCAACGCGAAGGACTTTACGAGAACAATTTTCAAGAACGTAACAACCAAAATACTGATAACTCAAAAACGAACAAAACGAACAATGACAATCGTGGAAAGGGAAATAATCAAAATTATTATCCAAGTTCTAATTATGCAAACAATGCAAGCCCAAGTTATAAACCAAAAGAAAATGCTGAAAATAACCAAGCATTATATAAAGAATTCAAACAAAATCTTGATCAAGCTAGATCACAAAATCAAATGAATTACCAAAGCCAAAGCCAAAGACCTTCGAATCCTCCAGTCAAGAGACAGAGAGAAAGTACTAGTGGTCACTCTAAGATGGAAACATCCGAAAATTTTCATCAAGGAGCCTCGGACCAAGAAGAACAAATCCCTTCATCAGATTAGTGATGAATGGACAACATTTTAACTGTGTAATTGACACAGGTTCGTCCATCAATCTAATTAAACAAAACTTCTTAAATTTTCCAATCAAACCTTGTCAATTAAATGTGCAAACAATAAATGGCATTGTTCAATTAAAAAATTGCTTATCTTTTGCCCCTAGTAAACTTTGTCCTACTAACCAAATATTCTATTTACACGACTTTTCTGACAACTACGATATTCTACTAGGTAGAGAATATCTAGAATCATGTGAAGCAAAAATTGATTACAAGAAAAAAACAGTTATTCTAAACGAGCATCCATTTGAAATGAGATATGATCGTAAGGAATCTGTTAAGGACAAGACCGCATTTCAATGCCTTGATCCGCCCAAAACAAACGACATAGCCGTTAATTATGCTATTAACAATGAATTAAATGAAACAAACCAATTCCGACTAGAACATCTTAACGATGAAGAAAAATGCAAATTAACCAAAATTCTTTTCGAGTTTAGTGACATTCAGTACAAAGAAAGTGAAAATTTGACTTTTACCAGTACAATTAAGCATGTCATTCAAACTAAACACGAAGACCCGATTCAGAAGCGTCCATACAAGTATGCGCAAACATTCGACGAAGAAGTCGATAAACAAATCAAAGAAATGATTGAACAAGGTATAATTCGCAAATCAAACTCGCCTTATTGCTCACCAATTTGGATTGTACCAAAGAAACGTGATGCATCAGGTAAAGAAAAGTTCCGCATAGTAATTGACTATCGAAATCTAAACGAAATAACAATCGATGATAAATATCCTATTCCAGTCATGGATGATATACTAGACAAACTTGGGAAATGTCAGTATTTTACCACAATTGACCTTGCGAAAGGATTTCATCAGATACAAATGGACCCAATTAGTATACCGAAAACAGCTTTTTCAACTAAAAATGGACATTACGAATACACTCGAATGCCTTTTGGATTGAAAAACGCCCCAGCAACATTTCAACGTTGCATGAACAATCTATTAGAAGATCTAATTTATAAAGATTGTTTAGTATACATGGATGACATAATAGTGTATTCCACTTCATTGGAAGAACATCTATTATCATTAAAAAGGGTATTCGCAAAACTGCGTGAAGCTAATTTAAAATTACAATTAGACAAATGTGAATTCATGAAAAAAGAAACTGAATTCCTCGGACACATAATAACAACAGAGGGAATTAAAGCAAATCCAACAAAAATCTCTGCCATACAAAATTTTCCAATACCAAAAACACCCAAAGAAATAAAATCATTTTTAGGTCTTTGTGGATATTACAGAAAATTCATTCCTAACTTCGCACACGTTGTAAAACCAATGACTTTAAAATTAAAGAAAGGTGCAATTATAAATTCCAATGAACCAAATTACATTTCTGCTTTTGAAAAATTAAAAGTACTTATAACGTCCGATCCAATATTAGTTTATCCAAATTTCGAAAAACCATTTTGTCTCACAACTGATGCCAGCAACATAGCCATTGGAGCTGTTCTGTCTCAAAATCAAAAACCAATTTGTTTCGCAAGTAGAACTTTAAATGAACATGAAATTAATTATGCAGCAATCGAAAAAGAACTTTTAGCCATCGTTTGGGCAACTAAATATTTCCGATCTTATCTCTACGGTAGAAAATTCGAGATCCTCAGTGATCACAAACCACTTGTTTGGCTAAATAATATCAAAGAACCTAATATGAAATTACAACGCTGGAAAATTAAATTAAATCAATTTGATTATCATATTAAATATGTACCAGGCAAAGAGAATTATGTCGCAGATGCTTTATCCAGAATAAAAATTGAAGAAAACTTGTTAGGAGAAACCTCTGACGTAACAGCAGCAACAATTCATAGCGCTCAAGAAGACAACCAACATTACATTTCACTGACAGAAAGACCAATTAATTATTTTAAAAGACAAATAGAATTTGAAAAAAGTACCTCAAATAACGTAAACGTCACTAACTACTTTCATAAAACAAAAATTTTAATAAATTATGTCGAAATGACACATAATCATGCCAAAGAACTAATAAAAGAATACTTATGTTCAAAGAATAGTGTTGTATACTTCAGCAATGAAGCCGACTTTCTTACTTTCCAGAATGCTTTCGTTGAAATAATAAGTCCCAATAATATAACAAAAGTAATGAGATCAACTAATAAATTAATAGACCTCCAAACTTACGCCGAATTTAAGGAATACATAATTAATACACACCAAAAGTTACTACATCCAGGAATAGAGAAAATGACATTATTATTCAAAGAAAAGTATTATTATCCAGATTACCAAAACCTTATTCAGAATATAATAAATGAATGCAAAGTTTGTAATATAGCTAAAACAGAACATAGAAACACTAAATTAGCTTTTGAATTAACTCCAGAAATCCATAATCCCAGAGAAAAATATGTCATTGATTTTTATATGGTAGACAACAAACAATTTCTATCTTGTATAGACTTATATTCCAAATACGCAACTTTAATCGAAGTAAACGGTCGAGATTGGTTAGAAGCCAAAAGAGCTCTTTTAAAAGTATTTAATGACATGGGAAAACCAATTGAAATAAAAGCAGATAAAGACTCAGCTTTCTTGTGCTCCGCACTACAAATTTGGTTAAAATCAGAAGACGTAAATATATCCATCACAACTAGTAAAAACGGTATTTCAGACATAGAAAGATTCCATAAAACAGTAAATGAGAAATTAAGAATTGTCAACTCTGACACAAATCAAGAAGATAAACTTACTAGATTCGAAATAATACTTTACACTTATAATCATAAAACTAAACATAATACGACTGGTAGAACACCAGCAGATATTTTCATCTACGCAGGAACTCCTGAGTATGATACACAGCTAAATAAGAAAAGCAAAATAGACAGGCTTAATGAAAAAAGAACCGAGTTCGAAATAGACACTAGATATAGGGAGTCACCATTAGTAAGATCTAAATCCACAAACCCTTTTAAGCAAACAGGAAATATAACACAGATAGATGACAAACATTATGAAGAAGTTAACAGAGGTAGAAAGATAACACACTATAAATCAAAATATAAAAAGAAAAAGGTAACTAATAAAAGTAAATACGATAATTCCAGATCAACCAATAACCCGAATCACGATGATAACCCCTCATAACTTAACAACTTTAATTATAACAATCATACTACTTTACTTTATATGCCCAATTAAAGGACAGAATTTGGAAATCAATCCCATTAACTCCAAAAATGGATATCTTATATTTCAAACAGGAACATTGAATTTACCCATAAAATATGAATATCACTATTTAACTATCAATATAACAAAAACAGAAGAAATTTATAATAATCTTATGAAACAAACAAAAGAATTTGAAACACTAGCAAAAATAAAATACTTAACAGAAAAACTGGACAGAGAAATGAACGGTATAAGACTAGTAAAGCGTAATAAAAGAGGACTTGTAAATTTTATGGGAACTTTTTATAAATATCTTTTCGGAACCCTAGATCAAGAAGACAAAGAAGAGTTACAATCAAAAATAGATAACCTTTCACAAAATAGTGTTCAAGCCAATGAATTAAATGAAGTAATAAAAGCAATTAATAAAGGAATTGAAGTAATGAACAGTTTAAGTATCACCCATGAGGTAGATCAAAGACTTGACATACTAATTTTTAATCTACAAGAATTTACAGAATACATTGAAGACATTGAACTAGGAATGCAACTAACTAGACTTGGTATATTTAACCCTAAACTACTAAAATATGACTCACTATCACATTTAAACGCTGAAAAAATAATTAATATCAAAACATCAACTTGGTTAAAAACAACTACAAACGAAATTTTAATCATTTCCCATGTTCCACGTGAAATTATAAATACCGCACTATTCGACATTATTCCTTACCCTGACGAAAATAAAAACATTTTAACCGAAATTATACATGACACTTACTACCTACAAAATAATAAAGCATTTACATCAAAAAATAAAGATTTAGTTATGAACAAATGTATCACTGGAATATTAAATCAAGAAAAAACAGAATGTAGATATTCAAAAACCCATAAGAACTATGAAATTAAATATGTAGAACCAAATATTATGTTAACATGGAACTTACCTAAAACTGTACTAAATCAAAATTGTATAAATAGAGAAATAATTACTGAAGGAAATAATATGATAAAAGCCCTAAATTGTTCAATTCAATTAGATGAAATACTAATAACCAATACTATGTTAGATTACACACAAACAGTTTACGTAAATAATAATGTAACCAAATTAGAACCATTGTCATATGTCCAAACTAAAGAAATTATCTTACAAGAAACAAAATTGTATAACACATTCCAAATTGTTACCATAACAACTTTAATAATTATTTTAATTTCATTAATATTGTACATTATCTTTAAATATAAAAATATTCCACGAAAACTTATAGTAAATTATAAGAACAAAAAAGAATCAACCCCAAACATACAACCAAATATGCAAAAAGATACAGAATTAAATCAAAACGCAAATGAAATTGAAGAAATTGTAATAGACCCAACACTTTATCCAAAATTATCCGCCTGAGGACAGGCTCATTTCTTAAGGATGGGGAAGTGACATATGTAGACACATATGTACCCATATAATACGCATAAGCTCACACTTTTCATTTATGTTACACATTCTTCTCCCACAGATTTAAAGTAAACATTATAAAATAATCAAATGGTGACAATAACAATTCTGGCTTCCCACGAACTTATCAATTATCATAAACAATACGCCAGAATCGCTATTCCCACCATTGGGGTTGAAACTGCTGACGTTGCACAAATCCTGGCCGACAGAACTCTCTTAAATCTCAATCTCTTCAAGATCGAGATCACCCTTTATTTACATAAGAGCCAAAAGCTCAACAAGTTTAAAGTCCAATCAATAAAAGCTCAAAGCCGAGGTTTGCTAAACGTCTCCAGAACATAGCATAAGTTAGTTAAGATTTGTATCTGTACTCCGTAGTATCGTGTTGTGAAATAAAATTATATTTTTTTAAATAACCGATCTTCGAACAACGTTATTATATTAACATTTTTGTTTGAAATTTAAAAAAGTATATTAACAAATTATACGCAACTTTCAGAACACGACGCAACCCTATCAATAGCACCACGCCCCACATTTGACACAAGTCCGATTATTTTCATTTAGATATAATAATGTTGTTATATAACAAGTATAAAAAAAAAATTAAATTTCTGAGTCTGTGCCGGGGCTCGAACCGCAGGTCTTGTGTTTACATATAAGGAGTCTCTACTACCTGGGCCACGCTTCCTTTGCAAACTTCTGCGGCTAATGTATAGATAAACATAGTGTTATTTCTTTTCTTTCAACCACGTGCATTCACAATGCACTTCAAGTGATAATTTGTTACCTAATTGCTCAGTTGTTTATAGTTGGATTTTTATGCAACTTTCAGGGTAGTTTAATATAATTAGTCTTTAATCAAATTTTTTAATTACAATACTGTAATATATTAGCAAATGCTTTAAAAACGGCATGTAAATTTTGAAAAGTTTTTTAGTTCTTGTGGGAAAAGGGGGCGTGGCAGACCAAAACTTTTAATGACGTTGCATTTGTGCTGTTTCTAGGAACCTGCGTACCAGAATTGGTGTGCCTAAGTGACATGGTTACGGAGATATTCGCAGAAAACATCGATTTTTTCCGAGGTGTGTCTAGTTTTTTGTTTATTGCGGGGGCGGTGGGGGGCGTGGCGCCGATTTGAAATAAACTTGATCTGCGTACATCATAGACGGACTTTCATTAAAAAATTTGGTGTCTCTAGCTCTTGTAGTTTAAAAGATCCAGGTGTTCATACAGACGGACGGACAGACGGACGGACAGATGGTCGGACGGACAGACGGGCATTGCTATATTGACTCGGCTGTTGATGCTGATCAAGAATATATATACTTTATAGGGTCGGAAAAGCTTCCTTCTGCCTGTTACGCACATTTCGTTTCTGACAAACCTAATAGACCCCTATACTCTTTTTTAGAGTACGGGGTCTAAATATATTATGGGTTTTTATACAAATGCTTGTTTGGATCATTAGACAACGATGACAAAAAAGAATTGGAAGAAAAAATCAATAAATTAGCAGGAAATAGCTTTCAAGCCAACGAACTAAACTACACAATAGTAGATACCGTAAACCACGGAATAGAAGCATTCAATTGAGTCAGATCAAAAAAAATGTCTATAAAATTAGAAATGCTAATATACAATTTTGAATATTTCACCGAATACATCGAAAACATTGAGTTAGGTATGCAAAACTCAAGTTACTAACAAACGATCTTTAATGAAACAAATAATTGTATAATTGGTATTTTAACCAAGTCCCAACAGCTTATAAATTACCAAACCACATACATTGAACGAAACATAATAGTAACTCGAAGTTTACCAAAATCCAAACTAAATCAAAATTGCGTTAATAACGAATTAGAAATTGGAGAAAAAAATATAATCAAAATTTACGATTGTTCATTACAAATAGATAAAATATCCATAGTAAATTTACATCTAGTTTACCCTCAAAATATTTATGTAACAAACAATATTACAAAGCTCGAACCCATATCATACATTCAAACAAAAGAAATAATATTCGAACATACCAATTTGGTATTACCAAATACAATAACATATTCCAGACTTTAACTATAATATCATTTGTAATTACAATTATAAGTCTAATATTGTACTTAATCTATAAATTTAAAACCTTACCCGAAAAATTAATTATTAAGTACACTAAAAGCCAATAACATATAAAAAGAAGAAATTGAAATTCCAGAAGTTAATGAGCCGAGCCCCACACTTTACCCAATTGTATCCGCCTGAGGACAGTCTATTTTCTTTAGAATGGGGGAGTTATATATAGACAATCTATGTATTGCACACGCACAATTCCCATTATAAACAATTGTACTAGAAACATATACCCCCGAAAATCCCAATGCAAACATTTCCAGAACTCAATTTAAACATAAAAATTGTAAAACGATATCAGAATTCAGCGTCCTAGCAAGCCTGGAGTCCAAAGTCCAAAATAAATGTCACACCAAAAATCTGACTAACACATACAAACAATTAGCGTGTAAATATCCCACACAGACTTCTGTCAAGTTAGTTCTTATCTTGCCGCCTAAGCCTGTACTCGATAAGCAATTCGATTCAAATAGTGCTTGAAGTTAAACTACGACAGTAAACCGAATAAATTAATAAAGATAAGTGTATCTCGGTATCTCGGTCGTGAAACATATCATTATATACTTAATGGGGTCTGCCACGCCTCCTTCTGCCTGTTACATATATTCCAACGACTACAATATACCCTTGTACTCTACGAGTAACGGGTATAACTAGTAAATATTTACTGATGCTTCACAAGGCGGATTTCATTGCGTACACATTTTGCACGATGTTTACGCGACTATGGTTTTAAATTAATCTATTCAACAAGAAAATACAGAGACGAGAATGAGTACAATAACACATATTCATTTTTGAATAGGGTAGAAAATTGTGTATAGAATTAAAACAAGAAACAATGCCATAATCGCCTCGCGACTTTAGGATACCCGTTACTCAGTTTCAATATGTTATTAACAATGTGTAATGATAATAGTTAAGGGGTTGGCTAAGATAGCATGGAAAACATAGAAAATTTTCATACAAATTTACGATCAAAGCATATTTTTAACCGATTGTTCCTATGTGAGCTATACGATATAGTAGTCCGATTTGGTTGAAACTTGGTCAGTAGATGTACCCAATAGATATTTACATTCTTTGTAAAGTTTGACAGCACAGATAACAAAAAGTTTTTCCTTACTAAAACATTCTAGCTTTACCTGTACATTAACCTATATATGAAGATATAACGTCCTAAAGTGGGCGTGTCAAAAAACAAAAACAAACTTGTACTGCTTGGGTATTGTACCTTCCAGTTGCGACCTCTTGGGCCTTTCTAACCTCTATTGTCTCTAATATCCCTTTGTTTATACAGACGGAGGGACAGACGGACGGACGGACAGACGAACGTGTCTATATTGACTCAGCTGTTGATGCTGATCAAGAATATAATTACTTTATGGGGTCTGCCACGCCTCCTTCTGCCTGTTACATACATTCCAACGACTACAATATACTCTTGTACTTTACGAGTAACGGGTATAAATATGCATGTATGAGTGTCAGTCCAATACAGATTACACAAACTTTAGACTATTGAAAAGCACTTAAATTCACAGAATAAAATTTAATTATAAGCAGGGGATGGATTGATTTCAGCTTACATTTGTTTATTCACTGAAGCGTTTTTATGGCGCGTCATCTCCTTTATAACTTCTAGGCCAACGGGATGCTTGAATATTATAAAGCTGTTGCTCATTGGTAGCTTCTCAGTTTGTGTTTTGTGTGACCCAGTTTCAACTAACAGTGAGGGACTGAGACTTTCCCGACAAAGACAGTTGTTAACTTGGTAGCTTACGTCAATTTTTGAGCAACTAATGCTCTCCGTTGCACCATATTTCGTCAAGGGCGATATTCCAGGTAGACTGCACCCCCGCGAAGATCCGTTAAGCCGTCTCTGAAGTTCCTTTTCGAAGGGTGAGTTTGTGGTATCTCCTGCAGTTCCATTAGATGTGCTCGGTATTAGAATCGCTGTCTTCGGACAATTAATGTTACTGAATCTTTCGCCTTTAGTTTGCGTTTTATTTGTCATATTAGTAGTTCTTTGCCGACCTTGTTGTTCGCCATGCAGTTTTTCCATGTCAACAAGTGGTGAGCTAGAGTCTCCTTGTTTATCATTGGGCAATTGCAGTTGGTTTAATAAGCTTCTTTTTTGAAAGTTGTGACGCAAGCCTTTACCGTTTTCAAGGCAAGTGCCTCTCAGGATATCACAATTGATGCATACTGAGATATCGTCACCCGCAGTCTCTTCACTATGCAATGGTGAGCTTTGATCATCTATCCATGACATCTCACTGTTCTCCATATTCGTGAGCATCTTGTGTAGCACTTTCGGCGGTTTTTTAAGTACTGGCTTTGGCGGTAACAGCTGGAGTGGCTGCTGTTTTGCGATTTGTTTATGTTGACGATGCTGTAGATGTCCTGGTTCAGGAGCCAACTGATGTTGCTGCTGTAGTGACAACATGGAGTTGGGATAGGTGTAACATGGGGATACGAACGTTTGTGCATAAATGGCTGCGATCTAAATATTAGTTTTAAAAATGTGGATAATTTGTATCATGCGAGGAATCAATTTTAGTTACAGGTACACAAATACAAATGGGAATGTTTGATCGGAACATGAGCAAAAACTATAAGTATTTTAAAAAGACCTTTTTAATTGTAAATAATTTCATGTGGCTTGGGTCTTAAATTAATTTTTCTAAAGCTGACAAACGTGAAGTAACATTAATAAAAACTTGTATTTCTTAAAACAAAACGATGAAATCACGATTTTTGCTCATAAAGAAATACGCCAAACTAAATAAAAACAAGAAAAAAGGGTTATCTTCGGCTAGCCGAAGATTAAATCTCTTGCAGACACGCATATTGCGTTAATTTTATTTTTATCACTAATTGTTCCGACAGTAGCTATATGATATAGTAGTTCGATTTGAATGAAACTTTGTGAACAAATAGGGAATGATAATAAATGCACATTGTTTGAATTTGGTTAAAATCGATTAATAGACATAGAAAATTTTCATACTAAGTTCCTATAGCAGCTATGTGGTATAGTAGTCCGATTTAAATGAAATGTGGTCAACACATTGCGAATGATAACAAATGCATATTGCGCGAATTTGGTTAAAATCGATCAACAGACAGAAAATTGTCATACTAAGCATTTCAACTGATTGTTCCTATGGCAGCTATATGGTATAGTAGTCCGATTTAAATAAAAATGGTCAACACATTGCGAATGATAACAAATGCATATTGCGTGAATTTGGATAAAATCGTTCAAGAGACACTGACAATTTTCCTACTGAGCATTTTCAGCATTTTTAACCGATTGTTTCTATGGCAGCTATATGATATAGTGGTCCGATCTGGATGAAATTTTGTTTGCACGTGGGATTTAGTACTTTATGCATATAAGATGAATTTGGTGAAGCTAGCTCAAAAAAATTTTTTTTTAACCGATTGTTCCAATGGGAGCTATGTAATATAGTTATCCGATTTTAATATATGAACTGCGTGCAGAGAGAATACACATGTGTACCAAGTTTCATCACGATAGCTTTAAAACTGAGAGACTAGCTCGCATAGAAACAGACGACAGACGAATATGGCTATATCGACTCGGCTTTTGATGCTGATCAAGAATATATATACTTTATGGGGTCGAAAACGCCCCCTTCAATGCATTACAAACATCGTGACAAAAACAATATACCCTCTGCAAGGGTAAAAAAAATACAGTCGTGAACTCCCGATTTTATAATGCTTTCAGCTTTTATTCCCGATTATATATTATATTGGGTTTGTGTAAAGTATTTATCAGGCAGAAGAAGGCGTGGCAGACCCCATAAAGTATATATTTTCTTGATCAGTATCACAAGCCGACTCGATATAGGCACGTCCGTCTGTCTGTTTGTCTGTCCATATAAATAAACAAACATCAGAGATGATAAAAGATAAAAGTTCAAATTTAGTTAGTATCGATTCATATTTAGTCAGTCAATACAAGAATCTTGTTTATTTTGCCACACACCATTCGCCTACAATGAGCCAAAGATTAGACACATCTCAGAAAAAATCTAAGTTTTTCGCGTACATTTCAGTAACAACGGCACAGATAGTTTCTATTTTAGATCGCTTTCCGCCCTATTCAAGTAACTAAGATGTAACTTCGTCGATGCTCTCATCTGCGGCAGTTGTGGGAAGTGGCAGCAGCTTTTCTCGATTCATTGCAAGCCTCAGACCAGCTTGACAGACAAGTCCGCCGTCGCCTAGAGAGCATTTGGCTCTCTACCTTTCTCTTTTTGATTGACACTATGCTCCCAAGGCTCGAATCATCTTTTTTTTCTGGCAGAAGTAGTGCAACTAAGATAACCTGCCCTTGCCATGTAAGAGGTGTGACCATTGACGACACTTAGTTGGGATTTCTTTCACCTTGTACCTGTAAAAGACCACGTACTCATTGTGGTATCCATATTTTCATGCCAACAAAAAACTTGGACAACAAAATAATAGAAGCAGAGTGATTCATATTTAATAACATACATATTATACCCCTTACTCGTAGAGTACAAGGGTATATTATAGTCGTTGGTATGTATGTAACAGGCAGATGGAGGCATGGCAGACCCCATATAGTACATATATTCTTGATCAGCATCAACAGCCGAGTCGATATAGCCATGTCCGTCTGTCCGTCCGTCCGTCCGTCTGTATGAACAAAACGATCTCAGCAACTATAAGAGCTAGAAAGGAGACGCCCACTTTGGGGCGTTCTATGTTCATATAGAGGTAAAAGCTGACCAAGTTTGATCTAAATCGGACTACTATATCATATAGCTCCCATAGGAACAATCGGTCAAAAATTCGCTCTTAGGATGAATTTGTATGAACGTTTTTTGTATTTACCAAGCTATTTTAACGAAACTAACACAGAATATATTTATAGACATCCCCTAAACTATTGCACTAACATTATTATCATTACCCATTTTCAATTACATATTGAAACTGAGTAACGGGTTTCCTAAAGTCGCGAAGCTACTATAGCATTCTTTCTTGTTTTTATTATACTCTCTGCAAGAGTATATTGGGTTTGTGCAAATTCATGTAACAGGCAGAAGGAGGCGTGGCAGACCCCATAAAGTATATATATTCTTGATCAGCGTCACAAGCCGAGTCGATATAGCCATGTCCACCTGTCCGTCTGTCTGTCCGTATGAACACACAGATTTCAGAGATGGTAAGAGCTACAAGTTCGAATTTGGTCTCAATCGACTCGATATTTAGTCAGTCAATACACTCATATTTTATTTTCGATACCACGCCCCAATCGCCCACAATGAGTCACAAGCCCGACACACCTCGGAAAAAATCTAATTTTTCGTCGATTATCTCAGTAACTATGACACTTAGGAATACCAATTTTAATACACGTGTTCCTAGAGAGAGCATAAATGCAATGACATCAAAAGTTTTGGTCTGACACAATATACTTTCAATACTATATTAATATGGGAATATAGTATTGAAAGCATATTGAGTTAAAATTTTGTGTTGAAACACTTCCAGTAATTTAGACGTAAACTCTCTCAGTTTAATGAGCCTCCTTCTTTTTCTGTTCTGTTAAATATGGTAACTTGACCACGTGAATTCGAAAACTATAAAAAAAAAAATATATATAATTTTTTTTGGGTTCCTTGTATTAATTTTGTTTGCTAAAGAGATAAAAACAAGAAAGTAAAGTACAGTCGAGCGCGCCCGACCGTATAGTACTCTCTGCATTTATTCCCGATTATAATGTTAAAATTGGTATCCGGTATGCAAGTTTGAAAAGTTTTTTATGTCTTACGGAAAAAGGGGGCGTGGCATCCAAAAGTTTTAAATGGCAATACATTTATGCTGCCTCTGGGAACCTGTATACCAAAATTGGTATTCCTAAGTGCCATAGTTGAAGAGATATTCGCCGAAAACCTCTATATTTTACTAGGTATGTTTAGTTTTTTGCTCATAGTGGGCGAATGGGGCGTGGCATCCAAAAAAAAGATTCTTGTATCGACTGACTAAATATCGAGTCGATTGAGACCAAATTCGAACTTGTAGCTCTTACCATCTCTGAAATCTGTTTGTTCATACGGACGGACAGACGGACAGACAGACGGACATGGCTATATCGACTCGGCTTGTGACGCTGATCAAGAATATATATACTTTATGGGGTCTGCCACGCCTCCTTCTGCCTGTTACATACATTTGCACAAACCCAATATACTCTTGCAGAGAGTATAATTAAAAAAATTGTTCAATTTCCGAAATTTTTTTCCACTTCTTTGTCAACCCATCACACAACCCTTAGCCTGATTTGCACATTATTTTTTGGGAAAAATAGTATTTCTTTTTGCCCATTTTGGCTGTATTGTTTGTTCTGCCTTTTTTTTTTAATTTACATATTAAGAGCAAGGCGGAATGCTCTTAACTTATGTGATATATATATTCATATTAATGTCCTCCCGTACTTTTTTGGTCATTCACAGTTTTTTAAGCCTTTCCCAAATTGGCAAAGCTAAAAGAATAAAAGAGTCGTGTGGTAAAAAATCTAAATCAAATTTGCTTACGAGCACACAGAACGACAGGTTATGGATTCATAGAGAAAACATTAGTAACAGATGGATCGGGTATTAATTTGACAGCAGCTTAAGTGGTCCTTAAAAAAAAAAACGTTCAAAGAAGTATTTCCTTGGTCCAGGTCATCAGGTCAGCGTCTTCAGTCACTTTGGCTAGTGGCGCAACGCTGGTGGCATGCAATAGCGGTTCAGTCTCAAAACAGTTGCGATAGCCAGAACTAAAAGACGATGGCAGAATCTGATTCATTGGTTGATGATTGTGAAAAGGAAAATGAAATGGGTATCGCTGAACATGCTGATTAAAGGACAGAGCCTGCGCCGGCACGCATCTGCACAGTTGGTCATACGGTGTCAAAATTGAGCAGTCGCCGCCAAGCACTTCAACGCTTTCCCTTTTACAATTGATACGGTTTGAATTCGGCATTAGCGGAAACTGCTCTTTCTGATGTTGATGCTGTTGCATCTGTTGATGCCTGATACTATTACCCGGATTTTCAATTATATTAATTTCTCGCAACATTACCAAGGGAATGGGCTGGTGCTGAATCTGAAGCTGCGGTTTGTGTTGGAGCTGCTTTATTTGTTGTTGTTGCAACAAATGCTGTTGTTCGTTCTGCTGCATGTGTTGTTGATGATGCGGTTGTCCCCGCCTTGTTTCAGTTGAAGCCGCAGGCATAAATGAAGCCATGCTTGAATTCGGTGGTAAGTAATGCAATTCAACATTTTGCCCGTCTTCTCGAATATTAGGAAGTCCACCACTGGTCATAATATGAGGCTGCTTTTGTAATTTACTGTTAAGACGCTGACGTTGGTGGAATTTTAATTGATGTTGCGCAGATTTTGTAGGCAACGGCTTTTGGTACTGATACTGTTGAAGAAGATGTTGGTCCTCGCCCATAATATTATGCAAACAGTTGAGAGACTTTCTGCTGTAAGAATTATTGGTATTCTCTTGAAACTGAGACTGATAATGTTCAGGATGGTGCACTCCAGAAGCCTGAGTTATTGGCTGATGTGCAGGTAATTCAATAGTCTCCACGGGGTGGTAGCTTATCATAGCGTTCCGTACCTCACCGTTGAGTGCATTGCTCTTGTTGTCACATAGAAAATATGTAACCATGTCGCCCTTTCCCTTTACCTTAATTGTGCCCCGGCAGCGAAACTCATAGTGAGATCCGACCAAACATTCCACCACCTCCTGGGTTACCTGGGAGTAGCCAGGCACACCGGTAGAGTCCATACGACTAGCAACATTCACAGTATTGCCCCAAATATCGTACTGAGGCTTTCGCGCACCGATTACACCTGCTACGACGGGGCCAATGTTAATGCCTATGGAGAAGATGGCTTAACGTAGATGTCATCAGCAGACCTTTAAAACAATATACTTACCGACCCGAAGCATGAAATTGTTGTAAGAGTGACTGTTGATTTCTTGAAGTGAGAGGCGCATTGCATTGACATACTCAATCAGTGCGGTCATGTGATGGCATACTGAGTTAGAATCGTTTGGTTGAATCTTATACTCGGGTATAAGACCAACTACCGCCATATATGTGCTCCCAACTGTTTTGATTTTGTCAATACCACGAAATCTAGTTTCTTTAAGGAGCTCATCGAAGTCAGCAATTATCTCATTAAGTAGACGCAGACATTCCAAGCCTTGATCAGATCCATCCATTTCAGTGTAGAACTCGTTGAAGTTAGGTACGCTAGCAAAAATGACGCCCACTTTAGCGTAACTTTGATGATAAAGCTCCTTCGTGGTAAACATTATAATTAGTAATTTAAAATTAAAACTTACTGTAAGTTTAGCTGACTGTTACCATATTGTTTCGAAATTGTGCATCGAGAAAATGTGCTGCTACATGAGCAGGCAGTAAATTGTGTAAAATTCGTTTGTTTGACTCCTGTAACACATCCATTTCTTTTTTCTCTTGTGTCGCCTGCAATTGCCAAAGAAAGTCTAGACGTGCCGTACCTTCCACCAAGCGACCGTGCACCAATATTGCAACCATAAAGATTGTAATACGCGTTAATGAAATCAAATGAAGCGGAACGGAAGATCTATAAAATGCAAGAAATTAATATGTTTGCCCACATAGGGCATGAGCAATAAAAAAAATTGCTTCAGGAACTTACTTGACGATCTTATCATAACATTCAAAAACATTCTGGTGCGAAACCTCAATAAACAGACCATAGATAGTACCCATCATTACCACAAGCAGAGACTTGTAAATAATGGGCAACCTACATAAAAAATGACTTCAGTAAATCTTAAAGTTTGAAGACGCGCGGACTCACCTTAAAAACACGGAGACAGAAAGGAAAGCAAAAGCTGCCGACAGTGACACGTATTGTGGCAAAGAGCATTTGCGGTGAGAATCATTTTCTTTGCTTATATTTTGAGGTGTATTAGAGTTCAAGCCCTGGATCTCCAAAGTGGTTACATTGACCGAGCATGGATGATTTGAAACGCACGTAAACTTAAGCATGTTAAAGAATGGATTATATGATCATGTTTTGAATAATTCACAGGTGCAGATAACTTACCACATTAACCTGCCCCACTGAATATATAAGTATGATTGTGAATATGGTGATAGCCATGCGGAGTGTAAAGCTTTCGGAAATATCCCAGATTATCCATCTAAGCCGCACGGCTAACAAGAGCATTAGTATTGCGCTGATCCAAATAAATGCCGTGAGAAAAAGCAGCATCAAAATAAAAGTACGAGGAAGGGCTGTTAGCTGGAGAACAGCGGCAAAGATCAACATCAGAAGGGAACATCCCATGGCCATGGTAAATCCTAAATCAAAGTCCTTGTGATATTCACGCTCCTTGTCACTCTGCTTGAATCGCAATGTTAGGCGATTTACGTGCTCCGACTTATCACAGTCTACAGAACGAGCATTAATAGCCTGAGACAGAAAACGATTTATCCGATTTGTCGGCTGATGATGTGCGGCAACCGAAAGACGCTTTCGAAAAGGTAGCTTAAATTTATCCGCTGCTTTAAAGTTAGTCTGTTGGGTATATGCAGGAAGGAAAAAAAGAATACAAGTTGCGTTATTAGGAGCAGAACAAGGAATATATACGAAACTGACCCGGCGGGAAAGGTCATGAGTTCATTTTAGATCTTATGCAGACTTCTTAAAACCGATTATTTAAATTGTTGTATTTTGAGCCATTTTAGAATTAAAACGGGTCTAGGTCCTAACGGATTGCACAATCCAAAATCCGCAATTTTTGCAATTTTAGACCCCGTACTCTAAACAAGAAAGAAAAGTACAGTCGAGCGCACCCGACCGTATAGTACTCCCTGCTTTTATTCCCGATTATAATGTTAAAATCGGTATCCCCATATTACAATAGATAGATATTAGAACAAGTTAAAACAATAAAAACAAGTAAGAAAAGTACAGTCGAACGAGTCCGACCGTATAATACTCTCTGCTTTTATTCCCAATTAGATAGTTCTTGTATTAGAACACGTTACAACAAAAAAAGACAATTTATAATCGAACATACATATGTTTGTCTGTATGCACATACAAAATGACGTTATATGTATGCACATATATGTGTATGTATACTATTGCCGCCACACATGCATCAAAGGAGTTCAAATATATGCTTGTATGCTTCTGTCGCGCTCGCACTCATGCATTGACTTAAATATTAACTTTATAATCCGTAGCTCTGTTGTTTATTATTGGATTTTTTTGCAACTTTAAGGATAGTTTGATATGATTTGTCTTCAAACGAATCATAAATAACAATACTCTACGATCAGAACAAATGCCTTTAAAACGGCATGCAAGTTTGAAAAATTTTTTTTTTCTAGGGAAAAAGGGGGCGTGGTATCCAAAAATTTTAAATGGCAACGCATTTATACTGTCTCTAGGAACCTGCATACCAAAATTGGTATTCCTAAGTGCCGTAGTTACTGAGATATTCGCTTTAAACATCTATTTTTTCCGAGGTATGTCTAGTTTTTTGCTCATTGTGGGCAAATGGGGCGTGGCATCAAAAGAAAAAAAAGATTCTTGTATTGACTGACTAAATATCGAGTCGATAGAGACCAAACTCGAATTTGTAGCTCTTACCATCTCTGAAATCTGTGTGTTCATACGGACAGACAGACAGACAGACAGACAGACAGACAGACAGACAGACAGACGAACAGACGGACATGGCTATATCGACTCGGCTTGTGATGCTGATCAAGAATATATATACTTTATGGGGTCTGCCACGCCTCCTTCTGCCTGTTACATACATTTGCACAAACCCAATATACTCTTGCAGAGAGTATAAAAACTGAGCAAAATCGAACATATGTGTATTTGTCTGTATGTATATATAAATTCGTTTGACATTACATGTATGCATATATGTTTGTGCTGTAAACATTGTTATGTGGTAGCTCTCTTGTTTATAGTCGGATTATAATGCAACTTTTAAAGTAGTTTGATTTATTTCGTTTCCAAACGAATTTAAAATTACAATACTGTACGACAATGATAAAGGCCATAAAGGCCTGAAAGTTTGAAAAGTTTTTTTATTTCATAAGGAAAATGGGGGTGTGACAACCCAAAATTTTTAATGACATTGCATTTATCCTTTCATTAGTAACCTGTGTACCAAAATTGGTATTCCTAAGTGCCACGCTCCTTCTCCCTGTTACATACATAAGCACAAACCCAATATACTCTTGCAAAGAGTATACAAAGAGTAGAGTGGTCTTTTTAGTTTGTCAGAGGCGACGTGTGCGTCACAGGTAGAAGGAGGCGTGTCCGACCCCATAAAGTATGTATATTCTTAGTCAGCATCAAAAGCCGAGTCGATATAGCGATGTCCGTCTGAATGAAAACCTGGATATATAGTTTAGGGGTCTATTAGGTTTGTCAGAAGCGAAATGTGCGTAACAGGCAGAAGGAAGCTTTTCCGACCCTATAAATTATATATATATATATATTGTTGATCAACAGCCGAGTCGATATAGCAATGTCCGTCTCTCCGTCCGCCCGTCCGTCCGACTTTATAAACACCTGGATCTCAGAACATTTGGGCTGCCACGCCCCGTTTTTCCACAAAAAACAAAATAATTTTCAATGTCGATGCCGTTATTGAGGCATTTGTTCTTATCGTACACTGTTGTAATTTACGATTCATTTAAAGATAAATTATATAAAACTATTCTGAAAGTTGCATTAAAATCCAATCATATACAACTGAGCTACCAGGTAACAAAGTTTACGTTTAAGCGCAATGCCAATGCATGAATACGAGCGAGACAGAAAATAACGCTGCGTGTGTAGCGGCCTTGCCAAGCAATAGTATACATACGTACGCACATATATACATATAGTATGTACGTGCATACAATGACAAACGAAATTATATGCGCATACAGGCACACATATGTATGTTCGATTATAAATTGTCTTTTTTGTTTCAACGTGTTCTAATACAAGTACTATTCATTGTAATACCTGAATACCGATTTAATTAACTTAGTAGGGAATAAAAGCAAAGAGTATTGTATGGACAGGCGTGCTCGACTGTACTTTTGTTTTTTATACTCTCTGCAAGAGTATATTGGGTTTGTGCAAATGTATGTAACAGGCAGAAAGAGGCGTGGCAGACCCCATAAAGTATATATATTCTTGATCAGCATCACAAGCCGAGTCGATATAGCCATGTCCGTCTGTCTGTCCGTCTGTCTGTCTGTCTGTCCGTATGAACACACAGATTTCAGAGCTGGTAAAAGCTACAAGTTCGAATTTGGTCTCTATCGACTCGATATTTAGTCAGTCAATACAAGAATCTTTTTTTTTTAATGCCACGCCCCATTCGCACACAATAAGCAAAAAACTAGACCTACTTCGGAAAAAAACGATGTTTTCGGCGAATATCTCAGTAACTATGGCACTTAGGAATACCAATTTTGGTACACACGTTCCTAGAGACAGCATAAATGCATTGCCATTTACAATTTTGGACTGCCACGCCCCCTTTTTCCGTAAGAAATAAAAAACTTTTCAAACTTGCATGCCGCTTTAAAGGCAATTGTATGTTCGATTATGCTTAGTTTTTTTTTGTTTTAACGTGTTCTAATACAAGAACTATCTAATGTTATATCCGGATACCGATTTTAACATTATAATTGGGAATAAAAGCAGAGAGTATTATACGGTCGGGCGTGTTCGACTGTACTTATCTTGCTTGTTGTAATAACGGATGTACTTATGTCAGGCATATCAAGTATATTTTAAATTGTTGGCACGCAAATTGTAAAATTGTTTAAATGAAATTTATTTACACGTTGTTGATAGAAAAGAGATAACTTAATGTTTCCCTATATTAGTCATGACAATTATAAAAAGAAGTTTAGCCCAAGTAATAGAGACGACTGTTATTATATTTCGTACTTGTATGTAAACCTTAGGTCTGCGGTTCGAACCCAGCAAAGACAAGCATTTACTTTTCTTTGTTATACAACAAAATATTATTATATGCCAAATAAAAATAATCGGGGCTATACCAAATGTAAGGCGTGGAGCAACTGGTAGGGTTGCAGCATGATCTGAAACCTGGACTGAGGACGCAGGTTTGAATCCTATTAGTGACTTGATTTTAATGTTTTTTTTTTATACCCTTGCAGAGGGTATATTGTTTTTGTCACTATGTTTGTAACGCATTGAAGGAGGCGTGGCAGACCCCATAAAGTATATATATTCTTGATCAGCATCAACAGCCGAGTCGATATAGCCATGTCCGTCTGTCCGTCAGTTTCTATGCGAACTAGTCTCTCAGTGTTAAAGCTATCGTGATGAAACTTGGTACACATGTGTATTCTCTCTGCACGCAGTACATATGTTAAAATCGGCCAGATCGGATCACTATATCATATAGCTCCCATAGGAACAAACGGTTCAAAAAATTTTTTTTTTGAGCTAGCTCCACCAAATTCATCATATATGCATTTAGTACTAAATCCCACGTGCAAACCAAATTTCATCCAGATCGGACCACTATATCATATAGCTGTCATAGGAACAATCGGTTAAAAATGCTGAAAATGCTTAGTATGAAAATTTTCAGTGTCTCTTGAACGATTTGAACCAAATTCTCGCAATATGCATTCTTTACCATTTTCCATCAGCTGACCAAATTTTATCCAGATCGGACCACTATATCATATAGCTGCCATAGGAACAATCGGTTGAAATGCTTAGTATGAAAATGTTCTATGTCTATTGAGCGATTTCATCCAAACTCACGCAATATGCATTTGGTATCATTCCCAATGTGTTGACCGAATTTCATTCAAATCGGACTACTATATCATATAGCTGCCATAGGAACAATCGGTTGAAATGCTTAGTATGAAAATGTTCTATGTATATTGAGCGATTTCATCCAAACTCACGCAATATGCATTTGGTATCATTCCCAATGTGTTGACCGAATTTCATTCAAATCGGACTACTATATCATATAGCTGCCATAGGAACAATCGGTTGAAATACTTAGTATGAAAATTTTCTATGTCAATTGATCGATTTTAACCAAATTCGGACAATGTGCATTTATTATCATTGCCTATATGCTCACAAAATTTCATTCAAATCGGACAACTATATCATATAGCTACTGTTGGAACAATTAGTGATTAAAATAAAATATGCGTGTCTGCAAGGGTATTTAATCTTCGGCTAGCCGAAGATAACCTTTTTTTCTTGTTTTATTTAAATTTTAAATTAAAATCAAAAATTAATTTCGAATTGGAATACAAGGAGAGCCTTCCTCACTTGTTTAAACTACAAGAGTTGGGGACACCAAATTTGTAATAAAAATTCAGCAACTTTTGTTTATGTTTATTTCAAATTAGTGTCATGCGCTCTTCTGCCACAACAATAAGTAAAACAAGAAAAAAAGGTTATCTTCGGCTAGCCGAAGAATAAATACCCTTGCAGACACGCACATTGCGTTAATTTTATTTTTATCAGTAATTGTTCCAACAGTAGCTATATGATATGTATAGTAGTCCGATTTGAATGAAATTTTGTGAGCATATAGAAAATGATAATTAATGCATATTTGGTTTAAATCGATCAACAGACATAGAAAATTTTCATACTAAGTATTTCAACCGATTGTACCTATGGTAGCTATATGATATAGAAGTCCGATTTGAATGAAAACACATTGGGAATGATAACAAATGCATATTGCGTGAATTTTTATACTAAGCATTTCAACCGATTATTCCTATGACAGCTATATGATATAGTGGTCCGATCTGGAAGAAATTTGGTTTGCACGTGGGATTTAGTACTAAATGCATATAGGCTGAGTTTAGTGGAGCTAGCTCAAAAAAATTTTTTTTGAACCGATTGTTCCTATGGAGCTATATAATATAGTGATCCGATCTGGCCGATTTTAACATATGAACTGCGTGCAGAGAGAATACACATATATACCAAGTTTCATCACGACGGCTTTAAAACTGAGAGACTAGTTCGCATAGAAACAGACGGACAGACGAATATGGCTATTCGACTCGGCTGTTGATGCTGATCAAGAATATATATACTTTATGGGGTCGGAAACGCCCCCTTCAATGCGTTACAAACATCGTGACAAAAACAATATATCTTCTGCAAGGGTATAAAAACTAGATACACCTCGGAAATAAAAAATATGTTTTCGTCAAATATCTCCGTTACTATGGCACTTAGGAACACCAATTGTAGCACGCAGGTTCCAGCACAAATGCATCGTTATAATAATTTTTGGATGCCACGCCCCCGTTTCGCACAAGAACTAAAAAAGTTTTCATAATTGCATGCCGTTTTTAAGGTTTTTATACTTATTATACAGTATTGTAATTTAAAAATTCGTTTGGAAACGAAATATATCAGACTATCCTGAAAGTTGCATTAAAATCCGACCATAAACAATAAAGAAACAAGTAAGAAAGGCTACCGTTGACCTAGCCGACTGAAAAAGACACCGTACTCCTTCTATTGCGAATTTTTTATTACAATTGTTCCGTTTTCGACCGATTTGTCCTATGGGAGCTATATATATTTAAATAGGCTATAAATGTCTGAACTAGACCAAATTTGGTGAGGATAGCTATAACGATACCATACACGTATTGTGTATATCGTCACGATAGCTCCGATAGCTTGCAAGTTATAGTGCAATGAAAATAGTTTTTTACAATTTGCGGGGGCGGTAGGGGGCGTGGCAAAAAGTTGAAATAAACTTAGCCTGCCTGACATATAGACGATCTTTCATTCCAAAATTTTGTGGATCTAGCTTTTGTTATTAAAAAGATCCAGGTGTTCATACGGACGGACATTGCTATATCGTCTCGAATATATATACTTTATGGGGTCGGGCACGCCTCCTTCTGCCTGTTGCGCACATTTCGCTTCTGACAAACTTAACAGACCCGTCTACTCTTTTTTAAAGAGTACGGGATCTAAAAAACAAGCAAAAAAGTTAATATTTGAGTGCAATTCCAATGCATGAGTGCAAGCGAGACAGAAACATACAAAAATATAAACAAAAGTTTTCACTGCATGAGTGGCGGTAGCGCTGCCGGGTACACATGGGTTAAGTAAGTTAGAATTGCTGTTGGTGGTGTAGAGAGCACCACCACACATGGGCCGTTGGTCGGCTCATTGTGATACCATATGGGGGTCAAAGGCCTTGTTTAAAAACAGATTAAAAGAGAAAACTATATGGGTAGAACAGCAGTTGGATTGCTCTCGTTTTGATTCCAGCCTGTGGCGCAGAGCTGTTTAGGCTGCATGATTAATAGCTCCGACAGATTTTTGATAAAATATGCGCCCAGGAACCTCAGTCTATGTTGGCTGAGTACTGATCAGTGGCAGAAAAATTAAGTCACCGTCTTTTCTACTTCGTTTCCACAACTTCTACAGAAGTCATGTGAGTTAACGGACAGTCTGGAAGCATGTATCCCTGCCAACCAGTGACCTGTGAAGGCGCGAAAGACTGCAGAGCATATTTTGCGTATTAGCATTGATAGCTTGCTCATCATTGGGTCAAGAGTTGGAAAGGTTCTGCATCTTGAGGTGATATCCCACCTTAAGGCTGCCAGGTTCTCGAAATGGTTTTCAATCATGACGCTGCACGTCGCCAGAGGCATTTATACATGTTCACTCTCGTTGTTGACAGCGGAAACCGTACCCAATCTCGCGAGTTTGTATGCAACACAGTTTCCTTTTATGTTGCTGTGGCCAGGGACCCATATGAGGCGAATATCGAACTGTTCAGCCATCTCTGTGAGAGATCTGCGACATTCGTTTAGTAATTTAGAGCTACTACATATTGCCGTTAAGGACTTAAGGACTGCTTGGCTATCGGAAAGGAAGCTAATTATGCAACTGTAGGGGATGTCAGAGTTGATGATGTGCAGAGCTTTTAAAATGGCCTTGACTTTAGCCTGGAAGACACTGCAGTGGTCAGGCATTCTAAAAGATTTAGCAAAGCCTAAGTCGGGGCGGTATAGGCAACCGCCTGTGCGACCCCCTGATCGCGAGCCATCAATGTAGAATTCCAGGGAGGTGCCTGTATATGGAGAACCATAATGGATGGGAACACCACTCTGAAAGGGGTATTTGTGTATTATGTCGGAATACAATAATCGGTGTTTTGGATATTAACGAGCAGTTCCGACAGAACATTTTAATGCCCCAGCGCATTTGGTTTCCAGAGATTGGCTTCTCTCATTATAAGTGCGGATATAGTAGCCATTTTTGATCCCATTATGTCTAGTGGGAGAAAGATGGCATCGATGTGCTCGCTCAATGAGTTCGCGTGGGTAACGGTCGTCGCGTAACCGCTCCCCCACATTACCCCCGCCCTGAACAGAGTCAGCAACACACGCGCCGCCGATGACCCAGAACTGGTATTGTGCGGCAATAACACTTTTCTTCAAAGTGCTGGCCAGTAACAATCGCAATGTGCCGAGTAAGATTATCGGCACTTGTGCAACTCAACAACAACTGCATATGGAGTCAAGTTGCTGACTCCAACCGCAAGCGCAACGTCGACGGCGACGCCAGTGGTCAAGAGGTCTAATGCGAACCAAAGCCGGCCGGCTTGGGCAGAATTCGTTGAACCAGAGCCAGTGGAGTTTAATGACTCAAGAGGGAAGGCTCTTGGCTTAGGTGTCTTTTACATGCAGGTTAATAATCATTTCTCTTTAATTCTACAAAATTTAAAAAATGGGAATCACAACCCCGAGGTAATGAAATCTGTGATAGAATCGGCTCGGGATCGGGCTCTTTACAAAAGGTTTGGACGGTGATACACAAATACACAACCCAGTACGTCAAAAAGTTCGCAGCCCCTAATGCGAACTACAGATCCCCTCTGTTGTCCCTAGATATCCTGTACCCTTTCACGCAAACCAATCTTATGCTCCTAGAAGCGCTAAGTTCTCTCAAAGATCCCCAGGTTTTTGTCCCGCCATCAAAATCCAGAGCAACCAGTCGAGACAATCGAACCGGTCAGGTTTCAGCGCCATAGGGGAAGGGAGCATTAGTTTCAAGCGTGGTCCGAGGACCTCCTCGAACCTTAACCCCTTTCGTAAAGCTCAGAGACTGTATAATTTAGACGTGGCTCCTTATCCTTCTAGGTCCCTTTCCAATGATTTGTACCAAAACCCATCAAATGACTCTTATTATGAAGGAACTTACCGCAATAAGGATACTAGCGAGTTAAACGCACCGCAGCCAGAAGAACCGGGCACCCCCGAGGAAACCGAGGGAGATGCAGAAGGGGAGTTGAATTTTATGAGCGACGTCTCTCTAGCTTTCCATACATAAGGTATGGATGCAGACGGGGCTATACTAAAATGTTTAATAGATATAAACAAAAAAAAAATTAAAAACATTTACTAGCCCCCAAATAGCCGCTGTGAGCACCCCCATCAAAACCCTTTCCAAGTTCAATCTGCAGCCGGAAATATCCAGATTACCCATTGCCATACCGGTCGGTTTTTTCAATATGTTAGCAACGAAACATTGACCAAATTCGTTGTACTCCTAGGTTTAGTATCATTTGATGTTATCATAGGTGACGATACCCTAAAAACGTTAAAAGCCCTGATAGATAGAAGAAAAGACCTCCTGAATTAGAATACCCTTGTTAGCAAAAGCCTCGCGGGACATAAACTTTCTGAACATTCAGAGGTTGTCGAAGAGACGCTATATGGTCTACTTGACGAATACTCAGAAATTTTCGAACCACTCTCCCCCGGAGAGACTATATAAACGAGTGTTAGAGTTGAAATTCACACGAGTACTTCGGAACCGATTTTTTATAAAAGCTTCCCGTACCCTGATAGTATGAGGGAAGAGGTAGAGAAACAAATCGGGGAATTGTTACGCAATGGCAAAATTAGCCCTTTTAACAGTCCATACAACTCTCCTGTTTGGATTGTGCCAAAAAAGCCAAAACCCAAAGAGGAAAAACAATATCGAATGGTGATAGATTTTAAACTCCTTGATGCGGTCACCATTTCAGATACTTACCCCATACCTGACAAAACCTCAACATTGTTTAGTGTGGGCAGAACCAAACTTTTCACAACACCCGACTTAATGTTGGGGTTTTATCAAATTCATATGAAGGAATCAGACATCCAAAAATCGTTTTTTTTTCAACTCTGAACGGAAAGTACGAATAATTCCGTCTTCCTTTTGTTTTAAAAAATGTCCCATCAGTTTTAGAATGAATGGTTGACCATGATTTAAGAAAGCACATCGGCACGACTTGTTACGTATACATAGACGACATCATAGTCTTTATCAAAAATTATAAAAGCTATTTGAAAAATCTTCGAGCAGTTCGATAAATTAAGAACCACAAGTTTTCAGTTGAACTTAAAAAAGTTCCACTTCCCACAATCACAAGTGAAATTCCTAGGATATGTAGTTACATCAAACGGAATTGGGTGGGCGACAAGAAAGTGGAAGCCACTAGGGCTATGAAACCGCCCACTACTGTGACGGAACTGAAAAATTTCTATCCGTTCTTACCTGTAGAGTGCGAAATCCATCAATGTTTGCCTTGCGTAATAGAAATTACAACGCAAAGTTAAAACGTTGGAAGTCGCGCATAGTGGAATACAATTGCGAGATGATCTACATACCTGGAAAGTCTAACGTCATTGCTGACGCCTTTTCCCGGATCACATCTCACATTAAACACCTAGTTTCAAATGTAGCAACAGCATTGGAACATAATTCGGGTACAATGGCAACGGCCCACAGCGCTCTTCAGGACGCATCCGCATGTCGAGGTTCCTGTTAATGTCTACCGAAGTCTGCTAATATTCGATTTAAATAGGTCGGAATACGCTTGTGAAATCCCACACGCTGGGCTCACTTGCCATCTAATACCCAGTGGCAGTAAAACAATGCAGAATCTAAAAGAAATTCTTAGGTATTACTTAAAGCCGTCGATCATAAACGGTATCGAGATACCTGAGACATACTTGCCGTTTTTACACCTTTGTTTCTCGAAGTCATTCATGTAGGAGAAGCTTAAGTTTCTGAGCTGTATATACAAACTCAGTTTGCAAAACAAAACGGTGGAATCTAAGTCAGCAATTCACTTACATTGTAATGGTTGCCTTCTTCGCATAAAACGATATTCAAATGGTTCTGTTATCGCATAACGTTGCAATCAATGATAGCATGCGATAAAAGTTATGCTAACGATATTGGCATAGCAATCACCTTGCTATGCATGTCGACCAACTATGTTATAGAGCTTTAACATTTGTCTCTCTAGCAACATTAGTTTCGTTAACATCTTCGTAACCACCAATCCGAGCTTTCCCTGGAATTATGCCCTATCAATAAGCTTATGCACCTAGCTTCGTTCTCGTTGCTGCCAAAATTTTATCTGTACGCATCGTCAACGTCACTCAGTCCATCGACTGTTGCACGTGTTGGAAAAAAAAATATATATATATGTATATATATATAAACCGATGTTGCCGGTGCACAGCAGTAACTGTGTGCAACCGCGCGCCCTCCCCTACGAAAGACAATCAAGAGACGAGCAGCAGACAGCAGAATTTCAGAAGCAGCGACTGTACGACTCAGCCGAAAATATGAGTCAAGACACGCCACGATGGAAAGCTTTCCAGCGCGGGAGTACTCACGTAAATGGTTTTGAGACACACATATCTACATAAATATATAGTGCCAAATTGTGTAAATTTTGCTTTAAAAAAAAAAAAAAAAAAAAAAAAAATTAAAATTAAACTAAGAACTTAGAATGCCTAAATCTTAACATAAAGTATAAAATTAAACATTAATATGTACATGAATATATAAATATTACAATATACATAACGCTGTATTTATATGTTTATATATATATTTTAAAAATGTAAACATTAATTTCTTTAAATTACCCCCTTGTTTGTATATTTAACCTACACACATACAAGCATTGCAAAGATCTTTTTGTTTTGGTTGATGAACATGTGTTATTATATTCAAACTGCATAAAACCATTGCGCTTTATTATCAGTAGTTAGCTTTAAAGTACTAGCAAATGTATAAGCAAAATAAACAACAATAACAACTAACCTGTGGCCTTGACATGATCAGCTGGTAGAAGCACGCACAAAGCAGAAGAGGGAATTGAGAAACTAATAAAACGCTAGGCTTATCGCTATCGTTCGTACACTTAGGAATATAAAAAAAAGCAACACTCTAAAAGAAATAAAACATGAAATGATAACAAAATACTTTGACTTTAAAAATAATTGATTAGTTTTTTTCTTATTTTTGCACATCCACACACAAGCACCCCCATTTATGATTAAAAAGAGAATTAACATAAAATCAAATTATAAATACTGAATTATAACGTTTAAAATGACTTGCTCACTTTTCTTAATTTTGGTTTCTAGAAGACATGGTGTTTGAAGTGAAGTAAGAGTAACTATCTTTTGATTTAGGGAATCTTTACAAACATTTAACAATAAAGATTGTGGTCAGGAAGGGTGAAGAACGCAGGTGTCGATTACCAGCTTAGACCTCGCTTCTTTTCATGATACATTGGTGCGACTTATGACAATTTTGTTTTGTTTTCTTTTGGTTAGAGTTAAAATAATGTGAATTAGTTTCCGATGGGAATCCTAACAATTTAAAGTTTATAGCAGAGCTATTGGGGAATGGCAATAAACCCCCCCCCCCCCCCCCCCATCCCGAATTGAGCTAAGGTTACCAGAGGATTCCGCCCCGCCTGTCTCTCAATAGCCCGAAAGCCAAGTATTACCATCTCCGTAATTAATTCTTCTCGCTGAGTTGCCAAGATTGCTTTTGCACGCAGAAAGTACCAATTGTATAATGGGACCTCTCGTGTAGAACGCCACATAACATTTTTGGCGACCAATGCGAGGCAAGAGCGACCCGGTTGCCCCATAACACTTTTGGCACCCAATGTACGGCTGCTTGCAGATTGCTTTCGTCATTTACTACAACATTAAAGGTTGACAGAAGTACTTCATTATTTTACAGCTCCAAAAACACTTGTGTAATATAATGAAAGAGGTTTACTTTTCCCAACCGTTTTGAACTATTTGAAGTGTTTGGATATACATGTATACTATACCGGTCTTTAGAAGAAGACAACCCCATGTTGAAAATTAGAAAACTAATTTCCGTAGCTGTGGATAGATACAATAAATCTGTCCATTTGGAAACGGGTCGGAAGCTAGTCACTATTTTTTTCGATCGCACTTCCCGGATTAACTATCAGGGATTTACGGATTTCAAACAACAAACGCAAGAAGACATTCGAGCTGTGCTCCAACATAGGCAGGATATGACAAACGCTAGGTTGAATAGAACTAGATCGACACCAAAGTGCTGTGATGCTAGCGACAGGTTCTATGTTTCTAAGAAAAAGATAAAAAGCAAGAAGAAACAGCGTTTCAAGCCGGAGGCAGTTCAGGAAAATAGGAAGGTCACCGTAAAAACCCAATGTGGGGAAGAAACTGAAAGAGAGATTTAAGTACGCTTTGCGATTTTTGAATAAGAAAAGTTACGCTTCACAAACTTTAAGAACACGAAAAACACACTAACAGCCGTAGAAGAAAAAATAATAAATAAAGAAAAAAAAAACACAAAAAATATAAAACAACACAAAAAAATACAAAAAGACACACGTACACAGCAGAGAACGGCTTGGCGTGATCGCAAAAACGTTCATACACGAAAACACCCGAATAATCGTGCCATTCGGCTCAACCGATCAAACTTGCAAATATACGCGAATTCACTGTTGAGTTAAATTCACTCAAATGTGTTCGTATTTTTTGCTCACTGAGTTTATTCACGCTCATGTGAAAACCGATCATTTGGGCGTATGTTCATTCGGCTCAGTATTGAATTTTTTTCTTGATTTACTCATGCGCCCAAATTCTTACTCAATTTCGCTCACTGACCAAAAGTTAACGGTGAATAAAATCAGCGTATGCTCATTGAGCACATGAAGCGTGTGTATGCACAGTCTTCGGTACACATAACGGATATTTTTGTTTTGTTTTTCTTTTTGCTGCAGAGCGCGCATTTTCTTTGGCAGGAAACATTGTAACAGACAAAAAAAAATCGTCTTGGTCCAAAATCAGTGGACCGCTTACTTTTTTTAAAATCATACTTTAAATCATTTCAATAGATATAAGTTTGAATTAAGTTATAATTAGATTTTGTTCATGAAGCCAAAATATTTTATTTTAATTTTTATGTTAAACATATGTTTACTTATATATGTAAGTGTGAAATAATTTTTTTATTTTATTTTATTAATTTGTTAATTTTTTATTGTTTGTTATTCAATATGAAATAAACCATTTAATCTGTTGTGAAGTTAGATATTTTGCTTTTTCGCTTTGCACATGCACAATCTCATACGAGTTGATTTATTCCGTTTTGATTTTATTCTTATTCAACTCAATCAATACTGAGCCGAATGAACATACGCCCAAATGATCGGTTTTCACATGAGCGTGAATAAACTCATTGAGCAAAAAATACGAACACATTTGAGTGAATTTAACTCAACAGTGAATTCGCGTGTATGAGATTTTTATTCACCGCTAACTTTTGTTCAGTGAGCGGAATTGAGTAAGAATTTGGGCATATGAGTAAATCACGAAAAAAGTGAATTTTGCAGATCTCTGGTACACAGTAGAACAAGTAAAGTAAAGAAAAACTAAGTGACGCTTCTTTCCCAAGGGTGGTTGTCAACTACGTAAGAGCTCTTCATATCTTTAGATTTGATGCCCCCGTCATCCAGTTGCAACACTTAGTCGTGTGGCGCATAAGCAGAGTATATAATCACGCTCACGTCATCAACTTGGAGGAGTTCCAGCGGAACATCAAGAGGACTGCGGAAGAGGCTTCTAGGCTTAGTGATGAGAGGATCAAGGTTTTGGCTGATCATCACCTTAAGAGGGCTACCGATGGAACCGCCAGGATGACCACTACGCACAGGCCACGATACAAAGACTGGATTGAGCATGAAAATGGATCGCGGGCTTATCAGATACTTTAGATTGGAATGTCGTTCGCCAGTCACAGGACGACGCGAAGAGCAGCAGCAACCAGCAGATTAGGATCAACACCAAGCTTTCCGACGCGATCCACGAATCGCTACGGAAGCTCAAAGAGCAAGGATGAACGCCATAGATAGAGAAACTCACACGGCAACGGCAGTCTTGCATAAGTCAATAATTTTGACCAACCAGATCGACGAAGTAACCAGGGAATGCCACCTGGCAAAAACTGCCGTCTACAATACCAACCTGCTCGACTGGGAGGAAATTGAACTCTTGTTTGAAGAAATGTAAAGCCTTCCATATCAGAACGTGGTAGAGACGGTCGAGTTCTCAAGACAGTCAATCCTCACCCAAGGTAAGGCAAGAAAGGTACAAGTTGATGTTGCTTAACCCAGTAGTCAACAACCTGAAATCCAAAAAAATTCCCGTAAGCCCTCAGGAAACTTAGACTGTACTGGGAAAGTGCTTATCAATTGGAAACACCACGGTTTGCCAGGAGAATGACATGCTAAAACTATCAGAAGACGGTTGCATCCCCAGAATATTAAAGAGAGGCCCTGCCACATGCAACTTCATGAAGAACGATCGGGAGATCGTGCAACTGGTGAAGACGGCACCATCCTTTTAACCATGGTAGACAAATGTGGACTACTATTTGTGGATATAAGTGGACCACTTAAGTAATGCCGTTCTTTAAAAGGTAAATTATATCTAAAAATTATTTAAGTTTCTTATTTACTTATATTTATAGTTTTAACCATTAAGCAAGTGAGCGTGTTGCTTGTACCGATGATATAAGCAGATCGTCTTTTCAACGTCACCTGAAATGCGAAAACGACAAATTCACGGATTGAAGAGCTCGTTAAAACTTTTTTGTGAATTTTCCCAGCGGTAAGAAAAACAATGTTACTGACGCTATTACTGCATGATTAGCAATGAATTGATGCTGGGAAAATTTACAATTGCCAGTTTTTATTATTATACTCTCTGCAAGAGTATATTGGGTTTGTGCAAATGTATGTAACAGGCAGAAGGAGGCGTGGCAGACCCCATAAAGTATATATATTCTTGATCAGCATCAATTGCCGAGTCAATATAGCCATTCCCGTCTGACCGTCTGTCCGGCCGAATGAACACACAGATTTCAGAGATGGTAAGAGCTACGAACTTAGTCGGTATCGACTACTTATTTAGTCAGTTAATACAAGAATCTTTTTTTTTTTTTTTTTGATGCCATGCTCCATTCGCCCACAACGAGCAAAAAACTAATAGATGTTTTCGGCTAATATTTCATTAACTATGGCACTTAGGAATACCAATTTTGGTATACAGTTTCCCAGAGACAGCATAAACGAATTGCCATTTAGAATTTTTGGATGCCACGCCCCCTTTTTCCGTAAGAAATAAAAAAACTTTTACCTCGAAAAAATAGATGTTTTCGGCTAATATTTCATTAACTATGGCACTTAGGAATGCCAATTTTGGTATACAGTTTCCCAGAGACAGCATAAACGAATTGCCATTTAAAATTTTTGGATGCCACGCCCCCTTTTTCCGTAAGAAATAGAAAAAAACTTTTCTAACTTGCATACCGGATACCAATTTTAACATTATAATCGGGAATAAATGCAGAGAGTACTATACGGTCGGGCGCGCTTTACTGTACTTTTCTTTCTTGTTTTTTGGACCCCGTACTCTTTAAAAAAGAGTATAGGAGTCTATTAGGTTTGTCAGAAGCGAAATGTGTGTAACAGGCAGAAAGAGGCGTGCCCAACCCCATAAAGTATATATATTCTTGATCAGCATCAACAGGCGAGACGATATAGCAATGTCCGTCTGTCTGTCCGTCCGTCCGTATGAACACCTGGATCTTTTAAACTACAAAAGCTAGAGCCACCAAATTTGGAATGAAAATCCATCTATATATCAGGCAGGTTAAGTTTATATTAAATTTTTGCCACGCCCCTACCGCCCCCGCAAATTGTGAAAAACTTTTTTCATTACACTACAACTTGTAAGTTATCGGAGCTATGACCAAATTTACACAGTACGTGTACATTATAACTATCTCTACCAAGTTTGAACCGGATCGGGCAACTATAGCCTATAGCTCCCATAGGACAAATCGATCGAAAACGGAACATTTGTATGGAAAAATTCTCTCTAGAAGGAGTACGGGGTCTTTTACAGTCGGCTTTTACTCGACTGTAGCCTTTCTTACGTGCTTTTTTTTTAAGTTTTCAATAAACATTGTTAATGCAGTTAAAGATTTTTTTTTTCAATATTTGCACCTTGTTTTTCTTAATCAGTGGCCTACAAACGGGTACCAATTCTATCCAGAGCACTCTACCATTTTAGACATACTTCAAAAAGGAAAAACAAACAAATTAAAACACATCCAACCAATTGACACAACCCTATACTAATTATAGACTATGTTGTAAAGCATATGATCTTGACACTTACCTTACTCGTGCCTTTCTCTAAAGACTGTACAGTACCAGTTGGTGCTTCGCTGCTTGTGCACCGGGACGCACCACCGCTAAGGGCCACAGTCGCTGGCGGAAATGAACCCGTGGCAATATTGGAGAAAGGCACGGGCTCGGAGAACTTGATCGTGTGAAGCAGCTGCATGACCACATTTGAAACATTTCTAAATGATAATTTTCGTCTATTTCCAATCGATGAGCGTACACCAAGAGCATTAAGCATGAAAGGCTGCAATGGAACGTCACATATTTTAAGAAATTGGCATACAAGTTTGAAATGGGGGCTCTGCTAAAAACTTTTTTTTAGTTTACTTGAGCATTGATCCAACCTTGCGTCTATGCTGCGGTGGCACAATAAAAAACGTATCCACACCATGGTCTCGGAGATATGAAGAACGTTCATCCCCGTTTCCTGCCTCAACCTCATACTCTCCCGACAACGAATCGAGTGTAGCACGAGTCACATGCACACGTCCTGGCTCACCACCTGACTCCATGTGGTTTGCAAGCGTCACGTCATTGGACCACACATCAAACTGCCACTTACGCAGACCCAAAACACCGCAGAGGACCCGGCCAGTGTGAATACCAACGCGCATATTAAGAACAACATCAGTGGCTTCCACAACAGTACTAAGCGTGAAAAACAACATTAATTTCAACTTTGGTAAAGGAGATTATTGTCAAAACATTTGTAGCACTTACGCTATGGCATCGATCACATCGAGTCCCATTTCAACGGTACATTTAGCATGATCCTTTCGGGGTTCTGGCAATCCAGATACACAATAATAACAGTCTCCTAAGATCTTGATACGAAGGCAGTTGTTGTCCTAAGAAAAAATAAAATTTTTATGTGGTGATCGTTTGTTTGGGAGGCATCAAAAGCATCGTTCTTTCTTATATGTATGGATATGCTTCAATAAAGATAGCTTAGTAAAACAAAAAGTGTTACATACTTAAATTTGATTTTTCATGCATTTTATTTACTACCTTTTGGTATTGCATCTCTTATAGTGTCCGGAAGCCTTCCCTTATATGGTCGGACAGACGGGCATGCCTGTTGATACTGACCACGAATATTTATATTTTAAAGGGAAAAGATATCTCCCTCTCCCGGATACAAACAATTCAATGATTAGATTTTGAAGTCTCTGAGATAAATGTATTCATATGGAATGACGGACAGACAGACAGACAGACAGACTCGGCTTGTGACGCTGAAAGAGAATATATGTATACACTTTATACTTTAACGAAGCAACAGGACAGTCAAATACTGTCCTGCACTGCCAACAGCACCAACACGGATATAATCGAGGCAACCGAGGTAACTACCGAGAAAGAGGTAACTACCGAAACAACGGTTACCAAAATACAAATACCAGAAATAACTACAGAGGTAGACGAGGTTACAACCGAGGTAGAAATAATGCCAACCGAGGTAACAACCAAAACCGAAATAGTTATAATAATAATAATAATGTGAGAGTAGCACAAAACAGCGCGGAAAACTCTCAAAACCCTTTAAGTACAACACAGTAATAAATAAAACATATTCAATAAATTTTAATCTCAACGTTACTTATCAAATTTATGTTCCAATAACATACAATTCTGGTAATAACTCATTAATTCTATCAGCGAGATCTGAAGCGATAAGAAGTATAAAAATTGAGCAAGATATTTCTCCTGTCTTGACTTAATGTCAGGATTCCATCAAATTGAACTTGAGGAAAGTTCTAGAATTATAACGTCCTTTTCAATGAGCACGATTACCATTTGGGCTAAAAATAGCACCAAACTCATTTCAGAGAATAATGACTATTGCGTTTTCAGGTCTAGAACCTTCACAAGCATTCCTATACATAGATGACTTAATCGTTGTTGGATGTTCAGAAAAACAAATGATTAAAAATTTTTAAGACGTTTTCGAACTCTGTAGAAAACACAATTTAAAATTACATCCAGAAAAATGCTAATTTTTCATGCACGAAGTGACATTTCTTGGTCACAAGTGTACAGACAAAGGAATTTTACCAGATGACAAGAAATATGATGTCATCAAGAACTATCCAATCCCCCATGATCCGGACAGTGCAAGACGTTTTATTAATACAGACGCTTTAGAAAACTTCGGCGATTATGCACGGCATATAACAAGATAAACTAAAAAAAATGTTCCTTTTCAATGGACAAATGAATGCAAGGAAGCATTCCAATATTTAAAAGATAAACTAATAGAAGCAACTCTATTACAATATCCAGATTTTAGCAAAGAATTTGGCATAATTACAGATGCAAGCAAACAAGCATGTGGAGCAGTTTTAACTCAAAACCAGATAAACTCCAGCTTCCCGTTGCATATGCTACAAAAGCGTTCACGAAAGGTGAAAGCAATAAGAGTACAACAGAACAGGAGTTAACAGCAATTCAATCAACACTTCCAAAGTCGGGTGATAAGGATCTTCAGGATACGATAAGGGTGTGGTACGGGAGACAGAATAGCGAGATGGATCCAAAACAAAAATTAGATCAAGCATTCTATTTAAAAAGTCTAAGATTTCATTGATCTGAAACAATGAAATTCCAAACAACTTATCAAGAAAATCGTGTTGAGTCGTTGGGGTCAACACGGCAGAGTCAGGATATGAAATCCATGTAGTCCCTGCACTATTAAAATCGCCAGGAACTACAAGAAAATCACGATCGGAAAGTTTAGAGGATACTAATTTGACAGCAGAGAAGAGTAATAAATAAAGGGAATAATCTGAAGAAAGAGGAATATAGGAGCAAGTGATGAAAATACTAATGTAATTTAGGAATAACCTAACAGCAACAAATTCAAAATCCGTAGAGCCATCTATTATAACTTCTCCCGAGGATAAGTTACCATCGACGGCAATAAGTACACCGCCTCCGCGGCGAGGTGTACGATCTTTTCTATAAATAGAGAAATTTTTCGAAAGAATTACACAGTTAAGAATATCTGGCCTTAACCATGTTCCAGAAAAGGCCACGACATGAAACGGAAATGATCGACTATTTAAAAAAGCTTACTAAATTTACTACAAATACCTCTCACATTTTGGTAGGCTAAGGAAACTGAGGAATCTAGTTTTTTCCGACATCAGAGGCGGGAACAGGATTAGAAGGCATTGAAATCGTAGTCCGATTTCTTCTCTTCGCTGTATACTCTTTTATTATTTAATGGTCCGGTTAAAATTCTTTACAACAGATTGTGATAAAATATTTGGAAGGAACACTTACTTTAAATGAAGAAATTTCCCTAAGATATGAGAACTTAAATTTTTGCACCGTAATGTTGGCTTTTGATTTGGCCTGAATGAAGGCATCTGATGTGGTATCAGGGCCAAGCCTGGAAACAAATATTTGCTTTTTTTGTGGAACACCTATAAGAGTCCTTTTATTGGACACTGTATAGACTTATTTATTGATTTTAAGTCTTTAAACTCCTTATCCAAGGTTGCGAAATTATCGGACAGACTTTTAAATCTGCCAAATAGGTCCTCAAAGCCTCTTTTAGTGTGTCACATAAGCTCACCATGTCACTTTCGACATCAATTATCCGGACGTTGAGGCCTAAACATTTGTCATGTTAAACATTTTCACATAATCAGCAACAAACAAAACCAACCTTAACATTTGTTCGAACCTGGCAATTGTACTTATAACAGACATACATCTTGGGGTTTATTTATAAAAAAAAACAAAAAATAATAATAATAATAATAAAAGAAAATATAGTACTGTTGAGAAAATTAATTGAAAACAAGTAAGAAAGGCTACAGTCGAGCGCGCCGACTGTAAAAGACCCCGTACTCTCCTTGTATTCGAAATTAATATTTAAATACGACTGTAATTTAAAATTTAAAATTAAATTTTAAAAAAAATTTTAAATCAGTCACTGATGGGATTTGAACCCGCGCTTACTGACGCAAGTTCCATATCATGCTGCCCTACTAGTTGCACCACTACATTCATTACGCGCTTCATGGGCTACTTTGTTGTCTAATTGCTCAGTTGTTTATAGTTGGATTTTTATGCAACTTTCAGGTTAGTTTGATATAATTTGTCTTAAACAAATTTTAAACTACAATACCGTACTACATTACCAAATGCTTTAAAAACGGCATGTAAGTTTGAAAAATTTGCTTAGTTCTTGTGGGAAGAGGGGGCGTGGCAGACCAAAATTTTGAATGACGTCGCATTTGTGTTGTCTCTAGGAACCTGCGTACCAGAATTGGTGTTCCTAAGTGCTATAGTTACAAAGGTATTCGCAGAAAACATCAATTTTTTGCGAGGTGTGTCTAGTTTTTTGCTTTTTGCGGGGGCGGTGGGGGGCGTGGCGCCGATTTGAAATAAACTTGATCTGCGTACATCATAGACGGACTTTCATTAAAAAATTTGGTGTCTCTAGCTCTTGTAGTTTAAAAGATCCAGGTGTTCATACAGACGGACAGACGGACGGACGGACAGACGGACATTGCTATATCGACTCGGCTGTTGATGCTGATCAAGAATATATATACTTTATAGGGTCGGAAAAGTTTCCTTCTGCCTGTGACGCACATTTGGCTTCTGACAAACCTAATAGACCCCTATACTCTTTTTTAAAGAGTACGGGGTCTAAAAAATACGTAGGCAAACTAGGGTTAATGTGCAACCTATTGATGTTTGTTTACAACAATAACAAATGTAGTTCACAAAAACAATTTATGCGCGGGCGTATCGACCGAAATCATGAAAAACAGAATTACCGGCCAACACCAAAATATTAGATAAAAGACCGCGAGAAATAGATGAGAGCGCGTCGAAAGCGTAAGTAAAGAAGAGAGCACGAAGATAGAGATAAATTGTACACAAACTAAATGTTAGAGCAAGCAAAGCCATAAAGTTACAAGAACATTTTCACAGCGACAAACAAGTGCAAAAATAAGTAAACAGAATGTTTGACCGTAGAATTGTTGTTGCCTTCTGACACAAATTGTTTAAAATTGGCTCTATAGTTTATTAAAACAATGTTTCAACACAACCGGTGTATCACACAATGTTACTAAGGGAATAAGCCAGAAAATATCATATATCAAAAGAGTAAGAAACACGTCCGTCAGCTAAAGCGATGCGAATCGAATTTGACGGATGCATTGGGGAATTGCAGTATAAAGACCCTTTCTATCATCTGGATGCCCAAGAAGGACCAATTCTGCGGAAAGGCATCAGAACTGACTACACATAATTTAACGAAACGCATTGTATCTTCTGAAAGTGTGGAGGTCTTCTAGATCCGTTTGGACTATTCGCTCCCATAACTATGAGATCGAAGATACTTATGCAAGGATTTTAAAAGGAAGCGATTGGATGGTATGATGTACTCCCATCACAATTACAACGGGAATGGTAATCGTACAAGGATGATCTTCAACTTCTCAAAAAAAAAATTCCTTGAAACGTATAAAATGACCAGGTTCCTATATTAAAGGAAATCCACACGTTCGTGGATGCATCAGAGAAGGTTTATGGAGCAGCCGAATTTGTGCGAGCTGTACACAGAAATAAAAGTGTGACTGTCCAATTGTTATGTGCCAAGTCAACAATTGCTCCCCTTCAGCTTTCTACAACTCTACGACTGGAACTGTGCGCAGCCTTAGTTAAAGCATCTCAAACTTGCGGAAAAAGTGAAGATTGATCTTAATCTAAATATTGCAAAACCAATATATTATTGAAGTGACTTAAAGGTGGTTTTATCCTGGATAAAGGCTCCATCCTACAATTTCCACACGTTTGTAGCGAATCGGGTATTTAAAATTCAGGAATTAACATTACCACGGCAATGGCCACCATCTCAGTGGCCAACACAAACTGCTTCGATTCCGTTGTCTACCTTGGAATCAAATTTGGAAGGAAATAAAGTTGACTGTAGCAAGTACATCCATTGCCATAGGACAGGACTTGTACAAGATGAAGCGCAGCAAATCATTTATCAAGCTTCAACGCATCATTGCATATATGCGTCGTGTCTGCTATGCAAAAAACCGAACAGCAACGACACAGCTAAATTTGCACGAACTGGAAGAGACGCGCATGTTTATTCTGCGAAATGAACAGCAAAACTCATTTTCAGAATATTATGACATGGTCAAGAAAGGAACTGTCACCAGGACCTGCCCATTCGTGAGTCTAAGCCCCTTCATGAAGGATTCACTCATTGTAGATGGAGGACGCTTGGAAAATTCTCGACTTCCTGAGACAGCAAAGCACCAAATCTTACAGCCATACAATGACCCAATTGTGAAAATGATTGTGCAAGAAATTCACGAACAGAACATGCACTGCATGTTCCGTTGGAATTTAGATCTACTTACCAACAAAATTACTGGATATTAAATGGCACATCCCTTTCAAGAAGCATTCTAAGGAATTGTGTTCGATGCCGAAGGTTCCAACCCTCCGGTTTACATCAAACGATGGGAGTCCTACCTTCAGACAGAGTAACTGCATCAAAACATTTTCATACAATGGAGTATATTACTGCGAACCTTTCTGGATACACCATAAGGTCAGAGGAAAGAAACCTGATAGCCGTATTTGTCTGTTTCGCCTCAAAGGCAGTACAACTAGAGTTATGATTTGACAACAGCCGCGTTTATACGTGCACTTAAGGGGTTATATACAAAGTTGATGCAGTAAAGTAAGCTAACTTTGTGAATTTTTTAAAAATGTTTATGCAATCTTTTTTAAAAAATGCAAAGAACAATAGTTTAGTAACATATTTAAAGAAATAAAAACAATTTTAATTTCAAAAAAATTTTGAAAACTGGCTGAGTTAAAGGTCATGCCCCGAGACACCTTTTTTTTTATAGAGGTTTGCGGTGATCATTCTCCACGACGAAACCCCTTAAACAAAACTAAAAAAAGTAAAAAAATCACGCAAGATATATGTACTCTGGTGTACTTGAACGAAGCCGATTAAAAAAAAAAAGTTTTTTTTTACTAAAAAAAATGGTTCAAATGAAAAATCGACTTTTTTGGGGTCAAATTTTTCAAAAAACAAAATTTTGAAAAAAATTCAAATACTTTTTCAAAAAAGTCGATCGTTCAAGTACACGAGATTTTCAATACGAATACTAGAAAAAAAAATGTTGAAAATCGGTTGACCAGTTTTTGACTTATCGTGATCACCGTAACAGTACTTTTGAAAAAAAGTCATTCCGAGATAATCGCATTCAAAGTTGTGTTTTGATATTAGCCGCGCACCAAATTTCATTGGAAAAACTGCTGTAACTTGAAAACTACTGGTCCAATCAAGATGAAATTTTGCACAGTTGTTATCAAATGTATATACTTTCAGAATATGCACAAAAAAAGTGCATTTTGAGACGCCCAACTTTGTATGTAACCCCTTAAGCGCTTTTTGGCTCGTCGAGGAATGATCGACGCCATATATTGTGACAACGCAACAAGCTTCGTGGGAGGTTGCAATCAATTAAAGGAAATCAACGAAGCAATCTTATTCAGAAAGGCCAAGGATGAGATCACTGAGAGTTGCAATAAATTGAAAATCAACTTCACTTTTATTTCACTACGTGCTCCTCACTTCGGAGACTTATGGGAAGCAGCAGTCAAATCAGCGAAAAACATTTTAAAAAGAAATGTGGAAACAGCGTCACTCACATTCGAAGAATTGAACTCGGAGATCGCGAGGCCACTAACACCACATTCATCGGATCCCAACGATCTAAAGGCGATCACACCAGGAGATATTCTAATCGGTGAGCCTTTAGTAAGCCAAGTACACTGTGAACCAACTAATACCACAATTCGTAAACACTTGGACTCTTCGTCAAAACTCCGACACACTTTTTGGACCCGATGGTCCCCAGAATTTCTGAGTGGACTACAACGGCAACATAAATGGCATTTACATTTGCCCAATGTCAGGAAAGGATCACTGGTAGTCATCAAGGATGATAACGTTCCAAGTATGCAATGGACCACGGGTAAGCTTATCAAGGTATACTTTGGACCAGACAACCTAGTGAGATGCGCAGACGTCAAAACTCAAAGAGGTATCATACAAAAAGAAATACTCATACATTTCCCTCTGCTACACGAAGACGAAATCACAGCTGAGCATCACAACCAGAAGAGGGCTCCACTCCCACTAAGGATACTGTTTTAAAAAGGCGCAGTAATGATAATGATGATTTTACTACCGCTAGCACTTGCGAAATCAGTAAATATTACGCAATTTGGTACAAAACCTGGGATATACTTCGAAAGGATATCAACGTGTCGCTTCCCCATATCCGAATGGAAAATTGTTGCTTACTATAATCTGACGCCATATTGGGAAGACATGAAAAGGTTCTCAGCAACAACAGAATGAATGGGTGAACTGTGTTCAAAATTACAGACCAGTTCAGCCTGTGAAACAATGTATCAGAAATTTAAACACATCCGAGAAGAACTAAAGATGGAAAACGGATTTTTTAAACAAACCAGAAACCGACAATCGCCATTGGACATCATTGGAAATATTGCTAGCAGCCTATTTGGAGTCCTTAATTTCAGATGAAGGCGAACGAGAATTACATGTTGACTGTTTGGTTCAGCAGTAAATAATAAGTTTAAATGATTCAAGTAATTTTTGTATATTGCCCTGCGAGGCAGTATCAATCAGCTGTTATTTTTATTGGCGCTTCTTGCATATTGTTTCGCATCATTGTTTTTATAACATTCATCATTTGTTCCTTTGCATCCATATTCTTACCGGCTCTCGCATCATTGCTTGAGCCGCAATAGTTAGTTGCTTTTCGTTCGCACTTTAGCATAGAAGTTTCTCTAATCTTCGATCGTTTTTCCGCAAATTCGTTGCGGCATATAATAAACATTTGTAAATTAAATAAAATTATGTAATATTGATTTATGGCAATTTGATGATTGAAGTAACCATAGGTTTCTTCAGGTTTTCTCTGAACCACCAATGTCCGTGTCGAGTTCAGGAAGCATGGCGGACGGGACCCTTCTGGTACCTTAGCTCTTTCGGTGTGGGGTGGGTTTTTACCATGTCCTGCACTACGCCTACCTACAAATTTTAATTAAAGAGTCCCTACTGAATCTAAATATATAACGGTAGCAACAACAAATGAAAATTACATGGTATAAATTATTCTTTACGTTAAACCAAATTCTAAACTAACCAAAACAAATGAAGATTCTTTCATAAAAATTATGTCATAGTTAAAAGTGGGGGTCTATGGTGTTGATTAGCCCCATTGCGCTCTGCACCCACCCAACCAATTGGATTTTCTGCGCTTTATAATTTGTGAAAATCCCCTAATCTAAATTTTTCCTACATTTAACTAATTCTCCAGGTCCTCAGAAAACAAAAACCAATTTTACAAACTCATTGTATTGTTTAAATCATAGGTGTAAATTTCATATTTAATAAATTCCATATAGCCGAACAATTTCGAACAATTTTTTTTTCTCTTTACTATCTGTGCTTTGAATTTTGGTTAACTGCAATTACAAAATCGTTTCATTTTATTATTATTATTGGGGAAGCCAATTCGGGTGAATATAGAAACGAAATAAATGTAAGTAACAATAATTCTAAATTTTTCCTATCATTGTAACGGTTGGTTTTATTTATGGTAGAGTATATTCAAATCTTTTTTTTTCTCATTTGTGTTTTAATACCGCTGTAAATTTAAACGTATGCAATTAGCCAGTTTTAAATATAATATAAAACGATAGGTAGATTTTAAGTTAAATTTTAAGTTTCAAAATTAAGCAACGTAATTGTTATTATTTTTATAAAAAATTTTAAGTATTTTAGCAGCAAACGAAAATTTAATAGCTGGGTACTTAAGGTATTTTAATTCGATTTATTTAATTTTTTTATTTTTTTTTTATGTTTGTATTTTGATGTTATTTTATTTTATTTAATTTGATTTTATGTATGTATGTATGTAATGATGTAAGTGATAATATCATTTCTGTTCATTACATAGTCTGTTAATTATCTAACAGCTGTTACATTTTCGGCACTTATGACAACAAAACTTTACGTTATTTTTACATTAGTAATGTATTTCAGCACAAAACAAACTTTAATCAAACATTTTTTTCTCTTTACTTTACACTATTTTACTTTGATTATTATTATTTGTTAGTTATTAAGCTGCACTGTGACGATGGCAAGCCATGGGCTAAATTAAGCTTTTGCGCAGCAAGCTTAACAGCGCTTGCTGTAGCCACAGTGAGCATTCGATTGACTCACCAGAAGATCGACGAAGGCCTTTGAGAACTTTGCTGTGTGTGTGTGTTTTGTGTTGTTGGTGTTGGGTTTGCATGCCAGATTATGGATTAATTGTGTGTGTTTTGTGTTGTGTGGGGGTGTTTGTGTGAAAAATTATTGATTAATTATGTGTGTGTTTTGTGTTGTGTAGGTGTGTTTGAATGTAAAATTGTTCTCGTTGGCTTTCTTTCTTTTAACAAAAATCAAAAGTTTTTTTTTTTTTAAATATGCAGGGCAATTGAACACTGAGAGAAAAGATTTGAATGTTCACTAAATACAATTTTTAATCATCAAACATATTTTTCTTTTTTTTTTTTTTTTTTTTTTAAGCACAACAAAAGTATTTGACAAAACCAAAGTGTGTACTGAGGCTGATCCGTTAGAGATGAGCACCAGGGGCAGCGGGGGCTTTGCTGGGCAAAGCGGAGAGTACGTCGATGTGGCTCTTTTCAGCGAGGGATTTCCCTACAGCTGAGGGGTCTAGGAAAATCCGGGCCTGTGGCCTTTTGGCCGCAATGGTGATCAGCATATGTGCCTGTGAGAAACCGATATTTCTGTGAGCAGAGGCTGGTGCGCCGAGCTTGTGAGCAGCCGATGTGTCGGTGAGCAGAGGCTTGTGCGCAGAAGCTGGTGAGCAGAAGCTTGTGAGCAGCAGAGGCTTGTGAGCAGAAGCTTGTGAGCAGCCGATGTGTCTGTGAGCAGAGGCTTGTGCCCAGAAGCTGGTGAGCAGAGGCTTGCGCGCAGAATCTGTTGAGCAGAGCTTGTGAGCAGCAGAGGCTTCTGTTAGCTGCAAAGCTTTGCAGCAGAGGTGGACAGCCAAGCTGCTTGTATGAGCAGCCGAAACTGCTGTGGATCCACTGAGGCTCTCCTATGACTTTTGACTTGGGGCTGCGCTGGGCAGCGAGGGTTTTCCCTGCAGCGGCGGCGAGGACAAAAATTCGTCTGGGGCTTCTGGGGCAGCAGATTGTGCCGAATGGAGAGTTTTAATAGCCAAGGCGGCTGCACTTTCACTCTTGTCCAATGATGGCTTATTTTCCGAAAAACAAAAATTTTTTTTTCTTTTTCTGCGTCTGCACGCGACGAGATTTCAAACGGAAGAGAGCGAAGCCTGATGCACTAGCTACCATCCGGCGTAAAAGCTCTCTTTTAACATAAGTTGTTAAACTGCATAGATCAGCAACCCTGGGTTGCAGCATACTAAGCTAAAGCTTTATGCACTTAAAGCTCGCTTAAAGCGAAACAGCTGTTTTATCTAACTTAACGAAACTTGTATTCAAATGATTATTCAAAAACTAACAATAAAAATCTATTTTAAATGCAATTAATTAATATTTAATTTCAATTGCACCGACGTATATTTGTAACGCATGCGATAAATATATCGCAGTCCATATCTGCGATATCAAATAACGTCGGTTAATTTCAAACAACAAAAAATTTTTTCTGCGACCATTACAAAACCCGAAAATCCGACAAACGTAAGGCCGAGGAATAGAGGGAATTAGTAACGAATGTCTTTGGCATGGAAAGTGCCAATTTCTCTTCCAGATAAATCCTCTAAAATATAAAAACAGTTACCAACTTTCTTTCGAACCCTACACTTTAGGAATTTTGGACCTAATTTCGCATTAAAGTTCTGCGAAAATTTGCTGAGTGCAAAATTACGTCTGTACACCTCTTGTCCTTCTTTAAAGGATACGGGCTTTGAGGGCAAATTGTACTGTTGGACATTTCTCTCATACGCCTTGCGTATATTGAGTTCTATATCTTTGCGCAGTAAAGCTAAATTATCTGACCTTTCTAGAGATGCTACTGGCTCGTTCAACAATTTTAAATTTTTGAGCAATCGATAGTCAGAACCATGTGTGATCATGTCTAAGCCAAAAAGAGCTTTATAAGGCGAGCATCCTAAAGACTGATGTAAAGCTGAACGTAAGGCACAGGATATACTGGTGAGATGTTTGTCCCATTCGGTTTGATCCTTCGTAATAAAAGATCTGACAGCTGCTAGTAACGATCGGTTCACTCTTTCCGCTGCATTGCTCTGTGGAGAGTATAAGGCTGTGTAAATGTGATGTATTCCTAGCTCCGTTAAAAACGCATTAAAGTCATTCGACTTGAATTGTGTACCATTATCGCTAACGATAGTTTCGGGTACACCAAACGAGTGAAAAATTTGCGTCAAAAGAAATTCCTGAATATTCGCGGAAGAAAACTTTTTTAGTGGATGCAACCAATGAAACTTGCTGAAGTGGTCTAACACAATAAGGAGACCAATATGACCATCCTTACTGCGAGGGTAGGGACCGAGCAAATCTATATATAATCTCTGAAAGGGTCGGCATGTGGGACTCTGAGATCCCATAGGGGGTCGAACAATTTCGTACGTACTCCCGTACTTGAGTAGCTAAGCCTGGCCAAAACAAATGGCGACGTAGCTTTTCAATAGTTTTCTGCATGCCACCATGCGCGGAAACGAGACTATCATGGGCTTGGTGGATTACTTCTGTTCTCATGCTTTCTGGTACCCAAAGCTTCCAGGAATTCTCCTCTTGCTCCTTGTTACCCGATGCATGTTCCCTGCGTATATAAATATACTGATCGACTAGTTTAATTGTCTGGAAAGCGATCCTTATTTTCTTGAAAACTTTCCTGCAATTTGCAATATTCTAGATCCTTAAAAGCCGAAGACGCTAAATCAATTACTGGAGCAGATTCAATGGCCGACAATTCTCCTTCAGTTAAACGAGAAAGCAAGTCAGGAACGACGTGATCTTTTCCTTTGCGATGAGAAAAAGAAAAATTATATTGCTGCAATCGAAAGATCCAACGAGCAAGCCGGCCGGAAACATTTTGCTGGCGCATTAGCCATAGAAGACTAGAGTGATCTGTAACTACCTCGAATTCTTGAAGCTCCAAGTAGCAACGGAATTTCTCGATAGCTAAGATCACTGCTAGGCACTCGCGCTCAGTTACGCTATAGTTTCTCTGGGCTCTACTAAGCTTTTTCGACATAAAAGCGATGGGTTTTTCCTCATTGGAATCCGATAGCTGGACGAGCACAGCACCGATCCCAAAGTTGCTTGCATCGCAGTGTAGATAAAATTTCTTCGAAAAGTCAGCGTTCTGTAGCACCGGCGCTGAGGTTAGACTGATCTTAAGCCTATCCATAGCTTCTTGTGCTGCTTCAGTCCATAAAAACTGTTTTTTTGTGGACAGAACTTCTGTAATAGGACAGGTAACATCCGAAAAGTTGGAAATGAATCGCCTGTACCACCCACAGATTCCAAGAAAACCACGAACTTGTTTCAGGTTTTTCGGGGTTGGCCAGTTGAGAATGCAAGAAATCTTCTCTGGATCAGTTTGAATACCATCTTTGCTAATAACATACCCTAGATAATTGACGTTGTTACACAAAAATGACTTTTGGCAATATTTAAGGTAAGATTAGCCTTTCTGAATTCTTCTGCTAAACGAACTAGAACAGCAAGGTGGGTAGAAAACTCTTCAGACACAACGCACAGGTCATCAAGGTAACCAAACAAACAATTGCGCAGATCAGCTGGAATTATGCTATCGACCAATCGACACATAGTCGAAGGAGCATTGCACAAACCGAAAGGCATTACCTTGAACTGATATAAGGGCCTTCCAGGGACCGTAAATGCTGTTAAGTGTCTGGATTCTTCCGTCAACTCAATCTGCCAATAAGCATCCTTTAAGTCTAACTTAGTTATAAGCACAGGCTTGGGCAATCGCGAAAAGATGCCATCGATACTTGGAAGCGGGTAAGCATCTTTAATTGTCACCTTGTTGAGCTTGCGTGCATCCAAACAAAGACGAATTTTGTTGGGCTTTACCACCAAGCGCATTGGAGAGCTCCAAGCGCTATTAGATGGCTCTATTACTCCTAGATCCAACATGCGATCCATTTCGGCAAACAGGAGCTTTTCTACGGCAGGACTCACCGGATAATATCTTTGTTTAACAGGTTTAGCTTCGCCCACATCAATGTGATGTTGAATTATGCTTGTTCGACTGAGACCGTTGGAACAATTCGGAAACAGTTTTTTAACGACCTGCAACTGGGATTTCTGAAGATCTGTCAAAGGGTATGAATTTGGATCAGAAGGAGAATATATCTCAGACTCTGGTTCTACTGAGTTGATGATATTCGGAGCAAGTGAAAACGTTCGCCAGAAATCAACTCCTAATATCAGCCTTTGCTTAATAGAGGGAATTATGTAAAGCTGTAGAGGCCTTTGTTGACCCTTGTATGACATTGAAACATTTAGCACCCCTATAACATCATGCGGCTTGCCATCGGCGGTTCTAACCGAGGATGATATTAACTTAAGCTGCGAGTATTTAGAAAAGTCTTGCGTTGCAAGAGTAGATCCAATGCAACTCACGTTAGCTCCAGTATCCAGTAAACCTTGCTCTTCAAAATCCAAAAATTTGACTGTAGCTATTGTAGCTACGCCAATCATTATTTTTACCAAAGATAGATGAAATTACTAAATTACGCTTCTGTTTAATGTCTTAGGGACTAGGGATTCTTCATTAAAAATTCTCTATTTAGTTATAAAATAAGTTTTTAATCTTTCCTCGTAAGATGGAAAGTTAGAAGTTTTTACAACAGTTTGCTTACTAACTGAACAGTCTTTATTAGAGAGCTCACTGATTGGGTTTATTTTAAAGGCAATTATTTTTTCGGGGGCAACCGAGTTTTGTTGGTTGCACCCGTATGGGCACACTGTGGCTTATAAACTTGCGGTGCACCACAGCTATAACAGAAAATACGACGATCTGAAAGGCAATCTTCCCAAAAATGTCCTAGTTCTTCGCAGTTCCAACACTTAACATTTGGACCGGCTTTTCGTATGGCAGCAATCTCATCTTGCGTGCGAACTGAAGCATTCGAATCCGTGTCAGAGATATCATCCTCCAAAGCATACACTTGCTGACAAGCGAAATGAGGTTTTTGCTTCGAGGATCGCTCGGTGGATGATCGCACTTCAGCAATCAGATTTTCGTTCATTTGAACTAGTCTTCGCAAGTGCCCAACCGAGTGAACAGGCTCGAATAACAACTTATGCCTATGTTCTGCAAGTAAATTATTTTTTAAAATTTCTAACAACTCTTCTTCAACAACTTTTACAGCCGATCTGTCAATGAGGGAAGCAACGGCATCATAAAACGAGGTGAAAGATTCCCCAACTTTTTGTTTGCGCGATCGAATTTGTTCTTTCATAGCAAACTCCGACCGATAGTCGCGATACTGACCATTCTGAGCAGATGATATGGTCGACGGACTTATGGTATCTCCAATACCAATCACGAGCTTTACCACTAAATAGTATATGCATGTGCTTACAAAGTGCACGAAAATCGCTGTCTAATGTTTCATCCGTGAGAGATTTCACGCGATAAACAAACTCCTCTACCCCAAGACTTTCTACCGATCCACTGAACGTCAGATTCCACTTTTGCATAATATCTGCAGTTTTCCGAGGGTATGCAAACGAGTGAAGCGATGAGGAAACTGGCCGACTTGGTGCTACGGGTACAGAAACCTCCTCAGGACTAGGAGCAGAACGAATATTTATAGTTGCAAGCATACGAGACATAATCTGCTCGATCATGTTCTGAATCAGGGCATAATCGGGCTCATGGTTTCTACGCTGATTAGCATGATGTGTTGGACGACCTCTTCTTCTATTTGGAGCTAATTGTGGCATTCTAGCGTCGCTAGGATTTGAAGTAGTGCTAACTTCAAATGGCTCCGCTAATGAAACATTCACATTAGCAGGCTCAGGCTCTTGACGAGCCAATGAAGGCATAGCTGAGGCTTGCTCAAGAGATTTGGCCAAGTTTCTGGTTATCGGTCTTTGGACAACCCCGGTTGAAATTGGTGGGCGATAAGGTACCGGCGAGCAGTTACCCACTACTACTTTAAATAACTCTCGTTCTAATAATCGATTACAAACAGGACACTCTGTCTGAGATGCTTCAAGATTGTCGATACACAACTTGTGAAAAATGTGATTGCATCCTGTTATATAGCATGACTGAGTGTCAGTCATTGTATCTTTACAGATACGACAAATATCCTGACTCATTCTAGATGAGGAAGGATTGTTTACTGGACTACGTTGTACTGACATATTTCATTAACTAAATTTTTCTGAGTTTGGACCTTTTATGGAGACTTAACTAAATGTAGTGTTAACAGTGACAAATCAATATGAAAGAACTAAATATTTTCTGGGCTATGGGCTATCATACGAAGGATTATTATATAGCAAAATTAAACATGATTGTAAAATTTCTAAATGGTATAGTTTCGTCTTCACAAAACCTATATTCACAATAGTTACTCTTTTATACCACCATGCAACTTTGAATAAAAAATCACTTGTACTTTAATGTAAGCAACTAATTTATCCTATGTTGGAAATAGATAAACAAAAAACCGCACAGTGACCATCTAGCAGGGTATTCCCAGCGAGAATTACACAAGAGTCAATAGAGGTATGCACAATAATTAGAAGATCATCTTTCTATAAAGGTATTAAAGCAGCAAACAAATGCAACGAGCTTGTTTTGTTTTGAGTTAATAAGATTAGTAACTAGATCAATTTACTAACAATTTTGGATTCAACGAATTCTCCATCGTTCTAGCAGGGTATTCCAAGGTATGAAATACTCAAGAGTCAATAGACGTTTCGAACCGTGATATACAAAACTTTTCAGGATTATAACTTGCAAAACTATATACATATATATTTTTTAATTATTTTTTTTTTTTCTCGAGCAAGTACAACCCAATCGAAACCAATTTAAAGCTAGATTGCAACAATGTTGCACCCTCTAAACTATCCGGCAGGGTATCCAACTTGAGGTGGAACACAAGATTCTCGAACGATAAAGATGAGTTAACAAATGCAACCTAATTTCAAATAATGCTATCGTCTATCAATCTACGACAATTTCTTCCTTTGCCGTCATATAACTTTTTGTTCAAAACTCAAAACTAAACTTAGTGAGACAACAATCGAAACCGTCAGACAATCGCAATTGACCTGAACGCCTTCTGATAGTTGCAACACTGGGAAGGGGCAACCAAAGATGTTCATGGTATATTAGCCAAAGATGTCATAGGCTTTAGTGCCCCTCGTTGGGCGCCAAAAATTATGTAATTTAGAGTTATGGCAATTGGATGATTGAAGTAACCATAGGTTTCTTCAGGTTTTCTCTGAACCACCAATGTCCGTGTCGAGTTCAGGAAGCATGGCGGACGGGACCCTTCTGGTACCTTAGCTCTTTCGGTGTGGGGTGGGTTTTTACCATGTCCTGCACTACGCCTACCTACAAATTTTAATTAAAGAGTCCCTACTGAATCTAAATATATAACGGTAGCAACAACAAATGAAAATTACATGGTATAAATTATTCTTTACGTTAAACCAAATTCTAAACTAACCAAAACAAATGAAGATTCTTTCATAAAAATTATGTCATAGTTAAAAGTGGGGGTCTATGGTGTTGATTAGCCCCATTGCGCTCTGCACCCACCCAACCAATTGGATTTTCTGCGCTTTATAATTTGTGAAAATCCCCTAATCTAAATTTTTCCTACATTTAACTAATTCTCCAGGTCCTCAGAAAACAAAAACCAATTTTACAAACTCATTGTATTGTTTAAATCATAGGTGTAAATTTCATATTTAATAAATTCCATATAGCCGAACAATTTCGAACAATTTTTTTTTCTCTTTACTATCTGTGCTTTGAATTTTGGTTAACTGCAATTACAAAATCGTTTCATTTTATTATTATTATTGGGGAAGCCAATTCGGGTGAATATAGAAACGAAATAAATGTAAGTAACAATAATTCTAAATTTTTCCTATCATTGTAACGGTTGGTTTTATTTATGGTAGAGTATATTCAAATCTTTTTTTTTCTCATTTGTGTTTTAATACCGCTGTAAATTTAAACGTATGCAATTAGCCAGTTTTAAATATAATATAAAACGATAGGTAGATTTTAAGTTAAATTTTAAGTTTCAAAATTAAGCAACGTAATTGTTATTATTTTTATAAAAAATTTTAAGTATTTTAGCAGCAAACGAAAATTTAATAGCTGGGTACTTAAGGTATTTTAATTCGATTTATTTAATTTTTTTATTTTTTTTTTTATGTTTGTATTTTGATGTTATTTTATTTTATTTAATTTGATTTTATGTATGTATGTATGTGATGATGTAAGTGATAATATCATTTCTGTTCATTACATAGTCTGTTAATTATCTAACAGCTGTTACATTTTCGGCACTTATGACAACAAAACTTTACGTTATTTTTACATTAGTAATGTATTTCAGCACAAAACAAACTTTAATCAAACATTTTTTTCTCTTTACTTTACACTATTTTACTTTGATTATTATTATTTGTTAGTTATTAAGCTGCACTGTGACGATGGCAAGCCATGGGCTAAATTAAGCTTTTGCGCAGCAAGCTTAACAGCGCTTGCTGTAGCCACAGTGAGCATTCGATTGACTCACCAGAAGATCGACGAAGGCCTTTGAGAACTTTGCTGTGTGTGTGTGTTTTGTGTTGTTGGTGTTGGGTTTGCATGCCAGATTATGGATTAATTGTGTGTGTTTTGTGTTGTGTGGGGGTGTTTGTGTGAAAAATTATTGATTAATTGTGTGTGTGTTTTGTGTTGTGTAGGTGTGTTTGAATGTAAAATTGTTCTCGTTGGCTTTCTTTCTTTTAACAAAAATCAAAAGTTTTTTTTTTTTTAAATATGCAGGGCAATTGAACACTGAGAGAAAAGATTTGAATGTTCACTAAATACAATTTTTAATCATCAAACATATTTTTCTTTTTTTTTTTCTTTTTTTTTTCTTTTTTTTTTTTAAGCACAACAAAAGTATTTGACAAAACCAAAGTGTGTACTGAGGCTGATCCGTTAGAGATGAGCACCAGGGGCAGCGGGGGCTTTGCTGGGCAAAGCGGAGAGTACGTCGATGTGGCTCTTTTCAGCGAGGGATTTCCCTACAGCTGAGGGGTCTAGGAAAATCCGGGCCTGTGGCCTTTTGGCCGCAAAGGTGATCAGCATATGTGCCTGTGAGAAACCGATATTTCTGTGAGCAGAGGCTGGTGCGCCGAGCTTGTGAGCAGCCGATGTGTCGGTGAGCAGAGGCTTGTGCGCAGAAGCTGGTGAGCAGAAGCTTGTGAGCAGCAGAGGCTTGTGAGCAGAAGCTTGTGAGCAGCCGATGTGTCTGTGAGCAGAGGCTTGTGCCCAGAAGCTGGTGAGCAGAGGCTTGCGCGCAGAATCTGTTGAGCAGAGCTTGTGAGCAGCAGAGGCTTCTGTTAGCTGCAAAGCTTTGCAGCAGAGGTGGACAGCCAAGCTGCTTGTATGAGCAGCCGAAACTGCTGTGGATCCACTGAGGCTCTCCTATGACTTTTGACTTGGGGCTGCGCTGGGCAGCGAGGGTTTTCCCTGCAGCGGCGGCGAGGACAAAAATTCGTCTGGGGCTTCTGGGGCAGCAGATTGTGCCGAATGGAGAGTTTTAATAGCCAAGGCGGCTGCACTTTCACTCTTGTCCAATGATGGCTTATTTTCCGAAAAACAAAAATTTTTTTTTCTTTTTCTGCGTCTGCACGCGACGAGATTTCAAACGGAAGAGAGCGAAGCCTGATGCACTAGCTACCATCCGGCGTAAAAGCTCTCTTTTAACATAAGCTGTTAAACTGCATAGATCAGCAACCCTGGGTTGCAGCATACTAAGCTAAAGCTTTATGCACTTAAAGCTCGCTTAAAGCGAAACAGCTGTTTTATCTAACTTAACGAAACTTGTATTCAAATGATTATTCAAAAACTAACAATAAAAATCTATTTTAAATGCAATTAATTAATATTTAATTTCAATTGCACCGACGTATATTTGTATCGCATGCGATAAATATATCGCAGTCCATATCTGCGATATCAAATAACGTCGGTTAATTTCAAACAACAAAAAATTTTTTCTGCGACCATTACAAAATTTAAAATTATGCGCTAACAAAAATGCTTGTCAGCTCAACATTTGGTGATCCTGACGTGATCTCTATTTTCGTTTATAATTGATTTCTGTTTCAGAAACAGAATCAGTTCTAAATTCAAGTACACATGTACATGTGTGTATGTACATAATCGAGACTACATATCGGAGATTAGTTTGTGTTGCATTTCTAGCGTTTCGTAATTTTTGGTTATTGTCGCGCTACTAACGCCACCGGTGTATATAAGTAATCACACCCGGTCAGACAAAGTCAACGACTGCAGTCCTGCATGATCAGCAAAGTTGCAACATTGTTTAATGTTATTTATGCCAAACTCCACACTACGCTTTCGTCAACATTTCATGCGCCGTTGCGACGTTGACACAGCGATTATAGGTCAGGGCTAGCTTAATATAAGAACACTTTGTCATTTGGATTTCAGTATGAATTTGGCCAATAAACGGATAACAGTGGTCACCCAAAAATCCACAAGAAAGAAGGCAACATCGTTGGATCGACATCCTTGGACTTGCGAACGGACAAAACAAAGAGAGGAGAGATACAACAACTTAATTAAAAACCATAGTTTTTTTACAAAGAAATGCAAGTAGAGTGCTTACTTGAAATAAATAAATACAAAATAAAGGAATAATAAAAGTGTTTGTAAAATAAGCTTTGCGACGAAAAATTTTTAAATAATATTAAATAAAATTAAAAAATCCTTTGAGTAAACGTAAAGGAGAGCACTACGCCGCATAATTAGAAGAATTAATAAAAGACATAAAAGGTAAACTAGTGACAGACCCAATAAAAAACAAGAAAGAAAAGTACAGTCGAGCGCGCCCGACCGTATAGTACTCTCTGCATTTATTCCCGATTATAATGTTAAAATTGGTATCCGGTATGCAAGTTTGAAAAATTTTTTATTTCTTACGGAAAGAGGTGGCGTGGCATCCATAGGTTTTAAATGGAAATACATTTATGCTGTCTCTGGGAACCTGTCCACCAAATTTAGTATTCCTAAGTGCCATAGTTAGCCGTCAGCCGTCGGATATACAGGGGGAAGAACAGTGGATCTCGATCATACTGCCGTAACTGTATATACCGTCGGAAGTGCGACTATACTCTCCATGTGAGGGCGGCTGGAAGCAGGTCCTTTGTACGGTCATGTCTCTGCCTTGAATGCTGACTAATGGTAGTCGGGCTAGAAGTAGAAAACTCCTCAAAAAAGTCACCTCAATCCAAAGGTGAAAAAGTATATGCCCATGGATGCGTGGTCGAGGGGGTGCTCGATCGCTAATATGCGGACTCTGGGTACCTGCCGACCCCCAGTTTCATTCTAGGCTTACCACGTCAACGCAGGCTATGACGTGGCGGACCTCCCATTCCTGCACACTCGTGGGATTCATGGCAAAAATGTACTAAACAATCAAAACAAACACATCAGAAAAAACAAGAAAAAACACACAAAAAAAAGAAAACACAACAGAGGGACAAGACAATCCCTGTCCAGGTGCGCGTATGGACAAGCCAATCCATAGCATTTCAAAGTACGTAGGGGAAGGGGTTCCTGCAAGACAACCGGCAACCGACCAGATGGAGACACCCATGGGAACCTCCCATGTTGAACGCAACGGTACGCTGAGCATTACTGCGGCTGCCCTGCCGGACACTGGGATGGCGAACAAAGGTGCCCCTGAACCCAACCTCAGAAATAAGCAGGAGAAAAAGGCGTCCAGGACAAGAAAAGGGCAGCCTTTATCCTGTCTAAGGAAGCCGACGACACTCCAGAGAGCGCGGAATTGGTAAGTTGGGCTAAGTCAATCCTGCCGAACTACCAGCCGCCCAAGCTGAGTGTCAAGAAGAGCTCTGCAAGCAATAAAAGACAGAGGTCTAACGAAGGACAGAGCTCGCAAGCCAAGCGCAGTAAAGTCATCCCCATCTGATCCTTTGCCGAAGTCGTAAGGAACAGGATCCTCGTAGGAGTCCAAGACCGGGGCTCTCCCGAGGGCCTGATCCCACGTGACAAGTAGCGGATGGTGGAAAACGAGCTGCAGGATAGATTCCTAAGCATCCTTGAGGAATGCGGAGGTGCTCCGCCGACCTGTGAGGATGCAGGGTGGCATCAGGATGGATCTCTACAGGAAGGCGGTCGCCTCCCTCGGAGAAGTCTATCCGGGAACCAAACTGGAAGTGGTTGACTGAGACTGTGTTCCCAGCTACCCTCGTGCCAGGGTCTGGGTCTCCGAAAAGCCATCGGAGCCTGATAAGATCCTGAAGTTGCTGCAGGTGTGCAATCCCAACCTACCAACAGCCAACTGGAAGGTCACTAAGGTGGAAGAAGCTGTGGGCCTATCAGGACAGGTCTTATTGACTCTCGACGAGGCCTCAGCGGAGCTCCTCGCCAAGATGGACGGTTCCGTGTCCTACGGCTGAGGAAGAGCTGGTGGAGCTGTCAGATACCATGGACTTGGAGGAAGACATACTGGATGTGTATGTCTCTGAAGAGAGCGACTTTGCTAGAGGGCTCAGAATGGTCGGAGTGGCTGAGTTAGAAGAACTGGAGGAGGATGACAGTCAACGACATCACAGTGGTGGAAGCTAAATCTCAGGATGAACTTACGCATCCTGCAGATAAGCCTCCATCACTGTAAGGCAGCAGCCGCTGCCCTTCTGCTTCTCCTCGCCCAGGAGAAAGCAGACCTGGTCCTCATCCAAGAGCCGTGGGTCTGTAAAGGCAGAATCTGTGGTTTGAGGACCTCTAATTTCCAGCTATATGCAGGTGATGTAACAGGTAAAGCCCGCACCTGCATCCTAGCACGTAAAGAAATGCCAATTCTCTTACTACCTAATTTTAACGACGAAGATCTCACTACGGTCAGCCTAGAGCCTGTCGAGGGCTCATCTTCTTCTGCTCGTCGTATATGGAACACGATCAGACCGATCCCTCTCCTCCAATACTCCTACGCGACCTGTTCTGTTGATCGGCTGCGATGCCAACGCGCATCACACTCAGTGGGGCAGCACTGACATAAATGACAGGGGTGAGTCTATCTTTAACTTCCTCCTATTGACTAAGCTTATTATCTGCAATCGTGGTAACAAGCCTACCTTTATCATAAAAAATAGGCAAGAGGTGTTAGATCTGACCCTTCTATCCAGCTCACTTGAATCTCGTCTAATATCGTGGAAGGTTCTGAAGAAGCACTCCTTCTCTGACCATTGATATATTGAGGCTAAGTATAATCTCACTTGCGGTACCTAGAAACAACCCCTTTCGCAACCTAAAAAAAACAAACTGCGCCCTTTTCGAGGCTCATGTAGAACGGCTAAACCCATTGACACCACCCAGGGCACAAGACACAAACTGGGTCCCGCCAAACGACTAACCGAAACCCTACCCTGCTGTTGCACCAGTTAAATTCTTTATTTACATTTTTGTTTCAAATTTAAAAAGTATATTAACAAATTTCACTGTCGGGAATCGAACCTGCGAGCTTATACGACACTTGCAGAACACGCCGCAACTCTATCAGTAGCACCACGCCCCACATAAGACACAAATTCGATTATTTTCATTTACATATTGTTGTTATGTTGTTATATAATAAGTACAACAAAGACAAAGAAGGAAGATTTATTAGTAAAAGTCTACTACGGTAGGATGGCAGGCGTATATTAGGGTTCCAGTTAAGGGCCCTTAGGGCAAAAAGAAGGAATTGTTTTTGTACAGATTCTATTCTATCTTGATGAATCCTATATTGGGGAGACCAAATACAAGATCCATATTCAAGAATAGGACGTACCAAGGAAGTATACAGTGTTTTTGTTAAATAGGGATCGTTAAATTCTTTCGACCAGCGCTTTATAAAGCCCAGGACGCCAAAAGCACGATTAGTAATTGATAAAACATGCTTATCAAACTTAAGCTTTGGATCCATAAGGATACCCAAATCAGTGACCGACTCAATTCTTTGAAGAGAATTGTCATTCAAAATGTAATTGTTTAAAAAAGGGAGTCGCCTACTGAAGGACATTACGTTACACTTACTATAGTTAAGATTTAATAAATTGGTCTGACACCAGGTTTGAAAACTGTAAAGATCAGATTGTAATCTGGATCCAAGAAGAGACTCATTAGCCGAGACACAAAGTTTAACGTCGTCGGCATACATTAGCACCCGAGAGTGACTGACTGCAGATGGCAGATCATTAATGAACAATATAAATAGCAAAGGACCGAGATGGCTTCCTTGCTGAACGCCTGAAGTAACCTGAACAAATTTCGATAATGAATCTTTAAAAAAAACCTGTTGTGTTCTAGAAATTAGGTAATTCGAAATCCAAAGAATAAAATTATAGGAAAAGCCCAAAAGATTATGTTTATGTATTAAGAGGTTGTGGTTAACGGAGTCAAAAGCTTAACTAAAATCTGTGTAAATGACGTCAGTTTGCAACTTTTTATCAAAACCCTGCAGTGTGAATGACGTGAATTCTAACAGGTTAGTGGTAGTGGATCTATATTTCACAAACCCATGCTGGAAGGGTGAAATCATGGATCTACAGAAATGTTGCAATTGAGAAGTTATTAATTTCTCAAAAACCTTGGGAATAGCAGACAACTTGGAAATACCTCTATAGTTGCAGACATTGCTTTTGTTTCCTTTTTTGTGAAGAGGAATAATATAAGATGATTTCCAAACATCAGGGAAACAACATGATGCAACGGACAAAGAAAATAATTTATACAGGGGCTTAAAAAGGACGTCTGCACAGTTTCTCAGCACGCAACCTGGGAGTCCGTCTGGTCCTGGTGAAAAAACAGGTTTAATTTTCTTTAAATTACGTAAAAGCGAACTTTCGGTAATGACCGGTGTAAAATTACAATTGAATTGTTATCTCTTTTCTTTCAACCACGTGCATTGACAATGAGCTTCAAGGAAGACTTTGTTACCTAATTGCTCAGTTGTTGATAGTTGGATTTTTATGCAACATTCAGGGTAGTTTCATATGATTTGTCTTTAAACGAATCTTAAATTACAACATTGTACGTTAAAAACAAATGCCTTAAAAATGACATCGAAATTAAAAAATTTTGTTTGTTTCTTGTGGAAAAATTGGGATTGGCAGCTCAAAAGTTTCAATGGCACTGCATTTATGCTGTCTCTAGGAACCCGCGTACCCAAATTGGTGGTCCTAAGTGCCATATTTACAAAGATATTCACGAATAACGTATACTTTTTCAGAGGTATCTATGGTTATTTGCTTATTGCGGAGGCGGTGGGTGGCGTAGCCCCGATTTGAAATAAACTTGAACTGCTCGAGAAAGTTACGGAACTTTTATTACAAATTTGGTGTGTCTAGCTCTTGTAATCTCTGAGATCCAGGTGTTCATACGGACGGACGGACAGACAGACAGACGGACATTGCTATATCGACTCGACTTTTGAGGCTGATCAAGAATATAATACTTCATAGGGTCGGAAAAGCTTCCTTCTGCCTGTCACTCACATTTCGCTTCTGCCAAACCTGATAGACCCATATACTCTTTTTTAGAGTACGGGGTCTAAAAATAAATGTTTTTGCTGACCCTAATCAATCTCTACCTTACAACACAAATATTATCGCTACATTTAGAACAGCAGACGAAAAACCAGTGTACTGTAGACTTTACCCTTACCCATTAGGAGTATCAGAGTTTGTAAATAACGAAACTGATGACATGCTGAGAAATAACATTATCAGACCACCTAATTCACCGTATAATAATCCGGTGTGGCTAGTAGATGAAAAGGGTATAGACGAACAGGGAAATAGAAAAAAACGCCTTGTAATTGACTTTAGGAAACTTAATTCAAAAACTGTTGATGGGAAATACCCTATACCAAACAAAGTAGCTATTCTCTCAAACCTTGGTAAAGCCAAATATTTCACGACACTCGATCTGAAATTAGGATTTCATCAAATACTTCTTGAAGAAAAAGACAGAGAAAAAACTGAATTTTCTGTACGAAAAGGGAAGTATGAATTCTGCAGACTTCCCTTTGGTTTGAAAAACGCCCCCGGAATTTTCCAACGAGCAATTGATGATGTACTTAGAGAACAGATTGGAAAGTCATGTTACGTTTACGTAGATGATGTGATCATATTTTCTGATAATGTGCAGAATCATGTTCATCACATTGCCTGGGTACTGGATAAATTGTATAACGCTAACATGAGGGTATCACGAGAAAAATCTCACTTTTTTAAAGAAATAGTTGAGTACCTTGGATTTGTGGTTTCGCGTGGCGGCATAACAACTAACCCCAGCAAAGTCGAAGCACATAGCAAATTTCAACAGTCAACCATCCTTTTTCAAGTTAGATCATTCTTTAGTCTAGCAAGCTATTACAGGTGCTTTATAAAAAATTTCGGATCTATAGCCAAACCATTGACGGACATACTAAAGGGTGATAATGGTAAAACAAGTGCCGGACAATCGAAAAAATTTCAGTTAACCTAGATGAGAAACAGGTAGCGAAATTAAAGAATCTCTTAATCTCTGAGGATGGAATGCTTCTATACCCTGATTACCAAAAGCCATTTGATTTGACGTCAGATGCTTCGTCCTCTGGCTTAGGTGCCGTCTTATCACAAAACAAAAAGCCGATAACCATGAATTCCAGGACTTTAAGGGACAATGAGTTAAGTTTCGCCACAAATAACGTGAGCTACTTGCGAAAGTGTGGGCCTCAGTCTCAGACAAAAACACTAATGTGAAAATTAAGAGATCGAAATCCTTCATTGATGAGCACAACGCCCAAATTTTCTTCAAGCCCGGTAAGGAAAATTTTGTCGCCGATGCTTTATCAAGACAAAACGTTTACGCTTTAGAAGAAGATGCATCATCAAACTTATTCACTATGCATAGTGAGTTGTCGTTGACATACACTATCGAGTCTACTGAAAAACCGATTAATTGTTTCAGGAACCAAAAAATTGTTGAATAAAGCAGTATAGCTTTTGATAAAATTATTATTATGTTCGGACAAAAAACAAGACATATCATACACTTTTCAAATAGGGAGAACTTAATAGAAAAAGTGTGTGATGCGGTTAAAAAAGACGTAGTGAATGCAATTAAATATGACTTGCCGATACTAGCATTCATACAAAACAGGCTAGTTGAGACTTTCCCTTCAACCAAATTTTGGCACGCAAGTAAATTGGTTATCGATGTTCATGAGAGGAATGAGCAAAAAGAAATTATAGTCAAAGAACATGGCAGAGCCCATAGGGCCGCACAGGAGAATATAAAACAAATTCTCCAAGACTATTTTTTCCCAAAAATGACTCGTCCGAAATAGTTGCTAATTGTAAGACTTGCAATAAAGGAAAATATGACCGACACCCACAGAAACAGTATATTGGAGAAACACCAGTCACCAATCAAGTAGGAGAAATTCTCCACATTGACATTTTTTCCACTGATAAAAAATATTTCTTAACTTGTATCGATAAATTATCTAAATTTGCCATTGTTCAGCCCACAGCTTCCAGAACAATAATAGATGTCGAGTCCCCCATCTTACAGCTCATGAATTTCTACCCCAATACTAAAACTATCTAATGCGATAACGAACCGTCACTAAACTCACGAATAATAAAGTCTCTTTTAAAAAACCATTTTAATGTCGATATTGTAAATTCTCCACCACTACATAGTACTTTAAATGGACCGGTAGAAAGATTTCACAGTACTCTTGCAGAAATTGCCAGATGCTTGAAATTAGAAAAACAATTAAATGAGACAACTGATATTATACTTCAAGCAACAATAGAATACAAAAAATCAATTCACTCAGTCATTAACAAACAAGTAAGAAGAGAACAGTCGAACGAATCCGACCGTATAATACTCTCTGCTTTTATTCCCAATTAGATAGTTCTTCTATTACAACACCTTACCACAAAAAAGACAATTTATAATCGAACATACATATGTTTGTCTGTATGCACATACAAAATGACGTTATATGTATACACATAAATATGTGTGTATACTATTGCCGCCACACATGCATCAAAAGAGTTCAAATATATGCTTGTATGTTTCTGTCGCGCTCGCACTCATGCATTGACTTAAATATTAACTTTATAATCGGTATCTCTGTTGTTTATTGTTGAATTTTTATGCAACTTTCAGCATAGTTTGATATAATTTGTCTTCAAAGGAATCATAAATAACAATACTCTACGATTTTTTTCTTAAGGCATATGCATTTATACTGTCTCTAGGAACCTGCGTACCAAAATTGGTATTCCTAAGTGCCGTAGTTACTGAGATATTCGCTTTGAACATCTATTTTTTCCGAGGTATGTATAGTTTCTTGCTCATTGTGGGAAAACAGGGCGTGGCATCAAAAAAACCAAAGATTCTTGTATTGACTGACTAAATATCGAGTCGATAGAGACCAAATTTTAACTTGTAGCTCCTACCATCTCGGAAATCTGTGTGTTCATACGGACAGACAGACGGACAGACAGACAGACGGACATGGCTATATCGACTCGGCTTGTGATGCTGATCAAGAATATAAATACTTTATGGGGTCTGCCACGCCTCCTTCTGCCTGTTACATACATTTGCACAAACCCAATATACTCTTGCAGAGAGTATAAAAACTAATTGACATAATTCATGCATCCCCACCAGAATTTGAAGCAGAAATAAGAGATAAAATATCTAAAGCAGAAGATCTACCACTGAAAAGACAAAACGCGAACAGAAGAAATAGAACATTCCAAGAAGGCGACAAAGTACTTATGAAATTAAATAAAAGACTTGGTAATAAGCTAACTCCTTTATTTGAAGAAGTCATTGTGGAAGCCGATTTGGGGTCAACGGGGAGGGAGGTGCAGAAGAATAATATAAGATAGAAAAAATAATTATCCTTCCAGTACTTATTCTGCCCTGTATCTTATCTTTACTAAGGTTTGGATTCTACGCCTTCTACTTTTAGTAGCAGCAACAGCTGGAAAGATTATTAACTACTCGAACTTGGACTATATCACTATCATGGACGGAAACGCGGTTATTTGGGAAAATTTTAAAATTTTAAGGCATTCTTCTAATCTTACAATGCACTCGGAAATTGCCGAGGAAACTAATTCACTCATGAAACATTTCCCACAGTCTCATATATGACAAATCCTTGAATCAGATTTAGGTCATATAAGGTCATTGCTAGAGACAGTTAATGTCCACCATAGACAGGCTAGAAGCATAAATATTTTAGGAACAGCATACATACATAAGCATCGTTACACATCGGCTTGTATTCTTTGAGCGCATATTCCGCCGTTGTCAGGCAGTCTACATTTGCGTACAGTCAGCTCTCTTGAACTCTGGCAAATGCACAAGATGAGGCAAACATTCAGCCAGTAGACAGGGTGATTTTTGAAGCATAAGGCAGCATCGATTTACAAGCGAGGCCTTTTAAACCAATATAAACCAATCGGCTCTTGCTGCATCGGATGAAATTGCTTTGTGAACATTTCTCAAGAGAATAAATGGACTAAGCTTGTCATTTGAAGAAACTCAAATTAGTTTAAAAGAGCTTGATTTCAATGAAGTGGGCATTGAGTTGCGATTGGCGTTTGATGACCTTTCAACAATATTAGAGACATCAGTCCGATCTGAAGTCGCCAAGCGTAATATTTCCCATTCACATTGCTCTACATTTGTACATGATGTTGCAACGGCAGTAACTCCAAACAAGCCAGGAGCGTTATCAGCCTTGCCGAGTATCATACTGCCTACATTTTCCGGTGGTTACACAGGAAAAGCCGACTTTACTCAATGTTCTCAACAGTAATCGGTAATCATCCGGATCTTACCAATATCGAGAAGTTGCAACATTTACGGCTATGTTTAAAGGATTGCGGTATGGGTACCATTCGGTCATTAGAGATTTCGGACGCAAACTATGCCAAAGCTGTGGATATGCTTCGTAAAAGGTTTGTCAACCCACGCTTGGTGTTACAACCTCATATTGCTGAGCTCATGAGTTTTAAAAGACTTGATAATGGCTCTGTTGGAGGTTTGCGTGAATTTTCAGACAAAGTGAATGCTCATATGAGAGCACTCACAAGCTTGGGAAGCATGGAACAGATTGCCGGGCATATTATGGTGCAGGCGCTACTTTAGAAATTGGACTCAGCTTCTCAAGCAAGTTGGGAGGAGAAGATGGAAAAGTCTAACACTTCAAATGTCATTCCATCCTGGAATCAGTTTACCGCGCTTTTAGAGCGCTGTTGCAGAACGCTAGAAAGTGTGGATCACGCTATGGCCATCTATGCTCCCAGATCCCAGTTGGGAAGGAACAGCAAGGCTAATCAAAATAGATCGATTCTCGTTGCTACAAGCTCCAGCATTCAACCTTGTGTATTTTGTGACAGCCCTGGTTATGGTATATATCAGTGCCGTCCATTCAATAATCTGTCTCCTGCTGCTGCTGCACCCGTTACCTCCTCCTCTTGTCTTGTTGCCCATAACCTTCAAAACAATGTTGTGTTAGTAAAGAGTCGCGCAGGCATTTTAATTCCATGCCGTGCAGTTTTGAATGATGGAACACAACTACACTTAGTAATTCTCGATTTGCGCAACAGCTCCAGCTATGGGAAACTCGGTGTCAAGCAGCTTTGGCAGGCCTTGGAGACACACTTTTTACTACGGATTGATGTTCGGTCACCTTAGATCTGCAGTCGCAATCAGCGAATTACTCGACAACAATTACTGCAATTGTAGCTCCAGTCATAGCAGATAAGCATCCGAGTTCCAAACTTGATATTGATAATTGAAGCATCCCAAACAACATCAGACTTGCTGATCCTCTGTTCTACAAGACGCAGCGCATAGACCTATTGATTGGAGCTAGCTTGTTTTATGATTTTCTATGTGTCGGACAAGTTAAGCTGTTATCAAGATTACCGCTCTTGCAAAAGACACGACTTGGATGGATTGTGGCCGGTGGTAATGCAAATCAAAGGGAAGTATCCATTATGGTCAAGCATGTGTCATCTGATAATGTAACAGATGATTTGATTCGCCGCTTTTGGGAGATTGAAAGTGTTCCGGATTGTCTGGCGAAGATAACAAAGAAAGAGTTCGACTGCGAGTCCCATTATGTAAAAATCCTTCATCGGTTCCCAACAGGTGAATATTCGGAACTAGGTAGCCGTTCCGTGAGGCACAAAATTGATCGATTGGGAGATGCCCATGTCGGCGTTTCGAAGATTTTCATCTTCACCTCAATGCACAGTATCGAGTTTTCATAAAGGAATATTTAGAGTTTAGGCATATGACCTTCGTGCCTCCAGAGTCTGTGAAGCCTGTAAGTATTTTCTACCTCATCACTGCGTGCTGAAAGCAGAGAGCACCACTACGAAGCTGCGCGTCGTATTCGATGGCTGATCCATCGATCAGCCAGTAATACTGGACGGTCGTTGAATGAGGTATTAATGGCTCGACACCGTTACTTATGGTATAAAGCCAGCTTCCTTTCTTGCAGTTCGCACAATGCAACAGCTAGCACTGGATGAGCAATCTTCTTTTCCAGTCGGTTCTAAAACAGTCCTCAGAGATTTCTACGTTGATGATCTTATATCCGGTGGTAATTTGGTGAACGAGGCAATGGAAGTTTTAGCTCAAACAGAGGGATTCCTTGCCAAAGGTTGCTTCAAGCTACAAAAATGGTGCTCGAGCCATGCACAAGTGTTGAAAATAGTTCCAGCAAAGGACAAGGAGTCATTCGTCAAATTCAACGATAGACTCGTTCGAGCCGTCGTCAAAACATTGCAAGAGATCTGTGCTTTCAACAATTGCACGCTTTTACGACCCACTGGGATTAATTGGACCTGTCATTGTCAAAGCAAAAATATTTCTTCAACTTCTTTGGAAAGAAAACTTAAACTGAGACGAAAGTCTTCCGCCGCATTGTATACGTCTTGATATGGGAAGATCTCCTTATTGCATTTACTAATATAAAGCTTTTGTCATTTTCCAGGTTGGTATTAAATCCGATCGCCGAAGTCGAAGTTCATGGTTTTTGCGATGCAAGCATCTCAGCATACGAAGCTTGTATATATGTGGTCTCGAAGGGAGAGCATCCGGAGTCGTATCTTTTATGCTCCAAATCGCGGGTGGCCCCCGTTAAAGTTCCCACCGTACCCAAACTTCAACTATGTGGAGCACTTTTATTGTTACAATTAGTGTTAGATGTCTGGAAAATGAAGCTGATCACGGGGTCACTGCAGGCTTTCAATGGCATTATGTTCCAACGGCTGTCAATCCCGCTGACATAATTCCTAGAGGCACTATTCCACATGAGCTCAGTTCGTCCACACTTTGGTTCTTTGGTCCCAAATTCCTGATCGGTTCGCTGACGCTCTGGCCAGCATCTTGTCTTCTGGAAAAGCCAACATTAGAAGCACGACGAAAATACTCTTAATCAAGTAGTTTAAGTTTGACGTCGTCTTGGAATGCAAATGCTTGAATTTATTTCCTGCTATGCATCGTGTACTCGGTTATATCTATAAGTTCATTCATCGCATTCGTCATGCTGGGCTTCTAATGCAGACTTACGCTTTGGTACTTTAATGCTTCTCAGGTATATTCAGAAGAGTGCTCTTCAGGTAGATATAAAGGCATGGTTAGGCGTTCAAGTCCTGTGTCCTCGTTAAACTAGTTTCTGGATAGTTTTGGAAACATGGGAGTCGGTGGACAGCTCGAAAAGTCGACTCTATCATATGAGGCTCGCCACCCCATTATATTGCCCAGACAGCATCCAATTACTCGTGCCATCATCAACAATGCCCACAAGTGTAAATTGCATGCTGGCCCAAGAGCGCTATTGGCAACAATTCGAATTTAATACTGGCCTGTTGGTGGTCGAAAAACAATATCAAGTGCGATGCGTCCGATGCTTCCGGAGTAAATCAAGATTAGTTGAACATATAATTGCAGACTTGCCAACGGAGCGACTTTTTGGAACACGAGCATTTGACATACCCGGTGTAGATTTCTGCGGACCCTTTTTCTACAAACCAGAGAGTCGCGACATGGCGCCCGTTAAAAGTTACATAAGTGTATTTATTTGTTTTGCAACGAAAGTTGTCCATCTGGAGCTCGTCAAGAATCTTTCTACGAGTGCATTTCTCAATGCTTTAAAGAGCTTTACTTGCACTCGCGGTAAACCATGTCAAATTTGGTCTGACAATGCAACAAACTTTGTTATTGCGAAGAACGAGTTGCAGGATTTGAAGAATCTGATCCTAAGCGAAATACATCGAGATGCCATGCTTCAATTTTGCTTGGCGGATAGGTCTTTTGGAAGGTGCTGTAAAGACTGCAAAGCATCATTTTTACCGAGTAGTGGGATCAACTACTTTTAGATTCGAAGAGCTTCGGACACTCATTTGTCAGGTAGCAGCAGTAATTAATTCTCGCCCATTGCTTCCCATTTCAGAAGATCCAGAAAACCTTGACGTGTTAACGCCATCTTATTTTTTGGTGGGTTGCCCACCAGCCATGTTAACCTGATCTAATACGCCTCAACTTTAATCGACTTGTTAGTTAGCAAAGAATGATGAGAATTTGCCTCCATTAAAATGGCCCCCAGCCAAGGTCACCGCAGTTGGCTTCATTAAGCGTGGAATAAATAAGCTGTGTCTGCTGCCCAAAAAGGATTGTGTTAAAGCTCGGAGTTCAACGGGGGGAGTATGTTTGGTTCAGCAGTTAATAATAAGTTGAAACAATTCTAGTAATTTTTGTAAACTGCCCTGTGAGGCAATATCGATCAGCTGTTATTTTTATTGGTGATTATTGCATATTGTTTCGCATCGTCCAACTGTACAAACTAATAGAAGCCACAGGAACAGTGGTTGGACAACATGTTATTTTCCAGATAACATTGCCCATAATTGGTATAGATAAAATGGAACTGTACAACATTATTCCCATTTCAGTTAAGAGCAGTGATGGAATGAAAGTAATAAAAATCGATGGAGCAGTCATTGGAGTAAATTGTCATCGAGATCAATTCGTCGGACTTTCACGAGGAGACTGCAAGATGCTTTCATTTTAACCCTGATGAATACATTTGTCACAAGAAGCAAGCAGTATTTCCCATGGATCAGCGCTGTGAGTTTCTACTGTTCTACGACAAAACATCACCATTATGTCAAGTCACATATAGAAACCAAACATTTTTATGGTTGAACATGGCGTCTCAAAATCAATGGATTTTTGCCACTCAAACTACGTTGGACCTGTCAGCGTTTACGACCCCATAAAGTACATATATTCTTGATCAGCATCAACCGCCGAGTCGATATAGCCATGTCCGTCTGTCCGTCTCACAGTTTTAAAGCTATCGTGATGAAACTTGGTACACATGTGTATTCTCTCTGCACGCAGTTCACATGTTAAAATCGGCCAGATCGGATTACTATATCATAAAGGTCACATAGGAACAATCGGTTCAGAAAAAAATTTTTTTTGAGCTAGCTCCACCAAACTCAGCCTATTTGCATCTAGTACTAAATCCCACGTGCAAACCAAATAGCTGTCATATTAACAATCGGTTAAAAATGCTGAAAATGCTTAGTATGAAAATTTTCAGTGTCTCTTGAACGATTTGAACCAAATTCTCGCAATATACATTCTTTACCATTTTCCATCAGCTGACCAAATTTTATCCAGATCGGACCACTATGTCATATAGCTGCCATAGGAACAATCGGTTGAAATGCTTAGTATGAAAATTGTCGATGTCTATTGAGCGATTTCAACCAAATTCACGCAATATGCATTTGTTATCATTCCCAATGTGTTGACCAAATTTCATTTAAATCGGACTACAATATCATATAGCTGCCATAAGAACAATCGGTTGAAATACTTAGTATGAAAATTTTCTATGTCTGTTGATCGATTCTAACCAAATTCACAAAATATTATCATTATCATTTCCTAATATGCTCACAAAATTTCATTCAAATCGGACTACTATATCATACAGCTACTGTTGGAACAATTACCGATAAAAATAAAATTAACGCAATATGCATGTCTGCAAGGGCATTTAATCTTCGGCTAGCCGTAGTAAACCTTTTTTTCTTGATTTTTGTAATTATCGGATATCGGAAATATATCCTTGTAATAGTGATTGGGCCTTTTCGATCCACTAATAGAAATCCTTGTACGACCAAGTGACTTTTTGTTATTAAGCACGCGAATTTGACGCACAAAGTGATCTGGTTCAGAATATTACAATTACATTACAATTTTGGAAATATTTTTTCTGATATTCGCAAAAGAATCAACGCGTGTGTTAAAGCTTAGTAAACCAATTATTAATCGTGGCCCACAGTCAAAGTTCGAGCGCCATTGAAAACATAATTGCCATATTAAGAATACAGCGTAAAAACTTGCAATACACCAAAAATTGTTCTGCTAATGAATAGATCCTTTGGACTTTTTTGAACATCTGTACATAAAGGAATTATTTCCGGGCTTTACACATCATTAAATTGATCCCTGTAAAAATAGGATCCTTTCAAACCCAAAAAACAAAACGAAAACTGATGTGACCACCAAAACAAAATATTCTTGTGAAATTAAACTGATTTAAATAAAATTAATTGAAATTAATAAAAATTTAAAATAAAATAATAATAATACGTTAAGTGCCAATCTTCGACGAAAAAACTGTGGAACTCACTGCATTTATAAAGATAATTGACTTCATTATGCAATTTTACCCGACCCAAGATGTAAGACAGCACAGTGTTCTACTCGGAGCAATATAAATGCAGATATCTGGATCAGCCCAGCGTGTACCACAACTGACAGCAGCGACAACCTGGGGAGAACCGAGGAAGGGAAATAATCAAAATTATTATCCAAGTCCAAATTATTCAAATACTTCAAATCCAAGAGAAAGAAAATGCTGAATATAATCAATCATTATATAAAGAATTTAAACAAAACCTTGATCAAGCTAGATCACAAAACCCGACGAATTACCAAAATCAAAGCCAAAGACCGTCGAATCCTTCAGTCAAAAGACAGCGAGAAAATACCAGTCACTCTAAGATGGAAACTTCTAAAAATTTTTATCAAGGAGTCTCGGACCAAAGGAACAAATACCTTCATCAGATTAATAATGAGTGGACAACATTTTAACTGTGTAATTGACACAGGTTCGTCCATCAATCTTATAAAACAAAACTTCTTAAATTTTCCTATCAAACCTTGCCAATTAAACGTGTAAACAATAAATGGCATTGTTCAATTAAAAAATTGCGTATCTTTTGCCCCTAGTAAGCTTTGGCCGACTAACGAAATATTCTATTTACACAACTTATCTGACCACTACGATATTCTACTAGGTAGAAAATATCTAGAATCATGTGAAGCAAAAATTAACTACAAACAAAAAACAGTTATTCTAAGCGAGCATCCATTTGAAATGAGATATGATCGTAAGGAATCGGTCAAGGACAAGACCGCATTTCAATGCCTTGATCCGCCCAAAACAAACGACATAGCCGTTAATTATGCTATTAACAATGAATTAAATGAAACAAACCAATTCCGACTAGAACATCTTAACAATGAAGACAAATCAAAACTAACCAAAAATCTTTTCGAGTTTAGTGACATTCAGTAAAAAGAAAGTGAAAATTTGACTTTTACTAGTACAATTAAGCATGTCATCCAAACTAAACACGAAGACCCAATTCAAAAGCGTCCATACAAGTATGCGCAAACATTCGACGAAGAAGTCGATAGACAAATCAATGAAATGATCGAACAAGGTATAACTCGCAAATCAAACTCGCCTTATTGCTCGCCAAATTGGATTGTGCCAAATAAACGTGATGCATCAGGTAAAGAAAAGTTCCGTATAGAAATTGACTAACGAAACTTAAACGAAATAACAATCGATGATAAATATCCTATTCCAGTCATGGATGATATACTAGACAAACTTGGAAAATGTCAGTATTTTACCACAATTGACCTTGCGAAAGGATTTCATCAGATACAAATGCATACACTTAGTATACCAAAAGCAGATTTTTCAACTAAAAATGGACATTACGAAAACACTCGAATGTATTTTGGATTGAAAAACGCCCCAGCAACATTTCAACGTTGCATGAACAATCCATTAGAAGATCTTATTTATAAAGATTGTTTAGTATACATGGATGACATAATAGTGTATTCCACTTCATTGGAAGAACATCTATTATCATTAAAAAGGGTATTCGCAAAACTGCGTGAAGCCAATTTAAAATTGCAATTAGACAAATGTGAATTCATGAAAAAAGAGACTGAATTCCTTGCACACATAATAACAACAGAAGGAATCAAAGCAAATCCAACAAAAATCTCTGCCATACAAAATATTCCAATACCAAAAACCCCCAAAGAAATAAAATCATTTTTAGGTCTTTGTGGATATTACAGAAAATTCATTCCTAACTTCGCACACGTTGTAAAGCCAATGACTTTAAAATTAAAGAAAGGTGCAATTATAAATACCAATGAACCAAATTACATTTCTGCTTTTGAATAATTAAAAGTGCTTATAACGTCCGATCCAATATTAGTTTAATAATGGCTTAATAATATTAAAGAACCAAATATGAAATTACAACGCTGGAAAATTAAATTAAATGAATTTGATTATCATATTATATATGTACCAGGCAAAGAAAACTATGGTGCAGGTGCTTTATCTAGAATAAAAATATAAGAAAAAACGTAAACGTCACTAACTACTTTCATAAAACGAAAATTTTAATAAATGATGTCGTAATGACACATAATCATGCCAACAAATTAATAAAAGAATACTTATGTATGTTCAAAAAAAAGTGTTATATACTTCAGCAACGAAGCTGACTTTCTTACTTTCCAGAATGATTTCGTTGAAATAATAAGTCCTAATAACATAACAAAAGTAATGAGATCAACTAATAAACTAATAGACCTCCAAACTTACGCCGAATTTAAGCAATTCATAATTAATACACACCAAAAGTTACTACATCCAGGAATAAAGAAAATTACATTATTATTTAAAGAAAAGTATTATTATCCAGATTACCAAAACCTTATTCAGAATATAATTAATGAATGCAAAGTTTGTAATATAGCGAAAACAGAACATAGAAACACTAAATTTGCTTTTAAATTAACTCCAGAAATCCATATGTATGTAAGTACATGTACAGTATATCACATTAATATTCGGTTTTTTTTTTTCAACTTAAACCATCGATAAAACTTACAAATCTAGACATAATCAAAATATTTGTATATATATATATATTTTTTTTTTATTATAGCTCTGAATGTTACCTTTTTATTGTTATGCATATAAAGTTATTTAATATAACACTTAAATATTTATAATTAATTAAAAGAAAAAATCCAAAAAATGAGCGTTACTTTAATATTCGGTTTTCATACAAGTTAAATTCATACAAATTTTCATAAAAATTAATTATAACACTTAAATATTTATAATTAATTAAAAGAAAAAATCCAAAAAATTAGCGTTACTTTAATATTAGGTTTTCATACAAATTTTTGAAGATTGAGTGGTCAAATTTACAACGACAGTGACCTTTTTATCCACCCTATATCAAAATTTTTTTTTTCACTATGAGTAGGCATGTATTTTGATTCAATATTTAATCAATTAATACCAGATTCCCTGTTCGTTTGGAAGATAAATATAGCGCTAAATTTTTCCGTCAACTTGCAATTTAATCTCCATAGTAATTTTACTACTTTCCTATGGAGATTGAATGCAGCTCTGACCTCCAGAATATAGCTCTGTTGTTTTGACTCTGCAAGCGTTGTTTTCTTGCCTCAGAAGTATATTGGATGAAGCATTCCATCAAAAGTCTGCATTAGCACAGCTCCGTACCCATCCTTAGAAACGTCAGTATGTAGTTCGGTAGGTGCTTCTCTTATGAAGATGCAAAGTACTGGTTCTGTGGAGAGCAATTTTTATACTCTCTGCAAGAGTATATTGGGTTTGTGCAAATGTATGTAACAGGCAGAAGGAGGCGTGGCAGACCCCATAAAGTATATATATTCTTGATCAGCATCACAAGGCGAGTTGATATAGCCATGTCCGTCTGTCCGTCTGTCCGTCTGACCGTCTGTCCGTCCGTATGAACACACAGATTTCAGAGATGGTAAGAACTACAAGTTCGAGTTTGGTCTCAAGAATCTTTTTTTTTTTCGATGCCACGCCCCATTCGCCCACAATGGGCAAAAAACTGGGCACACGGAAAAAATAGATGTTTAAAGCGAATATCTCAGTAACTACGGCACTTAAGAATACCAATTTTGGTACGCATTTTCCTAAGGACAGCATAAATGCATTGCCACTATAAATTTTGGACTGCCACGCCCCCTTTTTCCGTAAGAAAAAAAAACTTTTTAAACTTGCATGCCGTTTTAAAGACATTTGTTGTTATCGTAGAGTATTGTTATTTATGATTCCTTTGAAGACAAATCATATTAAACTATGCTGAAAGTTGCATAAAAATCCAACAACAAATAACAGAGCTACCGTTTATGAAGTTAATATTTAGGTCAATGCATGAGTGTGAGCGCGACAGAAACAAACAAGCATATATTCGAACTCTTTTGATGCATGTGTGGCGGCAATAGTATACATACACACATGTACGTATATGTACATGTGCATACATATAACGTCAAACGAATTTGTACGTGCATGCAGACAAACATATATATGTTCGATTATAAATGGTCTTTTTTGTTGTAATATGTTCTAATACAAGAACTATCTATTGCAATATCCGGATACTGACTTTGACATTATAATTGGGAATAAAAGCAGAGAGTATTATACGGTCGGGCCCGTTCGACTGTACTTTTCTTACATGCTTTTCTCATGCACTCATCCTCATCATAAGCGTAAATGATTATATCATCCATATACAGCTGCATGATGTCTTTATTAATAAGCGGTTGAAATATGTAGTTTACAAACGAATGAAAGCGGCTGGAGAGTTTTTAAATCCAAATGGCGCCTTATTGAACTCAAATAATCCTTTACGAGTAACGAACGCAGTATAAGCTTTTCTCTCCTCCTCTACGGGCACATGGAAAAATCCGTTTTCCAAATCCATGATTGTGAATATCTTTGCTGAGTTTAGTTTTTTCAATACGTCATCCATGACAGGCACTGGAAATCGATCTTTTAGTACCATGCTGTTAAGTTTACGAAAATCGACGCATACTCCTAGGCTCTGGTCTTTTTTCTTAACGACCACGAATCTGCTGGTCAAATGCGAAAACGATTTGCGTACAACACCCTACTTTCAATGAGCAGTTCAATTTGTTTCTGATACTGGGGCGGTACTGTAAAAGAATCCTGCGCTTCAGTCACGTTGTATACTAAAGCATCGTCATTCGTCGACATGTCCTGGTGCTCTAGGCTTATAAAGGAGAATCCACTGGAATCATGTCTCAGAAGTGCTTCACAGTCAATTTTATTATTAGGAACAACTAAGAATTTGTGCTCTGTCTGTAACTGATCAACTTCTACGCTTGCAAGAAAATATCCAACGGGCTTAGTAGATGTTTTTAATAATCCTTGTGGAACCGTTTGACTCTTTAAAAGTTTAACATTATTCAGCTTTATGAAAACATCTTCATTTACGATGGTCACATCTGCTCCTGTATCGACTAGACTGTCTAATTTGACTCCGTTGATCACAATCGTCTTGATTCGGCTGCGGTCTAGAATCATACGCACTTTGTCAGCTGTTTTTGGGCAATCTCGTGAAATATTTCCGTTCTCGTTGCTGTAACGTAGTACAGCCGATTCTTCCACATTTCCTTGATTGCCTATTTTCTTCATGTTTAGCATATACTCGTGAAATGTTTATTATTTCTTCTTTACTTTCACGCAACTTCTGATGAACATCTGCGCTATTTATTCGGCACTCACTGTTAATAATTGCATAATCTGCTGCATTTGATAATTTAGATCTGTGGATGCCCACGCCACTCTGCTATTAATTGTCTATGTCATGTCTATTAAATCTCCTTTATCGCTCTCTTCTCTTTGATTTTGCTCTTTATTATACTCTCTGCAAGAGTATATTGGGTTTGTGCAAATGTATGTAACAGGCAGAAGGAGGCGTGGCAGACCCCATAAAGTATATATATTCTTGATCAGCATCACAAGCCGAGTCGATATAGCCATGTCCGTCTGTCTGTCCGTCTGTCCGTCCGTATGAACAAACAGATTTCAGAGATGGTAAGAGCTACAAATTCGAGTTTGGTCTCTATCGACTCGATATTTAGTCAGTCAATACAAGAATCTTTTTTTTTTTGATGCCACGCCCCATTCGCCCACAATGGGCAAAAAACTGGGCACACCTCGGAAAAAATAGATGTTTAAAGCGAATATCTCAGTAACTACGGCACTTAGGAATACCAATTTTGGTACGCATTATCCTAGAGACAGCATAAATACATTGCCACTTAAAATTTTGGACTGCCACGCCCCCTTTTTCCGTAAGAAAAAAAAAAAACTTTTAAAACTTGAATGCCGTTTTAAAGGCATTTGTTGTTATCGTAGAGTATTGTTATTTATGATTCCTTTGAAGACAAATTATATCAAACTCTATACATTGCCACTTAAAATTTTGGACTGCCACGCCCCCTTTTTCCGTAAGAAAAAAAAAAACTTTTTAAAATTGCATGCCGTTTTAAAGGCATTTGTTGTTATCGTAGAGTATTGTTATTTATGATTCCTTTGAAGACAAATTATATCAAACTATGCTGAAAGTTGCATAAAAATCCAACAATAAACAACAGAGCTACCGATTATAAAGTGAATATTTAAATCAATGCATGAGTGCGAGCGCGACAGAAACATACAAGTATATATTCGAACTCTTTTGATGCATGTGTGGCGGCAATAGTATACATACACACATATATACACAAATATGTGCATACATATAACGTCAAGCGAATTTTTATGTGCATACAGAGAAACATATGTCTTTTCGATTATAAATTGTCTGTTTTGTTGTAACGTGTTTTAATACAAGAACTATCTATTGTAATATCCGGAAACTGATTTTAGCATTATAATTGGGAATAGAAGCAGAGAGTATTATACGGTCGGGCGCGTTCGACTGTACTTTTCTTACTTGTTTTTCTTTGCTGGAGTGTGCTTTGTTTTCGGCATACTTTTTTATGTGTATACCCAAATCGACAAGAACTACTTTTTCGTAACAACCAGAATTCGCACCCTGTTTAGAATTTCATCAGAGAATGCAATTTTCACTATACGGTTTAATTAAGTACATTCAAGTGGCCCAGCAACACCAATCAACGTGCTTGTTAGCGCGCGGAACCCTGAAGACAATGTAGCCACCTCCCGCCCAACCGGCCGAGGGGCACACCGCATAACGGACGGCTAACGAAATCGCGAAACGCATGTATTAGTAAAAACAAGTAAGAAAAGTACAGTCGAACGCGCCCGACCGTATAATACTCTCTGCTTCTATTCCCAATTATAATGCTAAAATCATTATCCGGATATTACAATAGATAGTTCTTGTATTAAAACACGTTACAACAAAAAAGACAATTTATAATCGAAAAGACATATGTTTCTCTGTATGCACATAAAAATTCGCTTGACGTTATATGTATGCACATATTTGTGTATATATGTGTGTATGTATACTATTGCCGCCACACATGCATCAAAAGAGTTCGAATATATACTTGTATGTTTCTGTCGCGCTCACACTCATGCATTGATTTAAATATTCACTTTATAATCGGTAGCTCTGTTGTTTATTGTTGGATTTTTATGCAACTTTCAGCATAGTTTGATATAATTTGTCTTCAAAGGAATCATAAATAACAATACTCTACGATAACAACAAATGCCTTTAAAACGGCATGCAAGTTTAAAAAGTTTTTTTTTTTCTTACGGAAAAAGGGGGCGTGGCAGTCCAAAATTTTAAGTGGCAATGTATTTAGTTTGATATAATTTGTCTTCAAAGGAATCATAAATAACAATACTCTACGATAACAACAAATGCCTTTAAAACGGCATTCAAGTTTTAAAAGTTTTTTTTTTTTCTTACGGAAAAAGGGGGCGTGGCAGTCCAAAATTTTAAGTGGCAATGTATTTATGCTGTCTTTAGGATAATGCGTACCAAAATTGGTATTCCTAAGTGCCGTAGTTACTGAGATATTCGCTTTAAACATCTATTTTTTCCGAGGTGTGCCCAGTTTTTTGCCCATTGTGGGCGAATGGGACGTGGCATCAAAAAAAAAAAGATTCTTGTATTGACTGACTAAATATCGAGTCGATAGAGACCAAACTCGAATTTGTAGCTCTTACCATCTCTGAAATCTGTTTGTTCATACGGACGGACAGACGGACAGACAGACGGACAGACGGACAGACAGACGGACATGGCTATATCGACTCGGCTTGTGATGCTGATCAAGAATATATATACTTTATGGGGTCTGCCACGCCTCCTTCTGCCTGTTACATACATTTGCACAAACCCAATATACTCTTGCAGAGAGTATAAAAACAATGACATAAAATATATATAAATTACAATACAACATAAAATCTAAAAATTTAAACTAAATTAATTATAATCTAGATAGGTGACAAAGAAGAGAGGTTCTAATTAAAGGGATCGAAGTAGAACTACCTACAACTCGAGAAAGTTTGTTGTAGTTACTACACAATACTCGAAATGGGTTATGAAAAGAAAAGTTTGTGGTACAAGGCTGATGAAAGAGGGGAAGAAAGTTTCCAGTGGGTCTGATCGGAACAGCAAAACTAATCTGGCTGATTAATTCCGAGGAATTAATTTCACCGTTGATTATATCGAGAACTGTCCTACGATCAGACAAAGAAGGAAGGTTTATTAGTAAAAGTCTACTACTATAGGATGGCAAACAAATATTAGGATTCCAGTTAAGGGCCCGTAAAGCAAAAAGAAGGAATTGTTTTTGTACAGATTCTATTCTGTCTTGATGAATCCTATATTGGGGAGACCAGATACAGGATCCATATTCAAGAATAGGACGTACCAAGGAGGTATAGAGTGTTTTTGTTAAGAAGGGGTCATTAAATTCTTTCGACCACTGTAAAGATCAGATTGTAACCTGGATTCAAGGAGTGACTCAGTGTCCGATACACAAAGTTTAACGTCATCGGCGTACATAAGCATCCGAGAATGACGTATTGTAGATGGCAGATCATTTATGAATAAAATGAACAGCAAAGGACCAAGGTGGCTTCCTTGCGGAACACCCGAAGTAACTTTGACAGATTTCGATAATGTATCTTTCAAATAGACCTGTTGTGTTCTAGAACGTAAGTAATTCGAAATCCAAAGAATAAAATTATGGGAAAGCCCTAACAGATTAAGTTTATGAATCAAGAGGTTGTGGTTAACGGAGTCAAAAGCCTTGCTAAAATCTGTGTAGATGACATCTGTTTGTAATTTTTTATCAAAGCCCTGCAGGGCAAATGATGTAAATTCTAACAGGTTGGTGGTAGTGGATCTATATTTCACAAACCCATGCTGGCAGGGTGAAATCATAGATCTACAGAAGTGTTGCAGTTGAGAAGTTATCAATTTCTCAAAAGTCTTGGGAATAGCCGACAACTTGGAAATACCTCTATAGTTGCAGGCATCGGATTTGCTTCCTTTTTTATGAAGAGGAAGAATGAAAGATGATTTCCAAATTTCAGAGAAACAGCATGATTCGACGGACAATGTAAATAGTTTATGCAAGGGATTTAACAGGTCATCTGCACAATTTCTTAGCACACAGCCTGGGACTCCGTCCGGCCCTGGTGAAAAAACACGTTTGATAGATTTCAAACTATGTAAAAGCGAACTTTCATTAACTACTGGTGCAAAATTGCAATTGAAAGAATTTATTTGATAAGGTTAAGATAAATCAGAATTATAGTTAAGATTACAATAAGTTGTTTGAAAAAAATTGGCAAATAAGTCGGCGAAAGCCTTATCTGAATTAGCAGTTTCTTTACCAAAAACTACACTCAATGGAAGCGTTGATGATTTACGCTTCGAATTGACGAAGCTATAAAACCGTCTAGGATTCCTTCGAAACTGTTGCCCACAGTCAGTAAGGTATTCCTTATAACATTCAAAACATAGAAATCAGATCGAGCAATAGCGAGAGAGATACAGAGAAGAGCCAGTTTCACTGAATCTCTTATAAAATCTCGCCATTCTATTTTTAAGTAATGTTAACTCTCGGGAAAACCAAGCAGGCTTGTTAGACCTGGTTGGAACACAAAGCGGAACACAGACATTAAGCAAGGAATTTAAGGTATTATAAAAAATTGTGATTGCACTATCCATATCTCTACACATGAACAGCCCGGACCAGGCAGTTTGGGATAACGGTACATTTAGTTTAAAAAAGTGCGCTTTCCGAAACTGATGGGCTCGCTTAGTAGATATTCTACTAGAACAGAACACCCGGGCAGGTAAATCAACCAACACCTCCAAAGTCGGGTGATATGGATCTTCAGGATTGGAAAATGGCGTGGTACGGGAAACAGAAGAGGAGGATGGATCCAAAACAAAAATCAGATCAAGCATTCTGTTCAAAGAGGTTGGGATAGCATTGATCTGAAACAATAATATTCCAAACAAATCGTCAAGAAAATCGTGCTGGGTCAAAGGAGTCACCACGAGAACCACAAGAAAATCACAATCGGATAGCAAAGAGGCGACTGATTAAATAGCAGAAAAATGTAATAGATGCAGAGAAAAGTCAGAAGAAGGGGGAATATAGGAACAAGTAATGAAAACATTAGTGTTATTTAGGCATACCTTAATAGCAACAAATTCAATATCTATAGAGCCATCGATTATAACTTCTTCCGAGGATAAGTTAACATCAACGGCAATAAGCACACCCCCACCACTGCGGGATGTACGATCTTTTCTATAGATAGAGAATTTATTGGAAAGTACTTCAGAGTCTAGAATGTCGGGCCTTAACCATGTTTCTGAAAAGTCCACGACATGAAATGGTAAGAACAGGCTGTTTAAATAAATATTGCTTAGCTTACTACAAAGACCTCTAACATTTTGGTAGGCAAACGAGAGGGAAGAAGTTAGTATTTTCCGGCATCAGAGGCCGGGGCAGTGTTAGCAGGCAGTGCAATCGGAGTCCGATTTTTTTTCTTCGCCGTATACTCCTTTATTATTAGGTGGTCCGGCCAAAATTCTTTACAGCAAATTGGATTGGAATATTTGGCAGGAACACTTACTTTAAAAGAGGATATTTTCCGGTGATAGGAGAACTTGAACTTTTTCACCGTAATATTGGCTTCTGATTTAGCCTGAATAAAGGCCTTGACATCATCTGATGTGGTATCAGGGGCAAGCCTAGAAACAAATATTTGTTTTTTTGGTGGAAGACCTATAAGAGTTTTTTTTTTCTGAGACTATAGTAACTTCCGAGGGAGCAACAGCAGTGATAGACTCATAGATTGATTCGACAACTGCAACAGTGTTAACAATTGACAAATCAGAAACTACTGATTTTACTACTAAAGTAAAGTTGTCATCACTACTAACAATTATGTTTTATTATTGTTTTTTATATTTTTCGACCCCGTACTCTTAAAAAGAGTATAGGGGTCTATTATGTTTGTCAGAAGCCAAATGTGCGTAACAGGCAGAAGGAAGCTTTTCCGACCCCATAAAGTATATATATTCTTAATCAGCACCAACAGCCGAGTCGATATAGCAATGTCCGTCTGTCTGTCTGTCCGTCCGTCCGTATGAACACCTGGATTTCAGAGACTATAAGAGCTAGAGACACCAAATTTGTAATAAAAATTCCGTAACTTTCTCGAGCAGATCAAGTTTCTTTCAAATCGGTGCTACGCCCGCCACCGCCTCCGCAATAAGCCAAAAACTAGACACACCTCGGAAAAAATTGATGTTTTCTGCGAATATCTCCGTAACTATAGCACTTGTGAACACCAATTCTGGTACACCCAGTTAGAAAGCATAAATGCAAAGACATCAAAAATTTTGGGCTGCCACGCCCACTTTTTCCGTAAGAAATAAAAAACTTTTCACACTTGCATTCCGCTCTTAAGGCATTTGTTCTTATCGTACAGTGTTGTTATTTATGATTCGTTTGAAGACTAATAATGTCAAACTCTCCTGAAAAAGAAAAGAAGCAACAAAGTGTTTATTCAAGCGTAATTCCATGAGTGCGAGAGAGACAGCGCTAGCCGTGCTGACCATTAGTATACATACACACATATGTATGTGCATACATTTCACGTCAAACGAATTTGTATGTACAAACAGACAAACACATGTATTTTCGATTCTGCTTTTTTTTTTTTTGTTTTAACGTGTTTTAATAGAAAAACTATCAATTATAATATCCGGATACAGATTTTAACATTATAATTGGGAATAAAATCAGAGAGTATTCTACGGTCGGGCGTGTTCGACTGTACTTTTCTTACTTGTTTTTACCTGATTTACACTGGCAAACACAACATTATTTTTATAAACACGTCTTGCCAATATCCCTGACACATTTTCAATCGGATTTAGATCCGGTGAGCATGCTGGCCAGTCCAATAAGTTAACAGAATGGAAGCAAGCTACTCTCTAGCTTGTAGATAGTCGCCACTATTCATCCGTGAGCTTGTAAACTTCAAGTTTAGGGTTCCAAACATGGTAAAAGCTGAAACATAACGGTTCTTTTCGCAAATCGCGCCAATAATGGCGACATCCATCTGGTCCGTCAAGATTAAATTTTATCTTCTCAGAAAAAATAACCTTTTTGAAAAAAAATGTAAATGCCCATAAAATGGTCTGATTCAACTTTTTTTTATCGTGTCCCAGTTTGTTGCCAAGTTTTTTAGCGCGAAATCGATCCTGCCAATTTTGTGACGAGCATGTAAGAGTGGTACCTTCTTAAGCACACCTCGGACTATGTGTTCGGACTTATTAACTGTCCTCCAAACTGTCATTGTCGCGGTCACTCAGCTTTGGTTTTCTACCAGGATCTTTCAAAAAATTTGACACAACAGTTCGACTACGATCAATTTCGCGAGCAATTCCACTTGTCCATCCCGATTTTGAAAACGCAAGTATTGACACTTTTTCTTTCGAAGTCTATGCTTTGCTCTTTCGTTTCTCTTATTTGGTTTTTCTAAACTTCCAACAAAAAATATTTTTCAAGCAATGAAACATAAAATTTAAATGTGTCTTATCATTCTGTTAAGCACTGTATTTTGTAGCTTTGTATTTTTTAGCAACTTAATACTCTTGGTTTCCTAGTTTAGTTTTGTGATATAAGATAACGTAAGCGAAATCTCGTTCAATAACCTTTGCTACAGCAACAAGCCGTAAACTCTTTGATTCTTTAATTCTGCATCACTGTACTACAAGGCCAGCAATGTAAGAGACCAGCTTGGAAGCCGGTGAGGGTATTATTATTAAATTAAATTAAATAAATATTTTGTTTTGATTAAAAAAATTAATTGGCTGATATATCGAGAACGAAAATATTAAATAAAACAAATTACAAGTTTTTAAAACACTACAATTTATTCTGACTGTTCAAACGCGTAGAGGCTAGCAACGTGCCGGTTATATCGAGACGAAAATTACAACTGGCTTGTGCAACTGTGCAGCTGTCGTGGGCGCACTGCCGAATGCAATTTAAGCTTACAGGCTAGCTTACAATATAAGAGAATTAATTCATGTTACCTAACGCTACTTCATTTTTTCTCTTAACTTACACTTCATTATGATCTTATACTAACTTATGCTATGACTCAACACTGGCCACCTTGAAGGGATCGCCTTCAACCTACTGGTAGCCGTGCTTAATGAGGCCCACGCTGGTCTTCACGCCGACGACCCTGACTCGCCCGTCGCCTCCTGGAGTTACGTCCACAACCCTGCCTGTTGTCCATCGCTGGAGAGGCGTGTTGTCCTCGTGGACCACGGCGATATCGCCAACTTTGATGTCATCGTGCGCCTCCATCCACTTCCCTCGCTGCTGTCGGCTGTGGATGTAGTCCCTCGACCACGCTTGCCAGAAGCGCTGTTTGAGCGTGGACAGCAGCTGCCACCTGTGTCAGCGGCCTGGAGTTAAGGATGGCCTCTACTTCTGCCAGATGCCCTCGGACCTCGCTCTCTGTGAGTGACGCGCTGCCTATTTGCCGCATGAGGAGGTGCTTGGCCGACTTCATTGATGCCTTCTACAGTTCTCCAAAGTGCGGTGCTTTCGGAGGGATGAACCTACACTACATCCCTCGTTCCGCTGCGTACAGCTGCAGCCTGCTCTGTTGGCGGTTGAATGCGTCTCGGAACTCCTTGAGCTGGTTGCTCGTTCCCACGAAATTCGTCGCATTGTCCGAGTATAGCCGGACAGGAATGGCACGTAGCGCGATGAAGCTGTTTAACGTAATTAGAAAAGAATTAGTGGACAAGTCTTCTACAAGTTCCAAATGAACAGCCTTCGAAGCAAAACAAAATAGCACGGCAATATACATTTTGATTGGGGGCTCGTCCTCTAATCCTCAGCGAAACATTGATTGGACCACAAAAGTCCACCCCACAAACATTAAATGCCTAACCGCGGAAAATTGGTCGGCCAGCAAGTTTCCCATAATTTGCTCCATTAATTTTGGTTTATACCTAAAACAATGGATGCATTTTTGCACTATCTTAGTGCATTCACGTCGAGCATTCACGAGCCACATCCTCTGCCTGAGTAATGCGATCATCGTCTTCGCTCCTGCATGACAATTTCCAATGTGCAACTCACTCAAGTACAGTTGCACAATCAAACAATTTTTCGGCATGAGGACAGGAAATTTCGCGTCATAATCTAGCGGTGCGTTCACTAGTCTGCCTCCTACTCGTATCAAAGATATTCGCCTTCCAAACACTTCTGACTCATGAATAAAGGGAGTCAGTGATTGCAAACTTGGTTGCACAGTGCTACCGTTTTTTAATTTCTCAAATTCCACCTTAACTTCTACTTGTTGCACTAGTTCCAGCAGTTTAAAAAAAGAGAAGTTAAATTCCTGTGGTCCTAGTTTGACATTGTGTATTTCCTGTTTTGTCAATAAAGCGAATCTGTACAAGTACGCAACTACTCGCACCAATTTGCGACTTGACGAAAAACGGGACACAAACTCAGATAACCAACTCGAACTGCTAACTAAGCAGACGAGCGCTGACTTTTTGACTTCACTCCCTTTTAACTTCTTCGGTATATCAAAATGTTCATTGTGAAGCCATTCTTGTTCATCCTCGCATAAAAATGGAGGGCCTTCGAACAAAATCGACTGTAACAGTTCTTGAACGTCACACCCTCTCGACGCCAAATCAGCTGGATTGCTTGATGTCTCCAAGGTACTTTAGGTGTCATCTCTTGGATGCCTGCAACTCGATTGGCTACGAATGTTGCTAATAACGAAGGGGAAGTATTTATCCAATGTCGTGTGATTTCTAAATCAATCCAGAAATTCACACTCTCGATTCGACATCGATACAAAATATGCTTTATGGAGGACCACAGTTCAGCTAGCATATAAGCCGCACACAGTTCAAGTCTGGGAATGGACTTGGTTTTGAGTGGAGGGACTTTTGCCGTTAGCAACCGGCAGACGGTGTTGGTACCGTCGTTAGCCCGAACGTAGATGCAGCAGCCGTAAGCTTGAGTAGATGCGTCCGCAAATCAGTGCACTTGTATGCTTGCATTGGAGCTGGCTTGCACGTATCTGGGGATTTGAACTCTATCTAGTTATAGAAGATTCTCCTTGAACTTATCCCATCTGCTATGTAGTTCCATGGGTAGTGTATCGTCCCACGGCAACTGCAAGCGCCACAGCTCCTGAAGCAGAATTCTTGCCCGCGTGCTAATTGGGCACAACAAGCCATGTGGGTCAAACATGCATGCAGCAACTCATAGAATATTGCGCTTGGTGGGACTTAACGGGGTAAAACTATCATCCAAGTTACACTGGAAAGTATCCAATCTTGGTGTCCACCTCATGCCAAGCGTGTTAGTCGAATCGGCATCATTGAAACTTAGAAGTTTCTTATTTCCGCCTTCTTCTACGAAATGTGGATGGTTTGAAAACCACCTCGCCAATTGAAGACCGTCCGATTCTAGGATTTCCAGCACTTGTTTGCATATCTTTTTTAATGTTTTGATATCATCAGCTCCCGTAAGCATATCATCGACGTAGAAATCATTACAAATGAATTCTGAACCAAGAGCGTGGGTGTCCCTATGACTCAAACCCAGCTCTTGCAAACATCTGATGGTCAAAAACGGTGGGGACGCAGTTCCATAAGTCACCGTGTTTAATTGATAAACTTGAAGCTCATCTGATGGATTTTCACGCCAAACAATTAGCTGAAACCGTCGATTGTCATGGAATATGCATATCGGCTCAGACGGAACCTTAGAAGTGACAACATTAGATCCCTCTAAATAGTCGGACCCACCATAAGCAATTCATTCAGAGAGTGTGATGATGTCGTCTTACAAGACACGTCAAACACTACTCGAAGCTTAGTAGAACTACTTTCAGGTCTCAGGACGCACTGGTGTGGAATGACGTAGTGTGGTCTTGGTGCAATTTTTGTACCTACAAGAGACATGTGACCAAGGTCGAGATACTCGTTTATAAAACTCGTGTACATTTGCTTAGGTTCCAAATCCTTGGAAACTCTACGCTCTAATTCGAGAAACCGTCTTTTCGCTGTTTCAACGGAGGAACCCAACACTTGCGGATCAGTCTTGAAAGGCAAGCTAACCTCAAAGTGTCCTGTCGAGAGTTGATGACCACTGTCCTTAAATTTTTGCTCACACGCAAGGTGCTCTGCAGAATACTTTGACAATTCATTTGCTTCTGGGATAGCTTCCTGTTCCCAGAATCTATCTACCAGAGCTTCCAGCCTATCATCGTTAGTAGGATGCATCACTGCGCAGCAAACAAGGCTTTGGGTATGCACTTTCTTGCATCGCCCGGACGCTACCCAACCGAACAATGTCTGCTGCAGCAATGGACCGTTTTCTGCCTATCGAATTTGTCCAGTGCACAATAAGTCGAAAAATGAATCGGCTCCCAGCACCAGATCAATTCGTTGGGGTTTATGGGATTTCGGGTCAGCCAACTCAATGCTTGACGGAATCTTCCACCGATGAATGGGACAATCATAATCAGGTTGATTGCTCGAAATCGACTTCAGCACACAGAAATCGGCGCTAAGCTGATGAGTCGATACCCGCGACGATACCACTGTCGATACTTCGCTTTTCGCTACCAGACTCGACTGTAAAACCGATATTACGGTCAAGGACTATCTTTTGCGTTGAAGCCGCAAGGCTTGAGCCAGACTTTCTGTCATAAAATTTATCTGAAAACCAGAATCTAATAGCGCTCGAGCGCTTTGCTTTTGACCGAATCTGTCTTTCACAGTCACAAGTGCCGTTGCCAGGAGCACCTGATCGACTTCGCTAACCACGTGATTAACTTGAGCAGGATGAGCGGACACTTGCTGCTCTGCGGATGCGTATTTATGCAGGAGAGTATTATGTGGGCGAGAACATATTCTACACTTTGACGCAGTGCAGTTAGACACTCTGTGTCCCGAATGTAACAATTGATACAAAGTTGACTGGATTTCACGAAGTTGAATCTTTCGTCAACTGGCAATGCTGCGAACCCCTGGCAGTTTCCAATCATATGGTTGGCACTGCAAAAATTGCATTTGGGTCCCAGTTCTTTCGCGACATTCGTGCGATTTTTCGATTTTTTAGCGTGTTTCATATCAAATGTTTGCTTCATCCAAGACTTTGAACTTTCCTCAGCAGACAAATGCTGATATCGCCTGTTCAAAGCCGGAACACAGTCGGCCCACTTCGGCAATGTGTTATAGTCTAGCTGTTCCTCATACTTCGACTCGTATGAGGATCTACCTTCGACATGACTATATGAATCAAGATTGCATTTGCGAAATCTTGCTCATCTCCAACTGACATTAACGACTCGAAAATGGCTGATACTGAGTCCACCATTGTACTAATTCCTAATGCCGATGGCTTCGACATTGGCTCAATATCAAACAACTGTGGGAGAGTTTCGAAGAAAATTAGACACTTGTTGTCATACACTCGACTCAGGCTCTCTAATGCCTTTGGGTAGTTTGCATCAGATACCTGGAAAGCTGTGATGGTGCCTACCAGATAGGTTTCATTAAGATCTGTTTTTTGCGCCATATTAATTTTTTATTTTAAATTCGAATCTATTTGAATGCCCGTAAGTGTATTATTTTTTTTTTTAAGTTCGGACCTATTCGAATGCACGTAAGTGTACTAATAAGAGTCAGATAAACAGCTGGCACATACAAATTTGACTACGCAGACCCTTCAAATAATCAAGATAAACCAGCTACACAGAATGCAAGCGCATGCACTACTATTAACAGCTGATAAACAACAACAGGCACGTATGTATGTAATCAACGAAATGAATTTAACAACAACAACTGAGAGGCTTGCAGTTAAATAGCATACGTATGTATGTATGTATTTTGCCATTGCTTATGCAGGTATAAGCAGACGAAACGATGCGATCAACCACGAACAACAACAACAGCGTACGTATGTATGTGCTAGCGGTTACCCTGTGTGTGCTTATGCTGTACAAGCACAGATGACACAAACGCAAACCGAAATCCTCGAACTGTATGTATGTACAGCGAACCGCGCTTTTACTTATGTGCAAATATGAAATATAACGACAAGCAAAGGTCAAAAACCACCACCGAACAACCGTCGATCAAAGCGAATATCGGAATCAAGAAAACGGCAATATGTATATATGTATGTATATGTGTATGCACGTATCAATATATTTACACAAACTTGATATAATTTTTGATATATTTCTTTATTTTATTCGTTAAATGTTTTGCTTCGAATTGTTCAAATAAATCACATTTATCAGTGCCGAAACGCAAGGTCTGTTATGTGCAACAAAGGGAGCGGTACTTGATTATGTACACATATTATTTGCCGTTTCTATGCTTGCACTTTCACCTATGCTCTGACTCGTTTGGGCACTGTTACCTGATCATCAGAAGAGTCGCTCATTGGCTCAATTCTGGGCATTATGTTTCCAAAACTCCGCAACAATAAAGGGCCACCTCCAGAGTTCGTCAAAGTCCAGCTCGAAGGGACGCAGCTCCAAGAAATCAGCAAGCAGCACAACACCAAAACCAAACACACACGCACACCAAGCCTCGAAATATCTTATAAATAGACCGACAAGCGCGAAATGACAAATCGAGAACGAAAATATGAAATAAAACAAATTGCAAGTTCTTAAAACACTACAATTTATTCTGACTGTTCAAACGCGTACAGACTGGCAACTTGCGTGCTGTTATATCGAGACGCAAATTTCAACTGGCTTGTCGCTTGCGACAGCTGCACTGACGAATGCAATTTAAGCTTACAGGCTAGCTTATAATATAAGAGAATTAATTCATGTTACCTAACGCTACGAATTCATTTTTTTCTCTTAACTAACACTTCATTATGATCTTATACTAACTTATGCTATGACTTAACATTGACTTATTTTAAAATCTATTGCAAACCTGACAATAACAACAAAAAAAAAAATTTCTTTTCGTACTCTATTTTGTTAAAGCGTCTGCCGAGTATTAAAGTCTTCGGTACCTTGAATGTCGTTATAACCGGATTCCACTGTAATCATCTAAACCGGATACTGGATCTCATCTTCGTTAATGAATCATCCCTTGCTTATCACGGGTTTTTTAAGAGTCGGTTGACTTCGACCAATCTAATGCAATTAGGCTCTTTTGTAAATAAGGCATTCTATAATGGAATGCAAACTGATATCACCTTATATCTGATAGTAGTAAAGCGTTTGACTCTGTTAATCATAACCTCAAACAACATAAACTTAGCAGTCCCACCTTCCCTTTTTCTGTGGATATCATCATATATTACATGTGGGATACAAAGAGTTATGCTTTCATCAGCCATCTTTAAACCTGTGATCGTTATTTCTGGACTTCCCCAGGGTAGTCAATTAGGCCGCTTATTCTTTAATCATAAATAATTTTTTAATCTTTTCCATATTAAATTAAGTTTCACTCATTATATCTTCACAATTGTTAATAAAGTCAAGGGCACTCTTGGATTTTGTAAAGGCTGGTCTAAGGAATTTAATGATCTCTTCGTCACCGAACTTCTTTATACATCCGTAGTCCGACCCATTCTTAAATATTGTTCATGCGTCTGTAATCCTCAACATGCTCATCGTCAAATTTTAATCAGTGCCAAAGCAGTTTTTACTCTTTCGGCTTCGAGGACCTAATTGGAGTTATTTTCCACAAAAAAAAAAAAAACAGATTAATGGACGCATCTCTCTTTCTCTCCCATCTTAAACCTCTTTCCAGCCAACTCTATTATATCTCTGTTTACAGTTTCAGCTAATTTACATTTTACTTAATTTTTAACGTCTCATTAATTTTCATTAGGGTGAAGGTCCCGACATTGAGAAACTGTGGGAAAGAGACCAGTTAGAGGCGGTCAATAGTGAGAATATCCCGTCTAGTCGAAAGGTGAAGATGCTCCTCCTAATCTCTGTACATGGAGAACAAGCCCTAAAACTGCTGAGGAGAAAAAACAAAGACATGGTAACCAGAGACTCGAAGGTGTTACATGCTGGTACATTTTCTCCAGCAGAGACGGACCGGCATGTACATAATTCTCCTGATCAACAAGGAGGCAGAAGACCTGGCCTAGGGTGTCGGTAGCGTCAAGAAGCGCCACCCCGAGGATAAACACGTGCACACGCTCTTGGCTTCGAAGGTTAAGGCTCGAATCAGTCCTCCAAGTCACTCAATCAAAAGAAATCACTTCGGATTACGAGGCGGGCGACGAAGACCTACAGATAAACCAACATAAAAGCAAGTTGACATCGACGGAGCTCCTTCTGACCTTAAAGCAAGGGGCTCTAGATACTTTGGATCTATAGGGGGCCCATCACAACCGAGAACATGCTCGGGGACCGTTTATACACATCTCAGGAGCTTTCAAAAATGTTAGCACTAACACAATAATTAAGCGATTGTCAGAAATCAACACTCATCCAACGGTAGCCAACTGGGTCAAAACCCGGAGAGTCTTGTCGAAGTGGGGCGTTGCAATCTCAACCAGTGGCAAAAACAAAGGGACTCCGCAAGAAAAAATGCAATCTCTTTTTCCATGGAACCTAGCAGTGGACGATCTAATAAAAAGATTTGACAGAGGAGCCCGAAAAATACCTGCCTATGCGGACGACATGGGCATAATTATTTAGGCAGGATGCCCGTCTACTCTCAAATCCGTAATGGAACGGACACTCAGATAAATCTGCAATTGGGCAGACAACGCCGGACTGCATAATGATGCTGAAATGACGGACCTCATCTTCTTTACCAAGAATTACAAATTACCGTTCTGGAGCCCTTACCCCAAAGGGAAAATGGCCATGACACTACACGCATCCAAGTAGATTCTCAGCAGACCCAGCAGGCAGGTGGGGCACCTCAACACATACACAGATGGCTCCAATATGGCAGGTGGAACTGGAACAGCCGTGTACTGTGATAGTCCCAATATAAGGCTCTCATTTAAGCTATTAGACCAATGCAGCATCTTCGAGGCGGAAATCTTTTCAACTGGAATAGCAGCGGAGACGGCATGAAACCTCTGAACTAATTACCATGGTAGACGGTAAAGCGGTCTTTGGTTTCGCCCACCCTCAGCTCCCGGACTGACAAGTTGAGCGGAGAGACATTACAAGAGTTATGTACGACCAAGTCAGTACAAATCGAATGGGTTCCCAGCCACCAAGGCATTACGTTTATCAAAAGAGAAATGTTTGCTGTGTGGTCGTCCCCAATAATTGGATCTCGTTTATGTTTATGGTACCATTTTAACTAACGGACAAATTTTAAACATGTATTTAAAAAAAAACAATTTTTTAAACAATTTCCCTCCGAAAAATGTTGTATTCTTCTTTTTAATAACAGTGCCTGCACCTACAATAGGTGATCTCCGGGGACCTTTTTAACAAAAAAAATAAGCTTTTGAAGTGACCACTTTACTTCTAAAGTGGATGATCTGAAGTGCACAAATTCTAAAATGAATGAATTTTTTTTTATTTACGGCTTTTTATTTTAGGGCTTATCTATAAATATATTTTGTACGGATTATTTGGTCAGTAAGTATAAATAAGGTTACCCACACCCAAACATTATGTAATTGAAATCTAAAGAGACTTACATGGGCGAGCTGATCAAAGCGTCCGAAGAGCTCGTTTAGTAGACGTACCAGCTCCTGTGCGCTGCATTGCGAGGAAAGGACTGTGAAGCCGACGATATCCGCAAACAGAATGCTGACGTTCTCATGTTTTTGAATGTAGATACGATGAAACTGACCAGCTACTGGCGATAGAATGTCATTTTTCATCTGCATGGCCACATGTTGAGGTAGAACTGAGAGAAGGAGGCGTTCCAGTTTCTCATTTTCATCCTGTATCTCAAGACGCGCAGCTATGCAGTTTCTTGTGTCGAGAAAGGCCCTGCGTTGAGCACGCTCCATCATAATATTAACTACTAGGCCTGCTACATTGACTCCAATAAAGACTACAATGTTAGCTATAAGTTGGATATGCTTAAAGTACTGAAACGCATCCGTAAAAATATAAAAGACTGTTAGGCTGATGTGAACCAAGGGCAGGGCAATTCCGAAAGCTACCGCTTCCCAAATCTTCAACGGCATCATAGCGTATGCCAGAAAAGTCACAAACACTATTTGCCAAACGCCTTCAGCCATAAGCTCCTTGTTGTCCACCAGGAACATGCTCCCCAGCATCGGCATGGACATTACACAGATGCTGGCCGTGAACAATAAAATGCCATAACATAATGATGGCAGATGATGATCCTTGATAACCGAGAATTGCAACAGAATCAGCAGAATGGAAAATAAAACGCATAATATTGTGTTGAAAATATTCTGAAAAGAATTTTGTTATGAAAACAAAGATATATAATTTTTTCACCAAGTTTAATAGTATTAATTTATTTTTAAAATAATCGAAAGGACATTATAATTTCTTAAAGGGGGGGTAAGGGATAAAAATCTATTTTTTTTTTTTTTTTGCATATTATTGTAGTAGAACACTTCAAAAATACCGTGTTGAAATTTTAAGTCAATCCGAGCAATACTTTTCAAGATATAGAGCATAAAGCCGAGCCCCCTCAGTTGCGCGCGTAGTCCGTTACAAACTTTAAACGCGGTTTTCTCGAAACTTTATTTTGAAAGTACATAGGCATTGGCATTTGAAAACTACTTAACCGATCCTTTTGAAATTTTTTACACATATTCTACATATAAAAAACCTCCCCCCAACGTTTTTTTTCCGCCATTTTTGTTCTATATTAAGGTGGTTTTACACCTACGTAATTTGATCGAAAAAGGTCACTTTTTACTTCAAACGACTACCAAATGGCTGAAAATGAAAATAAATCGTCAAACTAAACGTTGGGGGAAGTTTAGTTCATACTTTAACTAAATTATTAGATTTTTTTGATTTCGGATAATTCTACGCTGAGATATGCTGCCTACCGCAAAATGAATTTTTGAAAAGACGCCCACGTAAATGTGTTTTCATTCGCTCATTTTGCAATATTTTTACATGCAAATTTTATCAAATATTCTTGAAATGTTAATTTATAACATGCAGTAACTTTTAATAAATTGACTTAAACCGTTTCGCTACGTTTCGCCCCCCCCAAAATCCAATATACTCTTGCAGTGAGTACACATGCAAAAAATATAAATCAGAGAGAATTAAGACATTTTAGCATACACTTAGCATCATTACATCCACCCAATCCCCATGAATCAGCAAGGGAAACATCTTATGTGATATCAAAAAAGTCAAAGCATTGAAATCCCCGGCTCTACACAGCTTTATTTCGACCTAGTTAATACGAGCTGAATATTGTGCTATCTCTTGACTCCAAGCCTCTCTTGACTCCAAGCCAAGCTAGATAGCCTACTCAGCTGGCACCGTGAAAATTAAATGCAACGATTATGTTTTTTGGATGCACATCACGCTTACCGTAAAAGCACATTAACGGGACAGTTCTCCATGGCATCGGATTTTTATAGTGAAATCATGATCCTTAAAAGAATACTCTATCTTAAAATTCCTATACATGGAGGAAGCTTATAATTGGTTTGTGTTGCTTAATAGCAAACGCCCCAGTAAAACAGAAAACTATACAGTCAGACCAAAAAGGACCATGTAAACTTCGCCGAGTTGTTTTTGAGGCTCCCTTACAAATCATTTTGTTCTCTACCATTCCTTAGTCAGTTTAACTTTGGTCACAAGTGCGTACAGACGAAAATAATAAGTTGATTAAAAAAGATATACATAAAACATAAAATTTGTGTAATATTACTATTTAATCGAACTATTTACAGCCTGGTAGGATTAAATTCAACAGATTATGGGCTCAGGCATTATTGATTATTATTATTAGTTATTGGTTTTATGCGAGTGAATATATGTTTGTGTATACATATGTATATTGAAATACAATTTGTGTAAATCATAAATAAGTGTGTTTTGATTATGAATGGTTTGATGGTTTGGTTTGGACCTACTTGTTTGTCTAAATAGCAACAAGAAAGTCAGCAACAACTCAGCCAGACCGTGGATTTGCATGGAGTAGAGCAACGATGTGAAATCGACGTTTTATTTACATTAGACTGTGGAGCTTCAGACTACATTATAAAAGAAAAGATTTTGTTTAGTGACTTTGTGAAATTGGAAAAACTTTCGGAGGTTTCCATTGCTAAATGTAGATAATGCACTTATGCCACAGATAACGGGATTGTCAAATTGAGAAGCCAGGCAATGATATATCACTAGAGGGCGCACCATTTTGCAAAATGCAAAATGCCGGAATGACTGTGGGGTTCAATTCTAAAGGTTTCACAGACATGAAAAATTTAAAAGTGGTATTTACTGTACCTTGTAGGTAAATTGTTCCTTTTGCCAAATTTAAAACAAGAATGAATGCTTTACTCGCGACTTTACTCAGTTTTAATATGTTATTAACAATGGGTAACGATAATAATAATAGTGCAATAGCTTAGGGAACGGCTAAGATAGCTTGAAAAACGCAGAAAATTTTCACACAAAATATATGATCAGAGCATATTTTAGGCCGATTGTTCTTATGGGAGCTATACCATAAAGTAGTCCGATTTGAGTCAAACCTTGTCAGCATATGTACGCCATAAATATGTACATCCTATGTAAATTTGGTTCGGATAAGTTTATTTCAATTTCCGCCGCAGCAATAAGCAAAAAATAACAAGGAAAAGTACAGTAGAGCGCGTCCGACCATATAGTACTCTCTGCATTTATTCCCGGTTATAATGTACGTTTGATATTACTTGTTTGCACATATATAGATATATGTGTATGCATGCGATCCAATATAAACTGTGTTGTTTATTACACTCTCTGCAAGAGTAGATTGGGTTTGTGCATATGTATGTAATAGGCAGAAGGAGGCGTGGCAGACCCCATAAAGTATATATATTCTTGATCAGCGTCACAAGCCGAGTCGATATAGCCATGTCCGTCTGTCTGTCTGTCCGTCCGTCTGTCTGTCCGTATGAACAAACCGATTTCAGAGATGGTAAGAGCTACAAGTTCGAATTTGGTCTCAATCGACACGATATTTAGTCAGTCAATTCAAGGATCTTTTTTTTTGATGCCACGCCCCATTCGCCCACAATGACATAAAACTAGACAGACCTCCGAAAAAATCTATGTTTTCGGCGAATATCTCAGTAACTACGGCACTTAGGAATACCAATTTTGGTACGCAGGTTCCGAGAGACAGTATAAATACATTCCCATTTAAAATATTTGACTTTCACGCTCCCTTTTTCCGTAAAAAAAAAAACAAATTTGTATGTGCATACAGACAAACAAATGGAAAGACACATCCGATTATGCTAAGTTCTATTTTTGTTTTAATCTTTTCTAATACAAGAACTATTTATTGTTATATCCGAATACCGATTTTAACATTATAATTGGGAATAAAAGCAGAGAGTATCATACGGTCGGGCGCGTTCGACTGTACTTTACTTACTTGTTTTATGCAGGAAAGACACAGGGTTCTAAAGAAAGATTTAAAAAAATGGAAGAGGTTTAAATAAAGAAAAACAGCACTCCTTAAATACACGACTAGGAATGTTGTCAGGCCCAGGAGAGAAGGAAGATTTCAAAGAATTAGTTGAGGAAAGCAGGCAATTATCAGTAATAAAAGGGGAAAAAACCAAATTAGAGGATAGAAGTTTATTGGGGTAAGAGAAGTTAATAGGCAAACTAGAAGTGTACGTAGATTGAAACAAGAAAGAAAAGTACAGTCGAACACGCCCGACCGTATAATACTCTCTGCTTTTATTCCTAATTATAATGCTTAAATCGGTATTCGGATATTACAATAGATAGTTCTTGTATTAGAACACGTTAAAACAAAAAAAAAAGCTTAGCATTATCGAACATATATGTGTTTGTCTGTATGTACATACAAATTCGTTTAACGTTAAATGTATGCATATACATATTTGTGTATGAATACTATTGGTCGGCACGACTAGCGCTGTCTCTCTCGCACTCATTGCTCTCGAATAAAATCTTTGTTGCTTCATTTCTTTCTTGTTTATGGTCGGATTCTTACAAAACTTTCAGGTGAGTTTGACATGATACGTCTTCAAACGAATCATAAATAACAACACCGTACGATAAGGATAAATGCTTTAAAAACGGCATGCAAGTTTGAAATTTTCTATTATTTCTTGCGGAAAAAGGGGCGTGGCAGACGAAAACTTTTGATGTCATTGCATTTATGCGATCTCTAGGAACACGTGTACCAAAATTGGTATTCCTAGGTGCCATAGTTACTGAGATATTCGCCGAAAACATCGATTTTTGCCGAGGTGTGACGGGTTTTTTACTTATTGTGGGCGAATGAGGCGTGGCATCGAAAAAAAAAGATTCTTGTATTGACTGACTAAATATCGAGTCGATTGAGACTAAACTCGAACTTGTAGCTTTTACCATCTCTGAAATCTGTGTGTTCATACGGACAGACAGACAGACGGACAGACGGACATGGCTATATCCACTCGGCTTGTGATGCTGATCAAGAATATATATACTTTATGGGGTCTGCCACGCCTCCTTCTGCCTGTTACATACATTTGCACAAACCCAATATACTCTTGCAGAGAGTATAAAAAGTTAGCAAAGAGATCGGAAGCAGTCGAGTCGAATTGGGTAAAGTAGAAGACTTACGTTCAGAATTAAAATATATTCACAAATAAAACAAGTAAAAAAGGCTACAGTCGAGCGCGCCGACTGTAAATGACCCCGTACTCTCCTTGTATTCGAAATTAATTTTTGAATACGACTGTAATTTAAAATTTAAGTTTTAAAATTATATTTAAAAAACAATTTTATATCAAGTCACTGATGGGCATCGAACCCGCGCTATCAGACTCAGGTTCCAGAACATGCTGCAACTCTACTAGTTGCTCCACTCCATACAAATGACATCATCCCGATTATTTTCATTTACATATAAAAAAATATATATATAAAATATAAAAAAAATTTTTTAATTTCTGAGTCTGTGCCGGGCTTGAACCGCTGACCATTGGTTTAGAAACAAACGACTAACCGCAACCCAACCCAGTAGCACCAGTTAATATTGTATATTTAAATTTTTTTTTTTAATTTAAAAAAGTATATTAGAAAATTTCACTGTCGGGAATTGAACCTGCAAACTTATACTCAACTTGCAGAACACGCCGCAGCACTATCAATTGCACCACCCCCTCCATGTGAGACGACTCCGATTATTTTCATGAAGATATAATAGTGCTAATTTATAACAAAAAAAAAAAAATTTAATTTCTGAGAGTCTGCGCCGGGGTTCGAATCGCAAGTCTTGTGTTTACATACAAGTGCGAAAAGTAGTGACAGGCATCCCTACTACCTGGACTGCTCTCTTTGCAAACTACTGCGGCTAATGTATATATAAACATACAGTTATCTCTTTTCTTTCAACCACGTACATTGACACTGCGATTCAAGGGACACTTTGTTACCTAATTGCTCAGTTGTTAACAGTTGGATTTTTATGCAACTTTCAGGGTAGTTTGATATGATTTGTATTTAAACAAAACTTAAATTACAACACTGTACGATGAGGACAAATGCCTTAAAAACGGCATCGAAATTGAAAATTTTTTTTTTTTTTTTTGTAGAAAAAGGGGGCATGGCAGCAAAAATTTTAATGGTACTGCATTTATGCTGTCCCTAGGAACCTGCGTACCCAAATTGGTGGTCGTAAGTGCCATAGTTACGGAGATATTCGCGGAAAACTTCAATTTTTTTTCGGGGTGTCTTTGGTTTTTTGCTTATTGCGGGGACGGTAAGGGCGTGGCACTGATTTGAAATAAACTTGATCTGCTCGCGAAAGTTACTGAATTTTGGTTACAAATTTGGAGGTTGTAGCTCTTGTAGTTTAAAAGATCCAGGTGTTCATACAGACGGACGGACAGACGGACATTGCTATATCGACTCGGCTGTTGATGCTGATCAAGAATATAAATACTTTATGGGGTCGGAAAAGCTTCCTTCTGCCTGTTACGCACATTTGGCTTCTGACAAACCTAATAGACCACTATACTCTTTTTAAGAGTACGGGGTCTAAATATCCGACAGCTATAATATTATCATTCGTACTGTAAAGTAAGACCAGTCAGTTGCAAAAATTAGTTGATTTAACAAGGAAAAATTTCCTTTGCGCAAGCAAAAGTGCGACATAGAAGATGAGGAAGAAGGTGAACAGGTTAAATTAGAGAGTGATAAGGAAAGCTCAAAAGTAGGAGGAAAAGAGTTTTCAGGTACAAGTAATGGAGAAGATCTATTGACAGCGGCACTGGATGGATCATTAACGAGAATAAGATCTACTATCCCGTTGAGACGATTAGACACCTGATTGATTTGATAAAAGAAGATCAATCAAACTATCCAAAAAGTCATTATTAGGAAAGGGAACTAAGAAATTTAGCCTGTCGACAAACGTCCAGGAAACGTTTGTCAAGTTAAAGGCACCTAACACCACAAAGAAATCACAATCGCGAATGTGACATAATAATTGTTTGATGTAATTGAAATGCAGATAAATCATAATTTCAGAAGATGGAGGTATGCAGGAACAAGTTACATAAACGACGAACGAAGAAAATGTGACCTTAACGGCAACAAACTCAATATCGTCTAGTGAAGAAAAATCTACTATCTCAGCATTAGGTGAAGATTTTAATAAAATAAGAACTCCTCCACTGCGAAGATTTAGACCGTCACGTCTAAAGATATTATCATTGGGTGACCATATTTCATAATCAGAAATGCTTTAATTAAGCTGCTGAATCAGAAGTTGGTCAGAGTCTAGTTTTTGGAGGCAACGACTGTGGGCGCTTGAGGCGAACCACAAGTCGGAATGCTGATAGGAATTAAAGGCGTTCTTATACGACGAGTTTTTATACCCGTTACTTGTAGAGTACAAGGGTATATTGCAGTCGTTGAAATGTATGTGACAGGCAGAAGGAGGCGTGGCAGACCCGATAAAGTGTATATATTCTTGATCAGCATCAACAGCCGAGTCGATATAGCCATGTCCGTCTGTCCGTCTGCATGAACAAAAGGATCTCAGCAACTATAAGAGCTAAAAAGACCCGAGGAGAGGTCGCAAATGAAAGATAAAATGCCCACTTAAGGGCGTTCTATGTTCATATAAAGGTAAAAGCAGTTAAAAATAGCATTTTTTAGTATAGAAAACTTTTTTATACTCTCTGCAAGAGTATATTGGGTTTGTGCAAATGTATGTAACAGGCAGAAAGAGGCGTGGCAGACCCCATAAAGTGTATATATTCTTTATCAGCGTCACAAGCCGAATCGATATAGCCATGTCCGCCTGTCTGTCTGTCCGTCTGTCTGTCCGTATGATTTCAGAGATGGTAGCAGCTACAAGTTCGAATTTGGTCTCTATCCATTCGATATTTAGTCAGTCAATACAAGAATCTTTTTTTTCGAAGCCATGCCCCATTCGCCCACAATGAGTCAAAATCTCCGCACACCTCGGAAAATGCGGAAAATGTTTTAAGCGAATATCTCAGTAACTATGACACTTAGGAATGCCAATTTTAGTAAATGTGTTCCTAGAGACAGCATAAGTGCGATGACATCAATTTTTTTTGGCTGCCACGCCCCCTTAACCCTAAAAAAAAAAAACTTGTTAAACTTGCATGCGATTTTTAAGGCATTTGTTCTTATCGTACAGTATTGTTATTTGTTATTCGTTTGAGGACTAATCTTGTCAAACTCTCCTGAAAGTTTCATAATGAACGTGTTCTAATCTAAGAACTATTTGTTGTAATATCCGGATACCGATTTTAACATTATAATTGGGAATAAAAGCAGTATTATACGGTCGGGCACGTTCGGCTGTACTTTTCTTACTTGTTGTTGGTTACGTTTTCCGAACCAAATTCACATACGATGTTTATATTTATTACGTACAGAAGCTGACCAAGTTTCATCAAAATCAGGCTACTATATCGTATCTATTGGAACTATCGATCAAACTATCTTTGTATGAATTTGTATGAAAATTTTTTTGTATTTACCAAGCAATCTTAATGAAACTGACACAGAATATATTTATCAATAAAATAAACATACTGACCGAGTTTCATTCAAGTCAGACTACTTTATCGTATAGCTCCCATAGGAACATTCGGCCGAAAAAATGCTCTGATCATAAATTTGTGAGAACTTTGTGTTTTCCAAGCTATCATAGCCATCCCCACTACTGCACTAATATTCTTATCATTACGCATCGTTAATTACATATTGAAACTCAGTAGCGGACATTTTAAAGTCGCGACGCGACTGTAGCATTCTTTCTTGTTCTTTTTGAACTCGTAAACAATCATGTGCGGAGGCCAAGACTTTGGTTCACATATACTAGAAAAAAGATCGAGGGAAACACTGATCTTAAAAGATCTCTTGGCTGAGAGAAATTGAATTTCGAAATAGTGTAGTATGTTGTATGCCATATAAGCATATGCCCACAGTATTGTAGAGAATACAATATAACAAGTGGTCATATGCCCAACTCAAAGTAAGAGTAACAACTCATACCATTTTGTAATTTTGTTGCCATGTTTATACAAACCTAAATATGTACATAGGTGCAGTAATAGGATCCGTCACTTATGCCGACTATCCGCAGCGTGAGATCGCTAGCGTAAGCACTTCTTGAGTATGTATATATGTACATACATATAAATGCTGCAATAGACTCAGTAGTGGTGTCTGCAGGTAACCTAGATATAAATATTTCCTTGCGTGGAGCCACGACTCTTCGAGTTTTTACCCGTGGTCTTTACTCTATTAATAGGCACAGATATTATTTTTGCGGGTGGTTGAGGTACAATGGATGGGGCGAGGGAAGTAACAATGGCACAAGATACGACAGTGGGTCGATCAGGTAAAGGGGATGTTGTTGAAGGAACGGATGAACTGGGTGGAGAGGAATTACGAGGGGAAGGGGAAAATGATAAGAGGGGAGGACCAAAATGAAAAGGTGATGTAATAAGGTGGAGTCTCGCACTTATAATCGCTAAGCAAATCAGCACTTATATCAAAATCAGTACTAATCTGATTAGCGAGTGAGCGCAACTTGAGGAATTGCTTTTTCACAGTTTTGTACAAGTCAACAATCCTCAGAATTCTGCAGCTGGCCAAGTCTAGCATTCAGCGTTATTAATGTAATAATAACGCTGACCATGCGATTAGACGACGGTTCTCAGCCAGCTATCGTGGGAAGCGACACTTGTGCAGAATGCAAGATCAGCATTCTTTATGCGATAAAGTTAGGCCTTCATTGTAAGAGTAATATTGTCTTAAGTTTAGTTTTAATTTGGCATTCAATCCGACGCGATCGAGCGGAAACTAAAGAGTCAATATTCTAACTCAAAGACGTTATAATCATTTTATTCTGACTCCAACACTTTTATTTAAATAACTGGCCCCCATCTAACGTTCGGACCTACAGTTCACAATCTAGTGCGTGAATGGAAAATTAACAATCACACTGTGTTAAATTTATCACGCAAAATAAAAACTAACTGTGCTGCAAATTAGTGACATATTGTTTAACGGCCTTTTTGTGTCATTGCAATAGTTAAAAAAAAAAAAAAGGCAAAGCAAACGGCTAGTAGCAGAGCTCGCAGCCACGAGTAAAAACACAGGCTTTTGTAAAAAAGTAAAATAAACAAGAAAAAAAGGTTATCTTCGGCTAGCCGAAGATTAAATACCCTTGCAGACACGCATATTTTATTTTAATCGCTAATTGTTCCAACAGTAGCTATATGATGTAGTAGTCCGATTTGAATGAACTTTTGCGAGCATATAGGGATTGTTAATAAATGCACATTGTGCGAATTTGGTTAAAATCGGTCAACAGACATAGAAAATTTTCATACTAAGCATTTCAACCGATTGTTCCTATGGCAGCTATGTGATATAGTAGTCCGATTTGAATGAAATTTGGTCAACACATTGGGAATGATACCAAATGCATATTGCGTGAATTTGGATGAAATCGCTCAATAGACATAGAAAATTTTCATACTAAGCATTTCAACCGATTGTTCCTATGGCAGCTATATGATATAGTGGTCCGATCTGGATAAAATTTGTTCAGCTGATGGAAAATGGTAAAGAATGCATTTTGCGAGAATTTGGTTCAAATCGTTCAAGAGACACTGAAAATTTTCATACTAAGCATTTTCAGCATTTTTAACCGATTGTTCCTATGACAGCTATATGATATAGTCATCCGGTCTGGATGAAATTTGGTTTGCATGTGGGATTTAGTACTAAATGCATATAGACTGAGTTTGGTGGAGCTAGCTCAAAAAAAAATTTTTTTTTTTACCGATTGTTCCAATGGGAGCTATATGATATAGTGATCCGATCTGGCCGATTTTAACATATGAACTGCGTGCAGAGAGAATACACATGTGTACCAAGTTTCATCACGATAGCTTTAAAACTGAGAGACTAGTTCGCATAGAAACAGACGGACAGACGGACATGGCTATATCGACTCGGCTGTTGATGCTGATCAAGAATATATATACTTTATGGGGTCTGCCACGCCTCCTTCAATGCGTTACAAACATCGTGACAAAAACAATATACCCTCTGCAAGGGTATAAAAACTTAATTGTAACACCAAACGGCCAGTTTGGGCAGCGTGGAAGAGAACCCAGTGTGTCAACGTTCAACGACTTGGCCACCAGCAGGGAAACAAGAAGCTCAAACAGGCGGAAACAACAATAACTACAGTTCGATAAAAGAAAAAATATGTAAGTGAAATTTTGTTTAGTTACTTTTGGTCAACTAAATTAAAAACAAAAATCAGTAAAAATAAATAGTGAAAAAAATGTTTTTCTTATAATTGCCAAAGTAAATAATTGCCTTACAAAAAATATTTAAAGTTTAACGCTACTAAGATTGAAATTGATATGTCGCCGAGCGCAAAGTAAATTCTGTTATAAATAAATAATAAACGAACAGTGAAATTTGACCACCCAGCTGCAACAAACTTTTATCTGTTCCACTTTGTATGTGAATCTTGCAATTCGTTTTGAATAATTCTTATGTTTGTGTAAAACAAATAAAGCGAAAAAATTCGTTTTGCTTGTTTAATTCTGGTTGCAACTTATAAAACGGCAGAATTAATTCGAATAATCTTCCGAATTTTAACATAGAAGCGCATTGTTTTGATTTAAGTGTTATTCATTTAAAATAAATAGAAATACAATTTTATAATATTAAAATCGACTTATAAAGTTTACGTGACACACAAATTTATTGAAATGGACCCCAATCAACTAAACTTAGTGTTAAATGCAGCAATTAATGCTGCACTGGGAGCTCAAAGGGCAGAATTTGAAATAAAGATACAGGAGTTAACAAATCGCTTAAATAGTGCGACATTGACAGAACCAACAATAAAGGTTTATGAGGACATTTCCATCATACCCGGTAGAGTCTGCGACGAACCGCTTGACGCGGTCAAGTTCCTCCCAGAATTTGTTGGCGTAGAGGAACAGTATGCTTCCTGGCGCCAGGCAGCAGAAGCTGCTTACCAACTTTACAGCCCTTATCAAGGTAGCTCCCCCCACTACCAGGCGGTGCTAACTTTGCGTAATAAGATAAGAGCATACCAGAGGTTATCGTCTTTTAGCACTAAACTCAATTTTGACGCAATAATAGATAGGCTTGATTTTACGTATGCGGACAAACGCCTCATGCATTTGATTGAACAGGAAATGAGTACTCTCAGGCAGGGAATCCTGTCCCTACTTCAGTTCTGTGACGAGGTAGAAAAGAAGATTACTCTTCTTACCAACAAAGCCATTATGTCATGTGAACCGGCTATTGTCAATCACATAAATGAAAAATACAGGTCAGATGCACTTTGGGTGTTCATATCCGAACTAAGAAAGAGCCTGACTGATGTGTTGTTTTCGGCTCAGCCCAGTAGTTTGCCAGCCGCACTTGCGTTGGTGCAATCAAAATCCAAATAGAACTGATCAGAAAAGCAATAATAAAGGGAAAAATCCGTACTTTAGGAAGAATCAGGGGGACAAGGCACAGCTAGACCCGGTCGAAAAAATGGTCGTTGACCCATAATTTTCAAAATTTCGACAACCAACCAATTTTCAAAAGCATCAACACGGCCAGTCAAACGGGAATTCCGATCAAAGGAAACAGAGGGTTAACCATCTGTCCCAAGGAAGCTCGCGTCAGCAGGACGAGGAGTATGAGAAGGCCGCGGATGACGCCGTTGTAGAGCTAGACGACAATGACAATGATTACTGCACTGATAATGTTAATTTTCCCGTTTTTTTCCGTTCGTCAAGCGAACAGTAGCAGAGAAAACTTAAAAATTTCTTATCGGCACATGGGCCTCAAAAAACTACCTTTGCGCTAGCTTCAAGGGCATGAAGACCATCCCCGTCCAATCCCCCTTCAGGGTCAAGTCGATGCATGGCACTGAGGAGATAACTCGAAAATGTGTCCTTCCATAATGGGGATCAAAATCCCATTCTTTATTTTACCAACATTGTCTGCCTTTGACGGTATAATTGAGTTAGATCTGCTAACGCAGACTAACGCCACTATCGACCTTAAAAACAGGGTCATAACACATAAGCATGGAACGGAAAAAATTCAACTCCACAAATGCCAAAACGTCAATTTTACTAGGATAGAGGAGATTGAAGTTCCCCCTATCAATAAAAGCGAGTTTGTGAGCATGATAAAGAAAAATGCAAAGGTTTATCGCAGGCCCAAATGGAATGCTACCTTGTAACACTTCGGTTGTTGGGACAATCCGAATCGAAGACGACGAACCGATTTATTCAAAACTTTACCCGTTTCCAAAGGGTGCAGCCGACTTCGTTAATACCGAAGTAAAGGAGTTGTTGAGGAATGGTATAATACGGCCATCTTGCTCTCCCTATAACAACCCAATCTGGGTCGTAGGCAAGAAAGGAGTCGACGATTCAGGGGCAAAGAAAAAGCGGTTGGTCATAGATTTTCGCAAGTTAAACGAAAAAACTATCGCTGATAAATACCTCATGCCTTGAATCAGTATGATACTAGCCAACCTTGAGAAGTCCCAGTACTTTACGACGTTGTTCCTGAAGTCAGGGTATCACCAAATCACTCTTGCGGAACAAGACCGTGAAAAAACGTCCTTTTCCGTAAATGATGCAAAATACGAGTTCTGCCGGCTGCCTTTCGGTTTAAAGAACGCACGAAGTATTTTCCAAGGGGCTATCAATGATGTGCTCCGAGAGCACATCGGCAAGACTTATTATGTCTACGTCGATAATGTCATCATTTTTTCAAAAACTGAATGCGACCATGTGAGGGATATAAATAAAGTCTTTAAGTGTCTTTTAGACGCCAATATAAGAGTCGCCAGAGAAAAATCACACTTTTTCAAAAAAAAGTGTCGAGTTTTTAGGTTTTGTCGTATCCAGTAGTGGTAGGACAAGTGATGAAAAGCAGAAAGCGATTAAAGAGTTCGCGAAGCCTACTAATTTTTTCGCGGTAAGATCGTTTCTAGGTCAAGCGAGCTATTACCGATGTTTTGTAAAAGACTTTGCAGCAATTGCAAAGCCGTTAACGGACATTCTAAAAGGGGAAAATGGGAAAGTTAGCAAACAAAGCTCTGAAAAAATCACCATCGAATTGACTAAAAACGAATTCAGATCATTCGACAAGCTTAGAAACATTCTGGCTTAGGAGGATGTTATTCTCCGCTATCCAGGCTTTAAAAAACCATTAGACCTCACGACGGACGCTTCTTCCGGTATCGGAGCCGTGCTTTCCCAAGGGAGATGTCCCATAACAATGATCTCGAGAGCGTTAAAAGATCGAGAAATGAACTATGCAACCAATGAAAGAGAGTTGTTGGAAATTGTTTGGGCACTGGGCAACTTACGCCATTAACTACATGGTGGGAACGACTTGAACATCTACAATGACCATCGTTCGCTATGTCGGACAAGAATCTCAATTCAAAGATAAAGCGCTGGAAAGCGTTTGTCGATGAACATGGGGCCAAGGTTTTCTACAAACCCGGCAAGACAACCCATGTCTCGGATGCCTTATCCAGGCAAAACATAAATGCTATTGGGAACCTCCCACAGTCCACCGGGGGAACAATTTACAGTGAGCACTCTTCAACGTACACGATTGATGCCACTGACAAGCCCGTAAACTGTTTTAGAAACCAGATAATTCTGGAAGAGGCAGAGCACCCATGGCAACGTATAACGGTACTGTTCAAACAAAAAGTGAGACATGAAATTAATTTCAACAATTGGGATACGCTCATTGACAAAGTCAAAGAAGTGGTTAACCAAGAGGTGGTCAATTCTATCCATTGCGAGTTGCCAGTTTTAGCGCGCATACAGCACGCCCTTGTAAAAGCCTTTCCTTCAACGAAGTTTTGGTACTGCAAGCACAGGGTAACAGACATCTTTAACAAAGATGAGCAGAAGGAAAAAGTTTTGGCCGAGCACAATCGCGCTCACAGAGCCGCTCAGAAGAACGAGAGACAAGTGCTCAAGGACTATTTCTTCCCGAATATAAACAGAATTGCTGGGGAAATTGTGGTAAACTGCGAAGTTTGCGCCAAGGCGAAATATGATCGCCACCCCAAAAAACAAGAGCTCCGGGTTACCCCAGTTCCATTTTATGCTGGAGAAATTCTCCACATAGACATTTATTCCACAGCTGGGAAACATTTTTTAACGGCAATAGACAAGTTTACCAAGTTTGCTGTAGTGCAACCCGTTGCGTCTCGTACAATATCTGAAGTAAAAGGCCCCATACTACAGCTTATCAATTTATTTCAAAAGACAAAGACAATTTACTGCGACAACGAAGCATCATTCAATTCCGAAACCATTAAATCAATGCTAAAGAACCTCTACGATATTGAGGTGGCCAATGCCACTCCGCTCCATAGCACTTCGAATGGACATGTTCCATAGTACCTTAAGTGAAATTGCAAGATGCTTATCTCAACAAAGAGGTATCACGGATACTGACGAAGCCGTGCTTCAGGCTACGGTGGAGTATAACCGATCATTCCACTCGGTTATCAATATGATTCCGGTTGAGGCAGTACATGCCATATCGGATGAAGTTAGACAGGCCATATTAAAAAAGCTCCACAAGGCTCAGCAAATGCAGCTAAATAGAGTGAACCCTTCAAGATAGAATAGAGTTCTCGAGGTAGGCGAGGTTGTTTTGGGGAAATCCAATAAACGATTAGATAACAAGTTAAGCCCCCTATACGTCGAAGAAAAGGTAGAAGCTGATTTGGGAACAACGGTTCTCACAAAAGGGAGGGTGGTCCATAAGGGCAATCTTAGTGTTTAAACAAAAAAATAAAATGCAAAAAAAATTAAATATAAGATAAAATAAGAAGTTTAGGAAGATAAAAAAATAGGTTAGTTTTCGCACACATTACTAAGACCCAACTTTCGAACTTCCAGGTATTTCCAAATTTTGGCTTTATGTGTTACACACATCCATTGGCATCCACCATAGGCAAGCAAGGAGTCTGGATATCCTGGGCAAGGCATTAAAGGTGATCGCAGGAACACCTGACGCTGATGACTTAAGGGGGTCTTCTAGTCTAGAGTGCCGAATTTGGAGTGTTTTTTGATGGCGTGTAAAAAAAAAACTATCGATATTTTTACCATCCACTTTTTTACCATGTATTAAGTATTATTTAAATTGTTTATAAAAATTAATTTAAAAAAAAAAAAATTAATTTTCACTGAGTTATTCGTTCTTGAAGTGAGAAGGACAGAAAAAAGGCAGTGTCCTCGTCGCCACGATTGCAACCGTTGTGGTGATCAGAAAAAAAAATAGTTTACAAATTCTTAAAGATATTGAATGCCTTTATGGCATGAACCAACAAAACTGAAAAAAAAAATATTTTTTTTAAAAAATGGTGGTTTTTGAAAAAATTAGTTCGGTTTTTTCACTATTTTTTCAACTTTTTCGAATTTTTTAAACATGTCCAAAATTAAAATGTCCAGTTTTTGTTGGTTCATGCCATAGAGGTGTGTTTTAAGAATATTCATGCCAAGTTTCAAGTAAATCGGTCGATTAAAACTTGAGATATCGTGGCGACGGTATCAAAAAAAGTGATTTCGAGAAAAACACATTTGAAGTTTTACATCCGCTTAATGCGCCATAGCGGCTACGTCACTAAAACAGCTGTAACTTCGAAGATATTTCGAATTTCGAAAAATCGTTTTGGGGACATATTTTTAAAAACTTAATCTATCGAATTATGAAAAAAAAAAAATCGATTTGGACAAACCTCTAGACTAGAAGACCCCCTTAAGGCAACTCCAACTGACGCAGGATGAAATGGTTAAGGAAAACAATAGACAAATAAATATAAATTCAAAGACACGGTAAATGAAATTTTAAAAGTAAAAAAAACAGAGGAAATTGACTCTTCACATTTATACGAGACCCTTCTGGCAAGAAATAGGCTACTAACGCTTGAAATTGAGAACCTAATAATAGCAATCACTTTGGCATCTATAAATGTAATTCACCCCACAATAATAAATGATGATGACCTAAAAGTAATTTTAACAAAAGATTTCACAGAAGTTAGCGAAACGCAGATTTTAAATGCATCTAATGTTCATGTTTTTGCTAATAATGAAGAAGTTAATTTTGTAATCAAATTTCCTAAGCCTAAGTTATTATGTAAGAAGTAATTAATATTTCCTGTCGCACACGCCGGCGTAACAATACAAATTCCTGAGAACGTCGTAGCAGATTATGATGGAGAAATCATAGCAGTGAAATCATGCTTCTTCTGTAAAGAAGCCACAGGAAGCACGTGCGCTCAACAACTTCACTCAGGACCCACAGCCCACTGCAACACGCAGCCCAGTCACCTGAGCCCAATAACGACAGTCGACGAAGGAATCTTCATAATCAACGAGAGTCCTGCACAAGTGATTATTGACGATGGACTTAAACCAATGTCTTTGGAAGTTGTCTCTTCACATTCAACCATGTGGCGCCCGTGAATGGCACAAAGTTCACCAAACTCAACGCCGCCATTGAGAAGATTCCCCATTCAACATCGTCGCCAGTGCCTAATTTTATGAAGCACCAAAGGATCTTAAGCCTTCCTTTTCTTCATCAACTAAACGAGGAAAACCTCAGGCACATTGAGGAGTTGAGGTCCCAAATGAACTACAGATCTATAACAGCATCAGCCACTTCCTTTGCTCTTTGGGGTTTGGTGGCTGTGGTTATATGGGTTATCCTTTACCGCAGGGAGAAGGATCAACAGGATCTACAAGATCTTGGAATGAGCGATGACGCTTATAACTCAGGTGGGGGAGTAGTTAACAATCCTCAGAATTCTGCATCTGACCAAGTCTAGCATTCAGCGTTATTAATGTAATAATAACGCTGACCATGCGATTAGACGATGGTTCTCAGGCCATCGATCGTGGGAAGCGACACTTGTGCAGAATGCAAGATCAGCATTCTTTACGCGACAAAGTTAGGCCTTCATTGTAAGAGTAATATTGTCTTAATAAAGAATCAATATTCTAACTCAAATTCGTTATAATCATTTTATTCTGACTCCAACACTTATATTTAAATAACTTACATACGTGAAAAATCACATTGCAATTCAATACAAAGCGGGTATGAACACGTACAGTAAAGCCAGCACATTTGTTGTGCATAATATTGTAGCATAGCCAACAATGCACATAATTTGGATGATCACGAGATGGACCATAAGTGCAATTGTTTTTGCAACAGGCCATTTCACTCAAAATAATCAGCGCAATTTTGGAGTGAAAAACGAAACAACAAAAAATATGAGTGTAGGAAATTACTTCAATGTAAACAATCACACTCGAAAAACAAAAAGCAAAAACAAATGTATATGAACACCAAAGATAATGCGTGAACGCAAACGCAAAGGAGAATTCAGTGCAAGCGAACAAACACACAAACTTTTTATAGCTCAGCTGAGCAACGAGAAGGGAGCAGAGGTCACAAAATAAACAGGCACAAACAAAAACACAGCTGAGACACTGTATTAATAAATTGGTAACATATTGCTACAATCCATACTGAAATCCACATTGTATAAACCAAAATTAGGAAAACACTTTGCTCAAATTAAATGTTCAATAGATATTAATTAAAATTCGCAATTTTAAGTAAAAACAAGAAAGAAAAGAACAGTTGACCGCGCGCGACCGTATAGTACTCTCTGCATTTATTCCCGATTATAATGTTAAAATTGGTATCCGGTATGCAAGTTTGAAAAGTTTTTTATTTCTTACGGAAAGAGGTGGCGTGGCATCCATAGGTTTTAAATGGCAATACATTTATGCTGTCTCTGGGAACCTGTATACCAAATTTAGTATTCCTAAGTGCCATAGTTAAGGAGATATTCGCCGAAAACATCTATTTTTTTTTCGAGGTATGTCTAGTTTTTTGCTCATAGTGGGCAAATGGGGCGTGGCATCAAAAAAAAAAGATCCTTTTATTGACTGACTAAATATCGTGTCGATTGAGAAATTCGAACTTGTAGCTCTTACCATCTCTGAAATCTGTTTGTTCATACGGACAGACAGACGGACATAGCTATATCGACTCGGCTTGTGACGCTGATCAAGAATATATATACTTTATGGGGTCTGCCACGCCTACTTCTGCCTGTTACATATTTTTGCACCCAATATACTCTTGCAGAGAGTATAATAATTAAATAAACGGAGCGTTGACACAACACGTTGACACAGCTGAAAATCTCTCCCCTCATATAAAACACAAATTTGTTGTTACAATCATAGCTAGATATAATCATAGAACTAAGATGCAAATTATGATAGAACATTTTGCAAAATTTAATAAACCACAGAAAATTATTATGGATAATGAAATCAGAGCAGAACAGATAGTACAATTTTTCAAATGAAAGAAGTTGATGTACATTAAGCAAAACCAAATTAACATGCCGGAAATGCAGACATAGAAAGATTACATTCTTCATTAATTGAAATCATTGCAGGAATAGGCAATAATGAACTGTCAATAGAATCTAAAATACAGATAGCGATAGCAGCATACAATAATCGTCATCATTAAAAAATAAAGTGCACCCCATATTACCCACCATACATAAAAGATGAAGGCAAACTAAACAACTAACAATGGAAGAACAAAAATAAAATATAATAAATAAACGAAACAATACAAGAGAGGATTATAATGAAGAAAGACCAAAATGCCCAATAACAAATGATAAAAGTGTCAGACATAAGGACGTATTTAATTTCAGATTTGCAGAGCTACAAAATTTTCATCCGTGTTATATCAAAAGACCGTTAAATCAAGAAAACAACAATTCGCTCCAAAAGAAAGAAAAAGAAAAATTACTTTAATAAACAAAATTAACAAATATTTGTTTTATTTTCTCCCTAAAACATTTTCCCAGATACTTATCGTTGTTTGCATCATTTTCTCTAAATTCTTAAGGCTTTGCGGACTAATGGACGATGAAGACAGAACAGACATTGTAGAAGGGTAAGGGATAAACGCTAAAAAAACACTATTTTCATGGATTTATTGTAGCGAAACGGTTTAAGCCAATTTATTAAAAGTTACTGCGTAATTAAGAATATCTGATAAAATTTGCATGTAAAAATATTGCAAAATGAGCGAATTAGAGCACATTTACGTGGGCATCTTTTCAAAAATTCATTTTGCGGTAGGCAGCATATCTTAGCGTAGAATTATCCGAAATCAAAAAAATCTAATAATTTAGTTAAAGTATGAATTAAACTTCCCCCCAACGTTTTCAGCCATTTGGTAGTCGTTTGAAGAAAAAAGTGACCATTTTGTAGGTGTAAAACCACCTTAATATAAAAAAAAATGGCGAAAAAAACGTTTGGGGGAGGTTTTTTATATGTAGAATATGTGTACAAAATTTCAAAAGGATCGGTTAAGTAGTTTTCAAATGCCAATGCCTACGCACTTTCAAAAAAAAGTTTCGAGAAAACCGCGTTTAAAGCTTGTAACGGACTACGCGCGCAACTGAGGCGGCTCGGCTTTATGCTCTATATCTTGAAAAGTATTGCTCGGATTGACTTAAAATTTTAACACGGTATTTTTGAAGTGTTCTACTATCCCATTTTTATCCCATTGTTGCTTGTTTGTAAGAAATCACTCCCAAATTCAAAAGAACAAAAATAAATATCCTCTACCTAGAGTTGAAGAGATATTTGATCAGCTAGAAAAAGCAAAATATTTTTCGTGTTTGGTCCTTATGTCTGGAAACTAAGCATAATCGAACATTCATATGTTTGTCTGCATGCACATACAAATTCGTTTAACGTTAAATGTATGCATATACAAATGTATGTGTGTATGTATACTATTTGTCGGCATGACCAGCGCTGTCTCTCTCGCACTCATGGCATTGCGCTCGATATAAACTTTTTTGGTTGTTTTCTTTTTGTTTATGGTCGGATTCTTATGAAACTTTCAGGAGAGTTTGACAAGATTAGTCTTCAAACGAATAACAAATAACAATACTGTACGATAAGAACAAAAGCCTTTAAAACGGCATGCAAGTTTGACAAGTTTTTTTTTTTAGGGTAAAGGGGGCGTGGCAGCCAAAAAAATTGATGTCATCGCCCTTATGCTGTCTGTAGGAACACGTTTACTAAAATTGGCATTCCTAAGTGTCATAGTTACTGAGATATTCGCCGAAAACATTTTCCGCATTTTCCGAGGTGTGCGGAGATTTTGACTCATTGTGGGCGAATGGGGCATGGCTTCGAAAAAAAAAAGATTCTTGTATTGACTGACTAAATATCGAGTCGAGAGAGACTAAATTCGAACTTGACTCATTGTGCAAATGTATGTAACAGGCAGAAGGAGGCATGGCAGACCCCATAAAGTATATATATTCTTGATCAGCATCACAAGCCGAGTCGATATAGCCATGTCCGTCTGTCCGTCTGTCTGTCCGTATAAACACACAGATTTCAGAGATGGTAAAAGCATCAAATTCGACTTTGGTCTCTATCGACTCGATATTTAGTCAGTCAATACAAGAATCTTATTTTTTTGATGCCACGCCCCATTTGCCCACAATGAGCAAAAAACTAGACATACCTCGGAAAAAATAGATGTTCAAAGCGAATATCTCAGTAACTACGGCACTTAGGAATACCAATTTTGGTATGCAGGTTCCTAGAGACAGTATAAATGCATTGCCATTTAAAATTTTTGGCTGCCACGCCCCCTTATGCCTTAAGAAAAAAATAAAATTTTCAAATTTGCATGCCGTTTTAAAGGCATTTGTTCTTATCGTAGAGTATTGTTATTTATGATTCCTTTGAAGACACATTAGATCAAACTATGCTGAAAGTTGCATAAAAATCCAACAATTAACAACAGAGATACCGATTATAAAGTTAATATTTAAGTCAATGCATAAGTGCGAGCGCGACAGAAACATACAAGCATGTATTCGAACTCTTTTGATGCATGTGTGGCGGCAATAGTATACAAACACATATATATACATATATATGTGCATACATATAACGTCATTTTGTATGTGCATACAGACAAATATATGTATGTTCGATTATAAATTGTCTTTTTTGTTGTAAGGTGTTGTAATAGAAGAACTATCTAATTGGGAATAAAAGCAGAGAGTATTATAAGGTCGGACTTGTTCGACTGTTCTTTTCTTATTTGCTTTCAACTGCTTTTACTTTTATATGGACATAGAACGCCCTTAAGTGGGCATTTTATCTTTCATTTGCGACCTCTCGGGTCTTTCTAGCTCTTATAGTTGCTGAGATCCTTTTCCTTCATTTGAATCTGATATTATTGCATTGTCAGAAACTTGGCTTAATTAAAGCATTTCTGATTATGAAATAATGTCACCCAATGATAATATTTTTAGACGTGACGGTCTAAATCTTCGCAGTGGAGGAGTTCTTATTTCATTAAAATCTTCACCTAATGCTGTGATAGTAGATTTTGACATTATTATTTAAAGAAAAGTATTATTATCCAGATTACCAAAACCTTATTCAGAATATAATTAATGAATGCAAAGTTTGTAATATAACAAAAACAGAACATAGAAACACTAAATTTGCTTTTGAATTAACTCCAGAAATCCATAATCCCAGAGAAAAATAAAACTAAACATAATACGACTGGTAGAACACCAGCAGATATTTTCATCTACGCAGAAACTCCTGAGTATGATACACAGCTAAATAAGAAAAGCAAAATAGAAAGGCTTAATGAAAAAAGAACCGAATTCGAAATAGACACTAGATATAGAGAATCACCATTAGTAAGATCTAAATCCACAAACCCTTTTAAGCAAACAGGAAATATAACACAGATAGATGATAAACATTATGAAGAAGTTAACAGAGGTAGAAAGATAACACACTATAAATCAAAATATAAAAAGAAAAACGTAACTAATGAAAGTAAATACGATAATTCCAGATCAACCAATAACCCGAATCACGATGATAACCCCTCATAATTTAACAACTCTAATTATAACAATAATACTACTTTACTTTATATGCCCAATAAGAGGACAGAATTTAAAAATCAATCCAATTAACTCCAAAAATGGATATCTAATATTTCAAACAGGAACATTGAATTTACCCATAAAATATGAATATCACTATTTAACTATCAATATAACAAGAACTGAAGAAACTTATAATAATCTGATGAAACAAACAAAAGAATTTGAAACACTATCAAAAATAAAATACTTAACAGAAAAACTTGACAGAGAAATGAACGGTTTTAGACTAGTAAAACATAATAAAAGAGGACTTGTAAATTTCATGGGAACTTTTTATAAATATCTTTTCGGAACCCTAGATCAGGAAGACAAAGAAGAATTACAATCAAAAATAGATAACCTTTCAGAAAATAGTGTTGAAACAAATGAATTAAATGAAGTAATAAAAGCAGTTAATAAAGAAATTAAAGTACTGAACAGTTTAAGTATTACCCATGAGGTAGATCAAAGACTTGACATACTAATTTTTAATCTACAAGAATTTACAGAATACATTGAAGACATTGAACTAGAAATGCAACTAATCAGACTTGGTATATTCAATCCTAAACTATTAAAATATGACTCACTATCACATTTAAACGCTGAAAAAATAATTAATGTTAAAACATCAACTTGGTTAAAAACAACTACTAATGAAATTTTAATCATTTCCCATGTTCCACGTGAAATTATAAATACCGCACTATTCGACATTATTCCTTACCCTGACGAAAATAAAAACATTTTAACCGAAATTATACATGACACTTACTTCTTACAAAATAATAAAGCATTTACATCAACAAATAAAGTTTTAGTTATGAACAAATGTATCACTGGAATATAAAATCAGGAAAAAACAGAATGTAGATATTCAAAAACCCATAAGAATTATGAAATTAAGTATGTAGAACCGAATATTATGCTAACATGGAACTTACCTAAAACTGTATTAAATCAAAATTGTATCAATAGAGAAATAATTATTGAAGGAAATAATATGATAAAAGCCCTAAATTGTTAAATTCAATAAGATGAAGTATTAATAACCAATACTATGTTAGATTACACACAAACAGTTTACGTAAATAATAATATAACCAAACTAGAACCATTGTCATATGTCCAAACTAAAGAAATTATCATACAAGAAACAAAATTGTATAACACATACCAAATTGTAATTTTAATTATAATTTTAATTGCATTAATATCATACATTATTTATAAATATAAAAATATTCCACGAAAACTTATAATAAATTGTAAGAACAAAATAGAATCAACCCCAAACATACAACCAAATATGCAAAAAGATACAGAATTAAATCAAAACAAAAATGAAATTGAAGAAATCCAACCCTATATCCAAAATTATCCGCCTGAGGCTCATTTCTTAAGGATGGGGAAGTGACATATGTAGACACATATGTACCCATACACTACGCATAAGCTTATCATTTATGTCACACATTCCTCTCCCACAGATTTAAAATAAACATTATAAGATAATCAAATGGTGACAATGCAATAGCATGAGTCAGTTAAGATTTGTATCTGTGCTCCGTAGTATCGTGTTGTGAAATAAAATTTTATTTTTTTAAATAACCGATCTTCGAACTACGCTATTATATGTATGTATATATAAGTCACTAACTGCCTTGTCGTCCATGAACAAATCTTCAGGCCCTGCCACGAGTGAAACCAGATGCTTCAACTGCTCGGGATGGGGGCATTATAAACACCAATGCCCGAAACCAATCAGACCGCCGAATTCCTGTTTTAAGTGTGGCATAGTGGGCCACTTACACCAAAACTGTCCGTCTCGTATTGGAACTGCCGCTGCCACCACTGCCGCCGCCAACTTTACCACCCCTGCCGCCACTGCTGATGATGTGGAAGCTAGACTAAATCATTTACAACTGGTGAGTGTTGCTTTTGTTTGTGATGAAGTGCAAGATAAGAAATTTATAAATATGTTCTCCCTTCTCGACTCGGGCAGCCCGAAGAGTTTTCTGCGCCAATCTGAAGTTCCCCCTCACTGCCGTCTTAGCCCTAGTAGATTAAACTAACGTGGTTTAGGAAATTGTCAACTTCTGTCACTGGGTCAGGTTCAGTGTATTGTCCGCTTCCTCAGTACTGAGACAATACACACGTTTGAAGTTTTGCCGAATAAAACAACTGAACTGCCAATGATTATAGGTAGAGATCTTCTGTATAAAACTAACATTAGACTTTGTAAACTTAAGGAAAGGAAATATAGAAAAGAATGTATGTTATTTATGAATAAACCGACTGAATGTATAGATGCGAAACTCACTGCTGTTCTGAAGTCATTTGACATATTGAAAAGAGATATAACTGTATTGCCGCACGATAAGAATAGTAGTGTATCTGCCGAAGTGTTGTCTGATTCTCCCCTTCTAGAAACTTTTGCTGTACCTCCGGAAACACTGAATAATGCACTTATCGCTATAAATGCCATTGAGGTCCCTGCTGTCGATGAAACACCTTAAGAAAGTGTGTGGATTATCGCCCGCTGAACAAAATTACTATTCGTGATCATTTTCCGATTCCACTGTTGGATGATTGCGTCGAAGATCTGGGTGGTGGTAAATCGTTCTTCACTGTCTTGGACTTGAAAAACGGATTCCACCATGTAAAAATGCATCCAGACTCAATCAAATATACTGCCTTTGTGACCCCTGACGGCCAGTTTGAATATGTGTGCATGCCCTTCGGACTCTGTAATGGCCCTTCCGTGTTCGCTAGATTCTTTTTTTTTTGTCCTTAAAGAATTTATAAACCGAGGTCAACTGGTGATATACATGGATGATATCCTGGTCGCATCTCATGACTTTGAAACCCATCTTGAGATACTGAAGGAAGTACTGTATACGTTAAGAGTGAACGGGCTATGCCTTAAGCTGGCCAAATGCCGATTTGCGTATAAAGAAATGGAGTACTTGGGTTACTTAGCTAATTCTGCCGGTATAACGACTAAACCAGCTCATCTTCAGACGATACGTAATTTGCCCATTCCAAGGGATAGCAAGGAATTAGAGCGCTGCTTAGGCTTTCGTACTTCCGCCGATTTGTAGCTGGTTTCGCCAAGATTGCATATCCGATGTTCCGATTGCTGAGAAAAGATACCCCTTACGTCTTCTCTGAGGAGTGCCTCGAATCCTTCCGAACCCGGAAGTCAAAACTGATTGAATCCCCCATGTTGTCCATATATAACCCGAAGTCTGAAACAGAGTTACACTGTGATGCTAGTTCAACTGGTTTCGGAGCAGTGCTCCTCCAAAAACGAACTGACGGTAAATTTCACCCAGTGTTTTATTTTCCTAAGACAGCTTCGGTCCACTCCACAACAAAATTTGCCGCTTCCGTACTCCTATTTGGAATCGAACAGCGAGGTGTTTTAGTAGATGAACTAACTGAACGGTTGGGTGAGAGAACGGCGGAGGTGGATGCCTCAGAGGTAGACGTCCGGAGAATAGCCTTCCGTAATATTGTTAAGTCTCAAGAATATAATGCTAAGTATTATGCGAAGCATCACCTCCCTGCTGTTAGTTTTGATGTGGGTGATTTCGTAGTTATCAAGAATGTGGATACTTCGGCAGGTACAAATAAAAAACTTATCAGGCGGTATCGTGCCCCTTACGTAGTTCATAAAAAACTTCCGAATGACCGGTATGTTATCCGGGATGTGGAGGGCTCTCAGCTCACCCAACTGTCGTATGATGGGGTACTAGAAGCCTCCAAACTGAAGTTATGGATAGCCCCTGATAAAGACTGCACTTCTGATATACAAACAAAGGCAACACCAGCCATTTAATGTTATTCTTTACCCCCTTATTAGCAACTAGAATCGAGGTCGATTCCTCGTCAGGACGGCCGAGTTGTAAGATGTTATTTATTTATAAACAATCGTTATGTTTGATTAATGTAAATATTTATCGGTATCTGTAGTTCTAAGTATCGATTGTTAATATTAAGTTAGTATTTAGTGACATTGTAACATATCAAAATGTGGCCTAAGGTCACACTGGAAGTAAGTTATTCTCTTCTTCCGGCGACGCTAAACCAAGCGGAAAGGTGTAACTAATCTTCTGTCGGCATTAATATTATATTTTTATCCATTTCAATTTCTTTTAACTATCTCAAAGTGTACCTTAATATTATGTTAATGTGTTGTTTTATGGAATTAACAAGATAGTAGAGAAGAACCCCGACAATCCGGGGAGCTAGATAGAGCATAGCTAGAGGTACATATTTATTCGACGTTAAAATCTCAGTATTTTGTGAATTATAGTAGACCCTGCAGAATTATCAGCGACCGAGGTACCTGCTTTACTTCTTCCGAATTTGCAGGATTTCTGAGGGCCAATAATATAATTCATGTGCAGAATGCCACTGCCTTACCCCGGGCTAACGGCCAAGTCGAGCGGGTTAACCGAGTCTTGGGCCCTATGCTAAGTAAACTGACGGAACCCGTAGACCACGCGGATTGGGTCCAACAACTGCCGAACATAGAGTTTGCATTGAATAATTCCGTCCACTCCACAACAAAATTTGCCGCTTCCGTACTCCTATTTGGAATCGAACAGCGAGGTGTTGTAGTAGATGAACTAACTGAACGGTTGGGTGAGAGAACGGCTGAGGTGGATGCCTCAGAGGTAGACGTCCGGAGAATAGCCTTCCGTGTATATGAGGCTGGAACGTCTCAATCCCTTTGAGGATGAGGACGTTTGTACCACTCCACCCCAATACACACCAGTACAGTCATTACAGATCTGAGCATCAAGATACTTAGCATCTGCGAAAATGTGGTTTGGCGAATATGCTAGAGTGAGGAAATTTTGTTTATTGATTTTGAACACATTAGAGAAGTTTTCATCGCTGGAATAATGGGACCACATAGCTTCAAAAGCATTGCCAATGTCAACGGAACTATGTAGCTCAACATTATTGTCTCTGATAGATTTAAGAGGCTCAGGAAAGACCACGACTAATTTGTTGACATCCGCCCATAAATTTTTGGTTGTGGCAAGTGGGATTATGTTAGCGGTAAAATTGCTAAAAGAATTTCTTTTTGCTCTAACAGCTTCTCATTTAAACAAGGCTCTTGCTTTTTTGTAGGCTACTAAATTGGTAGAATTTTGAGCGGATTTATAGTTATGCCAGAGAGTCTACTTTTGTTTTCTTAAATCTTGCAGACTTGGGTTGAACCAAACAGGGTGTTTCATCTGTTTTTTGGGGTTTCTTTGTGGAATGGCTATTTTGGCTGCTGTTTTTATGGTTTTCTTAATTCTGGCAACTAAGAGGTTCCGATCGTTGGCCGACAGGAAGTGAAAGTGCTTTTTACAAACCGATAAGAAGCTATTCCAGTTGGCGTGGTCAGTTTTGAACCTAATTATAGGTGAGAACTTTTTCGGTTTTAAATGTGTCAGAAGGTTAATAGTAATTGGGAAGTGTAAATTTTGAGCTATGGACCATTTGCTGTACGGTACTAGGGATGCGGAAGTCATACTCAGGTCGATGTTAGTAAAAGAGTTGTGGGAAGAATGGTGGGTGGCAGAGCCGTCATTTAACAGAGCCAAGTTTGTTCTGACTATGAGATCTTCAACTTGATAACCTTTTGCATTGCAAAAGTTAGACCCCCAAAGTAGAATCCAAGCGTTAAAGTCCCCGACATAAACTATAGGCTTATAAGCTGACTCTACAATATTTATTAAATCTGAAGATATTAGTCTTTGGTTGAGGGGTATATAAGCATTAAATATTATAATATGCGGGTGGAACAAAAGCTCAATGCCCATGGAGCAAGTGGAGGAGATTTAGTTTGATAGATTTGTGTGGGATGTTTTGGCGTTTAAGTATACCAACGCCATGCATTCCATAAAAATTGGGAGAATTATTGAAAAAAATAACCAATTAATGGTTTGGGAGTTGCACCATAAGTAGTGTTAAATTTGACATTAGTCTCTTGTAGGCATATAATATCCGATATTGTTTGTTTAATTAATAATAATAGCTCAATGTAATTGTTAAAATATCCGTTTATGTTCCATTGCAGAATTGTAAGAGTCATTATTTTGAAGTCAAAAAGTGGATATTGCAAGCAATGTAAAAGTTTAATTCTATTTATGTACATATCAGAGTCATCCATGCACTCATCTGATATGGTGTTGTATTCATTTTGATTTAAATGGGTAGAAGTAATAGCACTTAGGAATACCAATTTTGGTACACAGGTTCCTAGAGGCAGCATAAATACATTATCATTTAAAATTTTTTGGCTGCCACGCCCCCTTTTTCTGTGAAAGAAAAAAAAACTTTAAACTTGCATGCTGTTTTAAAGGCATTTGTTCTTATCGTAGAGTATTGTTATTTATGATTCCTTTGAAGAAAAATCATATCAAACTATCCTGGAAGTAGCATAAAAATCCAACAATACACAACAGAGCTACCGATTATAAAGTTAATATCTAAGTCAATGCATGAGTGCGAGCGAGACAGACACATACAAGAATATATTCGAACTCTTTTGATGCATGTGTGGCGACAATAGACACATATATACATATGTGCATACATATAATGTCAAACGAATTTGTATGTGCATACAGACAAACATATGTATGTTCGATTATAAATTGTATTTTTTTTTTTAACGTGTTCTAATACAAGAACTATCTATTGTAATATCCGGATACTGATTTTGACATTACAATTGGGAATAAAAGCAGAGATTATTATACGGTCGGGCTCCTTCGACTGTACTCTTCTTACTTGTTCAATACTGTCTTCGTTAGGAACGTCGGAGAGATAAGGAGCGTATATTGTGCCTTTTACTTGGTTTGGAGTTTCATGCATTTTGCATGTGATGTCACAAATGCCAGGTAAAGAAGGTAAGTTGATGAATTTTTGGCCTCGCGTTGATTTTTAACTAGCATCAGCGGTTGCCGCCACGCAAGTTATTGATTGAAGAGATGTTTTTAGATATTAGGCGTAGTGGGTCGTACACACCAATACAGGAGAAATCTGAGATTTTTTTCTCATTGTTTTATGATGCGATTACAATGTATTTCTAGTTTTCGAGTGTAATTGTTGGAAGCTCGGGGAAAGTCAAGTCGATTTTTTGCCTTTTTTTTCGCGCCGGTAGTGCTATCAGTCAGCAACGCAAACTGATTGTTCCTCAGATTAAGGGGCCGAGAGGCTCCATAGTCAGATGAAATAAGCTTTATTGAAAATAAAAAAAAAAAAATTTTAATTTTACTGTTTTCTTTCCGTTTATTGAAATAATTGTACACAAAAAAAATTTAAAAAAAAACTAAATTAAAAATAATACAAAAATTTACAGACAATCTAAAAATAACTAAAGGTAATTACGTTATTTTTCAAAAGGAGGGAGATGTGGTTTGAACACATCGAGAGCTCATTGTATCTGACCTAAATTCAAATAAACGTAAACACCATAAGGCAACGACACTTAGTTTAGTTGCATAAATATTTCTTGTTTATTAGTGCAGTTCAAGTACCCGAAATATGATCGGCTACGAGTGCCTTGAACTACAACCGAGCCGCGTCAGCATATATTCCAAGCAGTGACCGCTTGCATAAATATACTATATATGGCACAACTCGCTTTTTAGTAGAAAAAGCTGTTTTTGGTATTTGTATCTGATGAAATCCTTTCGCAAGGTCAATTGTGGTAAAAAAAACTGGCATTTTCCAAGTTTGTCTAGTCCAGTCCATGACTGGAATAGGATATTTATCATCGATAGTTATTTAATTTAAGTTTCAATAACTATACGAAACTTTTGTTTACTTGATGCTTTTGAATTGGGTCTTCGTGTCTAGTTTGGATGCTATGCTTAATTGCACTGGTCAGTCAAATTTTTTCTTTCTTTTGTACTGAATGTTACTAAACTCGAACAGAATTTTGGTTGGTTTTGGATTTTTCCTTATCGTTCAGATGTTCTAGTCGAAATTGATTTGTTTCATTTAATTCATTGTTTATAGTGAAATTTACGGATATGTCAGTTTGTTTTGGGCGGGTCAAGGCATTGAAATGCGGTCTTGTCCTTGACAGAATCCTCTCGATCATATCTCATTTAAAATGGGTGCTCGTTTAGAATAACTGTTTTTTGTTTGTAATCAAATTTTGCTTTACAGAATTCTAGATATTCTCATCCTAGTAGAATATCATAATTGCTGAAAAAGTTGTGTAAAATATATTTGGTTAGTAGGGCAACGTTTAATTATTTTATGCACCTTTAATTGGCAAGGTTTGATAAGCAAATTTAAGCAGTTTTGTTTTATTATATTGATGGACGAACCTGTGTCAATTACACATTTAAAATGTTGTCTATTCATCACTAATCTGATGAAGGGATTTGTTCTTTTTGGTCCGAGACTCCTTGTCATGGTTAGCTAGGGTCATGAATATTCTGTATGGTAGTTTCCAAGTGATTACATCTTTAATTGTATTGTTCATTGCGTTTGTGAACAATAATGTGTTTTGTGACTGATTACCTAACATTAGTTTATTTGAAATTATAAGTTAGGTTAGGTTAATATGGATGTCCTCCATAAGGGACAATGCACAGGCACAGTTAGAGTCCTGTAGGATCTGGAAGCGCAACGTCCTGAGAGAATTCCAAACAACAGCCTACACTCTTTCCGGAGGAGGTGCAGGATATATATACACATGGTTTTGGCTATCCTGTATGTGTAAGTTCTGAGCCATCTTCCCGGTGGCTGGGAACCCAGTAGATGTATACTGACTGGGTCGTAAATAACGCATCTAATGTTTCCTTGTTCACCTTGACTGCTTTTACGAGCTTACGGATACTATTGTTGAAACTAGTGTTGTACAAATGGCTTAGTAGTTCCTCGTATCACATTTTTGTTTTAAATTCATCGATGAGGGCGTTCATTAGTTCTCCCCAGGCTATAGCTGCTGTTCATTGTGATACTCGTTGTGCTGATCCAGATGTTTGCATTTCGATGGCACCAAATAAAACACTGTGCTGTCTTACGTCTTACGTTGGGTAAAGCTGCATGATTCTTCGTATGAATGTTGTCAGTTTCACTGCTATTCTGTCAAAGATTGGCACTCGAAGTATCTGTCCCAAAGCTTGTTATAGTCTCTGCAAGAGTATATTGGATTTGTGCAAATTTATGTAACAGCCAGAAGGAGGCGTGACAGACCCCATAAAGTATATATATTCTTGATCAGTATCAACAGCCGAGTCAATATAGCAATGCCCGTCTGTCCGTCCGTCCGTCTGTCCGTCTGTATGAACACCTGGATCTTTTAAACTACAAGAGCTAGAGACACCAAATTTTTTAATGAAAGTCCGTCTATGATGTACGCAGATCAAGTTTATTTCAAATCAGGGCCACGCCCCCCACCGCCCCCGCAATAAACAAAAAACTAGACACACCTCGGAAAAAATCCATGTTTTCTGCGAATATCTCCGTAACCATGGCACTTAGGCACACCAATTCTGGTACGCAGGTTCCTAGAAACAGCACAAATGCAACGTCATTAAAAGTTTTGGTCTGCCACGCCCCCTTTTCCCACAAGAACTAAAAAACTTTTCAAAATTTACATGCCGTTTTTAAAGCATTTGCTAATATATTACAGTATTGTAATTAAAAAATTTGATTAAAGACTAATTATATTAAATTACCCTGAAAGTTGCATAAAAATCCAACTATAAACAACTGAGCAATTAGGTAACAAATTATCAATTGAAGCGTGTTGTGAATGCACGTGGTTGAAAGAAAAGAGATAACACTATGTTTATCTATACATTAGCCGCGGAAGTTTGCAAAGGAAGCGTGGCCCAGGTAGTAGAGACTCCTTGTATGTAAACACAAGACCTGCGGTTCGAGCCCCGGCACAGACTCAGAAATTTAATTTTTTTTTTTGTACTTGTTATATAACAACATTATTATATCTAAATGAAAATAATCGGACTTGTGTCAAATGTGGGGCGTGGTGCTATTGATAGTGTTGCGCCGTATTCTGAAAGTTGCGTATAATTTGTTAATATACTTTTTTAAATTTCAAACAAAAATGTTAATATACAATATTAACTGGTGGAACAGTGTAGGGTTACGGTTAGTCGTTTGGCGTATAAATTGTAAAATTGTTTAAATGTAAGTTATGTGCACGTGATTGAAAGAAAAGAGATAACTCTATGTTTACTTATATTAGTCACGACAGTTACCAAACAGAGTGTGGCCTAGGTGGTGGTGGTATTTGTCCCTAAACGAATGGTCTGCGGTTCAAACCCGGCACAGACCCAGTAATTTAATTTTTCTTTTTTTTTTATGTAACTGCATTATTATATATAAATGAAAATAATCGTATTTGTACAAAATGAATGGTGTGGTGCAACTAGTAGGGTTGAAATATGTTATGCTGCTTCAATTAGCGCGGGTTCGAAAAAAGCAGAGAGTATTATACGGTCGGGCTCGTCCGACTGTACTTTTCTTACTTGTTTTCTACTCCTAAATGTAGTAATTCTTTGTGTTTCTTTAAAAATTATATCTTTAAACTATGGATAAGTTAATATGTCTTCTAGCTTGTTTTTAGATAGCATGATTTTAGTTAAGTAATTTGCATGTATTATTTCGATATAGTGTTCTCGAAATGTGGGAAATTCTTGTTCATTATGATAATAAAGGCTTGATTTTTTCTTTATAGAATATTTTGACTTTGGTTTTATGGTAGTAGTTAGTTTTGTCTACTTTATTTTTTGTATTTCTTGCGAATTCGATTTGTCTGTTATAAAAATTTATGGGTCTTTCTGTAATGGGTATGTAATTGTGATTATCTTCTTGTGCACTGTGGATTGTTGCGACAGTACTGTTTGTTTCTCCTAAATAGTTTTCGTTTGTCTTTATTCCAGATAGAGCGTCAGCTACGTTATTTTCTTTTCCAAGAAAATGTTTTATTTTGTAGTCATATTTGTTTAATTTTCCAACGCTGAACTTTCATATTCGTTCCATTTATATTGATAAGCCATTCTAATGGTTTGTGATCGCTTAAAATCTCAAATTTTCGACCGAATAAAAAATTAACTGAAATATTTGGTTGCACAAACAATTGCGAATAATTCTTTCTTAATAGTGGAGTAATTAATTTCATGTTCGTTTAATGTTCGGATCGCATAGCAAATAGGTTTTTGGCCTTGTGATAAAACTGCTCCAATGGCTATATTGCTAGCATCTGTAGTTAAAGAAAATGGCTTTTCGAAGTTGGGATAAATAAGTATGGGGTCGGAAGTAATAAGAACTTTTAACTCCTCAAATGCGTGGACATAATTTTTCAATTTGAGAGTCAATGGTTTGACGTTTTGGGCAAAGTTGGGTACAAATTTTCTATAAAATCCACATTGCCCTAGAAATGATTTTATTTCTTTTTGAGTTTTGGGAATAGGAAATTAGACAATTGCTTGGATTTTATTGGGGTTTGGCTTAATGCCTTTTGTGGTAATGATATGACCTAGAAATTCTGTTTCTTTTTTAAAGAATTCACATTTATTCAATTGCAATTTGAGAAACAATCTTTATAGATAAGCTCCTCTAGAAGATTGTTCATACATCTTTGAAATGTTGCTGATGCGTTTTTAAGACCAAATGGCATACAAGTGTATTCGTAATGGCCATGTTTTGTTCAGAATGCTTTCTTTGCAATTAAATCTGAGTCCATTTAAATTTGGTGAAAACCTTTTGCAAGATCTATAATTGTAAAATACTGACATTTACCTAATTTGTCTAGTATTTCATCCATAATCGGAAATGGAAATTTATCATCGATATTGATTTTATTTAAATTTCTATAGTCTATTACTAATCGATATTTTTGTTTTTAGACCCCGTACTCTTAAAAAGAGTATAGGGGTCTATTAGGTTTGTCAGAAGCCAAATGTGCGTAACAGGCAGAAGGAAGCTTTTCCGACCCCATAAAGTATATATATTCTTGATCAGCATCAACAGCCGAGTCGATATAGCCATGTCCGTCTGTCCGTCTGTCCGTCTGTCCGTCCGTCTGTATGAACACCTGGATCTTTTAAACTACAAGAGCTAGAACGACCAAATTTGTAATAAAAATTCAGTAACTTTCGCGAGCAGATCAAGTTTATTTCAAATCAGTGCCACGCCCCCTACCGCCCCCACAATAAGCAAAAAACCAAAGACACCTCGAAAAAAATTGATGTTTTCCGCGAATATCTCCGTAACTATGGCACTTACGACCACCAATTTGGGTACGCAGGTTCCTAGGGACAGCATAAAGGCAATGCCATTAAAATTTTTTTGCTGCCACGCCCCCTTTTTCCACAAGAAAAAAAATAAAATTTTCAATTTCGATGCCGTTTTTAAGGCATTTGTCATCATCGTACAGTGTTGTAATTTAAGATTCGTTTAAAGACAAATTATATCAAACTACCCTGAAAGTTGCATAAAAATCCAACTATAAACAACTGAGTAATTAGGTAACAAAGTGTCACTTGAAGCGCATTGTCAATGCACGTGGTTGAAAGAAAAGAGATAACTGTGTGTTTATCCGGGTGGGCCACGCACTTGCTTGTAAACACAGGACCTGCTGTTCGAACCCCGGCACAGACTCAGAAATTAAATTTTTTTTTTTTTTTTTTTTTTTTTAATTATTTAGCATTATTATATCTTAATGAAAATAATCGGAACCGTTTCATAAGAAGGGGTTGGTGCAATTAGTAGTGTTGCGGCGTGTTCTGCAAGTTGAGTATAAGTTCGCAAGTTCAATTCCCGACAGTGAAATTTACTTTTTTAAATTTAAACAAAAATGTAAATAAAGAATTTTAACTGGTGCAACAGCCAATGGTCCGCGGTTCGAACCCGGCGCAGACTCAAAAATAAAATTTTTTTTTTGTGCTTCTTATATAATAACATTATTACATGTAAATGAAAATAATCGGATCTCTGTCTAATGTGGGGCGTGGTGCGACTGATAGGGTTGTGACGCGTTATGCAAGCTGCGTATATGTTCGCAGGTTCAATTCCCGACAGTGAAATTTACTTTTTTAAATTTCAAACAAAAATGTAAATAAAGAATTTTAACTGGTGCAACAGCCAATGTTCTGCGGTTCGAACCCGGCACAGACCCAGAAATTTAGTTATTTCTTTTATTTTTTAAATAACTAAATTATTATATGTAAATGAAAATAATCAAATTTCTGCCAAATGAATGGTGTTGTGTAACTAGTAGGGGTGCAGCTTGATGTGGAACTTGCGCGGGTTCGAATCCCATCAGTGACTGATTCAAATTTTTTTTTTCAATTTAATTTTAAAACTTAAATTTTAAATTACAACCGTATTCAAATATTAATTTCGAATACAAGGAGAGTACGGGGTCTTTTACAGTCGGCGCGCTCGACTGTAGCCTTTCTTACTTGTTTTTTTATGCGTCCGTCATTTTCGGTACGATCCAAATCGGTGAAAAGTAAGGCGATTTCGACTTGCGGATGATCCCTTGCTGTATCATTTCTCTAATGTGTGTCTTCGTCAAAAGTTTGAGGGTATTTATAAAGATGTTAATGTATTGCGTCTTCATGTTTGGTTTGAATTGAGTATTTAATAGTACTGTAAAGGTCAAATTTTCATAATCGCGATACTGTATATCTCTAAATTCATACAGGACTTTATTTTTTCTTTCTCAATTGCGTATGCAATGTGTAAGTCTCGTGTTGAGGGTGGATCTAAACTCTCGTATTTTGCTGTCATCGACAATGACTTCGTCATTGTATCTAATATAAAAAGTGTGTTCACCTACTGTTACTGATTCGTCAGTGTAATTTATTTGGGCTTTACAAGCTTCTAGAAAATATTCCTACCTATTAACATGTCATAGTTAGTTGAAAAATTGTGAATGTACAATTTTTGATGACCTGGACAATTTAGCTTGGTGCTAATGACACATAGTTTTTAAGTTCGGTTGTTCCGTTTATTGTTTGGATTTTTAAGTTACATGGATAAGTCTTATATTTCAGATTTTGGTCATGATGTTTATTGAGGAACTTGTGTCAATAATACATCTTAAAGATTGATAATTCATTGTGATTTTCGGGTGTTTTCATTTTTTTTCTCTTTATCTTTTTACTGGTGGTTTTTGTTCAATTGATAATTCATTGGATTCTGCTTTCTACCTTGGTTTAGTTTTTGATGAAACTCTTAGAATGATTGCTGATTGTTAGTTTGGTTAGTTTGGGGTTTTGGTTGATCGTTAGTATGAATTGTTGGAATTGGTTTGCCTTGGTTTTTTATTGTAATTTGAATAATTTTCGTAAAATCCTTCTCATTGAGCTACTATTTTTAGTTTTGATAAAGTTGATATGTGAAATTTGGAAAGTGTCACGTAAAATTTGTCTGGCAATCTCTTAATTGTTACACTTCTTAACGTATTTTTATGGCCTTGTTCATATAGTGCATTATTAATTGCATCTCCTTCGAGACTTAACTTATTTATAATGGTAAATGATTTTTGTTCTAATTCGTAATAATTCTTCACATGGTGTCTGGGTGTTGAGTTTAGTGATTAATGCTGTTCGGATAGATCTCATCCAATTGTTTCATGTGATATCTGCGAATTTCGTTGTGCATCATGCGAAAGTTGCATATCGATAGCTCCAAATAGGATATCATGCTATCTTACATCTCGAATTGGATACAATGTCAGAATATAATCAACTCTTTTGATGAAGGCACTTTGTCATTCCGTTGAATGTGGACAATTATCGTATACGCGGCAATGCTTGTTTTAAATTGTTTTTCAAATAGCTCAAGCGTCATTGTCGTTGTGTTTAGTTGTGTTGTTTTTCAGTTTTTTTTTAGTTTTTGTAAAGTAAATTTGGTTTAAATACTTATTGCTTACAGCTATCAATTAAATGATTTGTAAGGCCCAGAATAAGTATTTTGTACAGGATTTTCAAGAGTCCAAAGGACCTGTGATTTTGATAGAAATCTGTTTGGGAAATTACGTGTCACGTAATTGCTTTGGAATTAGTATTGCTTTTGGAATTTGTTCTTAGCATCTAAAATTGAAGAAACATTGATTGAATATATTCACTTTGCACTGATCTTACCGGCTGCGCCACGACCGAGATACCCAAATAAATATATTGTTTGTGGTTTCTACACTTATCTTTATTAATTAATTCGGTTTACTGTCGGAGTTTTACATCAAGCACTATTTGAATCAAATTGTTTATCGAGTACACGCTTCGGCGGCAAATTGATACTTTGCGACAAAAATTTTTGCATTTTTTACATTTCAAAAAAACTGGTCAACTTTAAGGGGCCTTAGAACTCACAATTTTCAACCTTTTTCAAAAAAATTTAGAATCTAGCACCTGTGATCATTTCTTAACCAAACGTAATTTTTCTTTTTGGCTAGGCTAACAATACAAAAATGATTTTTTCCACGTTTTTCGGCCCGCTGCCCTTGTGTGCGTCACGTCACGTTAATTATTAACTAAAATAAGCGAAACCGTGAGAGACCTTTAGACCTTTTTAATAAGGTTCGTCTGCAAAAGTCGCGGTCCATCGAGAATTTTTTTCCATAATTTTTAGCGTTGAAACCCTCATACTAGACAATTAACGGTGCTTTTTCTTGTTCCGGGCGCTCTTTGTTTTCAATGCGTCCTCGGCCTTCTTTGAACCATTTATACCGGTCAAATGTTGTAGTTCTTAAGGCTAGTCACCTGGTTACCGTTTCCGCAGCGAAAATTCCATTTCGCAGACAAAATTTTATCGAACTTCTTTGTTAAATAGTTTAAGGCCGCGTAAAAATCACCAAGTTCACCTATTGTGTCTTATAAAAATAAGCATTACTTAAACACTAATGACTATTTTAACGTAAAATTTGGCACGGTTGCCAGATATTGTAAGGTAAAAATTATATAAGTAAAAAAGGCTACAAACGAGCAAGCTTACTGTAAAAGACCCCGTACTTATTATATTATGACATTTTCTATGGAAGTCAAGAAGAAACCTAATTTAGTAAGGATATAAAATCACAAAATGTGTGAGTTTGGTTTAAATCGACCATTAAAAGTAAATTTTTTTTATATAAATCACTAATTTTCGACGGATTTATCCTATCTTTTCCTATAGTTTTACGATCCGAAATAAACTTGGTGAGGATTGTTATAATGGTACCACAGACTTAATATGTGAGTTTTGGTGCTATATAGACTATAGTTGTTCGATCCGGATCAAACGGTACCATACATATCAGAGACCTGCAACGAGTATAAAAATTTCGAGTATACTCGAACGTTTGCTCGTGACGCTTTTGCTCGAACATTTTTATACCCGTTACTCGTAGAGTACAAGGGTATATTGTAGTCGTTGGAATGTATGTAACAGGCAGAAGGAGGCGTGGCAGACCCCATAAAGTATATATATTCTTGATCAGCATCAACAGCCGAGTCGATATAGCCATGTCCGTCTGTCCGTCTGTCCGTCCGTCCGTCCGTCCGTCTGTCCGTCCGTCCGTCCGTCTGTATGAACAAAAGGATCTCAGCAACTATAAGAGCTAAAAAGACCCGAGAGGTCGCAAATGAAAGATACAATTTGCAAGCAGTACAAGTTTGTTTTTGTTTTTTGACACGCCCACTTTAGGGCGTTCTATGTTCATATTAAGGTAAAAGGTGGTAAAAATAGCATGTTTTAGTATAGAAAACTTTTTTGTTATTTACGTTATCTGAACCAAATTAGCACAGGATGTACATATCTATGGCGTACATAAGCTGACCAAGTTTGATCCAAATCGGACTACTATATCGTATAGCTCCCATAGGAACAATCGGTCAAAAATTCGCTCTTAGAATGAATTTGTATCAACATTTTTTGTATTTACCAAGCTATCTTAATTAAACTGACACAGAATATATTTATCAATAAAATAAACATACTGACCCAGTTTCATTCAAATCGGACTACTATATCGTATAGCTCCCATACAATCTGTCAAAAATATGCTCTGATCATAAATTTGTGTGAAAATGTTCTATGTTTTCCAAGCTATCTTAGCCATCCCCTAAACTTTTGCACTAATATTATTATCATTACCCATTCTTAAATACATATTGAATCTGAGTAACGGGTATCCTAAAGTCGCGAGGCGACTATAGCATTCTTTCTTGTTTCATACTCGATCGTTTGTGTGCGTACCGCGGGCCTGCCTTTACTTGTTTTACTCTAGTATATACTCGATTATTTTGCCGTTGTTCAACATGTTGCAAGCAAGACACACAGAAACTTTTAATAATTTGCATGAAATATTTCCAGTGGTGGTACTATAGTAAATGTTTTGACGGCGTTGCAGAATTTTTTGTTTAATAAATTAATATTTAATAATAAACGAAATTCTAGAGAATTAAAATGACCCGATTTTCAAACTACAATTATTGAAACCTTGTTGCAACGCTTAACAATTAAATGTAGACGGGTTGACCTTTAGGAAATTCCTTTGTTTGTCCAGAATGTGACGTCACTGATATTTGTAAAAGGGGTTGCTTGTACAAGCAGGTAGTCTGGCACTCTTCCGTTTGGATTTTACTATCCTTAAAAAAATATAAGCAAAATGCGTGGTTTGCCAAACATATCATTACTTGCTTGCCCAAATACACACAAACAAAGACTAGTCTCAAGCTTGTTGCGCGTGGCATCTGTGTTGCTCTCTAAAATGTTTCCCGCAAGATCTAGCTTTAACTTATATGCGCATGGAAAATTAATGCACATATATTACGAATATTTCATTTTTTATTAAATTTTGGTTTATTAAATTTTTGATAATAAAAACATGAATAAAAATAAAAATTTAAACTATTATCTTATTGTTTTTATTGGAATTTAGCCTTTTCGCCATTTTTCCGCTAGAACTAGCATATTTTCCTTTAAATAAATGGCAACACTCCGAACGTCACGCAACGCAAGCGAACCAACGAACTTGCTTGATACTCGATGATGCTGAAGAAGGTTGCGTCGATCGAGTATCAGCAAACAATCTATGGGGCTAATTGTTCTGATCGCAACCAAAATGTTTGATATCAAACGATCAGGTTCGAATAATTAACAAAACGGGCAACTGATCGTTGTGATTCGAACAGCTTTCGGACAGCCCGTTGAATTACACGTTACCTGATAGTTTGATGAGAAGTTCGAACATACACGAGTATACTCGTTGTAGGTCTCTGATACACATAATGTGTATCTGAGTGCTCTTTTAAGTTAAAAGTTTTAACTTACGTCATAAACTAATGAATAATATCAATGAATATTATTTTCTTCAATCAAAATCACACAACATTTGTGTTTTAAGAATTTATATTTTATATTGGCAGCATCGGTCGAAATTTGTGTGAAAAAAGGAATATACGTGTACGTGGTCTTTTACATCGGCTCGGCTTTCGTACTACTTTTTAGACCCCGTGCTCTGAAAAAGAATATAACGTCTATTAAGTTTGTCAGATGCGAAATCTACATTACAGGAAGATTTCCGACCCCATAAAGCATATATTATTCTTTATAATCAACAGCCGAGACAATATAGCTATGTCCGTCTGTTTGTCCGTCCGTCTGACAGTCTAGCCTTATGAATACCCGGGTCTTCAAGACAATAAGAGCTACAGCAACCAAATTTGAAATGAAAGCCTCTATGTCAGGAAAGTCAAGTTTACTTCAAAATTTTTCACGTGCCACAGTGGAACAGCGGGCCAAAAAGTGTGGGAAAGATTATATCCTTTGAACCAACAAAGCTATTTTAATAAATTAAAATGCATTTAACAGAAAACCTTTAAAGCCAAGCACTCCTTCTCAGCGATGAAAAAAGCACATTTTTTTTATACTCTCTGCAGAGTATATTGGGTTTGTGCAAAGAATGTAACAGACAGAAGAAGGCGTGCAGACCCCATAAGGTGTAAATAGTCCGTCTGTCTGTCCGTATAAACGCAAAGACTTCAGATTTAAGACAGCATAAGTGCAATGTCATCAAAAAATTTGGACTGCTACGCTCCATTTTTCCGTAAGAAATACAAACTGGTGTTTCTAAGATATTTATCTTTATCAAACAGTATTGTAATTTAATATTCGTTTGGAGACAAATCATATCAAACATTCCTGAAAGTTGAATAAAACTTTGTAATCGGATAACAAAACAGAAAACACGTATCAAAGTTTTCATATGAGCGCGATGTCAATGGGTGAGTGCAAGCGAGACAGAAACATACAAGCACATGTTTGCGCTGCATGTACGACGGCAGCGCTGCCCTAGTATTCATACACCTATATGTATGTTCATGTATTAACGAAGTTGTACGTGCACACAGACAAACAGATTTGTTTTGATTAAACTTTGTTTTTGATTGTTTCAACGTGTTCTAACACAAATGCTAACAATTGTAATACCTGGATACCGATTTTAATATTATAATTATAATTATATTATTATAGTAAAAGCAGAGAGTATTACACTGTTGGCTGTGCTCGACTGTATCTTTCTTTCTTTTTAAATATGAATCACTCTGATTCTTCATGTTTTTTTTTCAGCGTTTGCAAAAAAAAAAAACACAGAGAGTAGCCAGAGCAAATGAAATTACTCAGTTTTCTTGACCAATGTTGATGAACCTGACAAAAAAATAACGGATTACTTCAATTGATTTCCTAGTACAAGCATAGATAAATATGTGGTTACTCTAATAAATAGTTTGTTAATTTTAAAATTTTTCCTTTATTAGACCCCGTACTCTTAAAAAGAGTATAGGGGTCTATAAGGTTTGTCAGAAGCCAAATGTGCGTAACAGACAGAAGGAAGCTTTTCGGACCCCATAAAGTATATATATTCTTGATGAGCGTCAACAGCCGAGTCGATATACATAGCAATGTCCGTCCGTCTGTATGAACACCTGGATCTTTTAAACTACAAGAGCTAGAACCACCAAATTTGTAATAAAAATTCAGAAACTTTCACGAGCAGATCAAGTTTATTTCAAATCAGTGCCACGCACCCCACCGCCCCCACAATAGGAAAAAAGCCAAAGACACCTCGAAAAAAATTTATGTTTTCCGCGAATATCTCCGTAACTATGGCACTTACGACCACCAATTTGGGTACGCAGGTTCCTAGGGACAGCATAAATGCAGTGTTATTAAAATTTTTTTGCTGCAATGCCCACTTTTTCCACAAAAAAAAAAAAAAATTTTCAATTTTGATGTCGTTTTTAAGGCATTTGTCCTCATCGTACAGTGTTGTAATTTAAGTTTTGTTTAAAGACAAATCATATCAAACTACGCTGAAAGTTGCATAAAAATCCAACTATAAACAACTGAGCAATTAGGTAACAAAGTGTCCCCTGAATCGCAGTGTCAATGCACGTGGTTGAAAGAAAATAAATAACACTATGTTTATATATAAATTAGCCACAGTAGTTTGCAAAGCGAGTGTCGTCCAGGTAGTAGGGATGATGCTTGTCATTATTTTTCGAACTTGTATGTAAACACAATACCTGCGGTTTGGACCCCGGCACAGACTCAGAAATTAAATTTTTTTTTTATATTTTATATATATATTTTTTTTATATGTAAATGAAAATAAACGTGTTGATGTCAAATGTATGGAGTGGCGCAACTAGTAGGGTTGCAGCATGTTTTGGAACCTGAGTCTGATAGCACGGGTTCGATTGCCATCAGTGACTTAATATACAATTTTTTTTTTAAATTTAATTTTAAAACTTAAATTTTAAATTACAGTCGTATTCAAATATTAATTTCGAATACAAGGCGAGTACGGGGTCTTTTACAGTCGGCGCGCTCGACTGTAGCCTTTCTTAATTGTTTTTTTTTTTTTTTTTTTTGTTAATTTTAGGGCAAAAATGCACACGAAATCTTGTGAAATTTTTCACGAGAATCTTAGCCAAATTAAAGAGTTACAAATTAACATGGTGCAACAACAACAGCAGCAAAAACAGCGCCTACGTCCGCATTTAAAAGATTTTTTACACACCTATAACAAATTAGACGATGGAATGTCCGAGCCCCAGTTGCATCAGAATCATCATAAATTCCAACAACCAAAGGATATCAATGACTGCGCAGATCGAAATGAATGTAAAAAAAACATGGCCGAAAAAGAGCTTGACAACGATGGGTCTAGTAATGAAGTACATCAAATACGTTTTTTACAAAGCGAGATAAATGTCAAACACTATCAGACACATAAAACTGAGCTGAAGCAGACGCATCAACAAATGGAAACAAAACTGCAAAGAGATACGGCAACGCTTACTGCTGTCAGTAATTGTTTGGATCGAAACGTTATAAATGATGCGTTAAAGTATGGCGCGTTGCGCAACCATCATTCTATGGACTCTAATCCGTTGGAGAGACAATCGGAGTGGTCTGACGACGATGTTTACGGAGACACCACAGGTAAATTTACAAACAATTTTAACACACAATATTTTTGTCTTTAATTAAAATTGGTTTGTAGGTGATGCCGAATCGACCATATATATAAGCGATGAGCCTGATCTGGAAAATATATCGTTGCTAAACGAGGCGTGTCTGACAGAGGGCGCATTATCGGATGTCAACTATCTTTATAATGCACCTGATGTTGATGACACCTCAGTGTCTAGTCGAGCCAGTTCCCGCATGTTAAGTCTGGACTCTCTAAGTGGTCTCTACGATTGTGATCTTGATATCAAGCAAGATATTGCCATTGTAAATGCGTTGCAAAGGATTCACAGTCAATTTGGACAACCATTATCGTTTGATCAACAATTGCCAGCAAATGAAGCAGAAGTATCGACTCTGGCAGCAATAACAATACGGTTAAAAAGAAAACCTGCCTATTTTCACTATTTTATGTTTATTCTGAATATTATTCACGATAAAAGAGATCGACGAAAATTAGTATTATTCAAAATCTTGTTCACTATTTTGTAGGCAATGTTCTCCGTATTTCTGTCTATCATAAAAGTTTTCTCTTGTTCGCTTTTTCGGTTTGCCTCTACACAATGTGTTCTTACGATGTGTCGAAACCGCAATACCAAGTGGACATTTTATACTCTCTGATCGATATAGCCATGTCCGTCTGTCTGTCCCTATGAACACACTGATTTCAGAGATGGAGATGAGAGCCACTAGTTTGAATTCAGCCAGTATCAACTCAATGTTTAGTCAGTCAACAAAAAATTCTTTTTTTTTATGGCATGCCCTATTCGCCCACAATGAGCCAAAAACTAACTAGACACACCTCCAAAAAAATAAATGTTTTAAGCGTATATCTCACATAAGAAGAAATGCTTTAGAACGTGATTGAAGTTATTAAATTATTTAATATACGATTGACAATGCATTTAAGCAATCAATACGAACATGCCTACCAAAATTGGTTTTTCTGAGTGTCATAGTTACTGAGATATTCGCTTTAAACATCTATTTCCGAGGTGTCTAGTTTTTTTCTCATTATGGGCGATTGGGCCGTGGTATCAAAATAAAAAACAAGTAAGAAAAGAACAGTCGAACACACCCGACCGTATAATACTCTCTGCTTTTGTTCACAATTCTAATGTTAAAATACGTATCCGGATATTACAAGAGATAGTTCTTGTATAAGAACACGTTAAAAGAAAAAAAAAAAACAACTAAGCATATTCGAACATTCATACTTTAGTCTTTTATTCATTTCATTCTTGTAATCAGTTTTTGTGAGATGATTGTCCAATAAAGTTCAATTTGCATTTGCTCCGGCACGCTGCCGTTAATATTTGATTCATTGATTAACACTGTTGAGCCACAAGGCCAATAGTACAACAAAGGGGACGAAGTCAAGTCTCCCAAACTAATCATCCTAAAACTCATCATTGAGCAAAGCTGAGACGTATCAGCAACACCCACCGCTGGACCAAGGCATCATCACTGCTGCTAGAGGAAGTGGAGTACATTTACTGGCGCCCAACAATATTAGAACTGGAATTAGATAATCTTGCGATATCTATTAAGTCAGGAACACCATGGCCCTAAACAAGAACATGTAAGTGACTGTTCGGCAAAAATTAGGAAAGTATTAATAAAAGAAAATAAAATAAAAATTTAAATAAAAAAATTGTGAATAAATTGGCAATTCGAAAGTGAGCATTGCTGTATAATCATAAAATTATTGACGTGTAAGTGCAGTTTTTGTTTGTTGAAAAAAAATAAAAGAAACAAATTGATATTTCATGACTTGGGCTTATAGAAATATAAAGATAGAGTACGACAGTGACGAAGAACAAGAAGTGTCAAGTGTCATAAGGCCCATGGGCGCTAAGACATACATTTTTGCGACATAAAGCCCACGGGCGCAATGACACTTTTAAATGTGAACTAGTGCCCACTCTAACAGCGAAAAAGCGAACGCTACGACACAATTGAAGAGTGTCATAACGTGGTATTATCGAAAAAATTACAGAAGCATGGCCGAATTATCAAATTTCTCCTAGTTATTCGAGATGAGGACTATGCTTCGTCCGTTATGCTAGCTAGTGCTATTGACGCCGATATAACCGCAAGTAGCACAAAACGCAACAAACAAAAATCAAAGGAAAATAAAATTCAAGACCTTCTCAAGGATTTGGAGTGCAAAAACATTTCCGAAATAGAATTTTTTAGTTGTCTCTTAAACGAAAATAATGACCTAATTAATTGGGACACCAGCTTCAAAAATAACTTTGACGCCATTATCGCTAGGCTCGACTGCTCGTACGCAGACAAGACATCCTTGCGCGTACTAAGGCAGCAACTAGAACTGGTTAGGCAGGGTGACCTAAACTTAATGGACTATTACGATGAGGTTGAAAGGAAGCTCACTCTGGTCACAATTAGAATAGTAATAACTCATGACAAGCAAGCTGCGTCCATTCGTTGTGCAGAAATTAGAGACAATGCACTACACGCTTTCATGGCAGGACTTAGGAGGTCCCTAAAATCTTTAGTAATTTCAGCGAAGCCCAAGGATTTGCCATCTGCATTAGCAGTGGCCCGTGAGGCTGAAAATAGCATCGAAAGAAGCGTATTTGCTGCATCTTATGCTAAAGTAATGGAGGAAAAAAACCATAGCGGCGATAATACTAGATTTAGCAATCGTAACCAAGCTAGACAAGGCAGGGGCCAAGAAAGAAATCCACACTTTGTGGGAAATCAAGGCCAAAACAGGGCACAGCAAGCTGACCCTAAAACTCCAGCGAATGACAAAGAGCCACTATCAAAGTATCAGGCTCAGCCCATGGACGTTGATCCTTCCATGTCCAAGTTAAGACAACAGACCAATTGGGGAAAGCCACAAGGCTACTCTACACAAGACGGGGCTCAAAAGAGGCATAGCACTTCACAACGCACGTCGGGCAATAGGCGCCAAAAGATTAACAATATTACACAGCAAGCGCCCACCCAAGACGAGAGAGAATACGAAGAAATGGCCGAAGCTGCGTGTGCTGAAATAGATGACGAAAGTGACGAACCCGAAGACGACGATTCAGTTAATTTTTTAGAGGTCGTTCCCGATTGCCGTTCGACGAGCGTCAATTGGCTGGCAAGACATTAAAGATTCTTATCGACACCGGGGCGGCAAAAAGTTACATTAAACCCGAAAAGGAGTTAAAAAACGTAACACCAGTCGACACCCCTACTGTGAACTCCATTCACGGGTCCAATAAAATCAAACAAAAATGTTCAATGGTAATTTTTGGGAAAGTTGCCACGTTTTTCATATTAGATACCCTTGACACCTTTGATGCTATAATAGGCTTCGATCTGCTTACGCAGGCGGGGGTAACTATTGACCTGATGGGAAACAGCATAAACTACGGTAATACTTCGGAAGTACTTAATCACCATCCGTGCGATAACGTGAACTTTACACGTGTCGACGATATCGTAGTCCCAAACTCTGTAAAAGGCGAATTCAAGAAAATTATACTGAAGAGAATTAGTACATTCGCGACCTCTAACGAGGCGCTGCCTTATAATACTTCAGTCGTCGCTAGAATCCGGACTGTAGACAACAAGGAGGTATATTCGAAGCTCTATCCATACCCAGTAGGCGTATCAGATTTTGTAAACAACGAAGTCGCACAGCTGTTGAAAGATGGCATCATAAGGCCATAAAGATCTGCGTATAACAGCCCAGTCTGTGTTGTTGATAAGAAGGGAATAGACTTCAACGGAAATAGGAATAAACGGCTGCTCATTGACTTTAGGAAGTTAAATGAGAAGACCGTCGCCGACCGATTTCCGATGCCGAGTATCCAGGTAATCTTAGCTAACCTAGGAAACGCTAAGTTTTTACCACACTGGATCTTAAGTCCGGATACCACCAGATTTACCTAGCGGAGGACGATCGTGAAATGGCGGAAAATACGAATTCTGTCGTTTGCCCTTTAGTCTAAAAAATGCGGGAAGCATTTTTCAAAGAGCAATCGACGATATCTTGCGAGAACAGATCGGAAAGATATGTTATGATTATGTGGATGACGTAATTATCTTCTTTGAAAATGCCGCAGACCACGTCCGCCATGTCGATATAATACTTCAGCAACTTTGCGATGCTAACATAAGAGTTTCCAAGGATAAGTCGAAATTATTTAAAGATAGTGTCGAGTACTTAGGCTTCGTTGTTACTAGCGAGGAAGCAAACAAAATTTATACTCTCTGAGATATTTTCTAGGCCTTGCCAGCTACTATAGGGTATTTATCAAAGACTTTGCAGCCATAGCAAGACCTTTGACTAATATACTAAAAGGCGAAAACGGCACTGTAAGCAAACACATGTCTAGGAAAGTAGCAGTCGATTTTGACGAGCCTTTTGACTTGACTACAGATGCTTCTGCAAATGGCATTGGAGCAGTATTGTCTCAAGGAAGTACACCTATCATCATGATCTCCCGAACACTAAAAACGTGTGAAACTCACAATGCTACCAACGAAAGAGATTTGTTGGCGATTGTATGGGCTCTCGGCAAACTGCAGAATTACCTGTACGGTACAAGAGAGCTACATATATTTACAGATCATCAACCTCTCACGTTCGCAGTGTCTGAGAAAAATACGAATGCGAAAATCAAGAGGTGGAAAGCGTTTATCGAACAACATAACGCCCAATTGCAAAACAAGCCGGGGAAAGAAAACTTTGTCGCAGATGCATTATCTAGGCAAGAGCTTAACGCTCTCCAAGACAAAACGCAGTCAGACATAGTCACTATTCACAGCGAGGTATCCCTTACTTACACTATAGAAACAGCTGACAACCCCCTAAATTGCTACAGAAATCAAATAACTTTGAAAGAATCACGTTATTCGTTGTATCGAAGACTCATTCTATTTGTCAAAAAAACCCGTCACTTAATTCAATTTACAGATAAAAATAATCTTATAGAAACATTAAAACTTGCCTTGAACCCCGATGTTGTGAACGCATTTTATTGCGAACTCCCAACTTTAGCTGCGTTTCAACATGAGCTGGTTTCAATTTTCCCGACAACCAAATTCTGGCATTGCAAAAGAATAGTGTCAGACATTACTAACAAAGACGAACAATTAGAAATAGTCAACACCGAACATAATCGTGCGCACAGGGCGGCACAAGAAAACGTAAAACAGATACTTCGAGACTACTACTTCCCAAAAATGACTAAATTGGCCAACGAGGTTGTATTAAACTGCAAAGTTTGCGCTATCGCCAAGTACGACCGACACCCCAAAAAACAAGAACTCGGGAAGACGCCAATTCCCTCATTTGGCGGAGAAATGTTACACTTTGACATTTTTTCTACCGATCAGAAACATTTCCTGACTTGCATCGATAAATTTTCCAAATTCACCGTCGTCCAACCTTTGCCTTCTAGATCAATAGTCGATATTGTTAACCCCATGTTACTTATAATAAATACATTTCCAAACACAAAAACCATTTATTGCGACAATGAGCCATCGTTTAATTCCGAAACGATCACTTCATTGTTGAAAAATCAGTTTAACATTGACGTTATAAACGCCCCCCATTACATAGCTGTTATAATGAGCAAGTGGAACGTTTTCACAGTACATTAATAAAAATCGCAAGGTGTTTAAAATTGGATAAAAAAGTTAGCGATACAGTTCAGGCTATCATGAGAGCAACAATAGAATATAATAAAACCATACATTCAGTAACAGAACAAAAATCAACCGATGTAATTCACTCTATACCGGACAAATTAAGCAAAAAATTAAATACCGACTAATAAAAGCTCAGCAAGATCAGTTAGCTAGATGCAACCCAAACAGACAGAACAGGGTGTTTGATGTAGGAGAAAAAGTTTACCTCAAAAATAACAAAAGATTAGGTAACAAACTATCTCCCTTGTGCACAGAGGGCGCCATACAAGCAGACCTGGGAACGTCTGTACTTGTTAAGGGGAGGGTGGTCCATAAGGACAATGTGAGGTAAACATAGGTCATAACGCATAAGATCCTTACAGATAGTTACTACAATTCAGTTTAATCATTTCATACAGGTTCATCGGAATAACCCTCATACTCTTATCCACAACTCACGCACGCATCACCGATTTCTCGCACGCAAGCTACATTCCGGTATTGGACGGAAACGTTTTTGTATGGGAACAACATAGTTACGTGAGGCATTCTACAAATTTATCTAATTTCGTGAGCATTATAGATGATACAATAAAATTGTCAAAACTTTTCCCTCAGTCACACATGCGAAAACTATTAGATGTAGATATCGACCACATTCAGAATATTTTATCTAGTTTAACGGTACACCATAGAATGGCCAGAAGTTTAGACTTTCTAGGAACAGCTTTAAAAATCGTTGCAGGTACGCCTGATGCATCAGACTTAGAAAAGATAAAGCTTACTGAAGCCGAGCTCATAGAATCAAACAACAGGCAAGTAATAGTAATCACTGAAGCACAGAAACAAATTAACCTTTTAACTGATACAGTAAATAAATTGATAAAGTAAAAAAAAGGCGAGTTCGTAGAGTCTCCTCATTTGTATGAAACTTTACTTGCACGAAATAGAATGTTAACCACTGAAATCCAAAACCTTATGCTCACTATAACGCTCGCCAAATCTAACATCATAAGCCCCACAATTCTCGACCACGAAGATCTAAATTCAATTTTTACCGAACAGCTCACAGAGGTCCCAATAGTTAGTTCAATGTCAGTATCCAATATAAAAATATTTCAATCAAATAGCGTAATCCACATAATAATTGAATATCCTAATGTTAAAACTATTTGTAAGAAGGTTATGATATACCCTGTTGCCCACAATAACACTATTCTGCAAGTACTTGATAACATAGTAGCCGAATGCGACGCTGGAGTCCTAGCAGTAACAGAATGCGCTACAACCAACTTTGCGACGTTCTGCAAGAAGTCTGCTCATGACACCTGCGCCAGCGGGTTACATTCGGGAGGTTCAGCGTTATGCCACACACAGCCAAGCCACTTGAAACCGATCACCCTAGTAGACGAAGGAATAATCGTTGTCAACGAATTATCAGCAAGAGTAATAGTAGATGACGGCCCAATGATGACAATTAAAGGCACACATCTCATCACATATGAACGTATTGCGACTATAAACGAGACCACATACATTAAATACAATGGTGTTGTAAACAAGAGTCCGACATCGCGGCGTCACCATTGCTGAATATTACAGGACACGACCAAGTGCTTAGCCTACCATTGTTACAAAGAATGAATGAGCATAATCTGCATATAATTCGGATGTTAAGAGACGATATGTCTTCCGGAGGAACTCCCAGAGTTTGGTTCATTGTTGGTGTAACACTCAGCCTTACCTTTGGCTGTATTGGCATCATCTACCAGTGTTGGTACCGGAGAAGATTTTCCATCAAATTGCAAGCGCTGGAAAAGGAGTTAAAGACGGCAACAATCTTAAGGGGAGACTAGTTAAGAGCCAAGTTATCGAACGACCCTCGCAATGAATTCATCGAGCAACCCACGCGCAAACAATGTCACTGTACCCGGCCACATATGCAACGTAAACAAAATAATTTGGGGCGGAGCAACGGTCAGCCGATTCATTTGTGTCGCAAGAGTTGGAGTTCTGATCGGAAATATGCTGAGTCGGCTTTACTGACCAAAAACCAATGGCATGATCTTTATGTACTTATTACTTAGGTCAACTTGCAATTCAATCTCCATAGTAATTTTGCAACTTTCCTATGGAGATAGAATTGCAAGTTGACGGAAAAATTTGGTGGTATATGTTTCTTCCAAACGAATAGGGAATCTGGTATTAATTGATTGGATAATGAATCAAAATACATGTCTACTCATAGTGAAAAAAAAAATTTTATATAGGGTGGATAAAAAGGTCACTTCCCTTGTAAATTTGACCACTCAATCTTCAAAAATTTGTGTGAAACCCGAATATTAAAGTAACGCTAATTTTTTAGGTTTTTTCTTTTAATTAATTATAATTATTTAAGTGTTATAATTAATACTTTTATGCATATCAGTAGAAAGGTAACATTCTGAGCTATAATAAAAAATTTTAAATTTTTTGATTATGTCTAGATTTGTAAGTTTTATCGATGCTTAAAGTTGAAAAAAAAAACCGAATATTAATGTGATACACTGTATATTTTTTGAGTGCTAAAAGCAAAGTATTTGTAAAGTTCAAATTATTCAAAAATTACGTAGAATGACAATCGGGCAAGAAAACCCAATGTTTGCAAAGTGACAATGGCAAATAATTTGTTAACAACGTATTTGACAACTATTTGAGCCAGTGTGGTATTAGGCGCCAGTTAACCGTTCCGTACACACCACAGCAAAACAGGGTTGCTGAACGCGCAAATCGCACGATCGTTGAAATGGCCATAAGATTGCTAATACATGCAAATTTAGAGGAGTTTCTATGGGCTGAAGCAGTGCAAACAGCAGCATATCTGAGAAACCGAAGTCCATCACGAGCCTTAAACGGTCGAACGCCATTCGAAGTATGGAACAAGCGAACGCCATCGGTGAAGCATCTAAGAATTTTTGGATCAAGAGTCTGTGCACTGGATAAAACACAGACGTCAAAGTTCCAGGCAAAAGGAAAACAGTACGTTTTTGTGGGCTATTCTTTTCGAGCAAAAGCATATCGCCTGAAATGTTCAAAAAAAGAGAGGAGTCATTGAGCCCCGAGATGTCAAGTTTGTCGAGGGTGAGTTTCGTAACAAACATAATTCGCTTTGAGTCAACTAGAGAAGTTCCAGAGCTAGCTGAAATCGAAGAGAAGCCTGTGATCAGGCACAATGTTGACAGCAGCGTTGATGGGGAGCAGTTTGTAAGCGCAAGCGATGATGAAAACACCGATGATAACTCTGACGAAATCCATGAGCAACCAAGGCGTAGGCCTGGCAGACCCAAAATTATCCGAACAGGGTTGCCTGGTAGACCAAGAAAGGAGTATCAAATGCTGCAAAATCTCAACCAAATAGATGACATCGAAACACCGAAATCAGTGCAAGAGGCATTAAGCGCCGAATACATATATAAGTGGCTAAAATCAATGCGATGCGAATACGACCCCCTTATAGCAAATGACACGTGGTCATTAGTTGACCTACCCCACAATTAGTAGCCAAAGGATGCGGACAACAGTTTGGAGTGGACTATAGGGAAACGTAATCACCTGTTATACGTTATGAGACAATCAGGATGCTGATAGCTATTCCAGCTGAAAAGAAGTTGCATATGCACCATGTTGACATATCAAATGCATACCTGAACAGCAAGCTGGATGAAGACGTTTACCTGGAACAACCGCAAAACTTTGTTGATGAGCAGAACAGTCACAAGGTTCTCAAGCTACGTTAAGTCATAAATGGCCTGAAGCAGTCTGGCAGAGTTTGGAACGATACTCTAAACGAGGTTCTCCTAAAAATGGGATTTCAAGGAAGCAAAAACGAAGCCTGCCTATACTTTAGAGAACAAGAGCAACAGTTCAGCTACATCGCCGTATACGTTGATGACTTGGTCATCATAAGTCCAACAGAAGAAAACATAAAGGACATCAAGAAGCAAATAAGTTTCAAGTTTGATATGAAAGATGGAGGCCAGCTAAACTACTTCCTTGGCTTGGAGGTACAAAGAGAAGGCAAGCAAGGCACAATCCGAGTGTGTCAAAAGAAATAAATCAACGATCTTTTGAAAACGTATGGTCCGGTATCTACACCTTTAGATCCAGGTTTCCAAGCTGGTTACACGAATAGTGAATGCGCACGGGTAAATTTCATTAATCATTAATAGGTTCCCTCATGTATTTGGCAGTCTTAAGTCGTCCTGACATTTTGCACTCCATATGCAAACTGTCGCAGAGCAACATCAACCCTCACTTAGAGCACCAAACTGTAGCAAAGCATGTGTTGCGTTATCTAGCCGGAACAACAAACCTGACTTTGGTTTATAAGCAATCATCAGATCCTGTGGTAGGATATGCAGATGCAGACTGGACCAACGATGTGCTTGACAGGAAATCATATTCCGGTTATGCATTCTTTTTGGCTGAAAGTGTTTTTTCATAGGCTTCAACAAAGCAAACCGTCGTCGCACAAAGTAGCACTGAAGCACAAATCGGTTACTTAAATCAGGAGCCGATGACTATCTACTGCGACAACATTAGCGCAAAACAAATAGCGCTGAATCCCGTTCATCATAAACGCACTAACCATATTGATGTTAAGTTTCATTTTATACGCGAAAAAGTACACGATAATGAAATTAACCTAGAGTACATAAGTACAGAAAAGAATGTAGCAGATGTTTTAACTAAATTTTTAAGTAAGAAAAAGCATTGCGGAGTTGTTGAATCTCTTGGATTAAAAGTTTAATTAATATTACAGATAATATTTAGCTTAAGCAAAAGTGTTGAAATTATGTTATCTAGCAGAGTTATGTTAACATTACCAGTAAGCTGAATATAATCTGGCAACTCTATAATGTAAGCACATCTTGTATTGTGAAATTAAGTTTCAGTTCTATTAAAGCATTACCCGAATGAACAGCTTCGATTTCTTTTATACGGTATTCCCCGCATATATAACAAGTAAGAAAGGCTACAGTCGAGCGCGCCGACTGTAAAAGACCCCGTACTCTCCTTGTATTCGAAATTAATATTTGAATGCGATATAATTTAAAATTTAAGTTTTAAAATAAAATAAAAAAAAAATTTTAAGTCAAGTCAATGATGGGATTCGAACCCGCGCTAACTGACGCAAGTTCCATAACACGCTGCAACCCTACTGATTGCAACACACCATTCATTTTGCACAAATACGATTATTTTCATTTATATATTTTAATGTAGTTATATATAAAAAAAAAAAATAAAATAAAATAAATATATGGGTTAGTTCCGGGTTTGAACCGCAGACCATTGGTTTAGAAAGAAATACCACCTTCACCTAGGCCACACTCCGTTTGGTAACTGTCTTGACTAATATAAGTGAACATAGAGTTATCTCTTTACTTTCAACCACGTGCACATAAATTACATTTATTCAATTTTACAAAGTAAACGCCAAACGACTAACCGTAACCCTACACTGTTGCACCAGTTAATATTGTATATTTACATTTTTGTTTAAAATTTAAAAAAGTACATTAACAAATTCCACTTTCGGGAATTGAACTTGCGAACTTATACGCAACTTGCAGAACACGTCTCAACCCTATCAGTAGCACCACGCCCCACATTTGATACATGTCCGATTATTTTCATTTACATATAATAATGTTGTTAATAACAAATAAAAAAAAAAAAATTAATTTCCGAGTCTGTGCCGGGGTTCGAACCGCAGGTCTTGTGTTTACATACAAGGAGTCTCTACTACCTGGGCCACGCTTCCTTTGCAAACTTCCGCGGCTAATGTATAGATAAACATAGTGTTATCTCTTTTCTTTCAACCACGTGCATTCACAACACGCTTCAATTGATAATTTGTTACCTAATTGCTCAGTTGTTTATAGTTGGATTTTTATGCAACTTTCAGGGTAGTTTGATATAATTAGTCTTTAAACAAATTTTTTAATTACAATACTGTAATATATTAGCAAATACTTTAAAAACGGCATGTAAATTTTAAAAAGTTTTTTAGTTCTTGTGGGAAAAGGGGGCGTGGCAGGCCAAAACTTTTAATGACGTTGCATTTGTGCTGTTTCTAGGAACTGCGTAATTGGTGTTCCTAAGTGCCATGGTTACGGAGATATTCGCAGAAAACATCGATTTTTTCCGAGGTGAGTCTAGTTTTTTGCTTATTGCGGGGGCGGTAGGGGGCGTGGCCCTGATTTGAAATAAACTTGATCTGCGTACATCATAGACGGACTTTTATTTACAAATTTGGTGTCTCTAGCTCTTGTAGTTTAAAAGATCCAGGTGTTCATACAGACGGACAGACAGACGGACATTGCTATATCGACTCGGCTGTTGATGCTGATCAAGAATATATATACTTTATAGGGTCGGAAAAGCTTCCTTCTGCCTGTTACGCACATTTCGCTTCTGACAAACCTAATGGACCCCTATACTCTTTTTTAAAGAGTACGGGGTCTAAAAAGAAATACCCAACAGTTAAAATAAACGGACTCCTGGGACAAAATACAGAATTCGGTTGGGTAGTCTCTGGCTGCACCAAGTCAAAGGGAAATTATGTAATTACAGCAACTACAATAGAAATTAAAGATATGGAACGATTTTGGGAATTAGAAGATGAGGATAATAATGACTTATAAGCAGAAAATTGTGAAAAGAATTATAAAACAACAACAAGAAAAAAAAAAGCGATGGTAGGTTTATTGTGAAAATTCCATTGTAAGAAAATACAAAGTTAGGTGGATTCAAAAGCGCAAGCATCAGCGCGCTTTCACAATTTAGAGAAAAAATTCCAAAAAATTCTTTAACAGAAAGAAAATTACATTCAGTTTATGAAAGAATATATGGAGTTAGGACATATGGTTGAAACAAACGAAGTAGGAAAATATTATCTTCCTCATCAAGCGGGACTAAGAGATAGTAGCCTAACAACAAATTAAGTGTTGTTTTTGATGCTTCAGCTAAATCTACAAATGGAACAAGTCTTAATGATATCATGTGGACAGGACCAAGAGTTCAAAAGGATATTTTTGATATTATATTAAAATGGCGTAAATGGAAAGTTTTAGTCTCTTCAGATATTGAAAAAATTTACAGACAGACAAAAATTGATGAAAATTATCAAAAATATCTGAACGTGTTCTGGAGAGACTCTCCGTCCGAAAAAATAAAAACGTACAAACTTACAACTGTTACTTACGGAACGGCATCGGTAACAACACTGTACGATAAGAATAAATGCTTTAAAAACTTCCGCTTTCTTGCGGAAAAAGGGGGCGTAGCAGCCCAAAATTTTTGATGTCATTGCATTTATGCGGTCTCTTGGAACACGTGTACCAAAATTGGTATTCCTAGGTGCCATAGTTACAGAGATATTCGCCGAAAACATAGATTTTTTTCGAGGTGGGACGGGTTTTTTACTCATAGTGGGCGATTGGGGCGTGGCATCGAAAAAAAAAAAGATTCTTGTATTGACTGACTAAATATCGAGTCGATTGAGACCAGTTGTAGCTCTTACCATCTCTTAAATCTGTGCGTTCATACGGACAGACAGACAGACAGACGGACAGACGGACATGGCTATATCGACTCGGCTCGTGATGCTGATCAAGAATATATATACTTTATGGGGTCTGCCACGCCTCCTTCTGCCTGTTACATACATTAGCACAAACCCAATATACTCTTGCAGAGAGTATAAAAACTGTGACATTTGGTGGACTGGACCTCATTGGCGTGCGAACTCAATTGAATATTGGCCAAAAAATGAAAATTCTGAAACAAATACAATACAACCATTTTAAATAATAATTCGGAAATTATTCAGAAATTGACAGAAAAGTTCTCTTGTATAGGAAAGCTCGAAAAAGTAGTTGCATATATTTTAAGATTTATTAAAATAAAAACTAAAAAGAAAGTATTTCCAGCATATTTAATTGTGAATGAGATACAGTCTGCTCGAATTTTGATAATTAAGCAACAGCAGTTAATTTATTTTTATGCAGAAATAAAATGCATAGCTCAGAAAAGAGATATAGAAACAAAAAGCAAGATATTAAGCTTGAACCCGTTTTTAGATGAAAATGGGTCACTAAGAGTGGGTGGCAGATTGAGAAACTCTAATGCATGTTTTCATGTGAAACATCCCTTAATTTTAAACAAAAGTCACTTTACAGACTTGATAATAAAAAACTCACATAGAGAAACATTGCATGTTGGACTTAACCTGATGAGAACATATATTCTTAAAACAGAAGACTTAACGCTTATAAAGGCTACTTTGCTGTTTTAGTATGTATGGCAACCAAAGCTATACATCTGGAAGTTGTAAGTGATCTTACAACAGATGCATTTTTAGCATTTTGTGCAAATATTTATTCCGATAATGGAACCAACTTTGTGGGGGCTGCGCGAAAACTAAATACAGATTTTTAAAAAGCGATAATGGATAGCGAACAAGAAAGAAAAGTACAGTCGAACACGCCCGACCGTATAATACTCTCTGCGTTTATTCCCAATTATAATACTTAAATCGGTATTCAGACATTACAATAGATAGTTCTTGTATTAGAATACGTTAAAACAAAAAACAGATAAGCATAATCAAGCATACATGTGTTTGTCTGTATGTACATACAAATTCGTTTGACGTTAAATGTATGCACATACATATGTGTGTATGAATACTATTGGTCGGCACGACTAGCGCTGTCTCTCTCGCGCTCATTGCTTTAGAATAAAATCTTTGTTGCTGCATTGCTTTCTTGTTTATGGTCGGATTCTTATGAAACTTTCTGGAGAGTTTGACATGATACGTCTTCAAACGAATCATAAATAACAACACTGTACGATGAGAATAAATGATTTAAAAACGGCATGCAAGTTTGAAATTTACTTTTATTTCTTGCGGAAAAAGGGGGCGTGGCAGCCCAAAACTTTTGATGTCATTGGATTTATGCGGCCTTTAGGAACACGTGTACCAAAATTGGTATTCCTAAGTGCCATAGTTACTGAGATATTAACCGAAAACATCTATTTTTTCCGAGGTATGTCTAGTTTTTTGCTCATTGTGGGCGAATGGGGCGTGGCATCGAAAAAAAAAAAGATTCTTGTATTGACTGACTAAATATCGAGTCGATAGAGACCAAATTCGAACTTGTAGCTCTTACCATCTCTGAAATCTGTGTGTTCATACGGACGGACAGACGGACAGACGGTCAGACGGTCAGACGGACAGACGGTCAGACGGACAGACGGACAGACGGACATGGCTATATCGACTCGGCTTGTGATTCTGATCAAGAATATATATACTTTATGGGGTCTGCCACGCCTCCTTCTGCCTGTTACATACATTTGCACAAACCCAATATACTCTTGCAGAGAGTATAAAAAGTGGCTTCCATTTTAGAAAATAAGGGGATTATTTGGCATTTTATCCCTCCGGCAGGACCACATTTCTGTGGTATTTGGGAGGCAGAAGTTAAATCGGTAAAATATCATTTAAAAAGAACAATTGGTGATATGATTTTAACTTATGAAGAATTTGCAATTTCTATTATGTCAAATTGAAGGGGTGTTAAATTCTCGTCCCTTATACACAAGTGGTGGATATATTGAAGATATGGAAATATTAACACCTGGACATTTTCTGATCGTTTAGGCCTAATTTGGAAGCAGTAGAGTCTACAAACGAGGTGAAAATTAATAATTTAGATAGATGGAAATTAATGAAAAGGATTAAAAATGAATTTTGGTTAAAATGGAAAGAAGATTATTTACATACCTTGCAACAAAGGAATTAGTGGAGACGTGAAAATAAAAATAAAATGTCCAATGCGATTCCAATTAAGACCGAAATAAAGAAATGGACAGTTGAACAAGTCAACAGTACAGCATTAATATACTTAGATCCGATGGGTGATATCGAGGTAATAACGTCTTCATGGGATTTAGTGGTATTTTGTGACATGCACACTTACTTCTTTATGATAGAAAAAGGAAAAGAAATAATAAATAAGATGAGATTGATTTGTAGAAAACTGCATGATTTCGAGGATCAATGTAATTTAGTCCTGAATAACATGCAAAGGCAATTTGATGACCAAGAAGAAAACAACAGCCTTTTTATGACGCAGAAAACACCAAGACAGAAAAGATCACCCTTAGATTTTGTCGGATCCATATACCATATGATTTTTGGGCTCATGGATGCCGATGATGGAAATCTGATGGAAGAAAATATGATAGTGGCATTATAGAATCAACATAACAGAGACAATCTAGCTAAAAAACAGGCTTCAGTTATTGATTCCACAGAAAACATCCTTAAAAAAATAATAGATGAAATAAACAAAAACTTTTACAGTATGAATGTACGAGTGGACAATTTGACCGAGCTTCTTAAAGAAAGCTATTTTGTATATAAATGAATCGATACAGTTCTTTATGATTACAAAACAGTTGAACTCATTGATTGACGAATGTGAAAAGATCCAAGGCGGAATATTGACGTCAATCATGGGAAATTAAACACTAATATATTAAAACCAAATCAGCTAAAAAGGAAATCAATTATATAAAAGACGAAAAACCTGATACCCTTGTTCTGCCGGGAAAAAAACTGGTACCGAACTCAAAGAAATTTATACTTCATTAACTGCAAAAGGATTGTATTTAGACAAAAAAATAATAATAAACGCAAAAATACCGTTATTTAATCGACAGTCATCCCAGGAATTTAAAATTATTCCCTTACCAATAAAAAACCAACAGGGAGTAACAATTGCCGATCTTAAGTTTCCATACATAATATATAACTTTGCAATCGATCCGTATCATTTAATGTCAGGCAACAAAATAATCGAATTGGCGAAGGAAACTGGCCATGCGAAGTCTCACCTTTTAAGCCGAATAGATTATCTAATTGTTTTTATAAAATAATATCTACTTCTTCAAACTATTGGGTTGAATTAAATAGGAAAGGTAGTTGGCTCTTCAAAGTACCAACCAGCACAAGAGCAAATATTCAGTGTAGCCATACACTTCAGGAAATTATTGAATTACCAGAACAAGGTAAGTTAACGAGTGCCCCTCGGGAACAGTGGTGTAACTTACTGAACACCCCTCGGAATAGTTGGACGACGTAAACAGACCAAAATATAAGCCAACGACCACAATCATTATGCTGATGGGGCAAATATCAGTTCAACACCCCTAGAGTATCAGGCCATTGGCGGTAATTTAATATCTTGCACACGCTGCAAGATCAGCATTATCGTTGGAGTCAAGTCGGCTTGCCGGCTGTTATTTTGTATCTTTTAAGTGCTTATATTTTTATACTCTTGCAGAGGGTATATTGTTTTTGTCACGATGTTTGTAACGCATTGAAGGAGGCGTGGCAGACCCCATAAAGTATATATATTCTTGATCAGCATCAACAGCCGAGTCGATATAGCCATGTCCGTCTGTCCGTCTGTCCGTCTGTTTCTATGCGAACTAGTCTCTCAGTTTTAAAGCTATCGTGATGAAACTTGGTACACATGTGTATTCTCTCTGCACGCAGTTCATATGTTAAAATCGGGCAGATCGGATCACTATATCATATAGCTCCCATAGGAACAATCGGTTCAAAAAAAATTTTTTTTTGAGCTAGCTCCACCAAACTCAGCCTATATGTATTTAGTACTAAATCCCAAGTGCAAACCTAATTTCATCCAGATCGGACCACTATATCATATACCTGTCATAGGAACAATCGGTTAAAAAGGCTGAAAATGCTTAGTATTAAAATTTTCAGTGTTTCTTGAATGATTTGAACCAAATTCTCACAATATGCTTCTTTTTCCCATTTTTCATCAGCTGACCAAATTTTATCCAGATCGGACCACTATATCATATAGCTGCCATAGGAACAATCGGTTGAAATGCTTAGTATGAAAATTTTCTATGTCTATTGAGCGATTTCATCCAAATTCACGCAATATGCTTTTGTTATCATTCCCAATGTGTTGATCAAATTTCATTCAAATCGGACTACTATATCATATAGCTGTCATAGGAACAATCGGTTGAAATGCTTGGTATGAAAATTTTCGATATCTATCGAGCGATTTCATCCAAATTCACGCAATATGATTTTGTTATCATTCCCAATGTGTTGACTAAATTTCATTTAAATCGGACTACTATATCATATAGCTGCCATAGGAACAATCGGTTGAAATACTTAGTATACAAATTTTCTGTCTGTTGATCGATTTTAACCAAATTCACAAAATATGCATTTATTATTATTTCCTATATGCTCACAAAATTTCATTCAAATCGGACTACTATATCATATAGCTACTGTTGGAACAATTACCGATAAAAATAAAATTAACGCAATATGCGTGTCTGCAAGGGTATTTAATCTTCGGCTAGCCGAAGATAACCTTTTTTTATTGTTGTAGCTTAAGTTCCTTGTATCTTTGTAATAATTTTGCTTCGCTGCTCAGCTCGCTGGCGGCACCAAATCAGCTTTGTTCCAACATCAAGTAAATAAAGTTCACTACTCCGGCGAACAGCCGTAATCAATTCATTTTATTTACTTAACACATTGCTGAGCCACAAGGCCAGTGATCTGGATATCTAATACGTATCCCAACCTAATCTGCCTGGCTTTGATTTGATCTACATCTGCACGACGGCCTGGAAGAACCATATCAGAATAATTGGTATATGAACGATTAAGTCAGATTGTACGGCAAGAACCGACAACAAAATCTTAGTAGCAAACTATGTCATTCACACAGAAAGTTACGAAAAATTGTCACCTTATTATACATATAAGTAATATAAGTGAAATACCTAAAATTATATGAGATCCATTAAGATCTCCAGTTATTAACCATACAGTATATATGGATCAATTAAAGAATGAGCTAAATGACATAAAAATCATTTTGAATTAAAAAACCTTAATTTTCATCATGTATCCGGTCACCTGTCATTAGGAATCTGTTTAATAATATTGTTAGTCCTAATCATATATGTAACAAGAAAAATAAATGTAACAAGAAGACTACAAACTATAACGTTTCCTCATTTATAAGACAACAACTAAAAATTCTATCTCCACAGGAAAATAGCAAAATTACTATGGAGATAGAATTTCAAGTTGACGAAAAAATTTGGCGGTATGTGTTTTTTCCAAACGAATAGGGAATCTGGTATTAATTGATTGGATAATGAATCAAAATATGTACATGTCTACTCATAATGAAAAAAAAATTTGGATAGAGGGTGGATAAAAAGGTCACTTCTCTTGTAAATTTGACCACTCAATCTTCAAAAATTTATATGAAAACCGATTATTAAAGTAACGCTAATTTTTTAGGTTTTTTCTTTTAATTATTTATAATTATTTAAGTGTTATAATTAAAACTTTTATATGCATATCAATGGAAAGGTAACATTCTGAGCTATAATAAAAAATTTTAAATTTTTTGATTATGTCTAGATTTGTAAATCTTGGTCGCAAAGTATCAACTTTAAAACTTTTCTTCCAATGTTCAAAAATGTTCAGAATGAAACTATATGCATATGATAGATTGAACTTTTTTCTAATATTCTAATTATATGAAAACCGATTATTAAAGTAACGCTAATTTTTTAGGTTTTTTCTTTTAATTAATTATAATTATTTAAGTGTTATAATTAATACTTTTATATACATATCAATGTAAGTTTTATCGATGCTTAAAGTTAAAAAAAAAAAACCGAATAATGATGATATACACTGTACATAATTTTACACAGCGCACATTGGGACAGCGGACCGAAAAACGTTTAAAAATAATTTTGTGATGGTAGCACATGACAAAACAAAAATTACTTTTGATTAAGAAACGATCACAGGTACCAGATCCGAAATTTTTTTTTAATCGGTTGAAATGTGTGGGTCCCTCAAAGTTCGCATATTTTCTAAAATGTGCAAAAATGCATAAATTTTGGTCGCAAAGTATCAACTTTAAAATTGAATTTTGGCCGAACTGATAGCTCAATCTTAAAGTTGATATTTTTTAATTAAAGGTATATTAATTCATGATGAAATTCTGCAAGAATTTTAATTTTCGCTTTATAACTGTATATTCTAAAAGTTTAAAAAATACGTTGTTTTTAGGCAATTTTTTAAATTTTACATGGACTATTCTTCCAATGTTCAAAAATGTTCAGAATTAAACTATGTGAATATGATAGAATGAACTTTTCTCTAATATGTGTATATAATTTCATTTGCCCTATTTTGCCCGTTTAGAAATAACAGTCATAAAACTAACGCAACCTCGTGCTAAAAATGGGCGACTCAGGTATGGAAGAAGAAGAGTGCAGGCAAATATGGGAATTTCCTAAATGGGAATTTGACTAAAAAAATTTTATAAAATTATTCTGTAAATTATACCAGACTTAGTAATCCTTTAAAAATGTTATTTGGTAAGGGTTTTACCCGCCTTCATTCATTTTGGCAAAAGAGAACAGATATTTTTAAAGGTATGAGTTTGAAGGCCGTGCTTTATGACATCTATAGTCCCCTTACGTCTAAGGAGTTCAGCTTTAGAATATTTGAAAAATATTGTCGAACTTTATTCTTTAAATACGGTAAGGAATCTTCCGAATTGATTAAATCAACCGCGAGCGATATAAAGTTGCAAATAAGCAAGTTAAAGTCAACTGTCATTATGAATGAAAACGGGAAAACATTGACTGTTTCTTATGGTTTTTATAATGATTGATGGGAAAATGTTGAATGAAATTACAAGCACTACTTCAACTTTAAAGTGTGCTATTTGTAAGAAAACAGAAAAGGATTTTAAATAGTTTGGACGATTCGACGAGTGATGAACACTGCTATGTGTATGGAATTTCACCACTGCATTGTAGAATAAAATGCATGGCATTTTTTTTAAACTTGCATATCCGCTTCAACGGCCCGGAGAAATCAAAAACATAAATATACCCAGCCAGGACATACAAGGGTATTTAATCTGCGGTTAGATAACCGTTTTTACCGTTGTTGATCTGGTTGGGTTTTTCTGTGATTTTCACAATTCTTTGCATCAAATGTTGGATTCATTTCTTTTTTTACTTTTTATTCCCAGATTAATTAATTAATTCATAATTTTAATAATTATTTTACCTTTTACATTGTTATAATAAATTTGTGTAACAGGCAGAAGGAAGCTTTTCCGACCCCATAAAGTATATATATTCATGATCAGCATCAACAGCCGAGTCGATATAGCAATGTCCGTTTGTCCGTCTGTCCCTCGGCCCGTCTGTCCGTCCGTCTGTATTAACACCAGGATCTCAGAAACTATAAGAGCTAGAGACACCAAATTTGTAGTAAAAATTCCGTAACTTTCGCGAGCAGATCAAGTTTATTTCTCATCGGTGCCACGCTCCCCACCGCCCGCGCAATAAGAAAAAAAGACACCTCGGAAAAATTGATGTTTTCAGCGAATATCTCAGTAACTAAGGAACTTAGGACCACCAATTTGGGTATGCAGGTTCCTAGGGACAGCATGCGTATAAGGTCGCAGGTTCAATTCGCGAAAATGAAATTTATTAATATACTTTTTTAAATTTCATACAAAAATGAAAATATACAATTTTAACTGGTGCAACAGGGTAGGGTTGCGGTTAGTCGATTGGCGTATAAATTGTAAAATTGTATAAAGGTAATGAATGTACACGTGGTTGAAAGAAAATAGACAACTCTATGTTTACTTATATTAGTCACGACAATTATCAAACGGAGTGTTCTTAGAGATGCTGTTTATCATTTTTTGTATTTGTATGTAAGTTAACTGTGAGCGCCCAGCGAACCCAAGCAAGAAAGAGTATTCCCGTGGCGGGCCCGCTTTAGCAGCTGAGTCAGCGTTCTCAACGGTCAGCGAGAACGCTCCAAGCCGGGGCGTCAAGTTCAACGACGCCGTCGGCCCGCAGAGCTAACTCAGCGTCCGCAATTTTGTTCGTTCGTTCGTTTGTGTTAACACTTAAGATCAGCAACAAAGTAAATAAAATAAATAAATTATTTTGACAAGTGTGAATTCTATTGCGTTGTTAGTTTATTTTTTTCGCTCTTCATTAGTGCGAATCGAACATGGACGCAGAACAAATTCAATCGATTATCGACACGGCCTTGGCAGCCCAGGCTAGAATATTCGAAAGGAAAATTGAGGAGTTGACAGGGCGTTTAGAAAGGGCAAATATTAAAGTTCCTGCAATCAAAGTGTATGAAGACGCGAAAATTTTTCCGGGTGTGCAGTGCGACGAGCCCCTAGACGGAATAAAGAGTTTGCCGGAGTTTAGTGGGTCACATGACTCATACGTCTCGTGGCGACAATCCGCACACAATTCATACCAGATATTCAGGAATTATAATGGCAGCTCACGCCACCACTTGGCCATGGTCATCCTTAGAAATAAAATAAGGGGCGCGGCAGATGCTGTGCTATCGTCATTTAATACGGCGCTTAATTTTGACGTGATCATATCGCGCTTAGATTTCACGTATGGTGACAAGAAGCCACTTCAAGAGATGGGCACGCTGAGGCAAGGCGGTCTATCAGTCCTTGAATACTACGATGAGGTAGAGAAAAAGCTCACCTTGTTGACCAATAAGGCCCACATGACCTATGACAGAGAGTTAGCTAGGGGCATGTGCGAGAAATTTAGGGGCGATGCTCTAAGGGTCTTCATATCAGGCTTGAGGCGTAACTTGACTGATGTGTTGTTCGCCGCTCATCCCCCTGATGTGCCTTCAGCTTTGGCTTTGGCTCAGGAGGTGGAGGCGAACCACGATCGGTATATGTTCGCGACAAATTTTGCAAAGAGCCTTGAGGACAAGGCAAGGAACGAGAGCCGAGTTCAGAACCGGCACAACGCAAACAACCAGCAAGAAAATAAATACCAAAACCAATCACCACAAGGGAAAAGTCCCGCTTTTGAAAAACAGAAAAGCCAGCCGAGCGCTGAAGCTAGGCCGGCTAGCGCAACTGCCCCAATACCAATGGAAGTAGACCCTTCCATGTCAAAATTTAGGCAGCCCACAAACTTTCAAGGAGCACAAGGCTCAGATAAAGCTATCACGTACAGGGGGCAGGCGAACAAACGCGCAAATACTTCCACGGTATGACCGGCCCGAGACGTCAGAGGCTGGACCACTTGTCCGCAAAACCTGACCGAGAAGAGGCATACAACGAAAAGGCCGAAGAAAACGTGGCCAATATTGAAGAAAGCTCCGATGAATACGAGAGCGACGCTGTCAATTTTCTGTTTGACAGTGTCAATTTTTTAGGGCAAAGTCCCTGCTGCCGTTCCTTCGGCGAAGAGTAGCAGGGGTTAGCCCAAAACTCTTAATTGACACCGGCGCGTCGAAAAATTACATCAAGCATTTTAGCCAGTTAGAGGGCGTGCGCCCGGTTGAGTCAAAGTTCGCCATACATTCGATCCATGGCTCTCACAACATAACTCAAAAATGCACGATACCAATGTTCGGCCAAACGCAACATTTTTCGTTCAAAATAATTTGTCCACAATTGATGGGATTATTGGCTTTGACCTGCTAAAGCAAGTCGACGCGGCCATTAACTTAAAAGAGGGTAGGCTGGTAGCAGGAGGTGCGTCTGAAAAGATTCACTACCACGACTGCCGAGACGTGAATCATTCAAGGATTCTAGAGGTCGAAGTCCCAGCCATTATAAAGCCAAAATTCTTGGAAGTGCTAAAAGACTGTGCGAAAGTGTTCGCAGACCCTAACGAGTCTCTGCCGTTTAACACAGCCGTCGTCGCAACCATAAGAACGATAGACGATCAAGTAGTCCACTCCAAGCTATACCCGTACCCGCGAGGATTAGATGATTTTGTCGCCGCAGAGGTAAACGACCTCTTGAAAAACGGCATAATCAGAAAATCCCGATCTCCGTATAACAACCCGGTTTGGGTTGTGGATAAGAAAGGGGTTGATAGCAATGGAAATGCTAAAAAGCGTTTAGTGATCGATTTCAGGAAACTGAACCAGAGAACAATCGCAGACAAGTATCCCATGCCAAGCATTACTATGATCTTGGCCAACTTGGGTAAAGCTAAATACTTCACTACCCTCGACCTCAAGTCAGGCTACCACCAGATAACTCTGGCGGAGCAGGACAGAGAAAAACAGCTTTTTCGGTAAGATTAGTATAGTCGTGCCACCGAAAAGTAACAGTTGTGTTTCTAATATTGAAAATTATTATTTTTTATCATTCGCCTCAACTCAATATAAAATTGACGCAGCCGGTAGGTTTCTTTTTCAAAGAAGGATCCAGTGATCGAACAAATAAATAAATTCATATTATTCGGGCGGAATAAAATAAAATAAAACAAACAAAATTTTTTCGGTAAAACTAAAAATCAGTTTAATTGTAAAAAATTAACAACAAATCAGTGGAGTAGCGCTATTACTCAAACCAGAATACACTACAAATCAGTGTTACATCAATAAACTAAAAGTCAGTTTGTTATCTACACTAGAAATCAGTGTTACATCAATAAACTAAAAATCTGTGTTTCATCAATTAAAGAAAACAAACTACAAATCAGTTTGTTATCTGAACGAACTACAAATCAGTTCCCAACAAAATAAGTTGTCGAATAGAAGTGTAAAAAAAAAAAAAACTGGCATTAAGAAGAAATCACCGTAACCAAGAACACGATTCTAGAAGGATGGCTAACGAAGGAAATCAGATGCCTCAAGTCGATATGTTGGAGCAGATCGCTTTGGGAGAGCGACAACTGGAGCAACTTCAGGCAGCATACCTACAGTTACAACAAAGCAACAGCTCAGGTCATATGGACAGGACGATGAAGAACATCAGGCATTTACCGACCTTTACCGGTACAGGAGATATTACCATCAACTCATTCTTCAGCAGAGTGGAACATTTGCTAGAGTGTATAGTGGATCCCCAACTTAAGAAGGAAGCGACCAGATCAATCTACTACAAAAAAAGGACAAGCGAAGGATGTCGTTATTAACATACCAGCCCCGGACGATTGAGAGATGATCAAGGCGACATTAAAACCTCGTTACAGACCAGATACGGAGCCGCACCAAATTTACCGAAGGATTTGCGACTTAAAAAAGCTATGGATACTGATACTGACAATGATGACAATGTTAACAACAACAACGGGAACACTAACAGTACAACAAATAACTGACCAAGACGGAATGAAGACACAAGAAATAGTAACATCAACTGACATCGTAGTACATATCATCAATTTAGAAGAAATTGACAAAATTTTACAAAGTATAGAAAGTAATATACACATGATACAAATCGAAAAAAAAAAAAACAGTTATTACAAACACAATTAATGGAAGCAAGAAACAAATTATATACTCTATACTCAAAGCAAATCAGAAAACGAAGAGGATTAGTTAACATAGTAGGAAACTCAGCAAAATAGTTATTTGGTACCATGGACGAAGAAGATAGGAGAGTCATTGAAAAACATCTTACAACGTACAAAGACGACTTACAAGAATTGGAAAGTGAGAAAAACAAACAGATTTTTATCAATACTTATTTTAATGATACAATCCAATACATACAACATTTGATAAAAGCAGATAGAATAGTGATAGAAAAACAAGTTAACTCTATAAATAAATATGAAAACTCCATAATGCAAGAAAATGTTTATTATGATCAATTGCTAAAAATACAATTGATAAAAAACAAAATAGAACACCTACAAGACAATGTAGCATCAGCAAGATATAATCTATTACATCCTAATATTTTGACGAACGAAGAAATAATTAAGTATAACATACATTTTAATAAGCCTAATCAAATAAAGTTGGCAACGTCATTATTTCAAAATAATCTTTTAGTTTTTGCAATAGAAATACCTAAAACATTTATATCAGTAAACATTATAAAAATAGTTCCGATACCAAACGAGGAAAACTTTGAAATAGACCAAGCAGTAGAACAGGTTTTCACTCATAATAATGTAACCTACACATATGAAATAAATAAGAAATTAAAAGAATTAAGAAAAAGTAAAAACTGTATTTATAAGAAAAATTGTCAATTGCTTAACAAAATTGAATTCGAAATAATAGAATTAAATGAAGAAACTCTAATAATAAAAAATATCAAAAATTAAACATTTGAGCAAAATTGTAATCAACACAAAATAAACACTAAAAGAAATATGTTAATTTATTTCACAAATTGCACAATAAATATAGATAACAATTATTTTACTAACACTTACGAATTTAAAAACATAAGAACATTATATGAAAGGAAAGAAAACCATATCCAAAACTTTACTAAACAAATAGCCTTTGAAAACATTATAGAAAAATATAAAATCAATTGGGCAAACATAAAAAATTTAAAAATACACAAAAGCATAAATTATACGTGTAACACATTAATAATTATTGTCGTAATTGTAAGCATAATATACATGATTGTAAAACATAAGAAAATCAAAGTTAAATTTCAAAACAGAATTCAGGAGAATTCTTATCTAAAGGGGGGAGAAGTTATGTATAATCCACCAACACTACACACATACAATAAGCCACAAGGTACAAGAGTTATTGAACTCTTTAGATAACAAGTAAACCACAGACAAAAAATTTTTAAAGTATAAACAACGAAACGATGTAAAATGTTAAATAAGACCATTTATAATATTTGCAATCAACGAACTCTTAAAATTCTTAGTAATTCAGAAAATGTTAACTAACATATAATATTTGCAGTCATTGAACTCTTAAAATTCCTAGTAATTCAGAAAATGCTAACTAGCACATAATATTTGCAGTTGTTGAACTCTTAAGTTCAGACACAACAGGAAATAACCCAATTACCCAATAAGTACACATGTCAGCTAAATAGAACATAAGACATACACATATAGAACAAGTCTAATTAGCATAATTAAACATTTTGTAAACTTTCATTAAACCCAAATTAATAAAGAAAGATTAGTATAGTCTTGCCAGCCAAAAATAACAGTTGTGTTTCTACTATTGAAAATCATTATTTTTTATCATTCGCCTCGACTCAATATAAAATTCGCGCAGTGTAGATACAGATGGCAAAATTCTGGATAGAATCAACTGCAACAGGCTGGAGAAATCAATCTGACAAGTGGGAGACTTGTCCACAGAGCAGTACGTATTGCACAAGGCACGATCTACTTTTGACGCCATAAAGCTGGGGACACAAATATCAGAGAATGCAATCGATGGCAAAAGATGAAGGGAAGTATTCCAAGGAATATTGATTTGTTATGAAGCTAGATATTAAGAACGCATTTAAGGGCTTACATACCTTGAGCGGGATCGAAAAATGGAAAATTTTTTTATTGCATATTATCAAAGTACATTATCTTGAGAGTATACATTCCAAATTTCATAAAGATCGGATCACTAGAACAAAAGTTACAGCCATTTTTAGTACGCAACTTCCATCGGAACAGGGCTTAGCGCAAAACTTTAAAAGCGATTATCTTGAAATGTGTTTTTATCAAAAGTACGCTTCCGGTGATCACGATAACTCAAAAAGTTGCCAGCTGATTTTCAAAAATTTTTTTTTATATGTTCGTATTAAAATTCTCGAGGTACTGAACGGATAACTTTTTAAAAGTAATTGCACTGAAGGCTACAAAAATTGTTTTTGTAATATTTGTTAACCTCAAAAACCGATTTTTTTGCTCATCGGGTGTCCGTATCGAGAAAAAATATTTTTTTTGGGCAGATGAACCGTTCAGTACTACTAAAATGGATTTTCCTTCAATAATCATTCGACTTTTTTCAACTCGGTTGAGCTGTTCACATGCCATCGTGATCACCGCAAGGGTCTTCCAAAAAAAGGTATTCTGGGCGAGGACCGATAACAACAACAAATAACACAAATTTTTTATTCCAAAATATTGAAATATATTCTTCAAGAGTTACCCTATAATGTTGTACACCCCTCATATCAATAGAATCAATGAAACATGATTTAAAAAAAAATGAAAATCATGAACTTTGATGGGCCCTCAAGGTATGTAACCCCTTAACTCCGCTGGGACTGCATACTCCATGCTACCTCATGGCTATCATCTGCAACTACTTCCGGATCCGTAGTCTTTGTTACGAAACCAACTCAGGGAAAAGAGTGCATAGAATTTCGGGACCTCTGCTGTGGAATACAATATACAACGGTATCCTGAGACTGCAACTAACAGAAAGAGCTACAACAGTAGTCAGTGACTTGCTGACGTCAGTCGAGCTACAGCTCGCTGATCACAAAACGGAGGCGGTGCTGATCAGTGGCAGGAAAGCGGTGAAAGTGGAGCATACGTGTGAAAGAGACAAAATAAGAATCCTTTGCGTTCTGATCGACACAAGACCACGCTTTAACCCTCTAGGGCGTAAGAGTGCCTCTAGGCACTTATTTTATTTTTAATACTAATAGCTTAAATTTAATTTTAAAATTTTAGGACTGTTAAAAGTAATTTTCGGACTCTTTAAACGGTACTTTTAGTAAACATTAAATTGAATCCTATGTTTTTTTGGGCCAAAAATTTCAGCTGCTGTACATTGTCTTTTGCAGTACTGATAAAAGCGAACTTATACAACCAATTGAAAACAATATTTTTTCGTGAACTAAATCACAATTTGAAGTTTAAATGTACAACGCTTCTATTTTAACCCTCAAAGCCCCAAAAACGCCTTAAGGCACTTATTTATCTTTTTAGTTTTTAGATTTTTTTCTGAGTTCATATTTGAGCTCAGGGAACCTTATTTCCTAAAAAAAAAAAAATTATTCGAATTAGTTACTGTCATTACTTTAAAAATTAGTCTTAGAGGGTTGAGGACCATCTGTAGACCGCCAGGAAAGCTGCAGCGATTAACCACGCTTCAAGCCACATTGCTGCTGCTACAAAAGGCGGTTTAGGCCGCAGCGGTTTACGGAGCTTTCAGGAGAGGCGTCACTCGTCATTGCTGGCAAGGTATTCGAGGACATTCTGGCTACAAGGATTATTGAACTTTATTTCAATCAGCAAAATAATCTAAGGACACGCCGTCAGCAGGCGACAGAAAATTAATTTCTGCTGGTCTTTCACCTCATTATACTGCTAAGCGGCCACAGGTACTTTCGTATTTACCTCTACAGATTCGGGCAACAAGGAGATTCGAACTGCCTATGGTGCAGCCCGGCAACCGCCGAGCACACACTTTTCTTCTGTGGGAGATTTTCGGTGGAAAGGGAGAAGCTGTACATCATGACGTCGAACAGGGGGAATTGGTCTGCAATCTGCACATTCGCTGAGTCAGTTTGCACAAAGCTGCGTATGCTCGAGACAGAGTGTGGGCGGAATGAAAGACGGGCATAACAAGCCTGCTCGCAGGGGTCTCTCTGGTGTGCATACTGCATACTTCATTCTAAATTTTTACTTTTCTTATTATTTATTATAACCGTTACTCGAAGAGTACAAGAGGACTACTATATCGTATAGCACCCACCGGTCAAAAATTTGCATTTTGTATTTCCCAAGCTATCTTAATGAAACTGATACAAAATAAATTTATCAATATCGTAAATATTTTTTTCGTGAACGCTACGAATGGAAAATTCGGATAAAAATTAATCTAACATAACTTACAGCCTGTGGTCAGCAGTTTCGAAGCAATCCTTAGTTTTTTATAACTTCGTTAATGCGAAGCGCAAATCATCAACACTTTCTCCCTCAATGGTCTTTTAAAATGAGACTGCTTACTCCGATCAGGCTAAAGTCGATTTATTTGCCGATTTTTTCCAATCAACTTATTGTATTCATCAAAACAAATTAAACTTGCCTCTTCCCTATAGTGTAAAGAGGCGCCAAAATGGAAAAATCGTAAACTAATTTAATTAAAACCAAATTGCATGTTCTTAAACATTACAATTTATTGTTGGACTGGCAATCGCGGAAAGGCTTGGCAGCGTGTGTGTGGTTAATGCAAATCGAAAATACGAACTAAACTGCCGATCGCGAAAGCTGCACTGCCGAAAGCAAAAAACTTACGCGCTAGCTTAAATATAACAGTTGTGCTTACACTACTGTACAGTTCAATAATTTCATTACTTTAAGCCTACACTAAAAATTCATTATTTCCTTATGCTAACTATCAATGCCTATGCTTCAACATTCCGGCCACCTTGAAAGGATCGCCTTCAATAAAATGGTTGCCTCTGGACGCCTTGTCAGGCCCATACCCGTTCCAAAATTAGGTGTTGAGCATTGAGTTGCCTGATGTGAGCGCTTCTCCGTCGCTCCTGATCCACTGCATGGCTTGTTCTCCGAAGAATGAGTTTCTCGGAGGAATGAGCCTTCACTCCTTCACTCGTTCCGCTGCGAAGGGACGAAGATGGTGCTGTCGATCGATTGCAGCCTGGAAGTCTGTCACCAGGTTTCTAGTTCCTATGAAGTGCGTCGCCTTCTCCGAGTACCCCCACGCCGACAAACTGTTCAATGTGGAAATGAAAGCGTTAGTGAATAAGTCTGCTATTAATTCTACGTGAACAGCCTTTGAAGCGAAACATACGAGTACCGCAATACACACTTTTAACGGGGCTCGTCCTCTTATTTTCATCCAATCAATAATGGCACCGTACAAGTCTACACCTAAACGAATCAATAACATTCGTCTTCTAAAACAAACTGACTTTGGAGTATATAGAGTCAGCGATTGGAAACTTGCCGAACTAGCCAAACAAGCAATTAGTAAATTTTTAAAATAGTTTTCTCTTAACCTTAGAGACCAATGTCTTTTAGCCTTGCAGAGAAGCCAAACAAACTGAACGAGTTTCTGAACGTCACACCCTCTTGACGGTTCAGACGGAACCCACGAATTAAACGAATAATATCCCTCTGAGTAGCAGATCCCACCATCAGTAATTCGTTGAGAGAGCGTGACGATGTCGTCTTACACGACTCGTCGAACACCACTCGAAGTTTGGTGGACCTGCTATCAGGTCTCAAAACGCACTGGTGTAAAAAACCATAATGTGGTCCTGGTGGAACTATTGCATCTAAGACCGACATGCGTCCAATTACAAGATGCTTGTTCAGGAAACTTAAATATATATCCTGTCTTTTGGATATTTTCAACGAGACTAGCTCTTTGGGTTTCAAAATAAATTGCAAACAGATGTCATTTACACTGATTTTAGCAAGGCTTTTGATTCTGTTAATCATTGTCTCTTAATACATAAACTTAATTTGCTTAGATTTCCAGATAAATTAATTCTTTGGATTGTGAAAAAATAATTTTAATGACACATTATCCAAGCCCGTGCGTGTTAACTCGGGGGTTACTCAAGGAAGTCATCTTGGGCCTTTACTTTTTTCATTATTCATTAATGATTTGCTTTAAGCTATTTCTATTTCCCGGGTTCTGATGTATGCCGATGATGTAAAACTTTGTTTGTCACGAACTGATGTAAAACTTTGTTTGTCACGAACTGACTCTTGCCTGAGTCACGGTCTACAAAGTGATCTCGACACACTTCAAGGCTGGTGTAAAGTTTACTTACTTCATCAGAATTTTAGTAAATGTAACGTAAAGTCCTATAGTAGGCGAATACCTACCTATAATAACTACTTTCTGGCGGCAAGCCAGTGATTTGGGTATCCTTATCGATCCAAAACTAAAATTTGATAAGCACATAATGCTAATCGAGCTTTTGGTGTCTTGCGTTTTATATAGCGTGGGTCTTAGGAATTTGACGATCCCTACCTAACGAATACCCTTTATACTTCATTTGTACGCCCTAATCTTGAATATTGATCATGTGAATGGTCTCCCCAATACATGATTCATCAGGAGAGACTATGAGCTGTACAAAAACAATTTCTTCGTTTGCCCTTCGTATCGTAGAAGACTTTTGTTAATTAACCTCCCTTCCCTTTCGGATCGCAGAACCATGCTTGGTGTAGTTTTCTTACACAAATTATTTCATGGTGAGATAGATTGCTCGTATCTAATTAGCCAAATTAGTTTTGCGGTTCCGGTCCGACCTAGTAAAAACTTTCTTCCTTTGTCCCTTCAGCACTGTACCACGAATTCGTTTCGTATCTTATGTACTAACTATAATAGTGTTTCTCATGTAGTGAGTGGAGCCACTTCTTTGTCTTCTCTTAGAAGAACACTTCTCTTTTACGTATCTAATCAATCTACATTGTATTGTTTTCCTTAAATGTTATATTGTAGTACTTAGTATTTCTTTAATATACTTTTTTATGTGCCTAATTGTCGCTTATCGTTCTCGCGTATTTCGTTTCCCGCGTGCCTTACCGTTGATCACCTCGATACTAACATTTGATTTTTATACCCGTTACTCGTAGAGTACAAGGGTATATTGTAGTCGTTGGAATGTATGTAACAGGCAGAAGGAGGCGTGGCAGACCCCATAAAGTATATATAGTTACATATCCGCAACTCCAAATATAAGCATACCCACATAGATCGTTCTCACGAAGAACGATTATTTACATTAATTTTTCTAAACAAAAATCATCTGCGTTCTTTCCAATTTGCATAAGTGCATAATCAGCGATCTTGCATAAAACTTTCAAGCTTATCAAAAGCTTGTCAAAGCTGCACATAAATGTACTCAACAGAACACTAACATAACTTTAACAGATTGTAATACAAACCAATGTTAATGAAAGCTTTAATCAAAACTTTTATTAAGCCCAATATCTTTTTGTAAATTTAGTTCTAAGCTCACGCTTTATGTAAAATTTTATTTCTAAATATTAAATTGGAAATTGAATTGGCGCAGCCGGTAGGATACTGAAAAAGTCCTTTAAGTATTGAAACAAACCAAACCAACATAATAGCCCAATTAAACAAAAATTCGGACTGCTATTGAAACAAACAAAAGCAAGAAAAAAATTGTAAACAAACAAATAATTAAAAAACAAAACAAAGTGAACAAAAATTACATTGGCACTAGCCAAAGAAGAATTCGCAACTACTTCAACAAATACGCCAAGTACCGTGTTTCTCTGGAGAGCCCAACACACTGGCACCATTCATCAGACGCGTGGAATATCTGTTGAATTTATATGGGACAGATGACGCCCGTCAAGTTGCAATTATATTTGGAGCCATCGAATTGCAGATCGTGGAAGCAGCTGGAAACATTGACCAAAGTGGATACCACAACGACTGGATATCTTTGAAGACAGCTCTCATCAACGAATACAAAACGCACCGTTGGAGGAACTTTTGCGTAAACTCTACTGGACCAAGCTTAAAGGTAACCTTCGCCTATTTTGTGACGAGTTAGATGATAGATGCAATATTATAACAAACAAACTAACTTTAGAAAATAATGTTAACAACACAATTGTATACAACCAAGCTATTAAAAATTAAGTTGAAACCATTATTGAAAAAAAATTACCCGACCGAATGTTCACAACACTAGCCAAATATGCCATATATTCTGTTCAGAAATTAAGTCAAGTGGCTCAGCGAAAAGGCATTTATGAAAATACCAATTACCCAAAAAACGCTCAAGTAAACAATAGTCCATCACAAAAATTGCCTTCTAGGCAAAATCAATTTGACGAAAACAGGAAACTTTACAATGAATTCCGCGAAGATTTGCTTAGAGAGAGGCAATTTGATACCCGTAATTACAATCAGTCACTTCAGGAACAAAGAGTGCTGATTAAGCGAACTAAAGTAGGTAGCGCACAGTCACGCATGGAAACTAACGACCAAGCTGAGAAATATTCAGATGACACCACAGACGACGACACAGACAATGACGAACAATCCGCAACAAAACAAGATCAGCAATTTCAGTCTGAAAATTGTCTAATACAAGCCCGGGAACACACCAATACATAGAAATTGTGTTTAACAGTCACAGATACCGATGCCTTATTGACACCGGATCATCAATAAACATGATGACAAAAAAATTTTGTAATCTTCAAGTCCAAAATAAAGATATTTCAGTTCGAAGTTTAACTGGGTTGTCCAAGTTAAGTTTTTTCCAATAAGAATCGCAATTTTTTCTACACAAATTTTCTCCTTATTATGTCATTCTTATTGGTATAAAAATTTTAATGGACAATAACGCAAATGTTGAATATTATAATAACCAAACAATCATTAGCCAACGTACAAACCTGAACCATCAGATGCCAATTAATCAACAAATTTTGAAGCCGTTCCCAACGAAAATAACTTTACGTCCGAATTTAATTACGCAATGAAGAATGAAATTTTCAGTAATAACCAATAGAGACTTGAACATTTAAACCCAGAAGAAAAAATTGAAATTATCAAACTTCTAAAAAAAATTCAAAGACGTCCAATACCAAGAGAACGACAATTTAACTTTTACAAGTGTAATACGTCATGAAATCAAAACTTCACATGACAATCCTATTAACAAACGTTACTCATTTTCTTATGAAGCAGAAGTTAACAAACCAATTGGTGATATGTTACAACAAGGAATAATTCGCCCAAGCGATTCTCCGTATTGTAGTCCATTATGGATTGTTCCAAAAATGGCTGACGGTTCTGGAAAACCAAAATTGTCCCTTCAGCGCTGTACCCGTTACTCGTAGAGTACAAGCGTATATTGTAGTCGTTGGAATGTATGTAACAGGCAGAAGGAGGCGCGGCAGACCCCATAAAGTATATATATTCTTGATCAGCATCAACAGCCGAGTCGATATAGCCATGTCCGTCTGTCCGTCTGTATGAACAAAAGGATCTCAGCAACTATAAGAGCTAGAAAGACTCGAGAGCTCGCAAATTAAAGATAAAATGCTCAAGCAGTGCACGTTTGTTTTTGTTTTTGGACACTCCCACTTTAGGGAGTTCTATGTTCATATAAAGATAAAAGCAGATAAAAATAGCATGTTTTAGTAAAGAAAACTTTATTGTTAGTTACGTTTTCCAAACCAAATTCATATAGGATGTTTATGACCAAGTATAGCTACCGTAGGAACAATCGGTCGAAAATATGCTCTGATCATAAATTTGTGTGAAAATTTTCTGTGTTTTCCAACTTATGTTAGTCATCCCCACTATTGCACTAATATTATTATCATTACCCATTGTTAATTACATATTGTAACTGAGTAACGGGGATCCTAAAGTCGCGAGGAGACTATAGCATTCCTTCTTGTATTTTTATTGTCTCCTCCGTATGTAGCGCTTCAGTTACTTAAGCATACTAAATATTCTAAAATGGTGTGCCAATTATGGGCAATTTTTAAATATGTCTATTTTTACACGTACATGTATACATACATCGAGTAATCAATTCACATTACTGCGGTATGTTTCTTGGGTAATGCTCTTCTGTCTAGTGTGGACTATTGCCCACAATTATAAATTAAGGCAGGTTTCTGCTTTGTTTGAAACAACAATCGAAATATTTTTTACACATTTTGACAGATAAAGTGGGCATAATTTAGACCTTGATTATAAAAAAAATATTAAATATTAAATTGTTGTCTACAAAAAATAATTATTAAGTCAAAAAAAATCGCAAAAATCAGACTTCAATGTCGAACATTGTTGTTTTTTGTTTTGTTGACTTAAAATAATTTTTAATATAAAGAATAAGCTATGCCTGACTAGATACAACTCATAAGAGTTTCCCCAAAATAAATTCCGAAGAAGAATAGTTTTAGAAGTCTACAAACCAGAAACATCTCTTAATACATGTTAGTACTTACATGAAAGGTAATGACATTATCAAAGGCAAGCGAGAGGGCGGCTGTTACCCCACATAGAACAACAAGCAAAGCGATGACACCTAAAACCGAAAAACGTTGAAGTTTTAGAGTGTAACGCTGATAGAGAAATTCGAGCTCTTCATTTTCAAATCTTAGTGTATTGAGTAGACGGCAGTGCGCCGCTGTAACGGCATGATCCATGCAGCAGCCGTCAATCTACCGGGTATAGGCTACTCTTCAGCGTTGTTTGAACTGCAATAAATTAATTAAATTTTTTTTTTTAAGTAGGATAGCATATTGCAATTACTTTATACTAGTTTTTTTTTTTAATAAACATTATAGATAGTTTGCACCCAAATAGGTACGTGAAAGCAGTACGTGATATTTCCTTTAATTTTTACACCCAGTGTTCTTAAAAAGAGTAGAAGGATATATTACGTTTATCAGAAGGGAAATGTGCGTATCAGGTAAAAAGAGGCGTTTTCGACCCCATGAAGTATATACATTCTTGATCAGCATCATCAGCCGAGTCGATAAAGCAATATCCGTCTGTCTTTCTGTCCGTCCCTCTGTATGAACACCTGGATCTTTTAAACTACAAGAGCTAGAGACACCAAATTTGGAATGAAAGTCCGTCTATGATGTACGCAGATCAAGTTAATTCCAAATTTTTGCCACGCCCCCTACCGCCCCCGCAATGAGAAAAAAACCCACGACATCTATGCCACTAAGGACCACCAACTGTGCTATCAGGTAACAAAGTGTATGATTAAGCACATTGTCAATGCATGTGGTTTGAAAGAAAAGAGATTACTCTATATTTATATATACATTAGCCGCAATAAATTGAGAACAAAGCGTGGCTCAAGTAGTAGAGATGCGAGTTATTATATTTCGCACTTGTATGTAAACACAAGACCTACGGTTCGAACCCGGCACAGACTCAGAAATTTCGCTTTTTTTATACTCTCTGCAAGAGTATATTGAGTTTGTGCAAACTTATGTAACAGGCAGAAGGAGGCGTGGCAGACCCCATAAAGTATATATATTCTTGATCAGTGGCACAAGCCGAGTCGATATAGCCATGTCTGTCCGTCTGTCTGTCCGTATGAACAAACAGATTTCAGAGATGGTAAGAGCTACAAGTTCGAGTTTGGTCTCAATCGACTCGATATTTAGTCAGTCAATACAAGAATCTTTTTTTTTTCGATGCCACGCCCCATTCGCCCACAATGAGTAAAAAACCCGTCACACCTCGGAAAAAATCTATGTTTTCGGCGAATATCTCTGTAACTATGGCACCTAGGAATACCAATTTTGGTACAATTTCCAAGAAACCTCATAAATGCAATGACATCAAAAGTTTTGGGCTGCCACGCTTTTTTTTCCGCAAGAAATAAAAGAAAATTTCAAACTTGCATGCCGCTTTTAAAGCATTTATTCTTATCGTACAGTGTTGTTATTTATGATTCGTTTGAAGACGTATCATGTCAAACTCTCCTGAAAGTTTCATAAGAATCCGACCATAAAAAGGAAAGAAATGAAGCAACAAAGATTTTATTCGACAGCAATGAGTGCGAGAGAGACAGCGCTAGTCGTGTTGACTAATAGTATTCATACACACATATGTATGTGCATACATTTAACGTCAAACGAATTTGTATGTACATACAGACAAACACATATATGTTCGATTATTCTTAGCTTTTTTTTTTTTGTTTTAACGTGTTCTAATACAAGAACTATCTATTGTAATATCCGGATACCGATTTAAGCATTATAATTAGGAATAAAAGCAGAGAGTATTATACGGTCGGGCGTGTTCGACTGTACTTTTCTTTCTTGTTTGAAATTAAAATTGTTTTTATTTCTTTAAATATGTTACTAAGCTATTGTTCTTTGCATTTTTAAAAAAAAATTGCATTAACATTTTTAAAAAATTCACAAAGTTAGCTTACTTTACTGCATCAACTTTGTATATAACCCCTTAATATAAGAAATAAAAATAAAAGATAATATATAGAAGCTAATAAGCACTGCTGAGAAAATGAATTGAAAAAATACGTAGGCGAACTAGTTTTAATGTGCAAGCTACTGATGTTTACTTACGACAATAAAGGATAATAACATCCACTTTGGAACACCTCTGCAAGTCTATTATCTCCTCTGCCCAACACGGGTTTGTTAAGAGTCGGTCGACTTCGACCAATCTATTAGAATTCACCTCTCTTATAAGTGAGTCATTCCTTAATAGAATGCAAACTGATGTCAGCTATACTGACTTCAGTAAAGCGTTTGACTCTGTTAATCATTACCTCCTTTTACAAAAACTTAGCTTATTAGGTTTCCCTCCTTCTCTTCTTCTGTGGATATCATCATATCTTACAGGTAGGACCCAAAAAGTTTTGCTTAGATCAGCCATCTCCAAATCTGTCTTGGTTACTTCCGGAGGTCCCTATACTTATGTATGCCGATGATGTGAAATTATTATCTTATATTAATCCTTCGGATCATATGCTACTACAAGATAATTTAAATTCAATGCACAACTGGTGCTAACTAATCACTTGAACTTGAATTTTTCTAAATTAAGTTTCGCTCATCATATCTCTACAATTGTTAATAAAGCCAAGGGCACTCTTGGATTTATTAAACGCTGGTCTAAAGAATTTAATGATACCTTCGTCACTAAACTTTTTTACATATTCCTTGTCCGTCCCATTCTTGAATATTGCTCATGTGTGTGGTCACCTCAACATGCTCATATTCAAGATATAATTGAATCGGTGCAGAAGCAGTTTGTACTCTTTGCACTGACAGGTCTTTATTGGGACCCTAATCTTCCCCTTCCTTCCTACGCCAATAGACTCTTGATCCTGAATCTTCCTTCCCTTATAAATCGTAGAAAAGTTCTTGGAATTATTTTCCTTCACAAACTTTTAATTGGTGATATTTGTTCCCCACTCCTTTTAGAACGCCTTAATTTTACTATCCAAATCAGGGCAACCAGGTACTGTATCCCTTTACATTTTCCTACAGGCGCTACTGACTACGCATTGCACAATCGTTTTCGCGTTTTATGCGTTAATTATAATGAATATTATAGAATAATTGATACATCTCTCTCTCTCTTTCCCATCTTAAAGCTTCATTCAACAGCCTACTCCGTTAAATCTCTGATTTCCAGGGGCAGTAGGTTTTACATCTCTGCCATTCATGCTTCCCCTTAAATCAGAAATCTTTCGATACAATTTTGGCATTCACTTTTATTGATCTGGATGGGTTTTTCCCATCCCTTGCAACAAATGTTGGATCAAAATAATAATTAAAATAAAAGTTACTTTAATTTTAACTTTAATTATAATTTAAATAACTAATAAACATTTACATTTTTTAAGTTCTAATAAATTTTATAATTAAATTATAATCATTAATATAAGTTTCATTTTTTTAAATTCTTTATTGATTAATACTCGCGACTGCTTTTAGTCTGCGTAATAAATAAATATAAATAAAAAAACAAGAAAAAATGGTTTCTTCGGCTAGCCGAAGATCAAATACCCTTGCAGACACGCATATTGCGTTAATTTTATTTTTATCGGTAATTGTTCCAACAGTAGCTATGTATGTGATATAGTAGTCCGATTTGAATGAAAATTGGTCAACACATTGGGAATGATAAAAAATGCATATGCGTGAATTTGGTTGAAATCGCTCAATAGACATCGAAAATTTTCATTCTAAGCATTTCAACCGATTGTTCCTATGACAGCTATATGATATTGTGGTCCGGTCTGGATAAAACCTAGTCAGCTGATGGAAAATGGTAAAGAATGCATATTGCGAGAATTTGGTTCAAATCGTTTGAGACACTGAAAATTTTCATACTAAGCATTTTCAGCAATTTTAACCGGTTGTTCCTATGACAGCTATATGATATAGTGGACCGATCTGAATGAAATTTGGTTTGCACGTGGAATTTAGTACTAAATGCATATAGGCTAAAATTGGTATAACTAGCTCAATTGTTCCGATTGTTCCTATGGGAGCTATATGATATAGTGATTTGATCTGGCCGATTTTCACATATGAACTGCGTGCAGAGAGAATACACATGTGTACCAAGTTTCATCACGATAGCTTTAAAACTGACAGACTAGTTCGCATAGAAACAGACTGACAGACGGACAGACGGACATGGCTATATCGACTTGGCTGTTGATGCTGATCAAGAATATATATACTTTATGGTGTCGGAAACGCCTCCTTCAATGCGTTACAAACATCGTGACAAAAACAATATACCCTCTGCAAGGGTATGCGCAATGCGCAATGCGTATGAACACACAGATTTCAGAGGTGGTAAGAGCTACAACTTCGAGTTTGGTCTCAATCGACTCGATATTTAGTCAGTCAATACAAAAATCTTTTTTTTTCCGATGCCACGCCCCATTCGCCCACAATGAGCAAAAAACTAGACATACCTCGGAAAAAATAGATGTTTAAAGCAAATGTCTCAGTAACTATGACACTTAGGAATACCAATTTTAGTACGCCGGTTCCCAGAGACAGCATAAATACATTGGCATTTAGAATTTTGGACTGCCACGCCCCCTTTTTCCGTAAGAAATAAAACAACTTTTCAAATTTGCATGTCATTTTTAAAGGCATTTTTTTTATCGTACAGTATTGTTATTTGAAATTTGTTTGAAGAATTGTTATATCAAACTACCCTGAAAGTTTCATAAAAATCCCACCACAAGCAATAAAGAAAACACGCAACAAATTCTTTAGAGAGAGACAGCGGTGGCAGTGCCGACCAAAATTAATTATTAACTGGCGCCCAACTGGCAGAACCTGCTAATCAACGAAATCTCAAGCAAGGAGGCAACATCGTTGGATCGACATCGTTGGACTTGCAGACGGGATAAACAGACGAAAAAGGAGAGCTACAATAACATATAAAAACCATAGTTTTTAAAGAAATGTGAGTAGAGTGCTTATTTAAAGTAAAGAAATACAAAAATTTAAACAAAAAGTATTTGTAAAGTGTTTTTGCGACGGAAAATTTTTGAATTTAATTGAAAATCTTATGAGTAGAGAAGAGGTATATGACCTAGAACTAGAGGAACTAATAAAAGATATAAAAAACAAACTAGTGCCGGAACAAACAAAAAATAAAATGGCAGTGAGTTAAGAAAATCTTAAAGCGCTGCTCGAGTATGCAGTAAACAGTGCATAAAAAAATCCAGCGCAAGTATTTAAAAGAAAAATGGAGGAAATGAGAAACGAGTTTAGAAACGCAACAGTGTCCGTACCCGAGGTTGAAGTGCTTAAAGATGCAGAAATTATTGTAGGTATTAAATGTGACGAAACACTGGACATAATAAAATCAGTACCAGACTTTGAGGGAACAATCGAGACTTATGTTTCGTGGCGGAAAGCCGCACACACTGCATATAAAATCGTTGAAAATTATGTAGGAAGCTCAAAGCATTATCAGGCGCTGGGTATAATTAGGAATAAAATCAAAGGCCCTGCTGATATGGTATTGTCGTCATACGACACTCCACTAAATTTTAAAGCAATTATCAATAGACTTGACTTTACAAACGCCGATAAACGCCCCATCTATATAATCGAGCAAGAGTTGTCCGTTCTACGTCAGGGAACCCTGACAATAACCCAATATTATGAGGAAATTGAAAAGAAATTAACATTACTTATAAACAAAACAATTATGACTTACGATTCCACTTTTGCTGCTTCTCTAAACAAAAAATACAGAGCAGATGCATTGAGAGTCTTCATTTCAGGCACAAAGAAATCTCTCAGTGACATTCTATTTTCAGCAAGGCCAAAAGATTTGCCATCAGCACTGGTACTTGCACAGGAAGTTTAATCTTATCATGAACGCTTCCAATTTGCTAGTAGTTTTGCTAGGAATAATGAAGAAAGAGCTCAGCGTCAGAAACAGAGACAGCAAAGGCAGCCCACTGTAGAAAGTACCCCAAATCAAGTAAAAACTCCATTTTACAAACAAAAAACCCAAAACAATAGCCCGAATATAAAACAAGAACCACCACAACCTTTGGACGTTGACGCTTCATCTCGTTTTAGGCACACAAATCAATACCCAAACCAAGGTGGTTCCTACCAAAATCAGGTGCCAAAAAGAGCAAGTAGTGGAACAGCTAGAACTACCGGTCCCAAACAACAGAGAATTAATCATCTCTCACACTTTGAAAATTCTGAAGGTCAATCGGAACAAGAGTACCAAGCAGTAGCAGAGGCGGAGGTATCAGATCTGGAAGATGAGGATCAGATTCAAGAGGTCAATTTTTTAGAAATTGCTCCCTGTTACCGTTTGTAGAGCGAACGATAGCAGGTAGACAAATTAAATTACTTATAGACACAGGCGCTTCAAAAAACTATATAAAACCAATCCCGGAACTTAAAAATGTAACTAAAGTTAAAGAAAAATTTTTAGTTAAGTCACTTCATGGCTTTAACACCGTTCAAGAGAAATGTCTTATGCACCTTTTTAATACAACAACCACATTTTTTTACTTCCCAGCTTATCAAGCTTTGATGAAATAATAGGACTTAATTTTTTTTTTTTTTAATTTACGCAAATCTAGATTTGAAAAATAATGTCTTAAAAACAAACAAGAAAGAAAAGTACAGTCGAACACGCCCGACCGTATAATACTCTCTGCTTTTATTCCTAATTATAATGCTTAAATCGGTATCCGGATATTACAATAGATAGTTCTTGTATTAGAACACGTTAAAACAAAAAAAAAAAAACTAAGCATAATCGAACATATATGTGTTTGTCTGTATGTACATACAAATTCGATTGACGTTAAATGTATGCACATACATATGTGTGTATGAATACTATTGGTCAACACGACTAGCGCTGTCTCTCTCGCACTCATTGCTGTCGAATAAAATCTTTGTTGCTTCATTTCTTTCCTTTTTATGGTCGGATTCTTATGAAGCTTTCAGGAGAGTTTGACATGATACGTCTTCAAACGAATCATAAATAACAACACTGTACGATAAGAATAAATGCTTTAAAAGCGGCATGCAAGTTTGAAATTTTCTTTTATTTCTTGCGGAAAAAAAAGCGTGGCAGCCCAAAACTTTTGATGTCATTGCATTTATGAGGTTTCTTGGAAATTGTACCAAAATTGGTATTCCTAGGTGCCATAGTTACAGAGATATTCGCCGAAAACATAGATTTTTTCCGAGGTGTGACGGGTTTTTTACTCATTGTGGGCGAATGGGGCGTGGCATCGAAAAAAAAAAGATTCTTGTATTGACTGACTAAATATCGAGTCGATTGAGACCAAACTCGAACTTGTAGCTCTTACCATCTCTGAAATCTGTTTGTTCATACGGACAGACAGACGTACAGACGGACATGGCTATATCGACTCGCCTTGTGATGCTGATCAAGAATATACATACTTTATGGGGTCTGCCACGCCTCCTTCTGCCTCTTACATACATTTCCACAAACCCAATATACTCTTGCAGAGAGTATAAAAATGGATCTGAAATAATTCAATATAAAAAAAGCCCAAATGTTAACTTTACCGAAGTAGAAAATATAAAATTTCCGCAAGAAATTGAATAAGAATTTAAGAAAATGTTACAAGAAAAAATAAATGTTTTCGCTGACCCTAATGAATCTCTTCCTTACAACACAAATATTATCACTACAATTCGAACAGAAGATGAAAAGCAGTGTACTCTAGACTTTACCCATACCCATTCGGAGTATCAGAGTTTGTCAATAACGAAACTAATGACATGCTGAGAAACAATATTATCAGACCATCTAATTCACCGTATAATAATCCGGTGTGGGTAGTAGATAAAAAGGGTCTAGACGAACAAGGAAATAGGAAAAAACGCCTTGTAATTGACTTTAGGAAACTTAATTCAAAAACTGTTGATGACAAGTACCCTATACCGAACATTGTAGCTATTCTCTCAAACCTTGGTAAAGCCAAATATTTCACGACACTCGATCTGAAATCAGGATTTCATCAAATACTTCTTGCAGAAAAAGATAGAGAAAAACTGCATTTTCGGTAGGAAATGGGAAGTATGAATTCTGCAGACTTCCCTTTGGTTTGAAGAACGCCCCCGGAATTTTCCAACGAGCAATTGACGACGTACTTAGAGAACAGATTGGGAAGTCATGCTACGTCTACGTGGATGACGTGATCATATTCTCTGAAAATATGCAAAATCATGTTCACCACATCGCCTGGGTACTAGATAAATTGTATAACACTAACATGAGGGTATCACGAGAAAAATCTCACTTTTTTAAAGAAAAGGTCGGGTATCTTGGATTTATGGTCTCCCGTGGCGGTATAACAACTAATCCCAGCAAAATTGAAGCACTTAGCAAATTTCAACAGCCTACCAACCTGTTCCAAGTTAGATCATTCCTTGGTCTAGCGATCTATTATTTTGCATCTATTGCCAATCCATTGACAGACATGCTAAAGGGTGATAATGGTAAAACAAGTACAGGACAATCGAAAAAAATTCCTGTTAACCTTGATGAAAAGCAGATAGCCACCTTCGAGAAATTAAAGAATATCTTAAGCTCCCAAGATGTAATGCTCCTATACCCTAATTACCAAAAGCCATTCGATTTGACGACAGATGCTTCGTCCTCTGGCTTAGGCGCTGTTTTGTCACAAAACAAGAAGCCGATAACCATGATTTCCAGGACTTTAAGAATAAAATTTCGCCACAAATGAACGTGAGCTACTTGCAATAGTGTGGGCCCTAAAATCCCTAAGAAACTATTTGTATGGTGTAAAAAGTTTAAGTATTTATACCGATCACCAGCCACTAATATTTGTAGTCTCAGACAAAAACACTCATGCAAAAATTAAGAGATGGAAATCCTTTATCGATTTGTGCTCATCGATAAAGGATTTCCATCTCTAAATTTTCTACAAGCCCGGTAAAGAAAATTTTTATGGCAGAGCACATAGAGCAGCGCAAGAGAAAAAAAAAAATTTTCCAAGACTATTTTTTCCCAAAAATGACCCGTCTAGCAAACGAAGTAGTTGCAAATTGTAAGACTTGCAACAAAGGAAAATAGGACCGACACCCACGAAAACAGTACATTGGCGAAACGCCAGTCGCTAATCAAGTAGGAGAAATTCTCAATATTGACATTTTTTCTACAGATAAAAAGTATTTTCTAACCTGTATTGATAAATTTTCTAAATTTGCCATTGTTCAGGCCATAGCTTCCAGAACGATAATAGATATTGAGTCCCCCATCTTACAGCTCATGAATTTCTACCCTAATACTAAAATTATCTACTGCGATAACAAACCATCACTGAATTCAGGAACAATAAGGTCTCTTTTAAAAAACCGGTTTAATGTTGATATTATAAATTCGCCACCACTACATAGTACTTCAAATGGACAGGTAGAAAGATTTTACAGTACTCTTGCAGAAATTGCCAGATGCTTGAAATTAGAAAAACAATTAAATGACACTACTGTTATTATACTTCAGGCAACAATAGAATACAATAAATCAATTCACTTAGTCGTTATTAAAAAACCAATCGACATGATTCATGCATCTCCACCAAAATTTGAAGCAGAAATAAGAGGAAAAATATCTTAAGCGCAAGATCTGCTACTGAAAAGACAAAACGCGGACAGAAGAAATAGAACTTTTCAAATAGGCGACAAAGTACTTATGAAATTAAATAAAAGACTTGGTAACAAGCTAACTCCTTTGTTTGAGGAAGTTATTGTGGAAGCCGATTTGGGGTCAACGGTTCTTATAAAGGGGAGGGAGGTACACAAGGATAACATAAGATAAGAAAAAAATAATTATTCTTCCAGTACTTATTCTGCTCTGTATCCTATCTTTACTAGGGTTTGGATTCTTCGCCTTCTACTTCTAGTAGCAGCAGAAGCTGGAAAGATGATCAATTACTCGAACTCGGACTATATTCCCATCATGGACGGAAACGTAGTTATTTGCGAAAATTTTAAAATTTTAAAACATTCTTCTAATCTCACAATGTACTCGGAAATTACCGAGGAAACTAATTCACTTATGAAACATTTCCCACAGTCTCATATGAGACAAATTCTTAAATCAAATTTAGGTCATATTAATACACTGCTAGAAACAGTTAATGTTCACCATAGGCAAGCTAGGAGTATAAATATTTTAGGAACAGCTTTAAAAATAGTTGCAGGAACTCCTGACTTTGATGACTTCGAAAATCTGAAATTTCACCAGCAAAAACTAACTGACTCAATTGAACAACAGGCAGTTATAAATACAAAAGTACAAGAAAAAATTAATAACTTAACAGAATCCGTAAATAAAATAATTAGATTTGCAAAAGAGAAACAGATCGATACAGGAAACCTCTATCAAGCATTGCTCACAAGAAATAGAATTATAATCTCTGAACTCGGAACATTAATGTTGTCTATTACGCTCGCAAAGGTTCAAATTATAAACCCAACAATTCTTGACCCTAATGACCTAAGTCAAATTTTAAAAGAGCACTCTACAGATTTAACTATAACAGATTTAATTGAAATAGCCTATGTAAAAGCCTTTTTAGATCATAATTTTGTAAACTTTCTTATCAAGTACCCAAATCCTAGCGTAATATGTAAGAAAATAACCATATTCCCCGTTCAACATAATGGAACGATACTTGACCTGGAAGAAAATAACAACGTCGCAGATTGTGGTAACAATATCTTAGCAATTGGAAACTGCACCGCTACTCTCACCTCTACATTCTGCACCTCTACTGTCACCTACAGCCGCTGATGGTAATTGACGATGGTATCATCGTTATCAACGAAGCTACAGCTACACACACTTGCTGACGTTTGATGAGGAAATCTACGTGAATGGGTCTCTCTTTGAAATTACCAAAAACATACTCAGGCGTCATCCAGGCCCAGCAATATCGGCAACCCTAAACATAACTGGCCACCGAGAGATTTTAAGCATGCCCTATCTTCAGAGGCTGAACTTTGAGAATCTTCAATATATTGGAAACATCGGAAAAAAACTGTCAATATGGCCTATGATGTTTGCAGCATCTCTTGTCACTCTGATCATCGGTCTCGTCGTCTTCAAGGTTCATCAAAAATGCAAAGAGAATAAACAACAAATCTCGATACGAGCTGTCATCGACACTTTGAGGAAAACCGAGGAGGAGTTAACACATCCGGTCAGACAAAGTCAACGACTGCAGTTCTGCACGATCAGCAAAGCTGCAACAATGTTTAATGTCAATTATGCCAAACTCCACAATACGTTGCCGTCAACATTCCAAGCGCCGTCGCGACGTTGAAACATAATCCATTCAGCATAATCGCTGACGCAGCGATTAAAGGTCACGGCTAGCTTATGTTAAGAATATTTTGTCACTTATATTTCAGTACGGATTTGACCAATAAACGAACAAGTAATAATTCTATTTCGCTGATTAAACTTCGATAAGAGATCACAAGTGAACAGTCCGAGTATATTAATTATTAACTTGCATACGTATAACGTCAAACAAATTTTGTATGTGCATACAGACAAACATATGTACTTGGTTTTTTTTTGTTTTAACGTTACCGATTTTAACAGTATAGTTGGGAACAAAAGCAGAGAGTATTATACGGTCGGACGTGTTCCACTGTACTTTTCTTACTTGTTGTAATTATATGCATGCACATGTATGTATATGTGTATAAGTGTCATAGTTACTGAGATATTTGCCGAAAAGATTGTTTTTTTCCGAGGTGTGTCCGGTTTTTGACTCATTATGGGCGAATGGGACATGGCATCGACAAAAAAAAATTCTTGTATTGACTGACTAAATATGATGTCGATACTGACTTAATTTGAACTTGTAGCTCTTACCGAATCTGAAATTTGTTTGTTCATACGGACGAATTTTGCATATGCAAATATACATATAGAGCTTTTACTGTATACACGCACATTAATATTTAAAACGTGAGTAACTTTCCATACAAAATCATAGACAGCTTTGAAGGAAACCACCTCGTTTTGCGATAGTATATATTTGTTAATACTAAAACATCGGGTAAATTCACAAAATGAATCGAAACATTTTTTAACAATGATTAGTTGGTAACGTTAAAATTAATTTGAAATAGAAGAGCAAAGAGGCGACCTTTTATCTTCTTGATTTGGTACAAGTAAAAATAGGAGGTCTCCGCAGCCTCAGAAAAATTATGCATAAATATGTTTATATACATATACATATAAATATAATACAGAGAAATAACGAAAACCAGATTACCCAATATACCGTTACAGAAATACAAAAGACAATGATGCCGTTATGGTTATTTTATTATAAACGCATTACATAAAGTTTATAAGAAAACTTTTCAAATTTTCATTTTAAAATGTCAGCAGCTCTTTCGTTTATCAAGTTAACTACTGCACTAACGGTATTACAATACCCGTTTAGTTTAAATATTAATATATACTGTATTACAACCAGGTCGACCCTTGCATTCCTTCTTGTTTTAATTATATATCCGCTTAAATCTGTCTATAAACTTATAATGTTTTTCAGACTATTTAAACGTCCAAAGATGTTTTATTTTTAAAGGGTTTCATTGTTCAAACTTAGTTCATGCCACATTAAACATTCCGCACGAACGATTCAAGAGCACGATAACATCGCATAGAGGGAGGGTGAACCTACCCAACGCTACCCTCAACAAGAAAAAAAGTACAGTCGAGCGCGCCCGACCATATAGTACTCTCTGGATATTATAGTATTATGGATACTCCTTACATTAAAACACGTTGAAAAACAAATCATAATCGAATATATGTACACCTGTTTGTCTGTATGCACATACATATACGTTTGACATTACATGTATGCACATATGTATGTGTGAATGTATGCGCTCAAATATAAACTTTGTTGCTTATTTTCTTTTTATTTGTCGGATTCTTATGAAACTTTCAGGATGGTTTGATATAATTGGTCTTCAAACGAATTTTAAATAACAATACTGTACAATAATAACAAATTCCTTTAAAACGGCATGCAAGCTTGAAAACTTTTTATTTTCTATGGAAAAAAGGGGCGTGGCAGTCCAAAATTTGATGTCATTTCTTTTATGCTGTCTCTAGGAATCTGTGCACCAAAATTGGAATTCCTAAGTGTCACACTTAATGAGATATTCGTCGATAGCATCTATTTCTTCCGAGGTATGTCTAGTTTTTTTCTCATTGTGGGCGAATGGGGCGTGGCATCAAAAAAAAAATTCTTGTATTGACTGACTAAATATCGGGTCGATTGAAACCAAATTCGAACTCGTAGCTCTCACCATCTCCAAAATCTGTTTGTTCATACAGACAGACAGACACACAGACGGACAGACGGACATGGCTATATCGACTCGGCGTGTGACGCTGATCATGAATATATATACCTTATGGGGTCTGCCAAGCCTCCTTCTGCCTGTTACATAAATTTGCACAAACCCAATATACTCTTGCAGAGAGTATAAAAACAATATAAGCTATATATATTTTCCAATAAACTTTGCTGTATTATTATTTCTTTATTTTTTTTAAATTTAGTTTACTATAATACCATATAAACTTCTTAGATATAATAAAACCGAAATTGAACACCAACAAACCCCTAATTTCTGGTTTGACTTATTCAAAATGAGAGTTTTATATACATATATGATATACCAGTATAACACGTAGCTTATATTGAAACAAGAGGATGAAAATAATGTTTTGCTTTAATGAACATTTGTGCTTATTAAGCTGTTTTAAATTCACACTTTGACATTCTAAATTTACTCACAGTATACTAAAGTAGAAAGCGGCTTAACGCACGAATAGCATATAAACAGAAAAGTATTTTTAGTCATTTTTGACCCTACCCAAAAAGGATTCTGCTTTAAGGACACATGACGGACACATCACGGATAGTATAGTGTAAATCTACTCTTATTCAGCATCAATAGCCGAGTCAATATAACAATGTGTGTTTACCCATCAGTACGAATAAAGAATAGCATAGTCTTTATGTCGCAATTGAATAATAAAATGCCTAAGCAAAACAATTTATTGTATTATACTCTCTGCAAGAGTATATTGGGTTTTTGCAAATGTATGTAGCAGGCAGAAGGAGGCGTGGCAGACCCCATAAAGTATATATATTCTTGATCAGCGTCACAAGCCAAGTCGGTATAGCAATGTCTGTCTGGGTGTCTATCTGTCCGTCTGTCTGTTCGTATGAACACACAGATTTCAGAGATGGTAAGAGAAACAAGTTCGAGTTTAATCTCAATCGACAATCAATACAAGAATCTTTTTTTTTTCGAAGCCACACACTTCGAAAAAAATCGGCGAATATCTCAGTAACTATGGCACTTAGGAATACCCATTTTGGTACACATGTTGCTGAAGACAGCATAAATGCAATGACTTAAAAAAAGGTGGGCTGCCACGCCCCCTTTTTCCGTAAGAAATAAAAAACCTTTTTAAACTTGCATGCCGTTTTTAAGGCATTTATTCTTACGTACAGTATTGTTCTTTATGATTCGTTTGAAGAGAAATCATATCAAACTTTCCTGAAAGTTTCATAAGAATCCGACCATAAACAAAAAGGGAAACAAACAACAAAGATTTCTTTCGAACGCAATGCCATGAGTGCGAGAGAGGCAGCGCTAGCCGTGCCGACCAATAATATACATACACATATATGTAAGTGCATACATTTAACGCCAAACGAATTTGTATGTACATACAGAGAAACACATGTATGTTCGATTATGCTTAGATTTTTTGCTTTAACGTGTTTTAAGGGCTTACATACCTTGAGGGGGATCGAAAAATGGAAAAAAATTTTATTGCATATTATCAAAGTACATTATCTTGAGAGTATACATTCGAATTTCATAAAGATCGGATCACTAGAACGAAAGTTACAGCGATTTTTAGCACGCAACCTCCGTCGGAAGGAGGCTTAGCGCAAAACTTTAAACGCGATTATCTCGGAATGTGTTTTTTCAAAAGTACTTTTGCGGTGATCACAATAACTCAAAAAGTTGCCAGCAGATTTCCAAATTTTTTTTTTAATTTTCGTGTTAAAATTATTGCACAGATGGCTAAAAAAAATAGTCTTCTTGTAGTGTCCGTATAGAGAACAAAATGAACCGTTCAGTACAACTAATAATCATTTGATTTTTTTCATCTCGGTTGAGCTGTTCGTATGTCATCGTGATCGCCGCAAGGCTCTTTCAAAAAAAGGTGTTCCGGGCGAGGGCCGATAACAATAACAAATAACACAAATTTTTTATTCCAAATTGTTGAAATACATTCTTTAATAGTTACCCTTTAATGTTGTATACCCGTCATAACAATAAAATCAATGAAACATAATTTAAAAAAAAATTAAAATCTTGCACTTTGACGGGCCCTCAAGGTATGTAACCCCTTAATACAAGAACTATCTATTGTAATAAGCATATACCGATTTTAACATTATAATTAGGAATACAGGCAGAGAGTATTATACGGTCAGGCTCGTTCGACTGTATTTTCTTACTTGAATATTTCTTTATTATCAGACTTTGTACAGTAGATACAGAAATAAATTAAAATCAAATATATTAATTTTAATTTAAATTAACAATCAGCAAATAATAGTTAACACAAAATTAAAATTTTAAAATTATAACCATAAATATTAATATAAACAATAAATGGGAAAGTATAGCAATGATATTAATGATTCAAAAAACATTTAAAATAATGGCCCAACATTCATTGCAAGGGTCAGGAAAACACCAGCAAAACATTAACCGGACCCAAAATTAAAACTTAGTAACGCGACGTTCTACGAAATGGCACTAAGAAAACATTACACTGGAAACTGGTTAATAATAATAACAAGATTATTATTATTATGATTATACTTCGTTTTTTATACTCTCTGCAAGAGTATTTTTTGGTTTCAACGTGTTCTAATACAAATGCTATCCATCCTAATACCCGAATACCTATTTAAACATTATAATAGGGAATAAAAGCAGAGAGTACTCTACGGCCGGCCACACTCGACTGTACTTTTCTTTCTTGTTACCACATGCAATTGATATTATAATCGAACATGAATCTGATTGTCTGTCTGCACATACAAATTCGTGTGACATTACATGTATTTTAATACTCTCTTGAAGAGTATTCTGGTTTTGTGCAAATGTATGTAACATTCAGAAGGAAGCATGGCAGACGCCATAAAGTATATATATTCATAAGACGAGTCGATATAGCCATGTCCTTATTTCCGTCTGTCCGTCCGTATGAACAAACGGATTTCAATTGAAAACTGCACTGCTATCTCACCTCTACATTTTCAAACAACTTGAATCAGAAACCTGTGCGCAGCAACTACACTCTGGAGGCATATCACATTGTAACACCCGTCCCAGCTATCTGCAGGCACTGCAGTTAATTGATGATAGTACGAATGGACAACGGCACCGACCAAGTCACCCATGGCACATTCTGGCTAACGTTTGACGAAGAGATTTATGTACAGAGACCGTACGAAAAAACATGGTCAGACGACATCTAAGTTCAGCAATATCGGCTCAAAGGCTGGACTTTGAGAACCTTCAATATATCGGCACCATCGAAAAGAAATTGTCAGCATGGCCCACAACATTTGTAGTTTCACTCATCACTCTGGTTATTGGTTTCGTTTCATTTAACATTTATGTAAGATACTAAATGAATAGGCAGCAAGACTCGAGCTGTCATGGACACCTTAAGGAAAACCGAGGACGACCTTCAATCTAACGAGGGAGGAGTTAACACATCCGATCAGTCAAAACAAACACCTGCAATTCTGCATGATCAGCACAACTGGAACAATGCTTCATAAGAATTCTGCATAGCGAAGCCGTCGACATACCAGACGACGTCGCGAGTTCGAAATACAATTCATTCAGCATAATCGCTGACGCAGCAATTAAAGGTCAGGGCTAGGATCCAATAAGAACATTTTGTATTCTAGAGTTTAGTTTGAGTTTGACTAATAACGCTGCTCCTACTATGTGCAACCACTTGTAATGAAACAAAGGACTTAAATAATTAACTTATATGTTTGTCTGTATTTCATTGCATGTATGCACATATATATGTTTGTATGTGTACTATTGGTCGGCACTGCCAGCGTCTGTGGACAGCCCTGCCGTCACACATGCAGTGAAACCGATTGAAAATGTGCTCGAATGTTTCTGCTTGCTCGCATGCATTGACAGTAAGCTTAAACTTTGTGACGTGGTAGTGCTCTTGTTTATAGTTGGATTTTTATGCAACTTTCAGGATAGTTTGATATGATTTGTCTTCAAACGAATCTTAAATTACAACACTGGACGATAAGAACAATTGCTTTAAAAACGACATTGAAATTGAACAATATTTTGTTTCTTGTGGATAAATGGGGGCGTGGCAGCCCAAAAATTGCATTGATGCTGTCTTTTGAAACCTGCGTACCCAAATTGGTGGTTCTAAGTGCCATAGTTACGGAGATATTCGCGGGAAACATCAATTTTTCCGATGTGTTTTTTCGATTTTAATTCGCTTCGCTTTTGCTGACGGACGTGTTTTACATCGCTTCTAACTCTTTTCCAGTTTTCTTCGTTTAAACACTTAATTTTAATTGATATTTTCTAGCTTATTCCCTTAGTAACATTGTGTTACACACTGGTTGTGTTAAAACATTGTTTTAATAAACTATAAAGCCAATTTTAAACAATTTGTGTCTGAAGGCAACAAAAATTCCACAGCCAAACATTCTGATTACTTATTGGTCTTGTAATTTTACGCCGTTGTTTGCGATAACATTTTGTTTGTGTTCTTTATTTACGCTCTCGACGCTCTCCCATCTGTTCTAGCGTTCTTTTATCTAATTTTTTATATTGGCCGGTAATTGCGTTTTTCTTGATTTCGGTCGACGACCCCGAGCTATGTACAAGCCCACCTCATTCAAAGAACAGAACCCCATTCCAAATATACAAATAAATCCAATAAGTCAGAAAGTACAAGAGTTGTTGAACTTTTTAAATTCCAAGTAAATAATTTCACAATAAAGTTTAATAACCTCTTTCGTTGTTAAATATCTGGCATCCGGTTTCGCAACCAAAGAATAAATGCGATGTCGCATATTCAAACTAATTATGTCAGCATAAAATAGAATTTGAGACACATGTAGCTAATCAGCAAGTTATGATTTCCAATTAAATTTACCAACACAAACAGAAGGTAAAACACATCTATGTAGATTAAGAAATTCATGTAAACTTTCATTTAATACATTTTGATTTTTGCCACTAGAGACTAGATACGTCGTCGCAATAAGTTATATTTTTTTAGTAAAATCCGTCACAGTAAATATACTTCTCGCGCATAATTTGTTTTTGTGAACTATATTTGTTATCGTCGTTAGTAAACATCAGTAGCTTGCACATTAACCCTAGTTTGCCTACGTATTTTTCTTCAATTAATTTTATCAACAGTATTATATTCTTTATTATTACATTTTATTTCTTATATTAATGAACTCCAACATGTATGTCTGTTATAAGTTCAATTGCCAGGTTCGAACAAATGTTAAGGTGGGTTTTGTTTGTTGCTGGCTATGTGAAAATGTTCCACATGACAAATATGCAGGCCTCAACGGCCGGATAATTGACCTGATTGAGTCTAAATCAGGCTTAAAGTGGAAATGTGAAGCTTGTATTGATGTCGCAAGAGACATGATGAGCTTCATGGGACACACTAAAAGAGGCTTTGCGGAACTGTTTGGCAAATTTAAAAGTCTGTCCGATAGTTTCGGAGCTTTGGATAAGGAGATTAAAAACTTAAAATTCTACAACGATTCTCCAATGCGTAAAAAGGCTAATTTTAGATTGTCGATTAGCCCTAATGAACTTTAAGTCCCTCGTCACATTCCACATCTCTAATAAATTTTTCATCACTATCTCCGAATATAATCGTTAGTAGTGATGACAACTTTATTTTACCCACAAAATGTGTCGCTACGAACCCCGAAGCAGTAGTTTCGGTTTCGTCAATTGTCAATTAATCTGTTGTAAAGAATTTTGGCCGGACCACTTAATAATAAAAGAGTATACAGTGAAGAAAATAAATCGGACTCCGATTTCATTGCCTTCTACTCCTGCCTTTGATGGCGGAAAAAACTAGTTTTCTCTTTCTCATTAGCCTTGTAAAATGTGAGATGTATTTGTAGGAAAATTAGTAACCTTTATTTAAGTAGTCTATCATTTCCGTTTCATGTCGTGGCCTTTTCTAAAACTCTGAAATTCTTTCCAATAAATTCTCTATCTATACAAAAGATCGTACACCTCACCGCGGAGGCGGTGTACTTATTGCCGTCGATGTTGACTTATCCTCGGAAAAAGTTATAATCGATGGCTCTATGGATATTGAATTTGTTGCTCCTATATTCATCGTTCTTCTGACTATTCCCTTTATTTATGACACTTCTCTGCTGTCAAATAAGTGTCCTCTTGTAGTTATCGGCGATTTTAATATTGCAGGGACTACATGGATTTCATATCCTGACTCTGCCGTGTTGACCCCTACGACTCAGCACGATTTTCTTGATGAGTTGTTTGGAATTTCATTGTTTCAGATCAATGCTATCCTAAACTCTTTAACCAGTATCTGATCGATCTGATTTTTGTTTTGGATTCATACTGCTATTCTGTCTGGCGTACCACACTCTTATCGAATCCTAAAGATCCTTATCACTCGACTTTGGAAGTGTTGATTGATTTACCTGCCCGGGTGACCCGTGCTAGTAGTAAATCTACTAAACAAACTCGTCAGTTTCGAAAAGCTGACTTTAACAAGTTAAATGTATTTTATCCCAGACTGACTGGTCCCGGATGTTCATGTGTAAAGATATGGATAGTGCAATCACAACCTTTTATTATACTTTAAATTCCTTAATTGATGTCTGTGTTCCGCTTTGTGTTCCAACCAGGTCAAACAAGCCTGTTTGATTTACCCGTAAGTTAACTTTGCTAAAAAATAGAAAGTCGAGATTTCATAAGAGATTCAGGGAAACTTTCTCTTCCTTGTAACTCTCTCGATATCTGATTGCTTAATCTGATTTCTATGTTTTGGTCAAAAGTTCCGATGGAATCCTAGACGGTTTTATAACTTCTTGAATTCGAAGCTTAAATTATCAACGCTTCCATCTAGTGTAGTCTTTAAAAGAGAAACTGCTAACTCAGTTCAGGCTATCGCCGATTTATATGCCGATTTTTTTCAAACGACTTCTAGTAAACACGAGTATAAATCTGAATCACCTTACCCTTATCATTTAAATCCATTCAATTGTAATTTTACATAGCGCGCTAACAAGCACGTTGCTTGGCGTTGCTGGGCCACTTGAATGTACTGTCTCGTTAGTACATCAAAGTCCAAAATAAAACATTAAATTATTGTGGGAGCGGTAGGGCGCATACACTACACTACACAATTGTAACTACACAATTCCATAACTTTGTTAATTCTATACGTAAGACTTCTACTTTACCCTATTCTTTCTTTTTTAATACCACTAAAGTAAGTGAGGACTCGACTGCTTCCGATCTCTTTGCTAGCATTTTGCAATCTATGTACACATCTAGTTTGCCTACTAACTTTGCTTACCCCTATAAACTCCTATCCTCTAATTTAGTTTTTTCCCTTTTACTACTGATAATTCCCTGCTTTCAACAATGAACTCTTCAAACCCTTCCTTCTCTCCTGGGCCTGATAACATTCCTAGTTGTGTACTTAAGGAGTGCTGTTCTTCTTTATTTAAAGCTCTTCTATTTTTTTTACATAAACCAAAGTGCGCGGCGGGATCCTAATCCTTAAATTAGGTTTTGGCGTAGGACTTGATATCCACCCATGGAAAAATCAATATCAGTGAAGGATGCAAGAGGAGCCTCGAAATAAGAACTCAAACAAAGTTGACGTCCAAGGCAAACGTAAAAAAATATTTGAGAGTCTGCATTTGGAATGTACTGACATTGTACAGACTCGGTGATGCTCAGCAAATAGCAGATATCCTTAATAAGTTGAAGCTCTTCAGGAAATACGATGGATTGGACAGGGATGCATGAGGAAGAAAGGCTGTGACATATACTACAGCTGTCATGGTAATAGGCATGAGTTTGGTTGCGAATTCGTCGAAGGAGCCAGCGACAACGTGTCTCGCAGTTTACACAGTACAGTACAGCGAGAGAATTGCGACGATCCGAATTGCTGCCAAATTCTTTAACATCAGCCTCATTTGTGTGCACTCCCCAACGGAGGCCAAATACGATGCGACCAAGGATGTTTTCTATGCAGAGCTCGACCGAGCGTATACCCGACGCCGTTAAAATTCTCTTGGAAGATTTTAATGCCAAAATCGGACGGGAGGGCATCTTTGGAGCAACCGTTGGGAGGCATAGTCTGCACGTGTCTACCTCGGCCAACGGGCTTAGACTAATTGGCTGCTTCGCACAACATGATAGTACGTAATACTGCATTTCGTCATCTCGACATCCATAAAAATCCTGGCTCTCCTCTGATCGTCTGACTAGCAATCAGATTGATCATGTTGTGATCGATGCAAGGCACGCGTCTAGCATCCTTCATGTGAGATCTTGTCGGGGTCCCAGCATCGGCTCCGACCACTACCTTGTTGCTGCTAAGGCTTGCGCACGGCTATGAATCGCAAAAGTCTCACATCGTGGTATGCCAAGGAAGCTGGACATCAGCAAGCTGCAGTGACAACAACATAAGGATGCCTTCTCCACTCGACTCCCATGCCGACTGGCGGAACGCCCTCCAACACCTATAAATTCTGCGTACATATCCAACGCCATAACCACTCCTGCTATTGAAACTCTTGGATTTCAGTACTCTCCAAAGAGGAATCCATAGTATGACGAGAAGTGTCGAGAAGCGACCGTTACAAAGGACGGCGCCTACAGAAGAACACTGCACGCAGGAGCCAATCGAGCGGTGGTGGACATTTATAAATCGCGGAGGCGGGATGAGAAGCGCCTTTTCAAGAAAAAGAAGCGGGAGATGGAAAGGCTTGAGTGTGAGAAGATGGAAAGTAGCAGGGACAGGAATGATGCCCGTGACTTTTACCGGAGAGTCAAACGTATGACCTAAGGGTATAAGTCTGGATCGCTGGCCTGCAGGAGTGATGACGGAAACCTTGTCACATATGCTGAGATGGTACTCGGGTTATAGCGGGATCACTTTGAAAGTCTGTTGGCTGGAAACAACCTAAAGAAGTTGATCCACTATCCCTTGATGGCGCTGATCCATCCCTTGCCATACAAAGGTCGCGGGAGCTGATGGATTGCCGGCTGAGTTATTTAAGGCTGGAGGCGATGAGTTGGTAGGGCGCATGCACCAGCTCATTAGCAGCGTATGACTAACGCAAAGCATGCCCGTTGATTGAAACGTCATTATGATCTGCCCCGTTCTGAAGAAAGGTGATGCGACACAGTGCACCAATTACCGTGGCATTAGCCTTCTTCCCGTCGCATACAAGGTTCTCAAGAGCGTACTGTATTCTCATATATGCTGTAGCATTGACCGGACCGTATCAATGCGCATGAGAACCAAATCGACACTTACCACCGGTAGCCCACGGCGAGACCGCCTGTATGCTACCATGTCTGAGCTTGGTATACCTGCAAAGATAGTATGGCTTTGTAGAATGACATTGAGCAACACCATCAGCTCTGCCAAGGTAGGAAATGGCCATTCCGAAACCTTCGTTACCAGGCGGGGACTTAGACAGGGCGACTTGCTGTCTGGTTTGCTCTTCAATATGCTGATGGAGAGTATAATATGGAAAGCTGGAGTACATCGGACAGGCACAGTACTGTGAAACAAACGAGTCCAACTTCTTGGTTACGCCGATGATATATATTTTATTGGTTGTGCCAAGCTTGATGTTACTGCGGCTTTTGAAGTTATCGAAAAGGAATCGGCGAAAGTTCTACTAGCAGTGGACGTGGGCAAAACGAAGTTTATGGTGTGCAGTAGCAGAGACTCGCGGCGTCTTGACTCTTACCTTAGGGCTGGTGACTTTTACTTCGAGGGAACTGCAGTGACCAGCAATTCCGATGTCAGCCTGGAGATCAAGCGTAGGATCACACTTGCTAACAGGTGTTACTTCGGGCTCAGTAGGCAGTTTAATAATAGAGCCCTCTCTAGGATGACGAAGGTTACACTTTACAAGACGCTCATCATTCCAGTGTTGCTGTATGGTGCGGAAGCCTGGACAATGACTCAGTCAGATGCTGCTCTTGGTGTCTTCGAGAGGAAGATTCTATGCAATTTCTTCGTACCAATTTGTGATGGCGATAACTATCGCATCAGGTGGAACGACGAGCTTTACGAGCTATACGGGCATGTGGACATAGTCAAGCGAGTTAACATTCAGCGCCTTCGTTGGCTAGGTCAAATTTCCCGTATGAAGGAAACAACTCCAGCTCGCTCTGTTTTTGATGCAGTGGTTGGAAGGACCAGATAGATGTAAAACTAGCAACACTTGGTGTTACGAACTGGCGAAGTCGCGAGGGGCTGTGCCCCGTTAGGGGTGTTGTGACCAATAATTACTATTATTTCTTTTTAACCTTTCTTTAGAATCCTATGACTTTCCCACTTTATGGAAAGAATCTTACATTATTTCACTGCGTAAAAAGGGTGCAAGTCGGATACATCCAATTACGGGGAATTGCGAAGTTGTCCGCAATACCGAAGCTCTTTGAAAAGATAAATACATCGACTTTGCAACACCTCTCCAAGTTAATTATCTCCCCTGGCCAATACGGGTTTGTTAAGAGTCAGTAAATTTCGACCAATCTATTAGATTTCACCTCTTTTACAAATGAGATCTTCCTTAATAAAATGCAAACTGATGTCGTCTATACTAACTTCAGTAAAGCGTTTGACTCTGTTAATCATTACTCCCTTTTACAAAAACGTAGTGTTTTAGGATTTCCTTTTTCTGTGAATATCATTATATCTTACAGGTAGGACCCAAAAAGTTTTGCTTAGATCAGCCATCTCCAAATCTGTTTTGGTTACTCTGAAGTTCCCCATGGTAGCCTCCTAGGTCCCTTATTTTTTAATTTTTTTATGAACGACCTTCCTTCTTCGCTATCCGACTGTCGCATAATTATGTATACTGATGATGTGAAATTATTATTTTATAATAATCCTTCGAATCATATGCTATTACAAATTTAATGTACAACAAGCTAATTGTTGGTGACATCTGTTCCGTACCCCTTTTAGAACGACATAATTTTAGTTAATATTTTAACCAGGGCCTTTATTTTTACCTACATGCATAACTCACTACGCTTTGCACAATCGTTTTCGAGTATTATTATGCATTAATTATAATGAATACTCTCTACATTTCCAATCTAGAAGCTTCACTTTACGGCCTACTCCGTTAAATCTCTGACTTCCTTGGGCAGTAAGTTTAGCATCTCCGCCATTCATGCTTCCTCTTAAATCTGAGATCATTCGTGATAATTTTGGCATACATATTTATTAATCTGGTTGGGTTTCCCAATCCAGTGCAACAACTGTTAGATCAATTTCTTTTATTTACTTTTTGTTCCTTAATGAATTATTTTTATTAATTTAAAATTTTAATAACTAGTTTACTTTTTACTTTCAGTTATAATAAGTTTTTATAATTTATTTATAGTCATTAATATAAGTTTCATTTTTAAATATTTTTTTAATTGATTAATACTCGCGACTGCCTTTAGTCTGCCTAATAAATAAAATAAGTAAATTCAAAAATTTTAAGCAAACTTGGTCTGCGTATACAAAAGACGGAATATCATTCTAAAATTGGTGGCTCTAGCTCTTTTAGTTTAGAAAATCTAGGTGTTCATACGGACGGATAGACAGACAGACGGGCATTGCTATATCATCTCCGCTGAGAGTGCAATTTTCGATTTTTGCAATGTCTGATTTGATTGGGCAGAGAAGTGCAGTCTAATAAGCCGAACATCGCTAATCAGCTGATTATCTTTTGCGCTGGTGCGTTCGCTGATTTGTTATTTTATTGTTGTTACCTCTGCTCATCCTGTCCATTTAAGCCATGTTTCAAGCCAACTCGATTAAGTGATCCTTGCAACTGCAGTCGTTACCGTTCGAGACAGATTCGGTCAGAAACGAAACGCTAGAGCCTTGTTGGATTCAGGGTCTCGGGTGAATTTCATGACGGAGGATCTCGCTCAAGCTTTACGCCTTAACCGTAAAGTCGTTTGGTTGCAAAAAGCAATGTATCGACTATAGTTTCGTCTCGTGTATCAAGACATCAGTTCAGAGCCGAGTTTTGGGTGCTAAAATCAATTTTAAGTAGGCAGCCATCTTTCCATAAATAGGTGGAAGGTACCAATGAATGTCGAACTGGCTGACCCTTATTTTCATAAGCCCCAGGAAATAGATATGCTTCTGGGAACAAACAGCATCTTCAACATGCTTTGTACTGGACAAAGAAGACCAGCGAACAGTGGTCCGATGCTACAAAGGACATTGTTTGGTTGGGTAGCATCAGGACGGTGTAAGAATATTTATACTAAAAGTCCAATATGCTGCTGAGTGATGCAGGATAGACAAGATGTTCGACATGAGGCCAGAGTAAACCTATATGGTGAGGTTAAAGCTGTCCCAAAAACAAGTGTTTTGGCAACTTATTCTGCGGAGCACATTATTTGCGAACGAAGCTAACTAAATGAAACTTATTAGTATCACTTGGATTGTAGCTTCGCTAAATCAAGTCCCACCAAGCGAAAAACATTTTTAGATGCTTTCACATATATGATAGCCGAAACATACGTATTGGACAGATGTCGAATAGAGAGTGCAAGTTTCTGGAATGTTTCAGAACTCGCACTACATTGTACATATATTTCCCCTTCAACATTAACAACATTTGTAGCCAATCAAGCTGCAGGCATCCAAGAGATGCCCAGTAATGTATCTTGGAGTCATGGACCGCCATTATCAAATCCAGCTGATTTGTCGTCAAGAGGGTGTGACTTTCAGAAACTCGTTCAGTTATTTGATTAATTCATTTGAGCGTAGATTTGTACGGTGCCATAAATATGTTGATTAAAATAAGAGAATGTGCCCCCTAAAAGTGTATATTGCGGTACTCGTATGTTTGGCTTCAAAGGCTGTTCACGTAGAATTAATAGCAGACGTATCCACTAACGCTTTCATTTCCATATTGAATAGCTTCTCGGCGTGGCATACCAGTTCGGCGGTACTCGGACAATTCGACACATTTTGTGGGAACGAGAAACATGGTGATGTACTTCTAAGCCTTCTACTTCGATCAGTAGCAGCATCCCCTTCAGTTCGTTGCGGAACGAATGATGGAGTTTAGGCTTATCTTTTGAAGCGCCGTCGGAGGACTGAGCATGCAGCAGATCACCAGCAGTTGCGCACAAGGGGCAAGGAGCATTCATACTGGCCAGCGTTTAAGCTGCTATAGCTACCAAGGGATTGAAGGCGATTCCTTCAAGGTGGCCGGAAAGTTGGATTATAAACAAGTAGCATAGGAAAAAGTATGAACTATTCATAAAGGCTTAAATTAATTATATTATTGAATTGACCAATAGTGTAATCAAAACTCTTTTATTAAAGCTAGCGCGTAAGTTCTTTGTATTAGGCAGTGCTGCTGTCGCGAGCCGGGGTTCAGTTCGTTTTCGCATTTCGTTACCCACACACATTCTGGCAAGCCTTTAAATTTACAATTAAATTAAAATTTGTTTTAGTTAACTTTGTTTTCGATTTTTCCAAAGTTAATATACATGTTAAAATATAATATTATACTATTCTTTCTTGTATTTATTTATAAATTTTAATTTATTTTTTTAATGCAAAATAATACAATAATATAACGTATATATTATGTCATAAGCGTAGCTATGTAGTTTGAGAAAAAAGAATGAATCTAAGGTTAACCCTCCACTTCCCAGAGTTCAAATTTGAAATAAAAAATATTTTCAAATTGGTCATGGCTTCAAAAAAAAAGTTTGTTCTGGAAAAAGTTTTGAATCGGGCTGGTTAAGGATCTATAGGGTCACACGTTTACCCCGCCTGAAACTTTGACCTCAATTAAAAATTTTAAGAGCAGTTTTATTTTCTAGTTAAATCCATTTTTAACAAGTAAGAAAGGCTACAGTCGAGCGAGTTATGTATAAGTCCACTCCATTCCCAGAACATAATATAAAACCAGATAGTCTACAAACCCCAATTAGCCAGAAAGTACAAGAGCTATTGAACTCTTTAAATGCTTAATAAGTGATTTCGCAACACGAGTTTAATAAACTCTTTTAAATACGAAAACATCCGGTTTAGCAACCGAAACACAAATGCAATACACCTAATTCCAATTAATTGTACCAACACAAATATGTACTAAAACACATGTATGTCAAATAAGTCCAATCAGCATAATCATGGAATATGCATTGAATTCCAAATAATTATACCAACACAAATAGATATGGAGACACATGTATGTAGTATAAGTTAATCAGCACTTTTATGTAAAGCTTTCATTTATACATTTTGAATAAAGAGTTTTTAGTTGATTCTTGCCACTGAAATATAAACGTCGTGTTCTTTAATACTTCGCCGAAATAATTATTTTTTAATAAACGCATCCTCCAATTCCATAATTGGCGCAGCCGGTAGGATCCTTTTTCGTTAAAGAGGATCCAGCGATAACATTCGAACCAAATAAATAAATTAAGGAAAACTGAGTGCGAAAAAAAAAATAATTAACATTTATTGGCCGACGGTAAAAACTAAAAATCAGTTTAACTACAAATCAGTGCAGTGTACAAACGGAATCAACTCTTGCACAAATTAAACTAAAAATCAGTTTTCACTAAAAATCAGTGTAGTGCAATAACAAATAAAAATAAAAATTCTGGCGTCAAGAAAGCATCAAAGACTAGCGAATTTCGACAAAGCAAGAATGGCTCAAGAGAACCCACCAATGCCACAGGCAGACCTGTTGGAACAACTGGCTATTAGAGAACAGCAGCTGGAACAGTTACGGCAAGCTTAAGTACAACTTCAGACCAACAACACTAGTACAGCGCAGCAAGGACGATTGTTCAAAACAATCAATCACCTAGCCACGTTCACGGGAACAGGGGACATTTCGATAAATTCATTCTTCAGCAGCGTGAAATATCTACTCTCGTCAATACAAGACCCAGAATTGAAGCGGGAAGCCACACGGACCATTTTCTATAGGACGATTCAAGGACAAGCAAAGGATGTAGTGATCAACGTACCGGAACCCGACAACTGGGAGTTGATAAAAGCAACTTTAAAACTGAGGTACAGACCAGACACGGAACCACACCAACTCTACCGAAGAATCTGCGATTTAAAAGTGAATACGGTGAGCGAACTAGCTGTGGGAATACAAAATATAAAATATAAAACAGATGAGCTAATAGTTTATCATAAGAACGACAACTTAATAGATCTAAGTAATATTGAAAGCTTATTAGTCAATACTGTGAAAGAAATGACACAAGGCACACTACTAGACAAAATTTATGAAGAGAGAGAATTAGGCGCAATATTGAAAACAATGATGTTACGTAGATATGAGAATAGTTGTATTAGATATCAATATAGAAAAGCCAGACCCAACAGAAATAATTCAGAGGCAGGGTCGAATAACAGAAATCAGGGAAATAATAATCAAAATACGCAGCAACAACAGAACTATAGGAATGTTAATCAGAATAATAACCAACAGCAAAACTATAGGAACACGTATCAGAATAATCAGCAAGTTCCAGAAACTCAAGATTGGAACCAAACTAATAGGAACCAGCAACAGAACTACCGAAATAACAATTCAGGGCAATTTAGATAAAATAATGTACAACAAAACGTACGAAGCAACAACTCAGGACAAAGTAGACAAAATTATCAACAAACAGGCTCGCAGCAAACTAGGCAGTATAAACCAGGTAATGCAGTACCTATGGAAATAGATAATTTAGAAACTGACCAGAACAGGAGTAGGGATGACCAATATCAAAATGACGATTACAGCGAATACACCATCGACCAAAACAACGATTCAAACCACTATTACGAACAACAGGCAGAGGTTAATAATGCCGTTTTTTTTACGAAGCAGCCTCGGAATGCCTACCATTAATAGAACTTAACATAAATAAAGAAAAATACGTAGCGTTAATAGATACGGGAGCCACTTTAAGCTTGGTGAACGATCAAATAAACAGCTACAGACAAATTAAATTGAACAGACCAATACCATACAGCACGATAAATAGCAGAGACGTAATACAGTACGAAATACACACAACAGCACCGAGAGAATTTAATTTACCAAATAACGCAAGGGTACGATGGAAAGTAGCCCCACTAACAGGAAGGAAATATAGTTTCATCATAGGAATAGACCTCCTCAATTTTCTAAACGCTTTTATCAACATCGAAAAAAAAATCTTAACATTAAATCACAAAGATCAGTACAAGGAAGTATGTACATTAGAAAGTAAGGAAGGAAATCTCGATAACCTAAACTTAGAACATTTAAATAAAGAAGAAAGGAAAGAAATTGAACTTATTTTACAACGGTATAGTGAACTATTTTTTAAAGAAGGAGACATATTGACGAGTACGACAGAAATCGAACACGAAATACGGACAACCATAGACGAACAACTAAATTCAAAACTTTATAGGTATCCACCACAACATGAGGAAGAAGTAAGGAGACAAATAAAAGAAATGACAGAACAAGGTATAATAAGAAAAAGTAATTCAAGATATTCAATTCCTTTGATATTAATACCGAAAAAAATAGACAACTCAGGCAAAAAAAAATATCGAATTGTAATTGATTATAGAAAGCTGAATGAAATAACCATAGATGATAAGTTCCCGATCCCAAACATCGACTCAATTTTAGATAAACTCGGAAGAGCACAATACTTCACGACGTTAGACTTAGCAAAGGGATATCATCAGATTTTGGTTAAGGAAGAAGATAGGAAGAAGACAGCATTCGTAACGCCACACGGCTTATATGAGTTTATAAGAATGCCATTCGGGTTAAAAAATGCCCCAGCCACTTTTCAAAGGCTGATGAATGAAATTTTGAGGGACCACATAAATAAAAAATGTGTCGTATATCTAGACGATATACTAATTTTTAGCACTTCATTAAAAGAACATATTCAGGCAATCAAAGAAATCTTCCAAATTCTTGAAGAAAAAAATTTAAAAATTCAAATAGATAAATGCAATTTTATGAAAAGAGAGACAGAATTTTTAGGACACATATTGACAAAAGAAGGTATTAAACCAAATCCCAACAAAATCGCGATTATAGAAAAATTGATACTACCCCGGACGGAAAAACAGATAAAAAGTTTTTTAGGAATAACGGGTTACTATAGGAAATTTATTAAAGACTACGCTAAAGTAGCACACCCAATAACAAAATATTTAAAGAAAAATGTAAAAATTAATTCAAAAGATCCGACTTACGTTGAGGCATTCGAAAAACTAAAACATATGATCAGCTCACATTCAATTCTTAGATTTCCAAATTTTGAAAAATTATTTGCTCTTACAACAGACGCGTCGAACTATGCAATAGGGGCAGTTTTATCCCAAGAAGGGCACCCAATTTGCTATGCATCTAGAACATTAAATAATCACGAAAAAAATTATTCGGCAACCGATAAAGAATTTTTGGCAATTCTTTGGAGTGTAAATTACTTTAGACCATATTTGTATGGAAGAAAGTTTAAAATACTAACAGATCACCAACCTATAAAATTCTTACATTCGAAACATAAAGGGAAAGACATTTCACCTAGACATCAAAGATGGTTATTGAAACTGGGAGAGTACCAATTCGAGATTGATTATTTAAAAGGAAAGGAAAATAGAGTAGCTGACTTTCTAAGTAGACTTGAAGACAACGACTACACTTATAACGAAAATAACGACAAAGAATCAAGTATAAATACGATAGCAAACATGGAAGACGAAGAAGATAATACATCAATAATGACAATACACTCAGCAGAAGAAAACTTACACGATCATTTTTTTATAAAAGAGGAATTAGTTAATAAATATAATACGCAGATAATTATTGCAAATTGCAAGACAGACGAATATAAAATAGTAAATAATAAAAGAATAATATTCATAGCAAAACACGATTTTCCAACAATGGGGGAAATTTTTAAGAGATATATAAACAAAGGAAAAATAGGAATATACTCGGAATTACCAGATCATGAATACAATATAGTTCAAGAAAAATTAATAGAAATGTTTTCCAACGACAAGCAGTTAGAATTCATAAAATGCACACTCAGAGCACAAGACATCGAATCCGAAACGGAAGCAGTGAAACAGATATCATTTTACCACGTGAGAGAAAGTATGCATTCAGATATTCAAGAAACATATAATCAAATTAAAAACAGAATATATTACCCAAAATTGCTAGAATTAGTGCAAGTGGTTATTAACCAATGTGACTGGTGCAAAGAAATTAAATATGATAGGAATCCTATTAAAAACAAGTTCAAGAAAACTGAAACCCCATCAGATAAGAACCAAATTGTTCATGTAGATACATATGTAGTAAAAAATACGCACTTTCTAACAGTTATAGACAAATTTTCCAAGTTTGCAGCAGCATATATATTAAACGATAGAAACCACATTACCATAGTAGAGCAACTAGAAGAACATTTCACAAAGATAGGAAGACCAGATAAAATTATAGCTGACAATGAGTTTAACTCTATCAGAATTAAAAAATTATTATCGCAAGAAGGAATAGAATTACATCTTACTAAACCAAATAGTCACACAGGAAACTCGGACATAGAAAAGTTACACACTCTACAATTAAATGTACTCCTAACGAAGCCCAGAACAATAAGGTAGACTTGACAAAAATTAAGGAAAATATAGAAAACAAAAAATGTTAGAAAAACACAACAATAACAGAGAAAATTATGAGGAAAAACGAGAAGAAGGGTTTATAAATAATTATAAGGCAGTTAGACATAAGGAAGCCCCGAAATATAGAAAAGCTAAATTGAAGAATATTGACCCAAAAAATATAAAGCGAACTTACAAATTTTCAGAAGATGTTAATGATGATAATATTAATACTGACGACAATAAAAACGATACCAGGAACGTTGACAACCCAGCAAATACTTGATCAAGACGGGTATGCACAAATAGAGATGAAATATCAAGACATAGTTACAGCAACGGACATAATAATACACATAATAAATTTAAAAGACATCGATAACATTCTAAGTGACCTAGAAAACAACATATTAATGATAAACAACGACAACAAACATATATTACAAACACAATTGACAGAAACAAAACATAAACTTTACACATTATACGGAAACTACACACGTAAAAGACGAGGACTAGTTAATGCAATTGGTAGTGGAGCAAAATGGATGTTCGGTACCATGGACGAAGAGGACAGAAAAGTAATAGAAAATCATTTATCAAAATTCAAAGAAAATATGCAAGAAACTAGCGAATTATTGAATAAACAAATTTATATTAATACATACTTTAATGATACAATTCAGTATATCAAGCAAATAATAAAGGCAGACAGAAAAGCAATTGAAAATCAGTTAAACGCAATTGGAAAATACGAAAATAATAGATATCAGGAGAACTTGTATTACGATCAGCAAATAAAAATTCAATTAATAAGAAATAAGATAGAACATCTACAAGATAACGTAGCGTCGGCTAGGTACAATATATTACACCCTAGCATATTAACGGATAGTGAGATAAAGAAATACAACATTAACTTCAACAAACTAAATCATATTAAGTTAACTACAGCATTGTTTACTAATAATCTATTAATATTCGCAATAGAAATTCCCAAAAATTGTACAACAGTTAAAGTGCAACAAATTGTACCAATACCTAATGAGGAAAAATTAGAAATAGATTACAAATCAGAACTAGTATTTAATTATAAAAATGTAACCTACACATATGAAATAAACAAAAAATTAAAAGAAATGAAAATAAGCAAACATTGTATATTTAAGAAAAATTGTAAATTGGTACAACAAAAAGAAATGGAAATATTAGAATTAGACGAAGAAACCATAATAATCAAAAATGCCAATAACGAAACATTATATCAAAATTGTATCAACGAAAAAATACAAACTACAAATAATACATTAATACATTTTGCAAATTGTACAATAGGTATAGACAACAATTATTTTACAAACACTTTCGAAATAGAAAACGAAAAAACACTTTATGAAAAAAAGAAACAAATACAAAATTTTACGAAACAAATAACATTTGAAAACATACTAGAAAATTACAAAATTAACTGGATAAACATAAAAAATTTAAAGACACATAAAAACATAACCTATTCATTTAATATCGCAGTAATTTTAATATTAATTATATTAATAACTGTCATTATGTTAAAACACAAGAAAATTAAAGTCCAGCTTAATAATAATAGAATTCAGGAGAATTCTTTTCTAAAGGGGGGAGAAGTTATGTATAAGTCCACTCCATTCCCAGAACATAATATAAAACCAGATAGTCTACAAACATCCGGTTTAGCAACCGAAACACAAATGCAATACACCTAATTCCAATTAATTGTACCAACACAAATATGTACTAAAACACATGTATGTCAAATAAGTCCAATCAGCATAATCATGGAATATGCATTGAATTCCAAATAATTATACCAACACAAATAGATATGGAGACACATGTATGTAGTATAAGTTAATCAGCACTTTTATGTAAAGCTTTCATTTATACATTTTGAATAAAGAGTTTTTAGTTGATTCTTGCCACTGAAATATAAACGTCGTGTTCTTTAATACTTCGCCGAAATAATAATTTTTTAATAAACGCATCCTCCAATTCCATAATTAGCGCGCCGACTGTAAAAGATCCCGTTCTCTCCTTGCATTTCAAATTCATATTTGAATATGATTTAAATTAAAATTTAAGTCTTAAATCAAGTCACTGATGGGGATCGAACCCGCGCTCTCAGTCGCAGGTTCCAGAACATGCAGCAACCCAACAAAAATCCGACTATTTTCATTTATGTGTAATAATGTTATCATATAAAAAATACAAAAAAAAATAAATTTCTGACCATTAGATTTCATACAAATACAAAAACTGATAACTTGCATCTCTACCACACTCCGTTAAAGATTTGTTGTGACTAATATAAGTAAACATAGTTATCCCCTTTCTTTCAACTCGTGAACATAAATTACATTTTAAAATTTTACAATTTATACGCCAAACGACTAGCCTCAACCCTACCCTGTTGCACCAGTTAATATTGATATTTACATTTTTGTTTGAAATTTTAAAAAGTATATCAATAAATTTCACTGTCGGGAATTGAACCTGCGAACTTATACGCAAGTTGCATAACACGCAGCAACCCTATCAGTAGCACCACGCCCTACATTTAACAGAAATTCGATTATTTTTATTTACATATAATAATAATCTTATTTAAGAATTACAAAAAAAAAAAAAAAATTACATTTCTGAGTCTGTGCCGGGGTTCGAACTGCAGGTCTTGCGTTTACGTACAAGTGCGAAATATAATGACAAGCATCTCTACCACCTGGGCCACGCTTTCTGTACAAATAACTGCGGCTAATGTATATATAAACATAGTGTTATCTCTTTTCATTCAACCACGTGCATTGACAATGCGTTTCAAGGGAGACTTTGTTACCTAATTGCTCAGTTGTTTATAATTAGATTTGTATGCAACTTTCAGGACAGTTTCATATGATTTGTCTTTAAGGGGTTAAGTGGTGTTCAGAGGCTGAAATTAAGAACTTTTTCAAAAAAATAATTTATGTGTTTGCAGTGAAATATTTTACTTAAATAAAAAATAGACATAAAGATTGATATTTCATTTGTCCTTTAAAATTTGTTTCATAAAAAAATGTTTCAAATTGGGCCAACAGGAGCTAATATCCTGGGACACTAAAAAAAAAAGGACCTTTGTATTTGACACGATATCAGGTAAACGGTTCATCTAAAATCAAAAAACAAATAATTTTCTGTTAGTAGATACTTGAATCCTGAATTTGAACGAAGGAAAATATAAAATATTGAAATTTAAATTATTGACAGCGTTTTGAATTTTTTTTGACGAAAATTTGAACTTCAAATGTCCTTAAAAAATAGTAAATGTTGAAAAAAAGAAAAATCCTTCGTTCAGATTAGTGACTAGATCATGTTAAATAAGTGTTCAAAATTTGAACTTCAAATGTCCTTAAAAAATAGTAAATGTTGAAAAAAAGAAAAATCCTTCGTTCAGATTAGTGACTAGATCATGTTAAATAAGTGTTCAAAATTTGAAAACAATCGGTTCAAAACTGTTCGAGAAATCGTGTCAAATAACTTCAAAAACACGGTTTCGAGAAAAACGTGATTTACTGCGACGCGTCAGGAGGAAATGCTCTAATGAGCGAAACTTTCCAACGCTCTATCTCTTACAATTTTACTCGGATTGGATTAACCCAAATTTTGGGAGAATATAGTAAACATATATAAGCAAGAAAAAAACAATTTCGAATTTGAAAAATTCAGAACACCACTTGACCCCTTAAACAAATCTTAAATTACAACACTGTACGATAAGGACAAATGCCTAAATAAGGCATCCAAAATTTAAAATTATTTTGTTCCCTGTGAAAAAGGGGGGAATGGCAGCCCAAAAGTTTTAATGACATTACATTTATGCTGTCTCAAGAAACCTACGTACCCAAATTGGTGGTCGTAAGTACCATAGTTACGGAGATATTCGCGTAAAACATAATTTTTTCCGAGGTGTCTTTGGTTTTTTGCCCACTGCGGGGGATGTAGGGGACGTGGCAAAAATGTGAAATAAACTTGATCTGCTTACATCATAAACGGACTTTCATTTCAAATTTGGTGTTTCTAGCTCTTGTAGTTTAAAAGATTCAAGTGTTCATACAGACGGACAGACGGACAGAAAAACATACGGGCAGACGGACTTTGCTATATCGACTCGGCTGTTGATGCTGATCAAGAAAATATAAGTTAACTGTGAGCGCCCAGCGGACCCAAACAGAAAAGAGTATTCCCGTGGCGGGCCCGCTGTAGCGGCTGAGTCAGCGTTCTCAACGGTCAGCGAGAACGCTCCAAGCCGGGGCGTCAAGTTCAACGACGCCGTCGGCCCGCGGAGCTAACTCAGCGTCTGCAATTTTGTTGCACAACGTCCGCTGGGTAACATGATACCCACACGAGGCGCAAGCTCTGCAGATTCTCCGGCGTGGCTACCAAGAGCCAGCGCCGAATGCGGCAGCGCCGCCGGCAGCGCTAAGCTAGATGTTAAGAAATCCAAATTTGTATCTTTAGTTTATAATTGAATAACAAAAGCGGCACACGGCCCTTAAATAAAGTAAATTGTATTCTCGCTTAGTACTTCGAGTATTATTCTAATTGGCGCCCAACTGCGATAACACTCACGGTGCGAACGGTTTCGGTCTACGCGAAACTCGGTAGTTTTGATTAAAAAACAACAAAAGACAAACAACAAAAAACAAAAGAAAGTGACACGATCACATATAAAAAAAAAAAAAACAACAAAAAGTGACACTATCAAATACAACGAAGCAGTAAAAGAGTGGAAAGACTTTAGGAACCTAAAGGAATCAATAACTAGAAGCATGTAAGTGAGTTTCGTTTGTGTTAAGGCTTAAGATCAGCAACAAAGTAAATAAAATAAATAAATTTTGACGAGTGTGAATTCTATTGTGTTGTTGGTTTATTCTTTTCGCTCTTGATTAGTGCGTTTAATTTGTTGACGTATGAATATTTGCAAAAGTCGTTCGGGGTACGATAGTGACGACAGTGTCTTTGACGTTCTTATCAGAAACTTTCAAGGAGTCAAGGTAACGGACATAGAAAAACACGAATCAGACATGGACGCAGAACAAATTCAATCGATTATCGACACGGCCTTGGCAGCCCAGGCTAGAACATTCGAAAGAAAAATTGAGGAGTTGACAGGGCGTTTAGAAAGGGCAAATATTAAAGTTCCTGCAATCAAAGTGTATGAAGACGCGAAAATTATCCCGGGTGTGCAGTGCGACGAGCCCCTAGACGGTATAAAGAGTTTTCCGGAGTTTAGTGGGTCACATGACTCATACGTCTCGTGGCGACAATCCGCACACAATTCATATCAGATATTCAGGAATTATAATGGCAGCTCACGCCACCACTTGGCTATGGTCATCCTTAGAAATAAAATAAGGGGCGCGGCAGATGCCGTGCTAGCGTCATTTAATACAGCGCTTAATTTTGACGCGATCATATCGCGCTTAGATTTCACGTATGGTGACAAGAAGCCACTTCATATAGTGGAACAAGAGATGGGCACGCTGAGGCAAGGCGGTCTATCAGTCCTTGAATACTACGATGTGGTAGAGAAAAAGCTCACCTTGTTGACCAATAAGGCCCACATGACCTATGACAGAGAGTTAGCTAGGGGCATGTGCGAGAAGTTTAGGGGCGATGCTCTTAGGGTCTTTATATCAGGTCTAAGGCGTAACTTGACTGATGTTTTGTTCGCCGCTCATCCCCCTGATTTGCCTTCAGCTTTGGCTTTGGCTCAGGAGGTAGAGGCGAACCATGATCGGTATACGTTTGCGACAAATTTTGCAAAGAGCCTTGAAGACAAGGCAAGGAATGAGGGCCGAGTTCAGAACCGGCACAACGCAAACAACCAGCAAGAAAATAAATACCAGAACCAAGCACCCCAAGGGAAAAGTCCCGCTTTTAAAAAACAGAAAAGCCAGCCGAGCGCTGAAGCTAGGCCGGCTAGCGCAACTGCCCCAATACCAATGGAAGTAGACCCTTCCATGTCAAAATTTAGGCAGCCCACAAATTTCCAAGGAGCACAAGGCTCAGATAAAGCTAACACGTACAGGGGGCAGGCGAACAAGCGCGCTAATACTTCTGACCGTATGACCGGCCCGAGACGTCAGAGGCTGGACCACTTGTCCGCAAAACCTGACCGAGAAGAAGCCTACAACGAAAAGGCCGAAGAAAACGTGGCCAGTGTTGAAGAAAGCTCCGATGAATACGAGAGCGACGCTGTCAATTTCCTGTTTGACAGTGTCAATTTTTTAGGGCAAAGTCCCTGCTGCCGTTCCTTCGGCGAAGAGTAGCAGGGGTTAGCCTAAAACTTTTAATTGACACCGGCGCGTCGAAAAATTACATCAAGCCTTTTAGACAGTTAGAGGGCGTGCGCCCGGTTGAGTCAAAGTTCGCCATACATTCCATACATGGCTCTCATGATATAACCCAAAAATGCACGATACCAATGTTCGGCCAAACGGTAACATTTTTCGTTCTAAATAACTTGTCCACATTCGATGGGATTATTGGTCTTGACCTGCTAAAGCAAGTCGACGCGGCCATCAACTTAAAAGAGGGTAGGCTGGTAGCAGGGGGTGCGTCTGAAAAGATTCACTACCACGACTGCCGTGACGTGAATCATTCAAGGATTCTAGAAGTCGAAGTCCCAGCCATTATAAAGCCAAAATTCTTGGAAGTGCTAAAAGACTGTGCGAAAGCGTTCGCAGACCCTAACGAGTCTCTGCCGTTTAACACAGCCGTCGTCGCAACCATAAGAACGATAGACGATCAAGTAGTCCACTCCGAGCTATACCCGTACCCGCGAGGTGTAGATGATTTTGTCGCTGCAGAGGTAAACGATCTCTTGAAAAACGGCATAATCAGAAAATCCCGATCACCGTTTAACAACCCGGTTTGGGTTGTGGATAAGAAAGGGGTTGATAGCAATGGAAATGCTAAAAAGCGTTTAGTGATCGACTTCAGGAAACTGAACCAGAGAACAATCGCAGACAAGTACCCCATGCCAAGCATTACTATGATCTTGGCCAACTTGGGTAAAGCTAAATACTTCACTACCCTCGACCTCAAGTCAGGCTACCACCAGATAACTCTGGCGGAGCAGGACAGAGAGAAGACAGCTTTTTCGGTAAGCGGCGGGAAATATGAGTTCTGTCGTTTACCCTTTGGCTTGAAGAATGCTGGCAGCATCTTCCAAAGAGCCATAGACGATGTGCTTAGGGAACAGATCGGCAAGTCATGTTACGTCTATGTCGATGACGTTATTATTTTTTCAGAAAATGAAAACGATCATGTCAAGCACGTCGAGTGGGTACTCAAGAGCTTGCGGGACGCAAACATGAGAGTGGCCCAAGAAAAATCCCAATTCTTCAAGAACAGCGTAGAGTATTTAGGATTCATTGTAACCAATAATGGTGCAAGAACAGACCCAGAAAAGGTGAAGGCAATTCAGCAATTCGAGGAGCCGAAATCACTTTTCGCAATCAGGTCGTTCCTCGGTTTAGCTAGCTATTACCGCTGTTTCATCAAAGACTTCGCTTCGATAGCAAAGCCGCTCTCGGGCATTCTCAAGGGAGAAAATGGTTCGGTGAGCAAGTACAGGTCGAAAAAAATTCCAGTCAAGTTAGACGAAAAACAGCTTCACGCGTTCGAGAGACTCAGAAATATTCTAGCCTCAGAGGACGTGATGCTAATGTACCCAGATTATAAGAAGCCCTTTGATCTGACAACCGATGCATCAGCATACGGAATCGGGGCCGTTTTATCTCAAAACGGGCGCCCAATAACAATGATCTCCCGAACTCTAAAGGATAGGGAGGTAAATTACGCTACTAACGAGCGTGAATTACTGGCCATCGTATGGGCCTTAGCTAAGTTTCGGAATTATCTTTATGGCGTTAGGGACATCAACATTTTCACAGACCACCAGCCACTTACGTTCGCGGTGTCTGAGGGAAATCCCAACGCCAAGATCAAGCGTTGGAAAGCACGAATTGACGAGACGGGCGCTAACTTGTTCTATAAACCCGGTAAGGAAAATCACGTAGCTGATGCCCTATCACGGCAGAACATTAACGCGCTTAACAGCGCCGAGCCCGAGTCAGACGCCGCCACAATTCATAGCGAAGCGTCTTTGACATACACCATCGAGACAACTGAGAAGCCAGTAAATTGCTTCAGAAATCAGATTGTCTTAGAGGAATCTCGTTTCCCTCTGACGAGGAACTATATCATGTTTGGTGAAAAAACACGCCACATGATCAGCTTCACTGACAAAAAAGATCTAGTTGATATTGTGAAACCATTAGTTAACCCAAACTTGGTAAACGCTTTACATTGCGAGTTACCGGTCCTAGCAAGGCTGCAGCATGACCTTGTAAAAAGCTTTCCCACAACAAAGTTTTGGCATTGTAAAAACTTTGTTATCGACATTCTAAACAGTGGGGAGGCAAGAAACATTCTAACAAAAGAGCACGAACGTGCTCACAGGGCAGCTCAGGAAAATGTAAAACAGGTTCTGTCGGACTATTACTTTCCTAAAATGACCAAATTAGCGAATGAGATAGTTTTAAATTGTCGAGTTTGCTCAAAGGGAAAGTACGACAGACACCCTAAAAAACAGGAACTCGGCCAGACGCCAGTACCTTCTCGAGTCGGAGAAATGTTACACATTGACATATTCTCTACAGACCGCAAACTTTTTCTTACATGCGTTGACAAACACTCTAAGTTCGCGATGGTCCAGCACATTGTGTCTCGCACTATTGAGGACCTAATCCCGCCTTTACTCACGCTGATGAACATTTTTCCGCAAACAAAACAAATGTATTGCGATAATGAACCAGCGCTAAAATCAGAGACAATAACAGCATTACTCCTTAACAGCTTCGGTGTTAACATAGTAAACGCTCCACCATTACACAGCACGTCCAACGGGCAAGTTGAGCGCTTTCATAGCACACTGGCAGAGATAGCCAGATGCCTCAAGTTACAGAGAGGTATAAACAATACGGTCGAACTAATAATGCACGCTACAATAGAGTACAACAGGTCGATACATTCGGTGACTAGGAAAAAGCCCATAGACATTTTGTATGATAGCTCGCAGGCGACTCAGCAGAAGGTTAGGGAGAGAGTAGAAAAAGCGCAGTTAGCGCAAAACTCCAGATGCAACCAGAACAGACAAAACAGGGTGTTCGATGTTGGCGAGAAAGTTCTCGTAAAAACAAACAGGCGACTAGGGAACAAGCTCACCCCACTTTGCACAGAGGCAAGAGTAGAAGCGGACTTGGGGACAACAGTCCTCATTAAGGGGAGGGTGGTCCACAAAGACAACCTTCGATAAATTAGTAATAAGTTCTATAATTTAAGAGCGACCTCACAGACCGATTACGTTACGTTACAGGTTGTACGCGACTCTACTGTTAACACTGGGGACGGTGACGGCACGGATTACGGACTATTCCCATTCGGACTACATACCCATTACGGACGGAAACGTACTAGTTTGGGCCGACTATGACTTCCTAAGACACACGACCAATCTTTCGGAATTTTCTCGAATGATCGACGAGACAAGGAAACTGACGGACATGTTCCCACACTCCCATATGCGAAAGCTATTGGAGGTGGATACGGGACACTTACAGGACATGCTATCCGCACTCGAGGTACATCACCGTCATGCAAGGAGCCTTGATTTCTTAGGTACGGCCCTTAAGGTTGTTGCGGGTACGCCCGACGCACAGGACTTGGAGGACATTAAAATGACTGAGGCAGAACTAATAAGATCGAACAATAGGCAAATAGAAATAAACTCTAGAACTCAGACAAAGATCAACTTACTGACCGACACGGTTAACAAAATCTTAAAAATAGCCAAAACCGAGCAAACGGACACCGCACATCTGTATGAAACGTTGCTGACACGCAATAGAATACTCACCAATGAAATAGGAAATCTCATGCTGACTATCACGTTGGCAAAATCAAATATTATCAATCCAAACGTATTAGACCACGCTGATCTTGAGTCGGTCCTCATGAACGAACTCACAGGGACAACAGTAACTGACTTGTTAGATATAGCTAGTATTAAGATTTTCCAATCCACTAATGTTGTTAAGATAATAATAAAATACCCAAGAATTAGCGGATCTTGCCGGAAGGTGACTATAATTCCAGTCGCACACAACAACACCGTCTTGCAGCTGTTGGACAACGTGGTTGCGGAATGCGGGAAACAAGTCTTGGCGGTGACCAATTGCAAGCCAACGACGACGACCACGTTCTGTGAACTCTCACCAAGCGAAACTTGTGCCCAGGGATTACACTCAGGGAGAGTGGCTCATTGCGCAACGCAGCCAAGCAATTTGGGGCCCCTTACCATAGTTGACGACGGTATAATGGTCATCAATGATCGGCCGGCCACCATAATGGCAGACGACAACCCGGAAATCGTCACGTCTGGAACTCAGCTGGTCACGTTTGACCACCATGCGCTGATCAACGGGACAAAATACGTGAACCTAAACAACATTCAGGAACGGTTCCCAGGGGTTGCAGCGTCGCCACTGTTGAATATTACGGGTCACAGTGCCACTCTCAGTCTTCCATATCTCCACCGCTTAAGCGAAGAAAATCTCAATCACATCAAAGAGATAAGAGGTGACGTCGTTTCTGGAACCAGGTCCATGATGGCAATCGGATCAGGCATCGTGATTGGCGTCCTAGTCTGCGTTAGCGTAGCCCTCCGACAATACTTCCAGAGGAAACGGGCCGCCATGCAAATTAACCGGATGCTAAAAACCTATAACGTGACCAGGGACGGTCAGTCTTTGGAGGGGGGAGTAGTTAACTGTGAGCGCCCAGCGGACCCAAACAGAAAAGAGTATTCCCGTGGCGGGCCCGCTGTAGCGGCTGAGTCAGCGTTCTCAACGGTCAGCGAGAACGCTCCAAGCCGGGGCGTCAAGTTCAACGACGCCGTCGGCCCGCGGAGCTAACTCAGCGTCTGCAATTTTGTTGCACAACGTCCGCTGGGTAACATGATACCCACACGAGGCGCAAGCTCTGCAGATTCTCCGGCGTGGCTACCAAGAGCCAGCGCCGAATGCGGCAGCGCCGCCGGCAGCGCTAAGCTAGATGTTAAGAAATCCAAATTTGTATCTTTAGTTTATAATTGAATAACAAAAGCGGCACACGGCCCTTAAATAAAGTAAATTGTATTCTCGCTTAGTACTTCGAGTATTATTCTAATTTATATACTTTATAGGGTCGGAAAAGCTTCCTTCTGCCTGTTACCCACAATTCGCTTCTGACAAACCTAATAGACCCCTATACTTTTTTTAAGAGTCTAATAAGTTCGCCAATGCAGCAATAAACATATAACTTTTTTATACTCTCTGCTAGAGTATTTTGGGTTTATGTAACAGACAGACCCCGAGTCGATATAGCCATGTCCGTCTGTCAGTATGAACTAGAGATGGGCATGGGCTGGGTTTTTGACGGGTACCCGTGGGTATGCGCTGAAAAATCTAATTTCGGATTGGGTGCGGGCGGGTACGGGTTAGGTCGCTTTACCCGAAAATTTATTTGCAAATATAAGAACGGAATTGTAAAATATTTAATTTTTTGCTGTTCTTCACTTCGTGTACACTATCGATTTTGATTGTTATCCATTGTTTTAATCACCATCTGTTACAATTGCGATCACTAAAAAAAAGAGCGGGGAAAAAAACCATGCAAAAGAAATGTCGGACGCAAATAAAAATGAAATTGACGAACGTGTTTTAAAAATTGCAAAAACGAAAAATGAAATTCAAAAAGCTGTTATTCTCGATATAAACTAGTTGGTAATACGGTTGGAAAAAGTGAAAATTTTTAAGAACGTGGAAAGCGACGGCAATCGTCTATATTTTGTGTGCTGTTGCAAATGCAAAACTGTACTTGTTTTTAGTGCAAAGCACGGCACCACAACACAAATGCTCTTTTGTTGCTCCGCCTAATCAACCAAAAATTTTGCTCTTTGGCCCATGGGCTGGGTCGGGTTGGGTGCGAAATTTGGGTCCACGCCAATCTTTAGTATGAACAAAAAGATTTCAGAGATGGTTAGAGTTACAAGCTCGAATTTGGTCTCTATCGACTCGATATTTAGTCAATCAAAACAATAATTTTTTTTTTCGATTCCATGCCCATTCGCCCACAATGAGTCAAAAACCCGACACTCCTCAAAAAAAATCTATATTTTCTGCGAATATCTCTGTGGCCCTTACACATACCAATTTTGGTATGCAGGTTCCAAGAGACAGCATAAATGCATTGCATTAAAATTTTGGACTGCCACGCCCCCTTTTTCCGTAAGAAATAAAACAACTTTTCAAATTTGCATGTCATTTTAAATGTGTTATTTAAAATGTGTTTGAAAAATAATTATATCAAACTACCATGAAAGTTTCATAAGAATCCGACCATAAACAATAAAGAAAACACGCAACAAATTCTATATATTTGCGTTCAATACCAATGCATAAGTGCGAGAGAGACAGCGCTGGCAGTGCCGACCAAAGGTATGCATACGCACATATGTATGTGCAAGTTAACGAGTGCCCCTCGGGAACACTGGTATAACTCACTGAACACCCCTCGGGACAGTTGTTAACGTAAACAAATCAAATATAAGCCAACGACCAGAACAATGACCGGAGAGTGTCAGGCCACTGGCGGTAATCTGATATCTTGCACACGCTGCAAGATCAGCATTATCGTTGGAGTCAAATCGGCTTGCCGGCTGCAAAATTTTTATCTTTTAAGTGCATGTATCTTTGTAGCTTTAAGTTTCTTTGTATCTTATAATAATTTTTGCTTGGCTGCTCAGCTCGCTGGCGGCACTAAATCAGTTTTTGTATCCGATGTTTACTGACAAAGTTCAGAATAAACTATACTACTCCGGCAACAGCCGTAAATAATCGTTTTCATATATTAACATATCGCTGAGCCACAAAGCCAGTGATTGAGGTGAAAGTAAAGCCTCTATCGTAAACATCCTAAGAAGACCTAAAAGATAACTCCATCAGGATCATCACGACGACGTCTGGGAACTCTTACGAACTTCAACGACGACACGGGAATCCTAAACACTTAATTGGCGCCAAACTTTAAATAGAACCTACACCAAAGGAGAATAAAAGATAGAAACAGTTTAAAAAACATGTAAGTGAAATGTTCACAAAGCAGGAAAAAAATCAACAAATTAAAAAGAAAACAAATATATCAATTAATTGTGCAAGTGTGATCGTGAGTTTTTAATCAAGCACGTTTGTCGTTATTAATTCGTTTTCGTTGTCATTTCGCTTTGCCAGCTTAATGCCCTTTTGCCGAATATAGTTACTCGGCCATACTTTGATTTCGTGTATGTGAAGTGTCACTCGAAGTTCGACTTGCAAAAAGCTAATGAGTAGCCTAGGCCCGTATAGGGAAATTAAAAGAGAATACGATAGTGACGACGGATGGGACTGTAGTATGTCCACTTTATCAAATGTTCACTGTACTCAGTAACATACATATATAACACGTAACATGATCACTCTCTAGTGCATGTGCCCTAACAGAGCGCGAGCAATAACCCCGCTGAGTCGGCATACTTTACATGCGCGACCGTTTCGTAAACAAGTGGACACATTACCCCCTCTCCGTCTGCGACTCTCGCCAGACCATTAAGCTAATACATAAACACTTATACCTAAGCATATAAGTTAACAAGTGCCCCTCGGGAACAGTAGTATAACTCACTGAACACCCCTCGGGACAGTTGGACGACGTAAACAAAACAAAATATAGGCCAACGTCCAGAATCATTATGCTGATAGGGCAAATATTAGTTCAACACCCCGAGAGTATCAGGCCATTGGCGGTAATCTGATATCTTGCACACGCTGCAAGATCAGCATTATCGTTGGAGTCAAGTCGGCTTGCCGGCTGCAAGTTTGTATCTTTTAAGTGCATGTATTTTTGTAGCTTTAAGTTCTTTGTATCTTTATATTAATTTTGCTTCGCTGCTTAGCTCGCTGGCGGCACCAATTCAGTTTTGTATTTGATGTTTACTGACGAGGTTCAGAATAAACTATACTACTCCGGCAACAGCCGTAAATAATCGTTTTCATATATTAACATATCGCTGAGCCACAAGACCAGCGATTGAGGTGAAGTAAAGCCTCCAGCGTAAACGTCCTAAGAAGACTTAGGAGATAACTCCATCAGGATCATCACGACGACGTCTGGGAACTCTTCCGGACTTCAGCGACGACGCGGGAATAATAAAGAATAATTTATATGTACATGTACGAAGCCGCTCCGCTGCTGGCTTAACCGGCAGCGCAGCTATGCGGCTCTAACCATAAGAATATATTCAATAAAAGAACATTCAAAAAACTAAAGTAAAAAGGCACTGACGTGCCATTGTTATTATTTTACCTCAAATGAATTCCACCTCAACATGGTGACCGTGACAGGACATATGAAATCCACAACAAACAACAACAATTGAACAGTTGCGTGAATTCGAGGATCAGCGACCAACAACAGCAGCAGCACCCACCGAAAGCAAAGCAGCAGCAGCCAATGGCATTAGGATTGTGGCTAAAAAACTGAGTGAGTAGACGCTCTGAGCAATGCCTAAAACTAGGCGCAGTGGAGTTGCAAGAAGGCTTAAAAATAGAAAAGCCGAGCTCCTCAAACTGCTATTTGCCACCAACATAAAAATAAGTTGGGAGACAGGCAACAAATTGCAAGCTGAAATCGACAACATCGAGTCGATTCAGCAACAATACAAAAGCTCATCCTCTACAATCGAAAACAATATTAAAAAAATAAAATGTACTAATGAAATAAAATTGCAAGCAGTGCCACCGAAGAAAGAGCGCGCAACATACTTTTAAATATAAAATTTGTTAAACTAATCTAAAATTTGTTAAGCTAAAATTATATTAGGTCAATGCAATGTCAAGAAATAATTGTAATACTGAGCGATAATTGCGTTGCTCGTAATAGAGTATGGCCTGAAAACCATTCGAAACATTAGCCAGGAGATCACTGCGTTGATCGCATAGGAAAATTATAAAACAAAAACAAAAAAAAAATATAAATGAATTAATCATACAAAAATTAAAAAAAAACCGAATTAAAAAAAAAAGTAATTGACAATGAATTGAAAAAAAAAAAAAAATATATAAGAAATAAATTTTTATGAGAATTATAATATTATCGTTTCATACTTCTACGCGAAGTAATAGTATCAGCAAATTCGAGGAAATAGAATCTGAAGAATTTGTTGAATTAAAAATAACTGCCAAAATGGGCCTTATTGATACAAAGACAGTGGATTCCACTGCAAATGTGATCAACAAAATAGAAGCATCAAATGTTGATCTTAAGTTAACTAATATTCTCTTATTAATAATAGTCATTATTTTGTGTGGATATATTATCTATTAAGCATATTTGTTACACAACAAGTGTGTAACGAAAAGCGCCCTAAGCCGTGCTAATGATCTAGATAAGATCTAAAGTAATATATACACACAAAATAGTAAAACAAAAATATTATCGAGACAAAAAGATTAATAAAGTATGAAAAGAAATGTTTTGCCCATAATTATTAACATTACTAGAGTAAGTACTATAGAATTAATGTTCTACCTGATATGGAATGGAATGAAATTCGTTCTATAATCAAACAAGAGCAAGTTGAGTTTGATAAATCATTCAAGTGCCTTAACAAAAGTGCATAGATATCAGACAAAACAAAAAGAAAACACGTTCAACTTTTGTTAGAATCGTATAACAAACTACGCGAAGTTGTATATATCAATCAGCGTAGGTTTGACGATTTACATTTGTTACAAACAAATGACGTGTTAAAAAGGCTGCGTGAAAATATTAGGTACATTTCGGAGAGAAATCATTTTTAAATATTTCTCCCGAATGCACTAAATACACCAGCAACAGTTCAACTTTCTGATTTAGAGGAAGAAGAACAAGAAGTAGACAAAAAGCCTGAAACTATTGATGTTACCAACATGGCTCAAACAGCAGTAGAATTTCTTAAACTAGCCTCATCGCTCTTAACAGAGTTTGATGGAAAGGCCGAAAATCTACAACGCTTCATAGATGCTTTGAATCCAGTTGATTCACTAAAAGGAGAGCACGAAGCACTTGCTGTTAGTCTTATTAAGACTAAACTAACTGGCCATGCCAGAAATCTGATAAGTAACGAGAACACGATTGTAGCTCTCATTGCAAAATTATCAGAAAAAGTAAAAGGAGAGTCAGTAGAAGTTATTTCTGCTAAGCTTCTCAATTTACAACAAAAGAGTAAAACGGCCAATCAATATACCCAAGAGGTTGAAAAATTGACCAAGTCTCTTGAGGGAGCCTATATCACAACACTTGCTGTAAAGGCCATGACACAAAACTGCGCTTTAGATAAGGTAAAACTTATCATGCAGGCAGGCACATTCAATAATATGAATGATGCCATATCCAAGTTTGTTAACAGCTGTACAGAAGCAACAGGACAGTCAAATACTGTCCTGCACTGCCAACAGCACCAACATGGATATAGTCGAGGCAACCGAGGTAATTACTGGGGAAGAGGTAATTACCAAAACAACGGTTACCGAAACAATAACAGAAACAACAATAGTGATAGACGAGGTTATAACCCAGGTAGAAATAACTCCAACTGAGGTAACAACCAAAACAGAGGTAGTTACAATAACAGTAATGTCCGAGTGTCCCAAAATACTTCGGGAAACTCCTAACAACCTTTGGAAAATCAGCAGTAAATATATCAGAAATTCATTATATCAATCTCAGCCAAAATATATATGTAAAATTCACAAACTTTAGTACAGGAAAAGAATTAGTCTTTTTAATCGACACCGGTGCAGACATATCATTATTAAAGGAAAATTCGGATGTTTATCAAAACATCCAAACAAACAATATAATTAATATACAAGGAATAAGTAAGGAAGTTACTAAATCCAAAGGATTTACTTCTATAGAAATACAAACCTCAAAATATATAATTCCACACGATTTTCACATCGTGAACACAAACTTCGCTATTGCATGTGATGGAATACTAGGAATCGATTTTATAAAGAAATATAACTGCGTATTGGATTTCAATCCTACTGAAGACTGGCTAATAATTAGACCAAACAATTTAAAACATCCCATTTATGTTCAAATAACATACAGCTCTGGCAACAACTCCATAATTCTGCCAGCAAGATCTCAAGTAGTCAGAAATATTAAAATAAACTCAGAAAAAGAAAGTCTACTTATTCCAAATCAAGAAATTCAACATGGTGTTTACATAGCAAATACCATAGTAAATTCTCAAAACGCATTCTTAAGGATGCTCAATACAACTAACGAAGAGAAATTCATTAGCATAAATAGTTTAAACAAGTAAGAAAGGCTACAGTCGAGCGCGCCGACTGTAAAAGACCCCGCACTCTCCTTGTATTCGAAATTAATATTTGAATACGACTGTAATTTAAAATTTAAGTTTTAAAATTAAATTTAAAAAAAAATTTTACATCAGTCACTGATGGGATTTGAACCCGCGCTTACTGACGCAAGTTCCATATCATGCTGCCCTACTAGTTGCACCACTACATTCATTACGCGCTTCGTGGGCTACTTTGTTGTCTAATTGCTCAGTTGTTTATAGTTGGATTTTTATGAAACTTTCAGGTTAGTTTGATATAATTTGTCTTTAAACAAATTTTGAACTACAATACCGTACTATATTACCAAATGCTTTAAAAACGGCATGTAAGTTTGAAAAATTTGCTTAGTTCTTGTGGGAAGAGGGGGCGTGGCAGACCAAAATTTTGAATGACGTTGCATTTGTGTTGTCTCTAGTAACTTGCGTACCAGAATTGGTGTTCCTAAGTGCAATAGTTACAAAGATATTCGCAGAAAACATCAATTTTTTGCGAGGTGTGTCTAGTTTTTTGCTTATTGCGGGGGCGGTGGAGGGCGTGGCGCCGATTTGAAATAAACTTGATCTGCGTACATCATAGACGGACTTTTATTAAAAAATTTGGTGTCTCTAGCTCTTGTAGTTTAAAAGATCCAGGTGTTCATACAGACGGACGGACAGACAGACAGACGGACAGACGGACATTGCTATATCGACTCGGCTGTTGATGCTGATCAAGAATATGTATACTTTATAGGGTCGGAAAAGCTTCCTTCTGCCTGTTACGCACATTTGGCTTCTGACAAACCTAATAGACCCCTATACTCTTTTTAAGAGTACGGGGTCTAAATATGAACCACTTTCAAACTACGAAGTATGTTAGTTACAACTCCAGAAAAAAGAGAAAAAATTGTACTAAGTCAACTATCAAAAAATTTTCCGCCATTATTCCATAAACAGCTAACGTCACTGTGCGTACAATATAGCGATGTGTTCGGCTTAGAAACCGAACCAATGACCACAAATAACTTCTATAAACAAAAACTGAGATTGAAAGATGATGAAGCGATATATATAAAAAATTATAGAAATCCTCATAGCCAAAAAGAAGAAATTCAGAAACAAGTCCAAAAACTAATTGACGACAAAATAGTCGAACCGTCCGTATCCCCCTATAATAGCCCTTTGTTATTAGTGCCCAAGAAATCACTTCCAAATTCTGAAAAAAAAAAATGGCGATTAGTAATTGATTATCGTCAGATCAATAAAAAATTGTTGTCCGATAAATTTCCACTCCCTAGAATTGATGATATTTTAGATCAACTAGGTAGAGCGAAATTCTTTTCATGCCTAGATTTAATGCCAGGTTTTCATCAAATAGAACTCGAAGAAAGATCAAGAGATATTACTTCATTTTCAACAACCAAACAACAACCACTTAGAGGCCTTAGTTGGAGTACTAATACTCGATTACCTTCGTATCGTAGTAGACTATTGTTAATTAACCTCCTTTCCCTTTCGGATCGCAGAACTATGCTTGGTGTAGTTTTCTTACACAAACTAATTAATGGTGAGATAGATTCCTTGTATCTAATTAGCCAAATTAGTTTTGCGGTTCCGGTCCGAAATACTAGAAACTTTCTTCCTTTGTCCCTTCAACGCTGTACCACGAATTATGCTTTACATAATCCGTTCCGTGTCTTATGTACTAACTATAATAGTCTTTCTCATGTAGTGAGTGGAGCCACTTTGTCTTCTGTTAGAAGGACACTTCTCTTTAACTTATCTAATCAATCTACATAGTATTGTTTTCCTTTAATGTTATATTGTAGTACTTAGTACTCTTTTAATATACTAATTGTCGCTTATCGTTCTCGCGTATTTCGTTTTCCGCGTGCGATACCGTTGATCACCGCGTTACTAACATTTGATTTAATTTTTCTCTCTTTCGTTTGGTCTGGTTAGTGTTTTTCTGGGGTTTTCCTAACCCTTGCAACGAATGTTGGACCAACCTTTCTTAATGTTTTTAATTTTTGTAATACTTCCCCAGTTAGTAAATTAATTAAAGTTAATTTAAATCTTAATGTCAACTTGAAAATAATAAAAATTTTTTTTTTTTTTTTAAATAGTTTTGAAATTTAATTTTAATATTATCTCTTAAATTTTTTGTATATTTTATTATATATTATATATTTTTGTATATTTTTTACACTAATTTAATCTTTAGTTTTGTGTCGACTGCCCATAGTCTGACAATAAATAAATAAATAAAACAACCAACGGTTCATATCGCTTCACGCGGTTACCATTCGGTTTAAAAATTGCGCCAAATTCGTTTCAGAGAATGACGACTATAGCATTCTCTGGACTTGAACCTTCTCAAGCATTCCTTTATATGGATGACTTAATAGTCATTGGTTGCTCCGAAAAACATATGCTCAAAAATTTAACTAATGTTTTTAAGAAATGTAGACAACACAACCTAAAGTTACATCCAGAAAAATGTTCATTTTTTATGCATGAAGTCACTTTCTTAGGACATAAATGCAGAGATAAAGGAATCTTACCCGACGACAAAAAATACGACGTCATTCAAAATTACCCAGTCCTACATGATGCGGACAGCGCTAGAAGATTTATAGCTTTTTGTAATTACTATAGACGATTCATTAAGAACTTCGCTGATTATTCTCGTCACATAACAAAGTTATGCAAAAAAGATGTAAAATTGGAATGGACGGCAGATTGCCAAAACGCCTTCGAACATCTAAAATCGGCATTAATGAATCCGACACTTCTCCAATACCCAGACTTCAGCAAAGATTTTTGCATTATAACGGATGCTAGTGAGCAAGCTTGTGGAGCAGTCCTGACCCAAAACAAAGATGGACTTCAACTCCCGGTAGCATACGCATCAAGATCTTTTACTAAAGGAGAAAGTAATAAAAGCACAACAGAGCAGGAACTAACAGCCATACATTGGGCAATAACGTACTTCAGGCCATACATTTATGGTAGACACTTCACTGTCAAAAGAATTGATGTTAGCAATATGTACACCAATAAAACTTTTGACTTAGGTCAATTCTTTCAAAGGCTTGATACAGAAGCCGGTATACTTAATATTAGCAAACTCAAAGTGGCACCGAGCGAAAAGATCTCTGAGATTATCTCAATAGAATCTTTCAAATTAATGGGCAATAAAATATTAAAATCTTTAAGAGTAGCGCTACTCAAGCGGGTGACCCTATTATCAAACGATAATAATAAAGAAAAAGAAGCAATACTGTTTAAGTTCCATGACGACCCAATACAAGGAGGTCATACTGGAATAGCCAGAACGATAGCCAAAATAAAAAGGCATTATCACTGGAATAAAATGACGAAAGATATATCGGAATATATAAAAAAATGTGAGAAGTGTCAAAAGTCTAAAACGACTAAACACACAAAAACTCCATTAACTATTACCGAAACTCCACAGAGAGTTTTCGACAAGGTAATTGTTGACACGATCGGTTCTTTACCCAAACCCGAATACAGAAACGAATACGTAGTAACTTTAATCTGCGATCTAACAAAATATCTTGTAGCAATTCCAATTGAAGAAGCTACATTTGAAAATTTTATTCATTCATTATTCGTTCATTACGGACATGGGTACAGAATATAAAAATTCAATAATTGAAGACTTATGCAAAAACCTTAAAATTAAAAACATAACTTCAACCGCACACCATCACCAGACAGTAGGTACCGTGAAACGAAGCCACAGAACACTTAACGAGTTCATACGATCTTACATATCAGTCAATAAGACAGATTGGGACGTATGGTTAAGATACTTCGTATATTGTTTTAACACAACACCCTCTGTGACACATGACTATTGTCCATACGAGCTCGTGTTCGGCAAAACATCAAACTTGCCAAAAAATTTTAATAGCATAGATACAATTAAGCCACTTTATAATGTAGAAGACTATGCTAAGGAATCAAAATTTAGATTAGAACAGGCATATAAGAGAGCTAGGCTAATGCTAGAAACAAATAAGAAAAAACAAAAAATTTAGTACGATAGCAATAGTTTAGATTTTGAAATAAAAATTGGAGATAGAGTTCTACTAAAGAATGAAACAGGTCATAAGTTAGATTTTAAATATACAGGACCATACAAAGTAGAAAGCATAGGGAAAAACGATAATATAACAATTTCAAATAATAAAAATAAAAAACAAATAGTACATAATGATAGATTAAACATTTTTAATTCATAATCAATTAATTGCAAAAAAAAAACAACAAAAATAAAAATAATTAAATTAGTAAAAAAAAAAAAAAAAAAAAATTAAGAACAGGAATGATTAACCTGCTTGATAAAAAGACAAAAAAAAAAAACATTTGGATAAGTAATATAACTAAGAAAATAACTTCATTAAAATTACGTTATTTTTCAAAAGGAGGGAGATGTAGTATGTCCACTTTATCAAATGTTCACTGTACTCAGTAACATACATATATAACACGTAACATGATCACTCTCTAGTGCATGTGCCCTAACAGAGCGCGAGCAATAACCCCGCTGAGTCGGCATACTTAACATGCGCGACCGTTTCGGACACATTACCCCCTCTCCGTCTGCGACTCTCGCCAGACCATTAAGCTAATACATAAACACTTATACCTATATTCAATAAAAGAACATTCTAAAAACTAAAGTAAAAAGGCACTGACGTGCCATTGTTATTATTTTACCTCAAATGAATTACACCTCAACAGGACTTAGATTCAGAAGTTTCTCAGACGTCACCAAGTAATAACATAGACATGGATATGAACCAAGTGCAAGCGCTGTTAGAAAGTGCCCTCAGTCGCGCATTAGCGGAACAGGAAGCAAGGTTAACAGAGCGATTTAATGTCCAACTACATTTAGTGAGACAAGATGTGCAAAAGCTACAATAGAATCGTACCAGAGAATTTCGGTAAATCCAGAAATCCACTGTGATATAAAACTGGACATTATAAAGTCAGTGCCAGAGTTCAATGGAACTCAGGATGATTACGTGGCTTGGAGACAATCCGCTACCGATGCATACGAGCTTTTCAAGCCATTTGTTGGTAGCAGTGCTCATTACCAAGCAGTAACCATCATCCGAAATAAGATTATGGGTACTGTCCTAAATTTCGATGCTATAATAGCCAGACTGGACTGCACATATGCCGACAAGACCTCACTTCGGCTCTTGCGCGAAAACCTGGATATGGTCAGGAAGGGCAACGCTACTCTCATGGAATATTATGATGAGGTTGAACGAAAGTTAACCCTTGTCACAAATAAAATCATGATGACACATCAGCCGGAGACGGCGAAGGTGTTTAATGACGAAGTCAGAGAGGAAGCACTGCACGCGTTTGTAGCTGGACTTAAAAGGTCATTGAAGGCAGGAGTATTTCCAGCTAAGCCCAAGGACTTGCCATCTGCTTTAGCCTTGGCTAGAGAAGCTGAGGCTAGCATAGAACGCTACATTCTCTCGCTACATTCGCTACATTCTCTCAGCTACATATGCAAAAGCAATGGAAAAAAGGGCACAGGCGAGTGAGCACAATAGATACCAGGCGCGTACTCAAGAAAAGCAGGGAAAGAACAACGGGGTCAAACACGGCCAAGACTGGAACCCCCATTTTGTAAAAAAAACAAAATAAGCAGCAAAGTAATGCTTATCAGAGCCCCAAACATGATCAAGCCAAGGCACCAGAGCCCATGGACATTGGTTCCACTATGACTAAGTACAAACAGCCTACGCAGTTTGCAAAGGGTCAAAGTAGCAAGCATCAAAATGAGAACGCGCAAGGTCAAAAAAGACAGGGTTCCGAAAGAATGACGGATCAGAGACGTCAACGGGTGCAGAACACGATTCAGCGTGTATCCGATAGCCAAGACCAGGAATATTACAAGTCGGCCGTGGCCGCAGTTGCGGAAGCTCAAGACGAGCACGACGCTGAGAGTGACAATGACCTGGTACATTTTTTAGGGAGCGCTCCCGGTTGCCGTTCATCGAACGGAACCTGGCTTGGAGAAAACTAAGAATGTTGATAGACACTGAAGCGGCCAAGAATTACATAAAGCCCGTAAAGGAGCTTAAGAAGTTAAGCCCGGTCAGCTCTCCTTTTACAGTTAGTTCCATCCATGGTTCTGACAAAGTAACTCATAAGTTTTCAATGAACATTTTTGGGAAAACAGCTCCATTTTTCTTGCTAGAATCTCTATCAACATTTGATGGTATCATAGGGTTCGATTTGCTAGCGCAGGTTAGAGCAACCTTAAATGCCGAAAAGGGCACAATCAATTATGGAGCTGAGACTGAAAAGCTACAGCACCATTATTGCGATAACGTCAATTTCACTAACGTGAATGATATTGTAGTGCCAGAGTCTGTAAAAGCCAAATTTAGGAGCATGATTTTGAATAGATCGAAAGCATTTTCGACCTCCATGGGGGTCCTCCGATGGGAGTCAATGATTTCGTCAAAAAAGAAATCAAAGATCTGCTGGAAAATGGCATCATCAGGCCTTCCAAATCACCCTATAATAACCCAACATGGGTTGTTGACAAAAAGGTTTTCGACGAAAATGAAAAAACCATCGCCGATAAATACCCAATGCCTAACATATCTATGATTTTGGCAAATTTGGGTAAGGCCAAATATTTCACAACGCTAGATTTAAAATCTGGCTAACATCAAATATACTTGGCGGAACAGGATCGTGAGAAAACCGCTTTCTCCGTAAATGGGGGAAAGTATGAGTTCTGTCGACTGCCCTTCGAATTGAAGAATGCTGGTAGCATCTTCCAAAGGGCAATCGATGACGTGTTACGTGAACAGATAGGCAAATCTTGCTACGTTTACGTTGACGACGTAATAATATTCTCCGAGAACGAAGAGGATCATGTAAAGCATATTGGTTGGGTTTTAAAGAGACTATGCGATGCTAACATGAAAGTTTCCAAAGAAAAGACTCATTTTTTCAAACAAAACATAGAATACCTTGGGTTCATCGTAACCAGGGGTGGCGCAAAGACAGACCCAGAGAAAGTAAAGGCTATTCAGGAATATCCGAAACCAAAAAACTTATATGAACTTCGATCCTTCTTAGGCATGGCCAGCTATTATAGATGCTTTGTTAAAGACTTTGCGGCAATGGCAAAGCCGTTGACAAACTTGCTGAAAGGGAAAAACGGGTTAGTAAGCAAACACATGTCAAGAAAGACCATTGTCGACTTCGGCATTCCCGAACGAGATGCTTTTCAAAGACTAAGGGACATCAAAGCTTCAGAGGATGTTACCCTCAGATACCCTGACTTCAAGAAGCCTTTCGATCTAACGACGGATGCTTCTGATCATGGTATTGGCGCGGTATTATCACAAGATAATAGACCCATCACAATGATCTCTAGATCATTAAAGGAAAGTGAGTCCCACTACGCCACCAATGAGAGAGAATTGTTGGCCATAGTTTGGGCCTTGGGAAAGCTTCAACAGTACTTGTATGGTACAAGAGATATCAATATTTACACAGACCACCAGCCGCTAACGTTCGCTGTGTCGGACAAAAACCCCAACGCGAAAATAAAAAGATGGAAAGCGTATATCGACGAACATAACGCAAAACTCCACTACAAACCGGGTAAAAAAAACCATGTTGCAGACGCACAGTCACGGCAAAATGAAGTAATATCCGATGCTGCGACAATTCATAACGAGTTGTCCGTGACCTACACAATAGAGGCTACGGAAAAACCTGTGAACTGTTTCAGGAATCAAATAATTTTAGATGAATCATTGTTTTGTCTAAAAAGAAACTTTATATTCTTCGGCGAGAAAACACGCCACAAAATTCATTTCACAAACAAAAACACAGTTTTAAAAGAAGTAATCACGGTAGTTAATCCCAACGTTCTAAATGCACTACATTGTGATCTGCCAACACTGGCATGTGTACAGCATGAGTTAGTGAAAACTTTCGCGTCGACGAAGTTATGGTACTGTAAAAATATGGTAACCGACGTAATCGACAAGGCAGAGCAAAGGAATATCGCCACAAAAGAGCACAATCGAGCTCACAGGGCCGCACAGGAAAGCGTAAAGCAAATCCTGGAAAAGTACTATTTTCCCAAGATGACCAAACTGGTCACAGAAATAGTAGCCAACTGCAAATATTGCACTAGAGGCAAGTACGACAGACATCCGAAGAAGCAGCTTCTCGGAAAAACACCAACGCCTTCTTACCCTGGCGAACGTTTACACATTGACATTTACTCGACCGACAAAAAGTATTTCCTGACGGGCATTGATAAATTCTCTAAATTTGCAATAGTACAGCCGATAGTGTCGCGTACTATAGCAGACGTAAAAGTTCCTATTATCCAAGCCATAAATTTTTTTCCAGAAACCAAAGTCGTATATTGCGATAATGAGGCATCCTTTAATTCAGAGACCATTACGTCACTACTAAGGAACAGCTTTGGAATAGACGTGGTGAATGCACCACCGCTGCATAGTACTTCCAATGGCCAGGTGGAACGATTCCACAGCACGCTATCAGAAATCGCAAGATGTATTAAGCTAGAAAGAAAGATCGACGATACCATCGAACTAATCTTGCACGCAACCCTAGAGTACAATTGATCGTTGCACTCAGTGACAGGCAAAAAACCAATAGATGTGATTCACTCGTCAACTGATGAATTCAGGGAAACTATCAGAACGAAAATTGAAAAGACCCAACAGACACAACTTGATAGAAACAACCCACACAGACAAAACAGGGTATTTGAGGTAGGAGAAAGTCTTCGTCAAATCCAGCAAAAGGCTAGGGAACAAACTGACCCCCTTATGCTCAGAAGAAAAATTCAAGCAGAGCTTGGAACGTCTGTCCTCATTAAGGGGAGGGTGGTCCACAAGGACAATATAAAATAGGAACTATTCCGAAAATCAGTAATAGAGTTAGAGTTTGTCGTAAGTTTTACATTTTATCTTTTTTCTTGCAGGCTCATTTGGTCGCTCTTGCTTTCATTAACCTTAATAGATGCTCGGATCACTGACTACACTCATGCCAATTACATTCCCGTAATAGACGGAAAGGTAATGATATGGGAACATACCGACTGTGTCAGGGATTCAAGCAACTTAACTGAATTTTTGTACATGGTAGAAGAAACTAAAAGGTTGTCCGATTTATTTCCCCAGTCCCATATGCGAAAATTACTAGATGTGGATGTAGACCACATTAAAAGTCTTTTGTCCGTTTTAGAGGTTCACCACAGAATCGCCAGAAGCCTAGATTTTCTAGGGACAGCACTCAAGGTTGTAGCCGGCGTACCAGATGCCAGGGACTTAGAACGAATCAAGGGAACCGAGACTAAATTAATTGAATCGAACAATAGGCAGGTAGTAATAAACATGGAGACACAGAAACAAATTAACCAACTCACTGATACTGTGAATCGATTAATAAAAGCAAAAAAAGCTGAGTTTCTTGACACCCCACATTTGTACGAGGCATTATTGGCAAGAAATAGGATGCTAATAACCGAAATTCAAAATCTCATGCTCACAATCACCCTTGCAAAAGCAAACATAATAAACCCAACCATTTTTGATAACAACGATTTAAAGTCCGTGCTTATTGAACATCCCACAGAAATTCCCATAGTCCATTTAATGGAAGCAGCTAGCATTAAGATCCTTCAGTCCGTAAACATTGTTCACGTTCTAATTGAATATTCCAGAATTAGGTTTATATGTAGAAAAGTCAACATACTCCCGGTGTCCCATGGACATACAGTACTTCAACTCCAAGATGACACGGTAGCAGAATGCGGCAATAACATCGTAGCAGTAACAAGTTGTGCCACAACATCTTACGCATCAATCTGCAAACTGGCCACACACGACACGCTCGTGGACACGCTGGGCACGCTTGGGATTGCCAAGGACACAGTTCATCGCCGCGGTCGCATTCAACCTGGCTCTCAGCGGCTTAATTCTCTTTTACCAAAGTTTAAAGAGAAAACGAGCCTCAAAGAAAATTCAGAGGGTCGTGGACAACTACAGGATGAGCGAGGACGCTCATACTTCGAAGGGGGGAATAGTTAACGAGTGCCCCTCGGGAACAGTGGTATAACTCACTGAACACCCCTCGGGACAGTTGTTAACGTAAACAAATCAAATATAAGCCAACGACCAGAACAATGACCGGAGAGTATCAGGCCACTGGCGGTAATCTGATATCTTGCACACGCTGCAAGATCAGCATTATCGTTGGAGTCAAATCGGCTTGCCGGCTGCAAAATTTGTATCTTTTAAGTGCATGTATCTTTGTAGCTTTAAGTTTCTTTGTATCTTTATAATAATTTTTGCTTGGCTGCTCAGCTCGCTGGCGGCACTAAATCAGTTTTTGTATCCGATGTTTACTGACAAAGTTCAGAATAAACTATACTACTCCGGCAACAGCCGTAAATAATCGTTTTCATATATTAACATATCGCTGAGCCACAAGGCCAGCGATTGAGGTGAAAGTAAAGCCTTCATCGTAAAAATCCTAAGATGACTTAAGAGATAACTCCATCAGGATCATCACGACGACGTCTGGGAACTCTTACGAACTTCAACGACGACGCGGGAATCCTAAACACTTAATTTGCATACATATAACGTCAAACGAATGTATTTTCGATTATACTTAGTTTTTTTTTTTTTTGTTTTAGCGTTACCGATTTTAACATTATAGTTGGGAACAAAAGCAGAGAATAATATACGGTCGGGCGTGTTCGACTGTACTTTTCTTACTTATTTTACATGTTTTTAGCTGCGACAATAAAATCTATTTTTGTTTCATTTTTTAAATTTTGTTACTTTTAACCAATTTAAAGAAAAATAATTCTTTTCTGTGATTTTCACAAAATTTGACATTCGAATGGTTTTAACAGCCGACTTTCATGCAATTGTAAGCTGAAAATGGTACCGATTGGAAGTTTGGGATTTTCTTAAACAGATAAAACGTGAAAATTGAACAATATCGTTTTTAAAACCATATTGGGACGCGAAATAAAATTACTGCAGGCGGTCTTGCGAAGTAGAGGGTTAACTTATAGTATATGTGTATAATCAAGCTTTTATACTTAAGCTAACATGTAAATGCAATTTTGCATTCGGCAGTGCAGCTATCGCGTGTGGGAGGTGTTTACTTATTCAACCGCGCGCACTTAGCCAAAAAAATTTGTATTATTTGAAATTGTCATTTATTTCATTTTAGTTCGTTTCGAATTTTCATTGGCACTCGAGCTGGGACTTTCAATCGCGTTCGTTGGTCTATTAGACATTTCAAGGCTTGGTTGGCCGTGTGTGTCGGTGTCGGTAAATTCGTTGTTGGATCTTTCCTGGGGCTGTTGAAATGAATGGAAGTGTGGCTTAAAATAGGCAGGCGTGTAAGACATTTAGCTCCGCTAAGTTCAAATTTAATTTTAATCTTAGCACCAATATCGTTTATGAAATCGATTACTAACATATTCGATAGGCCAAAAACATCGCTTGGATTTTCACCCAATATTCGCACAACTTTGAAGTCAATATATAGGTTTCATCAGCTGTTGTCACCAGCTTTCCCGCAAATTTTTATTGCCTCTAAACAAATTGCAATTTTTTGCTGTTAATTGAAGGAAAAAATATGTAGTTACTAACAACGTAAATGTTTGTGACCTGTGATTGTGTTTCGTCCCAAAATGAAATTTTTTCTTTAGTACTCGTATGTATCTTAACATTTACTAATACACTGAACTTCAGTAGAGTAGAACTTTTAAAGTGCGACTGGGTTCGGTATCAATGTTATGTTTTAATAAATTAGTCAGTTTATTACGAAGTAAAATCGTCCACAATGAGCTTGTATACCTGCATATTATTTTAGAAATAATTTTTTTTAGCAATAATGCCAGTGTCCTAACGAGTACTGTTTACAGTATGGCATATGGAGCTTGATACTTCCGAAAAACAATATAATTCATAGAAGTGCAATGAAATTTGATAAAGCCATTGACATGGAAAGAGAACCATCGAATTCTCAAAAATGTCGAGGTCAATAACCAGGAGTGATTGGATGACGATTGAATGTTGGTGAACTCAGTGATAAAAATAGCCAGGACAAAAACAAAAAAAACAAGTAAGAAAAGTACAGTCGAACGCGCCCGACCGTATAATGTCTTCAAAGGAATCATAAATAACAATACTGTACGATAAGAAGAAACGGCATGCAAGTTTAAAAAGTTTTTTTTTTTCTTACGGAAAAAGGGGGCGTGGCAGTCCAAAATCTTAAGTGGCAACGTATTTATGCTGTCTTTAGGAATATGCGTACCAAAATTGGTATTCCTAAGTGCCGTAGTTACTGAGATATTCGCTTTAAACATCTATTTTTTCCGAGGTGTGCCCAGTATTTTGCTCTTTGTGGGCGAATGGGGCGTGGCATCAAAAAAAAAAAGATTCTTGTATTGACTGACTAAATATCGAGTCGATAGAGACCAAACTCGAATTTGTAGCTCTTACCATCTCTGAAAGCTGTTTGTTCATACGGACGGACAGACAGACGGACAGACGGACATGGCTATATCGACTCGGCTTGTGATGCTGATCAAGAATATATATACTTTATGGGGTCTGCCACGCCTCCTTCTGCCTGTTACATACATTCGCACAAACCCAATATACTCTTGCAGAGAGTATAAAAAAAAAAAAAAAACTATCGGGCATCGTCAAAGGAATTCCAAGCAATGAGCAAGTCTTTGCGGCTAGTACTCGTTTGTACACTTGTGGAAAGCGAAGTGCATCGAAAATGATTAATTTGTTGAGCTCTGATGAAAGTCTTCCCAAAAAATGATATCAATCATTTAAGCGGGTGGCAACGTTAATTTGGTGTCAATCAAGCCTGTTTTTGGGAATTTTTGTAGCCCACACGTTGATATATTCGAAATTTTAAAATTCCTACATTTTAATTTTATGTTCAAAGAATATGGTGGCAGCGATTCTCCGTGCGCAAGTAAATAGAAAGGTCGTTCGCGGCGTCCCTCATAGCGCATCACTGGATTAACAAAATTTTAAAAACCAAATTGATTTCTATAGTTATATTATATTTTCGTAGGTAATTACGTCGAGTTTTTCTTTTTATACTCTCTGCAAGAGTATATTGGGTTTGTGCAAATGTATGTAACAGGCAGAAGCAGGCGTGGCAGACCCCATAAAGTACATATATTCTTGTACAGCATCACACGCCGAGTCGATGTAGCCATGTCCGTCTGTCTGTCCAACAATTTTTAGTTAATGAAAATTTTCTATCATTTTAACAAACTGACTTGGGCCATCAAATCCTTCGCGAGCATAAAAAGCCCAGGACTTGATGGAATCATACCGGCCATGCTGAAGAACACTTTAGATGCAATATCTCCATGGCTTCTCAAAATATTCAAAGCTTGTCTAAGGACTGGTCCCTCTGGAGAACAGCTACGGTAACATTCCTACCAAAAGCTGGGAAATGTCATAATAGCCCGAAGGACTACAGACCTATCAGTCTCACGTCCTTCCTACTCAAAACGATGGAGAAGTTGCTGGACCTACACATTAGGAATGAGGTGGGAGAACGGTTAGCAACGAATCAACATGCATTCACTAAAGGCAAATCAGTAGAGACTGCGCTACACTCGCTGGTGAGCCTGATTGAGAATGCACTAAACCACAAAGAATACGCAATGGGAGCCTTCGTAGACATCTCAGGCGCATTCAATAATGTCAACCCTAACCCCATTATCGATCGACTGAGATCGATGGGCACTCACCCTGCCATCACCAAGGTTAAATCAGACTGGGGTACCGCAACTACAATCAGAAGTGCAGGTAGAGGAACCCCTCAAGGAGGAGTCCTGTCGCCACTTCTATGGAATCTCGTGGTAGACGATCTCATTAAGAGATTCGATGGAGGAACCCCCAAAATAACTGCCTATGCGGACGACATAGGCATAATTATCACAGGAGTATGCCCATCCACTCTCAGCTCCTTAATGGAACAGACTCTCAGAGTGATTTGCAAATGGGCGAAGGAAGCCGGTTTACAAATCAATGCGGATAAGACGGACCTCATCCTCTTCACCAAGAGGTACAAGGTCTCACTCTGGATTTACATCTCGGTAGTGCGTCCAACCCTGCTCTATGGTGCTCTCGTGCGGTGGCCAGCAACTGAAAAAAGACTTATCTCGCCCTAATGGAGAAGGCTCAACGTCAGGCACTACTCTGTACTGCAGGGGCCTTACGAACTACGCCGACTAAAGCTCTGGAACTACTACTGGGACAACCTCCCTGTCACCTGACTGTCACTGCAGAGCTATGGTCACTACGCTATCGGAACGAACCTAAACGGCCATTCCGACCACACCATAGCCCAAAACAGCCTAGTTTCCCAAATTGAAACACATTTTGTATCTGACGACTGGAAACTGTGCCAAAATAGGCGAGGCCACCTCAATATATACACGGACGGCTCCAAAATGGCAGGAGGAGTAAGAGCCGCTGTGTACTGCGATGAACCCCTCACGAGGCTGTCATACAAGCTACCAAGCCACTGTAGCATCTTCCAAGCAGAGGTCTTCTCAATCGGAAAAGCAGCCGAATTTGCTAAAAACTTAGGCTCAGAATGCCAAAATATAAACCTGATGGTGGATAGCCAGGCCGCCATAAAAGCTATGTCGTCGTCAACCACCACATCCAGAACCGTCCAGGTGAGCAAAGACACATTAGATGAATTATGTACGACTAAGTCAGTACACATCTACTGGGTTCCGAGCCACCGAGGCAGACACACTAGCGAAAGCAGGTATCGGTCTCTCGGACGAAAGAACCCAACATCTGCCTATCTCACTGAGAACGCTATACAGCGTACTAGAGGAGAACACAAATAAGCTCGACAACCTTAGGTGGCGGAACACCACCACATGCAAAGTAACAAGAACAATGTGCAATGAGTTCAATGCCCAACGCACTCGCTACCTGCTGCAACTTCCACGGAAGGGATTACAAACGACTCCAGCCGCATGAAATGCAAGAACCCAGCGACTGCAGAAACGCTTGAGCACCTTATATGTTGCTGCCCGGCCCTAGAGCGCACAAGATTAAGTTGCCTAGGAGCACCAAAACTCTCCTCGATGGAAGATGCCTCAAATCGGGCACTGGGGGAACTGCTAGCCTTTGCGAAGCGCTCCCGCATCCTCACCGACTTCAAGCCATAGCACCCCTCCGGGACCGGATTACTAAGGGCCACTACTGGCCTATGAACCTGCCCGCGAGAGGGCGTCCGGCGTAACCTAACCTAACCTAACTTCGCCGAATTGCTCCCGATTAAAATGTATAAAAAACTTTTGCATTGCCCAACAAGAAGACAGTTTGTCATAAAAAAAAAAACATTAACTTTTTAAAAAAAAAAATATTTTGATTTTAAATTGCATTTCAAAATTGTTGATATTGGTTTAATAAAAAAATGCTTAATAAAAAAATTCTGTAAAAAAAAAGAAAATAAATTATCCCTGCCAGCATTGGATTCGAACCGACGCCAAACGGCGCACCGTATCAAAACTCTGCTCCAGCACAGCCACAGACATCCTCGAGCGGCTGTCGTCTAAAACAATACAAAAGAGTCATATCTTCCATACTCGATCGCTATTTTGTCGAAGACACAAATTTTAGCAGCCAGCCAGTTGCTAAAATGAGCTGTTGCGCGACTTCGCAAAATGCTAGAAAGAGAGTGAGTGCGAGCGCGACATAAACATAAAAACATATATTCAATGCATGTGTGGCGGCATATATATAAAGTCAAACATATTTGTATGTGTAAGTTAACACATAAATTCCATAGCAACTAAGTAACACTACATGAATAATGCTAACACGACAAATTGTGGGTTCAGTGCTCTGCACTAGCAACAATCAGCAGCGATCATATGACACTTCTTTGCGGGAGTGCTGAGACGCTTAGAATGCTGAGTCGGCATGCCGACTGTGGTTCGATGGCGCGATGCATTGTCTTTACTGAGTAGAATTATGTTTTACCATTGTCTTTACTTTTAGTTAGATTTTGAATAAAGTAGACACAAGTCACTTGGAATTGACCTCCGGCTCACAGCCGTCATTTGTCTTTATTGTATTATATTACTGTACCACAAGGACAGTAACCAACAAAGGGGACGAAGTCAAGTCCCCCACCATAATCATCGTAGCTATAACACATCTACGGATCCCACTCCGGATTAAGGACTTTAAAGAAAGCCGCTGGACAAGGATCACACCATCAGAAGCCACGTGGGAACACATCGGCCACTGGACTACATAACTAAATAACTTGCATACAGACAAATATATGTATGTATGTTCGATTATATGTAGTTTTTTTTTTGTTCCTTAGCGTGTTCTAATATAAGAACTATCTATTGTAATATCCGTACGATAAAAACAAATCACTTTAAAAAGGGATGCAAGTTTAACAAGTTTTTTATATCTTACGGAAAAAGGGGGCGCGTCATCAGCCAAAATTTAAAATGGCAATGCATTTATGCTGTCTCTAGGAACCTGTGTAACAATATTGGTATTCCTAAGTGCTATAGTTACTGAGATATTTGCCGAAAAGATTGATTTTTTCTAGTCAAGTTTTTTGCTCATTTGTTTGTTCATACGGACGAATTTTGCATATGCAAATGTACATATAGAGCTTTTGCTGTATACACGCACATTAATATTTAAAACGTGAGTAACTTTCCATACAAAATCATAGACAGCTTTGACGCAAACCACCTCGTGTTGTGATAGTATACATTTGTTAATTCTAAAACATCGGGTAAATTCACAAAATGAATCGAAACATTTTTTAACAACGAATAACTGATAACTTTTAAATAAGTTTGTAACGTTGAAATGAATTTAAAATAGAAGAGCAAAGAGGCGACCTTTTATCTTCTTGATTTGGTACAAGTAAATATAGGAGGTCTCCGCGGCCTCAGAAATATATGTTAATATACATAAACATATAAATATAATACAGGGAAATAACGAAAACCAGATTACCCAATATACCGTTACAGAAATATAAAAGACAATGATGCCATTATGGCTATTTTATTATAAACGCATTACATAAAGTTTATAAGAAAATTTTTTGAATTTTCATTTTAAAATGTCAGCAGCTCTTTCGTTTATTAAGTTAACGACTGCACTAACGGTTTTACAATACCCGTTTAGGTAAAATATTAATATATACTGTATTACAACCAGGTCGACCCTTGCATTCCTTCTTGTTTTAATTATATATCTGCTTAAATGTGTCTATAAATCTATAATGTCTTTCAGACTATTTAAACGTCCAAAGATCTTTTATTTTTAAAGGGTTTCATTGTTCAAACTTAGTTCATGCCACATTAAACATTCTGCACGAACGATTCAATAGCATGGTAAAATCGCATAGAAGAAGGGTGAACCTACCCAACGCTACCTCAACAAGAAAAAAAAGTACAGTCGAGCGCGCCCGACCATATAGTACTCTCTGGATATTATAGTATTATGGATACTCCTTTCATTAATATACGTTGAAAAACAAAGCATAATCCAATATAAGTTAACACACAAACATTGCACACAATATAACACATAAGTGTCGCACACAATAACTTATAGCAATTTTGTATAACTATGCAATATCAGTAATACGAATCCATTCGCTCTAAATACATTCCGCTGAAGCATGAGTTTAGTGGCCTGACCAACTATGGTAACATGATACTTGACTATTGTGCAAGTGTTTGCGTTATCATTTTTGCTGAGTCGGCTTGCCGGCTGTAGCTCTGTAGTTTTGCAGCTTTTGGATTCAGCTTTAGGTTTAGCATGAGATTCTGCTTTTGTCTGAATTCAGTTTTGTATTCGATGTTTACTGACAAGGTTCAGAATAAACTCTACTAATCCGGCGACAGCCGTAAATAATCGTTTTCATATATTAAACATATCGCTGAGCCACAAGGCCAGCGATTGAGGTGAAGTCAAGCCTCCACCGTAAACGTCCTGAGAAGACTTAGGAGATAACTTCATCAGCATCATCATGACGACGTCTGGGAACTCTTACGAACTTCAGCGACAAGGCGGGAATCCTAAAACGTTAATTGGCGCCCAACACAACAGAATTTACACCTTTAGAATTGTTTCTCACATTTCATGTAAGCTTATTTATAAAAAGTTTTCAAATTGTTTATAACAGTGTAATTGTGAAAATTATAATTATTAAGTCATATTTTATAAACGTTAACACGTTCAAAATTCATTTTAATTATAGCTAATCGTTGTTTCAAATTTTGCGGTGTATTTGGTGCCCTAGTTATAGCGAAGATGGTTGGGAAACGATCTTAGCCAAGTGCAGCCCCCAACTACTAGCCAAGCACACAACCAAGTAACCATGGACCCAAGCCAGGTGCAAGCCTTAATACAGAGTGCTGTTAGCCAAGCTCTGGCACAGCAAGAGGAAAGGTTTCAGTCTACGCTAAACACAATGACAGCCAGGATAGAGAGCTTGTGTACTGAAGCTCCACAAGTAGAAAGTTTCCAAAGAATTTCATTCTAACCTGAGAAAAGATGTGACATCCCACTTGATATCATTAAGTCCGTTCACTGGGGGTTCCGACGAATATGAGCTATATAAGCCATACAACGGCAGCATAACTCACTATCAAGCGGTCACAATCATCAGAAACAAGATCAGAGGAGCAGCAAGAGCAGTTTTAGTATCACACAATACAGTGCTTAACTTTGATGCTATTTTTGCTAGATTAGATTGCTCCTACGCTGACAAGACTTCGCTAAGACTTTTAAGGCAAGCACTCGAAATGGTCAGACAAGACGATTTAAGCCTTATGGAATATTATGACGAGGTCGAAAAAAAATTAACCCCCGTTACAAACAAGATAGTTATGACACATGAGACCGAGCAAGCCACATTGCTAAACGAAGAGGTGAGGTCCGATGCGCTTCACGCATTCATTTCTGGTATGAAGAAATCACTTAAAGCAGTAGTTTTCCCCGCACAGACAAAAGACTTGCCCTCCGCCTTGGCGCTTGCCAAAGAGGCTGAGGCAAGCATTGAAAGAAGCATGTTCTCGGCCTCGTACGCTAAAGCTATGGCTGAAAGAAGAAAATAGAAATCGCACTAAAGGCGCAAGGCAGGGAAAAAATAGTAGGGATGAGCGTGGATATGAAAAAAATCCACATTACACAAAAACGCAGCAAACCAAGAAAGAAATAAAGGGGAGAAAAGAATAAAGGGGAGGAATCAAATCAAAACCATAAAGCAATGGATGTTGATTCATCGTCCAAATTTAGACAGCACACTAACTATGGGAAACCACAGGCTCCAAAGGAACAGGCTCAAAAAAGATCAAATACTTCTGATCGGGCCACAGGTCAAAGACGCCAACGTTTAAACAACGTTATTCAAAATGAGCCTCGAGAGCCTCAGCTTTGCAAACACGGCGGAAGCCGCTGTAGCCGACATTGAGGGAGACAGTGAGGCAAGTTATGACAATGACTCACTCAATTTTTTAGTGAACGCTCCCGGCTGCCTTTCGTCACGCGGCAGCTGGGTGGGAGAACAATAAAAATCCTAATAGACACAGGGGCGGCAAAAAACTACGTTAAACCCGTAAAGGATTTAAATGGTGTAGTTCCGGCCGAATCCCCCTTCACTGTAAGCTCGATACATGGCTCGGGCGAGATTAAGGAGAAATGCCTTATGAAAATATTTGGCAAAATCTCCCCATTTTTTCTGCTTGACACTCTCACCTCATTTGATGCCATTGTAGGCTTCGACTTGCTAATGCAAGCAGAAGTGGCGTTGAACTTGCAAGAGAGTTCGCTCAACTATCAAAATAGATCTGAGGAATTTGCAATAACATAACTGTGAAAGTGTAAACTTCACAGATGTAAATGATATCGTGGTACCGAGCCTTATGAAAAAAGAGTTTAAGGCTATGATTTTAAAGAGATTAAAGGTATTTTCGATCTACGTCACAGTTAATACATCCGTTATTGCCACCATTCGGATCATAGATAATGAGCCGGTATATTCAAAATTATACCCGCACCCCGTAGGAGTCTCAGATTTCGTAAGCAAAGAAAACAGGCAATTGCTAAAAGATGGCATAATTAGACCATCTAAATCCCCGTACAACAGCCCCTCATGGGTCGTCGACAAAAAAGGGCTCGACAGTAACGGCAACAGAAAAAAGTGGTTAGTAATTGACTTCAGGAAACTCCATGAGCGCACCATAGCCGATCGATACCCAATGCCTTGCATTCCGATGATTCTAGCGAATCTAGGACAGGCAAAATTTTTCACAACCCTAGACTTAAAATCAGGTTACCACCAAATATATTTGGCAGAACATGATCGTGAAGAAACCTCGTTTTCAGTCAACGGTGGAAAATACGAGTTCTGCCGGATGTCGTTTGGACAAAAAAATACTCGAAGCATTTTTCAAAGAGCCATAGACGATGTTCTAAGAGAACATATTGGAAAGATTTGCTGTGTGTACGTCGACGACGTAATAATCTTTTCTGCAAACGAGGCCGATCACGTTCGACACATTGACACAGTGTTAAAATGCTTGTGTAATGATAACATGCGTGTTTCACAAGAAAAAACTAAAATTTTCAAAGAAAGCATTGAATTCTTGGGCTTTGTAGTAACCAAAAACGGAGCCATGACCGACCCCGAAAAAGTGAAAGCCATTCGGGAATATCTCGAGCCAAAAAATTTGTTCAGCTTGCTTGGCTTGTTCAGATCATTTCTGGGCCTAGCAAGCTATCACAGAGTCTTCATCAAAGATTTTGCAGCAATAGCAAGGCCATTGGCCAATATATTCAAAGGAGAAAATAGTTCCGTGAGTAAGCACAGTTCCAAAAAGGTCCAAATTGAGTTTAATGAAACTCAGGCCAGGGCTTTCGAGAATCTAAGGAATATCTAAGCATCAGACGATGTTATCCTCATGTACCCGGATTTTATGCAGGCCTTTGATTTAACCACAGACACATACACCTCGGTCAGCAAGCTAGCAGCGCAAGGGTCCTGCGCACAAGCGCTACACGCCAGTATCACAGCCTCTTGCCGAACACAGCCAAACCACCTCAAGCCGATCACTCAAGTGGATGACGGCATTATTATTATCAATGAAAATACTACAAGGGTCAGCACAGACGAGGACCCAGAGATTGTAACCAACGGAACGCACCTCGTCACTTTTCGATTCTCCGCAATTGTACGTGAACCAGCGTGCACCAGGGATTGCAGGATCATAGTTGCTTAATATCATTGGCCATGACCCGGTCTTAAGTATACCTCAACTCCACCGAATGAACAATGACAACCTCCAAGTCATCCGAAATTTTAAGAGTGAATTGGCATCTGCGGAAACATCGAAGACCTTGTTTACCATCGGTATCGTCGTCAGCCTTACATTCTGTCAAAAGAATGCGAACGTCAAGGAAGGCACAAGGGATCATCGATAGCTATAAGGTGACCGAGGACGGCCAGAAACTTGAGGTGGGAGTAGTTAACACACAAACATTGCACACAATATAACACATAAGTATCGCACACAATAACTTATAGCAATTTTGTATAACTATGTAATATCAGTAATACGAATCCATTCGCTCTAAATACATTCCGCTGACGCATGAGTTCAGTGGCCTGACCAACTATGGTAACATGATACTTGACTATGTCGGAAGTGTTTGCGTTATCATTTTTGTTGAGTCAGCTTGCCGGCTGTAGCTCTGTAGTTTTGCAGCTTTTGGATTCAGCTTTAGGTTTAGCATAAGATTGCTTTTGTTTGAATTCAGTTTTGTATTCGATGTTTACTGTCAAGGTTCAGAATAAACTATAGTAATCCGGCGACAGCCGTAAATAATCGTTTTCATATATTAAACATATCGCTGAGCCACAAGGCCAGCGATTGAGGTGAAGTCAAGCCTCCACCGTAAACGTCCTAAGAAGACTTAGGCGATAACTTCATCAGGATCATCACGACGACGTCTGGGAACTCTTACGAACTTCAGCGACGACGCGGGAACCCTAAAACGTTAATTTATACGTACATCTGTTTGTCTGTATGCACATACATATACGTTTGACATTACATGTATGCACATACATATACGTTTGACATTACATGTATGCACATATATATGTGTGTATGTATGCGCTCAAATATAAACTATGTTGCTTATTTTTCTTAGTTTGATATAATTAGTCTTCAAACAAATTTTAAATAAGAATACTGTACGATAAGAAGAAATGCCTTTAAAACGGCATGCAAATTTGAAAATTTGTTTATTTCTTACGGAAAAAGGGGACGTAGCAGATTGCACAACATCAGATACCGATTAGAACTAAAATTGCTTAATTTAAACAAGAAATGTACAGTCGAACGAGCCCGACCGTATAATACTCTCTGCTTCTATTCCCAATTATAATGTTTAAATCAGTATCTGGATATTACAATAGATAGTTCTTCTATTACAACACGTTACAACAAAAAAGACAATTTATAATCGAACATACATATGTTTGTCTGTATGCACATACAAATTCGTTTGACGTAGTATGTATGCACATATATATGTATATATGTGTGTATGTATACTATTGCCGCCACACATGCATCAAAAGAGTCCGAATATATGCTTGTATGTTTCTGTCGCGCTCGCTCTTATGCATTGACTTAAATATTACATTTGTAATCGGTAGCTCTGTTGTTTATTCTTTGGTTTTTATGCAACTTTCAGGATAGTTTGATATGATTTTTCTTCAAAGGGATCATAAATAACATAATAAGAACAAATGACTTTAAAACGGCATTCAAGTTTAAAAAGTTTTTTTTTTCCTACGGAAAAAGGGGTCGTGGCAGCCAAAAACTTTAAATGGTTATGTATTTATGCTGTCTTTAGGAAAATGCGTACCAAAATTGGTATTCCTAAGTGCCGTAGTTACTGAGATATTCGCTTTAAACGTCTATTTTTTTCGAGGTATGTCTAGTTTTTTGCTCATTGTGGGCGAATGGGGCGTGGCATCAAAAAAAAAACCATGTATTGACTGACTAAACATCGAGACGATAGAGACCAAACTTGAATTTGTAGCTCTTACCATCTCTGAAATCTGTTTGTTCATACGGACAGACAGACGGACATGGCTATATCGACTCGGCTTGTGATGCTGATCAAGAATATATGTACTTTATGAGGTCTGCCACGCCTCCTTCTGCCTGTTACATACATTTGCATGAACCCAATATACTCTTGCAGAGAGTATAAAAATGTACAAGGCTAAAAATAAAATATTTTTTAAGGGCTTACATACCTTGAGCGGGATCGAAAAATGGAGAATTATTTATCTTGAGAGTATACATTCCAAATTTCATAAAGATCGGATCACTAGAACAAAAGTTACAGCCATTTTTAGCACGCAACTTCCATCGGAACAAGGCTTAGCGCAAAACTTTAAAAGCGAATTTCTCGGAATGTGTTTTTATCAAAAGTACCCTTGCGGTGATCACGATAACTGAAAAAGTTGCAGCCGATTTTCAAATTTTTTTTTTTTTAAATGTTCGTAATAAAATTCTCGAGGTACTGAACGGATAACTTTTAAAAAATTATTCCACTGAGGGCTACAAAAATTGTTTTTGTAATATTTTTTAACCTTAAAAACCGATTTTTTTTTTCAACGGGTGCCCGTATCGAGAAAAAAAATTTTTTTTTGACAAATTAACCGTTCAGTGCCACTAAAATAGATTTTCCTTCAATAATCATTCGACTTTTTTCATCTCAGTTGAGCTGTTAGCATGCCATCGTGATCACCGCAAGGCTCTTCCAAAATAATGTATTCCGAGCGAGGGGCGATAACAACAACAAATAACACAAATTTTTTATTCCAAAATATTGAAATATATTCTTCCCCTATAATGTTGAATACCCGTCATATCAATAGAATCAATGAAACATACTTAAAAAAATGAAAATCATGCACTTTGATGGGCCTTCAAGGTATGTAACCCCTTAAGTTGATACATTTAAGATATAGTGAATGGTTTAATAAATGTATGTTTTCAGAAAGAAACATGTTTTTCAAAAAATGCAAACATATTTGCTCGATCGAACATTAATCTAGTGGAACATTCGCGCATATGCGAGATAAGATTAAATTTCAGATACATTTTTAGACCCCGTACTCTAAAAAAGAGTAGAGGGGTCTATTAGCTTTGTCAGAAGCGAAACGTGCGTAACAGGTAGAAGGAGGCGTTTCCGACCCCATAAAGTATATATATTCAGCATCAATAGCCGAGTCGATATAGCCATGTCCGTCTGTATGAACACCTGAATCGTTTAAACTACAAGAGCTAGAACCACCAAATTTGTAATAAAAATTCCGTAACTTTCGAGAGCAGGTCAAGTTTATTTCAAATCAGTGCCACGCCCCCTACCGCCGCCGCAATAAGCAAAAAACTAGACACACATCGGAATAAATTGATGTTTTTTGCGAATATCTCCGTAACTATAGCAATTAGGAACACCAATTCTGGTCTGTCACGCCCCCTTTTCCCACAAGAACTAAAAAACTTTTCAAATTCACATGCCGTTTTTAAGGCATTTGCTAATATAGTACAGTATTGCAATTCAAAATATGTTAAAAGACAAATTATATCAAACTATCCTGAAAGTTGCATAAAAATCAAAATATAAACAAGAGATATAACAAAGTTTTACGGTTAAGCGGAATGCCAATGCATGAATACGAGAGAGACAGAAACATATGCTGCGCATATTTTGCAGCCGTGCCAAGCTATAGTATACATACGTACACACATATAAACATATGTGCATACATGTAATGACAAACGATTTTTTTGTTTAATATTTAAATTTTATTTTAAATACAGTCAGATTTAAATATTAATTTTGAATTGGAATACAAGGAGAGTTCAGGGTCTCTTAGAGTCGGCGTGCTCGACTGTAGCCTTTCTTACTTGTTTTTATACCCGTTACTCGTAGAGTACAAGGGTATATTGTAGTCTTTGGAATGTATGTAACAGGCAGAAGAAGGCATAGCAGACCCCATAAAGTATATATATATTCTTGATCAGCATCAACAGCCGAGTCGATATAGCCATGTTCGGCTAGAAAGACCCGAGAGGTCGCAAATAAAAGATACAATTTGCAAGCAGTACAAGTTTGTTTTTGTTTTTTGACACGCCCACTTTAGGGCGTTCTATGTTCATATAAAGGTAAAAGCAGGTAAAAGTAGCATGTTTTAGTATAGACAATTTTTTTTGTTAGTTACGTTATCCGAACCAAATTCACAGGGGATTTTTATATCTATGGCGTACATAGGCTGACCAAGTTTGATGCAAATCGGACTATTATATCGCATAGCTCCCATAGGGACAATCGGTCAAAAGTATGAATTTGCATGAAAAATTTGTGTATTTACTAAGCTATCTTAATGAATTTGACACAGAATATATATTTCAATAACACAAAAATATACTGACCAAGTTTGATCCAAATCAGACTACTATAGTTACATAGGAACTACTGGGAGCTACATAGGAACAATCGGTCGAAAATATGCTCTGATCATAAATTTGTGTGAAAACTTTCTGTGTTTTCCAGTTGTCACGAGCGACTAGTTAGTTGTTAATTTCGTCTCGCATACACCGCACGTACGCTGCCAGTCCACGCGTTTGACAAGTCCAATAAATTGTAACGTTCTTGAAACTTAAAATTACTTTTTTAACTATTCTCGTTTGTCAATATGTATCTACTATAAACTTCGGAATCTAAAGTAAAATATAAAATTTTATTTCGATTTTCGTATCTTGCTGCAACTAGTTCAGCAGAGTTTTAAATGAAATGCGATGACCTGAAAAAGGGTACCATTGTGCTGCATCCAAGTTTCCAATTGTTGACTCCATTGATTCATAAGTCAGACGAATCTCTTTGATTTATTTAGCAGTAGATTTGTTTGTTCCAACAAATGTGTTACTAAAAATAAGAGGGCGAGCCTCGCTGAAAATGTACATTGCGAAATTCGTACGTTTTGCTACAAAAGCTGTTCGCGTAAAATTCGTAGCAGACGTATCCACTAACGTTTTCATTTCCATATTGCACAGGTTCAGTGCTCGGCGACGTATTCCAAGGGAATAAGAAACCTGGTGATAGTCTTTCAGGGCGCAGTCGATCCCCCTTCCGTTCGTATCGGAACGAGTGATGGAGTGTAGCCTTATTCCTTCGACGAGCTCTCTCTTTGGAGAAGCGTGGCTTTCAGACCAGCAGCGCGTTGAATTCATTAAACAGCGATCCCAGCGACAGAAAAGCACTCATCAGGCAGTTTCCTGTCCGTACAGCTGCTGTCAACGCTCAAAGCCTACCTTAAGAAGGGTAATGGGCCTGCCAAAACGTGACAAAGCCAGCGATTGAAGACGATCCCTTCAAGGTAGCCTGTGCTAAGTCATAAGCGTAGGTATGTAGTTTAAGGAAAAAGGAATGAATACAGTGTATTACCCAATAGTGTATGAAAACAAACGTGTATACTTAAGCTAGCATCTAAAGGTAATGTAGTATGTTGCATGCCATATAAGCATATGCCCACAGTAGTGTAGAGCATACAATATGCCCAACTTAAAGTAAGAATAACAACTCATACCATAGTGACACTTTGTTGCTATGTATATACTAACATAAATATATACATAAGTGCAGTAATAGTATCCGTCACTTATGCGGACTGGCCGCAGCGTGGGATCGCTAGCGTATGCACTTCTTGAGTATGTACCATATGTACATAAATACATAAATACAAAGGCATATACAGCTGTGTTCAAAATAATAGCAGCGCACTTTTTCCTCTTAAATGTGACTAAATTTTGAGCATGTTTATTCATAAGGAATGAACACTAGTGCATATATTTGTTAGAACAGAATGTGGGGAAGAGGAAATCGAAAAAATCCCGTTGGAATTGCTTTGCTTTTCCGTTTAATTGATAATTTTTCGTAAGTACACAGAAATTTTGTTGTTCAAATTAATAGCAGCGCTTCATTTTAATATTAAAAATATTTATATAAGAGTTGTTAATTTGTTGAAAGTATGTTTAATTAATAAGTTCACTATTATTTACATGTAAAAACATTATAAAATTGAAAAAATTTGTACTGTAGTGGGTAGAGGCAGACATTGCTCAAAGAACAAGCGCATGGATATTAAGCCTTAGAAAACAAGGAAAAACATACAGGAAATTTAAGGATTGGTTGGATGTTCGGCTAAAATGGTCTCTAATGCCATTAATTATAGCCACAAACGCAAAACCCGCGGCAGGAAAAGTACAGCCACCGAAATTGATGACGGGCGTATTGTGCGCTCCAGCAAGGCTTTCCGAAATAAATTTTCGAGAAAAAAAAATGGCAATTTGACTTTGATTTGAGTGAGACCAAATACAAGATCCATATTCAAGAATAGGACGTACCAAGGTAGTAAAAAGTGTTTTTGTTAATTAGGGATCGTTTAATTCTTTCGACCAACGCTTTATGAAGCCCAAGACACCAAAAGCACGATCAGTAATTGACAAAACATGCCTATAAAACTAAAGTTTTATATCCATAAGGATACCCAAATCAGTGACCGACTTAATTCTTTGAAGAGAATTTCCATTCAGAATGTAATTGTTTAAAAAGGGGAGTCGCCTACTGAAGGACATTACGTTACACTTACTATAGTTAAGATTTAATTAATTGGCCTGATAACAGGTTTGAAAGCTGTAAAGATCAGATTGTAATCTGATTCCAAGAAGAGACTCAGGTGCCGAGACACAAAGTTTGACATCGTCGGCATACATAATTACCCGAGAGTGACTGATTGCAGATGGCAGATCATTAATGAACAATATAAATAGCAAAGGACCGAGATGGCTTCCTTGTGGGACACCTGAAGTAACCTGAACAGAATTCGATAATGAATCTTTAAAAAACACTTGTGTTCTAGAAATTAGGTAATTCGAAATCCAAAGAATAAAATTATGGGAAAACCCCAAAAGATTGAGATAATGTATTAAGAGGTTGTGGTTAACGGAGTCAAAAGCCTTACATAAATCTGTGTGAATGACGTCAGTTTGTAGCTTTTTATCAAAACCCTGCAGTGTAAATTATGTAAATTCGAACATGTTAGTGGTAGTGGATCTATATTTCACAAACCCATTCTGGCAGGGTGAAATTATGGATCTACAGAAATGTTGCAATTGAGAAGTTATCAATATATCAAAAACCTTGGGTATAGCAGAGAATTTGGAAATACCTCTATAGTTGCAAACATTGGTTTTATTTCCTTTTTTGTGAAGAGGAATAATATAAGATGATTTCCAAACATCAGGAAAACAACACGATTCAACGGACAAAGTAAATAATTTATACAGGGGCTTTAACAGGCCGTCTGAACAGTTTCTCAGCACACAGCCTGGGAATCCGTCAAATCCTGGAGAAAAAACGGATTTAATATTTTTTATATTATATAAATACAAACCTTTGGTAATGACCGGTGTAAAATTACAATTGAAAGCATTTAAGTGATAAGGGTAAGGTGAATCAGATTTATTCTCGTGCTTACTATAAGTCGTTTAAAAAAAATCCGATAATAAATCGGTGATAGCTTGAACTGACAGTTCGCAGTTTCTCTTTCAAAGACTACCCTAGATGGAAGCGTTGTTGATTTCTGCTTCGAATTAACAAAATTATAAAACCTTTGGAACTGTTGACCACAGTCAGTAAGGTATCCCTTATAACAACGGTCATTCAAAACAGAGAAATCTGATCGAGCAATCAGATATCGAGAGACATACAAGGAAAAGCCAGTTTCCTTGAATCTCTTATAAAATCTCGACTTTCTATTTTTTAGCAAAGTTAACTTATGGGTAAACCAAACAGGCTTGTTTGACCTGGTTGGAACACAAAGCGGAACACAGACATCAATTAAGGAATTCAAAGTATAATAAAAGGTTGTGATTGCACTATTCATATCTCTACACATAAACAGCCGGAATTTAAATTATTTCGAATTTTCAGTATATTTACAGAGTTCTATAAATTTAAAAGCCATGTAATAAATCGGTACTTGGTTACTTTGCTTTAGTTTCTTAAAACATGAATTTTACGTTTGTTTACCTGTTTCTCATAGTTTTTATTGAGTGTTCACTTTAATCCCAAACAGAATATACAATATCATAAAAAAAATAACTGGAGGCTGTATAAATCTTAAAATGTCAGAGACTATAGGAGCTAGAAAACCCGGAGGGGTCGCTATCGAAATATCCAAGAAGTACAAGTTTTATATCGCTTTTACCACGCCCACTTTAGAGAAAAGATTTTTTGCCTTCCAAGATTTTAGTGTGCCTCATGCATACTGACCAAGTATTATCCAAATCAGACTACGATATCGTACAATCTAGAGGAACAATCAACAACAAAAGTAAAATGAACAGCTATCATAAGATGTAGAAAACGGGCAAAAACAAATCAATATCATCGGATCAAAAATCGAAACAAGAAAAATTAAAGTTTAACTTCTTCATTACCTATACGTCAAAAATAGCGATCCAGAGTACAAGGACGCCACAATTCATAGCCAATCGTCGTTAAAACACACCATAGAGACAACAGAAAAGCTGGTAAATGGTTTTAGGAATCAAATTTTTCTAGAGCAACCCGGCTGTCCTCCAAAAAAAAAAAAACATTTTTGTTCGCGACCCGCCACCTCATAAATTTCACTGATAAAGAATCGTTAGGAGAAGTAGTTAAAGTGGTTATTAACCCGAACTTTGTAAATTCTTTTCACTTTGACTCTCCAACGTTAACTCAGTTCCAAAACGAGGTCGTGAAACGCTTTCCCACAAAATTCTGGAAAAAAATGGAAAATTGTCAATATTAAACACAACCGTAATCCGCGCCCAGAAAAATATTAAACATTTAATGTTAGAATATTATTTCCAGATAATGACAAAGATCGCAAAAGAGGCTCTCTTTAACTGTAGGGTCTGCTAGCAAGCGAAGTGCGACAAACATAAAAAATAAAGAGAAGCTCAGGCCTACTCCGATTCCTTGCGGTACTGCAGATATACCCCAGACACCTTTTCAGCAGACCAAACTTTCTTTCTCACTTGCATAATTTAAGTTTGCTACAGTTTAGCACAGGAAGAACGTTTAGGGGGGTCTTCTAGCCTAGAGTGCCGAATTTGAAGGGTTTTTTGATGGTGTGTAAAAAAACTATTGATATTTTTACCATCCACTGTTTTTTTTTTTTATCATGTTTTAAGTATTATTTGAATTGATTATAAAAATTAATTTAAAAAAAAAAATATTTTTCACGGAGTTATACGTTCTTGAAGTGGAAAGGACAAATAAAAGTCAGTGTCCTCGTCGCCACGATTGCAACCCTTGTGGTGATCAGAAAAAAAAAAAACAAGAATGAAAAGTACAGTCGAACATGCCCGACCGTATAATACTCTCTGCTTTCATTCCCGATTATAATGCTAAAATCCGTATCCGGATATTACAACAAATAGTTCTTGTATTAGAACACGTTAAAACAAAAAAAAACTAAGCGTAATCGAACATAGTTTGTCTGTTTGTACATATAAATTTGTTTGACGTTAAATGTATGCACATACACATGTGTGTATGTATACTATTGGTCGGGACGGGCATTGCGTCCGATATAAACTTTTTTAGTTGTTTTCTTTTTGTTTATGGTCGGATTCTTATAAAACTTTCAGGATAGTTTTATATGATTTGTCTTTAAGGGAATCATAAATAACAATACTGTACGATATGAACCAATTCCTTTAAATCAGCGAGCAAGTTTTTTTTACGGAAAAGGGGGCGTGGCAGCAAAAATTTTAAATGGCAATGCATTTATGCTGCGTACAAAATTGGTATTCCTAAGTGCCATAGTTACTGAAATGTTCACTTAAAACATTCATATATTTTTACCGATGTGTGGGTGAATAGGGAGTGGCATTGAAAAAAAAAAAATTCTTGTATTGACTGACTAAATATCGAATCGATAGAGACCAAACTCTTACCATCTCCGAAATCTGTGTGTTCATACGGACAGACAGACAGACGGACATGTCTATATCGACTCGCCTTGTGATGCTGATCAAAAATATATATACTTTATGGGGTCTGCCACGCCTCCTTCTGCCTGTTACATACTTTTGCACAAACTCAATATACTCTTGCAGAGAATATAAAAAGATACTTTAGTAAGGCTAATGATGTTGAAAAGATCTAAACAAAAATGTTTTAATAAATATAAAAATAAAAGAGAAATCTAATAAATTACTTAAAATTTAAAAATTTTTCAAATTTCGTCCCAGCTTATGAATAATTAAGCATAACAAAAAGAGACTTGGCCAAAAATATAGAATCTTCCAAACAATTCAACAACGGATATGGAATGGCAACAGATATATGCCTCATTAGAAGAAAGACAAAATTTGCTAGATCATATAAATGTATCACCCAAAATAGAAGTATCCAAGTTGAAACTATCAACAAAAATGCAAAAGTATTAGTTGAGTGTTTTAACGAAGCACGAACACTATTACATATAACTATGTGTTGCAGCAGTAGTGCCATTAATGTTGGGCTGTCGATGCCAGCAGTGGTATCGATGTTCAGAGGCGTAGGAGAGTATCGATCTTATGAGAGGCAGTCGATGTTCAGCAGTCGCAGCAGCAGCAGTTCATTCGTCGACAGAGTTCAAGTGTCGAGACTAAAACACGTTCAGTTAAACCTGTATTCGATACTATCGATAGTATCGTTTTCTGCTCAAGCAAATTACTTATTACTATATATGAAATTTGTTTTGCAATTAATAATTTGTTCAAGTAAATGTTGTAAATTAAATTTATAGGCAACTATTAAGCACTGTATACTTTGTATTGTTGGACATAACGTAACTTTTTACTCAACGCTAAAATGTTATGTGCAAAAATTACATAATAGAAATCCTTTAATTTAATTTACGGGCACATTGTTTTTTTTTTTTTATATATGATCTTTGTTCTTCTTCTTCAAGTTTTGCTGTATATAATGTGGCTGGTTGTGTTGTGAAATAAATTTAATTAAAATTAAAGAATATATGTATATAAATTATCAATTATTCAAACAATAAAACTGTGTTATTAATATAATTTCATGATCACCATTGAAAAGATAAGTATCATATTACATATTATATATATATATTTAATAAGGACTTATTCAGTTTCATTATTCATTTTGCTAAACATAAAAAAATAACATTGTTTTCATTTTTACTGTTTTTAAGGCAAATTATAAACTTAAAATTATATCATTTCAGTTAGATATGTCTCTTACAAACTATACGGCAAATATCCGGGATCGAATTAAAATTATTATAACATTTCAGTTAGATATGTCTCTTACAAACTATGTATGTATACAGAATAACAGAGATCTACTCTTTTAAAAAATAACCTCAAATTTAAGTTAATCTAGAATGCATTTTGTTAGATAAGTTAAAATATTTATATTTTTTGCATTTTTCTTACCCAAACTTCATCAGCCAAGCTTCATCGTTTGGGCCAATTTAAGTGATGTGAAAAATGCTCAGCACTATCGATAGCAACACAAAACTATCGATGGTGATTCACAAAGGTAAAAATTCGATACCTCAATAGTGCCATCGATAGTATCCCAGCTCTACCTGTATCCTATTCAACGATCTTATAATAGCAAATAATCTTATAGTTAAAATAAACAATCTTACATACATCATAACAGAGACAAGCTAAATTAATTGCACTGGTCAATAGTATCTCGATTACTGGTCAAACTCCGATCAAATTTAGTATCAGTACAAAGAAGGTCTAATTTAGATATTTCGATACCGACAATATTAAATACCATAGCTCTCAAGTAACAATTGAGTGTTTTGCGACGTCTTCAAATAAGTCTCTTTACTGAGTATATGAAAGAAAAAATCTCTTTTTTTTTTCGTCTTAGTTAGACCGCGAGTATTTGCTTGAGTTAAATGAAGCAAAACGTCTTTGTGTGTGATGCTTATTAAAATGCGACGCAATAACATTTTGTTGCATTCTACTGCATAAATGAATGAGATTTATGGTGACATTGAAGCCTTCGATGTAATGTTTAGTCGCTTGCCATTAAATACAAATATTTTAGATTTTTTCCATGAAATGAAGCTTAAATTGCCAAATTTAACTGCGCTCGCATAAGTTGTGCTGGCTACATCAGCAACGCAAGTGTCAGTGGAACGGGCATTTTCAGCCATGCATTTCATACATAGTGAATGTCGGAGTTCAATAGGAGCAGAAAATTTAAACTCTCTATTAGTGACTAAACTAAATTAGTCGAAATTAATGTAGTTTTAGAATAATAGGAGAAAAAAATAAAATGTTATGTTACTTATTACTTACAAAAAGAAAGAAAAGCAAAAAAAAACTCAAAATATAAATGAAGTAAATATTATTTATTAAATAAAATCCTTCAACAGTGTTTGCAAGATTTTTAAATTAAGGGGGTAGTAAAGTTAATTCGGTGCAAATTAGGCCTGTTTTTTTCGGAATTGTTTTAGCCGACACAGTTGATTTGTTTAAAATTTTAAGTTTACTATATTGTAATGTAATGTTTAAAGAATATTATGCTAAATATTTTATTAATTTTGATGAAGTCATGAGTCGTTTGCGGTGTCCCTCAAAGCGCAACATTGGATCAACAAAAATTTTAAAACCAAATTGATTTTAATAGTTAATGAATTTTCGCAGGTAATGACGTCGAGTTTTTTTTTTTTTTTTAACTTTTTAATTTTTTTAGAGCGTTTTGAAGACAAAACAGCGATTTTTTATAAAAAAAAATCGCAAATTTATTTTTTTTAATATGTTAAAAATAAAAAATAAAAAAAAACTCGACGTCTATACCTGATCAATAATATTAAGAATATTTTGTAAAAAATTTGAAAAGAATCGGTTCAGTAGATTTTAAGCTAAAGTGGGCACCGACCTTGAAAAGGGCAAGTGTGGGAAAACGCGTTTAAAGACTTTCGGCAGCGTGTAATCCGACTGCAGAGGAGCAAACTAAACCATCTGTATCTTTGTCAATTTAACTCCGATCGACTTCAAATTTTCACACAATAATCTTAAGACATTGCTGAGTAGTATAAAAAATAAAATGACAAAAAAATAATTTAAATACTTTACTACCCCCTTAACTTATGCAGTCATTTACTCACTTACTGAGTCTGAACTCGCGAGCGACAATTATATTACTCCCGAAAAGATAATCGTAAAAAGAGGTCAACACGAAGTACTCAACAACAACTTGAGCGTTGTTAGCGTTAAAGCCGAAGTTAAATAGAAAAAACTCTCGCGTTGTTTTCTAGGTGCATTGGAAATTAAAAGGTCAATACAGGGAGCATATGAACAAGTGGCTGTCTCTTTAATTAAAATAAAACTTAAATGACCAGATAGAAACCTAATAAGCAATGAGAATACGGTAGATCAAATAATCAAACTTAACGCTAACGTTAAGGGTGAGTCGGTTGAAAAATTATCGGCAAGATTATTGAATATATCGAAAAACAAGACACCGAACGTATATACACAGGAAATTGAAGGAATTGAATAGAAGGAGCCTATATTGAAAACAAATATACCTTAGAACAAGATAGATCCCTCAGGACGAAACAGGCTGTAAAAAAACAACTAAAAAAAATTACTTTAATAGCGATGTTAAGGTGATTCCCTGGTTGCAGCTTTTGGAAAATCGATATTTTTTTTTGCATTTTCTTAAATAATAATTATTTTAGAATACGCCCTGAGAATATCAAGTCGATCCGAAAAAAATTGGCTGAGATATGAGCGATGAAAGAAAAGAATTTTTTTTGTAGTCCACTGGCTTGTCTGGCTTTCAGCGCGTTTTTCTCGAAACGACTTTTGCCCCTTAAGACAGTTATGCGTTCTCGTCTTTTTAACGATGTAGACGAAGCAATAGCTGCATACATCAAAACATCCAATGATGTAGACGAAGAAACAAATACCATTATGTTTTACCAAAACAACTCTCAACGCGGCGGAAATCGCGAAATCGCGGTCGTGATAGATATAATGGCCGTAAGCAGCACAGAGGCGGCCAAAGGTAATAATAACAATTAGAGATGGGCATGGGCCGTGCCGTGTCCGGGCCGTGCCTTTTAAAAAAAAAAAACCGTGTTGGGCCGTGTTGGACCCCTTCCAAAAAATTGCCGTGTTTTACCGTGCTAAAGTCTTTAGGCACGGCAGGCACGGTAGGGCACGGTAGGCACTGTATGATGAATAAGTTGACCTAGTTTAATTGCTCATTTGTTAGGTTGAATTGTACAATTTATTTTTACACAAAAACTTTAATTAAAAATTTTAAATTTATTAAGTGACATTTATAAAATATTCTAGAAAACTGTTAAAATTCATTTTAGTTTCTAAATAAAATGTTCTTTAAAATTGTTTAAATTAATTTTATTTTATAAACAAAATCTTCTTGAAAACTGTAAAATTTTTGTCAATTTTTATTAATAAAATATACTTGAAAATACAACAAAAAATTGGGTTTTTTGACAGCGCCCGTGTTTGACCGTGCCGTGTCTGGGCCGTGCCGTGCCTCTAAAAAAAAATTCCGTGTTGGGCCTCTGTTTTTAGCAGCCGTGCTTGGGCCGTGCCGTGCCTCAAAAAAAAAGGCCCATGCCCATCTCTAATAACAATAATAATACAAACTCTAGAGCCGGCTCGAGAAGAGGCGGCTCAAATAGAGGAAACAGAAATTACCAATTAAACCTATCTAACTCTGAACAATTAGAATGCATTTGGCTTTCAAAAAAATGCGTAACTATTCAAAAAATATTTGTCGGCGTGCGATCAGCGTCACAAGCCGAGTCGATATAGCCATGTCCGCCTGTCCGTATGAACAAACAGATTTCAGAGATGGTAAGAGCTACAAGTTCGAATTTAGTCTCTATCTACTCGATATTTAGTCAGTCAATGCAAGAATCTTTTATTTTCGATGCCACTCCGCCAATCGCCCACAACGAGTAAAAACCCGACACACCTCGAAAAAAAATCGATGTTTTGGCGAATATCTCAGTAACTATCAACAATATATATATACTTTATGGGCTTTGCCACGCATCCTTCTACCTGTTACATATATTCCAACGACTACAATTATAGTATATTGTACTCTAGGAGCAGGATATAATAAACAAGAAAGAATAGTACAGTCGAACACGCCCGACCGTATAATACTCTCTGCTTTTATTCCCAATTATAATGCTTAAATCGGAATTCGGATATTACAATTAATAGTTCTTGTATTAAAACACGTTAAAACAAAAAAAAAAAGCTAAGCATAATCGAGCATACATGTGTTTGTCTGTATGTACATACAAATTCGTTTGTCGTTAAATGTATGCACATACATGTAAGTGTATGAATACTATTGGTCGGCACGACTAGCGCTGTCTCTCTCGCACTCATTGCTCTCGAGTAAAATCTTTGTTGCTTCATTTCTTTCTTGTTCATGGTCGGATTCTTATGAAACTTTCAGGAGAGCTTGACATGATACGTCTTCAAACGACTCATAAATAACAACACTGTTCGATAAGAATTAGTGTTTTAAAAACGGCATGCAAGTACATGTAGAATGGTACACGTGTTCCAAGAGACCGCATAAATGCAATCACATCAAAAGTTTTAGGCTGCCACGCCCCTTTTTCTCGCAAGAAATAAAAGAAAATTTCAAACTTACATGCCGTTTTTAAAGCATTTATTCTTATCGTACAGTGTTGTTATTTATGATTCGTTTGAAGACGTATCATGTCAAACTCTCCTGAAAGTTTCATAAGAATCCGACCATAAACAAGAAAGAAATGAAGCAACAAAGATTTTATTTGAAAGCAATGAGTGCTAGAGAGACAGCGCTAGTCGTGCCGACCAATATTATTCATACACACATATGTATGTGAATACATTTAACGTCAAGCGAATTTGTATGTACATAAAGACAAACACATGTATGTTCGATTAAGCTTAGCTTTTTTTTTTTTGTTTTAACGTGTTCTAATACAAGAACTATCTATTGTAATATCTGGATACCGATTTAAGCATTGTAATTGGGAATAAAAGCAGAGAGTATTATACGGTCGGGCGTGTTCGACTGTACTTTTCTTTCGTGTTTAAATTTGGCACACAACAAATAATGACTTAATATGCTATTGACAAAAAAATATTGTTTTATTTTTAATATAAAGTATGCATGTCTATTTACTTTTTAGTGATGCTTTTATTTATATTTATTGTTTTATTATTTTTTAAATTAACATAAAAATTGTAGTGCAATTTGTATGTATACAAAAATATTTTTTTTTTAAATTTGCAATTTTAACATAATACTCCTCTTATTTTATTATATATTTCATACTTTTATATAATAATTAGGCTTAAATTTATAAAGTTAAATTGTATTAGGTTGAGTAAATCATGACTCAGGACTATTTTTTAAAAGATTTATATCTTAATGATCTAACTTAATATTTTTTTTTAGAGATCAGTGAAGCACTTCTTGAAATATATGGTATAATTGAAACTGATGTCACTAAGAGCATGTTGATTTAACCCGCCCATGGGATTATGCGAGCATTTCTTTCTATAAAAAGTTATATACTACGAAAGTTGAAGTTTGTCATAATAGATAGATCGACTGATAGTGTAAAGTTTAATCTCACTTCTAAGGTAATACACACAAACACAGGACACACAGAAATTTTTTCATCAAATACATACCAATTATGTGGGTTAGCAATACTTTTTTTTTTGTAGATATTATTAAAACTTATTTTTTTTACTGGTCGGTTCATGGAAAAAAAGGCGGAAATTGTTGTGTTAAAGATGTGCACAAAAATATATCACCTTTGTGGGCTAATAACTTCGTGAATATCTGTAGGAAAAATAAATAAAAATCGATTTAAACTTAGTAGAGATGTTTTATATCGATTTCATATTCAAAATAAGTACAATTTTACATTTAATTTTTATACTCACTTCAAGAGTATATTGGGTTTGTGCAAATGTATGTAACAGGCAGGAGAAGGCGTGGCAGACCCCATAAAGTATATATATTCTTGATCAGCATCACAAGCCGAGTCGATATAGCCATGTCCGTCTGTCTGTCTGTCCGTATAAACACACAGATATCAGAGATGGTAAGAGCTACAAGTTCGAATTTGGTCTCCATCCAATCTATATTTAGTCAGTCAATACAAGAATTTTTTTTTTGCGCGTGGCAACGCCCCATTCGCCCTCAACGAGTCAAAAACCAGACACACCTCGGAAAAAAAATCTATGTTTTCGGAGAATATCTCAGTAACTATAGCACTTAGGAATAACAATTTTTGTACGCAGGTTTCTAGAGACAGCATAAATGCATTGCCATTTCAAATTTTTGGCTGCTACGCGCCCTTTTCCTTATGAAATAAACAACTTTTCAAACTTGCATTCCGTTTTAAAGGCATTTGTTTTTATCGTACAGTACTTTTATTTAATGTATAAGTTTAAGAGAGACAGCGCTAGCCGTGCCGACCAATATGTATGTATGTGCATACATATAACGTCAAACGAATTTGTATGTGCATAAAGACAAACGAATTTGTATGCGCATAAAGACAAACGAATTTGTATGTGCATAAAGACAAACATATGTATGTATGTTCGATTATGGTTAGTTATTTTTTGTATTAAGGGCTTACATACCTTGAGGGGGATCGAAAAATGGAACATTTTTTATTGCATATTATTAAAGTACATTATCTTGAAAGTATACATTCCAAATTTCATAAAGATCGGATCACTAGAACAAAAGTTACAGCCATTTTTAGCACGCAACCTCCATCGGAACAAGGCTTAGCGCAAAATTTAAAAGCGAATTTCTCGGAATGTGTTTTTATCAAAAGTACCCTTGCGGTGATCACAATAACTGAAAAAGTTGCCAGCTGATTTTCAAAATTTTTTTTTAAATGTTCGTGTCAAAATTCTCGAGGTACTGAACGGATAACTTTTAAGAAATTATTGCACTAAGGCTACAAAAATTGTTTTTGTAATATTTTTTAACCTCAAAAACCGATTTTTTTCCTCAACTGGTGTCCGTATCGAGAAAAAAATGTTTTTTTTTTTGATAAATGAACCGTTCAGTACCACTAAAATAGATTTTCCTTTAATAATCATTCGACTTTTTTCATCTCGGTTGAGCTGTTCGCATGCTATCGTGATCACCGCAAGGCTCTTCCAAAAAAAAGCTATTCCGGGCGAGGAGCGATAACAACAATAAATAACACAATTATTTATTACAAAATATTGAAATACATTCTTCAAGAGTTACCCTATTATGTTGTATATTCCTCATATCAATAGAATCAATGAAACATAATTAAAAAAAAATGAAAATCATGCACTTTGACGGACCCTCAAGGTATGTAACCCCTTAATGAAAATATCCGGATACCGATTTTAACATTATAATTGAGAATAAAAGCAGAGAGTATTATATGGTCGCGCGCGTTCGACTGGATCGGCCACTGAGCACCGATAGTAATTTATCTATAGGCAGGATTCGAACCTGAGCCCTCAGACATGCTTCAGAACATGCTGCAACCCTTAAAGCTGCACCATGCCATACATTCGAGATAGCCCCGATTATTCTCATTTACACCGTCGATTTTACGTTGTTATACCTAGTAGACGCTTTAACCACACATAGCCCCATACAATCTTGTATGAAAGGCCATACCAAGTCGTCGAATTTTCTTCGAAATGATCGGACAACGCTTTAAGCGGAGTCGGTATAACCAGATTCTACTATAATATAATTATGATACAAAACAAAAAAAAAGTACATACGAACGCGCCCGATCGTATATACTCTCTGCTTTCATTCCCGAATTAGAATGGATAGTACTTGCATTAAAACACGATGAAACAAAAAAAAAAAAAGAAAAACGATAGCTGAAAAATATTTTTTTTTAAATTAATTGTTCCTATGGGAACTATATGATATAGTGATTTAATCTGGCCGATCGGAACTGCGTGTAGAGAGAATATACATTTGTACCAAGTTTCATTACGATAGCTTAAAAACTGAGAGACTAGTTCGCATAAGAGCAGACGGACATAGCTATATCAACTCGACTGTTAATGTTGACCAAGAATGTATCTACTTTATGGTGTCTGTATGTTACATACTTTTCTCAAACACAATATACTTTTGCAGAGAGTATAAAAAGACAAATGCAATGGAAAGGGGTAAAAATTGCTTATAGAAAAAATTAAGTAAGTGCACAGCTAACGATAATAGTCATAAAATATTCCAATTCTACGCCATATTGTCGTTGAAGTTAGGTTGCTCATATGGACAGGCATTCCTTTTGAGTACTAAGCTAAAAATAGGATGAACAAATTGAACAGTAGAGACTTACCTCAAAAGCCAATGAGGACTATGCAATCATTTTTTTTTTTTTTTTTGTAACTTTTGATTCCTTAAGTAACGGATAACTGTGCAATAAAAACAGCAACAAGGCGTTGTGATTGAAAGCTAATAAATATGTAAAACTTTGGAGATGTGTCAAGTTAAAATATTTTAAAAGATGTATTAAATTACAACAAAAACAAATGCTTAAACAATGCGTTCTTCTTGCCTTCATGTGCTGCAACAGTTAAACACAAACAATTGTATAAGCACAAACAAAAAGAAGCGATTAATTTTTGCTTTCCGTTCTTTATCGTTGAATATTGAAATGTATAGTGCTATTTACGCGATAGTTAAAATTGTACTGTTTTTGTATAAGGTTTTGTTGGTATGTCTTACAATTACGCCTTTTGTACCAAAATACACGAAATAACCAAAACAATTTTATTGTTTCTATATGTTTTTTTCTTATTCTTTAATTAAAACAACAAAATTCCACATATACAATACAACCACGTTCAACAACAATCTGAAGACTAACAACCGCACCAACAATGAAATTATAATCCCTTCGCTTTAAATAATAAAAGTGGCAGCAGTGTTGCCAGCTTTTAGAACACATGAAGCTATAAGCTTGGTAATAGCCGTGTTAATGGGATTGTAGAAGTGTACATAGATTAATCTTAGATTACTTTTGAAAAAATTAAATCTATTAATGGGACGACGCTATTGATGAACCGACTTATTTTCGATTATCGTAACTTTATAGATCAAGTCCAACCTTTGGAAATGATAAGAGTCAAATATATACACTTTTTTTAATAAATAAGCCTTTTAAATTATATTGTACTATAGAAAAATGCATTATTGAGCAAACAATTTTTTAGTGCTACTCACCAATATATTAAGTACATTGAACTCTTTATTCTTACTGACACATTTAGCAAGCATTTTACAGTCAGTCAATATAAGAAAGTTTTTTTTATACCCGTTACTCGTAGAGTACAAGGGTCTGTTGTAGTTGTTGGAATGTATGTTGTAACAGGCAGAACGATCAGCATCAACAGCCGAGTCGATATAACCATGTCCGTCCGTCCGTCTGTGTGAACAAAAGGATCTCAGCAACAATAAGAGCTAGAAAGACCCGAGAGGTCGCAAATGAAAGAGAAAATGCCCAAGCAGTATAAGTTTGTTTTTGTTTTTTTGGCACGCCCACATTAGGGCGTTCTATATTCATATAAAGGTAAAAGCAGGTAAAAATAGCATGTTTTAGTATAAAAAACTTTTTTGTTAGTTACGTTGTACTATAGGAGCTATTTTAGCCATCCCCAAAACTATTGCTCTAATATTTTTATCATAACCAATTGTCAATTACACATTGAAATTGAGTAATGGGTATCCTAAAGCATTTGTCAATTACACATTGAAATTGAGTAATGGGTATCCTAAAGCATTCTTTCTTGTTTTCTTTTGATGTCATGTTTCGCCCGTTTGAAAAAATTAAAGTTTCTCGTTAACTATTGCACTTAGGAATACCAATTTTGGTACAAAGGTTCCTAGAGATAATATAAACGCAATGACATCAAACATTTTTGGCTACCAAGCGCTCTTTTTTCGTAAGAAATGAAAAACATGTCAAATTTTCACTTTTCACACCGTTTTCAAGTATTGTTATTGAAATTTCGATTGAAGACAAATTATATCAAACTATTCTAAAAATTTTATAAGAATCCGAGTATAAACAAAAACAAAACAAGTAGGAAAGGCTACACTCGAGCTTGCCGACTGTAAAAGACCCCGTACTCTCCTTGTATTCCAGTTCGATATTAATATTTGATTAGGACTTGATTACGTCCGGTAGACGCTTTAACCATATGGAGCAAAAAAAATTTTTTTTAAATTTTTTTTATTGTCATGTTTGCAAATGGTTTAAAAAAAACAATATAATTTTTTAATCAAAACAAAATATATATTAAATTTAGTTCAATAATAATACGCTCACCGTCTTCCAAGCGCAGAATTATTTTCATTTTCTGCTCAACGGAGAATCATTTTCGTTTTGACGACATTGCCTAATTGACGAGTGTGTACTAAATAAGCACTTTTTTGCCCATTTTGCTCTCTTTTTCACATTTTGAGCATTTACGCATTAAATTTTTCTTGGAAAAAGCAGAAAAAACTGTATTTTTTTTCGGCACGCCGCAATAGCCGGTTGAATTGCGAAAAATATCGTCGATATAAGCGGTTTGTCGTTAAAAGCGGAGACGCACTTAGCGGAGGCTCTTTCATACAAGCTTGTATGGGGACCAAACAATTAATCGACAGACAGACAGACAGACATGGCTATATCGACTCGGCTTGTGATGTTGATGAAGAATATACACTTTATGGGGTGTGCCACGCCTGTTACATACATTTGCACAAACCCAATATACTCTTGCAGAGAGTATAAAAAAAAACAATTAAGAATGCTATAGTCGCCTCGCGACTTTAGGATACCCGTTACTCAGTTTTAATATGTAATTGAAAATGGGTAATGAAATAGGGGGGATGGCTAAAATAGCTTGGAAAACACAGACAATTTTTACACAAATTTATGATCAGAGCATATTTTCAACCGAATGTTCCTATGGGAGCTATACGATATAGTAGTCAGTATATTTAGGTTATTGAAAAATATATTCTGTGTCAAATTCATTAAGATAGCTTGGTTAATACATTTTTCATACAAATTCATACTAGGAGCGAACTTTTGACCGATTGTCCCTATGGGAGCTATACGACATAGTCGTCCGATTTGGATCAAGCTTGGTCAGCTTATGTACGCCATAGATATGTACATCCTATGTGAATTTGGTTCGGATAACGTAACTAACAAAAAACTTTTCTATACTATAACATGCAATTTTTACCTGCTTTTACCTTTATATGAATATAGAACTCCCTAAAGTGGGCGTGTCCAAAAACAAAAACAAACTTGTACTGCTTGAGCATTTTATCTTTCATTTGCGACCTCTCGGGTCTTTCTAGCTCTTATAGTTGCTGAGATCCTTTTGTTCATACAGACGGACAGACGGACGGACAGGCGGACATGGCTATATCGGCTGTTAATGCTGATCAAGAATATATATACTTTATGGGGTCTGCCACGCCTCCTTCTGCCTGTTACATACATTCCAACGACTACAATATACCCTTGTACTCTACAAGTAACGGGTATAAAAATGAAATTTCTGAGTCAGTGCCGGCGTTTGAACCGCAGGTCTTGTGTTTTTATACAAGTGCGAAAAATAATGACAAGCATTTCTACTACCTGGGCCACGCTTTCTTTGCAAACTTCTGCAGCTAATGTATATATAAACATAGTGTTATCTCTTCTCTTTCAGCCAAGTGCATTGACAATGCGCTTCAAGGGAGACTTTGTTACCTAATTGCTCAGTTGTTTATAGTTGGTTTTTAATGCAACTTTCAGGATAGTTTGATATGATTTGTTCTTAAACGAATCTTAAAGAAGTAAGAAAGGCTACAGTCAAGCACGCCGACTGTAAGAGACCCCGTACTCTTCTTGTATTCCAATTCAAAATTAATATTTAAATCTGACTGTATTTAATTTAAAATTTAAATATTAAAATGAAAATTCGTTTGTCATTATATGTATGCACATACATATGTATATATGTGTGTGCGTATGTATACTATGGCTTGGCACGGCTGCCAAAAATGCGCAGCGTATGTTTCTGTCTCTCTCGTATTCATGCATTGGCATTCCGCTTAACCGTAAAACTTTGTTACCTGGTTCGTTTGGTTATAATTTGATTTTTATGCAACTTTCAGGATAGTTTGATATAATTTGTCTTTGAACATATTTTGAATTGCAATACTGTACTATATTAGCAAATGCCTTAAAAACGGCATGTAAATTTGAAAAGTTTTTTTAGTTCTTGTGGGAAAAGGGAGAGTAGCAGACCAAAATTTGCGTACCAGAATTGGTGTTCCTAAGTGCTATAGTTGCGGAGATATTCGCAAAAAACATAAATTTATTCCGAGGTGTGTCTAGTTCTTTGCTTATGGCGGGGGCGGTAGGGGGCGTGGCCCTGATTTGAAATAATTTTGATTTGCTTGCGAAAGTTAAGGAATTTTTATTACAAATTTGGTGTCTCTAGTTCTTATAGTTTCTGAGATCCAGGTGTTCATACAGACGGACGGACAGACGGACATTGCTATATCGACTCGGCTGTCGATACTGAGCAAGAATATATATATTTTATGGGGTCGGAAAAGCTTGCTTCTGCCTGTTACGCACATTTCGCTTCTGACAAACCTAATAGACCCCCATACTCTTTTTAAGAGTACGCGGTCTAATTACAACACTGTACGATGAGGACAAATGCCTTAAAAACAGCATCGAAACGTAAATTTATTTTTTTTTTTATGGAAAAAGGGGGCGTGGCAGCAAAAAAAATTTTAATGGCACTGCATTTATGCTGTCCCTAGGAACCTGCGTACCCAAATTGGTGGTCGTAAGTGCCATAGTTACGAAAATATTCGCGGAAAACATTTTTGTTTATTGCGAGGGCGGTGGGGGGCGTGGCACCGATTTGAAATAAACTTGATCTTCTCGCGAAAGTTACGGAATTTTTATTACAAATTTGGTGACTCTAGCATTTGTAGTTTAAAAGATCCAGGTGTTCATACAGACGGACGGACAGGCGGACATGGCTATATCGACTCGGCTATCGATGCTGATCAAGAATACATATACTTTATGTGGTCGGAAACGCTTCCTTTTACCTGTTACGCACATTTCGCTTCTGACAAACCTAATAGACCCCTATACTCTTTTTAAGAGTACGGGGTCTAAAAAAGTAAAAGTAAAATAAATTACGAACAAGTAAGAAAAGTACAGTCGAACGAGCCCGACCGTATAATACTCTCTGCTTTTATTCCCAATTATAATGTTAAAATCGGTATCCAGATATTACAATAGATAGTTCTTGTATTAGAACACGTTAAAACAAAAAAAAAGCTAAGCATAATCGAGCATACATGTGTTTGTCTGTATGTACATACAAATTCGTTTGACGTTAAATGTATGCACATACATATGTGTGAATGAATATGTCGGCATGACTAGCGCTGTCTCTCTCGCACTCATTGCTCTCGAATAAAACCTTTGTTGCTTCATTTCTTTCTTGTTTATGGTCGGATTCTTATGAAACTTTCTGGAGAGTTTGACATGATACGTCTTTAAACGAATCATAAATAACAACACTGTACAATAAGAATAAATGCTTTAAAAACGGCATGTAAGTTTGAAATTTTCTTTTATTCCTTGCGGAAAAAGGGGGCGTGGCAGCCCAAAACTGTCATTTCATTTATGCGGTCTCTAGGAACACGTGTACCAAAATTGCTATTCCTAAGTGCCATAGTTACTGAGATATTAGCCGAAAACATAGATTTTTTCCGAGGTATGTTTAGTTTTTTGCTTATTGTGGGCGAATGGGGCGTGGCATCGAAAAAAAAAAGATTCTTGTATTGACTGACTAAATATCGAGTCGATTGAGACCAAACTCGAACTTGTAGCTCTTACCATCTCTGAAATCTGTTTGTTCATACGGACGGACAGACAGACAGACAGACAGACAGACGGACAGACGGACAGACGGACATGGCTATATCGACTCGGCTTGTGATGCTGATCAAGAATATATATACTTTATGGGGTCTGCCACGCCTCCTTCTGCCTGTTACATACATTTCCACTAACCCAATATACTCTTGCAGAGAGTATAAAAAGAGCAGTTTTTATTTTAGAAATACATAAAAAAAAGGATCATTCATGTTCACACTTTCCTTTGCTCCTTTTTAAAGAATAAATTATAAAATCACATTTATACAAATTTTAAAAATGTATTCTTGTAGTGAATTGTATTCAAATTAGTTATATTAACTTATACATTTCATTTCGTTCAGATTCATTTCCGTAAGTATAAGTAAAGGTCTTTCCAGAAATCCATTTTATGCTTCAAAAAACTTCGTATTTTTTTAAAAAACAAATAAAAAGAAAAATAAAAAATATTACAAAAACCAAAGGTTTAGTAAATATTAATAAATTTATCAAACAGAAAGTTTTAGCACTTACACGTGTTCGTTTTGCCACTCACTTTAAATTTTAGATTAAAATGGCGATATATCGACATCGAAATATTTCCATCGATATATCGCAAAATTAAAATTCCATCAATACTATCGATGGTTTCCCAGCTCTACCACAAGCCGGTTACAGACGTACATTTGTTTGTGTTTTAATGAAAATACTATCTATTATAATACCCGGATACCGATTTTAACATTATAATCGGGAGTATATGCAGAGAGTACAATACGGTCCGTTGCGCTCGACTGTACTTTTCTTTATTGTTTTTTGATGCCACACGACACATCTCGGAAAAAAATCTTCAAATCACTTCCGAATACCAATTTTGTAACACATGTTGCTAGAGACAGCAACCAAAGTTTTGGGCTGCCTTTTTCCTTTTTCCGCAAGAAATAAAAAAAATGTTCAAACTTTCTTGCCGGTTTTAAAGCATTTTGTTCTTATCGTACAGTTTTGTTATTTATGATTCATTTGAAGACGAATCATGTCAAACTGTCCTGAAAGTTTCATAAGGATCCGACCATAAACAGAAAAGAAAAGAAACAACAAAAAATTTTTATTCGAGCGCAATGCCATGAGTGCGAGAGAGACAGCATCAGTCATCCCGACCACACACATACACTTGCTCTCAAATCTCTGCGTACACTTGAAAAAAATTGCTTTTTTTTAGGTTTGGGCATTTATAGCGCTCGATAGAAATAATATATTGGAATCATTATTTTTGTATTTAATTATTTAAACATTTAACTCTATGGATATTTTCATTTGATTTAAAAAAATTCAAAACAAGTGCTTAAAATAATTAATTTAAAAAAACATGACAAAAATACGGCTTTTCAAAAGTCTGCGTACACACAAGAAAGTCTGCATACAATATAAGAATTTGCAATTACCGTTAACTTTTGCAGCGTCTTCTTTCTATTATTCCTTCTTCATTTATTGTTCTTGGTAATTTGAAAACACATTTTTTTTAAATTTGCCACGCGTTGCATCATGGAGACGAAGGGAAAAGAAATCTGCATTGAAGTGCGAAAATTAATTTTAAAATTTCGTTTGGAAGGTAAATCCTGGCGAGAAATCGGCCGTTTAGTTGACAGAAGTCATTCCTCATGTCAAAGAGTTTATGACAACTATGTTTCAACGGGCTCCATATTATCGAAGCCCCGATCTGGCCGTCCGTCTTTATTAACAGATAGGGAGCAAAAGCGTATTGTGCAACTGGTGCCTCCAAATCCTAGGATTACTGCCCACCAAGGGCGTCTTGAAGTGGCCGAACGTTTTAAGAAAACAGTCTCGGATCAGACTGTTCGCCGCATTTGGAAGAAGGCAGACTATAATGGTAGAGTTGCCCGTAGGAAGCCCCATATATCCAAAGTGAACAAAAAAAAACGTATGGACTTCGCTAATGAGCACATTTCCAAGCCTGCTGGCTTCTGGAACAAAATTATTTTTTCGGATGAGAGCAAGTTCTGCATCTTTGGAATAAAAGGCAAGAAGATGATATGGAGAAAAAGAGGAGCAGCCTTCGAAAAGGAAAATTTGGTTCCAACGGTGAAGCATGGTGGAGGTGGAGTTATGGTTTGGGGGTCAATGGCGGCTAGCGGCGTTGGGAATCTGACTTTTATAGAGTCTACGATGGACCACAAGGATTATATACAAATTTTGGAGAACAATTTGAAGCAGAGTGCCGAAAAATTAGGAATTTCCAATGATTATTATTTTCAACAAGATAATGATCCGAAGCACACGGCTCATAATGTGAAGCTCTGGCTGCTCTATAACGTGAAAAAGCAGTTGCCAACGCCACCCCAATCCCCTGACCTGAATCCTATAGAGCATCTGTGGGATTTACTTGAGCGCAGGATTCGGCAGCACACGATAACATCAAAAAAAATGCTAAAAGATGTGATTTTGGAGGAATGGAGTAAAATAACCGCCGAGGATACCAAAAAGCTTGTGGATTCCATGCCAAGACGACTAGCTGAGGTTCTGAAGAGAAAAGGCTATCCAACTAAATATTAATTTTTTTTTAAAAGCGTTGTACGCAGAATTTTTTATGGTCTTTTTTGAGTGTACGCAGACTTTTGAATAGCCGTATTTTTGTTATGTTTTTTTAAATTAATTATTTTAAGCACTTGTTTTGAATTTTTTTAAATCAAATGAAAATATCCATAGAGTTAAATGTTTAAATAATTAAATACAAAAATAATAATTCCAATATATTATTTCTATCGAGCGCTATAAATGCCCAAACCTAAAAAAAGCAATTTTTTTCAAGTGTACGCAGAGATATGAGAGCAAGTGTATGTATGTGCATACATTTAACGTCAAGCGAATTTGTATGTACAAACAGACAAACATATGAATGTTTTGCAACTAGTATACTCGAGTATGTTCGAACTTCTCATCAAACGATCGGGTAACGAGTAATTCAACGGGCTGTCCGAAAGCGGCTCGAATCTCAACGATCAGTTGCCCGTTTTGTGAATGATTCGAACCTGATCGTTTGAAGTCCATCATTTTGGTTGCGATCAGAACGATCAGCCCCATAGATTGTTTGCTGATCGTTCGAATACTCGTTTGACGCAATCTTCTTCAGTACAAAACGTTCGAGTATCAAGCAAGTTCGTTGGCTTGCTTGCGTTGCGTGACGTTCGGAGTGCTTGCATTTATTTAGAGGAAAATATGCTTGTTCTAGCGGAAAAAAAGCAAAAAAGTTAAATTCCAATGAAAAACAATAAGAAAATAGTTTAAATGTAGTTTTTATAATTTAAAATTTTAAAAACCCTTGTGAATAATATAAAAAATGAAATATTCGTAATATATGTATGTGCATTAATTTTCCATGCGCATGTTAGTTAAAGCTAGATTTGGCGGGAAACAATTTGGAGAGCATCACAGATGACACGCGCAACAAACTCGAGACTTGTCTTTGTTTGGGCAAGTAAGTATTGATATGTTTGGCATACAACGCATTTTGCTTATAATTTTTTTAAACATAGAAAAACCCAAACGGAAGAGTGTCAGACTACCTGCTGTACAAACAACCCCATTTACAAATATCAGTGACGTCACATTCTAGCCAAAGCAATTTCCAAAAGGTCAGCCCGTCTACATTTAACAGTTAGGCGTTGCAATAGATTTTTAATAATTGTAGTTTGCAAAGCGACGCATTTTAATTCTCCAGAATTTCGCATATTATTAAATATTAATTTATTTTAAAAAATTCTGCAACGCGGTCAAAACATTTACTATAGTACAACCGCTGGAAATATTTCATGCAAATTATTAAAAGTTTCTGTGTGTCTTGCTTGTTGAATAACGGCAAAATACTCGAGTATATACGAGTATAAGCAGGCCCGCGGTACGCACACAAACGATCGAGTATGAAAAAATGTTCGAGTCAAACGATCACGAGTAAGCGTTCGAGTATACTCGAAATTTTTATACTCGTTGCAGGTCTCTAAAACACACATATATACATATAACGTCAAACGAATTTATTTGTGCATACAGACAAACATATGTATGTTCGATTATAAATTGTCTTTTTTGTTTTAAGGGGGTAGTAAAGTATTTAAATTATTTTTTTTGTCATTTTATTTTTATTTTTTTATATTACTCAGCAATGTCTTAAGATTATTGTGTGAAAATTTGAAGTCGATTGGAGTTAAATTGACAAAGATACAGATGGTTTAGTTTGCTCCTCTGCAGTCGGATTACACGCTGCCGAAAATCTTTAAACGCGTTTTCCCACACTTGCCCATTTCAAGGTCGGTGTCCACTCTAGCTTAAAATCTACTGAACCGATTCTTTTCAAATTTTTACAAAATATTCTTAATATTATTGATCAGGTAATGACGTCGAGTTTTTTTTTATTTTTTATTTTTAAAATATTAAAAAAAAATAAATTTGCAATTTTTTTTTATTAAAAATCGCTGTTTTGTCTTCAAAACGCTGTAAACAAATTAAAAAGTTAAAAACAAAAAAAAACTCGACGTCACTACCTGCGGAAAATCATGAACTATTGAAATCAATTTGGTTTTAAAATTTTTGTTGATCCAATGATGCACTATGAGGGACACCGCAAACGACCTTTTTGTTAAAGCGCCTGCGCAGATTCGTTGCCACCGGCTCATGACGTCATCAAAATTAATATAATATTAAGCATAATATTCTTTAAGCATTACATTATAATGTAGTAAACTTAAAATTTAAAAAAAAATCAACTGTGTCGGCTAAAAAAAATAAAAAAAACAGGCCTAATTTGCACTGAATTAACTATACTACCCCCTTCACGTGTTCTAATACAAGAACTATCTATTGTAATATCCGGATATTGATTTTGGCATTATAATTGGGAATAAAAGCAGAGAGTATTATACGGTCGGGCTCGTTCGACTGTCTTTTTCTTACTTGTTAAGGAAAATATATTTATAACAATAAATAAGTTGTTTTAAAGTAAATTCATAAAATCTCTTAAGGATAAATCTTTGAAATCCCGTCTTATTACGACCTCAGAACTGCGTAAGTTAACCGCACAGACAACGCTCATTTTCTGAAAAAAAAAAAAATTATAGCAAAAGAATAAGAAGTTGTCTGCTTTTGAGACACAGCCAGCATATTTTCTTTGATTGTATAAGTAACACTCGCCGCTGCGGTACACTGGATTCCAGTTCAGTGGTTTGACGCGTCGTGTTCCAGCACAGTAGATTCCATTTTAAGAAGAATTACAAAAATAAATTTGCTTGACAGATAATTACGGACCGATAGTGTTGAATGGATTGAGTCGATTTCAATCATATAGATACATATAAGCTTAAATGCAATTTTGTTAACTCTAAAATATTAAGTGTAAAGTTTATAGTTCTTAATTTATTTAATTCCGTTTTCTTTTCTTTTGAACACTCTTTTCTTGTTGCGCTTCTAAATTCAAGTCAGTATGGAAGCTAATCGTATCGATATTGCCGACAGACAATATCGATACGACTCGCTTTATTTATATCGATATGTACATTTCTTAAATTCTATCGATTATTGCTATCATATTTAAAAGTAATTATTGCTAACATTACATTCGGCCGACCTGACAATAATAGTCGACCACAACTTAAGTACTATTAATTAATACTAAGCTTACACAAATTGCCCATGGCATAAGCCTTGCTGGTTCCAAAACACTACAATACGGAATTTGAGTTAACTGGCAATTATCTATGTCTTTAACCTCGTAAAGATCATTATCAAATACACGACTAATTATATATGGCCCACGATACTTTGGAGCAAACTTCTTATTAATACCTGGTGTTGTATCTATATTTCTTATTGCTACGTAATCACCAACGCTATATTTTAAAGGCGTCCTATGTTTTTTCTTGTACATATCTTCATTTCTTATTTGCGACTGCACTATCTTTTCCACGGCTGTCTTCCTGATTTGTTCTAAATCTCTATGACCTACATTGTTAACTCTATCTTCCAAGTACTCAGCTAATTCATCCACAATCGGACCCTTTTGGTCAACTCCGAATAGTAACATACTAGGGGATTTCTAGGTACTACTATGGACTGCATTGTTAATAGCATATTCTACCCTATACATAAGCTTATGCCAATCCGCCTGAAGCAATGGTTCTGATAGCTTTCCTAGCATGGGTGTTAATACCCGCTCAACTTGGCCATTAGCCTGTGGCGCACCTGTTGCAACCTTAATATGCTCTATATCTCGTTCAGTCAAAAAGGAACTAAACTTCAAAGAAGTGAAACATGTTCCACGATCTGATATTATTCGTTTAGGCCGACTATAAAATTCAAAATATTTAGTTAGTGCGTCTCTAGCCTCTCGCGTACTTGTACTGTTTACTGGGAATAATTTTACAAATTTCGTAAATGGGTCAACTACCACTAACAAGTGTTTTCTTTTAGAATTTATGCTTGGCAGGAGTCCTAAATGGTCTATATGGAGTGTATGAAAGGGTACACAAGGTTTGGATATACTATGCAGTGTTCTATCATGGATTGTTTTCGGGACAGAGTGCAATATACAAGGTAAATAGTTCCTTATAAATTTCTCAACCTTACTACGCATGGAAGGAAACCAATCATTCACACACTTTTCTGCCGCTAGATGTCCTAATTTCTCATGTGAAATGCGAATTAACTGATTTTCCATACTAAAGGGCACATACAGCCGTAATTCGTCTTTTTCATTAGTTTTGTACATCTATCTACTAGCTCAAAACCTAAGACTTCAGCGTTTTCCAATAATTCCCTAGTTTTTTCGATATCAAGATCTCTCATTTGTTCAACTAAAGTTTCTAAAGTTTCCTTTAAGCAATCCAATTGCTCGCTACGCCTATCCCTACAAGGGTTCTCTACAACTTCCTTTATTCTTGTATCCCCTCCCCGGGCTTCTTTACTATCGTCCAAATCCCTATTTGTTTGATGATTGCGACTATAATATGCGCTATGCTGGATTTCACCACGGTTCACCTCATGGCTATCATTAGGGGCTTCACTATGGTTCTCACTACGGTCATTCTTATGGTTCACTATGTTTTCACTACGGTCATTCTTATGGTTCACTATGTTTTCTCTACGGTCAATCCTATGGTTATCACTACGCTTCTCGCAGCAGTCATTCCTATGACTTACACTTCGCTTTTCACTATGGTCATCATTAAAAGATTCAATATGGTTCTCATTACGGGTCTCGATATTGTCGCTCCTATGGTTCTCTATGCTTTCACTACGGTCATTTCTATAACTCTCACTACAGTTTTCACTATGCTTTTTGCTGCTATCATTCCTATGGTTTTTACTACACTTCACACTATGGTCATTCAAATGATTATCGCTACGCTTCGGACTACTATATTCAGTACAGTTCTCATTTAATTCTGTCTGTCTACTTAGTGCATCAACATGCGACATGTTGCTTCCAGGTCTGTGTTCAATACGGTAGTCATAGTTCTCTAATTCTAAAGACCATCGAGCAATTTTAGGATTAACGGCTTTTCTACTAAGGGTTTGTACTAAGGAATTACAATCTGTCACTATTTTAAATGCTCTATGTTCTAAATAAACTCTAGAACGACGCAATGCATAAATAATGGCAAGAGTCTCCAGCTCAAAGCTATGGTATCTGGATTCAGCAGCTGTAGTTTTTCCTGAATAGAATGCAACAGGATGCATTTTCCCGTCGTCCTGTTTCTGCGTTAATATTGCTCCAAAACCGTGTGCACTGGCATCAGTGTGCAGCTCTGTATCTCTATTGGGGCTAAATAGAGATAAATATAAATAAATATACCGCAGGATTAGACACTGCCGACTTTAATGCATTAAAAGACTCCTGTTGCTTATTGTTAAGAGGAAAAGGTCCTCCATTCTTTAATAAATCCGTCAGGGGCTTGGCTATACTAGCAAATGAGAATACGAAACGGAGAAAATATGAAAAAGAGTCCTAAACATGAATGCAAGCTTTTCAAATTATTGGGCATAGGGTATTCCCTCAAAACCTCAAGGTGCGAATTATTTGGCGATATACCATGTTTACTAGCTCTATATCCTAGAAAGTCACATTCTGGTTGCATAAAGGTACATTTCTTAAGGTTTATTTCCAAATTATAGTCACTTATTCGATCCATAAGTTGAGCCAATATGTCTAAATGCTCCTCTACTGTTTTAGTAGCCACTACAATATCATCTCTATAGGCAACTATTTTCTTAGCTCTAATAAGATCCTTAAATACACTAAATATAAATCTTTGAAAAATGGCAGGACCGTTCCTAAGCCCAAATGGCATTCTTACATACTCATATTGGCCATGCGGAGTGACAAAGGATGTATACTGCACTGATTTCTCCTCGACTGCAATTTGATGAAAACCTTGCTTGAGATCAATAACCGAAAAACACTGTTTAATCTCTAGATACTCCAAGCAATCTTCTATAAGGGGCAGTGGAAAATTGTCACGCACAGTAAGTTTATTCAGTCCTCTGTAATCGACGCACATACGGATTTCACCAGATTTCTTTTTCACAAGTACGATTGGAGATGCACATGGGGATTCACTGGGTCGTATTATCTTCTTTTCTAACAAATCTTCAATAATCTCCGCCACTCTCTCTCTCTCTCATAATAGCTTAATCGTCTAGGTGAACAATGAAAGGGAGTTGTATCAGTAAGTCTATTGGTCATCTGTTGTGCTGGGTTCATTATGTTTTTAAGGGAATTAGTCAAATATCTAGACCTTAACAATGCGGAACATTCCTCAAATACAAGTCTACCAAAACCTAATCCTACATTAAAATCTTGGTCTTCTTCTATTTCAATATTGGCACAAAAATCGCGAAATTCGTTACAGTTTTCGGCTACTTGAGTGTCCTCGTTGCACACTATTGGTGGCATATTAGTGTCTGTGGGATTATTAGAACTATTTCTTACATCTATATTTTCAGTAATAGTGGTGAAAAAAGATTTAGTTGTATTACTCGTGCTATTTATTTCATTTATATAAACTAATTTCATATTCATTTCACGCAAAGTATCACGACCTAATAACACTAAAGCTGGTAATGTTCTTGAGCGTGCTACAAAAAATAAAATTACACGTGTCTTCATGACAAAATTAATATGACCTTCAATTTGGCCCTTAATGGGAATACTTTTTCCACCTAATCCATAATATTTTTCAGAACATGGTCTTAAAACTAAATTTTTAGGTATTAATGATTCATCAAGGAAACTTACAGGACTACCTGTATCAATAAAAGCACGAACATTACATCTTTGCTCACCGGGTAAAATTCATAAATCAATTAAAGGTGTAACAGCAATTGTGGTACACTTCTCCAGCTCTTCTCCCGACTTTGGTTTTTCTTTCGATGTCCCAGTGCAAGTGCTGGCATTCTTCTGGGGGCACTGGCGATATTGGTGCTCGGTACTATAGCACTTGAAACAAGCTCCTTGAGGTCTTTTGGGCCGATTGCATTCGGACATTCTATGGCCCATCTGACGACAATTGAAGCACCCTACGTCTTCAGTTCGCCTACCGGAGTTTTCAGCTGTTGTTGTTGTACTTGGTGCCTTACGAAATTGATCATATACAATGAGTTTCTCACGTAACTCATTCAACGTGGTGCAATACATCAATACATCATACTGCAGTGCCTGATGTATCCTGCAGTCCGGAGACAATGAACTGGACAACATCACTTACTGCCAACTCGGCTTGCATGGCAATGCTACACATAGCAACAAAATAACGCAGCGTACTCTCCCCTTTTTGGATTTTACGCGCTTCAAGTTGCTTGCCGACATCTCAGGATGAGACTTTGTGCTTAAAAATGTGAATAAGCTCCTCCTTTAAATCGCTCCAGTTTAGTATACCGGAATTGTGCATATACAACTGGGCAGATCCGGTTAACAAACGTTTAGCATAAATGAATCGTTTCATATGACTAACATTGTATACGTTCATAAACTCCTCGAAGTCTCGGGTCCACATTAACACGGAGTAGTTGTCATCACCAGAAAAAGGCCGCATCAAAGTTTCCACGTCGTTCACATCTAAGACATCTTTTTGTTCCGACTTGGTGAACCGTTCACTTTGCTCAAGGGCAGTGACCCGCTTCCGAGTGACATAAAGCTTCTCCAAGTCCTCAAAGAATTTCAATTCACTTGAAATCTTGTTTTAAATTTCACGACATTGTGAAATCATCTGCGTTTCTCTGAAATTTTCAGCTACACGTAACGGTTGTTTTTCTCGTGAATTTCACAAGATTTTGGCGTCAAGTTGTCGGCGTCACCTATGGCGAAGTCTGGTTGTAACGCCACATCTTCTGCAGGTTGAGACTCATTTTCGGTATCAAACAAACTATTTAAATCTTCCACTTCCAAGTTTTTATTTTATAAATGCTGCACACAGCTCTTTGCTCTCTATATATATATATCTTTTTTTTTTTACAGGTTGGATTTGACCGTGTACTTCACTATATTTTATGTTTCAATAGTCACTAAGAGCATTGGGCATACCCCACACCTGATATGTAAAGTTTATAGTTCTTAATTTATTTAATTCCGTTTTCTTTTCTTTTGATCACTCTTTTCTTGTTGCGCTCCTAAATTCAAGACAGTATCGAAGCTCATCGTATCGATATTGCCGACAGACAATATCGATACGACTCGCTTTATTTATATCGATATGTACATTTCTTAAATTCTGTCGATTATTGCTATTATATTTAAAAGTAATTATTGCTAACATTACATAAGTGTCCAAATAAAATAAATTAAATTAAGTCGATTTTGTAAATTAGGTTTGGTACGTTTATAGTCTTATTAAATCAAAAAAATTAAAATAAGTAGAATAGGATCAACTGAAATAAATTGGGATTTACTTAGCTAAAATGAGCTGAAATCGATCGAACTTATTTATTCATTGCTCATTTTGGTGAACATGTTCTCAAACTTGTATTACTATTGATTCAAATTATTCACATCTTTTTTATTATTATGTAGAGCTGGGAAACCATCGATAAAAAATATAACAAAAACCAAAGGTTTAGTAAATATTAATAAATTTATTTAACAGAAAGTTTTAGCATTTACACGTGTTCGTTTTGCCATTCACTTTAAATTTTAGTTTAAAATGGCGATATATCGACATCGAAAAATTTCCATCGATATATCGCAAAATTAAAATTCCATCGATACTATAAATGGTCCCATCGATGGTTTCCCAGCTCTAGTCGGCATGATTAGTGCTGTCTCTCTCGCACTCTCTCGAATAAAATCTTTGTTGCTTCATTTCTTTCTTGTTTATGGTCGGATTCTTATGAAGCTTTCAGGAGAGTTTGACATGATACGTCTTCAAACGAATCATAAATAACAACACTGTACGATAAGAATAAATGCTTTAAAAGCGGCATGCAAGTTTGAAATTTTCTTTTATTTCTTGCGGAAAAAAAAGCGTGGCAGCCCAAAACTTTTGATGTCATTGCATTTATGAGGTTTCTTGGAAATTGTACCAAAATTGGTATTCCTAAGTGTTATTGAGATATTAGCCGAAAACATAGAGTTTTTCCGAGGTATGTTGAGTTTTTTGCTTATTGTGGGCGAATGGGGCGTGGCATCGAAAAAAAAGATTCTTGTATTGACTGACTAAATATCGAATCGACAGAGACCAAATTCGAACTTGTAGCTCTTACCATCTCTGAAATCTGTGTGTCCATACGGACAGACGGTCAGACGGACTGACGTACATGGCTATATCGACTCGGCTTGTGATGCTGATCAAGAATGTATATACTTTATGGGGTCTGCCACGCCTCCTTCTGCCTGTTACATACATTTGCACAAACCCAATATACTGTTGCGGAGAGTATAAAAAAACAATTTATAATCGAACATACGCTTGTCTGTATGCGCATACAAATTCGTTGGTCGTTGTATATGTATGCACATACATACTACTGTGGGCAAAAAGTAAGGTGAATTTGTTTGTCAAACTCCGCGGTAGTTATTTTTTTTTTTGAGTTGGCAGCACTGTTAATAACATCTGGACCACATTTCATGTGAATATCATTATCAGTCATATATTTACGCTTGAGTTTACCAACCGACTAAGTGTGCAATTTTCGATTTTTGCAATGTCTGATTTGATTGAGCAGAGAAGTGCCATCAAATTTTGGTTCCGCAATGAAATTTCGGCTGCGGAAACGTTGAGGACTTTGCAGAAGGCTTTTGGTGATTCGACCATGCCGCAGAAAAATGTTTATAAATGGTACAAAGACTTCAAAGAGGGTCGAGAACGTGTTGATGACTTGGAGCGCTCCGGATGACCATCGACGTCAACAGATGACCAAAACGTCAATAAAGTGAAGGAGTTAGTGCTCAAAAATAGTCGGTTAACTGTTAAAGACCTTGATATGATCGGAATATCAGAAGGATCTGTGAAAACCATTTTGAAAGATCACTTGTGGCCAACAACTCTTGGTTTTTGCATCACGATAATGCACCGTCTCACATTCTACTTGTATGTTTCTATCTCACTCACATTGATATCGCGCTTAAACATAAACTTTGTTACCTGGTAGCTCAGTTTTTATACCCTTGCAGAGGGTATATTGTTTTTGTCATGATGTTTGTAACGCATTGAAGGAGGTTTGGCAGACCCCATAAAGTATATATATTCTTGATCAGCATCAACAGCCGAGTCGATATTGCTATGTCCGTCTGTCCGTCTGTTGCAATGCGAACTAGTCTCTCAGTTTTAAAGCTATCGTGGTGAAACTTGGTACACATGTGTATTCTCTCTGCACGCAATACATATGTTAAAATCGGCCAGATCGGATTACTATATCATATAGCTCCCATAGGAACAATGCCGAAAATTGCTTAGTATAATTCATGATACAATAATATAAGGTAGTCTCGTCGTCAAATCGTACGGTCCTAGCTTTTGTCATCACTAAGTGTGAGAGAGACAACATTACACATTGAGTGTGAAAGGGATGGCATTAGTGTATCGCTTAACCCTCAAAAGGCAACTGGGTTTTAAAATATCACATTGAAATAAAACAAAAGTTATTTTTTAAAGTATCATTTTTATAAGTTTTGAATTTCCCATTAAACGCTGTTTTTGTGCTCTAATGGAAATTCTTTTGTTTAAACTCTTAATTCTTAAGTGTATCCTAATCTTAAAATAAAATTTTTTTATGTACAATTCTAAATCTACATGATGTGCAGCCTTTATGAGGGTTTCCTTCACATTTTTTGTTAAAAAGAAATCGTTTTTAACCATTCTTAAAAAAATATTTTCCAATTCCTTTAGCTTGATGGCTTCACCAGTCCGCCACGCGATACCTCATCAATGTAGGAAAACGAAAATTGCTCGTCACGTTATTCTTTGTCAAGTTTTAATTTTTTGCATATATATCCAGCAACATATTCTAGAGCATCCTGAGTCAGCTCATCGACATCGTTCTCTATATGCATTTCTGGAATGCTGTCGAATGAAATGTCTTCAGGTTCTTCGTTTTCCTTGGTAACGGCATCATCATAATTTAAATTTAGCCACTGGTCATCATTGTCGATTTTTACATTTCCACATTCATTTAACAATTCTGTATTTTTAGCTGAGTGAAATATAAGGTTTATTAATAAATAATAATAGTTAAAGAACAACATAGAACTCATAATAATATAATATTAATATTATGTCTTATATTTTATCATACCTACAATATATTTTCTTAACCTGTACTTAAATTGCAGTGGGGTTGGATGGTCAAATGGTCCACCTCTTGCCCGTATAGAGCTAAAAAAATTTTCAATAATATCCTGGTTTAAACTACTGGTTAAAATATATTCCATATTATAGTTCTGACACAAATAAATATGAAGTCCAGCCAGGGAGCTATTGTTAACGATAACACCTTTTTGAAAAGGAAGCCTATGCGGTTTTTCAAACAAACTCCTGCTCATTATGTGTGACATTTTTTTAAAAATATTTCGCTGAAACTCCAGTTGTTTGCCATAAGGCTGTGATGCTTCAATTGAATTAGATGTTGCCAATTTTGAGTTGAAAACATCAAACCAATCGTTTAGCGTTTTAAATAGATCTGCAGTTTCACACGCATTTTCAACATCGTATCCTAGCGAAAAGCAGCGTCTAATCGCGCTGGCAGTTGTGTTAGAAAAAAGCTGCGTTGCCAAGGACACCTTTTACTAAGCTAACGAGCGAACATTTATATGATTCTCGTTAATTTTAAAACTTATCGACAAATCAGACTTTGAATAATGGTATATTGTTTGCTGTACTGTTGATTTGGTCAACTTCGTTCCATTAATGATAAGTCCAGAACTGATATAGTGGATACGGACCAGCTTAATTAAATGCGGTGTATCCGCGAATACAAAAATTTTTAGTTTTTCATCCGCTGGATGACTAAACCAAGTCCTTGCTAAAAAAAAAAAAAAATTAAAACTTGATTTATTTTAATTCTAATAACACACTTTCTGAGATACCCAGCTCTTTCCAAAGTCTCTGATTTCCAGGACCCAGGTCGGATACAAGTGCTACAACGTGGTATCCTTGTATATATAATTTTTTTATAATTTTACATAATATATCGCAGTTCATTCTTGTATTAAAATTGAAAAAAACAGGCTGTTTCCATGATTTTTTCAACCCGCGAACAAAAGCCATTTGAACATATTCGCTAGGCACATAGACCACGTCAGACGCACAGTCATACTCATATGCAGAAGAAACTTTCATTTCATCAAACGCCAAGACACAAAGCTTATCGGATTCATCCACTTCTTCATTTTTCATAAGATCTATGCAAATGTCTAGGGTATCTGCATGGTATATGGTATAAATTATGTATATATATATATAGTATACTATATATATATAGTACATAAAGTACCTGCATGGATTTCTACATTTGATAACCATCTATATAAAGTTGAACGACTTGGTAACGGAAATCCTTTTCTGTACAAATGGTTGTAAGCCCTAGGTCCTGAAGCGTACAGGCAAATGGCCGAAGATATATCTTCTGAGTTAAACATACATCTTTTACCAGTTTTTAACATTTTTATTTGAGATTCTGTAAAAATTTTAGAAAGGCTTTCTTCTAAGTGCTGAGAATCGTTAAGTTTCTTTTTCAAAAAGTCTATTTCTTTCTCCATACTGCCAATCTGCTGCTTCAGACTTTCAATTAAAATTGTTATGCCATTGTTTCTTTTACGAAAATTTAATTTATTTGTTTTATATATGTTTGTATATGTAGAAATATAACTACTTACTCCGTTTGCGTGCCCGAATTAGCAAACCCATCTTTGACATAACTCGGGTCTCGATACGGAACTGCACCTGTACTCAGCCGCTGCCTTTTTAAAGGACGCCCATCAGAAGACTTCGACACAATCTCGGAATCTTTGAAATGCTTTTCGCAGACTTTTGAGTAGTCTTTAAGGCTGCATTCGAGGCTTTCTTCCCACAACTTTTTCTTTTCTTCATTGGTTCCTACCCTAAAGAATTTTACTTGCGGTCCATGACTGCCGCAAATAGCACAATATGATAATTTTGTAGCCATATTAGGGTTAAAGAAAAACAGCACAAAAGCATTTGTCGTTTGACAACCTCACACGTCAAAACTGACAAGCAAGTGAAGCTAGACCTCGACGCTAGCAGCGCTGCCGACGACGAGACTACCTTATATTATTGTATCATGGTATAATTCATTTTTTCAATTTTTTTTTTCAATTTTTTGTTTTTTGACGTGTAATGCTATGAATACTAGATAAATTTGTCCTTTTTTTTGACGGGCAATGCCATGAATACTAGATTAATGTTTTTTTGGTAAACAATTCAAGGAGTACTTGATTGTACAACACAATTGTTTTTTTCAAAACAGTGCACAATTGTTTTTTTTTTCAAAACAGTGCTAAAAACTAAGTGTCTTAGTGATAAGTGTCTTATTGTGAATTACAACGAATTTTGTGAGAATCAGCTAAGTCATAATTAATATTATTTTTATTTAATTTTACATTTCGTTTAAAGATATTATACATTTAAAAAAATTTTTTTTTTTTAGACCCCGTACTCTTTAAAAAAGAGTATAGGGGCCTATTAGGTTTGTCAGAAGCGAAATGTGCGTAACAGGCAGAAGGAAGCTTTTCCGACCCCATAATGTATATATATTCTTGATCAGTATCAACACCCGAGTCGATATAGCCATGTCCGTCTGTCTGTATGAACACCTGGATCTTTAAAACTATAAGAGCTAGAGACACCAAATTTGTAATAAAAATTCCTTAACTTTCCCAAGCAGGTCAAGTTTAATTCAAATCAGTGCCACGCCCCCTACCGCCCCCGCAATAAGCTAAGAACTAGACACACCTCGGAAAAAAATTGATGTTTTCGGCGAATGTAGCAGGTTCAATTCCCAAAAGTGGAATTTGTTAATGAACTTTTTTAAATTTTAAACAAAAATGTAAATATTAACTGGTACAACAGTGTAGGGTTACGGTTAGTCGTGTGGCGTTTACTTTGTAAAATTGAATAAATGTAATTTATGTGCACGTGGTTGAAAGTAAAGAGATAACTCTATGTTCACTTATATTAGTCAAGACAGTTACCAAACGGAGTGTGACCTAGGTGAAGGTGGTATTTCTTTCTAAACCAATGGTCTGCGGTTCAAACCAGGAACTAACCCATTTATTTATTTTATTTTTTTTTTATATATAACTACATTAAAATATATAAATGAAAATAATCGTATTTGTGCAAAATGAATAATGTGATGGTATTAGTAGGGTTGCAGCGTGTTATGGAACTTGCGTCAGTTAGCGCGGGTTCGAATCCCATCATTGGCTTGATTTAAAATTTTTTTTTTTATTTTATTTTAAAACTTAAATTTTAAATTATATCGCATTCAAATATTAATTTCGAATACAAGGAGAGTACGGGGTCTTTTACAGTCGGCGCGCTCGGCGTGGCACCGATTTAAAATAAACTTGATCTGCTCGCGAAAGTTACGGAATTTTTATTACAATTTTGGTGTCTGTAGCTCTGGAAGGGCGGAAAGATGAATATTGTTATATCGACTCGTCTTTTGATGCTGAGCAAGAATATATATACTTGATAGGGTCGGAAAAGCTTTCTTCTGCCTTATATGCACATTTGGCTTCTGACAAACCTAATAGAACCCTATACTCTTATTTAGAGAACGGGGTCTAGAAAACAAGCAACAAAAATTATTTTTGAGCGCAATGCCAATGCGTTACTGCAAGGGAGACAGAAACATAGCATGGCCCAAGCAATAGAGATGCTCGTCAATATTTTTCGTACTTGTATGCAAATCTAAGGCTTGCGGTTCAAGTCCCGGCACATTTTGGGTTTGTGCAAAAGTATGTAACAGGCAGAAGGAGGCGTGGCAGACCCCATAAAGTATATATATTCTTGATCAGAATCACAACCAAAGTCGCTAAAGCCATGTACGTCTGTCTGTCTGTTTGTTTGTCTGTCCGTATGAACAAACAGATTTCAGAAATGGTAAGAGCTAAAAGTTCAGATTTAATCAGCATCGACTTTATATTTAGTCAGTCAATACAAGAAACGTTTTATTTCGATGCCTAGGCCCATTCGCCCACAATGAGTCAATTCGCCGAATATCTCAGTAACTATGGCAATTAGAAATACCAATTGTATAAGGTTATCTTCGGCTAGCCGAAGATTAATTACCCTTGCAGACACGCATATTGCGTTAATTTTATTTTTATCGGTAATTTTTCTAACAGTAGCTATGTGATATAGTAGTCCGATTTGAATGAAATTTTGTGAGCATATAGGAAATGATAATAAATGCATATTTAGTGAATTTGGTTAAAATCCATCAACAGACATAGAAAATTTTCATAATAAGTATTTTTACCAATTGTTTCTATGGCAGCTATATGATATAGTGGTGCGATCCGGATAAAATTTGGTCAGCTGATGGAAAATGGTAAAGAATGCATGTTGCGATTCGGTTCAAATCGTTCAAGAAACACTGACAATTTTCATACCAAGCATTTTCAGCATTTTTAACCGATTGTTCCTATATGAGCTATATGATATAGTGATCTGATCTGGCCGATTTTAACATATGAACTGCGTGCAGAGAGAATACACATGTGTACTAAGTTTCATTACGATAGCTTTAAAACTGAGAGATTAGTTCGCATAGAAACAGACGGACAGACGGACATTGCTATATCGACTCGGCTGTTGATGCTGATCAAGAATATATATACTTTATGAGTCGGAAACGCCTCTTTCAATGCGCTACAAACATCGTGCCAAAAACAATATACTCTCTGCAAGGGTATAAAAACGACCAAATAATTGCAGGCTTATTTGGTCACTTTTAATAAATTTAATAGATGCTTGGATATCTTGTTTATAATTGGATTTTTATGCAACTTTCAAAAAAGTTTGATATTCGTTGTGTGTGAGATTAAGAACTATAAACTAAGAGGAACGCGCGCAGGCAGGCTTGATCATTCAATTACATGCGATGCTCGCAAGCAACATTTATATGCGTATAAGAATATGATTGTGTTAACAAGGCAATGTTGCTCTACTAAATATTTATTTCCAACACTCTTTCTCAACATTGCTCGTTATTTATAATCATTTTTGTTAAGCAGTTGCATACCCAATATGTTCACAAATTTTTTATGTTTTTAGTCAAGACATCAGCAATCATATCATATCAATCTACATATTCAACATCAATAACATTTTTCTTAAATAAGTCTCTAATATGGTGGTATTTATTATCGATGTGCTTAGTACGCGCATGGAATCTTGCATCCTTAACCAAACATTGGGCACTCTGATTGTCGCAAAAAATCTTCATACTGGTGCCGTCACATTCGCCAATTTCATGCAGTAGACCCTGGATGTATACTGCCTCTTTCGCTGCGGTTGAAAGTGCGATGTACTCGGCTTCTGTTCTACTGAGTGCCACCACGCCTTGTTTCTTTGACTCCCAGGAGAATGCGGCGGACGCTGCAAACAGTGCCCAGCCGCTGAATGACTTGCGCTCTGTACTGTCGCCAGCCCAGTCCGCATCTACAAAGCAATGTATTGGCTGCCCAGTACATCTGTAATGGATGCCCAGCCGTGCGGTGCCCTTCCGGTATCTCAATATCCGCTTTGCACCCATCTCGTGCTCACGATGAGAATGGAGAATTTCAGGCCGTGTTGTCGTTGCCAGATATAAAAGCGAGCCGATCAATGATTGGTAACGGGTCTGGATTACTCGCTCGCAATTATCGTTGATACATTTCGTCTGGGCTCATGCTTCCAAAGGTGTTGCATTGGGCTTACAGCTAGACATGCCATATTCTAGGAGGAGACTCTCGATGAACTGCTGGTGACATATGTAAACATCACCTGTAGCGCCGTTACGCTCTATTTCCATCCCCAGAAAATGCTTCAGTTCTCCTCCATCGACGACATCGAATTCATTGGCCATGCTGACCTTTATTTCGTTCAGCTCCACTTTGCTTCAATCCATAAAGTGATTTATTCAGCTTTAAGACGCGTTTAGGATCGTTCGAGTTAACAAACCCTTCTGGTTGTTTAGTGTACACCTCTTGCAGCTAACTGTTGAGATAAGCAGAGGAAACATCAACTTGATCCATATACATACTGAAAAATCGTAAACTAATTTAATTAAAACCAAATTGCAAGTTCTTAAACATTACAATTTATTGTTGGACTGGCAATCGCGGAAAGGCTTGGCAGCGTGTGTGCGGTTAATGTAAATCGAAAAAACGAACTGAGCTGCCGCTCGAGACAGCTGCACTGCCGAATTCAAAAAATTTACACACTAGCTTAAGTATAAGAGATTTTGCTTACACTACTGGACAATACAATAACTTCATTCTTTTAATTATTCTAACTACTTAAACTTATGATCCAACATTCCGGCCACCTTGAAGAGATCGCCTTCAATCCCTTGATAGCCGTGGCAGAATTAACGCCGTCCAGTAGGAATCCTTCTTGCCCCTTGTCCTGGAGTCCTGGGTCCTGGAACTCCATCACCAGGATCCTCACTGAAATGTGTTGCCTTCTCCGAGTAACGCGTCGACCGAATAAGCTGTTTAATGTGAAAATTAGAGCATTAGTGGGCACACTTGCTATAAACTCAAGGTAAAAGGGGTGAACAGTAACAAGGTGATGCGGAACACACGAATACCGCAATATACACTTTAAGCGGGGCTCGTCCTCTTATCCATCTGAAACCAATCGAAAGGACTCCTTCAGAAATCAAAGCGATTCGTCTTCTAAATTCGACTGACTTTTGAATAGCCAGCGATAGCAAATTTATCAAACTAGACAAACAAACGAGTGACAATTTTGTATAATTATTTTCTATTATTAACTGAGGCCACTGTCTTTAAGCCGTGCAGAGAAGCCAATCACACTGATCGAGTTTCTGAATGTCACACCTTTTTAACGACAAATTAGCTGGATTTGGCTATGGCTGGCCATATCTCTAAGATACATTACTGGGCATCTCTTGGATGCCTGCGATTTGATTGGCTACAAATGTTGATAATATCGAAGGGGAAATATATGTACAATGTAGTGCGAGTTCTGAAACATTCCAGAAACTTTCACTCTCGATTCGACATCTGTCCAACACGTTTGTTTGGGCTAACATATACGAGAAAGCATCTAACAATGTTTTTCGCTTGGTGCAACTAGCTATTTGACTACGAACCAAATGATACTGAGAAGTATCCCACGTTGGTGTCCACCTCATACCAAGCGTTCTTGTCGAATCGGCATCATTGGAAACCCAACGTTTCTTTTCTCCACCTTCTAATACATTAGAATGGTATAAAAACCATTTTGCCAATTGAAATTCACCCATTACAAAATTTTCAGGCACCTACTTACTCATCTCTTTGCAATCTGCCGTGAGGGCATATCGGATCAGACGGAACCTACGAACTAAACGAATAAGATCCCTCTGAGTAGCAGATCCCACCATCAGTAACTCGTTGAGAGAGCGTAGCGATATTGTCTTATACGACTCATCAAACACCACTCGAAGTTTGGGGGATTTTCTATCAGGTCTCAGCACGCACTGGTGTGAAAGAGCGTAATGTGGTCCTGGTGGAGCTATTGCATCTAAGATCGACATGCGACCAAGTACAAGATACGCGTTTAGAAAACTCAAATATATATCTTGTCTTTTCGATATTTTCAACGAGACTAGCGCTTTGGGATCAGTCATGAAAAACAAATTGACACCAAAGTGTCTAGTCGCCAATTTACGAACACTGTCCCGATAGCTTTGTTTACAAATAATGTGCTCCGCAGAATGAGTTGCCACAACACTTGGTTTTAGGACAGCTTTAACTTTATGGTATAGGTCTACTCTGGCCTCAAGTCGACCATCTTGTCTATATTTCATTACTGAGAAACATATTGGACTTTTGGTATGCATTTTCTTACACCGTCCTGATGCTACCCAACCAAACAATGTCCTTTGTAGCAACGAACCACTGTTGGGTAGTTTTATTTGCCCAATACAAAGCATGTTGAAGAAGCAGTCTGCTCCCAGAAGCATATCTATTTCTTTTTGGCTTATGGAAATCAGGGTCAGCTAGTTCGACATTCGCTGGTATCTTCCACCTATTTATGGGAAGATCAGCATCTGGCTGCCTGCTAAAAATTGATTTTAGCACCCAAAACTCGGCGCTGAACTGATATCTTGATACACGAGACGAAACTATAGTTGATCCATTGCTTTTTGCAACCAAACTCGATTATCCAGCCGACTTTACGGTTAAGATATCCATTTTGCGCAAGGATTGAGCGAGATCCTCCGTCATGAAATTCACTTGAGACCCTGAATCCAACAAGGCTCTAGCGTTTCGTTTCTGACCGAATCTGTCTCGAACGGTAACGACTGCATTTGCAAGGATCACTTGATCAATTTCGCTTGCAACATGATTTAGATGGGCAGGATGAGCAGAGGCTTGTGATGCTTCTACGAGTGCATATTTGTGAAGGAGGCTTGTGAGGACGAGAACAAACTCTACACTTCGACGGAGTGCATTTGGACACTCTGTGTCCTGAATGCAAACAGTTTATGCACAGTTGACTAGATTTTACGAAATTAAATCTCTCGTCAACTGGCAATGCTGCGAAGTCTTGACAATTTCCAATCCTGTGATTTGCACTGCAAAACTGGCATGTGTGTTTAACCTCTTTTTCAACATTTGTACACGCAATCGACGATTTTTTAGCGTGTTTCATATCAAATGTTTGCTTCATTTTAGACTTAGAACTTTCCTCAGCAGACAAATGCTGATATCGCCTGTTCAAAGCCGCAACACAGTCGGCCCACTTCGGCAATATGTTATAGTCATGCTGTTCCTCATACTTCGACTGAGTATGAGGATCTACCTTCGACATGACTATATGAATCAAGATTGCATTTGCGAAATCTTGCTCATCTCCAACTGACATTAACGTCTCGAAAATGGCTGATACTGAGTCCACCATTGTTCGAATTTCTCATGCCGATGGTTTCGACATTGCCAACTGTGCGAGAGTTTCGAAGAAAATTAGACACTTGTTGTCATACACTCGACTCAAGCTCTCTAATACCTTTGGGTAGTTTGCATCAGATACCTGGAAAGCTCTGATGGTGCCTAAAGCCTCGTCTGATAAACACGATATCAAATGATTGAACTTTTCAATATTTGAAAGTGAGCGATCAGAGTCAACCAAACTGTTAAAAAGACCTATGAAATTCCAATATTCAGAGTGCTTACCGCTGAATTTTGGCAACTTTAGTTTGGGCAAGTTAGAATGGTGAGAAGGCTGAGGTACGTTTTCTGATGCATGATGCGCACTTAGCGCAGACATGTATGATGACCGGGCCAAAATACATGTTTCCTCAAGCATTGCACGGCTAGTATTGTCAGGATCTATTGCATTGATCTATGACTGCAGATCTATAGCTTTGGAAATGTACGAATTTAGTATATCTAGCCGGCACTGAATCTCAAATTTACTTGGAGTCACCATTTTATTAATGAGTGAACTTCTTTGTCGCTCTATGTCGCTCTCTACTTTTTCTAGCTTGACGAACAATTAGGTTAAACGTGCACTAAGGCAATTCTGATTTGTGATTGTGATTTACCTTGTGCGCCATAGTGACTTTATATAAACTCAGTTCTATTCAAATGCACACGAGTGTACTGTTACTAATAATAATTTGCCGATCAACAATCTTGTTTGAGGAAGATAATCAAATGGCTAAAATTAATCAGTTGATTAACAACAGTTGGGCGATGAATATTCTTTAAGATTTAAAAATAACTAGAAGATTAAAGATAATCAGCTGGCTAACTATAGTTCTCAAATAGCATAGATAACACTAACTAAAGAAGCGCAAGCGTATGCAGATAAAAGCAGACAGTTGGCAACAACAGCACAATAACATATACGCAAACGCACCAGCGCAAAGATAATCAGCCGATAAGCGATGTTCGGCTGATTAGACAGAACACTGTGAAAACAACAACAGCGCAACAACAATGCGTGGGTGGCCAAACGATGTTATCTACTAACAACAACAGAGCATGCATAGGTAGACAACGATGCGATCTAGCAACAACAACTAAAAGGCTTGCAGATACTCAGCGTACCTATGTATGTATGTTTGCTTGCTCTTATGTATGTATAAGCAACGTTGACAAACAAGTAAAGCAAAACCGAAGTAAGCACAAGAAAGCGCAAGTAAACTACCACAAGCTAAGCTCAAACAGCTGTATGTATGTAAATGCGAGGAGCGCTTTTACTTAAGTGCAAATTTTGAACAGCAAAGAACAAAGGTCAAAAACCACCACCAAACATATGCGGATCTAGGCGAATATTGACATAAATCACAAATATGTATATCAGTGCCGAAACGCAATCTCTCTAATGTGCAACAAATGGAGCAGCACTTGTATATTTACGTTATGTTTTATGTGCTGCTTCTACATTTTCACTTTGAATATTTTGCTATGCACTGACTCGTTTGGGCACTGTTACCTGGTCATCAGAAGAGACGCTCATGGGCTCAATTATGGCTATTATCTCCACAACGAAATATGGGGGACTCAAATCTATCAGTCCTGGCTGTTCCAATCCAAACTTCCTCTCAGGCCAACAACAATATAACATATATAACAATACCGACACACACCGCACACCAAGCCTTGAAATGTCAAATTGACCAACGAACGCGGTTGAAAGTCCCTGCTAGGGCGCCAATGAAAAATTGTAAACTAATTTAATTAAAACCAAATTGCAAGTTCTTAAACATTACAATTTATTGTTGGACTGGAAATCGCGAAAAGGCTTGGCAGCGTGTGTGTGGTTAATGCAAATCGAAAAAACGAACTGAGCTGCCGCTCGCGACAGCTGCACTGCCGAATACAATGAATTTACGCACTAGCTTAAGTATAAGGGATTTTGCTTACACTACTGGACAATACAATAACTTCATTCTTTTAATTATTCTAACTACTTAAACTTATTATCCAACACATGCCATGCTCAACCGCTAATACAATAACCAGTCTGATCGTTGAATATGTCGCCACTGGGGAGAACGTCTTAGTATAATCGACGCCATATCGTTGCGCACAGCCTTTTGCCACCAGTCGAGATTTGTAGCGCACAATTTCACCAGACTTGTCGCGCTTCACCGCAAATACCCATTTGCTGTCGATTGCTTTTTTGCCAGGCGGGAGTTCCACCAATGACCAAGTTTTGTTTGTCTGCAATCTGTCCTTCTCCGCCTGCATTTATTATCTCCAGTATTTGGCTTCATTTGTTTCCAACGCCTGCTAAACGTTCTCAGGAACAGCGACATCATTTGTTGCAATGATATTCAGTATATTGTACTGCTTGCGTGGCCGCCCGCATCTGCCCGAGTGAATGATCTTTGGACGTCCAGGGCCCTTCTTGCAGCTGGTACCAATCTCGTCTCCAACGTCGATTGCTCCTTTTGCAGCTTTACTGTCTTGTTCATCTTGGCACGCGTCTTCTTCGCACTGTGAATTACTTTGAACCTCCGTGCTAAATATGTCCATAGGAACCTTATTGCTGTCGTGAGGATTCTAAGGGTACTGCTTCTCGACGAATGCATTAAAAGTTGACAATTATTTTATTCCTTGTGGGTGAAATGTTAAATGACAATGCATTTACGCTGTCTCTAGGAACCTGTGTACCAAAATTGGTATTCCTAAGTGCCATAGTTACTAAGATATTCGCCGAAAACATATTTTTCCGAGACTTATTGTGGGCGAATGGGGCGTGACATCAACAAAAAAAAAAAAGATGATTATATTGCTTATTGCGGGAGCGGTGGGGGGCGTGGCGCAGATTTAAAATAAACTTGATCTGCTCGAGAAAGTTACGGAATTTTTATTACAAATTTGGTGTCTCTAGTTCTTATAGTCTCTGATATATAGGTGTCCTTACGGACGGACGGACGGACAGACAGACGGACATTGCTATATCGACTCGGCTGTTGATGCTGATCAAAAATATATATACTTTATGTGGTCGGAAAAGCTTCCTTCTGCCTGTTACGCACATTTGGCTTCTGACAAACCTAATAGACCCCTATACTCTTAAGAGTACGGGGTCTAAAAAAAAATGAAATTTCTGAGTCAGTGCCGGGGTTCGAACTGCAGGTCTTGTGTTTAAATACAAGTGCGAAAAATAATGACAAGCATCTCTACTACTTGAGCCACGCTTTGTTCTCAATTTATTGCGGCTAATGTATATATAAACATAGTGTTATCTCTTTTCTTTCAACCAAGTGCATTGACAATGCGCTTCAAGGGAGACTTTGTTACCTAATTGCTTAGTTGTTTATAGTTGGTTTTTAATGTCTTTAAAAGAATCTTAAATTACAACACTGTACGATGAGGACAAATGCCTTAAAAACAGCATCGAAACCTAAATTTATTTTTTTATTTTTATGGGGGCGTGGCAGCAAAAAAATTTTAATGCCACTGCATTTATGCTGTCCCTATGAACCTACGTACCCAAATTGGTGGTCGTAAGTGACATAGTTACGGAGATATTCGCGGAAAACATCAATTTTTTTTCGATGTGTTTTTGGTTTTTTACTTATTGCGAGGGCGGTGGGGGGCGTGGCACCGATTTGAAATAAACTTGATCTGCTCGAGAAAGCTACGGAATTTGTATTACAAATTTGGTGGCTCTAGCATTTGTAGTTTAAAAGATCCAGGTGTTCATACAGACGGACGGACGGACAGACGGACATGGCTATATCGACTCGCCTATCGATACTGATCAAGAATATATATACTTTATGGGGTCTGCCACGCCTCCTTCTGCCTGTTACATACATTTGCACAAACCCAATATACTCTTGCAGAGAGTATAAAAATGAAATAAATAAAATAAATAAATGGTTTAGTTCCTGGTTTGAACCGCAGACCATTGGTTTAGAAAGAAATACCACCTTCACCTAGGCCACACTCCGTTTGGTAACTGTCTTGACTAATATAAGTGAACATAGAGTTATCTCTTTACTTTCAACCACGTGCACATAAATTACATTTACACTGTTGCACCAGTTAATATTGTATATTTACATTTTTGTTTAAAATTTAAAAAAGTACATTCACAAATTCCACTTTTGGGAATTGAACCTGCGAACTTATAAGCAACTTGCAGAACACGTCGCAACCCTATTCATTTACATATAATAATGTTGTTATATAACATTTAATTTCCGAGTCTGTGCCGGGGTTCGAACCGCAGGTCTTGAGTTTACATACAAGGAGTCTCTACTACCTGGGCCACGCTTCCTTTGCAAACTTCTGCGGCTAATGTATATATAAACATAGTGTTATTTCTTTTCTTTCAACCACGTGCATTCACAACGCGCTTCAATTGATAATTTGTTACCTAATTGCTCAGTTGTTTATAGTTGGATTTTTATGCAACTTTCAGGGTAGTTTGATATAATTAGTCTTTAAGCAATTTTTATACCCGTTACTCGTAGAGTACAAGGGTACATTGTAGTCGTTGGAATGTATGTAACAGGCAGAAGGAGGCGTGGCAGACCCCATAAAGTATATATATTCTTGATCAGAATCAACAGCCGAGTCGATATAGCCATGTCCGTCTGTCCGTCCGTCCGTCCGTCTGTCTGTCCGTCCGTCCGTCCGTCTGTATGAACAAAACGATCTCACCAACTATAAGAGCTAGAAAGACCCGAGAGGTCGCAAATAAAAGATACAATTTGCAAGCAGTACAAATTTGTTTTTGTTTTTTGACACGCCCACTTTAGGGCGTTCTATGTTCATATAAAGGTAAAAGATGGTAAAAATAGCATGTTTTAGTATAGAAAACTTTTTTGTTAAATACTTTATCCGAACCAAATTAGCACAGGATGTACATATCTATGGCGTACATAAGCTGAGTTTGATCCAAATCGGACTACTATATCGTATAGCTCCCATAGGAACAATCGGTCAAAAATTCGCTCTTAGAATGAATTTTTATGAACATTTTTTGTATTTACCAAGCTATCTTAATTAAACTGACACAGAAATATTTATCAATAAAATAAACATACTGACCGAGTTTCATTCAAATCGGACTACTATATCGTGTAGCTCCCATACAAACAATCTGTCAAAAATATGCTCTGATCATAAATTTGTGTGAAAATGTTCTATGTTTTCCAAGCTATCTTAGCCATCCCTTAAAATGTTGCACTAATATTATTATCATTACCCATTCTTAATTACATATTGAAACTGAGTAACGGGTATCCTAAAGTCGCGAGGCGACTATAGCATTCTTTCTTGTTTTTATTATACTCTCTGCAAGAGTATATTGGGCTTGTGCAAATATATGTAACAGGAAGAAGGAGGTGTGGCAGACCCCATAAATTATATATATTCTTGATCAGCATCACAAGCCGAGTCGATATAGCCATGTCCGTCTGTCCGTATAAACACACAGATTTCAGAGATGGTAAGAGCTACAAGTTGGAGTTTGGTCTCAATCGACTCGATGTTTAGTCAGTCAATACAAGAATCGTTTTTTTCGATGCCACGCCCCATTCGCCCACAATGAGCAATAAACTAGACTTACCTCGGAAAAAATAGTTGTTTTAAGCGAATATATCAGTAACTACGGTACTTAGGAACACCAGTTTTGGTATGCAGGTTCCTAGAGACAGTATAAATGCATTGCCATTTAAAATTTTGGCTGCCACGCCCCCTTTTTCCGTAGGAAACAAACAAAACTTTTTTAACTTGTTTGCTGTTTTAACCGATACCGATAACGATACTGGATACCGATTTCAACACTATAATTGGGAATAAATGCAGAGAGTACTATACGGTCAAGTGCACTTGACTGTACTTTTCTTTCTTGTTTTTATTGTTATAACTTGTTCTAATACAAGAACTATCTATAGTAACATCAAAATACCGATTCAAGCACTGTAATTGGGAATAAAAGCAGAGAGTATTATACGGTCGGGCGTGTTCGACTGTACTTTTCTTTCTTGTTTTTTAAATAACTACATTATTATATATAAATGAAAATAATCAGATTTTTGGCAAATGAATGGTGTGGTGTAACTAGTAGGGTTGCAGCATGATCTGGAACTTGAGTCAGTAAGCGCGGGTTCGAATGCCATCAGGGACTGATTTAAATTTTTTTTTTTATTTAATTTAAAAACTTAAATTTTAAATTACAGTCGTATTCAAAAATTAATTTCGAGTACAAGGAGAGTACGGGGTCTTTTACAGTCGGCGCGCTCGACTGTAGCCTTTCTTACTTGTTTATATTAAACCAATATCAACAATTTTTAAATTCAATTCAAAATCAAAATATTTTATTTTTAAACTACAATATACCCTTGTACTCTACGAGTAAGGGGTACAAAAACAACAAGTAAGAAAGGCTACAGTCAAGCACGCCGACTGTAAGAGACCCCGTGCTCTCCTTGTATTCCAATTCAAAATTAATATTTAAATCTGACTGTATTTAATTTAAAATTTAAATATTAAAATGAAAATTCGTTTGTCATTATATGTATGCACATACATATGTATATATGTGTGTACGTATGTATACTATGGCTTGGCACGGCTGCCAAAAATGCGCAGCGTATGTTTCTGTCTCTCTCGTATTCATGCATTGGCATTCCGCTTAACCGTAAAACTTTGTTACCTGGTTCGTTTGGTTATAATTTGATTTTTATGCAACTTTCAGGATAGTTTGATATAATTTGTCTTTGAACATATTTTGAATTGCAATACTGTACTATATTAGCAAATGCCTTAAAAACGGCATGTAAATTTGAAAAGTTTTTTTAGTTCTTGTGGGAAAAGGGAGAGTGGCAGGCCAAAATTTGCGTACCAGAATTGGTGTTCCTAAGTGCTATAGTTACGGAGATATTCGGGGAAAACATAAATTTTTTCCGAGGTGTGTCTAGTTCTTTGCTTATTGCGGGGGCGGTAGGGGGCGTGGCACTGATATGAAATAAACTTGACCTGCTTGGGAAAGTTAAGGAATTTTTATTACAAATTTGGTGTCTCTAGCTCTTATAGTTTCTGAGATCCAGGTGTTCATACAGACGGACGGACAGACGGACATTGCTATATCGACTCGGCTATCGGTGCTGAGCAAGAATATATATACTTTATGGGGTCGGAAAAGCTTCCTTTAACCTGTTACGCACATTTCGCTTCTGACAAACCTAATAAACCCCTATACTCTTTTTAAGAGTACGGGTCTAATTACAACACTGTACGATGAGGACAAATGCCTTAAAAACAGCATCGAAACCTAAATTTAATTTTTTTTATGGAAAAAGGGGCGTGGCAGCAAAATAATATTAATGGCACTGCATTTATGCTGTCCCTAGGAACCTGCGTACCCAAATTGGTGGTCGTAAGTGCCATAGTTACGGAGATATTCGCGGAAAACATCAATTTTTTTTCTAGGTGTCTTTGGTTTTTTGTTTATTGCAAGGGCGGTGGGGGGCGTGGCACCGATTTGAAAAAAACTTGAACTTCTCGCGAAAGTTACGGAATTTTTATTACAAATTTGGTGGCTCTAGCATTTGTAGTTTAAAAGATCCAGGTGTTCATACAGACGAACGGACAGGCGGACGAACGGACAGACGGACGGCTATATCGACTCGGCTATCGATGCTGATCAAGAATACATATACTTTATGTGGTCGGAAACGCTTCCTTTTACCTGTTACGCACATTTCGCTTCTGACAAACCTAATAGACCCCTATACTCTTTTCATACTCTCTGCAAGAGTATATTGGGTTTGTGCAAATGTATGTAACAGGCAGAAGGAGGCGTGGCAGACCCCATAAAGTATATATATTCTTGATCAGCGTCACGAGCCGAGTCGATATAGCCATGTCCGTCTGTCCGTCCGTCTGTCTGTCTGTCCGTCTGTCTGTCCGTATGAACAAACAGATTTCAGAGATGGTAAGAGCTACAAGTTCGAGTTTGGTCTCAATTGACTCGATATTTAGTCAGTCAATACAAGAATCTTTTTTTTTTCGATGCCAACGACCATTCGCCCACAATGAGTAAAAAACCCGTCACACCTCGTGTTGGGAGCTGCTGAGCTTTTTCAGCAACTTTCTGCGCGCTGTTGTCAATAATCCAGATCGCATGAATTATTGTCTATTAAAAAACAATTAGTCTTTAAATTGCGCAGGGTAAAACATTTATTTATTTAAGTACGTGAACGTCTTTTAGTGAATTATTTAGTTGACTTTTATAATCGTTGCAACAAGACATACCGATCAGTTCAAGGTTGGAAAACGAATAGAATGAGAATAGTTGCAGCAAAGAATGCAAGTGAACAACAAGTATCAAAAATTATGTATGCTAGACTATGATGCGCAAACAGAGCGCTGTTATACATAAAATGTTAAGTGTATGTTATTATCGACTTGCGTTGCCACCTTGGTCAATATCTGCGGCTCCGAACATCCTCCCCCCCGTTGAAAGGACAGGACTTTCAACAGAATCATTAACCGGAAGGACGCAGAGCTTGTTAACCGCACGTCGAGTAGTTCCAGACGGTGTACGCAATACTGCTACTCGAACGGCACCATCAGCTCCGGCTATGGTTTCGATGACTCGAGCAAGTGGCCATTTTAATGGTGGAGAATTCTCGTCCTTGATGCTCACAATATCACCTATCCGAATGGCTGCCTGCGGAGCTCGCCACTTTGCTCGCTGCTGAAGAAGTGTCAAATATTCTTTGCTCCAGCGTTTCCAGAAGATTTGTTGAAGAGCTGTGGCCTGCTGCCAATGATCAAGACGGTTGTAGTTCAGCGACGAGACATCCGGCTCAGGCGGCGCATTTAGTGGACCACCAACGAGAAAGTGCCCTGGTGTTAGTACATCAAGATCGGCGATGCTTTCTGTAATAGACATGATAGGCCTTGAGTTTATTATAGCTTGGATTTGGCAAACTAATGTGCGCAATTCGTCAAACCCAAGGAGCGATGATATCAGGGTACGGCGTAAATGATATTTTGCTTTCTTAACGGCTGCTTCCCATAAACCACCAAAATGGGGAGACCGTGGAGGTATGAATTTCCATTCGATGTTATGATCCAGGCACCAAGCGCGCACTGCATCACAATGGCTTTCGCTGATAACTAGCTGCTTTAAATCTTCCAACTCGTTCTTAGCGCCGACGAAATTTGTAGCGTTATCAGACCATATGCATCCTGGCGATCCTCGAGTGGCAATAAAACGCTTTAAAGCGCCTAAAAATGCGGCGGTTGACAAGTCCTTTACTAGCTCCATCCATACAGCTTTGGTCGCGAAGCACACAAATATGCATATGTAACATCGCTGAGGAGGCTTATTGCGAACATCAGATTTATATTGAAATGGGCCGCAGTAGTCCACTCCAGACACGACGAATGGTCTAGTGTATTCAATCCGATCCTTAGGGAGATCGGCCATAATGTGCTCCATTAATCGGGGCTTTGAGCGAGAGCAAATGATGCATTTTCGCAGTGCTTTTGAGACGGCCTTTAGCCCACCAATGGGCCAGTACTGCTGACGAATTGTGGCTAGCAGGGCTTGAGGTCCAGCATGAAGATTTGCAAGATGCAAATGCCTTATCATGGCGAGCGTAAATGGGTGATCTTTTGGCAAGATTATTGGATGACGCGCATCGAAGGGTAGTGTGGATTGGCGCAATCGTCCTCCAACCCGAATGACGCCATTGTCATCGAGAAATGGTGACAGCGAACTAATGCTGCTTGCTGAGGATATGCTTTTTTCATTTTGAAGCTGGCGATACTCCTCCCACATGTTTGCCTTTTGGATGATGCGAATGAGCATATTAGCTCCACGACGAATGTGATCTGCACTAAGCTGCGCCAATCCGGCCGGTTTGCTGGGAGAGATGAACTTGCAGACGTATCCGAAAATTCTCTGCATTGTGGAGAACGAGTTGATATATTTGAACGATAGGGATATATCCGATGGGCCAGTAGCGGAATAGAATAATTTGTTTCGCAGCTCAGGAAGCTGTGATTGCGATAGACGGGACTGAGGCCATCCAGTCTTTGCGCCCAGCAAAAACCGTGGTCCGTGTAACCAGAGCTCTGAATTAAGCAAGTCTCGTGGAGAAGAACCTCTAGACAACATGTCAGCAGGATTCATTGCCGTAGGGACGTAATGCCAGTTCATGCCTTTTGTTATCTGTTGGATTGCGCATACTCGGTTCGCCACGAATACGTTGAATTTGGACGGCTCCTCCTGCAACCAAGACAAGACTACTGATGAATCAGACCAACAGTGAAACTTACAGGAGAATATCTGCATATTGGCGATATCCTGAATCAGAAGAGCGAGCAAATGTGCAGCGCAGAGCTCGAGCTTCGGCACCGTTAGAGTCTTGAGCGGCGTGACACGAGCCTTCGAACACAGCAGATGGCATTGAGATTGATTGTCAACATGGGACAGAACGTAGATGCAGGCTCCATATGCCTCTAGACTGGCATCACAAAAGGCGTGGATCTCAGATACGGCATTTGGCAGCAATACGTAGCGTGGATACTTTGCGTGGTTGACATCGGAGAACTCCTTGCAAAAGCTTGACCAAGCTGCGTTGAGGGATTGAGGCAGACTTTCGTCCCATTGCAGCTTATCTCTCCACATGCGCTGCAGAATGATCTTGGCTTTCGTCATTGTGGGACCGATGAGACCGAGAGGGTCGTAGAATTTTGCAATCGCTGACAGCACAGACCGCTTCGTGTGGGTTTCGGTGCTTAAACGAGAAGAAAAAGTAAATAGAAAGTTGTCATCCTTGGGATCCCAGATGAGACCAAGAGTCCTTGTGACGTCTAAATTGTCATTGAACTTGACAAAGCTTTCCCTTTCAGTTTGTGGTATGCTATGAAGTGCTTCTTGGTGACTAGAGCACCATTTTCGTAACTTAAAATTTCCCTTCGAAAGAAGATCCGAAGTCTGCTGCATGATGACGCGAACATCTTCTAAAGAAGCACCTCCGGATATCAAATCATCCACGTAAAAGTGCTGCAACACGACTTGGGAACCTACTGGGAGCAAAGAACATTCATCCTTAGCAAGCTGATGCATGGCGCGAATGGCAAGAAAGGCCGCTGGCTTTGTCCCATAGGTTACAGTATCCAATTTATATACTTTGATCTCTTCATTTGGAACGTTGCGCCATAAAATGCATTGATAGAAGGTGTCGTCATCGGCAAGACGAACGCACCGATACATTTTGCAGATATCAGCAGTCAAGGCTATGGGAAATGTCCGAAAGCGAATTAGCGTGTTAAATAGCTTGCCTTGTATAGTTGGTCCTGCCATGAGGACATCATTCAGAGATAATCCAGACGTTGTTGCGGCGGAACCGTCGAATACGACCCTAAGCTTAGTCGTGGTACTATCATCTTTTATAACACAATGGTGAGGTAGAAAATATTTGCATTTTGCGATTTCTTTTGCTGAGACGAGCGACATATGTTTGAGTTCGATGTATTCCGCTATGAACCTTGAGTATTTGTCTCTAAGTTCTGGGTTTCGAGCGAGCTTGCGCTCAAGATGTTCGAGACGGCGCTTGGCCTGCTGAAACGAGTCGCCTAGCGAGTCTAGGCTTTTTGCTGCAGGCAAGCGAACCAAGTATTCTCCAGAAGATAACCGAGTGTGATGCTTCTGGAAATGCAATTCGCAATCAATATCCTCTCGAGTTGCCTTAGCTGCTGGCTCAAATGAATGTTCAACTTCCCAAAAACGTTGAACCAATTCAGTTAGCCGAGAACTAGAGTTGATAGCTTCGGAGGATCTGTTGCTTACGACGAACGACGAGAGTTTTGGCACGCGCTGACCACCACCAGAGAGTATCCAGCCCAAGTGCGTCTTCTGTAGAAGTGGTAGTCCGGGTGCCAGCTGAATCTGCCCAACACACAGCAGCTCGAAAAACAGACCAGCTCCGATGAGCAGGTCTATCCGCTGCGGCACGTTGAAAGATGGGTCTGCTAGCTGAATGTTGGAGGGTATGTCCCAATCCGTAATTCTTACTGAAACTCCTGGTTGTGTTTCAGTTATCGATTGTGCAACGACTGCGTTAATGCAGGCTGCGTATTCTGAAGTCCGCGACTTCAGTACAAGATCAATTGAGTAGCCTTCGGTTTGGAAGCTCGAATCTCCAATGCCTGATACGGCTGTAGATGACTTGACCTTTCGAAGGCGTAATAGCTGAGAAAAACGACGAGTAATGAAATGTAATTGCGATCCGGAATCTAGTAAGGCTCGACAGGGCACGTATTCGCCTGTGCTATTCTGTGGCAAGGAGCACACCGTCAGAGTTGGAGTGAGATATTAGGGCTTGACGAGATGTGGGCGCTGTAACCGTCTGGGCGGACACGCATGCTGATGATGAAGCTGATGGTGTGAAATGCAAGGAACTATGATGCTTAGCTTTACAGGTCCGACAGGATCCAGACTTGCAATCCCGAACCATATGACCCTTTTTTAGGCAGTTGAGACATAGGGAGAGTCTTTTTGCCTCTCTTTGGCGGTCATATGGGGACATCATTTCGAAACGAGGACAATTATAAATTTTATGTGCAGAATCTTCACAAAGCACGCAGCCAGACGTGGAGGAGTTCGAAGCAATAAAGGATTTTGTGTTCGGTGCACTCACTGATTTAGTTGCTCTTCCTGCTTGATTGCTGTGCACCACGTAATCTACATTCTCCAGAGTTCGACATCTTTTCTCCAGAAATGCGCTTAGCTTCTCCCACGATGGTAGATCATTGCTGGACGACATTTCCTCCCACTTCGACTGGGTCTGTTTATCCAGCTTCTGGAGCAGTGCATGCACAACGAAGCAATCGGCAATCTCCTCTTTTTTGGCAAGCGATTGCAAAGCCCTTATATGGGATGTGATCCTGTCTGTAAGCTCACGCAACTTTGGCGCGGAGGCGTCGATCCTGTCCAGCCCAAATATCTCTCTAACGTGTGCCTGTAAAATAAGACGTTTGTTATCGAACCGACTTTTTAGGATTCCCATAGCGATGCTATAATTTGATTCATTTATTTCCAAAGATCTCACGGTATCCAGCGCAGTGCCACTTAGACAAGAACGCAGATGCTGCAGCTTCTCAACGGGAGTTAGTTCTGAATCCTTCTCGATCACGGCGTTAAACATGGAAACGAAGTTGGTCCAATCTGTATAAGAGCCACTGAACTTTGGCAACGACAATTGTGGCAAACGAGAGCGATTAGAAACAACTACAATTGAAGGAGATTCTGTTGTGTTTGTCCGAAACGTAGAGCAATGCTGCGCTGGGTTTCTTTTTCCTAGTTCACGCTGAAGCGCGGCTTTCAAATCAAGCAGCAGTGAATCAAACTTGCCAGGTAGTTCACTAGAGATAGCTTCAAAATTGAGCTCCTCCAAATTAGCATGTGCGGATATGAAACTGCCCTTGAGCTCACTCAAAGTTTCCAGAAGACCGTTTATGACGTATTCATCCATACCGGCTAATTTATTTTCGTCGACGTCGCTAGATATTTTTTCAAGCCGAACATAAATTGCCATAGCCTTTCGATTCAGAAAGTCAATCCTTTCAGAGGGCATGCTGATGCGCACAGTTACATTGGATTCCAAAGTTTGCGGAGTACTATTGCCAGGTGCCTCTTCAGCCATAGTTAGGCTATGTTGTAACGCTCACTTGGTTTGTAGTTTGCAATAGTTCGACGTCACGTGAAAACTAATTGTTCTGTGTACAAGTGTGACAGAACTTCTCTTGCTGACTGTATACGAATAGCGGAGAATCAAATGCAAGACGCCGATGACTGTACGCGAATAACGGAGAATCCAATAAAAGCGAACGACGACTGTACGCGAATAACGGAGAATCCAATGAAAGCAAACGATACGCGAATAACGGAGAATCCAATGAAAGCGAACGATACGCGAATAACGGAGAGTTCAGAGCAAGAAAAGCATTGTAACTGCGTTGAAGATATGCACGTTACGAAGCACTTAAAAGCGAGCGGCGAATTGCTCTATATTGAATTGCGATTATCTATGCGAATTTTAGCATGTTTTATTAACAACTGGTTGACTAATAATTCACTTTGAAGAAATGAAATCACGTCGGGGTCACCAAAATGTTGGGAGCTGCTGAGCTTTTTCAGCAACTTTCTGCGCGCTGTTGTCAATAATCCAGATCGCATGAATTATTGTCTATTAAAAAACAATTAGTCTTTAAATTGCGCAGGGTAAAACATTTATTTATTTAAGTACGTGAACGTCTTTTAGTGAATTATTTAGTTGACTTTTATAATCGTTGCAACAAGACATACCGATCAGTTCAAGGTTGGAAAACGAATAGAATGAGAATAGTTGCAGCAAAGAATGCAAGTGAACAACAAGTATCAAAAATTATGTATGTTAGACTATGATGCGCAAACAGAGCGCTGTTATACATAAAATGTTAAGTGTATGTTATTATCGACTTGCGTTGCCACCTTGGTCAATATCAATATCGGAAAAAATCTATGTTTTCGGCGAATATCTCAGTAACTATGGCACCTAGGAATACCAATTTTGGTATACGTGTTTTTAGAGACCGCATTAATGCAATGACATCAAAAGTTTTGGGCTGCCACGCCCCCTTTTTCCGCAAGAAATAAAAGAAAATTTCAAACTTGCATGCCGTTTTTAAAGCATTTATTCTTATCGTACAGTGTTGTTATTTATGATTCGTTTGAAGACGTATCATGTCAAACTCTCCTGAAAGTTTTATAAGAATCCGACCATAAACAAGAAATAAATGAAGCAACAAAGATTTTATTCGAGAGCAATGAGTGCGAGAGAGACAGCGCTAGTCATACCGACCAATAGTATTCATACACAAATATGTATGTGCATACATTTAACGTCAAACGAATTTGACATACAGACAAACACATGTATGTTCGATTATGCTTAGCTTTTTTTTTTTGTTTTAACGTGTTCTAATACGAGAACTATCTATTGTAATATATGGATACCGATTTAAGCATTATAATTGGGAATAAAAGCAGAGAGTATTATACGGTCGGGCGTGTTCGACTGTACTTTTCTTTCTTGTTAAGAGTACGGGGTCTGAAATGGAAAATGTCAACAATTTGAACCTTAATAAAAAATAGATGAGAAGTGGTCGGTAAGATGAACACATAAAATGATATGATCCTCAACAATAATTATTCTAAGAATAAAGATGATTTCTGCTCGCAAAATTCTGCTAGAAAATAAAGCAAGAACATTCTGCTTATGTCTAAAAACATATAAAAGTGCCTCCTAGTTCGACATTCCTTCATTATGAGTTTTACATCGAATACAAGGATGTGTTATCAGGTGGAACGAATCGAGGACGTCATCCCTACATCACCTAGACCAGACTTGGTTTGGGAAAGTGACGAGTGGGACTTCTCGAATTTAGAGGAATTGGACGAGTGGGTCATGGCGGATTATCATGAAGCGAATGCGGTCCACATCAATGCCTTGGAGGAGAGGGACTTGGTCTACCACCATGAACGAAACGAGGACCTCGTATCCACGCCTCCTAGGCCCGAGTTGGTCTATCATGACGAGTGGGACATGGAGGATCATCATAGAGGGAATGAGGTCCGCAGCAACGATGGCTTCATACCAATTCATAGCCCTAATTTTGTGAACTCATTTGACACAAATCGGTTGGTGTCTGAGTGGCAAATTTATACCATATTTGGGGCAATGAATTTTCAATTAAATTCATTAAAAAACAACAACATCAACGATGAGGAGTATCGGTCTTATATTTCTCTCAACGAGAATTGGTCACCATCTCATTTTTAAATAAATATTTTTAAATTAATATTTTATAACATTTTAAATTTTTGCATTTTTTATTTTTAAATCAATTTATAAAACAACTTCTACATTTTAAGCTTTTCATTTATAAAACAAACATTAAAACAAAAAAATAATAAATAAAACCAACATTTTAATTTTTCTTCTTCTTATTTTTACTTTATTGTGAGAATGAAATTATTTTTATAAAAAAGATATAAATAAATTACATATTTGATTTTTTTTTTATTTTTACTTTATTGTGAGAATGAAATTATTTTTATAAAAAAGATATAAATAAATTATAAATTAAATTTTAAAATTGTGTATTACATATTCGCTTATTTAAAAGTTTATAGCGTTGAACAATTTTCGAGCATTCTTGTAGGCGATTGACGTGATACAAGCAAGCACAGGTATCAACCACAATTTGTTTCACCCTTCGACCAAGCGCAGCGTGATAAATGTACTCCATTTTGGGAAATAGTCAGCATATCCTTCTCATGTTTCTCAACATAGGGAACGGCAATATTTAAAATTTTCAAGTCTTGAAAATATATAACGTCCTTAAACTCATTTAAGAATTCTTCAATTTGCTGCTTTGTGAGTTTCATTTTTATTAAATATAATTCTGCTTATAGAACTTTTCTAACTATTTCCGTCAACGGTGTGTACTCAACTAAACGATCATGAATTAAAACGCAATATACTTTGGTAGCCTTTGAAGTATTTTTTTCAGTCTCAATTTGAATTTTTATATCGATAGAACCTGTTTTAACCATTTCATTTTGATATGAAAGGTCTACAACAACAATTGGTGCATTATCTTTAAACTGTGGCATTGACAGAAGTGGCTCTGAAGTCTCTTTCATATAATAGCTAGATTGGAAATTGCTATATATAATATTTGAGAGTTGCAATTCGACCATGAGCAAATTTCAAATTCATATCTCCAAAAGGAAAGGATTCTGAATTTAAAAATACTTTCAAGTTCCTCAAATTAGAAAGAATAATTCTATCTTTCTCTTCAAATGCAATAATAGCATATCGTGGACGTTCTGTAGATGCTGCTAATTTAACATTCCAAATATGATTAGTTCCATCAACTAATAATGGATTCATATAACAATCCCAACTACGAAATGGAATGCTCAGAGGTTTTCCATGCTTTATTAGACCCATGCTTTATCATTATTAAAAAGAGTATAGAGGTCTATTAGAATTGCCAGAAGCCAAATGTGCGTAACAGGCAGAAGGAAGCTTTTCCGACCCCATAAAGTATATATATATTCTTGATCATCATTAACAGCCGAGTCGATATAGCCATGTCCGTCTGTCCGTCCGTCCGTCCATCCGTCCGTCTGTATGAACACCTGGATCTTTTAAACTACAAGAGCTAGAACCACCAAATTAAATTCAGTAACTTTTGCAAGCAGATCAAGTTTATTTTAAATCAGTGCCACGCCCCCTACCCTGAAAGTTGCATAAAAATCCAACTATAAACAACTGAGCAATTAGGTAACAAAGTGTCCCTTGAATCGGAGTGTCAATGCACGTGGTTGAAAGAAAAGAGATAAGCGAGCGTTGTCCAGGTAGTAGGGATGAATCTTGTCATTATTTTTCACACTTGTATGTAAACTCAAGACCTGCGGTTCGAACCCTGGCACAGACTCCGAAATTACATTTTTTTTTTCTTTTTTTTTTTTTAATTTAGCACTATTATATCTTAATGAAAATAATCGGAGCCGTCTCACAAGGAGGTGGTGGTGCACTTAGTAGTGTTGCGGCGTGTTGTGCAAGTTGAGTATAAGTTCGCAGGTTCAATTCCCGACAGTGAAATTTTCTAATATACTTTTTTAAATTAAAACAAGTAAGAAAAGTACAGTCGAACCAGCCCGACCGTATAATACTCTCTGCTTTTATTCCCAATTATAATGTTGTAACGACGTAATTTCTCTGGCCAAGGTATGTCTCAGTCTGGCCAGGGCTGTTTTACAGAAAATTTATATTTTTGTGCATGAAAACACTAGTGAAGAAAGATAGGGCGCAAAAGAAGAAGAGAGACCTATAAAGTAGTACCTAGCACATGTGATTTAATTCCCCACGGGCCGTTCCACAACGGACTGAGTCTGTGTAGTTCACTTTCCGTGGTCAGCAGACGCTATGACGCCGGGAAGCAAACTACGCTCTGTGTCGGCGCTTGCGCGTACAACACCCACTTGACCGTAGCCACTGTGGGGGTTGCCGATCCTGCCGAGACTGTCCGAAGAACTATGGTTAGGTGCACTCCGCTTCCACAGCCAGCAGACGCTATGAAGTGGGAATGGAGCACGCCCTGGATCGATCCGAGTCCAACAACTACTACCCGGCCGAAGCCACACCAGTAGTTGACGGGCCCGGCGCGTCGGATACGGGGATACACAAAGTATTTTGGGTCAGGTGGTGTGGTCCCAGGAACGGAATATGCGCACCCGATATCGACACCGACCCCACAACAACTAATAGGCCGAAGCCACAATGGCGGTTGGTGAGCCTGTCGATTCTGAAACCAAAGAAAACTAAGATTTTCACAGTAGTCACTATCGGTGTGTCTCGTCTCAATCGCTAGCAGACGCTATGGCTTTTGATATGAAACACACACAATACCGGCATGGATCTACGCGTCAACTAATCGGCCGAGGCCATAATCGTTGGCGGTGTTTCTCTACCGTCTGACACTGGCACGATGGGTCACTATAACACTGCTCTGTTTTCAAACATTCACAATAGGCATTTTATTTCGTTTTTTTCTCTTATTCACATACAATTCTTGCGCCTCTATGGCGCTACTCCTAACCACACGTAAAACTCTTCAGAAACTTTAATGGCTGCGCTGGGTCGTTCCGGGTCGGCTGGGGGAAATCGTGTTCCGGGGGCTTGCTTTGGTCGTTCCTGATCGTTGTTGTTGTGAAGAAATGTTGTCCAAATCGTTCCTGTGGTCGTCTATCAATGTGTTAATCCCTCGTGTCTCTATGTTTTAATCTTCTAATCCCATCGCGTAGTAAGAAACAAAACTACTGCGTTTCGCACTTGTAAAAATCTTTACTGTCGCCGATCAAGTGACGCGTGCCAAAATTAGTAGCCACTTGTTCAGCGTCGCCTCATAAATTTCACATGCGTCGACGTCGGCGTCGGCATTGTCAGCAATTATCCAGCCGTCTAATTGTGCGGTAGGTCAGCTTGGCAGCGCTGCTTCCCTCTCTCCTCTGCTGTTGCTGAGCGTCGTATTTCGGCTCTGTCGGCTGCGCTTAGGCACGCTTCGAGAACTTTCGATGGCTTCGTTGTGTCGCTTGCTGTGACGTCGATGCGTGAGTGTGTGGCTGTACCCTCGACGTCGCTCTCTGCGATCTACTGCGCATGTGTCGTCTCTCTGCTTTTTGAATCGAGCGTCGTTGCTCTATTTCTGATCCAGCGTTGATCGCTCTGTTGTTAGAGCAGGCCAGCACACTGTCTTGTGTTGCTTATCCCGCGCTCCTCCTCTCGCCGTACACTGCCGGCTGGCAGTAATGGGACGGTGCCCGTGTAAATTCCAAACGTGGGTACTGGCAGTTATCAGCCAGTACCTGTACAAATTGTGCGCCAGATTTATGGGGCGTCACAATGTCAACATCAGTATCTGGATATTACAATAGATAGTTCTTGTATTAGAACACGTTACAACAAAAAAAAGGCAATTTATAATCGAACATACATGTTTGTCTGTATGCACATACAAAATGACGTTATATGTATGCACATATATATGTGTATATGTGTGTATGTTTACTATTGCCGCCACACATGCATCAAAAGAGTTCGAATATATACTTTTATGTTTCTGTCGTGCTCGCACTCATGCATTGACTTAAATATTATATTTATAATCGGTAGCTCTGTTGTTTACTGTTGGATTTTTATGCAACTTTCAGGATAGTTTGATATGATTTGTCTTCAAAGGAGTCATAAATAACAATACTGTACGATAAGAAGAAACGGCATGCAAGTTTAAAAAGTTTTTTTTTTCCTACGGAAAAAGGGGGCTTGGCCGCCAACAATTTTTAATGGCGATGCATTTATACTGTCTCTAGGAACCTGCATACCAAAATTGGTGTTCCTAAGTGCCGTAGTTACTGAGATATTCGCTTTAAACATCTATTTTTTCCGAGGTATGTTCAGTTTTTTGCTCATTGTGGGCGAATGGGGCGTAGCATCAAAAAAAAAAAAGATTCTTGTATTGACTGACTAAATATCGAGTCGATTGAGACCAAACTCGAATTTGTAGCTCTTACCATCTCTGAAATCTGTGTGTTCATACGGACAGACAGACGGACAGACAGACAGACAGACAGACAGACAGACAGACAGACAGACAGACAGACAGACGGACATGGCTATATCGACTCGGCTTGTGACGCTGATCAAGAATATATATACTTTATGGGGTCTGCCACGCCTCCTTCTGCCTATTACATACATTTGCACAAACCCAATATACTCTTGCAGAGAGTATAAAAAAAATGAAAATATACAATATTAAATGGTGCAACAGGGTTGGGTTACGGTAAGACGTTTGTTTCTAAACTAATGGTCTGCGGTTCGAACCTGGCACAGACTCAGAAATTAAACTTTTTTTTTAATATTTTATATAAATTTTTTAGACCCCATACTCTTAAAAAGAGTATAGGGGTCTGTTAGGTTTGCCAGAAGCCAAATGTGCGTAACAGGCAGAAGGAAGCTTTTCCGACCCTATAAAGTATATATATTCTTGATCAGCATCAACAGCCGAGTCGATATAGCAATGTCCGTCTGTCTGTCTGTCCGTCCGTCTGTATGAACACCTGGATCTTTTAAACTACAAAAGCTAGAGACACCAAATTTTTATACTCTCTGCAAGAGTATATTGGGTTTGTGCAAATGTATGTAACAGGCAGAAGGAGGCGTGGCAGACCCCATAAAGTATATATATTCTTTATCAGCGTCACAAGCCGAGTCGATATAGCCATGTCCGTCTGTCTGTTCGTATGAACACACAGATTTCAGAGATGGTAAGAGCTACAAGTTCGAATTTGGTCTCTATCGACTCGATATTTAGTCAGTCAATATAAGAATCTTTTTTTTTTTCGATGCCACGCCCCATTCGCCCACAATAAGCAAAAAACTAGACATACCTCGGAAAAAAATTGATGTTTTCGGCTAATATCTCAGTAACTATGGCACTTAGGAATACCAATTTTGGTACACGTGTTCCTAGAGACCGCATAAATGCAATGACATCAAAAGTTTTGGGCTGCCACACTCCCTTTTTCCGCAAGAAATAAATGAAAATTTCCAACTTGCATGCCGTCTTTAAAGCATTTATCCTTATTGTACAGTGTTGTTATTTATGATTCGTTTGAAGACGTATCATGTCAATTTCTGCTGAAAGTTTCATAAGAATCCGACAATAAACAAGAAAGAAATGAAGCAACAAAGATTTTATTCGAGAGCAATGAGTGCGAGAGAGACAGCGCTAGTCGTGCCGACCAATGGTATTCATACACACATTTGTATGTGCATGCATTTAGAGTCAAACGAATTTATATTTACATACAGGCAAGCACATATATGCTCGATTATCCTTAGCTTTTTATTTAGTTTTAACGTGTTCTAATACAAGAACTATCTATTGTAATATCTGGATACCAATTTAAGCATTATAATTGGGAATAAAAGCAGAGAGTATTATACGGTCGGGCGTGTTCGACTGTACTTTTCTTTCTTGTTTAATGAAAGTCCGTCTATGATGTACGCAGATCACTTTTATTTCAAATCGGCGCCACGCCCCCCACCGCCCCCGCAATAAGCAAAAAACTAGACACACTTCGAAAAAAATTGACGTTTTCTGCGAATATCTTTGTAACTATAGCACTTAGGAACACCAATTCTGGTACGCAGGTTCCTAGAGACAACACAAATGCAACGTCATTCAAAATTTTGGTCTGCCACGCCCCCTCTTCCCACAAGAACTAAGCAAATTTTTCAAACTTACATGCCGTTTTTAAAGCATTTGGTAATATAGTACGGTATTGTAGATCAAAATTTGTTTAAAGACAAATTATATCAAACTAACCTGATAGTTGCATAAAAATCCAACTATAAACAACTGAGCAATTAGACAACAAAGTAGCCCATGAAGCGCGTAATGAATGTAGTGGTGCAACTAGTAGGGCAGCATGTTATGGAACTTGCGTCAGTAAGCGCGGGCTCAAATCCCATCAGTGACTGATTTACAATTTTTTTTAAAATTTAATTTTAAAACTGAAATTTTAAATTACAGTCGTATTCAAATATTAATTTCGAATACAAGGAGAGTACGGGGTCTTTTATAGTCGGCGAGCTCGACTATAGCCTTTCTTACTTGTTTTTATATGTAAATGAAAATAATCGGGTTGATGTCAAATGTGTGGAGTGGCGCAACTGGTAGGGTTGCTGCATGTTCTGGAACCTGAGTCTGTTAGCGCGGGTTCGATTCCCATCAGTGACTTGATATAAAACTTTTTTTAAAATTTAATTTTAAAACTTACATTTTAAATAACAGTTGTATTCAAATATTAATTTCGAATACAATGAGAGTACGGGGTCTTTTACAGTCGGCGCGCTCGACTGTAGCCTTTCTTATTTGTCAAATTTAACTGTTTAAGTTTAGTTGAATATGTGGAATTTTCCATGTAATATTTGTGATAATAAGTTTTTGAGTTACTTCATCTATTGCCTTGTATAATGATCTGTTGAAATCCTTATTCAAAATCAAAAACAACTCATGCTTGCAATTAACAATCATTTTCCTAAAGTCTTCAGCGAAACCAAGCACTTTTCTCAAAGGTAAAGAAAAGTTGAAATACTCAGCATCCACTTGATCATTAAGAAACCACCCAGCATTTACAAGCATATCACTTTCTCCTTTATTCAATGACACCAAATTTTTATACCCTTGCAGAGGGTATATTGTTTTTGTTACGATGTTTGTAACGCATTGAAGGAGGCGTTTCCGACCCCATAAAGTATATATATTCTTGATAAGCATCAACAGCCGAGTCGATATAGCCATGTCCGTCTGTCAGTCTGTCATTCTGTTTCTATGCGAACTAGTCTCTCAGTTTTAAAGCTATCGTGATGAAACTTGGTACACATGTATTCTCTCTGCACGTAATTCATATGTTAAAATCGGCCAGATTAAATCACTATATCATATAGCTCCCATAGGAACAATCGGTTCAAAAAAAAGTTTTTTTTGAGCTAGCTTCACCAAACTCAGCCTATATGCATTTAGTACTAAATCCCACGTGCAAACCAAATTTCATCCAGATCGGACCACTATATCATATAGCTGTCATATGAACAATCGGTTAAAAATGCTGAAAATGCTTAGTATGAAAATTTTCAGTGTCTCTTGAATGATTTGAACCAAATTCTCGCAATATACATTCTTTACTATTTTCCATAAGCTGACCAAATTTCATTCAAATCGGACTACTATATCATATAGCTGCCATAGGAACAATCGGCTGAAATACTTAGCATGAAAATTGTCTATGTCTGTTAATCGATTTTAACCAAATTCACAAAATATGCATTTATTACTACTATATCATATAGCTACTGTTGGAACAATTAGTGATTAAAATAAAATATGCGTGTCTGCAAGGGTATTTAATCTTCGGCTAGCCGAAGATAACCTTTTTTTCTTGTTCAATGTTTTTGTAGTACCAACATAGCAAGTGCGATCAATTTCAATACCATTGATTTCATAACGCATTTCTTCAAAGAGGTGTGAAACGCAATTGTTTAGTTGTTTACCATTTACCGCTTTAATAGGTGTAATATTAGATTTAAATCCTTCAACATTAATGTAACTTCACAAGGTAGTACATATAAATCTTGATTTTGAATAGATATCCTAACTTCATCATTGTTATTAAATGTTTGCAAATATGATTAATATGTATGATATTCTTTCTTTGTAATGTTTCAAAAGAAAATGGTTTCTCTTCAATATTTATTACTTCCGTTTTAAATTTTCTTCACTTTTAGCCCAATAGACGTTAGAAATAGTTTATTTTGTATAGTACGATTAGTGTTTGTAATGCGTGTTGTCTCCTTAACTGCAAACGGCTGACTGTTAGTACTTTTATCAGTATTGCGTCTTTTATTAGAAATAATTATATTTATTTTGGCTTCAAGTGTAAGCGTATTGTAATTTCTTCACCACGAAAATCGATCAAGTCTCCGTCCTGATCAAGTACTCGAATTGTTAGAGAACCTATCTCTTTAGTGTTCACTGGTAAATAGATAAGATTCTTAGGGCCTTCAATCAGTTTATATCCTGGTGCGACATTTACAGCAAATTCATGTAAGGTATGTGCTGGTGTATTATTCATATAGGATGATTTCACAAGACTACATTCGATTCTTAAATCATTTACTTTAGTAATTTTTACAGGTAGCTCAGAAATATGAACTACATTTTTTCGATAAATTGCAGATTTAAAACCAAAAAGTGAACCAATATTATTCTCCTTTTTAAAGTGTATATCATGTTTTTTAGATAAAAGTGATGTCCGAAGCGTATTATTGTTTGTCTCAATTATCAAATCCTCAATATTATTTCCTTTTCTGGTGAATTCTGCGCTTATTATGTTAATTATATCTGTAAATTCATAGGCTCCAGTTGGAATTGAAATTACTTTATTATCATAATAAAAACGATTATTACTTGCTTTAACAATTGCTATATAATTATATGAATGAAAATTGACTAAAGCACATTCATATTCCTTTGCTAATACAATGGGTGGGAAATAATGTGCTACTAATATTGAGGAATTACCGCTAACCGTCAACGATTAGTGATATTTTGATGGTATTAGAAGGACTGACTGCAATATAATGTTTGTAGTTTCTTTTATTTGAACTCATAAAACATCATCCTTATCAATCCAACTATTATGCTCACTTGAGAAACCAAGCCACTTTACATCCTTTTCTCCTTATAATTTTCTCTACTAGGTAGCTGCTTGGATACTTGGTTTTTCTCAATTCCTCTTTATAAAAAGACCCTTTAATTTCACATCCTTGAAAGTCTTCTAATAAATATGTTCTTGGTTGTGTGTTTTGTATTTGTCTGATTCTAAATATTTCGGTAGTCCAGCTGGGTGTATAGCCTTTCTCAAATACATGCTTATATTTGCTTATGCGTACATGGTCACCAAAGTTAAACGTGGGTTTTTCAAATATTTTTTTATCATCATTTTTATAAACTGTATTAAACAGACTGCGCTCGTTTGCCTTGTTGACTTGAACAGGACTAATTTTAATAGTCTTATGAATTGAATTATTATATTTGTCAACCAACTCTCCATATAATTCAACCCACTTGTAAGAACCATTAATGCTCCTTCCACATAATGTTTTTAAGAGTTCGATTAAAACGCTCAACAATTGATGCCTTCAATACACTATACGTTGAATAATGGTTAATATTTATTAATTTCATCAGGGCTTGAAATTGTGAGTTGAAAAACTCTTTTCCATCGTATGTCTGCAGGTTTTTCGGTATACGTCCCAATTTAAAAACTCCTTCGATCGCAGTTGTTACTTCATTTCCACTTTTATTTTTTATACCGACAGCCCAAGCGAATTTTGAAAATGTATCAATGATTGTGAGTAGAAATTTATCTCCATTATTTGATTGAGAGTGGACACTCATTTCAACCAAGTCAGCTTGCCATAGATCGTCTATACCTTTCACAACAACATGGCGTCGTCGAAAATTTTTATGCGCTTGTTAATGAATCTCATAAACAATATGAAGCGTGCCTATATGTGCGGGTTCGTCATCCAGACCATGTGAGTGTCCATCTCCTGACGGCTAAGACCCGCGTCGCCCCAGTCAAAACGGTTTCTCTACCTCGAGTAGAGCTTTGCGGTGCGTTCCTGCTTGCCGTTTTGTACGCGACCGTATTTCCAGAGCTCCCACTTCAATCTTCGTCTTCCCATTTCTGGATTGACTCTACCAAAGTGTTAGCGTAGCTTAACAAGCCCGCCTGCAGCTGGTCGACACTCGTTGCAAATTAAGTCTCAAGTATATCCAAGAGCACCAGCGTCCACAATTGGGCTCATGTTCGATCGGAAGACAATCCATCGGATCTCGCGAGTCGCGGCGTCCCCGCTACCGATCTAGCGGCCAGCGGCCTATGGTGGCACGGCCCGGAATGGCTCCTTCAGGCACCCGAACTCTGGCTGACATCTCTATAGAATGTGCCGGATACCCAATAGGAGCAGCGTGTTCGTTGCCACATCGCAATGCTTGCCTCTACTCCCGAGTTCAGCGAGCGTTTCTCCGACTACGGTAGAGCGCTGAGGGTCACAGCTTATATTCTGCGTTTCGCCTCGTCACACAAATCCACGCCTGACACTCTGCAGCTCACCAAGGACGGGTTGCTAACTGCTGAACGAGTCCTCGTGCGTCTCGTTCAGCGGCAGAAGTATGCTCTGGAAATCCGAGCCCTCCTCGAGAAGAAGCCCGTCCCGCCTTCCAGCTCGCTGCTTAATTTAAATCCATTCCTGGATAAGCACGGTGTCCTACGTTCCTGAGGGCGACTACGAGCAGCTGAGTCACTCAGCTACGACGAGCGTCACCCAATCCTGCTCCCTTACGACGCCCATTTCGCTCGCATCCTTGTAAAGCTCGCACATCGCATTAACCTGCACGGTGGCAGCCAGCTAATGGTGCGGTATTTACGTACCAATTTTTGGATCCCCAAAATCAAGAACTTGGTTAAGGCTTACGTGCAAGGATGTAAGACTTGCGTCATTTACCGACGCTGTCAACAGAGGCAGATGATGGGAGACCTTCCGCGAGAGCGCATAACCTTTTCCAGACCGTTCACGCACACAGGCATTGATTTCGCTGGGCCCTCCGAAATTAAAAATTGCACAGGCCAGCCTGTCTCATCACCAAGGGCTACGTCTGTGTGTTTGTGTGTTTTAGCACTAAGGCAATCCATCTCGAGGCAAAGTCTAATCTCACCACAGAAAAGTTCCTTGCCGCTTTCTCACGATTTGTGTCCCGGAGACAGTGTCCCCAACGCATATACTCTGATAACGGCAAAACCTTTGTTGAAGTATCCAAGGCGCTCGAAAAGGACTTCCTCGCGGCTACGAAGCAATGCATCGTGGACTCCTTCCGCCAGGACATCCTTGAGTGGCACTTTATTCCGCCCAGCGCACCTCATATGGGTGGATTATGGGAAGCCGGGGTGAAGAGCTTCAAGGCCCTCTTCTACAAGTCCACATCGACCACCAAATATACTTTCGAGGAACTGTGCACCCTCCTGCGTCGCATCGAAGCACTCCTTAATTCTCGGCCCATTTCCCCCATGAGTGAAGACCCGTCAGATCTCCTGGCGTTGAGTCCCGGGCATTTCCTAGTCGGAGGCGACCTCGTATCCATTGCTGAGCTTGAGATCCTCGCCGACCCCATATCCTTGACAAACAGATGGCAGCGGTTGAAGGCCATTCATCATGGTTTCTGTCGCCGTTGGAAGTAAGAGTACCTCCAAGAGCTCCACAAGCGGAATAAATGGAAAACTCCATATCACAGTCTCCAGGTTGACGATCGCGTCCGAGGATCACCTGCCTGCCGCAGAATGGCGCTTGGGACGAGTGGAAGACGTCCACTCCGGCGCTGACGCTTTGGTACGCGTCGTCGACGTTAGGACTTCGCGTGGATCCATCCGACGCCCCGTAGCCAAGCTCATCCTATTGCAGGATGAGAACGATCCCGTCGCGGTGACCCAGTAACTCCCTCCTTGTTACATGTGTGTCTACGTGTCGTCGTCAGAGTATCCTCTCCTTCATTGTCTCCACTCCCACTAATGGTTTCCGCTTTCTGTTCCCGGCCTTTATATTCTCTTTAACATATCTCCTACGCAGTCCCGGCTTGCCCGATAGGAGAGGTACCGCATTCGAGGAGTCGAATCCTACCCGTGTCGGGTGTGCCGCGGCGTGCATGCACTCCGCCAGTGCCGGCGGTTCTTGAACCTGCGCGCCGAGAAGAGGTTGCGGGCAGTGCTGGTCAACAAGTACTGCCCCAGCTGTTTGGCCCATGAACACTCTTCGGGGGCCTGTCGGAGTACAGAAGGATGCCGTCGGTGTGGACAACCGCACCACACCCTCTCCACATGGCGGATCAGGTCCCACGGCGCCGATCGCCAACTCAACGCATCAACCACATCAGGAGCAGCTCGCCAAGGTGGCGATCGGTTCAGTCCTCCGATCGCCCGGCTGCTTCCATCTCCACTCAAGCGCCCACACTCACGTCCCTCCTGCAGTCTCGGACCACCACACTGATGCCGACCGCAGAAATCCGGATTGGCAACGGGTCGAAACCTTTCGACACCCGAGTGCTGCTGGATGCCTGCGTCCCGGAGAGCCGCATCAACGGGTCGTTCGCCAGGTCCCTCGGCCTAGCCGTGACGAGGGTCGGACCCGACCAGGCATGCACGGTCGTTATTGAGTCACGGAACGATCCCGCTTATCGCAAAACAGTAGTACTCAAGGTGGAGAATGACCTGCGAGTGCGCACATCCGCGAAGTGTCGGAGGCGGAGCAAGTTTGCGAACCTGGTGCAGGCCGACAGGAGTTTTTACCGTCCCGGCTCCATATCGGTTGTGCTTGGGTCTGATCTCTATCCTGAGGTCATCCCACCGGGGTGTGTGCCAGGACACAACGGTATTCCCGCCGCTCAGAGCACCCTATTTGGATGGGTGATTTCCGGCTCCTGCGGCATCTAGGCACTCCTGCTGTCGCTCCCCATCCATAGTATGCTCAGTGTGGCAATTGCAACTCTTTGCAAGGGGGGCGGCATGTTCACGCCACAGGGTGAACAGGTGAGGTGTGGGAGTGGATTTCCACCTTAACGACGGTCACACTGATGGAAGTGACTGGCATTCTAATGTAAAGCGCCATTTACATTGTACGCGACTTTTACTCGCCATCGTTCTTTTGTTACAAATTTTCCAAAAGTTACTTTTGTCACCCCGCACACTGTTCGCGTGTGCTCTTTTTCAATAACAAATAAACAAATTTAAAATCACAAAACGCAGTATCGCGCGCCTTTATTTAAATCAGCCCGGCTTCTACTCCACCCACAGCAACAGCAACAGCAGAAGATATTGGCACCCGCCAATTTATGACTAGTCAATTTCGCCCTCCTCTAAACAATAAACAAGATTCGAGTTATTTTAGCCATTTTTTTTTCATATTATGCTGCCACATCGAGCACTCATAATTTACAATATTAAAAAATTATAACGACTTTGCTCATTGAAGGATGGTGAATGAATAACAACAATTTAGTATAGAATATGCTTTATATATATTATTTTTTATTAAAATCTCTCTTCTTAATATATAATACTGGCTTTCCTTAACTCTTCTATAATAGAAATAATCTCATTGTTATGATTATTATGTCCAGCTGATTGTGATGATATTAAAAGTCTCAGGCGTTCAACTAGCTCGTTAGGATCATCCCAATAGATAAAGTTACTCTTTGTATTATTCAACTGCATGAGTCCACTTCCTTTAACTTTTATTGGAGTTGAGGTGCTCTTCGATTTATTTTTTCTTATTAACGACTTTTCTTCTTCTATAAATTTTTTGATTAAATGTGTATATTTTTTAGCTTTAGAGCCCCGAATATGATTAGTGGGATAATAATTTTTCCTAAAAACATTTGTTGACAATATCAAATTTTTATAATTGAATTTATCACTTTCGGTGAACCCCGTAGGCGCCTTGGAAAATATCAAAGAAATTAATCCTGGTGTTACTTTAAATTTTTCATCTCCTAATATGAAGTATTCATTATGAAATTGCAATGGTAAGTTTCCCCAACTCCATTCTCCAGAGGGTTGTTTATGTGGACCATAATTGCTGTCAATTAATTTTTCATTTTCAAAATCAGTGATATGGGCGTTGATAAAATCGATGGGAGGTAGCTCAGCAGCGATAGAGCTATCTTGTTCTGTATAATCGTCAAACGAATGGAAGTCAGACTCATGTAAACCACCTTGAGTATCGTCGATGTTCTCATTAAAGCTGAGTGGTTTTTGTTTTTTAATCTTTGTAGACGTATGTGCAAATTCATGATACTTTTCTTCAGACGGCTCTTGTTTTTTTTTCAATTTAGATGTTATAGATGTAGCTTTGTTAATGAAATCATTAAGCGGACGTGTAATTGGCTTGAATGTTTCTTTAAGTCTGGGTTCTCTTTCAATTTCACCATGTTTGAGACTTTGAAATTTCCTTTTCAACTCCTTCCTTGTCTTGATCAGTTCTTTCAAAATTTCTTCATTCATTTAAAAAAAAAATGAGGGTCTATTTGAAATGAGGGTCTATTTGAAATGAGGGTCTATTTAAAATGAGGGTCTATTTGAAATGAGGGTCTATTTGAAATGAGGGTCTATTTAAAATGAGGTATGCTTGTTCTCCTTCAACAGTTTAATTCGTACTGATCTAAGTATCCTTATATCAAATTTATTTAAACTTCAATGAAAGTGTCAAATCCCAATCTGTAACTGCCCAAGTTCAAGGGATCATCCTTACTAATACATAAAAATCCATATTTATCTTTCCAACACAAACGACATAGTTGTGTAAATTTATCATAAGTCATGTCAACACTGACATGATCATTATATATGTGTTTCATATTTAATTCATCTTGTTTAAACATAAGTATCACATTTGCATTATCTCTTACAAGTTGTTTGGGGATTCGTGTATATGTTTGTGAAAGGTAAAATGAATCGATATTTTTATGACGACCCATACAAAAATATGCTGTAACATTATTTTGATTTTCCGAAGCGATATCATCAAAAATCATGATTGAATTGTTCTTAGCCTGATCTGGTGCTATACCCTCAGCATTATCTTAAAACGTAAAATATCCCATACCTTTAATGAGCTTGATTAATTGTTCTAAATACTGATATTTCGGCTGATATAATGACTTTGAGTACAAGTATATATTTGCAAACTTCAGTCCATTTGGACTCTCTGTCAAACTCAACATAACATTCGTTTTTCCACAATTTGATGGTCCAACAATAAGTGCTCTAATTGAATTTGGTAGTAAACTGCTATGATGAGTTCTTTTAGGCGAATCGGATGTGAAATAATACATTCAGTTGTAAACCAAACGTGTATAAAGGAAGAGGTCTAGTAAATAATTTAATTGACTCACTCCCATTTGAGTTACATCTACCCGGATATCAGTTTTGTGGACCTGGACCAAAATAAAAGAGCGATTGAATCGTTGTGACAAGGGGATAAATCCATTGGATTCCCCCTGTCGCGAACACGACATTGCTTACTCAGAGAGTAGTAATATTTTCAAACGTCACGAAGCTCATAAATATTTAACTGAAAGAGCTTGGTCAAGAGTAACAGCAGCAGATAGTAGTTTGGCGCTCTTTTAGTAACAAATGCAATGAAAGCCAAAGTAAAATTTGGTATGGGGATCAAAGATATCAAAAAATCTAAAACAATGAAAAAGTCCTTTAAGAAAGTTGTAGTGAAAAGATCGAAAAAGGTCTGTAAGAAAGTTAACAAATGCTATTAAGTTGGCAACTCAAGCACTCAAAATTGAAAAACCAAATGATATTGAAAATGCGATTAAAATAGCACATAAGTATGTGAATAATTCTTTGAGTGGAAAAAAAAAACAAGCCATTATCCCTAGAATTATTAGCGTTCCAAAAACCGGAGGAGCATTACCATTGATACCGATCTTAGCAGCTTTAAGTGCTCTTGGGGGTATAACATCTGCCGGTTCATCGATCATTAAAACGTTTAATGAAATCAAGGATGGGAAGAAGCAATTGGAAGAGGCTATTCGTCATAATCGAATGGAATCTATTGCTGTTGGTAAAGGACTATTTTTAAAGCCATATAAGAGTGGATATGGATTGTATTTGTCGCCATATCGTCATGGAAATGGTATCAAGTCAAAAAACTTTTAAATAAGCTACCCAAAAGAGTACTTAGCACCATTTATATACAGAAATTTGCTGAGGATATTCCACATTTTAGAGGTGTTTTTATGAGAGACTCTCTTCCAAATCACCCTTGGTCAACAGAATGTGGTATTATCAACTTGGATTCTATTCAAGGTAAAGGTAAAGGAAAAAACTATTATTTTGATAGTTTCGGGAATCTGCAACCACCGAAAGAAGTAATTCGCTATTTGTGAACAGACATTGAATATAACTATAATCAAGTTCAAAAATTTAACTCTGTAAATTGTGGACATTTGTGTCTACAATTCATTTTAAGCTGTTTTTCTAAAATAAACAAGTAAGAAAGGCTTCAGTCGAGCGCGCCGACTGTAAAAGACCCTGTACTCTCCTAGTATTCGAAATTAATATTTGAATACGACTGTAATTTCAAATTTAAGTCTTAAAATTAAATTTAAAAAAAAATTTTAAATCAGTCACTGATGGGATTTGAACCCGCGCTTACTGACGCAAGTTCCATATCATGCTGCAACCCTACTAGTTGCACCACACCGTTCATTATTTTCATTTATATATAATAATGTAGTTATTTAAAAAATAAAAAAAAAAATTAAATTTGTGGGTCGGTGCCGGGCTTGAACCTCAGACCATTGGCTGTTGCACCAGTTAAAATTCTTTATTTACATTTCACAACGCGCTTCATGGGCTACTTTGTTGTCTAATTGCTCAGTTGTTTATGGTTGGATTTTTATGCAACTTTCAGGTTAGTTTGATATAATTTGTCTTTAAACAAATTTTGAACTACAATACCGTACTATATTACCAAATGCTTTAAAAACGGCATGTAAGTTTGAAAAATTTGCTTAGTTCTTGTGGGAAGAGGGGGCGTGGCAGACCAAAATTTTGAATGACGTTGCATTTGTGCTGTCTCTAGGAACCTGCGTACCAGAATTGGTGTTCCTAAGTGCTATAAGTGCTATAGTTCCGAGGTGTATCTAGTTTTTTGCTTATTGCGGGGGCGGTGGGTGGCGTGGCGCTGATTTGAAATAAACTTGATCTGCGTACATCATAGATTGACTTTCATTAACAAATTTGGTGTCTCCAGCTCTTGTAGTTTAAAAGATCCAGGTGTTCATACAGACGGACGGACAGACGGACATTGCTATATCGACTCGGCTGTTGATGCTGATCAAGAATATATATACTTTATGGGGTCGGAAAAGCTTCCTTCTGCCTGTTACGCACATTTCGCTTCTGACAAACCTAATAGACCCCTATACTCTTTTTTAAAGAGTACGGGGTCTAAAAATTTATATCAAGTCACTGATGGGAAGCGAACCTGCGCTATCAGGCTCAGGTTCCAGAACTTGCGCCACTCCATACACTCGACATCAACCACAACCCAACCCTGTTGCACTAGTTAATATTTTATATTTACATTTTTTTTTTAAATTTAAAAAAGTATTCTAGAATATTTCACTGTCGGGAATTCAACCTGCGAACTTATACTCAACTTGCAAAACACGCCGCAACACTACTAATTGCACCACCACCTTCTTGTGAGACGGCTTCGATTATTTTCATTAAGATATAATAGTATTAAATTAAAAAAAAGAAATAAGAAAAAAAACTTTAATTTCTGAGTCTGTGCCGGGGTTCGAACCGCAGGTCTTGTGTTTACATACAACTGCGTGGCCCACCCGGACCACGCTCTCTTTGTAAACTACTGCGGCTAATGTACATATAAACATACAGTTATCTCTTTTCTTTCAACCACGTGCATTGACAATGCGCTTCAAGGGACACTTTGTTACCTAATTGCTCAGTTGTTTATAGTTGGATTTTTATGCAACTTTCAGGGTAGTTTGATATGATTTGTCTTTAAACGAATCTTAAATTACAACACTGTACGATGAGGACAAATGCCTTAAAAACGGCATCGAAAATGAAAATTTATTATTTTTTTTTTTTTTGTGAAAAAAGGGGCCGTGGCAGCAAAAAAATTTTAATGGCACTCCATTTATGCTGTCCCTAGGAACCTGCGTACCCAAATTGGTGGTCGTAAGTGCCATAGTTACGGAGATATTCGCGGAAAACAATAATTTTTTTTGAGGTGTCTTTGGTTTTTTGCTTATTGCGGGGGCGGTAGGGGGCGTGGCACTGATTTGAAATAAACTTGATCTGCTTGCAAAAGTTACTGAATTTAATTTGGTGGTTCTAGCTCTTGTAGTTTAAAAGATCCAGGTGTTCATACAGACGGACGGACGTACGGACGGACGGACAGACGGACGGACAGACGGACATAGCTATATCGACTCGGCTGTTGATGCTGATCAAGAATATATATACCTTATGGGGTCGGAAAAGCTTCCTTCTGCCTGTTACGCACATTTGGCTTCTGACAAACCTAATATACCCCTATACTCTTTTTTAGAGTACGGGGTCTAAAAACCCAAAAAGAGAAAAAACCAATTACGACCAAACAATAAAATACTCAATATACAGCCGTGTTTTCCTTATAAGTTTTTTTTTAATATTTACTTAGACTAAATATTTACTAATTATAATTTATAAAAAAAAAATCTTTATTTATATACGCTACAATTGATACAAACTTATTCAAAATTCAGTGCACTCCGTCGTTCCGTTGATCTTTGTTAGAACCGGGAATATTCTTTCTCCTACATTTCGATAGACAATGTGCACGTATCCATCTAAGGCTGCTTCCAAGTCCGAAGGTCTTATAGTCCCTGGTCGCACCGACACTTCGCCTCGTACTCCCGAAAAATCCAGGGCCTCGCCTAGTCCAGTAACCACCAAACGCACTCACATCCGTGCTTCTTCCACGGCGTCGCGTAGTCACAGCGGTTCTCCGATTTCACGATCTTCTATATCCTCTCTTTCGAATCCTCGCAAGAGCGCTTCTCCAGCTCCGAAAGTTGTTGTGACCTCTCCTGAGTATCCCATACTCAGGCGATCCGCCTCTCAACAACTCAGAGAACAATCCAAAATGTCGTTTCTGTGGAAACGAAATACACCCGCTGACACAGGGCCCTATCGTCTCAAAATACAGAGGAGTCCCAAATGACTCGGAACACCATTAAGGCAGAGCACGAATACTGCTACATGGTATATGTGCGATGCGGAACGCTGTTTGGAGAACGTATAGAGCAACTGTCCGCTCAGAGCGCTCCCGCTCCAGTCCGACCTGCCGCTGTTCCGCTTTCTCAAGGGCACCGATTACCTCCGTGTGAGGTAGAAATCTTCGAAGGCGATAGCCTCTCGTGGCCAACGTTCCGTGATTTGTTCTCCGCTATATATATTCGCAATCCGTGTCCGGCAGAAGTGGAGAAGCTTTATCACTTAAACTCCAAAACCCGCGGGGAAGCTAGAGCCATTGTGTCCAAGTCCCCTTTGACAAATGAGGGTTTCCAGTCCGCGTGCAACAACCTCACTGCTCGGTACGAAAATGATCGGTTGTTGATCATGACGCAAGCCAAGCAGCTCCTCCCAATTCCCTCGGTTACGGACGAGTCCGGCAAGGCCTTGCGAGAGCTGCAGTCGACCTTCCAAGAGTGTTTGACAGCCTTGGAGCGGTCTGGAGCGAGTACCGAAAATTGGGATATTCTTCTCATAGCGATCTGTACTAGCAAGCTGCCAAAGTCCACCATCCAGTTGTGGGAGCAATCTGTCCCGAATAAGACTGCACTGTCATCCTGGGACGATCTCAACTATTTCCTGACCGATCGCTATCGTGTGCTTGAAGCCACAGAGGATCATAGAGCGGGGACAAGTATGCAGGACGTCCAATTCGGGGCGCGAAAGCTTGCCAGCACCGCTCGGGTCCAAGCATTTCCCAGACCCAGGTTAAAGCGGCTTCCTGTAGGCTGTGCCAGAAGGAGAACCATCCCATCCGTGTGTGTCGAAGTTTTCTGGATATGACCGTCCCAAAAAGAGTAATCAGGCAACAGAGTCTGTGTTTGAATTGCTTCGCTCGAGGGCATCAAGTTCGGGACTGTTCCAGTGCCCATAATTGTCATATCTGCAAGGAGAGGCATCATACCTTGTTGCATTCCAGCAAGCTGCCCACATCCAGTTCGTCCATTTCGGCAGTTCAACATTTTCACTCTCAAGAACGAATCAATTGCAACACTCAGCCATCGAATGCGCATAGTTTTTTTGCATCCACTCCAGGTCGAGGCCTCCTAGGTACCGCTATTGTTACCCTTAATCATCTGGGTGAGGAGTTTCATGTGCGTGCCCTGATCGATTCGGGTGCCGATTCGACCTTCTTATCCGAGAGGGTCTTTAATCTTATCCAGCCGCCTTTCTGCCCCATCAACGCAGCGGTTTCCGGTATGGGTCAAAGCGACGGAGGTTCCGCCGAAAAGGCATGTTTACTAAAGCTGTCCGCCCCTTGTGACAGCAGGAGGCAAGTTGAAGTGTTAGCCTTAGTCGTTCCCAGATTGACAGGCGCGATTCCGGCGCACTCTTTCTCGGACGTGGTCCGTTACGAGTGCTTAGATCGCCCGCTATCGGATCCACACTACAATAAGCCTGCCCCAATTGAAATGATGATTGGGGTGGATCTCTTTCCTCATATCCTTGAGGAAAGAATCAAAAAGGATATTGGTGGCGATTTTGTCTAAGGGACCTCGGAAAGCATTTTCGGCGCAAACGGGAGTCGTGCCAGAGACAAGACTTGATGAACTTCTCACCAAGTTTTGGGAGGTGGAAGATCTTCCAGCCAAGCCGGAAAAGGAAGCAGATGTGATCTGTGAGCAGATTTTCCGGGAAACCACCAGGCGAAGGAGAGACGGTCCCTACCTTTGAAGGATCCGAACGGTGTTGATTTGGGCCACTCCAGACCCATAGCGTTAGCTCAGATCCTGAGGAATGAAGCGCGACTCCAGAAGAATCCTTTTCTAAAGGCCCAATATGATGAGGTGCTCCGGGACTACGTCAAATTGGGCCACATGATTCGGGTAACTCCACCCTCTGACTGCCAGAACTTTTATCTTCCTCATCACGCCGTCGTCAAACCTGACAGCACTACTACCAAGGTACGTGTTGTCTTTAACGCATCAAGCCCTTCCACTAGAGGTATCAGTCTGAACGACGCATTGCATACCGGGCCAACTCTCCAGGCCGATCTTACGCTGCACGTACTTAAATGACGTTTTTTCCAATTCGTCTTTAATGCCGACATCACCCAAATGTATAGACAAGTCCTAATCGATTCCAAGAACACTCCGTTCCAACGTATCCTTCATCAAGACAGCAGCGGGAATCTCCAGGACTATGAGCTGCAAACTGTCACCTTTGGCGTTAACTGCGCACCCTTCTTAGCCATCCCAGTCCTTTTGCAGCAAGCGCACGTGTACCCGAGGGCAAGTGAAATCCACTGTCACTACATGTATGTAGATGATGGCCTCGCCGGTGCCCACACCATAAAAGACGCCCCCGACTCCATACGAGAGCTCAACGCTGGATTTTTCAGGATTTCCTGGACTTAGAGGACGCAAGCACGGCTAAGACATTGGGCATCCGCTGGCAGGCCACCAGTGATTCCTTCTTCTTCTCGATTGTGGACCCGCTACTAGAGACATCCGTCTCCAAGAGGGAAGTACTATCCCACATAGCGAAGTTATTCGATCCCGCTGGTTGGCTAGCGACCTTCGTCATTAGAGCCATAATTTTTATGCAGCAAATTTGGCTGATGGAACTCGGATGGGATGACGCACTTACTCTGCCTCTTTTGCATCAGTGGCATGATTTCCTGCAGGACTCCCTGGGTTTCAGCCGTCTGCGCATTCCTAGATGGCTTGAAACTATGTTCAAAGTTGATTGCGATCTCCATCTTTTTTGCGAAGCGTCGCAAAAGGCGTATGAAGCGTGCCTATATGTGCGGGTTCGTCATCCAGACCATGTGAGTGTCCATCTCCTGACGGCTAAAACCCGCGTCGCCCCAGTCAAAACGGTTTCTCTACCTCGAGTAGAGCTTTGCGGTGCGTTCCTGCTTGCCGTTTTGTACGCGACCGTATTTCCAGAGCTCCCACTTCAATCTTCGTCTTCCCATTTCTGGATTGACTCTACCAAAGTGTTAGCGTAGCTTAACAAGCCCGCCTGCAGCTGGTCGACACTCGTTGCAAATTAAGTCTCAAGTATATCCAAGAGCACCAGCGTCCACAATTGGGCTCATGTTCGATCGGAAGACAATCCATCGGATCTCGCGAGTCGCGGCGTCCCCGCTACCGATCTAGCGGCCAGCGGCCTATGGTGGCACGGCCCGGAATGGCTCCTTCAGGCACCCGAACTCTGGCTGACATCTCTATAGAATGTGCCGGATACCCAATAGGAGCAGCGTGTTCGTTGCCACATCGCAATGCTTGCCTCTACTCCCGAGTTCAGCGAGCGTTTCTCCGACTACGGTAGAGCGCTGAGGGTCACAGCTTATATTCTGCGTTTCGCCTCGTCACACAAATCCACGCCTGACACTCTGCAGCTCACCAAGGACGGGTTGCTAACTGCTGAACGAGTCCTCGTGCGTCTCGTTCAGCGGCAGAAGTATGCTCTGGAAATCCGAGCCCTCCTCGAGAAGAAGCCCGTCCCGCCTTCCAGCTCGCTGCTTAATTTAAATCCATTCCTGGATAAGCACGGTGTCCTACGTTCCTGAGGGCGACTACGAGCAGCTGAGTCACTCAGCTACGACGAGCGTCACCCAATCCTGCTCCCTTACGACGCCCATTTCGCTCGCATCCTTGTAAAGTTCGCACATCGCATTAACCTGCACGGTGGCAGCCAGCTAATGGTGCGGTATTTACGTACCAATTTTTGGATCCCCAAAATCAAGAACTTGGTTAAGGCTTACGTGCAAGGATGTAAGACTTGCGTCATTTACCGACGCTGTCAACAGAGGCAGATGATGGGAGACCTTCCGCGAGAGCGCATAACCTTTTCCAGACCGTTCACGCACACAGGCATTGATTTCGCTGGGCCCTCCGAAATTAAAAATTGCACAGGCCAGCCTGTCTCATCACCAAGGGCTACGTCTGTGTGTTTGTGTGTTTTAGCACTAAGGCAATCCATCTCGAGGCAAAGTCTAATCTCACCACAGAAAAGTTCCTTGCCGCTTTCTCACGATTTGTGTCCCGGAGACAGTGTCCCCAACGCATATACTCTGATAACGGCAAAACCTTTGTTGAAGTATCCAAGGCGCTCGAAAAGGACTTCCTCGCGGCTACGAAGCAATGCATCGTGGACTCCTTCCGCCAGGACATCCTTGAGTGGCACTTTATTCCGCCCAGCGCACCTCATATGGGTGGATTATGGGAAGCCGGGGTGAAGAGCTTCAAGGCCCTCTTCTACAAGTCCACATCGACCACCAAATAAATAAGCGGAATAAATGGAAATCTCCATATCACAGTCTCCAGGTTGACGATCGCGTCCGAGGATCACCTGCCTGCCGCAGAATGGCGCTTGGGACGAGTGGAAGACGTCCACTCCGGCGCTGACGCTTTGGTACGCGTCGTCGACGTTAGGACTTCGCGTGGATCCATCCGACGCCCCGTAGCCAAGCTCATCCTATTGCAGGATGAGAACGATCCCGTCGCGGTGACCCAGTAACTCCCTCCTTGTTACATGTGTGTCTACGTGTCGTCGTCAGAGTATCCTCTCCTTCATTGTCTCCACTCCCACTAATGGTTTCCGCTTTCTGTTCCCGGCCTTTATATTCTCTTTAACATATCTCCTACGCAGTCCCGGCTTGCCCGATAGGAGAGGTACCGCATTCGAGGAGTCGAATCCTACCCGTGTCGGGTGTGCCGCGGCGTGCATGCACTCCGCCAGTGCCGGCGGTTCTTGAACCTGCGCGCCGAGAAGAGGTTGCGGGCAGTGCTGGTCAACAAGTACTGCCCCAGCTGTTTGGCCCATGAACACTCTTCGGGGGCCTGTCGGAGTACAGAAGGATGCCGTCGGTGTGGACAACCGCACCACACCCTCTCCACATGGCGGATCAGGTCCCACGGCGCCGATCGCCAACTCAACGCATCAACCACATCAGGAGCAGCTCGCCAAGGTGGCGATCGGTTCAGTCCTCCGATCGCCCGGCTGCCTCCATCTCCACTCAAGCGCCCACACTCACGTCCCTCCTGCAGTCTCGGACCACCACACTGATGCCGACCGCAGAAATCCGGATTGGCAACGGGTCGAAACCTTTCGACACCCGAGTGCTGCTGGATGCCTGCGTCCCGGAGAGCCGCATCAACGGGTCGTTCGCCAGGTCCCTCGGCCTAGCCGTGACGAGGGTCGGACCCGACCAGGCATGCACGGTCGTTATTGAGTCACGGAACGATCCCGCTTATCGCAAAACAGTAGTACTCAAGGTGGAGAATGACCTGCGAGTGCGCACATCCGCGAAGTGTCGGAGGCGGAGCAAGTTTGCGAACCTGGTGCAGGCCGACAGGAGTTTTTACCGTCCCGGCTCCATATCGGTTGTGCTTGGGTCTGATCTCTATCCTGAGGTCATCCCACCGGGGTGTGTGCCAGGACACAACGGTATTCCCGCCGCTCAGAGCACCCTATTTGGATGGGTGATTTCCGGCTCCTGCGGCATCTAGGCACTCCTGCTGTCGCTCCCCATCCATAGTATGCTCAGTGTGGCAATTGCAACTCTTTGCAAGGGGGGCGGCATGTTCACGCCACAGGGTGAACAGGTGAGGTGTGGGAGTGGATTTCCACCTTAACGACGGTCACACTGATGGAAGTGACTGGCATTCTAATGTAAAGCGCCATTTACATTGTACGCGACTTTTACTCGCCATCGTTCTTTTGTTACAAATTTTCCAAAAGTTACTTTTGTCACCCCGCACACTGTTCGCGTGTGCTCTTTTTCAATAACAAATAAACAAATTTAAAATCACAAAACGCAGTATCGCGCGCCTTTATTTAAATCAGCCCGGCTTCTACTCCACCCACAGCAACAGCAACAGCAGAAGATATTGGCACCCGCCAATTTATGACTAGTCAATTTCGCCCTCCTCTAAACAATAAACAAGATTCGAGTTATTTTAGCCATTTTTTTTTCATATTATGCTGCCACATCGAGCACTCATAATTTACAATATTAAAAAATTATAACGACTTTGCTCATTGAAGGATGGTGAATGAATAACAACAATTTAGTATAGAATATGCTTTATATATATTATTTTTTATTAAAATCTCTCTTCTTAATATATAATACTGGCTTTCCTTAACTCTTCTATAATAGAAATAATCTCATTGTTATGATTATTATGTCCAGCTGATTGTGATGATATTAAAAGTCTCAGGCGTTCAACTAGCTCGTTAGGATCAAATTTTTATAATTGAATTTGTCACTTTCGGTGAACCCCGTAGGCGCCTTGGAAAATATCAAAGAAATTAATCCTGGTGTTACTTTAAATTTTTCATCTCCTACTATGAAGTATTCATTATGAAATTGCAATGGTAAGTTTCCCCAACTCCATTCTCCAGAGGGTTGTTTATGTGGACCATAATTGCTGTCAATTAATTTTTCATTCTCAAAATCAGTGATATGGGCGTTGATAAAATCGATGGGAGGTAGCTCAGCAGCGATAGAGCTATCTTGTTCTGTATAATCGTCAAACGAATGGAAGTCAGACTCATGTAAACCAGCTTGAGTATCGTCGATGTTCTCATTAAAGCTGAGTGGTTTTTGTTTTTTAATCTTTGTGCACGTATGTGCAAATTCATGATACTTTTCTTCAGACGGCTCTTGTTTTTCTTTCAATTTAGATGTTATAGATGTAGCTTTGTTAATGAAATCATTAAGCGAACGTGTAATTGGCTTGAAGTTTTCTTTAAGTCTGGGTTCTCTTTCAATTTCACCATGTTTTAGACTTTGAAATTTCCTTTTCAACTCCTTCCTTGTCTTGATCAGTTCTTTTAAAATTTCTTCATTCATTTAAAAAAAATGAGGGTCTATTTGAAATGAGGGTCTATTTGAAATGAGGGTCTATTTAAAATGAGGGTCTATTTGAAATGAGGGTCTATTTGAAATGAGGGTCTATTTAAAATGAGGTATGCTTGTTCTCCTTCAACAGTTTAATTCGTACTGATCTAAGTATCCTTATATCAAATTTATTTAAACTTCAATGAAAGTGTCAAATCCCAATCTGTAACTGCCCAAGTTCAAGGGATCATCCTTACTAATACATAAAAATCCATATTTATCTTTCCAACACAAACGACATAGTTGTGTAAATTTATCATAAGTCATGTCAACACTGACATGATCATTATATATGTGTTTCATATTTAATTCATCTTATTTAAACATAAGTATCACATTTGCATTATCTCTTACAAGTTGTTTGGGGATTCGTGTATATGTTTGTGAAAGGTAAAATGAATCGATATTTTTATGACGACCCATACAAAAATATGCTCTAACATTATTTTGATTTTCCGAAGCGATATCATCAAAAATCATGATTGAATTGTTCTTAGCCTGATCTGGTGCTATAACCTCAGCATTATCTTAAAACGTAAAATATACCATACCTTTAATGAGCTTGATTAATTGTTCTAAATACTGATATTTCGGCTGATATAATGACTTTGAGTACAAGTAAATATTTGCAAACTTCAGTCCATTTGGACTCTCTGTCAAACTCAACATAACATTCGTTTTTCCACAATTTGATGGTCCAACAATAAGTGCTCTAATTGAATTTGGTAGTAAACTGCTATGATGAGTTCTTTTAGGCGAATCGGATGTGAAATAATACATTCAGTTGTAAACCAAACGTGTATAAAGGAAGAGGTCTAGTAAATAATTTAATTGACTCACTCCCATTTGAGTTACATCTACCCGGATATCAGTTTTGTGGACCTGGAACAAAAATAAAAGAGCGATTGAATCGTTGTGACAAGGGGATAAATCCATTGGATTCCCCCTGTCGCGAACACGACATTGCTTACTCAGAGAGTAGTAATATTTCCAAACGTCACGAAGCTCATAAAAATTTAACTGAAAGAGCTTGGTCAAGAGTAACAGCAGCAGATAGTAGTTTGGCGCTCTTTTAGTAACAAATGCAATGAAAGCCAAAGTAAAATTTGGTATGGGGATCAAAGATATCAAAAAATCTAAAACAATGAAAAAGTCCTTTAAGAAAGTTGTAGTGAAAAGATCGAAAAAGGTCTGTAAGAAAGTTAACAAATGCTATTAAGTTGGCAACTCAAGCACTCAAAATTGAAAAACCAAATGATATTGAAAATGCGATTAAAATAGCACATAAGTATGTGAATAATTCTTTGAGTGGAAAAAAAAAACAAGCCATTATCCCTAGAATTATTAGCGTTCCAAAAACCGGAGGAGCATTACCATTGATACCGATCTTAGCAGCTTTAAGTGCTCTTGGGGGTATAACATCTGCCGGCTCATCGATCATTAAAACGTTTAATGAAATCAAGGATGGGAAGAAGCAATTGGAAGAGGCTATTCGTCATAATCGAATGGAATCTATTGCTGTTGGTAAAGGACTATTTTTAAAGCCATATAAGAGTGGATATGGATTGTATTTGTCGCCATATCGTCATGGAAATGGTATCAAGTCAAAAAACTTTTAAATAAGCTACCCAAAAGAGCACTTAGCACCATTTATATACAGAAATTTGCTGAGGATATTCCACATTTTAGAGGTGTTTTTATGAGAGACTCTCTTCCAAATCACCCTTGGTCAACAGAATGTGGTATTATCAACTTGGATTCTATTCAAGGTAAAGGTAAAGGAAAAAACTATTATTTTGATAGTTTCGGGAATCTGCAACCACCGAAAGAAGTAATTCGCTATTTGTGAACAGAAATTGAATATAACTATAATCAAGTTCAAAAATTTAACTCTGTAAATTGTGGACATTTGTGTCTACAATTCATTTTAAGCTGTTTTTCTAAAATAAACAAGTAAGAAAGGCTTCAGTCGAGCGCGCCGACTGTAAGAGACCCCGTACTCTCCTTGTATTCGATATTAATATTTGAATACGACTGTAATTTCAAATTTAAGTTTTAAAATTAAATTTAAAAAAAAATTTTAAATCAGTCACTGATGGGATTTGAGCCCGCGCTTACTGACGCAAGTTCCATATCATGCTGCAACCCTACTAGTTGCACCACACCATTCATTATTTTCATTTATATATAATAATGTAGTTATTTAAAAAATAAAAAAAAAAAAATTAAATTTGTGGGTCGGTGCCGGGTTCGAACCTAAGACCATTGGCTGTTGCACCAGTTAAAATTCTTTATTTACATTTCACAACGCGCTTCATGGGCTACTTTGTTGTCTAATTGCTCAGTTGTTTATGGTTGGATTTTTATGCAACTTTCAGGTTAGTTTGATATAATTTGTCTTTAAACAAATTTTGAACTACAATACCGTACTATATTACCAAATGCTTTAAAAACGGCATGTAAGTTTGAAAAATTTGCTTAGTTCTTGTGGGAAGAGGGGGCGTGGCAGACCAAAAATTTGAATGACGTTGCATTTGTGCTGTCTCTAGGAACCTGCGTACCAGAATTGGTGTTCCTAAGTGCTATAAGTGCTATAGTTCCGAGGTGTATCTAGTTTTTTGCTTATTGCGGGGGCGGTGGGTGGCGTGGCGCTGATTTGAAATAAACTTGATCTGCGTACATCATAGATTGACTTTCATTAACAAATTTGGTGTCTCCAGCTCTTGTAGTTTAAAAGATCCAGGTGTTCATACAGACGGACGGACAGACAGACAGACGGACAGACGGACATTGCTATTTCGACTCGGCTGTTGATGCTGATCAAGAATATATATACTTTATAGGGTCGGAAAAGCTTTCTTCTGCCTGTTACGCACATTTGGCTTCTGACAAACCTAATAGACATTGAAGCCTTCGATATAATGTTTGGTCGCTTGCCATTAAATGCAAATATTTTAGATTTATTCAATAAAGTGAAGCTTTTATTGCCAAATGTAACTGCGCGGGCACAAGTAGTGCTTGCTACACCAGCAAGGCAAGTGTCAGTGGAACGGGCATTTTCAGCCCTGCATTTTATACATAGTGAACGTCGGAGTTCAATAGGAGCAGAAAATGTAAACTCTCAATTAGTAATTAAGCTAAATTAGTCGAAATCAATGTAGTTTTAGAATAATAGGAGAAAAAATGAAATGTTTTGGTACTTATTACTTACATACAGAAAAATAAATAAAAAAAAAACTCAAAATATAATCGAAGTAAATATTATTTATTAAATAAAATCCTTCAAGTGTTTGCAAGACTTTTTGAATTAACTTATTCAGTCATTTACTCACTTACTGAGTCTCAACACGCGAGCGACAATTATATTACTCCCGAATAAAGAATCGTTGAAAAAGTTAAACACGAAGTACTCAACCACAAAGCTCAAGCGAAACCCGAAGCAAAATAGAAAATACTCTCTTTGCTCTGAGTAAGAGCAAATTTTTTGAGTTTTTTCGCTTCTGCTCAGAGATTGAGCGTATAGAAAAAAACACTCAATTGTTATTTGCAAGCTATGCCCAGGATTGTCTTGGGATGCAATGTTGAAAACAACGGGAATTAAATTAGAACTCTTAACTGACGGTGATAAATATAATTTTATAGAGAGAGGAATTAGAGGAGGCTTGGTACAATGTTCAAAAATTCATTCTATTGCAAATAATAAATACATGTCTAATTATGATAGCACGAAACAATCATCGCATATAGCCTATTTGGATGCCAACAACTTATATGGTTGGGCGATGTCTCAAAGTCTTCCAACGGGTGGTATTAAGTGGTTAGATGATTCAGCTATTTCAAGGATTAATGTTAACATTAATAATTTTTCCATAAATGTGGATTCAAAGAGTAGCATTGGTTATATATATGAGGTTGATTTGGAATATCCACAATCACTTCATGATTACCATAATGATCTCCCATTCTGTCCTGAAAATAATATAGCACCCAATTCTAAGCAAAAAATGTTGATTGCAGACTTAACAATGAAAATTAAATATCCTATTCACTATACAGTATTGAAACAGTGTTTAGAAAATGGTTTAGTATTAAAAAAAGTCCATAAAATTTTAGAATTTAATCAATCACCATCAATCAAAAAAAATTTTTTTAAGCTAATGAACAACTCTGTTTATGGCAAGACAATGGAGAATGTAGATAAGCGAGTTAATGTTAGATTTGTCGACAGTTGGGAGAGTAAAAATAAAAATGCTAGAGGTGCTCGAGATTTAATAGCACGACCTAATTTCCACAGTAGCCTTAGGTTAACTGATGATGTGTATGCAATTCAAATGACCCGAATGAATTGTACATACAATAAACCAATTAATTTACGATTTAGCGTTTTAGATCTATCTAAATGGAAGATGTATAATTATCATTATCAATACATGAAGCCAAAGTTCATGGGTAAATTAGAATTGAATTATATGGACACTGTCTTTTTTATTTACAACATTCAAACTGATGATTTTTTCCGAGACATTTCAAGTGACATTGTTAGTAAGTTTGATACATCTGACTATCCCGATGAACTTATTGACAAGTATCAGATTGTCCAGTGCAATAAAAAGAAATTGGGAATGTTTAAAGATGAGAGTAATGGTAGTATAATTACTGAATTTGTGGGTCTTCGCTCTAAAATGTATTCCATTGTCACAGAGGGTCAAAATGAAATTAAAAAGGCAAAGGGTGTAAAAAAATGTGCATTGAACAAAGTATCTTTGGAAAGTTATAGAAAATGCCTTCTAAATAATAAGACAGTTAGAGGAGCTATGCTAATGTTTAGAACTAGACTCCATCAAATTTATACAGAACGAGTATTTAAAACAGTTCTGTCAATTGATGATGAAAAAAGATTCATATATCAAAATAAAATAAATACCCTTGCATGGGGAAATTATAAAATAAATTATAATTGTATAGAAAATAATAATATTAATAATCAAGATTTCAAGGATGAATTTTATAATGATAGTTCTAAAGATTATATATTTATGGAAAATATTAAATTTAATAATCAAGAGAGAAAAGATTTTAAGGACGAATTTTATAATGATAATACAAACGATTGTATGTTTATGGATTTTATTTAGATAATATATAATAATAATAATAATTGTATTATGAATATTTTAAAAAATATTTTATTGTAAATAAAAGAATAAAAAATAAAAAATTATTGTGTATTTATTTCATCTTTTTAGACCCCTATACTCTTTTATATACCCTGACGGCTCATTAGAAAGCAACACGGCTACTTTCTCTATAAATACCGAAACTGAAATTCTAAAAGCAGGCATCCTTCCACAATATTCGGAGAATATGCGTTGGGGACACTGTTTCCGAGACACAAATTGCGAGAAGGCTGCAAGGAACTTCTCGGTGGTGAGATTAGACTTCGTCTCGAGATGGATTGCCTTCGAACACAAATACACACACGTAGCGCTTGGTCGCCTAGTGTAATTTTACTCTCGAAGGCGCCCACGAAATCAATGCCTGTGTGCGTGAACGGCCTGAAATATGTTATGTGTTCTCGCAGAAGGACTTCTATCATCTACCTCTGCGGATGAAGCCTTGAGTCTGAGAAACGCTCACTGAAATCGGCAGTGGAGGCGAGCGTAGTGGTATGGCAAACACGCTGCTCAAGTTGAGTATCTGGAACACCCTCCAGAGAAGCCGGCCAGAGTTCAGGTGCTTGCGGGAGCCATGACGCCCCGTGCCACCATAGACTGCTGGCTGCTCCATCTGTAGCGGGAACGTCACGACTTGCGAGATGCGCTTGATTGTCTTCCGACCGAACATGGGACCAGTTGTGGACGTTTGCGCAAACGCTATGGTAGAGTTAGTTCAGAAATGGAGAGATAAAGGTTGAATCGAGTGCTCAGAAATTACGGCCTCGTTCAAATCGGCGAGCAGGACCCCACCGCAAAGCTCTAGTCGGGGTAGCGATACAGCTTTGACTGGGCCCTAACGGGTCTTAGCCGTCAATAGATGGACACTCACATGGTCTGGATGACGGACCCGCACATACAGGCTCCTTACGCCTTTTGTGACGCATCGCAAAAATCGTGAAGATCCCAGTCTAATACGGAATAAGTTGATAGCCATCTAGGGATGCGTAGCCGACTGAGACCCGGGGAGTCGTGAAGGAATTCATGTCACTGATGTAGTAGAGGCAGAGTAAGAGCGTCATCCCATCCGAGTTCGGTTAGCCAAATTTTTGCATAAATATTTTGCACCCAATGAAGAAGGCCGCCAGCCAGCCGTCAGGAACGAATGGCTTCGCTAAGTGGGGTAGTACTTTCTCTTGGAGACGGAAGTCTTTAGCAGAGGGTCGACAAGAAAAAAAGGAATCACTGGTGGCTTGCTAGCGGATACCCAATGTCTTAGCCGAGCTCCCTTCCTCTAAGTCCGGGAAATGCTCATGCAACAATTGCCTTTCGGAAGAGCCTGGAGCACTTCCTTCTTGTTTGCTGTCCATCAATGGAAAACCAGCTGAATGGATGGCAGCATTGAGTTCTTGGATGGCGTCGTGGGCGTCTTTCATGGTGTAGTCACCGGCGAGTACATCATCTGCATACATGTAGTGACGGAAGATTTCGCTTGCCCTCGGGTACACGTGTTCCACGTCGTGCGACAGCTGCAAAAGGTGACAGTTTGCAGCTCATAGTCCTGGATATTACCGCTGGAGTCGACCAGGATCTGCCGATATATCTGGGTGATGTCGGCATTAAAGACGAACAGGAAAAATTGCCATTTAAGAACCTGCAGGGTATGGTCGGCCTGGAGGGTTGGCCCGGTGTGCAATGCGTCACTTAGGCTAATGGCACTAGTGGAAGGACTTGAGGCGTTGAAGACGACAGGTGCTGTGAGGATTGAAGACAGCGTGATGAGAAAGCTAAAAATGATGGCATTCGGAGGGTGGAGTTACCCGAATCATGTGGTCTAATTTGGGGTATTCATGGAGCACTTCATCATACTGGGCTTTTAGGGAAGAATTCTTTTAGAGTCGCGCTACATTCCTTAGAAATTGGGTTAAAACGATGTCATTAGAGAGTCTCAAATCGACACCGTTTGGATCTTTAAAAAGTAGGGAAACTAAATAGCGACCACCCTTGCTTCGCCCGGTGGTTTTTCGGAAAATCTGCTCGCAGATCCGATCTACTTCCTTTTCCGGCTTTTCCGGAGAAGCTCATCAAGTCTTATCTCGGGCGCGACTCCCGTATGAGCCAAGAATGCTTTGCGAGGACCCTTGAATTTGGAGAGAATGGGCCCGCATAACATCCACATGAAATCCGACACCTAGATGGTTGAGGGTAACATTGACGGTGCTTATGAGGCCTCGGTCTGGAGTGCACGGATAATACCTGCGCATTCGATGGTTGGGACCGATGCGTTCTTGACTGTGAGAATGAAGTTGGGACATGGACGAACTAGCTGTAGGCAGGTTGCAGGAATGCAACAATGTGTGATGCCTCTCCCTGCATATATGGCAATTATGGGCAATGGAACAGTCCCAAACTTGATGGCCTCAAGCGAAGCAATTCAAAGACAGGCTCTGTTGCTTGATCACTTTGACTCTTTTCGGGACGGCCATATCTAGAAAACTGGGATACAGCCTCCTTCCGATGCAGCTTACAGGAAGCAGCTTTCAGCTGAGTCTTTGTTGGGATTGCTTGGACCAGAGCTGTGCTGGCAGACTTTCCCGACTGATTGGACGTCCTGCATACTTGGACACGCCCGATGATCCTCTGTGGCTTCAAGCACACAGTAGCGATCAGTCAGGCAGCAGTTGAGATCGTCCCAGGATAACACCGTAGTCTTATTCGGGACGGATTGCTCCCGGACTTTGGCAGCTTACTGGTACAGATCGCTATGAGAAGAATATCTCAATTTTCCGTACTCGCGCTAGACCGCTTCAAGGCTGTCAAACACCCGTAGAAGAGCATCAAACCGTAGAGCCGCTACGACTACGAGATGCCGTGGAGAAAGAACGGATGTAAAGACGTTCATTTGTCACTGGACTAGGCGGTACCCTGAATTTTTCAAGAGTACCAGGCGAATAGTATAAAAAAAAAAAAATAAATAAATATAATCCTAATTAAAAATTAATAAAAAATATAATATATATAAAATAATATAATATATATAAAAATTAATAAAAAATATAACATATATAAAATATTATAATATATATAAAAATTAATAAAAAATATAATATATATAAAATATATATAAAATAAATATATAAAAATTTTATTTTTTAATGTGTGTTCGCCCCTTATTGAATTCCCATTTGTTTTGTGGATAAAATCGTTAGTTATCGATGTATCGATTATGAATGGGGCACTTCTAATAAACACTTGCGATTTACCGATACTTGGCTGTTTTGCTTATTGACAGACTGTATGTATGTATGCATGTTTGCGGAATTTAATGTGATGATTGGTTTCAAACAATACAGGATAGATTGGAACATACCAAGACAACCTGCAAGACAGGTCAGGTATTGGAACACACATAGATGTTGCTATGGAGAGCGCGACCTTGCACTTTGCAATATGTATGAGAAAGACAAAAGCAGTAATTATCAGGCCTTCCACCGATGCAAGTTGGTGGAGCGAAAGGATATCCAACTCGAAGGACCAAAATGTTCGTAGGAGGGCGTACGCTGACACAGTGTTAAGTGGTGGGTGCCAATATCTTCTGCTGTTGCTTCTGCTGCGGAGGTGTAGTGGTGTTGGGTTTTGAAATAAAGCACGCGCTACTGCGTTCGATGATTCTAATATGTATTTATTTCTGGTTTCATACGGGTACTGTGGTGAGCGGGTTGAAAATATACGAATTAAAATAACTTAAAAAATACGATGGCGATGAATTTTGCGACTCATGTTAATGACGATTTACACTGTAATGCCAGTCACTCGATTCGGTGTGACCGCTATCGCTGAAAGTGGTAATCCACCCCCACACTCAACCTGTTCACCCTGTGTCGTGAACAAGCATTAATAGCCAAGTCGATATGGCCATGGCCGTCTATCCGTCTTTCCGTTTATTCGCCTGTCCCTCCGTCTGTATAAACAAAAGGATCTCAAAGACTATAAGAGCTTGAAAGACCCGAGAGGTCGCAAATGAAAGAAAATGTCCAATCAGTACAAGTTTGCTTTGGTTTTTTGATACGCCCACTTTAGGGCGTTCTATGTTATGTTCATATTAAGGTAAAAGCAGATAAAATTAGCATGTTTTATTATGGAAAACTGTAAATATCTATGGCGTACTTGTGCTGATTGAAATATTACTACTATGTCGTACGTATGTATGAAAATTTCCTGTGTTTTCCCCTAAACTATTGCACTAATATTATTATCATTACCCAATGTTATCGTAAAGTCGCGAGTAGACTATAGCATTCTTCCGTGATATACTCTCTACAAGAGTATTTTGGGTTTGTACAAATGTATGTAACAGGCAGAAGGAGGCGTGGCAGACCCCATAAAGTATATATATTCTTGATCAGCGTCACAAGCCGAGTCGATATAGTTATGTCCTTCTGTCCGTCTGCCTGTGTGTCCGTCCGTATAAACAAACAGATATCAGTTATGGTAATCGCTACAATTCGAATTTGGTCTCTATCGACTCGATAGTCAATATAATCATCTTTTTTTTTTTGGTGTCACGCCCCATTCGCACACAATAAGCAATAAACTAGTAATATCTCGGCAAAAATAGATGTTTTCGGTGAATATCTCATTAACTATGGCACTTAGGAATACCAATTTGGTACACAAATGCAGTGACATTTAAAATTTTGGGCTGCCACGCTCCCTTTTCGTACAAGGAATAAAATAATTTTCAAAGTTAAGTTCCGTTTTTAAGGCATTTGATCTGATCGTTGATAATTGCAATTTAGAATTCGTTTGGGAAAAAAATACATTAAACTATCCTGAAAGTTGCATAAAAATCCGACTGTAAACAAAAAAGCAATTAACATTTAAATATTTGTAATTAAACGCAATGGCAATGAATGAGAGAGACAAAATGAACATACATACATGTGATCGAACTACGCCTGCATATGTGCATACGCAAATGTACGTACACACAAAAACAATCAAAAGAAACATATTCTCAGCGCGCTCTCTCTCTCACACTCTCGATATTCTTGGTTTTATTTTTGTTCGATTGCGTCGCTTCAGTGCATTGCCTCTCACGCACATGCAAACGCATGCAGGAGAGAGACAAGTAGTCAGGAGTAGCGAAAAAATTGTTTACTTTTGACGGCCGCTAAGCCAGTTAAGCTAATTAGTTGGTAAATCTTCTTATTGGATCTAAATAGCTGTATAATCATTCATTATTTGTGAATGATAATTAAAACAGAGCCGTTAGAATTCATTTGATTATTTTTATTTTTAATTGTGTTTTTTTTTTTTTTTATTATACTGAATTCTTATATAGTTATTATTCAATGATGAATTTAGTCATCATATACTTATATTCATTTTGTTTCGAATCAAGTGTGTATCATTTTAACTTTTTTCTTTATTAAATAATTAATTTTTTTAATACAAAACGATCATTGAATTTGAATTTTTAAAATACAATTTAGCAGTTTTTATTAATTAGTTCGCAAATCTAGCTACTTTTGCTTTAGAGCTGGGAGCACTGCTGTAGCGCGCATCAAATGTAACGACTTTTACCGTTACTCCTTCTAGCCTGTCTCTCTCAATCCTAGACTCGCACTATGCTTGTCTCGTTTCTCTGAGAGAGAAATCCTCCCCCATACAACCATCTGTGTAATTTTGTTATCCGTTTTGCCTTAATTCGTGCATCGCTTTACATTTTCTCGTCGATTTCGATACAAAACCAAACAAAACATGGTTTTCATTACGAACAAAACGAAACAAACCGTGATTTTTATTACGATTAGTATAAAAGCATATATTAATAAAGTAAATATTAATTTATCAGTTAATTGATTGAGTTTTCAATAAGTGCGTTAGTTCGTGAGTGTGTGTCAATCGATTAATGTCTGTGTGTTAGATATCGCAAACATTCGATATTTATTGTGTTAGGCGCGTACTCTGTGACGTAGGAAGTTCATTCGTAGAAACCGCGCGAGTTATCGCCAACGGCTCTGCGTCACCCCCGCTCAAACCCCCTCGGACATTGTCCCACTAACCACAACAATGTCATTCAACTCATACATTGTGTGGTCCGTCTCTCTTGCAACACTTGACAACAATTAGCAAACCCAGCATATTCTAAAACTCAAGATTTAATGTTAACAACTTTTGAATCTGGGACTCGACATCCGGCGTAAAGCCGAATCAGCGGTCTCACTATACATAGCCCTTATACATAGCCCTTATATGTATTATGTACTTTACTATACATAGCCTCTGCGAAGGTTTCTTAAATCAAAAATCAATAAACCAAAACTCACTTCTGAGTTGAAATCGAAAAGGAGCAGTCGAGTTTTTATTTGGCGTACAACCATATCAACAGAATAACTACAAGTCTTAAGACACCCAGAGAACCAAGACTTCAAGAGCACTGGACTGGTAATTGGCGCAGCCGGCAGTTGAATCAAAACGTTCCCAAGGATGACACTAAGGATCTTCACTATTCTATCAATGTAAAGACAAAGATAAGCAGGTGAGTCCCCAGTGGCAACCCAGTGTAAAGAACAAATAAGGAATATGTGTACAAGTAAAGTAAATGTGTTACAAATACCCCTCTATCCAAGTAAAATATCGCATATATATTTTTTCAATATGCCAACAGACATCAAGTGCTGATCACTGTTTGACATTTTTGAAATAAATAATTCTTATATTGTGGCAGACATCAAGTGCTGATCACTGCCCAATAGAGAAAAAAACAAGTAAGAAAGGCTACAGTCGAGCGCGCCGACTGTAAAAGACCCCGTACTCTCCTTGTATTCGAAATTATTAGACCCCGTACTCTTAAAAAGAGTATAGGGGTCAATTAGGTTTGTCAGAAGCCAAATGTGCGTAACAGGCAGAAGGAAGCTTTTCCGACCCTATAAAGTATATATATTCTTGATCAGCATCAACAGCCGAGTCGATAGAGCAATGTCCGTCTGTCCGTCTGTCCGTCCGTCTGTATGAACACCTGGATCTTTTAAACTACAAGAGCTAGAGACACCAAATTTGTTAATGAAAGTCCGTCTATGATGTACGCAGATCAAGTTTATTTCAAATCGGCGCCACGCCCCCCACCGCCCCCGCAATAAGCAAAAAACTAGACACACCTCGGAAAAAATTGACGTTTTCGGCGAATATCTCCGTAACTATAGCACTTAGGAACACCAATTCTGGTACGCAGGTTCCTAGAGACAACACAAATGCGACGTCATTCAAAATTTTGGTCTGCCACGCCCCCTCTTCCCACAAGAACTAAGCAAATTTTTCAAACTTACATGCCGTTTTTAAAGCATTTGGTAATATAGTACGGTATTGTAGTTCAAAATTTGTTTAAAGACGAATTATATCAAACTAACCTGAAAGTTGCATAAAAATCCAACTATAAACAACTGAGCAATTAGACAACAAAGTAGCCCACGAAGCGCGTAATGAATGTAGTGGTGCAACTAGTAGGGCAGCATGATATGGAACTTGCGTCAGTAAGCGCGGGTTCAAATCCCATCAGTGACTGATTTAAAATTTTTTTTAAAATTTAATTTTAAAACTTAAATTTTAAATTACAGTCGTATTCAAATATTAATTTCGAATACAAGTAAGAAAGGTTTATTGATAAATATATTCTGTGTTAGTTTCATTCAGATAGCTTGGTAAATACAAAAATTTTTCATACAAATTCATACTAAGAGCGAACTTTTGACCGATTGTCCCTGTGGGAGCTATACTATATAGTAGTCCGATTTGGATCGAACTTGGTCAGCTTATGTACATCATAGATATGTACATCCTAAGTGAATTTGGTTTAGATAACGTAACTAACAAAAAACTTTTCTATACTAAAACATGTTATTTTTACCTGCTTTTACCTTTATATGAACATAGAACGCCCTAAAGTGGGCGTGTCCAAAAACAAAAACAAACTTGTACTGCTTGCAAATTGTATCTTTCATTTGCGACCTCTCGGGTCTTTCTAGCTCTAATAGTTTCTGAGATCCTTTTGTTCATACAGACGGACGGACGGACAGACGGACATGGCTATATCGACTCGGCTGTTGATGCTGATCAAGAATATATATACTTTATGGGGTCTGCCACGCCTCCTTCTGCCTGTTACATACATTCCAACGACTACAATATACCCTTGTACTCTACGAGTAACGGGTATAAAAATGTATATGAAATATAAGTGCGTGGCCACCCGGACCACGCTCTCTTTGCAAACTGCTGCGGCTAATGTATATATAAACATACAGTTATCTCTTTTCTTTCAACCACGTGCATTGACAATGCGCTTCAAGGGACACTTTGTTACCTAATTGCTCAATTGTTTATAGTTGGATTTTTATGCAACTTTCAGGGTAGTTTGATATAATTTGTCTTTAAACGAATCTTAAATTACAACACTGTACGATGAGAACAAATGCCTTAAAAACGGCATCGAAATTGAAAATTTAATTTTTTTTCTTGTGGAAAACGGGAGCGTGGCAGCAAAAAAATTTTAATGGCACTGCATTTATGCTGTCCCTAAGAACCTTCGTACCCAAATTGGTGGTCGTAAGTGCCGTAGTTACGGAGATATTCGCGGAAAACATCAATTTTTTTCGAGGTGTCTTTGGTTTTTTGCTTATTGCGGCGTGTCACTGATTTGAAATAAACTTGATCTGCTCGCGAAAGTTACTGAACTTTTATTACAAATTTGGTGGTTCTAGCTCTTGTAGTTTAAAAGATGCAGATGTTCATACAGACGGACGGGCAGACGGACAGACGGACATGGCTCTATCGACTCGGCTGTTGATGCTGATCAAGAATATATATACTTTATGTGGTCGGAAAAGCTTCCTTCTGGCTGTTACGCACATTTGGCTTCTGACAAACCTAATTGACCCCTATACTCTTTTTAAGAGTACGGGGTCTGAAAATAATAACGATAAAAGTGTTATACCCTACAAAATAAATTTTCAATATACATATCAACAGACATGAAGTGCTGATCACTGTTTGACATTTTTGAAATAAATAATTCTTATATTGTGGCAAACATCAAGTGCTGATCACTGCCCAATAGAGAAAAAAAAATAATAACGACAAAAGTGTTATACCCTACAAAATAAATTTTCAATATACATATCAACAGACATCAAGTGCTGATCACTGTTTGATATTATTGGAAAATTTTTTTTCTTAATTCTGGCAGACATAAAGCGCTGATCACTGCCAAATAAATAATAAAAATAACGATAATAAAAAAAATATATGTATAAATAAATAACGATAAAATAGTTATACCATACAAAATAAATTTTCAATATATCAACAGACATCAAGTGCTGATCACTGATATTATAGAAACAAATAAATTTTATATTGTGGCGGACATCAAGTGCTGATAACCGCCAAATATAATTTAAATAAAAAAAAATAATATGTTTTCCTAATATAATTAATTTAAAAAAAAAAAAAAAACCTCTTTTACAATTGCCACACAAGCACTTTTACACAACGATCAAGCACTCACTCACATTGTTGCTTCGACCGCAATTCGAAACGCTATAAATAAAACAAGAAAGAAAAGTACAGTCGAACACGCCCGACCGTATAATACTCTCTGCTTTTATTCCCAATTATAATGCTTAAATCGGTATACAGATATTACAATAGATAGTTCTTGTATTAGAACACGTTAAAACAAAAAAAAAGCTAAGCATAATCGAACATACATGTGTTTGTCTGTATGTACATACAAATTCGTTTGACGTTAAATGTATGCACATACATATTTGTGTATGAATACTATTGGTCGGCATGACTAAAGCTGTCTCTCTCGCACTCATTGCTCTCGAATAAAATCTTTGTTGCTTCATTTATTTCTTGTTTATGGTCGGATTCTTATAAAACTTTCAGGAGAGTTTGACATGATACGTCTTCAAACGAATCATAAATAACAACACTGTACGATAAGAATAAATGCTTTAAAAACGGCATGCAAGTTTAAAATTTTCTTTTATTTCTTGCGGAAAAAGGGGGCGTGGCAGCCCAAAACTTTTGATGTCATTGCATTAATGCGGTCTCTAAAAACACGTATACCAAAATTGGCATTCCTAGGTGCCATAGTTACCGAGATATTCGCCGAAAACATAGATTTTTTCCGAGGTATGTCTAGTTTTTTGCTCATTGTGGGCGAATGGGGCGTGGCATCGAAAAAAAAAAGATTCTTTTATTGACTGACTTAATATCGAGTCGATTGAGACCAAATTCGAACTTGTAGCTCTTACCATCTCTGAAATCTGTTTGTTCATACGGACAGACAGACAGACGGACAGACAGACAGACGGACAGACAGACAGACGGACAGAAAGACAGACGGACAGACAGACAGACGGACAGACGGACATGGCTATATCGACTCGGCTTGTGATGCTGATCAAGAATATATATACTTTATGGGGTCTGCCACGCCTCCTTCTGCCTGTTACATACATTTGCAAAAACCCAATATACTCTTGCAGAGAGTATAAAAAAGAAAGAAAAGAAAACAAGAAAAAAAGGTTATCTTCGGCTAGCCGAAGATTAAATACCCTTGCAGACACGCATATTTTATTTTAATCACTAATTGTTCCAACAGTAGCTATATGATATAGTTGTCCGATTTGAATGAAATTTTGTGAGCATATAGGGAATGATAATAAATGCACATTGTCCGAATTTGGTTAAAATCGATCAATTGACATAGAAAATTTTCATACTAAGCATTTCAACCGATTGTTCCTATGGCAGCTATATGATAGAGTGGTCCGATCTGGATAAAATTTGGTCAGCTGATGGAAAATGGTAAAGAATGCATATTGCGAGAATTTGGTTCAAATCGTTCAAGAGACACTGAAATTTTCATACTAAGCATTTTCAGCATTTTTAACCGATTGTTCCTATGACAGCTATATGATATAGTGGTCCGATTTGGATGAAATTTGGTTTGCACGTGGGATTTAGTACTAAATGGATATAGGATGAATTTGGTGGAGCTAGCTCAAAAAAAAATTTTTTTTGAACCGATTGTTCCTATGGGAGCTATATGATATAGTGATCCGATCTGGCCGATTTTAACATATGTACTGCGTGCAGAGAGAATACACATGTGTACCAAGTTTCATCACGATAGCTTTAAAACTGAGAGACTAGTTCGCATAGAAACAGACGGACAGACGGACATGGCTATATAGACTCGGCTGTCGATGCTGATCAAGAATATATATACTTTATGGGGTCTGCCACGCCTCCTTCAATGCGTTACAAACATCGTGACAAAAACAATATACCCTCTGCAAGGGTATAACAAATAAGGAACCATACCCTTTCCCAACATAAGTGTTTCGATTCAAGTTCCATTTTTATTACCTATTTCAAGTCAACAAACAAAAATAAAAAAAAAATTTTTTTGCCTTAGTACACAAATACTGTACACAATACAAAGTCTTCTGGTTCTTATGCCGTTGCTATTGGGTTCACACTGTATAAATAATAATAAAAAAAAAATACCACTCACACAAAACAATACGAATTACAGACGTCTACTGAAATAAAATAGAAAACGCAAACAACATAAAAAAAAAGAAGAGAGGAAATAATTCTACATCAGCTGATTTCCCAAATATTTCTATAAAAATTTTTTTTTTATGAATACACATTAAATATTAACACTCTAATTTGACATAAAACCACAAGCAATTACATTATCTTTATATACAATACTTATTAAAATACACATCTTATAATATTACTATATATACTATTTTTTATATTACCTTTTTATATACAAAAAAAAAAAAAACACAAACACTTTATATTACCTTTTTTTCTATACACAAACAATAACAAAAAAAAAAAACCAGAAAGAAAAGTACAGTCGAACACGCCCGACCGTATAATACTCTCTGCTTTTATTCCCAATTATAATGCTTGAATCGGTATTCGGATATTACAAAAACAATATACTCTTGCAGAGAGTATAAAAAGTTCTTGTAATAGAACACGTTAAAACAAAAAAAAAAAAACTAAGCATAATCGAGCATACATGTGTTTGTCTGTATGTACATACAAATTCGTTTGACGTTAAATGTATGCACATACATATGTGTGTATGAATACTATTGGTCGGCACGACTAGCGCTGTCTCTCTCGCCCTCATTGCTCTCGAATAAAATTTTTGTTTCTTCATTTCTTTCTTGTTTATGGTCGGATTCTTATGAAACTTTCAGGAAAGTTTGACATGATACGTCTTCAAACGAATCATAAATAAGAACACTGTACTGTAAGAATAAATGCTTTAAAAGCGGCATGCAAGTTTGAAATTTTCTTTTATTTCTTGCGGAAAAAAAAAGCGTGGCAGCCCAAAACTTTTGATGTCATTGCATTTATGAGGTTTCTTGGAACACGTGTACCAAAATTGGTATTCCTAGGTGCCATAGTTACAGAGATATTCGCCGAAAACATAGATTTTTTCCGAGGTGTGACGGGTTTTTTACTTATTGTGGGCGATTGAGGCGTGGCATCGAAAAAAAAAAGATTCTTGTATTGACTGACTAAATATCGAGTCGATTGAGACCAAACTCGAACTTGTAGCTCTTACCATCTCTGAAATCTGTTTGTTCATACGGACAGACAGACGGACAGACATGGCTATATCGACTCGGCTTGTGCCACTGATCAAGAATATATATACTTTATGGGGTCTGCCACGCCTCCTTCTGCATATTACATACATTTGCACAAACCCAATATACTCTTGCAGAGAGTATAAAAAAAAATTGGTATTGACTGACTAAATATAGAGTCGATAGAGACCCAACTCGAATTTGTAGCTGTTACCATCTCTGAAATCTGTTTGTTCATACGGACAGACAGACAGACAGACGGCCATGGCTATATCGACTCGGCTTGTGATGCTGATCAAAAATATTTATACTTTATTGGTCTGCCACGCCTCCTTCTGCTTGTTACATACATTTGTACAAACCCAATATACTCTTGCAGTGAGTATAAAAAGTAACTAATGAAAGTAAATACGATAATTCCAGATCAACCAATACCCCGAATCACGATGATAACCCCTCATAATTAAGCAACTCTAATTATAACAAGAAAGAAAAGTACAGTCGAACACGCCCGACCGTATAATACTCTCTGCTTTTATTCCTAATTATAATGCTTAAATCGGTATCCGGATATTACAATAGATAGTTCTTGTATAAGAACACGTTAAAACAAAAAAAAAAGCTAAGCATAATCGAACATATATGTGTTTGTCTGTATGTACATACAAATTCGTTTAACGTTAAATGTATGCACATACTTATTTGTGTATGAATACTATTGGTCGGCATGACTAGCGCTGTCTCTCTCGCACTCATTGCTCTCGAATAAAATCTTTGTTGCTTAATTTCTTTCTTGTTTATGGTCGGATTCTTAAAAAACTTTCAGGTGAGTTTGACATGATACGTCTTCAAACGAATCATAAATAAGAACACTGTACTGTAAGAATAAATGCTTTAAAAGCAGTATGCAAGTTTGAAATATTTTATTATTTCTTGCGGAAAAAGGGGGCGTGGCAGACCAAAACTTTTGATGTCATTGCATTAATGCGATCTCTAGGAACACGTGTACCAAAATTGGTATTCCTAGGTGTCATAGTTACTGAGATATTCGCCGAAAACATAGATTTTTCCGAGGTGTGACGGGTTTTTTACTTATTGTGGGCGATTGAGGCGTGGCATCGAAAAAAAAAAGATTCTTGTATTGACTGACTAAATATCGAGTCGATTGAGACCAAACTCGAACTTGAAGCTCTTACCATCTCTGAAATCTGTGTGTTCATACGGACAGACGGACAGACAGACAGACGGACAGACGGACAGACGGACATACGGACATGGCTATATCGACTCGGCTTGTGATGCTGATCAAGAATATATATACTTTATGGGGTCTGCCACGCCTCCTTCTGCCTGTTACATACATTTGCACAAACCCAATATACTCTTGCAGAGTACCGGATAATCTACCCTTAGGCAAGTTATTCTTTGAAATCACGAAACTAAGGAGTCAGATATTGAACCTCCCACTTGTCCCTGGTCGTCATATGCACACCCCTTGCCCTATAACAAAAAGAATGTATATTGATGAAACGTGTCTCTACGCATTCCTAATAGGCCTTCGTGACCCTCTCAAAACAATTATTAGAACCAAGGACCCTGCTAACATTGAGGAAGCGTATGAATGGTGTCAATAAGAAAAAAGTTTTTACTATCAAGGTCAGAATAAAACACAAAACTTTAACTCTAACAAACACAGAAACACGTTACTCAATTATCGAAAAAGAATTGTTGGCTATAATCTGGGCAGTAAAATAGTTCCGTCCATATTTGTATGGAAATAAATTCAAAATAGTTACAGACCACAAACCATTAACCTGGCTGACAAATTTCAAAGGTCAAAACCCAAAACTTCTCCGTTGGAAATTAACATTGTCCGAATATGACTATGATATAGTTTACAAATAAGGTTCCCAAAACGTAATAGCAGATGCTCTCAGTACATGTGCATAAACGACAATAACCCCACACTACACCATAGTATACCTATAACCAAAAACCCATTAAATCATTTCTCTATCCAAGCAATTTTTAAAATCGATCAGGTGTCTTCCCTTGTTAAAAGCACCCCCTTTATCCACAAGATTCGTACTTGTATATCCGAACCAGCCTTCACCTTAGAAATGACTGGCAATATTTTGAAAACCCTCTAGCAAAACTCTAGCAATTCACTCCCCGGACGAGATATTCGATGTAATAAACAAAGCATATCTCAAATATTTTGCAGAGTCTAAATTATATAAAATAGTTAGATGTTTATTTTTTCTAAAAGAACCCACAGACTCAGTCGAGATCGGAAACCCAATTAAAACATGCCACACCAATAACAACCATAGAGGAATTGACGAGACGTACGAACACCTAAAACGAGAAATCTACACTCCCTTGTTAAAAGACAAAATCTCCCAAATTATCCGAGAATGCGAAGTATGCCTCACACTAAAGTATGACAGACAACCACAAAAGCCACCTTTTGTCTTACCAGAAATACCAAACGGTCCGTTAGATCCAAACCGACATTTATACCATAAATAATAACTATAACTTGACTATCATCGACAAATTCTCCAAATTCGCACAAGCCTACCCATTGACTAATAGAAACTGTATTAGCGTTATAAAAGCTTTTAAAACTTTCATGAAACAGTTCGGCTTACCTAAGAAAATTGTTCTTGACCAGGGGGCCGAATTTTCAGGAACAATTTTTAAAGACTTTATAGAGCAATATAATATTGAGCTTCATGTTACTTCATTCCAACAGTCTAGTAGCAACTCAACAGTCGAAAGGCTACATTCCACATTGACAGAAATATATAGAATAATCCTTAATAAAAGGAAAGAATTAAAATTTACATTGGACCATGACGAAATAATCGACGAAACTATTATAACTTATAATAATGCCATCCACTCAAGTACTAATCTTACCCCCTACGAACTGTTTACTGGACGGACACATATTTTTGACAAGACTATTAAATTTAATAATGGACATGATTATCTAACAAAATTAAACGAGTACCAAAACACATTATACCCTTCTATTAAAGTACATCTAGAACAGCAGACTACAAAACGGACAGAAAAACTTAATGAATCAAGGATAGAACCTCCCTCAATACCATCAGGCAACATAATTTTTAGAAAAGAAAACAGAAGAAATAAGATTACCCCTAGATTCAGCAAACACAAAATAGTACTAGATAACGGAATAACAATCAGAACAGCTAAAAGACAAAAGTTACACAAACAAAAAATAAGGAAAATAACTAAGAATTTACACGACACACAAGCACATACATTACCAACAGCAACTAACTCTACAATAAATTAAATACTTACAGGTTGTCATTAGGCATCACCCAACGCCTAGTAATCGATAACATAGTTTGGACAAAGACCAGCCTTTTATTAAAGTTAACATAGGTGTAGCTAGGGTAGTGGACTCTTTCAAAATAATAAACCATGTAATAAACTTAAACGACTACGTAATAAACGCAAACAAAATAACAGATATAATCAAAAACTCACCCGATGACTTAGAATTCTCCGAACTAAAGCTTACACTTCATAAAAAAAGAACCCAAGTCGTCGATAGGTTAGATACCCTACTTCCCAGCACTAATAGGCCAAGGAGAGGGTTAATTAATGGACTAGGTAGTGTGGTAAAATTCGTTACCGGAAATATGGACGCAGAAGACGAAACAAAAATTAATAAAGAATTAGCAGATGTTCACAAAAACCTTGAACTCGAAAAAGCATTACAAAAAAAAAAAAACAAACACAACTTGTGAGTTTTTGGCTGTCTTGAGAATTTTATTGACAGTGATTGTTAACTGGTTAAGCTGGTCTTGAACTCTAGTGTTTATTTCTATTTGTCTATTATTGGCATTTATTCATCACTGTGAACCTAGTCTGCTCTAAATCACCGGCATCGGGTGTACCCGCCACAACCTTCAGCATGGACCCTAGGAAATCTAAACTCCTGGCGACTCTATGGTGTGTGCCTAACGCCTCCAATAAGTCTTGTAGATGTGCCGTGTCCACACTTATAAGTTTTTTCATGTGGGATAGCGGGAACATGTCAATTAATTTTACCGTTTCTTCCACCATTCGCACGTACTCTGAGAGGTTTGCCGAGTGCCTAACATAGGCGTATTCTTCCCATATCAAGATTTCGCCGTCGACGATGGGAATGTACTTGGCACGCGAGTAGTCGGTGACATGTGCCGAAGCCACTGACAAAGAAAGGAGTAAAATGGAACCAAACCTGTGAAATGAAGTTGTTTTCTTTATTTTTAGCAACTTTTTTGATTTCCTTTGCACCACCACTTTGCACTATGCCAAGTGGCTAAAAGTAAACTGAAAAACTATATTTAACTTATACGAGTTTGCCTAGTGGCCTATAAAAAGGTGTAAAAAAAAACCAAGGGAGTCACCTTAGGTTGTCCTTGTGGACCACCCTCCCTCTAATGAGGATCTCGGTCCCCAGGTCTGCTTCCACGGCCTTCTCATCACATAAAGGTGTGAGTTTGTTTCCGAGCCGTCTGTTGGATTTGACCAAAACCTTGTCGCCAACGTCGAAGACCCCATTCTGCCGATTTGCGTTCTCCCTGGCTCTGAGCGTCGCCTGAGCGTTTCTGGTCTTTCCCGAATCTTTTCTTGTGGCTCATCTGGGTGCGACTGAACCACATCAACTGGTCTTTGGTCGATGACCGAATGGATCGATTTATTGTACTCAGTTTTGTCCAGTAAAATGACTTCTATGGTGTCACTTATGCCCTTATCGATTTTTAGGCATCTGGCTAACTCTAACAGAGTGCTGTGAAAGCGCTCAACCTGTCCATTCGAGATGCTATGCAATGGTGGTGCATTTGAAATGCTGACCCCATAGTTGTTTGCGAGCATTGTCACGATGGTCTCTGAATTCAACGACGGTTCGTTGTCACAATAAATGGATCTGGCTCTTGGGAAAAAGTTCATCAGTTGCATTAAGGCTGGCTTCAGATCCACAATGGTTCTTGAAGGGACCGGTTGGACAATATCAAATTTGGAGAACTTGTCAATGCAAGTGAGAAAATATTTCCTGTCAGTGGAGAAAATGTCTATGTGTAACATCTCTTCTACAAGTGAGGGGATCGGTGTCTCCCCAAGCTCTTGTTTTTTGGGGTGTCTATCATATTTAGCCCAAGCACATGTTTTGCAATTTTGTACTATTTTATTGGCTATTTTTGCCATTTTTGGAAAGTAGTACTCCGAGAGTACCTGCTTAATATTTTCCTGTGCAGACCTATGCGCCCTTTTATGCTCGTCTGTGAGAATTTCCCTTCTTTCTCCCACCACAAATACGTCCACTACGCGACTTTTGGAGTGCCAGAATTTTGTGGCCGGGTATCTTCGAACCAACGCATCTTGTATCATTGCAAGCGTGTGTAAATTACAGTGGAGAGCGTTTACACGTTTGGGTGAAATTACATCTTCGAGCTCGTCTAGCAGCGATTCGATACAAGTATAGCTGATCAAATAGCGTTTTTTATATCCAAAAAGAATAAAACTTCGTTTTAAGGGGAAACGTGCCTCTTCTAGCACTATTTAGTTTTGAAAACAATTCAAGGGCTTATCTGTTGTCTCAATGGTGTTGGTGAGAGATACCTCACTATGGATCGTTGCTGCGCAGGACTCAATTTCTTGTTAATTTACAGCGTTGAGCTGCTGTCTTGACAAGGCATCCGCAACCAGATTGTCTTTGCCAGGTTTATAGAAGATACGTGCATTAGACTCGTCAATACGCGCTTTCCATCTCTTGATCTTCGCATTTGGATTGGATTCCGAAACTGCGAAGGTCAAGGGTTGATGGTCAGTGAAGATATTAATGTCTTTCACCCCATACAAATAGTGCCTTAACTTGGCAAGTGACCATACGATGGCCAATAACTCTCTCTCATTTGTAGCATAGTTAGCCTCGCTGTCCTTCAATGTTCTTGAAATCATTGTTATTGGACGACCCTCTTGAGACAAAACTGCACCTATGCCGTGAGCCGAAGCATCGGTCGTTAGATCGAATGGCTTCTTAAAATCGGGGTACCTGAGCATTACATTCTCGGATGACAAAATATCGCGCAACTTCTGAAACGCCCTTTGCTGCACTTCAGAGAATTGAACCTTAATATTTTTGGACCTATGCTTACTGACTGTTCCATTTTCACCCTTCAAGATATTCGAGATGGGTCTTGCTATTGCAGCAAAGTCCCTAATGAAACATCTGTAATAACTTGCGAGGCCTAGAAATGATCTGACCTCGAACAATGTTTTAGGTTCTGGATACTTCTGTATCGCCCTAACCTTTTCAGGATCCGTCGTGGCGCCAGTGCTGGTGACTATGAAACCAAGAAAGTTCACGTTTTTCTTAAAAAATCGTGACTTTTCGACGGAGACCCTCATGTTTGCTTCGTATAAGCTCTTTAGCTCTTCTGAAAAGATGATTACGTCATCGACGTAAACATAGCAAAATTTGCCAATCTGCTCTCGCTGATAAACAGATTTGAGGTCTAGTGTTGAAAAGAATTTGGCTCTCCCCAAATTCCCCAATATTATTGATATATTTGGCATGGGGTATTTGTCAGGCACGGTTCTTTCGTTAAGCTTACGAAAGTCCATTACCAACCTCATTTTCCTATTGCCGGCTTCATCAGGGCCCTTCTTGTCTACTACCCATATTGGGTTATTGTAGGGAGATACTGACTTTTGAATTATATCATTTTTTAGCAGATCTTTGATTTCTTTATTAACGAAATCAGCTGCTCCCATTGGATATGGGTAAAGCTTGGCATAGATCAGTTGCTCATCTGTGGTCCTAATGGTAGCCACGACTGATGTGTTATACGGCAACGCCTCGTCTGGGTCTGCAAAGGCCTATTGTCTGGTCTTTAGCATTTTCAAAAAAGAACTTCTAGCTAATGGTGATGCCTCTGCACAGTCTACGTTTGTGAAATTTACATTTCTGCACGTGTGGAAGGTGATTTGTTCGACCAACGTGCCCCACTTAAGTTGTCCTGAAGCTAGACAAAGCGAATCAGCTGCCTGCTTTAGCAGGTCAAGGCCTACTATCCCATCGAACGTTGACAAGTCCGGCAGAATAGAAAAGGTTGCCTTTAACCCAAACATTGAAGCTAGGCATTTCTGTGTAATTTGTGTCTCGCCGTGAATGGAATGAACTTTGAAGGGGGACTCTACTGAGCGGACGCCTTTCAACCCTTCATGTGGCCAAATGAAATTCTTGGCCGGTCCCGTGTCTATGAGGAATCGCATGTGAGTCCCTGCTACTCTTCGTCTGATGACGGGTAGCAGGGATTTGCTCCTAAAAAATTGAGGGCATCAGAGTCATAACTAGCATCGTCATTGATTTGTGCCGCTGCACTGGAGGCGGCATCAGCATACGCTTCTGCCCCTTGTCCTGCGTCTTGCGTGACGTTATTCAACCTCTGCTGATTTCTCTGACCGCCTGTGCGGTCGGATGCGGGGTGCTTCCTATTCGCGTAGGCAGGGGCCTGAGTAGACTGCAAAGCCCTTGAGAACGAAGGATCGACCTCCATGGGCACCGGTGCGCCATTATTATTGTGCTGCCTGCTACTTCGTTGATCAGTCTGAACTGGTCCCTTGCTTTGCTTGCTAAAGTGGGGATTCTTTGTACCGTTAGCTTGTGTTTCGGCTTGCTGCGAATGCCTCTTCTGTTGGTGGCCCTGTGCTTTTGCACGCGGCTTGCGCTCTTTGTCTTCTAGACTTCTTGCGAAATTGGCCGCGAATGCGTACCTTTCATAATTCGACTCGACTTCTTGCGCGAGGGCTAGCGCCGAAGGCAAATCTCTGGGCTTTGCTGCAAAGAGCACATCTGTAAGACTGCGTTTGAGACCCGATATAAGCACATGCAACGCATCGTCGCGGAATTTTTCACATAGGCCCTTTGCTAAAGCCGGATCATATGACATGTTAACTTTGTTAGTAAGAAGAGTGAGTTTCTTCTCTACCTCATCGTAATATTGAAGAAGGGACAGACCACCTTGCCTCAAGGTACCTAATTCTTGTTCAATGACATGAATTGGCCTCTTGTCACTGTATGTGAAATCTAGGCGACTGATTATCGCATCAAAATTCAATACAGTACCAAATGAGGCCAGCACCGCGTCTGCGGGGCCCCTGAATTTGCTTCTTATGATGATGACAGCCTGATAATGACGAGAACTGCCATTATGTGGTCTGAAGATCTCGTAAGCGGCTAATGCTGTCTGCGTCCAAGATACATAAGATTCCTGTACTCCTACAAACTCAGGTCAGCACTTGACAGCATCTAGCGGCTCGTCACAGCGAATGTCGTTTCTAATTCCTATAGCAGCATATGCTACTACTTGTGGGGCGGAAACGTTTGCTGCCGCTATTTGTTCAGCTAACTCGTTAATTCTTTGAGTCAATGCTTGCTCCCTCTGCTGGTTTGCAGCGGCCTGTTCGGCTAAAGCACTGTTGATAGCCGACCTCACTACTTCCCTAACCTGATCTGGATCCATTTTACCTGATGGTGGGGGAACTGCTGGGAGAAGCCTTGTAGCCGGGACTCTGATGCGATTGTCACAGTCGGAATCTGAGTCGCTAGACCGCTTGCCAGGGTTTCTATATTGGCTGAACCGTGACATGCGCAGGCCAGTGGCCCCGAAAAAAAAAAACAGGCCGTCAAAAAATGGGTCGATTTACTTCGCAGAACTGCACGTATTGCTAAAGCGCAATTTTAGACACATAGAAAGTAACACAAAGTAATTTTATTAACGATTTGGATGAAAAATTGCTTCCACTAATATTCTCAAAGCAGTCACTCTCACCTGGTTTTGATTATTATCAAAAAAATTTTTTTTTAAATGATCTGTTGCAATACAAAATGCTCACTAGTACAAACTAATTTTTTATAAAAAACTTAAAATTTTGTGCTTCAATGAAAATTTTGGCTAAAGTATCCACTTACATAATTCAACTAACACAAGGAAAAGCTTTCTTAACAAAATCTGGCACTTGCAGCTCCCGCGCTGCTGTCTTATTTGTTGTGGAGTCCGACCACTAGTTGGGCGCCAATTAATATTTTGTTATTCCCGCGTCGTCGCTGAAGTTCGTAAGAGTTCCCAGACGTCGTCGCGATGATCCTGATGGAGTTATCCCCTAAGTCTTCTTAGGACGTTTACGGTGGAGGCTTTACTTCACCTCAATCGCTGGTCTTGTGACTCAGCGATATGTTTCATATATGAAAACGATTATTTACGGCTGTTGCCGGAGTAGTACAGTTTATTCTGAACCTTGTCAGTAAACATCAAATGCAAAACTAATTTAGAGCCGCCAGTGAGCTGAGCAGCGAAGCAAAATTATTATAAAGATACAAAAAGACTAAAGCTACAAAATGCATGCACCTTAAAGATACAAAATTGCAGTCGGCAAGCCGACTTGGCTCCAGCGATAATGCTGATCTTGCGGCATGTGCAAGATATCAGATTACCGCCAATGGTCTGATACTTATTTGTTAACTTGCACACGTTAGGCAGATCGAGAGGGCTTTAGATGCCCTAAGCAGACGAAGTCGTAGGAAAAATTCGGATGAAAGGGAACGCGAACAGGCAGCTGATACTTCACGTAGAACAATTAGGAGACAGGATGCAAGGCATAGCGAGAGGCCTTCCGATGCCCTAAGCAGACGAAGTCGTAGGGAAAATTCGGATGAAAAGGAACGCGAACAGGCAGTTGATACTTTACGTAGATCTATTAGATCTATTGCGAAGATCGCAAAGAAGACACGATGTTTTAGATAGGCGAATAGAGCAAGTGCGCAACAGCCAGGAACTTTTTGAGAGGAGGCAAAATGTAGAGATTAGAATTTTAGAAAGAAGAAGTACAAAGAATAGCTAGGCCACAGAGACGAAATGACCCTGTTTGTAGATTAGTAGAAAGAGCTCGTAATACAGCTCAAAGAAGAAGTGCTAGGATAAGAGAACGCCAGAATAGAGCAGCAGAAACTGAGCGTAATGCTGCTCGTAATGAACAGGAACGAGCGAATACCATTGAAGAACAGGCACGACTAATTAGGAATAGCTTAGAACGTTTAATTTCCACCTACAATAAAAACATTAAAAAAGGCCCTGACCAGACATTCTGTTATTATCCGATCAGTCTCCATCTGTAAACGGCATGCATCCGTAGCCTGTAGCCGTGTAATTAAAGATGGAAAAAAACCCAAGAATTCCATTACCAATAGCTTAGACTTTTTTGGAACTTCCAGAATGTCTGAAAGACAGAGCTTAGAAGAAAGATTAATTTTTCCAAGGATTCCATTCATAATCATTAAATCTTTAGATTATGATTGGCAAAATAGCATAAAAGGAGCAGTAGATAATGTTCCAATTCCAGTTCCGAACATCGAAACTTCCCTTCCAAGGGCTTTCAGTGACGCAGAGGTTGTTCAGATCCACCTCAATATCGTCACAGTTTTATGGTGGAAACTATATCTCCATCTCGTATTGTTGATGCAATTAGGTATTTAGTAGGTACTGAGCTGAAGTCGTTCCATTTATTGCATCAACAGAAGATATAGACTTAGTTGGCGAAATGGGTGATAGAGCTGAAAACCCCAAGAGAATGCTCCAGTAGAAGAGCAAGAACTTAATCATGGAGGTGAGGAAATATTAAAGGAGAGTATTCCAGTAGTGAATTTAGATAGTAGTAGGTTCGCTAAAGCACTTGGGAAAGGACAACGGCCTCTGGACATGATAACAGATTCTGATTAAGGGGAGTTATCCTTTCATACGATTTATGCAGAAGTAAAAAGGAATTGTGTAGAAAGCTTCTCAAAAATTATTAGATCCGAGCTTAGAAATTTTGATAGAAGGGCTTGTAGGGCTGATAAACTTTTTCATAATTGGAGGAAAATGCAGCTTATAAATATGCCGAATAATTTTACCATTTGCACAGCGCTTTCCACGGAGTTACAGCTAGGACAGCCCTTAATGAGGAAGAAATAGATAGATTAATTCAATTTGATGAGGGATTTAAGATTTTGAAAGGCATCCGCTCGTCTCCTGCTCATTGTGAAGCAGAGAAGAAGAAGGTTATGGCCATGATACGGCAATTCGGCATACCTTCTTTCTTCATAACGCTCTCGGCTGCAGAAAGTCGGTGGTAAGAACTTATAGTGATTTTGAAGAAAATAGTAAGGAAGGAAGTTCTAACCGAAGAAGAGGCATTATAGAAAGGTCTGAAGTTGTAGAACTGATTAGGTCAGACCCAGTTACATGTGCTAGGTATTTCGATTATAGGAATAGGCAGGTTTTAAAAGTTATGAAGATGAATTGGGGCATTTTCGGCCAACATTTTGTGTATAAATATTATTGGCGAGTAGAGTTTCAACATAGGAGTTCACCACACATTCATGGAATGATTTGGTTAAAGGATGCCCCTTTATTTAATCCAAAATATCCTTCCACTTATCCGCCTGTTGAACAGTTTGTTGATGAGTTTATTACGACGGAAAAGAATCCAACAAAAGAAGGAATTGAAACCATTCATTTTATACCAAACGCATAAGCATACTCCGTAATGCCAGCGTAGCATCGGAAATAGCAAATCTGTCGTTTTGGTATTCCATATCCTCCTATGCCTACTACAGAAATTCTTTTTCCTCTTCCTGAAGATAGTTCGAATAATTCAATTCATCAACAGAACTTTGAGAAAATAAACAGTTTCTTGAGTTCTCCTTTAGATAGTGAAGTTAGGGAAACCCTTAATGATTTCAATAATTTTCCCTCGCAACCTCAAATTGTTCTTAGTTATGAGGATTATATTTCAGCAATTAGATCTAGTTTAAACAGACCAAAAATATTTTTAAAGAGAAGTTTCGACGCCATAATGGTGAATGCGTATAACACGCAACATAGATATTCAGTTTATATTAGGTCCGTATGCGTGCTGCAGTTATGTAATCAATTATATAAATAAGTCGCAAAGAGGTATGTCCAAGCTTATGCGTGAAGCTGTAGAAGAAGCGCGTTCAGGAAATTTTCCAATTAGGCAGAAACTGCAGCACATAGGTCATAAGTTGATGAATGGCTCAGATACATCTGCTCAGGAGGCAGCTGTTTAGGGATGTCGTAGTCAGAGAACAGCAATTCAGAAGTCTTCATAAACAATGGATTGCCTGACAAACGAGTTAGAATGCTCAAGTCGAGGGCACAACTCAGAAGTTTGCCTGAAGACTCAGAAGATATTTTCGAATTAGGCCTATTAGATCATTATATTAACCGTCCAGATGGTCTAAATAGTTTATGCTTAGCATATTTTGTGGCATATTATACTTTCAGTAGAACTGCTGGTAGGACTCGCCAGGAAAGAATGAGGTCGAAAATGGAGAATTCGGAACAACCGAAGTTAATCCTCTTCGTAATGATAGTGGATATATCAGAAAATGACTTAGTCCACGGATAATATGATATAGGAGATTTAATTAATTATTTTAGGGAAGTAGTTATGCTGTATTATCCGTGGAGAAATGAACAGGAGAATCTTATTAGTAGGAATTGCGTAGAGTTTTGCGAAGAGGAAGAAAAAAAGCAACTAATTTAGGCAAATCGTAGGGAATTTAATGTCTTAGACGATGATAAGTTAGACGATGCTCTTAGAAGTGTAGTAGATGAAAATTAGGTAGATGAATTTGGTATTTTAGATGATCAAGATAAGGTTGATAATAAATTTAGAGCTTTAGGTGTAGTAGAAATAGATCCTGTGACGTCCCATAAATGAGCGCACATTTACTTTAAGCGCACTGGCCGAAAACTGCCAGTGCGCACGGTTTGTTTGTTAAACGGGCACAGTCCCATAACTGCCAGCAGGCAGAGTACAAAAATAAGCGGCGAGTAATGTCGCACACGCACACACAGCGAGATCGGAGATAGAGTGACGATAACATAAAGCGACGACACATGCGCAGTGCAATGTATAGATCGACAGAGGCTGGGCAGAGAGAGCAAGAGACAACGGCCACTACACAGCGCATATATACAAGGGTATGGCCGACTGTACGAAAATAAGTACACAGCACAAGCCGCTACGTCAAAGCAGCGCAGGCGAGGCTATAGCGGCAAAGGACAAGAGACGAAAAGCGGCCGCCTGCGTCGACTTGGAATTTTGGCACGCGACGAAAAAGCAGTTGAGGCGTAAGCAGCGCAACCTAGCAGCTAATGGTATGCAAATGCGATCGAAGCCGGGAAAAACGCCGGTGCATCTGTGCACAAAATATGTGTGTCAAGGGCAGAGCAGCGAAATAGGCGACGTCGGCAGAGGGGAAATTTGAGCAATCGACGCTCCAATTAATTGTGGCGGGAGTTAGTGATTTTACGAGTGAAAAATTCGTAAACAAAGTCAATTATAACAAATCGTAATTTCTTAATCGTTACAATTTATTGCTAGACAGTCAATCGCGGAAAGGCTTTGCAGAGTGTGTGTGACTCACGAAATGCTAAATCGAAATGCCGAAACCAAAGAACTTACGCGCTAGCTTAAACATAACAGTTGTGCTTACACTACTAGACAATTCAATAACTTCATTACTTTAAGCCTATACTAAAAATTCATTATTTCCTTATGCTAACTATCAATGCCGATGCTTCAACAACGAGCTTACGATCGAGTGGACACGTACGACAAGAAAAACGTAAATTCGCGACGGAAACATAAGTGACAACGAAAACACAAGGAAAACATTGACCAACGGCTACAGATATACCAGACTACGAAGACCCCCCACACGACCAGGAATTTAACAACAACAACGATTTGGTGAGCTTAATACACAAAAACACAACAATTAACAAGTAAGAAAGGCTACAGTCGAGCGCGCCGACTGTAAAAGACCCCGTACTCTCCTTGTATTCGAAATTAATTTTTACATACGACTGTAATTTAAAATTTAAGTTTTTAAATTAAATAAAAAAAAAAATTTAAATCAGTCACTGATGGGATTCGAACCCGCGCTTACTGACGCAAGTTCCATATCATACTGCAACCCTACTAGTTACCCCACACCATTCATTTGCCGAAAATCTGATTATTTTCATTTATATATAATAATGTAGTTATTTAAAAAATAAACAAAAAATTAAATTTCTGGGTCTGTGCAGAGTTCGAACCGCAGACCATTGGCTGCTGCACCAGTTAAAATTCTTTATTTACATTTTTGTTTGAAGTTTAAAAATGTATATTAATAAATTCCACTGTCGCGAATTGAACCTGCGAACATATACGCAAGTTGCATAACACGCCACAACCCTATCCGTCGCACCACGCCCTACATTACACAGAGATCCGATTATTGTCATTTACATATAATAATGTTATTATATAACAAGCGAAAAAAAAAATTAATGTCTGAGTCTATGCCGGGGTTCGAACCGCAGGTCTTGTGTTTACATACAAGTGCGAAAATAATGACAAGCATCCCTACTACATGGACCACGCTCTCTTTGCAAACTACTGCGCCTAATGTATATATAAAAATACATTTATCTCTTTTCTTTCAACCACGTGCATTAACATTGTGATTCAAGGGACACATTGTTATCTAATTGCTCAGTTGTTTATAGTTGGATTTTTATGTCTTCAAACAAATGCTTTAAAAACGACATGTAAAATTTGAAAAGTTCTTTAGTTCTTGTGGGAAAAGGGGCGTGGCAGACCAATGATGTTGCATTTGTGCTGTTTCTAGGAACCTGCGTACCAGAATTGGTGTTCCTAAGTGCTATAGTTACGGAGATATTCGCAGAAAACATCAATTTTTTCCGAGGTGTGTCTAGTATTTTGCTCATTGCGGGGGCGGTAGGGGGCGTGGCACAGATTTGAAATAAACTTGATCTGCTCGAGAAAGTTACGGAATTTTTATTACAAATTTGGTGTCTGTAGCTCTTATAGTCTCAGATCAGATCGGACAGACGGACATTGCTATATCGACTCGGCTGTTGATGCTGATCAAGAATATATATACTTTATGGGGTCGGAAAAGCTTCCTTCTGCCTGTTACGCACATTAGGCTTCTGACAAACCTAATAGACCCCTATACTCTTTTTAAGAGTACGGGGTCTAATAAAATCTAAACGTGTGTGCGGATAGGTCATTAGGGGCTGACTTTGTGTTGTCTATAATTATACATATATATATATATATACGGAAATTAAATAAACAAAGTAAGATAAATATAATCAAACAGATGAAAATAAAAGTTAACGCATGTCATAAGTTAGTAGTGTGTGTACCTCCTCTCGCGTACCGGGTGTCCCGCGCAGTGCATGTATTAGCGACTCCGCACCAGCGACTATCAAGACAATAATCTGGTAGCCTCGCGTGGCGGTGCGTGCACGCGGTGGTGAGCGCAGCTCCTACCCAGCAGGGGTAGTCTTTACTCTTCTGTTGAGCGGGTGTTGCGATTTACCGTTTGCGCTGCGGCCCTCTCTTAGCCATTCGTCTCAGGTACCCTGTGCTGCCGCAGGCGTTGGCAGTGGGGGCGACATTTACGCAATAGAAGCAGCTTACACTCTACTATTGCGAAGAAATCGTGGTCCAGCGTGTCCATTCTAACCATCGTTTACCTTCGTTGCCCCTTTCGAGCACATACGCTGCCCCACTACGTGTCGGCGACTATCATGACCCTGATCTGGTAGTCGCTCCGTAGTGGCGTGCAACGTTTGAGACTGCGACTTCGACTTAATAGGAGTAGTATACATTCTACTATTATATAGAAGTCGTAGTTCATTGTGGCCACTTGATCAGTCATTCCTCTGCGCCAGAGCGAACGTTGGCCGACTCCACGCCAGCGACTACTGAGACCGAGATCCGGTAGCCGCTTCGCATTGGTGACTTTTGCCCATTGGTGACCATCGCGTTATTGCATCTCTTTACCGGGCGTCCTTAATAATCACGTATAAATTTTCTGTGAGTAGCCCTGGCTGGACTGTGACATACCCCGGCCCGAGAAACTTCCTTACAATCCTCAGATAAATATAGTAAACGACGAGAATGCAGTTGGGCCAAATAGCAACACGGTTCAGTTCGTTAAGTTGCCTGTTTTAATGACATCGTCATGTTTAGACGAAATAGTATGTTCCCTAAACTTAAAACAGAGAACTTATCTATATCACGTGTTGCACAATTTTAAGATAGGCAAAAAGTTTTATGAATTTGTTGGTGGTGGAGAAGGTGTGGCAAAAGCCGACTTATTTCAGTACTATATTAAGCCCTTACAGCTAGGCTTAATAATAGAAGAGGCTCAAATCCAGAGTCAATTAAAGTTCTTTTACCCGCTCCAACAGGGAAGGCAGCATTCGGAATTAGAGGCTGCACACTGCATTCAATGTTTAGCCTTCCTGGAAATCAGTCCGATCAAATTGGAGCCTTATCCGATGACTTACTTAATACTCTACGTTCGAGATTGATCGATCTCTAACTTCTCATTATTGAATAAATTTCACTGGTAGTAGCCAAAATGTTTGGCCCTATAAACTTGAGGCTACATCAAGTTTTCAAAAGTATTCACTTTTTTGGAGTAACACCTGTCATCGTGTTCGACGATCTCAGACAACTGAGGCCTGTGGGCGACGGGAATTTTTCGACTTGACAGAAACAAGAAAGAAAAGTACAGTCGAACACGACCGACCGTATAATACTCTCTGCTTTTATTCCCAATTACAATGCTTAAATCGGTAACCAAATATTACAATAGATAGTTCTTGTATTAGCACGCGTTAAAATGACGTTAAATGTATGCACATACATATGTGTGTATGAATACTCACTCATTGCTCTCGAATAAAATCTTTGTTGCTTCATTTCTTTCTTGTTTATGGTCGGATTCTTATGAAACTTTCAGGAGAGTTTGACATGATACGTCTTCAAACGAATCATAAATAACAACACTGTACGATAAGACAAATGCTTTATAAACGGCATGCAAGTTTGAAATTTTCTTTTATTTCTTGCGGAAGAAGGGGGCGTGTCAGCTCAAAACTTTTGATGTCATTGCATTAATGCGATCTCTAGGAACACGTGTACCAAAATTGGTATTCCTAGGTGCCATAGTTACTGAGATATTCGCCGAAAACATAGATTTTTTCCAAGGTGTGACGGGTTTTTTACTTATTGTGGGCGAATGAGGCGTGGCATCGAAAAAAAGATTCTTGTATTGACTGACTAAATATCGAGTCGATTGAGACCAAACTCGTACTTGTAGCTCTTACCATCTCTGAAATCTGTGTGTTCATACGGACAGACAGACAGACGGACATGGCTATATCGACTCGGCTTGTGATGCTGATCAAGAATTTATATACTTTATGGGGTCTGCCACGCCTCCTTCTGCCTGTTACATACATTTGCACAAACCCAATATACTCTTGCAGAGAGTAAACTATTGCGTCAACGGGATGACCAACCATTTGCTGTAGCCCTTAATAATATGGCATCCGCTCATATGACTGACAATGATATTGAGCTTCTTAGATCCAGAGTAGTAAGGGAAGATATGATACCAGAAGATGCCATTCATCTCTTTCACTCCAACGCCGCAAAAAATTCATATAACTCTTAAAAACTGAATCGAATTGCGACAAACGAATATTGTTCTAGTGCTGAGGATTTTGTAAAGGGTAACAAAATAAATGAGGCCAACAAGGCCCGTTTTATTGAATCCGTTAAGGGATTCAAATCTACAGAAATCCGGGGTTTATCTTGTTCGCTTATTTTGAAAACTACTTAAAAATACATAATGACTGTTAATATAGATACTTCCGATGGTTTAGTTGATGGAGCGACAGGAATACTTAGACAGACAGATTAAGATTTAAACAGTCATCCAATTCTTCTATGGGTAGATTTCCTTGAGGAAAGAGTAGGAAAAGAATTACGTTTAAAGTATAGAGATCTACCCAATCCATTGTGGACCTTAATACTCAAAACTGTTTCAAGTTTTAAGTTTAGGAAAAATGAAAATGTCACCATAGACCGCAAGCGATTTCCGATCGTACCTGCAGAAGGTATTACCATCCATGAAAGTCAGTCTTAACATGGTACAGCTGAACGTCGGCAGCGAAAAAACGTTCGTTAGAGGGAGTCTAAGTTCGATTGTAGACCTAACTTTCACATCGCCCCAGCTGGCGAGGTCAGCTACCTGGCATGTGAGTGACATGTACACCGCTAGCGACCATATGGCCATTCTATTCGCCTTTAAGGGACATAACCCACTACCCCACAGGCAGTCTGGCAGACGGTATAGGCCTGACACCTTAATGCCGGCATTATTCACCGAGGAGTTACAGGATCTCAGCGCCACGGGCAATGCTGATGAGGCGACGACTTCGCTCATGAGTGCAATCAAACGAGCTTACGACGCCAGCATGTCCAGCGGCAGGTCATCCCGCCGCCACAAGCCAGTTTTTTGGTGAACCACGGAAATCGCGGAGACTCGACGACAATGCAATGCAGCCAGAAGGAGGTACACGAGAGCAGCACGCAGAAATACACTAAGCGAGGGTTTGCGCTTTGAGTTCAAATGGAAACGCAGCGCACTATGCAAAGCCATCCGAGCTAGCAAATTGAACTGTTTTAGAGCCCTCTGCGAGGAGGCGGATCAGGACCCATGGGGACGGACGTACAATCTCGTCATGAAGAACGCGCCAAGCTAGACACCATAGTGCATACGCTTTTCCTGCTTCAGCCGGACAGAGAAATTAGCACCGACGTCAATGCCTTGGCACCCGGGATCTTTCCGCCGGTAACCCCCGAAGAGGTGATCGATTCCAAAACCAGGGAAAACAAGTAAGAAAGGGGAGGCGGTTTTAGTATTCTCATTCTCTGAGTATTCTCATTACAGAATCAAAAGACGTATTCGACTCTAGAGGAAACGCTAGCGAGACAAGGTCAATTCGCAGAATAAAAGACGACACATGCAGAGCCAGCCTATACAAGTGGCAGGCCAAAAGGGAGAGAACCGAGTCCGGACGCTGGACTGCGCGCCTAATACGCAATATGAAAGAATGGACGCAACGAAAGCACGGGGAAGTAAATTTTTAACTGATCGAAATCCTGAGCGGTCACGGTTGCTTTCGGGCATACCTGCACAGATTCTGACATGACGCAACCGATAGGTGCACCACTTGCGACGTTACGGAAGACGCTGAAAATGTCCTTATATTGTGTAAACGGTTCTGCACGGAGCGAAGCCTAGTCGAACGGGTAATCGGCGGCGCAGTAGAAGTCAGTACGATCATTTCCCATATGATCAGCAGTCCGGTCATCTGGTCAGCTGTAGACAACTTCGCAAGAGTTGTCATGATCACCCTTAGGGCGGAGGAACAACTAAGGAGGTCCCAGGCACACGAGAGGGGCTCTTAAGCCATGAGCCGGGCTGTGATGCATTACCTCACGACAGTCTCGCAGTTTCGGCTTCAGAGAGCACAATAACTTCCAATACATCCTTCTTCACCTCTTCAAGGCAACACCCCACACAAAAGCGATATTGACATCGCAATAATTAGCGAGCCATTCAAAATCCCACACAGGCTAAACATTGTCGGCAACCCAGTAAACCTGGCCGCGATCTGGGCAGGCTCCGAACTGCTGTTGTTCATGGATAACATTGGCTCAGGCTCCTCTTTTGTCAGAGTTTTTTGCAAGGGCGTTTGGATCTACAGCTGCTATATGCCTCCGAGCTAGAACCTCACCGAATTCGGCACCGCGCTTGACGAAATTGGATGCACGCGCAAGCACTCCATTAATTATAGCGGGAGACTAAGCTCGATTGTGGACTTAACGTTCACATCGCCCCAGTTGGCGAGGTCTGCTTCCTGGCAAGTCAGAGACATAGCTAGCGACCACATGGCCATCCTTTTCGCCCTTAGTAAACAGAACTGGCGACCTCACAGGCAGTCTGCCGGACTGTACAGGCCCAACACCTTGATCCCATCATTATTTGCGGAGGAGCTACATAATCTCAGCCCAACGAGCAACGCTGAGGAGATGACGACATCTTTTATGAGAACCATTATGCGAGCCTGCGATGCCAGTATGTCCAGCGGCAGGTCATCCCGTCGCCACAAATCAGTTGCGGAGATCAGACGCGAATGTAATACAGCCAGAAAGAGGTACACGCGAGCAGCCCGAAGACACACACCATGCGAGGACTTGCGCTGCGCGTTTAAACTAAAACGTAAAGCATTGTGCAAAGCTATCCGCGCTACTGACGAAGACAGTGTCTGCTGCGATTGAAGGGACGCGATGAAAAGGCGGGGCAAAAAACTACAGCCTAGTTCTAACACTAGACGTAAGGAATGCCTTTAATTCGGCCAACTGGAGCCTCATATTGGACGCGCTACGATATCTTGACATCCCCTATTACCTGACAAATATCATAAGCGACTACCTTAATAAGCGGACTCTAATGTATCGGAAGACGGCACCGCAAAATACGATGTCACAGGCTCCATACCGAAATGTTTATATTCCGTTAACGTTAATTTAAAACAAGTAAGAAAGGTTACAGTCGCACGCGCTGACTGTAAAAGACCCCGTACTTTCCTTTTATTCGAAATTAATATTTAAATACGACTGTAATTTAAAATTTAAGTTTTAAAATTAAATTTAAAAAAAAATTTTGTATCAAGTCACTGATGGGAATCGAACCCGCGATATCAGACTCAGGTTCCAGAACATGCTGCAACCCTACTAGTTGCGCCACTTCATACATTTGACATCAACCCGATTATTTTCATTATCATATAAAAAAAAAAAATATTTATAAAATATAAAAAAAAAAATTTTAATTTCTGAGTCTGTGCCGGGTTCGAACCGCAGACCAACTCTTTTGCACCAGTTAATATTGTATATTTACATTTTTTTAGACCCCGTAGTCTAAAAATGAGTATAGGGGTCTATTAGGTTTGTCAGAAGCCAAGTGTGCGTAACAGGCAGAAGGCAGCTTTTCCGACCCCATAAAGTATATATTCTTGATCAGCATCAACAGCCGAGTCGATATAGCAATGTCCGTCTGTCCGTCCGTCTGTATGAACACCTGGATCTTTTAAACTACAAGAGATAGAACCACCAAATTTGAAACCAAAATTCAATAACTTTCGCGAGCAGATCAAGTTTATTTCAAATCAGTGCCACGCCCCCTACCGCCCACGCAATAAGCAAAAAACCAAAGACACCTTGAAAAAAAATTGATGTTTTCCGTGAATATCTCCGTAATTATGGCACTTACGACCACCAATTCTGGTACCGCAGGTTCCTAGGGACAGTATAAATGCAGTGGCATTAAAATTTTTTTGCTGCCACGCCCCTTTTTCCACAAAAAAAAAATTAAATTTACAATTTCGATGCCGTTTTTAAGGCATTTGTCCTCATCGTACAGTGTTGTTATTTAAGATTCGTTGAAAGACAAATCAGATCAAACTTCCCTGAAAGTTGCATAAAAATCCAACTATAAACAACTGAGCAATTAGGTAACAAAGCGTCCCTTGAAGCGCATTGACAATGCACGTGGTTGAAAGAAAAGAGAGAACTGTATGTTTATATATACATTATATATACATTTGCAAAGAGAGCGTGGTCCGGGTGGGCCACGCACTTGTATGTAAACACAAGACCTGCGGTTCGAACCCCAGCACAGACTCAGAAATTAAAGTTTTTTTTTTTTTTTTTTTTATAATTTAGCACTATTATATCTTAATGAAAATAATCGGAGCCGTGTCACAAGGCGGGGGTGGTGCAATTAGTGGTGTTGCGGCGTGTTCTCCATAAGTTTAGTATAAGTTCGCAGGTTCAATTCCCAACATTGAAATTTTCTAATAAACTTTTTTAAATTTCTAAAAAAAAAAAAAAAAATGTAAATATACAATATTAATTGGTGCAACACGGTTGGGTTGTGGTAAGTCGTTTGTTTCTAAACCAATGGTCTGCGGTTCGAACCCGGCACAGACTCAGAAATTAAACATTTTTTTTTATATTTTATACATTATAAATTAGCCGCAGTAGTTTGCAAAGAGAGCGTGGTCCGGATGGGCCACGCACTTGTATGTAAATACAAGACCTGCGGTTCGAACCCGGCACAGACTCAGAAATTAAAATTTTTTTTTATATTTTATATATATTTTTTTATATGTAAATGAAAATAATCGGGTTGATGTCAAATGTATAGATTGGCGCAACTAGTAGGGTTGCAGCATGTTCTGGAACCTGAGTCTAATAGCGCGGGTTCGATTCCCATCAGTGACTTGACATACTATTTTTTTTTAAATTTAATTTTAAAACATAAATTTTAAATTACAGTCGTATTCAAATATTAATTTCGAATAAAAGAAGAGTACGGGGTCTATTACAGTCGGCGCGCTCGCCTATAGCCTTTCTTACTTGTTTTTAAATTTAAAAAAGTATATTAGAAAATTTCAATGTCGGGAATTGAACCTGCGAACTTATACTCAACTTCCAGAACAGCCTGAACACTACTGAAAAATTGAAAACTAATTTAATTAAAACCAAATTGTAAGTTCTTAAACGTTACAATTTATTGTTGAACTGGCAATCGCGGAAAGGCTTGGCAGCGTGTGTGTGGTTAATGCAAATCGAAAATACGAACTGGACTGCCGCTCGCGACAGCTGCACTGCCGAATACAAAGAATTTACGCACTAGCTTAAGTATAAGAGATTTTGCTTACACTACTGGTCAATACAATAACTTCATTCTTTCAATTATTCTAACTACTTAAACTTTGATCCAACATTCCGGCCACCTTGAAGAGATCGCCTTCAATCCCGTGGCAGAATTAACGCCGGCCAGTAGGAATCCTCCTTGCCCCTTGTGCGCGACGCGCTGTTGATCTGCTGCATGTCCAGGCCTCCTCATGGGGCGCTCGGAGCGATGATCCTCCACTTTGTCCTTCGTTGCACTACAAACTGATGGCTGTTCTGCTTCCGGTAGAATGAGTTCTGGAACTCCATCACCAGGATCCTCACTGAAATGTGTTGCCTTCTCCGAGTAACGCGTCTACCGAATAATCAAACTGATCGAGTTTCTGAACGTCACACCTGGATTTGACTATGGCTGTCCATATCTCCAAGACACATTACTGGGCATCTTTTGGATGCCTGCAACTTGTTTGGCTACAAATATGTACAATTTAGTGCGAGCTCTAAAACATTCTAGAAACTTACACTCTTGATTCGATATCTGTCGAACGCGTATGTTTGGGCCAACATATACGTGAAACCATCTAACAATGTTTTTAGCTTGGTGAGACTTGAATTAGCGAAGCTACAAACCAAGTGATACTGAGAAGTATCCCACGTTGGTGTCCACCTCATACCAAGCGTTCTTGTCGAATCGGCATCATTGGAAACCCAACGTTTCTTTTCTCCACCTTCTAATACATTAGAATGGTATAAAAACCATTTTGCCAATTGAAATTCACCCATTACAAAATTTTCAGGCACCTACTTACTCATCTCTTTGCAATCTGCCGTGAGGGCATATCGGATCAGACGGAACCTACGAACTAAACGAATAAGATCCCTCTGAGTAGCAGATCCCACCATCAGTAACTCGTTGAGAGAGCGTAGCGATATTGTCTTATACGACTCATCAAACACCACTCGAAGTTTGGGGGACTTTCTATCAGGTCTCAGCACGCACTGGTGTGAAAGGGCGTAATGTGGTCCTGGTGGAGCTATTGCATCTAAGATCGACATGCGACCAAGTACAAGATACGCGTTTAGAAAACTCAAATATATATCCTGTCTTTTGGATATTTTCAACGAGACTAGCACTTTGGGATCAGTCATGAAAAACAAATTGACACCAAAGTGTCCAGTCGCCAATTTACGAACACTGTCCCGATAGCTTTGTTTACAAATAATGTGCTCCGCAGAATGAGTTGCCACAACACTTGGTTTTAGGACAGCTTTAACTTTATGGTATACGTCTACTCTGGCCTCAAGTCGACCATCTTGTCTATGTTTCATTACTGAGAAGCATATTTGACTTTTGGTATGCATTTTCTTACACCGTCCTGATGCTACCCAACCAAACGATGTCCTTTGTAGCAACGAACCACTGTTGGGTAGTTTTATTTGCCCAGTACAAAGCATGTTGAAGAAGCAGTCTGCTCCCAGAAGCATATCTATTTCTTGGGGTTTATGGAAATCAGGGTCAGCAAGTTCGACATTCGCTGGTATCTTCCACCTATTTATGGGAAGATCAGCATATGGCTGCCTGCTACAAATTGATTTTAGCACCCAAAACTCGGCGCTGAACTGATATCTTGATACACGAGACGAAACTATAGTTGATACATTGCTTTTTGCAACCAAACTCGATTGTCCAGCCGACTTTACGGTTAAGATATCCATTTTGCGCAAGGATTGAGCGAGATCCTCCGTCATGAAATTCACTTGAGACCCTGAATCCAACAAGGCTCTAGCGTTTCGTTTCTGACCGAATCTGTTTCGAACGGTAACGACTGCATTTGCAAGAATCACTTGATCAATTTCGCTTGCAACATGATTTAGATGGGCAGGATGAGCAGAGGCTTGTGATGCTTCTACGAGTGCATATTTGTGAAGGAGAGTGTTGTGAGGACAAGAACAAACTCTACACTTCGACGCAGTACAGTTGGACACTCTGTGTCCTGAATGCAAACAGTTTATGCACAGTTGACTAGATTTTACGAAATTAAATCTCTCGTCAACTGGCAATGCTGCAAACCCTTGACAATTGTCAACCCTGTGATTTGCACTGCACAACTGGCATGTGTGTTCAACCTCTTTTTCAACATTTGTACAGGCAAACGACGATTTTTTAGCGTGTTTCATATCAAACGTTTGCTAGACTTCGAACTTTCCTCAGCAGACAAATGCTGATATCGCCTGTTCAAAGCCGCAACACAGTCGGCCCACTTCGGCAATATGTTATAGTCATGCTGTTCCTCATACTTCGACTGAGTATGAGGATCTACCTTCGACATGACTATATGAATCAAGATTGCATTTGCGAAATCTTGCTCATCTCCAACAGACATTAACGACTTGAAAATGGCTGATACTGAGTCCACCATTGTACGAATTCCTAATGCCGATGGCTTCGACATTGGCTCAATATCAAACAACTGTGCGAGAGTTTCGAAGAAAATTAGACACTTGTTGTCATACACTCGACTCAGGCTCTCTAATGCCTTTGGGTAGTTTGCATCAGATACCTGGAAAGCTCTGATGGTGCCTAAAGCCTCGTCTGACAAACACGATATCAAATGATTGAACTTTTCAATATTTGAAAGGGAGCGATCGGAGTCAACCAAACTGTTAAAAAGACCTATGAATTGCCTATATTCAGAGTGCTTACCGCTGAAATTCGGCAACTTTAATTTGGGTAAGTGAGAATGGTGAGAAGGCTGAGGTACGTTTTCTGATGCCTGATGCGCACTTAGCGCAGACATGTATGATGACCGGGCCAAAATACATGTTTCCTCAAGCGTTGCACGGCTAGTATTGTCAGGATCTATTGCATCGATCTCTGACTGCAGATCCATAGCTTTGGAAATGTACGAATTTAGTATATCTAGCCGGCACTGAATCTCAAATTTACTTGGAGTCACCATTTTATTAATGTGTGAACTCCTTTGTCGCTCTCTACTTTTTCTAGCCTGACGAAATATTGGATTAAACGTGCACTAAGGCAAATCTCATCGACATCCACAACGGTCTCATTGTGAATTACCTTGTGCGCCATAGTACTTTATATAAACTCAGTTCTATTCAAATGCACTCGATGGTACTGTTACTAATGATATATAGCCGATCAACAATGTTGGCTGAGGAAGATAATCAAATGGTTAAAATTAATCAGTTGATTAACAACAGTTGGGCGATGAATATTCTTTAAGATTTAAAAATAACTTGAAGATTAAAGATAATCAGCTGGCTAACTAGAATTCTCAAATAGCATAGATAACACTAACTAAAGAAGCGCAAGCGTATGCAGATAAAAGCAGACAGTTGGCAACAACAGCACAATAAAATATACGCCTATTACATACAGTATTCTAAATAAGCTCTGCCGCTAAGAGCTTCGGCAGAGCTTATTATAGCAACAAAGTGTCTCTATGGTATGAGTTGTTACTCTTACTTTAAGTTGGGCATATGACCACTTGTTACATTGTATACTCTACAATACTGTGGGCATATGCTTATATAGCATGTTACATACTACAATACTAGGGCGACCCTGTGGAACATAATGTATGACGGGTTGGAACTCCAGGATAACGTGTAGATTGTACGCTCCGCAGATGACATTGCTATTATCGTCAAAGCGAAACACATTCACGAGGCGGAAGCACTAGCCGTGGACTCCGTTAGGCGAGTGACAGTCTGGCTGAAATCTAAGGGTCTCAGCATTGCCGCTTACAAGACTGAAGCGGTACTTATAAGCAGCAGGAAGCTTGTTGAGACCGCAACCCTGAGACTAGAAGGAGCGAATATAGTAACTAAAAGAGCTACTAGATACGTCGGCGTTCACATAGACACACGCCTCTTCATCAGGAAACATCTCCTCTACATTTAAATTTAAATTGAAACACAAAACTAACGCACAAATTGCATTAGAACTGTCTTGATCGTAAATTTAAGGATAGAGAAGCCGTTCACAGCCGTCTCGCCGATCTCTAGCGCAGATACGAGCTAAAATCACGGAACTAGATAATTTCCAACCTCCCCGCCTAAGCGGTGCTCTCAAAGGGGGCTCTGGAGACCGAGTCTGAGCGGTATAACCCTCTCAGCCGCAGTCGAAGGGAAATCTCTGGCCAACGTTGGATTGCCTAGAAGACCGGGAGACGATGGCTGCGAATACTGCGGATCAGTCAGAAGCTGGATTGCTTCCCATTTTCCACCTGCGCCCGAAGATCGCTCGTACGCCACCAGGTGGCGCACCAAACTCTGCACCGCCAGCCTTACTGAACGAAACGAGACAAAGTGTCTCCAATGAAGAAGCGGAAACGGCCAAACGTGGAAAAGAAGATAGCAGTGCCCAAAACTCCCCAGAAGAGACTTCAAAGAAGCCAAGGAAACAGGCAAAGAGCCTCATGGAATTGTCAGAGGTCCTTGGAGACCTGATTGGTGACCTAATCCATGTCTTCAGACAAAAGGCAGACAGGCATATCACCCAGGAAAACAGGAAGTCATTCATGCGCATGAAGGAGCTACTGGTGGAAATCAGCACAAGACTGGAAAAGGAGGATTACGGGCCCAAATCTCACCCAATCGAGACTGAGCCAACGGTTGTCCAGCTCACCGCCCTAAAACGGCATGCGAGGGCAACACAAACTTCGCCCACGGGAGTGGAAATTACGTATAACGTGCCCTGTCCGCCAAAGAAAAAGGAGAACTGCAGTGAATTGCGTGCCCCGCTGCAAGCACCATTAGTCACTCAGCTCGGACACTACGCCAGTGCAGTAAAGAACACCAACGGCTGGCAGTCCCAAAGAAGGAAGCGTAAGGCACGCCCGGATGCAATAATAATCCAGCCAGAAGATGGGAAGTCGTACAGCGACATTTTGCGACTGGTCACCAGGCGCACCGACAACAAGCTGCAGAATGTTGGCGATCACGGTAAGCGCGTATGAAAGACAGCCAGCAACGGTCTAATCCTTGAACTGGATGGTAAGTGTCAAAAAGCCATACAGCAAATGAAGGCAGACATCGGAGAAGCACTAGGGCAGCAAGCGCGTGTGAGATCTGTGTCGCAGGAAACAACCTTTGAAATTAGGGACATAGATTGCCTAGCGACCAACGAGGATATCTGTAAAGCTCTGTCCTGCAAGAGCACCTTATATTGTACAGGGAGCTGCCTTAGATGTGGACAGGATGGATATAAAGGAGCGGAATGCACCAACGAAGCCAACAATTTTATCTGCGCCGCGGCCAACAGAAGTGAAACAAAGCACTTTGCTGGCAGCAGAATATGCCCTCTCTCGGCGTCAACTGAGGTAAACGGTAACCCAAAACTATGTTGAAGATATTGCAACTTAACTTGAACCACAGTGCGTCCGCCCAAGATCTACTCTGGCAGACAGTTCGCGAAGTGAGTGTAGGGGTTGCACTCATAAGCGAGAAATTCAAGGAAATCGAGAGTCCAAACTACGCCTCAGACTCTAACGGCAAGGCAGCGATTTGGGTATGCGGCCTCCAGCAGCCCCAAATTGAGTCGCTGCGCTCGTTTCGGGGATTCGTTTGCGCAATGCTGGGGCGGACATGGCTCAACAGCTGCTATCTGGCACCCAGTCTGGCTGACGACGCGAGAGACAAACGGCCCGTTGTTATTGCCGGCGACTTCAACGCATGGGCGGAGGAGTGGGGCAGTAACTCCAGCAACAGCCGCGGTCAGGCCATCCTCGATGTGCTTGCTTCACTGAATGTTGCATTGCTTAACAGAGGAGGGCAACACACATTTAGCAGAGCGGGAGTGGGCTCTATAATTGACCTCACATTTATTAGTTGCTCGCTAAGGAGGCAGTCGGATTAGATAATCAGTGATGCATACACGACCAGCGACCACCAGGCAATAGTCACCTGTCTTCATAGACGAGAGCAGAGCATATAAAGGGGAGACGCTCAACCCTGTGACTTTTGCTGAGGCTTTTCTCGCACCGGGCCAAGGTGATAACGCAGAGCACAGCGCCGTTCTACTGATGCAATCAGTCGTTGGTGCATGTAACGCAAGCATGGAGCAAAGAAGTGGACATCGATGAATTTACGAACCGGTATTCTGGTGGACTGACGTCATACCGTTAGACGGTTGATAAGGAGCGTTCTGAAGTCGACGATCCTCTATGCGGCGCCGGTTTGGGCCAAGGCAACTGAAAAGAAACTTTTACCTGACCCCAATACTGAGGGGCTACGGGTGCTTTAGGGCATACCTGTTCAGATTTGGACACGACGCAAGCGATGGGTGCCCTACGTGCGAAGTGCAATCGCTTCAACTCGGAGCGAAGTCTCGTCGAACGGGAAATCGGCAGAGCAATAGAAGTGGACGCGATCATTTCGCCTATGATTAATAGCCCGGTCATCTGGTCAGCCGTCAACAAGTTCGCAAGAGATAACCCTTAGGGCGAAGGAACAGCAAAGAAGGTCACAAACTAAGAAGAGGGGCTTTAAGCCATGAGCTGGGGCTGTGAAGCATTACCTCACGACAGTCCCGCAGTTCCGGCTCCAGAGAGAATGACAGCCTTTCTTTTTTTTCGCCTCTTCAAGGCCACACCCCACACTTATTATAATATTTCTCATTGCAAAATTCCGTCGTGTACATACATCTGCCTACTGCTTTACATACCATTCTGTCAATAAACCCGAAAAAAAACACACACACACAGCCGGTCTACTGGTGGACACAAACTCACGCACACACACACACACACAATTTTCACACAGTGTTTTTTTGTGTAGACACGTTTCTTTTCCGTCCCGCAAAAACTAGTTCCTATCCAATTACGCGGTCCTGGAAATTGAAAAGTTGGCAGTAAAGCGTCCTAAAGGTTGCGACCTACTTACCGCTCGAAGCTGATCGTCCACTGGCCGTCCGCCGTAGGATATCAAGCAGGTTGATCATTCCTGTTCTTGATGATTTTTTTTTTTACTAATTTAATTATTTTTATTTTTGTTGGTTTTTTTGTTTTTGCACTTAATTGATTATGAATTAAACATTTTTAATCTATCTTTATGTACTATTTTTGCAATTCATTGATTATGAATTAATATTTATAATCCATCTTTATGTACTATTTGTTTTTTATTTTTATTATTTGAAATTGTTATATTATCGTTTTTTCCTATGTTTTCTACTTTGTATGGTCCTGTATATTTAAAATCTAACTTATGACCTGTTTCGTTCTTTAGTAGAACCCTATCTCAAATTTTTATTTCAAAATCTAAACTATTGCTATCGTAATAAATTTTTTGTTTTTTCTTATTTGTTTCTAGCATTAGCCTAGCTCTCTTATATGCCTGTTCTAGTCTAAATTTTGATTCCTTAGCATAGTCTCCTACATTATAAAGTGGCTTAATTGTATCTATGCTATTAAAATTTTTTGGCAAGTTTGACGTTTTGCCGAACACGAGCTCGTATGGATAATAGTCATGTGCCATAGAGGGTGTTGTGTTAAAACAATATACGAAGTATCTTAACCATACGTCCCAATCTGTCTTATCGACTGATATGTAAGATCGTATGAACTCGTTAAGTGTTGTGTGGCTTCGTTCCACGGTACCTACTGTCTGGTGATGGTGTGCGCTTGAAGTTATGTTTTTAATTTTAAGGTTTTTACATAAGTCTTCAATTATTGAATTTTTATATTCTGTACCCATGTCCGTAATGAACGTCTTCATTGGACCGTATACCAGAATAAAATTTTCAAATATAGCTTTTGCTACTGTTTTCGCACTTTTGTCTGCAATTGGAATTGCTACAAGATATTTTGTTAGATCGCAGATTAAAGTTACTACGTATTCGTTTCTGTATTCGGGTTTGGGTAAAGAACCGATCGTGTCAACAATTACCTTGTCGACAACTCTCTGTGGAGTTTCGGTAATAGTTAATGGACTTTTTGTGTGTTTAGTCGTTTTAGACTTTTGACACTTCTCACATTTTTTTATATATTCCGATATATCTTTCGTCATTTTATTCCAGTGATAATGCCTTTTTATTTTGGCTATCGTTCTGGCTATTCCAGTATGACCTCCTTGTATTGGGTCGTCATGGAACTTAAACAGTATTGCTTCTTTTTCTTTATTATTATCGTTTGATAATAGGGTCACCGGCTTGAGTAGCGCTACTCTTAAAGATTTTAATATTTTATTGCCCATTAATTTGAAAGATTCTATTGAGATAATCTCAAAGATCTTTTCGCTCGGTGCCACTTTGAGTTTGCTAATATTAAGTATACCGGCTTCTGTTTCAAGCCTTTGAAAGAATTGACCTAAGTCAAAAGTTTCATTGGTGTACATATTGCTAACATCAATTCTTGCGATAACACTCTTTCCGTGTTTTAATAAACATAGAGAATTTGTTATTCGCAAGGTCACTACTATTCGTACCTCGTCATTTACAATGACTTCGTATACGTTGGGCTTAGAAGCATTTGGAGTTTGCTTTTGCAAGACCTCCTTTTCTTTTTCTTTTCCTGCGCAGGAATTTAACTGTTTACTTTGATTTCTGGTAGTGACTTTCAGAATTTTATTGTTTGTCTGTATATTTTTTAAGTCTGTTATGGTTATTCTAGATAACGCATCGGCTACGTAGTTGTCTTTTCCCTTTAGAAATTCTACAGTAAAATTATATTCCTCTTGTTCGAGTCTTATTCTGGTGAGTTTGGAGCTCGTATTTGTCATCGAAAATATATATCTGAGTGCCCTGTGATCTGTTTTGACAGTGAAGTGTCTACCATAAATGTATGGCCTGAAGTACGTTATTGCCCAATGTATGGCTGTTAGTTCCTGCTCTGTTGTGCTTTTATTACTTTCTCCTTTAGTAAAAGATCTTGATGCGTATGCTACCGGGAGTTGAAGTCCATCTTTGTTTTGGGTCAGGACTGCTCCACAAGCTTGCTCACTAGCATCCGTTATAATGCAAAAATCTTTGCTGAAGTCTGGGTATTGGAGAAGTGTCGGATTCATTAATGCCGATTTTAGATGTTCGAAGGCGTTTTGGCAATCTGCCGTCCATTCGAATTTGACATCTTATTTGCATAACTTTGTTATGTGACGAGAATAATCAGCGAAGTTCTTAATGAATCGTCTATAGTAATTACAAAAAGCTATAAATCTTCTAGCGCTGTCCGCATCATGTGTGACTGGGTAATTTTGAATGACGTCGTATTTTTTGTCGTCGGGTAAGATTCCTTTATCTGTGCATTTATGTCCTAAGAAAGCGACTTCATGCATAAAAAATGAACATTTTTCTGGATGTAACTTTAGGTTGTGCTGCCTACATTTCTCAAAAACATTAGTTAAAATTTTCAGCGTATGTTTTTCGCAGCAACCAATGACTATTAAATCATCCATATAAAGGAATGCTTGAGAAGGTTCAAGTCCAGAGAATGCTATAGTCATCATTCTCTGAAACGAATTTGGCGCTATTTTTAAACCGAATGGTAACCGCGTGAAGCGATATGAACCGTTGGATGTTGAAAATAAAGTAATATCTCTTGATCTTTCTTCGAGTTCTATTTGATGAAAACCTGACATTAAGTCTAGGCATGCAAAGAATTTCGCTCTACCTGGGAGAGCGGAAAGCGGAGAGAGGAGTGGAAATTTATCGGACAACAATTTTTTATTGATCCGACGATAGTCAATTACTAATCGCCATTTTTTCTTTTCAGAATTTGGAAGTGATTTCTTGGGCACTAATAACAAAGGGCTATTATAGGGGGATACGGACGGTTCGACTATTTTGTCGTCAATTAGTTTTTGGACTTGTTTCTGAATTTCTTCTTTTTGGCTATGAGGATTCCTATAAGTTTTTATATATATCGCTTCATCATCTTTCAATCTCAGTTTTTGTTTATAGAAGTTATTTGTGGTCATTGGTTCGGTTTCTACACCGAACACATCGCTATATTTTGTGCACAGTGACGTTAGTTGTTTATGGAATAATGGCGGAAAATTTTTTGATAGCTGACTTAGAACAATTTTTTCTCTTTTTTCTGGAGTTGTAACTACTTCGTAGTTTGAAAGTGGTTTATATTTTAAACTATTTATGCTAATGAATTGGTCTTCATTAGTTGTATGTTACTTCGTAGTTTGAAAGTAGTTCATATTTAGACCCCGTACTCTTAAAAAGAGTATAGGGGTCTATTAGGTTTGTCAGAAGCCAAATGTGCGTAACAGGCAGAAGGAAGCTTTTCCGACCCTATAAAGTATATATATTCTTGATCAGCATCAACAGCCGAGTCGATATAGCAATGTCCGTCTGTCCGTCTGTCTGTCTGTCCGTCCGTCTGTATGAACACCTGGATCTTTTAAACTACAAGAGCTAGAGACACCAAATTTTTTAATGAAAGTCCGTCTATGATGTACGCAGATCAAGTTTATTTCAAATCGGCGCCACGCCCCCCACCGCCCCCGCAATAAGCAAAAAACTAGACACACCTCGGAAAAAATTGACGTTTTCGGCGAATATCTCCGTAACTATAGCACTTAGGAACACCAATTCTGGTACGCAGGTTCCTAGAGACAACACAAATGCGACGTCATTCAAAATTTTGGTCTGCCACGCCCCCTCTTCCCACAAGAACTAAGCAAATTTTTCAAACTTACATGCCGTTTTTAAAGCATTTGGTAATATAGTACGGTATTGTAGTTCAAAATTTGTTTAAAGACGAATTATATCAAACTAACCTGAAAGTTGCATAAAAATCCAACTATAAACAACTGAGCAATTAGACAACAAAGTAGCCCACGAAGCGCGTAATGAATGTAGTGGTGCAACTAGTAGGGCAGCATGATATGGAACTTGCGTCAGTAAGCGCGGGTTCAAATCCCATCAGTGACTGATTTAAAATTTTTTTTTAAATTTAATTTTAAAACTTAAATTTTAAATTACAGTCGTATTCAAATATTAATTTCGAATACAAGGAGAGTGCGGGGTCTTTTACAGTCGGCGCGCTCGACTGTAGCCTTTCTTACTTGTTTAAACTATTTATGCTAATGAATTTCTCTTCGTTAGTTGTATTGAGCATCCTTAAGAATGCGTTTTAAGAATTTACTATGGTATTTGCTATGTAAACACCATGTTGAATTTCTTGATTTGGAATAAGTAGACTTTCTTTTTCTGAGTTTATTTTAATATTTCTGACTACTTGAGATCTTGCTGGCAGAATTATGGAGTTGTTGCCAGAGCTGTATGTTATTTGAACATAAATGGGATGTTTTAAATTGTTTGGTCTAATTATTAGCCAGTCTTCAGTAGGATTGAAATCCAATAGGCAGTTATATTTCTTTATAAAATCGATTCCTAGTATTCCATCACATTGAATAGCGAAGTTTGTGTTCACGATGTGAAAATCGTGTGGAATTATATATTTTGAGGTTTGTATTTCTACAGAAGTACGTCCTTTGGATTTAGTAACTTCCTTACTTATTCCTTGTATATTAATTATATTGTTTGTTTGGATGTTTTGATAAACATCCGAATTTTCTTTTAATAATGATATGTCTGCGCCGGTGTCGACTAAAAAGACTAATTCTTTTCCTGTACTAACGTTTGTGAATTTTACATATATATTTTGGCTGAGATTGATAGTATGAATTTCCGATATATTTACTGCTGATTTTCTAAAGGTTGTTGGGAGTTTCCCGAAGTATTTTGGGCCACCCTAACATTGTTATTGTTATTATTGTTTCGGTTATAACCGTTGTTTTGTTGGTTATTTCCTCTATTGCTTCTATTATTGTAATTGCCTCTATTGTTTCCTCTATTGTTGTTAGTTTGGTAGTTGTTATTTTGATTATTGTAGCGATCATTATTATTATTATAATAACCGCGGCCATTGCCTCTACCACGACCTCTGTTATTAGAATTACCTCGACCCCTTTGGGTGAAGAACACCGTGTTGGGATTTCCGGTCATTTCTGTACTACATTGTATATATTTGGCTATGGCCTCATTCATTGTTTTGAAGTTTCCAGCCTCAAGGATTGTTTTTAGTTTGCCTTGTTCGCAATTTTTAATCATTGCGTCAATGGCTTCCTTGGTACTGAATTTATCAGCATGTTCCCCTGGTAAACCTTCATCAATATGCGAAGCCTCAAGAAGCCTTCGTAAATTGTCTATTTCGGTCGTGAATTTTTCAGCCGTTTTTCTTTTTTGAGTAGTTTTTGAAAGTTTGGCGTTTACTACGTCGGATGTTTCACCAACTATAGTATCTTGAAGTTTCTTTATTATTGCCTTTATAGATGTTTCATCTTGGACTTTATATAGCGTTCAACCAATAATTTTTGATTTTATTACTTCAACAGCTATTTCTTCAAACGTGCCTTTAGTAAGATCTACTAACTTCAAAGCTCTTATGAATCTTTGAAGATGTATTCTTTGTCCGTTGAATTCCGGAATGGCATTTGAAATGTCCTTTATGTAGGCTCTTTGATCGTTTATATTTGTCATGATGATTATTTTTGTTGGTATGAATATATCTAGCTTATATTTTTCTTTTACGTTTATAAGGCTCGAACGTAGTTTGATCAATAGTTTTGAAATCTTTGTCCAATTTGATTTGCCAATTATTTCTCTATTGTCATTTACTAACGTTCGTTCGTACTAACGTTGAATGAATCAACGAGAATTTTCGCATGCTTATATAACGTTTCCTTTTGTATTGTCCTATTCTGTGTTACACATTTATAGGACTTGCTAAATTTTTCTTTAATTTCACGTATATGGAGGTTAAATTGTTCCCATTCCATTCTTAGGATTAAATAGCTAATTAGCGAAGCAATTGCACCATAACTTTCTCTGATTGTCCTAGAATGGGGCTATATTCAATTACTATTTTAGCCTGTAAATAACAAACTGTTGTCGTTAAGACAAGACCTTGCTCGATTTCCATATACTCTCCTAAGAATTCATATACTAGGAAGTATGGCTCTCTGTTGAGGACTTGCTGACATATGTTTCTAATATATGCGTTTGACATTTTAATTATTGCTTATATGTTAAAAAATATTTTTTTTGTTTACGCTTTTATTAATAGAACCGATTTTAATACATATATAAAATAATTTTGTTTTTTTTAAATATATTCTTGTTTAGATCGTCTGTGCATTTATTTAGATCTTATTTAGATCATTAGCTTGGCTTAAGGCCCTCTTTGTAATACATTTGTTGTGTAGCAAATATGCTTTATAAATTACATATGCACTCATAATTATGACGATTATAAACAGCAATATATTTGTTATTTTAGAGTCAATATTATTTGCCTCAATTTTGTTAATTACATTTGCAGTGGAATCCACTGTCTTTATGTCTATGAGTCCCATTTTGGGTGCTATTCTTAATTCAACAAATTCCTCAGATTCTATTTCCTCGAATTTACTGATACTATTACTTCGCATAGAAGTATGAAACGATAATATAAAAATTCTTGTAAAATTTTATTTCATATATATTTATTTTTTTTTTTTTTTCAATTCATTGTCAATTACTTTTTTTTAATTTGGTTTTTCTTAATTTTTGTATGCTTAATTCATTTATATATTTTTTTTGTTTGCTTTTGTATTTTAATTTTCCTATGCGATCAACGCAGTGATCTCCTGGCTAATGTTTCGTATGGTTTTCAGGCCATACTCTATTACGAGCAACGCAAATATCGCTCAGTATTACAATTATTTCTTGAAATTGCATTGACTTAATATAATTTTAAGCTTAACAAGTTTTAGATTATCTTAACAAATTTTATATTTAAAAGTATGTTGCACGCTGTTTGGGCGCCGGTGCTGGTACTCGCCCAGGCTGATTGAGCGCCGGTGCTGGTCCTTTTGATGCACGTATAGACGCAGTGAGGCGTCTCCAATGGTCCAGCGCAGTCAGCAGGGCATTTCTCGTCGGGTTTGGTTTTAATGTATTTCTTCGGTGGCACTGCTTGCAATTTTATTTCATTAGTACATTTTATTTTTTTAATATTGTTTTCGATTGTAGAGGTGAGCTTTTGTATTGTTGCTGAATCGACTCGATATTGTCGATTTCAGCTTGCAATTTGTTGCCTGATTCCCAACTTATTTTTATGTTGGTGGCAAATAGCAGTTTGAGGAGCTCGGCTTTTCTATTTTTAAGCCTTCTTGCAACTCCACTGCGCCTAGTTTTAGGCATTGCTCAGAGCGTCTACTCACTCAGATTTTTAGCCACAATCCTAATGCCATTGGCTGCTGCTGCTTTGCTTTCGGTGGGTGCTGCTGCTGTTGTTGGTCGCTGATCCTCGAATTCCTGCAACTGTTCAATTGTTGTTGTTTGTTGTGTTTTTTCTGCTATGAGCGCCCGCACCAATATGTTTGTGTGTTGTTCAAGTTAGTCCTTAAAAGGACTGGTCACGGTCGCCATGTTAACGGAGTATTTGTCTTTGGAAAATAATAAGCATTTACACAATGGCACGTCAGTGCCTTTTGACTTTAGTTTTTAGAATGTTCTTTTATTGAATATATTTTTATGGTTAGAGCCGCATAGCTGCGCTGCCGGTTACGCCAGCAGCGGAGCGGCTTCGTACATGTACATATATGCTTAGGTATAAGTGTTTATGTATTAGCTTAAGGGTCTGGTGAGAATCGCAGACGGAGAGGGGGTAATGTGTCCACTTGTTTACGAAACAGTCGCGCATATAAAGTATGCCGACTCAGCGGAGTTAGTACTCGCGCTCTGTTAGGGCACATGCACTTGAGAGTGATCATGTTACCTCTTATGTTGTGACTGCGAGTTATTTATGAATATTGCACTTTAATTGTAACAATGTGTTTGGGACATTCTTTGTATATGTATATACTTATGTTAGTGAATACAGTGAACATTTGATAAAGTGGACAGACTACGGCAGAAGCAAGGACGACAAATGCGGCGAAATCGGCCACCAAGCCAATAAGTGTCAAAACACGCCCTCTTGCTGCATCTGAGTACGCCACAAGCTCGAACCCTCAAACCACGTCTCGGGAAGCTTCAGATGTCCAGCATACCGTGAAGCAATTCAGAACTCACGATGGTAAAGCTTCTTCAGCTTAACCTCAGCCCCTGCTTGGCCGCCCAGGAACTGCTGGCTCAAACAACTAAAGAGCTCAAAATAGACTGGGCTATTCAGAGCGAACCATACAGGGCTCCAACCTACGATACGTGGACCGCGGATTACCACCAAAAGGCAGCAATCTGGACATGTGGGACACCACCCCTACCAGTATGCGACGCCAAGCGGGCGCGTGGGTACGTCATAGTCAAAGTCCGGAACATGTGGATATACAGCTGCTACCTCCCACCGAGGTGGTCTCTGGCTGAGTTCAGCAACTGCATCGACGCCCTCGCCGACGACGAAAGAGCTCACTCACTGGTCATCGTCGGAGGCGACTTCAACGCGTGGGCAACTGAATGGCAGTCGCCGTCAACTAATTCCAAAGGGAGTATACTCGTGGAGGCGTTCGCATCACTGGACCTCTTACTCCAGAACCACGGAAGCTCTAACACCTTTACCGGAGCAAGAGGCGAATCCATTATTGATCTCACGTACACTAGTAGTCGAAGAACGACTTGGAAACTGAGCGAGCACTACACTGCAAGCGAACACCAAGCTATTTTGTGTGAAGTCCATAGTAGCCCCCTACGCTCTGGCACAGCGACAAGACCACACTATAGGGATGCAACTCTGAACATCCAAGCCTACAAAGACGCAGTTAGCTCCACAAGAGTAACTCGAACTGCCGAGGAGATGGCCAACCAGCTTATGGACAGCATAAGGCAGGCCTGCGAATCAAGTATGAAGAAGAGCGGCGCCTTCACCGGCTACAGGACAATCTACTGGTGGAACCAGGACATCCACAGAGCCAGACAGGAATGTTTTCGAGCACGGCGTTTATACTATAGAGCCCGTGGAGGACCCAACTATGAGGAACTAAGAGTGACACACGCCGCCAAGAAGAGACTTCTAAAGAAACGGATAAAAGAAAGCAAAAGACGATGCTTCTTGGAGCTGTGCGACGAGGCTGAACATGATCTGTTCGGTAGAGCCTATAAAGTGGTCATGAAGAGGATTAACGCCTTCAAGTGCTCAGGACCCTCGGACCGCATCCAACTCTTGGACATAATTGAGACTCTGTTCTCTAAGCAGCAAGAGCCCCCAGTCGCAGCAGAAACACTAACACAACGTTACAACGGAGGAGCTGCTACGATTGGCAAGATCTGTCCCAAACAGGAAAGCTCCAGAACAGGTATACCTAACAGAGCTCTTAAACTGGCGATCAGTCTTCTGCCACGGGTTTCCACCGAGGTGTTCAACAAATGTCTGGCTGACGGTATGTTCCCTAGGATATGGAAACACCAAAACCTCGCGCTAATCCCGAAGCTGGGCAAGGACCAGGCGAGGCCTCGTCTAACCGCCCAATTTGCCTACTGGACACTGCAGGTAAAATTTTCGAAGGCCTAATCGAAACCCTTTCAGATTCCCAGTTCGGCTTCAGGAAGTCGCGATCAACCGTCGACGCGCTCGGAAGGGTAACTAGAACGGCCTTCAAAGCTATCGAAGGGATCAGGTGGCTCGGTGGGAACAAGCAATACTGCCTCGTAACCACACTTCAAAAACGCCTTTAATTCATCGTTATGGGCAAGAATTATGGAGGCAATCAGGAGTTTGAGCCTGCCTATCTACCTCATCAACATAATCCGCGGCTACCTGCGTGAAAGATGGCTCCACTACACATTAGAGGACGGTAATCATACGTACCAAGTCACACGAGGAGTACCATAAGGCTCAGTTCTAGGCCCGCTCCTATGGAGCATTATGTACGACGGAATCCTGAGGCTCGAATTTCGTCATGGTGTGGAGATTGTCGGTTTTGCCGACGATGTCGCTATCGTCACAGTGCGGAAAACTATTCCAGTGGTCGAAGAAGAACCATATGAGGCCATTTGTCGCATCGGAAACTGGCTCAGGCTCGCCGGACTCGAACTGGCCAACCACAAAACGTAGGCTGTACTGATCAGCAGCCGCAAAAGAGTGGAAACAGCCCAAGTAGTCGTAGGAGGAACCACCATCACATCGCAAAGAGCAATCAAGTACTTGGGAGTCATGCTGGATACCAGGCTGTCTTTCAGAGATCACCTGGAGGCCTCTCACAAGAAAGCAAAGCTCACACTTAAGGCGCTGACGAGGATGATGAATAACCACAGGGGGCCCAAATCGGCTTACAGAAGGCAAAGTCATCAATGCTGTAAGCGGTGCGGTAGCGGAACGCTACCCACAGGTCAAGCTTTATGAAAGGCTTAGTCTCAATAGCTTAGAGCTCTAAGCTGCCGACGTGTCACAAATAGAACTAAACATGCTATGTGAAGTTCGAACCTGGATGTGGACCCTGTACCTCATCATCTCTCGTATCACTTATAACTTATAGTTATAATTCTAATTGTAAATAATATAAATAGTTTAATTCAAGTTGGGAAGGAACAACAGTAAAATTAAATAAATAAAATTATCACTTTAAAAAAAAAAAAAAAAAAAAATTAATGAATTCTCTATTTTACTGCATACCATAGGGGGCGAGCCAAATCTAGTGTATACTTTTAGGTCGACGGTTGTAAACCCACTGACAGCACTAAGTTTTTTTCAGAAGTTTTTGTCGTCCCGCCCTGGCCAGTGGCCTCTGCGTGGATGATGCCAAGCATCAGCCTATGTCCAAGAACGGCACGAACGCCGCCTGGGGGAGGTCCTGCATCGGCACCGCCGTCAGTGAACCTCCAGGTCTTCCAATACGACCACGTAGAAGACACCGAGACGCCCAAAAGGACCAGAGACACAGGCAGCCCAGGAAATTCGCCAGTTTCAGCACAGAAGAAGAGAACTAAAGTAGAAAAAACCCTGCTACAACTCTCCGACGAGGCCCAAGGCAATGCGCCACATCACTGTGGCGAATTGGGCAACGTTCAACCGGAATCCCGAGCCAAAAAGGGTCAAACTTGTATCCAGGAAGCCACAAGCGGATGTTATCATCATCAAAACCAAAATCGGATGGACCAGTTGCCGACTTAGGGAGACTGCAGAACCGGTGCTACAGATGCCATGAATTTGGCCATGTCGCCAGTTTTTGCAGGAACGCAGTAGATCGAAACGGCAGCTTAACCTAAATCACTGTATAGCCGCCTGGACCTGCTTCACCAAACTGTCTGGGAGTTATCGGTAGACGTCGCCCTCTTAAGCGGCAAGGCAGCGATCTGGCAGATCTTTAGCAGAACCGGCGTGGGCTGTATCATCGACCTAACTTTTGTCAGCTACTCTCTTTGGGGCGGTGCGGGCTGGGAAGTAAGCGACGCTTATACCGCCAGTGACCACTTCGCCATCATCCTGCACTTACAGCGTCAAAACCGACAACATCCGATTCAGTCTGCTAGGTCTTTCAAGGTCAGCACTTTTAACCCAGCAGTTTTTGCAGAGGTATTCTGAGGCGCAGATGCACTCAAGGACGCCGATGAAACCGCCTACGATGCCAGCATGCAACGGAGAAAAAGCTTCAGTATGCACCACGTGTCAGTATATTGGTGGACTGAGGAAATAGCCGAAGCCAGACGGAAGTGCATAAGGGCTAGACGAGCGATGCAGCGTTCCCGCGGGAGACCTGGATTTGACACGCTTAGGTTGGCGTATGGCTCCCACAGGCTTGAGTTGAAGAAAGCCATACGGTGCAGCAAGAACGAACGATTCCTGGAGCTCTGTGACGAAGCCGAGAACGACATTTGGTGACTTGAATATAAAAAAGCAGCAAAAAAGCTTAAGCATTCTACGGCCCCCAAAGAGGAGACGAAAATCAGGGCGTTGGTAAAAGCTCTTTTCCCTGGAGATATATATGGCAGTCTGGACGACCTTGAGCCCCGCAAGGTTTGTTACCACGATGCCCCTGACGTAACACTGGAGGAAACCCTTAAGGCACTATTAAGGACTCCAAGGCTCCTGGACCTGATGGCATTCCCAATAGAGCACTTCGAATGGCTCTGTCGCTAAGGCCACATCTCTTCGCGGATGTGTATGGTAACTGCATCAAACATGGCATCCTCCATGCAATGAAAGAATCACAACCTGGTTTTGATCCCGATACCCAACAAACCAGAAGATTTCCCCTCATCTTATAGGCCAATCTGCCTAATAGACACAGCAGTCAAAATTCTGGAGAGGGTCATCTGTAACAGGCTGGAAGAGTCAATCCGTCAGGCGGGAGACTTATCCCCAGAGCAGTACGGTTTCCGTAAGGCACGTTCAACTGTTGACGCTATAAAACGCGTAACAGAGATAGCCAAGGACGCAATCGACGGCAGCAGATGGAGGGGAGGCTCCAAGGAGTACTGCATTGTCATGACTCTCGACATAAAGAATGCTTTTAACTCTGCCAACTGGGATTTTATACTGGAAGCGCTTCAAAGGTTCTGCACCCCAAGCTACCTAATGGCCATCGTACGTGACTATTTTCGAAACCGTACTCTGAGCTACAAAACCAACTCGGGAAAAAGAGTGCATAAAATTTTATGGGGGGTGCCACAGGTCTCAGAACTTGGACCCCAGCTCTGGAATACGATGTACGACGGAGTCCTGAGACTCCAACTGCCGGAAAGAGCAACGACAGTGGGTTTTGCAGACGATGTTGGCATCGTCGTGACGGCTAAGCATCTGCACGAGGCGGAACTACGTTGTACGGCTGCAGTAGACACAGTCAGGGATTGGCTGGCGTCAGTAGGCCTACAGCTGGCTGATCATCAGCAGGAAAGTAGTAGAGGTAGCGCATATCCGTATGGAAGGGGCTGTCATTACGTCGAAAAGAGCCATCAGATACCTTGGGGTACTAATCGACACACGGTTATGCTTCAAGGAACATCTGGAGCATACCGCTAGGAAAGAAGCAATAGTTAACCACGCGCCAAGCCGCATCATGCTGAACTTGAGAGGACCAAAGCAGAACCGCCGACTTCTACTACATAACGTGGCTAAGGCCACAGCACTATACGCAGCACCAGTCTGGGAAAACGCGTTGCGCTTCAGGAGTTACTGAAGAGGTCTACAGTCTACATACAGACTCGGTGCCCTCAGGGTCTGCAGCGGATTAAGAACAATCTCTGAGGAAGCGGCACTCGTAATTGCAGTTATGGTATCACTGGACATCCTAGCCACGGAGCGGCAGAAATTATATTCGGTCCAGCAAACCGATCCTTTAAGGATACGTCACCAACATGCAAAAATAGAGAGAGAAGCTAGCGTGAGACAGTGGCAAAACAGGTGGGACACAGCCACCAAGGGGCGCTGGACACGCCGGATTATTTCAAATATCAAGCTTTGGATATATCACTCAACTGCTAAGCGGCCACGGGTGTTTGCGTAGCTATCTCTACATATTCGGTCACGACGGAGACCCCAACTGCCTATGCTGCAACCCCGTAGTCGACGAAACCGCGGAACACCTACTCTTTCTCTGCGACAGAGACAGGAGCTGACCTCGTCGGTGGGATCCCAGATTACGTCAGAAACCCTGGTGAGCGTAATGACGTGGAGCATGGAGAACTGGTCCGCAGTCTGCACCTTCGCTGACACGATAGCGTGATAAAGGAGGGGGCATAACCTGCCCGCCCAGGGCCCCGTGAAGCATTGGCAATAGGTATATTTATTTATTTATTTATTTATTGTCAGACTATGGACAGTCGACACAAAACTAAAGATTAAATTAGTGTAAAAATAAAATATACAAAAAATTTAAGAGATAATATTAAAATTAAATTTCAAAACTATAAAAAAAAAAAAAAAAATTTTTTTTATTATTTTCAAGTTGACATTAAGATTTATATTAACTTTAATTAATTTACTAACTGGGGAAGTATTACAAAAATTAAAAACATTAAGAAACGTTGGTCCAACATTCGTTGCAAGGGTTAGGAAAATCCCAGAAAAACACTAACCAGACCAAACGAAAAAGAGAAAAATTAAATCAAATGTTAGTGACGCGGTGATCAACGGTAAGGCACGCGGAAAACGAAATAAGCGACAATTAGTATATTAAAAGAGTACTAAGTACTACAATATAACATTAAAGGAAAACAATACTATATAGATTGATTAGACAAGTTAAAGAGAAGTGTCCTTCTAAGAGAAGACAAAGATGTGGCTCCACTCACTACATGAGAAAGACTATTATAGTTAGTACATAAGACACGGAACGGATTATGTAAAGCATAATTCGTGGTACAGCGTTGAAGGGACAAAGGAAGAAAGTTTCTAGTATTTCGGACCGGAACCGCAAAACTAATTTGGCTAATTAGATACAAGGAATCTATCTCACCATTAATTAGTTTGTGTAAGAAAACTACACCAAGCATGGTTCTGCGATCCGAGAGGGAAGGGAGGTTAATTAACAATAGTCTACTACGATTCGAAGGTAATCGAGTATTAGTACTCCAACTAAGGCCTCTAAGTGCAAACAGAAGAAATTGTTTTTGTATAGCCTCTAATCTTTCCTGATGAATCATGTATTGGGGGGACCATACACACGATCCATATTCAAGAATAGGGCGTACAAGTGAAGTATAAAGAGTTTTCGTTAGGTAGGGATCGTCAAATTCCTTGGACCACCGCTTTATGAATCCCAAGACACCAAAAGCTCGATTAGCAGCAGAAGAGATGTGCTTATCAAACTTTAGTTTTGGATCGAAAAGGATACCCAAATCATTGACCGACTCTATTCTCTGAAGAGGCTTGCCGTCAAGAAAGTAGTTATTATAGGTAGGTGTTCGCCTACTATAGGACATTACGTTACATTTACTAAAATTGAGATGAAGTACGTTAACTTTACACCAGGCTTGAAGTGCGTCGAGATCACTTTGTAGACCGTGATTCAGGCAAGATTCAGTTCTTGACAAACAAAGTTTTACATCATCGGCATACATCAGAACCCGGGAACTAGAAATTGCTGAAGGCAAATCATTAATGAATAGTGAAAAAAGTAAAGGCCCAAGATGACTACCTTGAGGAACACCCGAGGTAACACGCACTGGTTTGGATAAAGTTCCATTAAAATTAACTTGTTGAGTTCTAGAACATAAATAGTTCGCAATCCAAAGTATTAGTTTATCAGGAAATCCAAGCAAATTAAGTTTATGTATTAATAGACTATGATTAACAGAATCAAAAGCTTTGCTAAAATCAGTGTAAATGACATCTGTTTGCAATTTATTTTGAAACCCCTGTATTACAATGGAAGTAAATTCTAATAAGTTAGTGGTAGTAGATCTATATTTCATAAACCCATGCTGACAAGGTGAAACAATAGATCTGCAAAGATGTTGCAATTGAGAAGTAATTAATTTCTCAAAAATTTTAGGAATTGCAGACAATTTAGAGATACCCCTATAGTTACAAGTGTTAGATTTAGTACCCTTTTTATGAAGGGGAATAATAAACGATGCTTTCCAAATGTCAGGGAAGCGGCACGACTCAACAGACAAATTAAATAAAATATACAAAGGTTTCATGAGGCCATCGGCACAATTTCTGAGGACGCAACCAGGAACTCCATCCGGACCCGGGGAGAGGACAGGTTTAACAGCCTTTAGGTCTCTCAGAAGCGAATCCTCAGTGATCAATAGCCTAAAGTTACAATTTGAAGCATTTATACTGTAGGGATAAGTCAAGTTTAGATTATTTTGATGAGTACAATAAGTTGATTGGAAAAAATCGGCAAATAAATCGACTATAGCCTGATCAGAGTTAGCAGTCTCATTTTCAAAGACCCTTGAGGAGGGAAGTGTTGATGATTTGCGCTTGGCATTAACAAAGTTATAAAAAAGTTTAGGATTACTTCGAAACTGCTGACCACAGCTTCTAAGGTAATTCCGATAGCACAGGCTGTTCAAGGCAGAGAAATCAGATCGAGCAATTAAATAACGAGAGAGATCCAGGGAAGACCCAGTTTCTCTGAATTTCTTATAAAATTTTGATTTAACGTTTTTTAATCGTGTTAATTCCCGTGTAAACCAAATAGGTTTTATAGACATACTTGGAGTACACGTTGGAACACAAAGATCAAATAAATTATTTAAAGTAAGATAAAAAAAATGCAACTGCTTCATCCATATCCCTGCACTTGAAAAGCCATGACAAGTCAGTTTGGGATAAAAGCTGATTTAACTTGTTAAAATCAGCGTTCCGAAACTGGCGAATACGCTTTCTAGGTCTTAGGCTGGACTTTCCCATTTGGGTAGGCAATTCCATCAACAATTCCAAAGTCGGGTGATATGAATCTTCAGGAAGAGAAAGGGGAGCAATACGGGAAACAGATGGAAATGAAGGATCTAAAACAAAAATAAGATCAAGCATCTTACTTAAAGAATTGGGAATGCCATTAATTTGAAATAAAGAAATCTCAAATAAATGATCAAGGAAATCATTCTGTGTGGTGGAGGTCAATACAGCAGAGCCAGGAGTAGAGATCCAAGTAGTTCCTGCAATGTTAAAATCACCCAGAACCACGAGGATATCCCGATCGGAAATTAAAGAAGAAACAGATTTGAGAGCTGAGAAATGTTCAAAATAAACAGAATTATCAGAAGAAGGAGGAATATAAGAGCAAGTAATAAAAATGCTAACATTACAAATACTAAGCTTTATAGCAATAAATTCCAATTCTGTAGAAATATTAAGGTGAACTACTTCAGAGGAAATATCACCATCAACAGCAATCAAAACACCACCACCACGACGACAAGTACGATCCTTTCTAAAAAGTGAAAACTTATCGCAGAATATCTCTGTATTAAGAATGTCAGGCCTTAACCAAGTTTCAGTAAAGGCAATGACATGAAAAGGAAAAGAAACACTAGATAAGTAAAGGTTGCTAAGTTTGCTACAAAGACCTCTTACATTCTGATAGGCAAGCGAGAGGGAGGAGTTTAGTTTTTTTTGTTAATGGTGGCTGATTGGTTAGAAGAAGATAGTGACGGTAGAGCAATCGGAGTCCGATTTCGTTTTTTTGCAGTATATTCTTTCACCATCAAGTGGTCCGGCCAGAACTCTTTACAGCATATTTTGTTAAATTGTTTAGCCGGAACACTTATTTTAAATGAGGAAATCTCCCGAGCATAAGAAAATTTGAACTTTTCCACAGTAATGTTGGCTATAGATTTGGCCTGTATAAAAGCCTTGACATCATCAGATGTAGTATCAGGGGCTAACCGTGAAACAAAGATTTGTTTTTTCGGTGGGATACCTATCAGAGTCATATTATTATCATCCACTGCTATATCGTCTTTCGAACTTTTAGCACTGGTTGATTGACTAGCTGGTGCAGTCGAAATGTCATCACTAGTATGTTGTTCGAAAACAACAGCATTGACAGCAACTGTATCAGGGGCTGGCTCGGTGTCAGCAGTAGTAACTTCTGTGGGAGAAGTAAAATTATCCCTCCTACTGATAATACTAGGTGGAGACGGGGAAGAAAGATTTATTAGAGACGGATCAGAATTTATGGAGATATGTGGTGGAACGGAAAGTTCATTTGGACCAATTGACAATCTAAAATTGGCCTTTTTCCTCTTTGGAGAATCATTCAAAAGGTTCATACTCTTGAAATCTGTATCCAACGAGGTGAAACTATCAAGCAGGTTCTTAAATCTGCCAAATAGTTCCCCAAAGCCTCCTTTTGTTTGCCTCATAAAGCCCATCATATCCCTTTCAACATCCCTGCAAGACTCACATGTCCATTTTATACCCGAATTAGAATTAATCAGGTCGATAATACGGCCGTAAAGGCCAGCACGTTTTTCGTGTGATACATTATCACACAGCCAGCAGCAAACATAACCCACTTTTACATTTGTTCGCACCTGGCAGTTTTTATTATAGCAGACATACATAGTGGATAAATTTTAATTTAAAACAAGAAAAAAAGGTTATCTTCGGCTAGCCGAAGATTAAATACCCTTGCAGACACGCATATTTTATTTTAATCACTAATTGTTCCAACAGTAGCTATATGATATAGTTGTCCGATTTGAATGAAATTTTGTGAGCATATAGGGAATGATAATAAATGCACATTGTCCGAATTTGGTTAAAATCGATCAATTGACATAGAAAATTTTCATACTAAGTATTTCAACCGATTGTTCCTATGGCAGCTATATGATATAGTGGTCCGATCTGGATAAAATTTGGTCAGCTGATGGTAAAGAATGCATATTGCGAAAATTTGGTTCAAATCGTTCAAGAGACACTGAAAATTTTCATACTAAGCATTTTCAGCATTTTTAACCGATTGTTCCTATGACAGCTATATGATATAGTGGTCCGATCTGGATGAAATTTGGTTTGCACGTGGGATTTAGTACTAAATGCATATATGATGAATTTGGTGGAGCTAGCTCAAAAAAAAATTTGTTTTGAACCGATTGTTCCTATGGGAGCTATATGATATAGTGATCCGATCTGGCCGATTTTAACATATGTACATGTGTACCAAGTTTCATCACGATAGCTTTAAAACTGAGAGACTAGTTCGCATAGAAACAGACGGACAGACGGACAGACGGACAGACGGACATGGCTATATCGACTCGGCTGTTGATGCTGATCAAGAATATATATACTTTATGGGGTCTGCCACGCTTCCTTCAATGCGTTACAAACATCGTGACAAAAACAATATACCCTCTGCAAGGGTATAAAAACAGCGAAGTGAAAAAAAAAATTGAACTGCGATAAAGCAAAAAAAAAATATATATAAATTAAAAAAATAGACAAATTATAAATTTGTACAGAGTGTTAAAAAGAATGACAGATATACACAAGGGTTAAGTAAACAGATGCTAAGTTAGAGCACAAATACAGCGTACTTACAAAAACAAAATTGTTTGCGCGGCAAACGAAAAATTTACCGTCGGAGATTAGGTAGCCAACACCAACAACACTTAGATCGCGGGACAGCAGAGGGGTGAAGTAAAGCGCGGCTTAAAGAGAGCAGAGAGAAATGACGCGAGAGTAAAAATCTATTTATAGATTGCGCTCGCGACTGAAACGATTTAAGCGGTGAGTAGCAGGCAAACAAAACTGCAAGTTACAAAAACAAAGCTTATTGGGAGAAATCAAAGCAAGTGCACAAATAAACAAACAACTTGCTTTGTTTTGATAAAAAATGCAAGGAAATTATAAAATCAGTTTGTTAGTATAATTAAACGTTGCGTTTACACAGCCGGTGTTTGACACAAAGTATAAATGATGAGGTAGTTGACTTTATTTGATTTATGATATGAAAAAAAGCGACGAAGCGAGGAAGGAAAAAAAAACACGTCCGTTTGCAAAGCGAGTGAGAAGCGAATTGAATAAAATGCAAAACCCTGGCAGTAGGGTTCATAAAATGCACCAACACGGAAAGATTGTCTGGAATAAACGAAACTACTCCAGGTGGCAACCACAACAGTGGAAATTCACCCGCACCATCTGGTGCGGCTATGGCACGGATTCTGGAGTCCTTAACCAGCATTCCCACCAACCCTGTTACACCAATGGATTACTTGGCTGGTGTATCAGATAGAGCTACAAGTATAATGGACCCTTTCGCGAAAGGGAATAAGACCATGCGGTCATCACCATCAATGCCGCACTGGGCCCACCTACTGCGAGAGACGACGCTTTCGTCTTTATCGCTCCGATACTCCAAAGAGGAACAGGGTGGAAAACAGCACGCCAGACGAGGCACGGACGACGCCGCCCAAAAGGCAGAAAGGCGTAGCTGCATCTCCAAGAGCTAAAATGATCGAGCTAGGGGGGATCCTTGATGACCTAATCTATCTCACCATGGAGTAAAAGGCCGTACTAAGGCATACCACCCTGAAGCAGAAGACGCCGTACGCGAGGATGAAGCAGATCCAACTCTCTGTGAGTAAGCATCTAGGAATGCTGGATTCCCACGCAATCAACAAAAACGTCACTAAAAAGCTCGAAGCACCAAAGCAGAGGGCAAGTATAGAGAACAGCTCCCAAGCTACGCCGACCCTGGCTCAGGAAACGCAGAGCCTTGCCAAGTCACGACCACGCAATCAAGGCAAGGAAGAACATGCAGCAAGGAGCAAGTAAACGGGCACACCGAGGGAGCAAGTGACGTACAGTCAATTGACGACTGGAGCAAAGGCTGAGATCAAAGAGAATGATAAGCGAGGACACACGGAGAAGACCCCAGCCATGGACGCCAACACAGGTTGCCAACAAAGGGACGCCAATACAAAAAGCTGCCAAAACTGGCAGACGGTCAAGCCAAACACGAAGCCACAAACATCGCAGAAGCGCAGGAAGCGGCCAGACGCAATTTTGGTCAAATGCAAAGAAGTTGCCGACTATGCCAAAGTCCTGTCAACTGTACTGTGCGAGGAGTAAGGCGAATTGCCGCAGGAGAAGTCCTACTGCACATGACTAAGACGGACGACGAAGACACGCACAACCTGACCAGGCGGTGCAGAAAGCTCTCGGCAGCACGGCGGATGTCAACATTATGTCCGAGAAGCTGCGCCTGGAGATCCGCGACATTCCTGAATGGGTCACAGCTGAGGAAGTGACAACTTCTGTAATCATTTATGTTGAAGGCGATTTACCCGGAGAATCTACGCCAAGAATCCGGAGAGTCTACCGAGGCACCCAGATAGCGTCCGGGTTGCTGCCAAGGGACATAGTCGACAAGCTATGAGGACGATCAGGATAGGATGGGCCCTGTGCTCTATTTGCAAAGTGGAGCCGCGGAGATGTTTCAAGTGCCTAGAGTTTGGACATACAACAGCACGATGCGGAAGCAAGCATGACGCATTTAGAAAGTGCTTGAACTGCGACGACGAGGATGATGCCACTAAGGCCTGCACCAAAAAACCCAGCTGGTTATACATCGTTGTAGCCATATTGAGCGACCCCTACCGCCCTATTCAGGATGGAAACTGGATACTTAACGGAAATATAGGAGCATCAGTACATCAAGAGGATACGTAAGGGCCAAATGTGCAGGAATCTACATACACAATAGTCGCGGAAATACTAGATGACCTAACGCTTGATGTGATGAACCATTCCACTGTTTTTGCCACCTTGGCATCTTTCTCCCACCTGGCCTTAGTGGCTATGCTGACGACGGCTCTGATGGCATCCAGGGTGGTGAACACGCACACACACATACATACACACACACGAAGACGAAGTCGATCGTCCAGGTGCTGGACGGTCTTAGACGGGCACCTTCAGCGCACCGCAGCAACTAGAGCTGGCCTCGAAGCCCGAGAAGACACGGCAGACGCCGCCCTGTCAGCTTTTGCGAAGTCATCTAAAATGCTAAGATCGCCTCCTGTCACGGCGTGTCTGTCAGCCCCGCCCGTACTGGCGGAAAAAGTTTTTCTTTTTTCGGCCACTAACGAAGCGGACACCCCTAAGAGATCCAGAGAAGGCGACAATCTCTCCAGCCCGCAACAGACAACACCACCAAAAAAGGCTAAGCTGACACCCAGCGAACTAATAAGGGAACTTGGCAACATAGCTGGAGATATCATGTCGAAATTAGAGGACAAGGCTGTTCGGCATGTCAACGCAGAAATGAAGAAGCAGCTCAAACGCATTAAAGCCATCCAAGAAGAAGTTTGCCAACAGCTGAACAGCACAGAAGAGGGACATATCAACAGGAAATGCCACCACTGCAACTTGGCCAATTCGAGCACTGATCCTTCAGTGATCAAAGGTCTGCATGCTCCGCGAGAGGAAGTAAGGAAGAATACTAGTCCGAATGCGGGTACCGCAAACCTCGGGGAGAGGTCTTGCGAGCAAGCCGGTCAACCAACAACCGAATGGAGAACGATGACAAATCACACCAAACCACCGCTGGCCTGCAATTGCCGCCCAGATGCAGTCCTGATTCGTTGCAAGGACAAGAATGACTATGGGAACATGCTCAACGAGCTCCAGAAAAACTGCTCCCTTCAACGGTTCAAGGATTCCGTTTCCGGCATACCGCGCACAGCAGCAGGGGAAGTTTTGCTGAATTTACAAGAAGCGTCAGACAAAATAACCGTCCTACTTCTGAAGGCGATCGAAGGAGTCCTAGGCGACGGAGTTGTGCTCATGGCTCTCGGAGACAGTGTCAATGTGGAGATTCGAGACATTATGGAGGGCACATCTAGTGCTGACGTTCTCAGAGCAGTCTCCCTAGCGCTGGAGTCAGACCAACTTACCAACGTGCCGCCCAAAATGCGCTCGGGCTACAACGGTACGCTCGTTGCTACGCTTACTGTGCCCGGTGACTGCGCAGAAAATCTTATTAAATCTGATAAAATGAGAATAGGATGGGCTGTCTGCCGTATTCGCCGCAACGACACGCCGAGAAGATGCTACCATTGCCTCAATTATAGACATATAACAGCAAGATGCTGAAGCCAGCACGACGCCTCTAAACAGTGCTTCAACTGCGGGTCGGGCAGCCACTCGGCGAAGACATGCACAGCTATGCAATCGTGCATCCTCTGCACTAGAGCCGGCAAGCAGGGCACCCACCCACCCACGCAACAAGCAGTCGCAAATGCCCGGCCTATCTAGAAGCCATTCAAAATCTGAGGACATGAAGTTTCTGCAAATAAATCTTAACCATTGCAGGGCAGCACAAGACCTGCTCCATCAGTCAACGCGAGAAAAGGACGTCGACATAGCAATAATTAGCGAGCCTTACAAAATCCCATTTAGACCAAACTTTGCCAGCAATTCGAAAAACCTGGCTGCGATCTTGGCATGCTCCGAATAGCCACTATTTATGGACAACATCGGCTCAGGCTCCGCTTTCGTCAGTGCCACGGCCAAGCGCGTCTGGATTTACAGGTCCTACATGCCACCGAGCTGGAACCTGCAAGAATTCGGCGCTGCGCTAGACGAACTAGTAGAGGACGCTCGCACACGCATGCCAATAATAATTGCAGGTGAATTTAACGCCTGGGCAGTTGAGTGGCAGTCAGAAACAACGAACGCAAAAGGGAAGATGCTGCTCGAATCGCTGGGCAGCCGTTACCTGGTACAGCTGAACGTCGGCAGCGAAAAAACGTTCGTTAGAGGGAGTATAAGATCGATTGTAGACCTAACTTTCACATCGCCCCAGCTGGCGAGGTCAGCTACCTGGCATGTGAGTGACATGTACACCGCTAGCGACCATATGGCCATTCTCTTCGCCTTTAAGGGACATGATCCACTACCGCACAGTCAGTCTGGCAGACGGTATAGGCCTGACACCTCAATGCCGGCATTTTTCACCGAGGAGTTACAGGATCTCAGCGCCACGGGCAACGCCGATGAGATGATGACTTCGCTCATGAGGTCAATCAAACGAGCTTACGACGCCAGCATGTCCAGCGGCAGGTCATCCCGCCGCCACAAGCCAGTTTTTTGGTGGACAACGGAAATCTCGGAGACTCGACGACAATGCAATGCAGCCAGAAGGAGGTACACGAGAGCAGCACGCAGAAATACACCAAGCGAGGGTTTGCGCTCTGAGTTCAAATTGAAACGCAGCGCACTGTGCAAAGCCATCCGAGCTAGCAAATTGATATGCTTAAGAGCCCTCTGCGAGGAGGCGGATCAGGACCCATATGGATGGGCGTACAATCTCAACATGAAGAAGACGAAAGGATACAGCAATTACGCACCCACAGAACGAGCCAAGCTAGACAACATAGTGCAAACGCTTTTCCCGCTTTAGCCAGCCAGAGACATAAGCATATAAACAGGCCAAGGCAACAGACACGAAGTCTTACATGAGAGGCATCGACTCAGCCTACAGTTTCTGCGCGATCAGAGGCTCCAGCGCTTTCCGGACTGTCTCAGGGGCGGCGGTCAGGCATGGTCCCACTGAGTATTCTAATTACAGAATCGAAAAATGTATACGACTCTAAAGGAAACGCTAGAGAGACAAGGTCAATTAGCCGTAAAAATGACGACGCACGCATAGCCAGCCTATACAAGTGGCAGGCCAGATGGGAGAGAACGGAGTCCGGACGCTGGTCTGCGCGCCTAATACGCAATATCAAAGAATGGACGCAACGAAAGCACGGGGAAGTAAATTTGCTCCTGATCGAAATCCTGAGCGGTCACGGTTGCTTTCGGGCATATCTGCACAGATTCGGAAATGACGCAACCGATAGGTGCACCACCTTCGATGTTTTGGAAGACGCTGAACATGTCCTTATATGGTGTAGGCGCTTCTGCACGGAGCGAAGCCTAGTCGAACGGGAAATCGGCGGCGCAGTAGAAGTGGATACGATCATTCCCCATATGATCAGAAGCCGGTCATCTGGTCAGCTGTAGACAACTTCGCACGAGTTGTCATGATCAACCTTAGGGCGGACGAACAACTTAGGAGGTCCCAGGCACACCAGAGGGGCTCTTAAGCCATGAGCCGGGCTGTGAAGCATTACCTCACGACAGTCCTGCAATTCCGGCTTCAGAGATCACGATAACTTCCAATACATCCTTCTTTACCTCTTCAAGGCAACACCCCACACAAAACTTGTATCCCACTGCTTCCGCCTTCTGTTAATAAATGCGAATAACAAAAGAAAAGAACTCACACATAGACACACACACACACACACACACACACACAGCGGGAGCGGCAGCGAGTAGAAAAAGCCGTCCTCGATTTGTTGCTCATGTAAGAAGAATTTTGCCATCGGAGGATGCCGACGACTGCGCAAACAGCCTCGCTGCAGCTATGGAAAGTGCATTCAATGCATCAATGGTGCAAAAAAAGAATGGTGGTAATACCTGCAAACCTGTGCACTGGTGGAACGTGGAGATTGCGCTAGCGAGAAGACACTGTCAAGCGTCTAGTTGCCGTCAACAGCGAGCGAGAGGAAGAGCGGACTTTGCACTGCTTAGAGAGGAGTATCGGGCAAAAAGAGCCATTCTGTCCAAGGCCATAAAAAGAAGCAAAGCCAACTGCTGGAGTAGGCTTTGTGCTGAAGCAGACGAGCAACCTTTTGGGACGGCGTACATGATAGTCATGGGGAAGCTGGCGAGGCGTCCAATGCCAACGGACCCGGACAAGCTCCTTGATATAGTAACGGCACTGTTTCCGGAACGCTCTTGCAACAACATTACCACTATGGCGCCTTCGGTACAGGGACTCCGAAATATACGAACCCAGGCGAGATCCAGGAGGCTGCAGCCCGACTGAAAAAGGACAAGGCACTAGGACCACATGGGGTTCCCCCTGCAGCAGTGAAATTAATAGTTGCAAAATACCCAACACTCTCTACACAACTGTTTAACACTTGCATCAAACAAAGGACAGTACCGAAGAGATGGAAAGTGCACCGTCTGGTACTGCTTCCAAAAGTGATCAGCGTAGATGACCCTTCGGCCTATAGACCTCTGTGTAAATTGAACGTCGTTGCAAAACTCTTTGAGCGAATCATCGGTAACAGGCCAGAAGAGGGGCTGGAAGCACGACGAAGACTGGAAGCGCAGCACCTTGGATGCCATCAGAGCCGTCGTCAGCATAGGCACTAAGGCCATCGAGGGTGAAAGATGGAAAGGTAGCAAAACACAATACTGCAAAGTCACGACGCTTCACGTGCTTAACGTCTCGTGGCATCCTTCGCTTGGGCACTAGGGCCATTGCTCGTTCTCTCCGAGGTCCTCCAACGTTAGCCATCATGCGTTCGTGTGCCGTTAAGCTTTGGTCGCGTTTGCCACCGCGTGCTGCAGGTGATGCTTAAAGCACAGCCTGTAGTCCAGCTGCATCCCCATGTATTTAATTGCAGGCTTCGAGGCTATCTCGCATTCTGAGACGTCGATCGTAGCCGTCTGTACGGCTTTCCTACTGCTTATTAGCACCGCTTCTGTTTTGTGAGCCGCAAGAGAGAGGGAGTTGCTTTTCAGTCATAGTACTACTTGCCTGATGGTCAAGTTCGTGATCGCCTTCACGTCCTTGCTTAGCTACCGCTACTCTTGCAATGTCATCTGCAAAGCCGAGTATTCGGGTCCCATAAGGAGCTGGTAGCCGAAGTACCGCGTCGTACACACAATTGTGTGTGTAATTGAAATCTCTAGAGCGAGTCACGGCGTAGACAACGATACGACCGATGCCGCCCCTTTGGCGTTCGCGAAAGTCGAACAAAATGTTGAGATCGCCCCCGATCACAGCGTGTCGTTCAGCCCCGCCCATACTGGCGGAAAAAATATTCGTATTTTCGGCCACAAATAAAGCGGAAACGCCAAAGAGATCCAGAGAAGGCGAAAATCCTTCCAGTCCGCAACGGAAAACACCACCTAAAAAGGTTAAGTTGACGCCCAGCGAGCTAATGTACGAGCTTCGTAGCCTGGTGGGCAATATCTTATCCAGATAAGAGGATAAGGCCGTTAGACATGTTAACGTAGTCATGAAGAAACAGTTGAAACGTATCAAAGCCATTCAGGAAGAGGTTAGTCAGCAGCTACTCAGCACTCAAGAGAGGCAAACTAACAAGACGTGTCAACGCTGCAGCGGAGCAAAGCGGTGACCAAAGGCCAAAGCGCCTCACGCGAGGGATCAAAAAACAATTCTCGTTGTGCTCCTGGCACGATGTGCTCGCCTGAGCAAGCCCGCCCAGCTTCGCTGTAAGGCTAAGGATTCCTATGGGGACGTGCTAAACGAGCTCAAAAAAAAAAGCGCTCTCCAGAAGTTCAAGAGCTCCGTGTCCAGAATACGGCGCACAGCAGGTGCGGAAATCCTGATAAATCTTACTGAAGCTTCAGATATAAACACTGTCCCGTTGCAGAAGGCGATCGAAGCAGCCCTAGGCGACAGAGTAGAAGTGAAGGCTCTCGGGGATAACGTCAATCTCGAGCTGCGCGACATCATGGAGGGCACATCTAGCGAGGACGTACTTGGAGCAATCTCCGAAATACTGGAGCCAGACCAGCTTACAAACGTGCCGATAAAAATGCGCCCGGGCTACAACGGCACACTCGTTGCCTCACTCCCTGTGCCCGAGGGTAGCGCCGATAAACTCATCAAAGCAGGAAGAATTGGAATAGGCTGGGCTGTCTGTCGTATTCGCCTGAACGACACGCCGAGAAGATGCTATCGCTGTTTAAACTTTGGCACACAGCTGCAAGATGTCGGAGTCAGCACGACGCCTTAAAACAGTGCTTCAACTGTGGGTCGGGCGACCACTCGGCGAAAACATGCGCAGCAATGCCCTCGTGCATCCTCTGCACTAGAGCCGGCAAACAGGATAGTCGCCAATGTCCGGCTTATATCGAAGCAACCAAAAATCTTGCAGCATGAAGTTTATGCAGATAAACCTAAACCACTGCTGGGCAGCACAAGATCTGCTCTCCCAGTCGACGCGTGAAAACGATATCGATATCGTAATAATTAGCAAGCCATTCAAAACCCCACACAAGCTAAACCACGGCGTCCCCAGACACAGAGTTAGACGACAGATAAGCAGTGTTCTGAAGTCGATAATCCTCTATACGGCGCCTGCCTGGGCCAAGACAACTGAAAAGAAGTCGTATATGAGAGGTATCGACTCAGCGTACAGACTCTGCGCGATCAGAGTCTCCAACGTCTTCCGGACAATCTCTGGAGAGGCGGTCTTAGTGATAGCAGGTATGATCCCACTTAGTAACCTCATTTCAGAAGAAAAAAAGAAGTGTACGAGGCCAGAAGAAACGCCAGCGAGACGAGGTCGAACAGCCACATAAAAGCCGCCGCATGTAGAGCTACCCTACACCAGTGGCAGATGAGATGGGAGAGGAAGGAAACCGGACGCTGGACCGCGCGCCTAATCCGCAACATAGATGCACCGCAAGCACGGGGAAGCAAACTTTTACTTGACTCAACTACTGAGCGGTCACGGGTGCTTCAGGGCATACTTGTTCAGATTTGGACACGACACTACGTGTCGTACGTGTGAAGTGCCATCATCTCGTGCAATCGGTTCAGCTTTGAGCGAAGTCTTGTCGAACGAGAAATCGGCGGAGCAAGAAATGTCATGATCACCCTTAGAGCGGAGGAACAGCAAATAGGTCCCAAACTCACGAGAGGGCCTCTTAAGCCATGAGCCGGGGCTGTGAAGCATTACCTCACGACAGTCCAGAGAGAACGACAGCCTTTTCTTTCTTTTTGCCTCTTCAAGGCCACACCCCACACCTTTACATATTTCCCATTGCATAATTCCGCCTTGTACATACATCTTCCCACTGCTTTATAAACAATTCTGTAAAAAAAAACGAAAAAAAAAAACACACACACACAGCGCAGGCAAGTGTCTGCTACTACGCCTGCAAAGTGCAAAAGTTAAAGTGAACTGTGTTCCAAAGACCGAGCTCTACAAACCAATCTGCGTCTTCTGGTCCAATCCGGCTGCCAACCCTGCGTATGTCCCTTTTTGGGTAAAGATCAAGCTGCTGAAGGTGTGAAGGGAGCCCCCTGGTGAGTGCTTTTCGCCATCTTCCTGAGCGTTTCTCACTCAGGTTTTTGATTTTGCCGGTTCTTATGCCGCTTTTTTCCCGCTCTCCGAGAGAGTATTTCAGCAAAGTGTATCTGTCATCCAACAGTGTTGGAAAGTACTGCACAGCACGATCAGCTGACCGCGTAATACAACCCTGATCGCTGGTACCACGGAACAGGTGATAGGTCACCGAGCTTTTGTCAGCGAGCAACCTATTTTTCCCGTCTTTGCTAGCCGTTAAGCCAATCTCGAATTTAATTTTAAATATACATTTTTTGAAATTAAAACGGGAGTACTCCATTAGTCTTCAAAGTCAGCACGCAAAAAGGGCAAAGGTCACGGATCCGACTACTGCCATCACCCGGAAACGGAGTATCTTTTCATGACTCGGCCAAAACACGCTCATCCGACGACACGCTCAGTGGCATGTCCGCAGTACGAGGCGTTGACCGCTCCACCACCAGCTGCAGCAGATACACCTCCCAAAGAAGCCGCCTGGGAAACAATCCGTAAACAGAGAGAACGAGCCCAGAACGGCCCGAACACCCGCAGGAGAAGACCCAAACCGGATGCCATCATCATCCAGCCGGAGGAAGGGAAATCTTATAGCGATATCCTTCGGTTAGTCACCATGTGAGTTGACAATAAACTCAGCGGTGTGAGCGAGTACGTTACTAGGGTTCGAAAAACGGCAGGAATTGGTCTACTGTTGGAGTTAGATGGGAAGTGCAGAGAATCACTACAGCGGATGAAATCCGCCATTGGTGATGCGCTCGGGGATCAGTCCAAGGTCAGGACAGTCTCGCAGGAGACTACAGAAGAGATACGTGACATTGACTGTCTAGTCACCAGGGAGGACATTCTGGAAGCCTTTACTCCCTTTCTGAAGGCATCGTCTGATGCGGTCTCGATCAAGGCGCTGCGACCTGGATACGAAGACATGCAACTGGCAATTGTAAGCCTTCCGTTAGATGCAGCGAACAGTGTGCTCAAGGAGGGAAAATTAAAAATCGGCTGGACCAACTGCAGAGTACGAGAGAGGGCCCAACGCAAACGATGCTACAGGTGCCTGAAATTCGGACACATAGCAAATGTTTGTAAAAACAGCATTGACCGTACGGGATGCTGCCTTAGATGCGAACAACAAGGACACAAAGCAGCGGACTGCTCAAATGAGGCTAACTGCTTTATATGCGTAGCGGCTAACATGCTCCAAATAAAGCACCACGCTGGTAGCAGACGGTGCCCCCTGTCTGAGAGCAACGATGCTCCTCCCCTGAAGTCATGTTGAAGATCTTACAGCTCAACCTGAACCACTGCGCGGCCGCACACAACCTTTTGTCGCAAACAGTACGCGAGCACACTGTAGATGTGGCACTACTGAGCGAGCATTATAAACCGATTTACGGCCAAAACTTTGCGGCCGACTCACTCGGCAAGGCAGCGATCTGGGTGTGTGGGACCCAGCAGCACACGCTGGACTATGTGCGCTCAGCAAGAGATTTCGTCCGGGCCAGGCTTGGACTTCTTTGGATCCACAGCTGCTATCTGGCACCAAGGCTCCAACTTCGGGATTATATAAATATCCTGGACGAGCTAGTGGACGATGACAGAGGCAAGTCAAACGTAGTTATTGCTGGCGATTTCAACGCGTGGGCGGAGGAATGGGGCAGCATGTGCCCAACTCAAGAGGCCTATCGGTCCTAGAAGCCATGGCGACACTGGACGTTGCGCTGTTGAAAAGCGGAAGTCAGCATACGTTTTCTAGAGCCGGGGTGGGTTCAGTTATTGATCTCACGTTCATTAGCTGCCCGCTCTGGAATCATGCTGCCTGGAAAATAAGCGATGTATATACTGCAAGCGACCATAATGCCATTACAACAGCCTGCGACGCAAGCATGTAGATAAGAAGAGGTTTCAAAGGCCGCCAAGAGCCGGTTTACTGGTGGACAGAGGAGATTGCCGATGCCAGACGCAACTGCATTTCAGCTAGACGTACATTTAATCGTTCACGGGAAGGAGTAGTTACGACGCTAATAGACTGGCTTACCACGCTAGACGTCGCGAACTCAAAAAGGCGATTAAAAGGAGCAGGTCTGACCGGTACCTTGAACTCTGCGACGACGCCGAAAATGACGTATAGGGGTGTGGCCTAAAAAAATTGTGCTAAAAGAATTGAAAGTGATACTTTTGCAAAGGTGTTCGGCCTATGCATCAGGAACGGCGTGTTTCCCAGTCCTTGGAAGACGCAAAACCTAGTCCTCATCCCAAAGCCTAACAAACCGCCCGACGTAGCTGTGCCACAGACTTGAAAGCGCAATCCGACAGGGGGGGGACCTGTCACGAGCTCAATTTGGCTTTCGCATGGCGCGGTGGACGATCGATGCCATTGCTACACACACGCACACACACACACACACACACACACACACACACACACACACACACACACACACACACACACACACACACACACACACACACACACACACACACACACACACACACACACACACACACACACACACACACACACACACACACACACACACACACACACACACACACACACACACACACACACACACACACACACACACACACACACACACACACACACACACACACACACACACACACACACACACACACACACACACACACACACACACACACACACACACACACACACACACACACACACACACACACACACACACACACACACACACACACACACACACACACACACACACACACACACACACACACACACACACACACACACACACACACACACACACACACACACACACACACACACACACACACACACACACACACACACACACACACACACACACACACACACACACACACACACACACACACACACACACACACACACACACACACACACACACACACACACACACACACACACACACACACACACACACACACACACACACACACACACACACACACACACACACACACACACACACACACACACACACACACACACACACACACACACACACACACACACACACACACACACACACACACACACACACACACACACACACACACACACACACACACACACACACACACACACACACACACACACACACACACACACACACACACACACACACACACACACACACACACAGGTGACACACGGCGAAGACATGCACAGCTACGCCCTCGTGCATCCTCTGCACAAGAGCTGGTAAGCAGGACACGTCACACGCAACAAGCAGTCGCAAATCTCCGGCCTATCTAGAGCTAGCAAATTGATATGCTTAAGAGCCCTCTGCGAGGAGGCGGATCAGGACCCATATGGATGGGCGTACAATCTCAACATGAAGAAGACGAAAGGATACAGCAATTACGCACCCACAGAACGAGCCAAGCTACACAACATAGTGCAAACGCTTTTCCCGCTTTAGCCGGCCAGAGACATAAGCATATAAACAGCCCAAGGCAACAGACACGAAGTCTTACATGAGAGGCATCGACTCAGCCTACAGTTTCTGCGCGATCAGAGGCTCCAGCGCCTTCCGGACTGTCTCAGGGGCGGCGGTCAGGCATGGTCCCACTGAGTATTCTAATTACAGAATCGAAAAATGTATACGACTCTACAGGAAACGCTAGAGAGACAAGGTCAATTAGCCGTAAAAATGACGACGCACGCATAGCCAGCCTATTCAAGTGGCAGGCCAGATGGGAGAGAACGGAGTCCGGACGCTGGTCTGCGCGCCTAATACGCAATATCAAAGAATGGACGCAACGAAAGCACGGGGAAGTAAATTTGCTCCTGATCGAAATCCTGAGCGGTCACGGTTGCTTTCGGGCATATCTGCACAGATTCGGAAATGACGCAACCGATAGGTGCACCACCTTCGATGTTATGGAAGACGCTGAACATGTCCTTATATGGTGTAGGCGCTTCTGCACGGAGCGAAGCCTAGTCGAACGGGAAATCGGCGGCGCAGTAGAAGTGGATACGATCATTCCCCATATGATCAGAAGCCGGTCATCTGGTCAGCTGTAGACAACTTCGCACGAGTTGTCATGATCAACCTTAGGGCGGACGAACAACTTAGGAGGTCCCAGGCACACCAGAGGGGCTCTTAAGCCATGAGCCGGGCTGTGAAGCATTACCTCACGACAGTCCTGCAATTCCGGCTTCAGAGATCACGATAACTTCCAATACATCCTTCTTTATCTCTTCAAGGCAACACCCCACACAAAACTTGTATCCCACTGCTTCCGCCTTCTGTTAATAAATGCGAATAACAAAAGAAAAAAACTCACACACAGACACACACACACACACACAGCGGGAGCGGCAGCGAGTAGAAAAAGCCGTCCTCGATTTGTTGCTCATGTAAGAAGAATTTTGCCATCGGCGGATGCCGACGACTGCGCAAACAGCCTCGCTGCAGCTTTGGAAAGTGCATTCAATGCATCAATGCTGCAAAAAAAGAATGGTGGTAATACCTGCAAACCTGTGCACTGGTGGAACGTGGAGATTGCCAATTCTGGTACGCAGGTTCCCAGAGACAACACAAATGCGACGTCATTCAAAATTTTGGTCTGCCACGCCCCCTCTTCCCACAAGAACTAAGCAAATTTTTCAAACTTACATGCCGTTTTTAAAGCATTTGGTAATATAGTACGGTATTGTAGTTCAAAATTTGTTTAAAGACAAATTATATCAAACTAACCTGAAAGTTGCATAAAAATCCAACTATAAACAACTGAGCAATTAGACAACAAAGTAGCCCATGAAGCGCGTAATGAATGTAGTGGTGCAACTAGTAGGGCAGCATGATATGGAACTTGCGTCAGTAAGCGCGGGTTCAAATCCCATCAGTGACTGATTTAAAATTTTTTTTTTAATTTAATTTTAAAACTTTAATTTTAAATTACAGTCGTATTCAAATATTAATTTCGAATACAAGGAGAGTACGGGGTCTTTTACATTCGGCGCGCTCGACTGTAGCCTTTCTTACTTGTTTTTTTTTAACGTGTTCTAATACAAGAACTATCTATTGTAATATCCGGATATCGATTTTTACATTATAATTGGGAATAAAAGCAGAGGGCATTATACGGTCGGGCGTGTTCGACTGTACTTTTCTTTCTTGTTCTTCATCGTTTTGGATGAGGATCACCGGCTTGAGTAGCGCTACTCTTAATGATTTTTTTTATTTCCCATTTTTTTGAAAGTATCTATTGAAATTGATTCAAAGATTTTTTCGCTCGGTGCCATTTTTAGTTTGCCGATTTTAGATACACCGGCTTGCCATTCAATCCTTTGAAAAAACTGACCTAAGTCGAGATTTCCATTGGAGTATAAATCGCTTACATTAATTCTTGCTACAACTGTTTTTCCATGTTTCAATAAACATGTTGAATCTGTCATTCGCAAGGTCACTAATTTTCGTACTTCGTCATTTCTGATGACGAAGTCATCATTGGGCATAGAAGCTTTTTCAAGACTTTGCCTTGGCAATATTTCTTGCTTATTTTCTGTGCAGAAATTATTTTGTCTACTTTGGCGACTGCTAGTGACTTTCAGGACTTTTCGATGCATGTCAATTAAATCGCATATTGTTGTCCTTGACAGGGCATCTGCCACGAAATTGTCTTTACCTCTCAGATACTCTACTGTAAAATCATATATATTCTTCATCAGCATTAACAGCCGAGTCGATATAGCCATGTCCGTCTGTATGAACACCTGGATCTTTTCAACTACAAGAGCTAGAACCACCAAATTTGTAATAAAAATTCAGTAACTTTCGCAAGCAGATCAAGTTTATTTCAAATCGCCGCCACGCCCCCCACCGCCCCCGCAATAAGCAAAAAACCAAAGACACCTCGAAAAAAATTGATGTTTTTCGCGAATATCTTCGTAACTATGCCACTTACGACCACCAATTTGGGTTCGCAGGTTAATAGGGACAGCATAAATGCAGTGCCATTCAAATTTTTTTGCTGCCACGCCCCCTTTTTACAAAAAAAAAAAAAAAATAAAATTTTCAATTTCAATGCCGTTTTTAATGCATTTGTCCTCATTATACAGTGTTGTAATTTAAGATTCGGTTGAAGACAAATCATATCAAACTATCCTGAAAGTTGCATAAAAATCCAACTATAAACAACTGAGCAATTAGGTAACAAAGTGTCCCTTGAAGCGCATTGACAATGCACGTGATTGAAAGAAAAGAGATAACTGTATATATATACATTATATATACATTAGCCGCAGTAGTTTGCAAAGAGAGCGTGGTCCGGGTGGGCCACGCACTTGTATGTAAACACAAGACCTGCGGTTCGAACCCCGGCACAGACTCAGAAATTAAATTTTTTTTTTTTATTTTTTTTTTTTAATTAGGCACTATTATATCTTAATGAAAATAATCGGAGCTGTCTCACAAGGAGGGGGTGGTGCAATTAGTAGTGTTGCGGCGTGTTCTGCAAGTTAGGTATAAGTTCGCAGGTTCAATTCCCGACATTGAAATTTTCTAAATTGCAGTTCATATTACTGCAGAACGCGAAGTACATGACTCCACCAGCGTCGCTGCTCCAGCGGCGTTCGCCAAGTCAAACAAAATGCTACGATCGCCGCCAGTTGCGATGTGTCGATCAGCCCCGCCAACTCTAGCTGAAAATGTATTTCTCTTTACGGCCAACAAGGAGGCAGATACCCCTAAGAGATCGAGAGATCAGGAAAATACGCTCAGCCCTCAACGGAAAACACCGCCGAAAAAGGCAAAGCTGACGCCTAGTGAGCTTATGAACGAGCTCGGAAGCCTGGTTACCGACATCCTTTCCAGATTGGAGGACAGATCGGTCAGGCATGTCAACTTAGTTATGAAAAAGAAGCTCAAGCGTATATAAGCCATTCATGAGGAAGTTAGCCTACAACTGAATAGCTCGCACGAGAGGGAATCCACGAAGTGCCAACGCTGCAGCGGAGCAAAGACCAGCCCAAATCTGACCTACACTACTGTGACCAGAGGCCCACAGGAGGGACCAAAAAATTGCATAGGCACGGCCATAGTTATCCCAAACAAGGTGGTGTCCTCAGCGACCGAACAAGCCCGTCCAGATACAGCAGAATGGAGAAATATGGCTAAATGCTCCAAACCGCCACAAGCTCGCAGAAGCCGCCCCGACGCGGTCCTGATCCGCTGCAAGAACAAGGACTCGTATGGCGAGGTACTAAATGAGCCCCAGAGTAACAGCTCCCTACAGCAATTTAAGGACTCGGCAACTCAAACGTCTCCTAGAAACCCAGGATTGCTCCAGAGAGCTAAGGAAAAGCATGAGAAATCACTCTCAATATCAGAGCAGACATCTCAAACTGCACCAAGGGCCGTAAACAACTGGCAGACGCAAACCAGGAAGAGGAAACCCCGAGCCGATGCAATCATCATCCAGCCGGAAGATGGTAAAACATACAGTGACATCCTGAGGCTGGTTACCAGAAGAGAGGACAACAAGCTGCAGAGCGTTGGCAAACACGTTAAGCGTGTGAGAAAGACCGAAAGTAACGGCCTTGTCCTGGAACTGGATGGAAAGTGCAAAAATGCCATCCAGGAGATGAAAACTGCCATTGGCGAAGTCTTGGGACAACAAGCAAAAGTTAGAGCAGTCTCGCACGAGATATCTCTGGAAATAAGAGATATCGACTGTCTAGCTACTGAGGAGGATATTCGGATAGCGCTGGCCTCATTCATGGATGGTCCAGTCAACCAAGGAGTGGTCAAAGTCCTAAGGTCTGGCTATAGTGGTATGCAGCTAGCTGTCGTCAGCGTACCAGTTGAAACCGCCAGCAAAATCTTGAAGGAGGGGAAGGTAAAAATTGGCTGGACGAGCTGCAGAGTCAGAGAGAGATCTCCACGAAAGAGATGCTACAGATGCCTGGAGTTTGGCCATATTGCAAGCTCGTGCAAAACTGCTGTAAACCGCTCAGGATGCTGCCTGAAATGTGGCCGGGAAGGGCACAGAGCGGCCGCGTGCTCTAACGAGGCTAGATGCTTCATTTGCGCATCTGCAAACAGGAACGAGGTCAAACACCACGCAGGTAGCAAAAGGTGTCCTCTAGCAAGCGGCAAGATAGACGAGCCAAATCCCAGATGTTAGAAATAATCCAACTAAACCTGAACCACTGCGCAGCCGCCCAGGACCTTCTACACCAAACAGTCCGCGAACTGTCGGTAGGGGTCGCCCTATTGAGTGAACAATATAAGGAAATAGAAGGGCCAAGATTTGTGTCTGACCTGGATGGAAAGGCTGCGATCTGGGTATGCACAACTAGAGTATCTCCGCGCCTCTCGGGGGTTCGTGCGAGCAAAGCTTGGAAATCTGTGGCTCTACAGCTGTTACCTGGCACCCAGTCTCCATACTCATGAGTACCTTACTATCCTGGACGACCTAGTTGAAGATATCCGGGGAAAAAACAGATGCCATCATTGCCGGTGATTTCAACGCTTGGGCCGTGGAGTGGGGCAGTGCCCATACAAACAGACGTGGGCAAGCAGTGCTGGAGGCTTTCGCATCCTTGGATGTTGCTCTGCTAAACTCTGGTGGGCAGCAAACTTTCAGCAGAGCTGGCGTAGGTTCAGTAATCGACCTAACGTTTGCTTCCGGTTCGCTATGGAGACAATGCGGATGGACGATTAGAGACGCGTACACGGCTAGCGACCACCATGCGATTGTGACGTCATTAAATAGACGGGAGGCTGTCAGGCAGACCTGGACTACAACAGGTAGAGTTTACAGAGAAAAAACTCTAAACAGGACTGCCTTCGCTGAAGCATTCTCTGCTCCCACGCACGGAGCGAATGCGGAGCACAGCGCAAAGCTCTTAGTAGAAGCCATAACCGAAGCCTGCGACTCGAGCATGCTGCCGCGAAGTGGGTCAGTTAGACACCATGCGCCAGTCTACTGGTGGTCAGAAGACATAGCGAACGCCAGACGAAGATGCATCTGTGCACGAAGAAGCCTGCATCGCTCACGAGGACGCCACGACTACGAGCTTAGACGCGTGGTCTACGCCGAGAAGCGCAGGGAGCTTAAGAAGGCCATAAGTCGGAGCAAAAGGGATCGTTTCCTGGAGCTGTGCGATGAAGCGGAACATGACATCTGGGGCAAGGCCTATAAGCTGGCTATGAAAAAGCTGCAATCTCAAATGCGCATGCCACCCATGTGCGAGGCAAAAATGCTGGAGATAGTGCAGACTTTGTTTCCCGGGTCCCCAACCAACTGCCATCAGGCTCCACAGTACGGCAGGACGTACCAGGAAGTGCCGGCCGTCACGGTTGATGAAACCATCAGAGCAGCACGTGTCATTCGGGACTCCAAGGCACCTGGCCCAGATGGAATACCCAACAAGGCGTTGAAGTTGGCCTTGACTCTGCGACCAGAGTTTTTCACAAGCGTCTTCAATAGTTGCATGCAGCAAGGAGTCTTTCCCGACCCCTGGAAAGTCCAAAATCTGGTGCTCATCCCGAAACCAAACAAGCCTCCAGGGATACCGTCTTCATATAGACCAATATGTCTGATTGACTCTGTTGGTAAAGTTTTGGAGAAGATCGTTTGCAGCAGGCTGGGCGAAGCGATCAACCAAGCTGGCGACCTATCACCCAGGCAATTCGGGTTCAGGAAGGCTCGATCGACAGTCGACGCGATCGCCGAAGTAACGAGATTGGCGGAAAGAGCAATTGAGGGGACCAGATGGCGTGGTGGCGGCAAGGAATACTGCCTTGTACTCACTTTAGACATCCAGAATGCATTCAACTCTGCAAACTGGGAATGCATTCTGAGAGCTCTGGAAAACTTCCGCGCCCCGGATTATCTCGTGGGAATAATTAAGGACTATTTCCGAAATAGGATACTGAGATATAAAACCGAGACTGGCGAGCGGGCTTACAGCGTGACTGGAGGAGTCCCACAAGGATCCGTACTTGGACCGCTACTGTGGAACGCCATGTATGATGGCATTCTACGAATCCAGCTCCCGGGGCAGGCAACGCTGGTGGGCTTTGCAGACGATGTTGCCCTAGTTGTAACTGCCAAACAGCTAAGCGATGCCGAGGCCATGTGCGGCGCAGCAGTAGCAAGAATCAAAGACTGGCTGACATCCGTTGGACTCCAATTGGCGGATCAGAAAACGGAGGCTGTCCTCATCAGCAGCAGAAAAGTAGTGGAGACCGCCCAAATCAACCTAGGCAGAACCACTATCGTGTCCAGCAGATCTATAAGGTACCTAGGTGTACTACTGGATACCCGCCTGAGCTACAAGGAGCACCTCGACAGCGTTAGCAAGAAAGCGGCAGCGATCGGGCAAGCGCTAAATCGCATTATGCTAAACCAGAGGGGACCTAAGCAAGGACGCCGGCTGCTACTCATGAACGTAGTACGAGCAACAATCCTCTACGCAGCGCCGATCTGGTCGCATGCCATGCAGACCAAGACATACAGGAGGAGCATACAGTCTACCTACAGACTGGGAGCGATACGGGTCTGCAGTGGGTTTAGGACAATATCCGAAGATGCAGCACTGGTCATAGCGGGCATGATACCAATCGACCTCTTGGCATCGGAGAGATCTAAAGTGTACTCGGCGAGGCAACGAGTGGAGCCCGCTCCACACCGTTTAGTGGCTAGAGCCGCGAGAGTGGAGAGTTTTGGTGAATGGCAAAGGAGATGGGATAGCTCGACGAAAGGGCGCTGGACACATGGGCTGATACCAGACGTTGAAAGATGGTGCAGCCGGAAATTCGGAGCAGTCAGTTTCCACCTGACACAACTGCTAAGCGGGCACGGCTGTTTCCGAAGTTACCTCCACCGATTCGGGCACGAAAACGACCCACTGTGTCTTTGGTGCTACCCTGACACAGATGAGACCGCAGAGCACATCCTGTTCAGCTGTCGAAGATTCTCGCTGCCCCGAGAGGAACTAGAAGCAACGCTGGGAACTCCCCTATCCGTCGAGAACTTCGAGGTCAAAATTCTGGAAACGGAGAGCAATTGGTCCGCAGCTTGCCTCTTTGCACAGAGGATATGCACAGAGCTACGACATCTGGAAAGGCAGAGGAGGCGTAACCTCAGTGGTGCGGCTTAAGCGCCAAGCCTGTCCTGGACTCTTGCGAAGCAATACCTCACGGCAGTACCGCAAGGTCGCCAGGACCCCCACCCCCTATCTTTAATAAGCTTTGTTGTATATTCCATACCTTCCTATGAAATAAAAAAAAAAAAAAAAAAAAAAAGACACAACCAGTGAAGTTGAAGTGATACGGACGCGCTTTGAATCGGTGCTCCTTTAATCCTCCAAATCTGAGCTGCAACGCCCAGAGGACTTAATAAAAATAAATAAAAACACCACATAAGTGTCTGCGGAAGCTGCTCGCTACTCACCAACACGCTTGAGCCTGGCCTGGCGCGGCTACATCGTGGATAACGCCGTTTTAAATCTCGGGCATCAGGTGGCGATCCGCTGCGAGAGACGGCGGGGGGGGTGAGTGCCTTTCCCTTGCTCACCGAGTGCTTTATCTGAGCGGCAATTTGTTGTTTTCTTCCTCAAATTACGGCATTGCTCTCAAGCTCATTCGTCAGCGCCAAAACTTTCTTCTTCTTGTCACTGCGACAGTGCTGCAAAACGGCAACACTAACCGATCAGCTGGTAACAGACCTGCCAACCCGGTCAATTTCGATCATACTAGCGTGATCGAGCAGCGAGCTTGCGACAGCGACGCATTCTTTGGCGCGCAAACTGACCGTTGGTCTTCAAAATTTTCAAACCCGTTTTTGGAAAACTTAAACTTCCAAATTGGACGCCCGAACCTCACGAATCCACTAAAGCACTGGCTAGCAAAGGCCCTCCTGCTTTGGGCGCGCCCTTGCAGGCACCCATTGCAGTTACAATTACAGCAGACAACGAAGTACAAGACTCCACTAGCGACGCTGCTCCAGCGGCGTTCGCGAAGTCTAACAAAATGCTTCGATCGCCGCCAGCTGAGATGTGTCGTTCAGCTCCACCAATCCTGGCTGAAAAGGTCTTCCTCTTCTCGGCCAACAAGGAGACTGATACCCCTAAGAGAGCGAGGGAGCTGGAAAATACGCTCAGCCCTCAACGAAAGACACCGCCGAAAAAGGCAAAGCTGACGCCTAGTGAACTCATGAACGAGCTCGGATGCCTAGTTACCGACATCCTTTCCAGACTGGAGGACAAATCGGTCAGACATGTTAACTTAGTAATGAAAAATAAGCTAAAGCGCATACATGCCATCCAGGAGGAAGTTAGCCAACAATTGAAGAGCTCGCACGTGAACGAACCCACGGAGTGCCAACGCTGCAGCGGAGCAAACTCCATTCCAAAGCAGACCTATGCGACTGTGACCATAGGTCCACAGGAGAGAACAAAAAATGGCACAAGCATGGATATGGACATACCAAACAAGGAGGCGTCCTCAGTGACCGAACAGGCCCGCCCTGAAGCAGCAGAATGGAGGAAGGTGACAAAACACTCCAAACCGCCACTCGCCCGTAAAAGCCGCCCCGACGCGGTTCTGATACGCTGCAAGGACAAGGAAGCGTATGCCGATGTTTTAAATCAGCTCCAGAGAAACAGCTCTTTACAGCAATACAAGGACTCAGTGTCTGGTATACGGCGCACGGCAGCCGGCGAGGTCCTTCTGAACCTAGCGGAAGCAGCAGACAAAAACACTGCGCCACTAAAGAAGGCAATTGAGGCTGTTCTAGGTGAAGGAGCTGTGGTTAAGGCTCTTGGCGATAACGTCAACCTTGAAGTTTGCGATATAGCTGAGGGAACACGAGGCGATGATCTACTTGGAGCAATTTCTCTAGCATTGGGTTCAGAACAGCCCACAAACGCGTCGCTCAAAATGCGGCCGGGCTACAACGGCACGCTCATTGCGACTCTTGCGCTGCCCAAGGACAACGCGGAAAAGCTCCTTAAGATGGAGAAAATGAGAGTTGGCTGGTCTATCTGCCGTATTCGACGAAACGACTCGCCGAGAAGATGCTACCGCTGCCTAAACTTCGGGCACATCGCAGCGAGGTGCAGAAGCACTCATGATGCTTCTAAACTCTGCTTTAACTGCGGGTCGAGCGAACACGCGGCTAAATCATGCGTCGCAAAGCCAGCGTGCATTCTATGCACCAGAGAAGGGAAAAAGGATGCATCCCACTCAACAGGCAGCCGCCAATGCCCGGTATACCTCGAAGCCGTCTTAAAACTCCGCGTATGAACTTCTTGCAAATCAATTTAAACCACTGCAGAGCAGCACACGACCTGCTCTCACAGTCAACGCGCGAGCTCGGCATTGATGTAGCCATAATCAGCGAACCTTACAAAACTCCACTCGCTCCAAACTTTGTAAGCAACGCAACAAACTCCGCGGCGATTTGGGCATGCTCGAAACAGCCACTATTCATGGACAACACCAGCTCAGGGTCTGCTTACGTCAGAGCCATGGCTAAAGGCATATGGTTATACAGCTGCTACATGCCACCCAGCTGGAGCCTCCACGAATTTGGAGCCGCACTAGACGAACTGGTAGAGGATGCGCGCACACGCACGCCAACGATAATAGGGGGCGACTTCAACGCCTGGGCGACTGAGTGGCAGTCACAAGCTACCAATGCGAGAGGAAAGATGCTGCTGGAATCCTTTGGCAGCCTCAACCTGGTGCAACTAAATGAAGGAGGAAAGCAAACGTTCAGCAGAGGCAGACTAAGCTCGATCGTGGACCTGTCTTTCGCTTCGCCCCAGCTGGCGAGAGCAGCAAGGTGGCTAGTTAGCGACATGTATACGGCTAGCGATCATATGGCTTTTCTTTTCACCCTCAAAAGACACACTCCTCGGTCTTACAGGCAGTCTTGCAAGCGGTACAGGCCGGACACTCTGACTCCATCATTATTCGTAGAGGAGATACGTGGCATTAGCGGAGCTGGCCACGCTGAAGAAATGACGGCTTCCATCATGAGAGCAATTAAACAAGCCTGTGATGCCAGCATGGCTAGTGGACGAGCATCTAGTCGCCATAAACCGGTGTTTTGGTGGACACTGGAGATAGCGCAGATCAGGAGCGAATGCAACGCCGCCAGGAGGAGGTACACACGAGCCGCCCGCAGGCGCACACCGTGCGAAGACTTGCGTAGCGAGTTTAAGTCTAAACGTAGAGCACTGAGCAAAGCGATCCGCACAAGCAAAATCAACTGCTTTAAAGCACTGTGCGAGGAGGCTGACCGGGACCCATGGGGACAGGCGTACAAGATCGTCATGAAGAAAATGCAAGGCCTCAACAACTGCGCCCCCACAGAGCGAGCCAAATTGAACGCCATAGTTCAAACGCTATTCCCGCCTCAGGAGGAGAGAGAACCCGAGTTCACGACGCGAGAAAGCTGCACCTTCTTATGCGTAACTCCAGAAGAAGTGAACAATGCAGCTAGAAAGCTGGCAAACTTTAAAGCCCCCGGCCCAGATGGGATTCCTAACAGGGCTGTGAAGCTTGCAGCTGCGCTACACCCAAATGTCTTTGCCCACTTATTTTCGACATGCCTGCGCGAAGGAGTCTTCCCAACACGCTGGAAGACCCAAACTCTCTGCCTGATCCCTAAGCCAGGGAAAAAGCTTGATGACGCCTCTTCGTACAGACCGCTATGCCTGTTGGACTCGATGGGAAAACTATTCGAGCAAATCATTTCGAAGAGACTGAAAGAAGCAATCCACAGAGGGGGAGACCTATCGCACAGACAGTTTGGATTCCGCAAGAAACGGTCTACAGTTGACGCCATAATGCTGTTGACAAAGATAGCATCTGCTGCAATAGAAGGGAAGAGATGGAAAGGAGGAGCTAAAAAATATTGCCTGGTAATCACACTGGACGTCAAAAACGCCTTCAACTCGGCCAAATGGAGCCGCATAATTGACGCCCTTCGAAATTTCGACATTCCACAATACCTGACCAATATAATCAAAGACTACCTCAACAACCGAACCCTCATGTTTGACACCGAAGAAGGCTCAGTTAAATATAACGTGACGGCTGGAGTACCTCAAGGCTCGATCCTAGGCCCGACCCTGTGGAATATTATGTATGACGGAATACTGAATCTAGACCTGCAAGACAACGTACAAATTGTGGGCTTCGCCGATGACATCGCTGTTATAGTCACAGCAAAATATTTGCATGAAGCAGAAGCACTCGGCGAGGACTCCGTAAGGCGAGCGAAGGCCTGGCTAAGTTTCATGGGTCTTGAGCTTGCGACACACAAGACCGAATCGGTGCTCATAAATAGCAGGAAAACAGTCGAGACTGCAACTCTCAGACTGGACGGGGCTACAATACAGTCAAAGAGATCAATTAAATATCTCGGGGTGCATATTGACACTCGGCTCTCGTTCCGAGAGCACCTTATTCAGACACACAAAAGAGCGACAGGGATCACCCAAAGGCTCTCCAGAATGATGTCGAACCACGGCGGTCCCAAACACAGTATAAGGCGATTGCTAGGCAGCGTTCTGAAGTCTACCATCCTTTATGCGGCGCCGGTCTGGGCCATGGCAACAGAGAAAAGGTCCTACATGAGGGGCATCGAATCTTCATACAGACTTTGCGCGCTCAGGGTCTCTAGCGCATTCCGCACAGTCTCCGGGGAGGCGGTTCAGGTGATAGCGGGTATGATACCACTTGATCTACTGATTATAGAATCCAACTATATCTACCTTGCCAAGAGAAACGTCAACGAAACAAGGTCGGCCGGACAAATCAAATCTGATGGACGAAGAACAAGCCTTGCCCAGTGGCAGACCAGGTGGGCGAGAGCAGACTCCGGACGCTGGACCGCACGGCTCATACACAACATAAGCGATTGGGTGCACCGCAAGCACGGAGAAGTCAACTTCTACCTAACCCAAATTCTGAGCGGCCACGGGTGCTTTAGAGCCTATCTCCACAGATTTGGGCACGACGGGAGTGACAGATGCCCCACGTGTGACGTCACAGAAGACGCCGAGCACGTCCTCACCTCTTGCGAGCGGTTTAGTGTAGAGCGAAGTCGCGTCGAACGCGAAATCGGTGGTTCTGTTGCAGTTTGCTCCATCATCTCTCATATGACAAGCAGCCCTGCTGTATGGTCAGCAGTCAACTCATTCGCTAAAGACGTCATGGTCGCCCTTAGGGCGGAGGAGCAGCTCAGGAGAGCGCAAACATAGTAGAGGGGCTTTTTCTTAGCCACAAGCCGGGCCTGCGAAGTAATACCTCACGTCAGTCCCACAGTCCCGGCCTCCGAAAGCACGCATTCTTATCCTACAATGTAAATATACCTAATCTAACCTCCGTCTATTTTAACTATACTCTTATTTTCCTTAATAAAAAAAAAAAAAAAAAAAAAAAAAAAAACACACACACACACACACACACACACACACACACACACATGGGCGTACAATCTCAACATGAAGAAGACGAAAGGATACAGCAATTACGCACCCACAGAACGAGCCAAGCTACACAACATAGTGCAAACGCTTTTCCCGCTTTAGCCGGCCAGAGACATAAGCATATAAACAGGCCAAGGCAACAGACACGAAGTCTTACATGAGAGGCATCGACTCAGCCTACAGTTTCTGCGCGATCAGAGGCTCCAGCGCCTTCCGGACTGTCTCAGGGGCGGCGGTCAGGCATGGTCCCACTGAGTATTCTAATTACAGAATCGAAAAATGTATACGACTCTAAAGGAAACGCTAGAGAGACAAGGTCAATTAGCCGTAAAAATGACGACGCACGCATAGCCAGCCTATTCAAGTGGCAGGCCAGATGGGAGAGAACGGAGTCCGGACGCTGGTCTGCGCGCCTAATACGCAATATCAAAGAATGGACGCAACGAAAGCACGGGGAAGTAAATTTGCTCCTGATCGAAATCCTGAGCGGTCACGGTTGCTTTCGGGCATATCTGCACAGATTCGGAAATGACGCAACCGATAGGTGCACCACCTTCGATGTTATGCAAGACGCTGAACATGTCCTTATATGGTGTAGGCGCTTCTGCACGGAGCGAAGCCTAGTCGAACGGGAAATCGGCGGCGCAGTAGAAGTGGATACGATCATTCCCCATATGATCAGAAGCCGGTCATCTGGTCAGCTGTAGACAACTTCGCACGAGTTGTCATGATCAACCTTAGGGCGGACGAACAACTTAGGAGGTCCCAGGCACACCAGAGGGGCTCTTAAGCCATGAGCCGGGCTGTGAAGCATTACCTCACGACAGTCCTGCAATTCCGGCTTCAGAGATCACGATAACTTCCAATACATCCTTCTTTATCTCTTCAAGGCAACACCCCACACAAAACTTGTATCCCACTGCTTCCGCCTTCTGTTAATAAATGCGAATAACAAAAGAAAAAAACTCACACACAGACACACACACACACACACAGCGGGAGCGGCAGCGAGTAGAAAAAGCCGTCCTCGATTTGTTGCTCATGTAAGAAGAATTTTGCCATCGGAGGATGCCGACGACTGCGCAAACAGCCTCGCTGCAGCTTTGGAAAGTGCATTCAATGCATCAATGCTGCAAAAAAAGAATGGTGGTAATACCTGCAAACCTGTGCACTGGTGGAACGTGGAGATTGCCAATTCTGGTACGCAGGTTCCCAGAGACAACATTCAGAGACAACATTCATTCAAAATTTTGGTCTGCCACGCCCCCTCTTCCCACAAGAACTAAGCAAATTTTTCAAACTTACATGCCGTTTTTAAAGCATTTGGTAATATAGTACGGTATTGTAGTTCAAAATTTGTTTAAAGACAAATTATATCAAACTAACCTGAAAGTTGCATAAAAATCCAACTATAAACAACTGAGCAATTAGACAACAAAGTAGCCCATGAAGCGCGTAATGAATGTAGTGGTGCAACTAGTAGGGCAGCATGATATGGAACTTGCGTCAGTAAGCGCGGGTTCAAATCCCATCAGTGACTGATTTAAAATTTTTTTTTTAAATTTAATTTTAAAACTTTAATTTTAAATTACAGTCGTATTCAAATATTAATTTCGAATACAAGGAGAGTACGGGGTCTTTTACATTCGGCGCGCTCGACTGTAGCCTTTCTTACTTGTTTTTTTTTAACGTGTTCTAATACAAGAACTATCTATTGTAATATCCGGATATCGATTTTTACATTATAATTGGGAATAAAAGCAGAGGGCATTATACGGTCGGGCGTGTTCGACTGTACTTTTCTTTCTTGTTCTTCATCGTTTTGGATGAGGATCACCGGCTTGAGTAGCGCTACTCTTAATGATTTTTTTTATTTCCCATTTTTTTGAAAGTATCTATTGAAATTGATTCAAAGATTTTTTCGCTCGGTGCCATTTTTAGTTTGCCGATTTTAGATACACCGGCTTGCCATTCAATCCTTTGAAAAAACTGACCTAAGTCGAGATTTCCATTGGAGTATAAATCGCTTACATTAATTCTTGCTACAACTGTTTTTCCATGTTTCAATAAACATGTTGAATCTGTCATTCGCAAGGTCACTAATTTTCGTACTTCGTCATTTCTGATGACGAAGTCATCATTGGGCATAGAAGCTTTTTCAAGACTTTGCCTTGGCAATATTTCTTGCTTATTTTCTGTGCAGAAATTATTTTGTCTACTTTGGCGACTGCTAGTGACTTTCAGGACTTTTCGATGCATGTCAATTAAATCGCATATTGTTGTCCTTGACAGGGCATCTGCCACGAAATTGTCTTTACCTCTCAGATACTCTACTGTAAAATCATATATATTCTTCATCAGCATTAACAGCCGAGTCGATATAGCCATGTCCGTCTGTATGAACACCTGGATCTTTTCAACTACAAGAGCTAGAACCACCAAATTTGTAATAAAAATTCAGTAACTTTCGCAAGCAGATCAAGTTTATTTCAAATCGCCGCCACGCCCCCCACCGCCCCCGCAATAAGCAAAAAACCAAAGACACCTCGAAAAAAATTGATGTTTTTCGCGAATATCTTCGTAACTATGCCACTTACGACCACCAATTTGGGTTCGCAGGTTAATAGGGACAGCATAAATGCAGTGCCATTCAAATTTTTTTGCTGCCACGCCCCCTTTTTACAAAAAAAAAAAAAAATAAAATTTTCAATTTCAATGCCGTTTTTAATGCATTTGTCCTCATTATACAGTGTTGTAATTTAAGATTCGGTCGAAGACAAATCTTGTCAAACTATCCTGAAAGTTGCATAAAAATCCAACTATAAACAACTGAGCAATTAGGTAACAAAGTGTCCCTTGAAGCGCATTGACAATGCACGTGATTGAAAGAAAAGAGATAACTGTATATATATACATTATATATACATTAGCCGCAGTAGTTTGCAAAGAGAGCGTGGTCCGGGTGGGCCACGCACTTGTATGTAAACACAAGACCTGCGGTTCGAACCCCGGCACAGACTCAGAAATTAAATTTTTTTTTTTTATTTTTTTTTTTTAATTAGGCACTATTATATCTTAATGAAAATAATCGGAGCTGTCTCACAAGGAGGGGGTGGTGCAATTAGTAGTGTTGCGGCGTGTTCTGCAAGTTAGGTATAAGTTCGCAGGTTCAATTCGCGACATTGAAATTTTCTAAATTGCAGTTCATATTACTGCAGAACGCGAAGTACATGACTCCACCAGCGTCGCTGCTCCAGCGGCGTTCGCCAAGTCAAACAAAATGCTACGATCGCCGCCAGTTGCGATGTGTCGATCAGCCCCGCCAACTCTAGCTGAAAATGTATTTCTCTTTACGGCCAACAAGGAGGCAGATACCCCTAAGAGATCGAGAGATCAGGAAAATACGCTCAGCCCTCAACGGAAAACACCGCCGAAAAAGGCAAAGCTGACGCCTAGTGAGCTTATGAACGAGCTCGGAAGCCTGGTTACCGACATCGTTTCCAGATTGGAGGACAGATCGGTCAGGCATGTCAACTTAGTTATGAAAAAGAAGCTCAAGCGTATATAAGCCATTCATGAGGAAGTTAGCCTACAACTGAATAGCTCGCACGAGAGGGAATCCACGAAGTGCCAACGCTGCAGCGGAGCAAAGACCAGCCCAAATCTGACCTACACTACTGTGACCAGAGGCCCACAGGAGGGACCAAAAAATTGCATAGGCACGGCCATAGTTATCCCAAACAAGGTGGTGTCCTCAGCGACCGAACAAGCCCGTCCAGATACAGCAGAATGGAGAAATATGGCTAAATGCTCCAAACCGCCACAAGCTCGCAGAAGCCGCCCCGACGCGGTCCTGATCCGCTGCAAGAACAAGGACTCGTATGGCGAGGTACTAAATGAGCCCCAGAGTAACAGCTCCCTACAGCAATTTAAGGACTCAGTGTCTAGTATACGGCGCATGGCAGCTGGCGAGGTCCTTCTAAACCTGACGGAAGCAGCAGACAAAAACACTGTGCCACTGCAGAAGGCAATCGAGGGTGTTTTAGGGGAGGGAGCAGTAGTTAAGGCTCTTGGCGATAGCGTGAACCTAGAAGTACGCGATATAGCCGAGGGAACACAAGGCGAGGTTTTACTAGGAGCAATTACGCTAGCAGTGGATTCAGCACGGCCAACAAATGCGTCACTCAAAATGCGCTCTGGCTATAACGGCACGCTCATTGCGACTCTAGCGCTACTCAAAGTTGAAGCGGAAAAACTCCTCAAGATGGAGAAAATCAGAGTTTGGTGGGTCATCTGTCGTAATGGACGAAACGACTCGCCGAGAAGGTGCTACCGCTGCCTGAGTTTCGGGCACATTGCAGCTAGGTGCAGAAGCACCCATGATGCCTCGAAGCTTTGCTTCAACTGCGGGTCGAGCGAACACTCGGCAAAAGCATGCTTCGCAAAGCCTTCATGCATTTTATGCACTAGAGAAGGAGAAAAGGATATATCCCACTCAACAGGCAGTCGACAATGTCCGGCATGTCTCGAAGCCATCCAAAAGCCTCGAATGTGAACTTTATGCAGATCAACTTGAACCACTGCAGAGCAGCACATGACCTGCTCTCACAGTCTACGAGCAAGAACGCCACCGATGTAGTTTTAATTAGCGAACCGTTTAATATTCCAGTAGCACCAAACTTCGTATGCAACGCATCAAACTCTACTGCGATTTGGGCATGCTCGAAACAGCCACTATTCATGGACAATATCAGCTCAGGGACTGCTTTCGTTAGAGCCATGGCCAAAAGTATATGGATATACAGCTGCTACATGCCACCCAGCTGGAGCCTTCACGAATTTGGAAACGCACTAGACGAACTGGTGGAGGACGCGCGCACACGCACACCAACGATAATCGGGGGGATTTTAACGCCTGGGCGACTGAGTGGCAGTCACAGTCTACCAAAGCAAGAGGAAAGATGCTTCTGGAATATTTTGGAAGCCTCAACCTGGTGCAGTTAAATCAAGGAGTAAAGCAAACGTTCAGCAGACAGACTAAGCTCGATAGTGGACCTGTCTTTCGCTTCGGTGCAAGGTGGCTAGTTAGCGACATGTATACGGCTAGCGACTATATGGCCATTCTTTTCACCCTCAAAAGACACACTCCTCGGTTGCACAGGCAATCTAGCAGGTGGTATAGGCCGGACACTATGATCCCTTCACTATTCGTAGAGGAGCTTCGTGGCTTTAGCGGAGCTGGTCACGCTGAGGAAATGACGGCGTCCATCATGAGGACAATCAAACAAAGCCTGCGACGCCAGCATGGCTAGTGGACGGTCATCCTGTCGTCACAAACCGGTGTTTTGGTGGACACTGGAGACAGCGCATTTCAAGAGCGAATGCAACGCCGCCAGAAGGAAGTACACTCGAGCCTCCCGCAGGCGCACACCGTGCGAAACCTGCGCAGCGATTTGTAAGTCCAAGCGAAGAGCACTGAGCAAAGCGATCCGCACAAGCAAAATCACCTGCTTCAAAGCACTGTGTCAAGAGGCGGACCGTGACCCAAGGGGACGAGGGTATAAGATCGTCATGAAAAAGATGCAAGGCCTTAAAAACTACGCCCTCACAGAACGAACCAAATTGAACGCCAAACGCTATTCCCGCCTCAGCTGGAGAAAGAACCTGGCCTCACGACACGAACAAGCTGCACCTTCTTAGCCGTGACTCCAGAAGAGGTGAGCAATGCAGCTTAAAAGCTGGAAAACTTTAAAGCCCCCGGCCCAGATGGGATCCCGAACAGGGCTGTGAAGCTTGCAGCCGCGCTACATCTTCGCTACATCACAGATATAGCATCTTTTGCAAGAGAAGGGAAGGGGTGGAAAGGAGGAGTCAAGAAATACTGCGTGGTAATCACACTGGACGTTAAAAATGCCTTCAACTCGGCCAAATGGAGCTGCATAATTGACGCACTAAGAAATTCTAACATCCCACAATACCTGAACATTATAATCAATGACTACCTCAACAACCGCATCCTCATGTTTGACAACGATGACGGCACAGTGAAATACAACGTTACGGCTAGAGTACCACAAGGCTCGATTCTAGGCCCGACCCTGTGGAACATCATGTATGACGGCATATTGAGTCTTGACCTACAAGACAATGCGCAAATTGTGGGCTTCGTCAACGACATAGCCATAATAGCCACAGCAAAACACTTGCACGAAGCAGAAGCTCTCGGCGAGGACTCCGTAAGGCGCGCGAAGTTTGGCTAAACTCCATGGGCATTGAGCTTGCGACACACAAGACCGAATCGGTGCTCATATGTAGCAGAAAGACAGTCGAGACGGCAACTCTCAGACTAGACGGAGCCACAATACAGTCTAAGAGATCTATGAGATACCTCGGGGTGCATATCGATACGCGGCTGTCGTTCCGAGAGCACCTTCTTCAAGCACACAAAATTTCGGCAGGGATCACCCAAAGTCTCTCCCGAATGATGTCGAACCATGGTGGCCCCAAACACAGCATAAGGCGACTGCTAGGCAGCGTGCTAAAGTCTACCATACTGTATGCGGCGCCGATCTGGGCCAAGGCGGTCCAGGTAACAGCAGGCATGATTCCTCTTAATCTTCTAATTATAGAGTCCAAAGCATATACGAGGCCAAGAAAAACGCTAACGAAACAAGGTCGGCTAGACAAATCAAAGCTGACGCTCAAACATCAAGCCTTGCCTAGTGGCAGACCAGTTGGGAGAGAGCAGACTCCGGATGCTGGACTGCGCGGCTTATTCACAATATAGGCGACTGGATTCACTGCAAGCACGGAGAGGTCAACTTTCACCTCACCCAAGTACTCATCGGCCACGGGTGCTTTAGAGCCTATCTTCACAGATTTGGGCACGACAGGAGTGATAGGTGCCCCAGGTGTGACGTCACAGAAGAAGCTGAGCTCGTCCTCACCTCATGCATGCGGTTTGGGTCAGAGAGAAGTCGCATGGAATGGGAAATCAGTTTCCCTGACTACATCATTTCTAAAATGATAAGCAACCCTGCTGTATGGGCAGCAGTCAACACTTTCGCTAAAGACGTCATGGTTGCCTTTAAGGCGGAGGAGCAGCTCAGAAGAACTGAAACGTAGTATAGGGGCTCTTTTTAGCCACAAGCCGGGCCTGTGAAGTAATACCTTACGTCAGTCCCACAGTTCCGGCCTCCATAAGCACGCACACTTCTCCTACTGTGTATATATACTTACTCTAACTTCTGCCTACTTTAATTTATACTTTTCTTTAATAAAAAAAAAAAAAAAAACACACACGCGCAAACACACACACACACAAACGGTCGTGGTCGAAGTCGCTGTGATTACGACAGTATTTACGCTCGCCACCATCCTGGAAATTACAGATCGGGTCACTCTCTGGTCCCTCTGCGACAACACATACCTGCGTGGGCAATAGCGCGAGCTGGTGGACGCCTGTGGGTTTAACTTCTCGCTTGTCCAAACGCCCAAGAGTCCGGCCCCGCGGCGGTGGAGGGTGACTTGCCATCTTCTTGGTCTCTCTTCAGGCTCATATGTTTTTGTCTGAAAGAAAAAATAACTTGCGCCAATTTTTTGCGTGGGTTTTTCTCCTTCTTCGAGCTGCAAGTCACCTGCGTATCCAGTGTTGGCATATAGGCAGCTAACGATCAGCTGCAATCAGCTGTGCACTCAGTGCTAGGCAACACAGTGTATTTAAAATTTAGTTAACATTGCTGCACTGTGAGTTTTTCTGGGGCATACTTCTGGTCATCCAGGAATTAGTTGCCTACTTTTAGGCTGTGCAATATTAAACTTGACCGCGGATAGACATGGATGAAGAGGAACGACGGGCTTTTGGCAAAAGCTCAGCACTTCAACGGACGGCACCTACACCGCTATCGGCTCCACCGAGTTTACCAATAGTTGCGGAGAAGTCCGAGGAAGCATGGCCAACCTCAGTCAAATGCGCGTTACACCAAATGGGTGCCCTCCTTGAAGGCCTTTCTAACTGGTTTAACAACCAGCGCTACATCACGACGCTGCGTCGTGACGAGATCACGCGACTAGCAAGCTTCCAGAAGCTAGCTTTAAAGCAATGCTGTGCAGAAGTGGCCAGCACAGCGGCACAAACTACGCCGACTATAGGCAGTACAATCACTGGCACACCAAGTGTTCACCAAAGACCGATTAATATAGCTGCTGCTATTGAAGGGAAACGCGTCGATTATACCCCTAAGCGACAAGGAGATCCAGCGTGGGGTCAGCAGAAAACGCCGCCCAAAAAACTTAGAGCCCATGGTCAAAACCCTGCGGCTCGTGTAGAAAGCACCAAGAAGCTACCAGCGGTGGAAGCAACAGCTCAACAGCCATCTCCTAGCTCAAACTATAGATGGACTAAAGTGAGTGTTCGCCAAAGAAATCGAGCGCGGCGAAATGCCCAAGCGAGATTGACCTGAAGGACGCTTTCTTCAGATGCAGCGAAAAAGGGCACACCGCCAAAACATGTAGCAAGCCACCCAAATGTAGTACCTGCACACGGGCAAATAAGAATTCGACGGATCATTCGGCAGGTAGCTTCAAATGCCCAGCTTACCGCGAAGCCATAAACAAATTGAAATGATAAGGTTAATTCAGATCAACCTTAACCACTGCATTGCTGCTCAATGCCTTTTGGAGCAGACGATAAGGGAGACGGACTCAATTATCGCTATCCTAAGCGAACCCCACCAGCATGAGTCCTGCTGCCCGGGGACCTGGGTCTCCGACATCAGCGGCAACGCCGCTCTGTGGTCATGTGCAGCTGCGCCAACTGCTCTATACGAGCATATGGATCTACAGCTGCTACCTGGCTCCAAGCCTGGATCTTCACGCGTTCACATCCATTCTCGAGGAGCTTGCCATTGATGCCTATGGCAGGAGCAGGTTGATAATTGGAGGAGACTTTAATGCGTGGGCCATTGACTGGGTCAGTCGGTCGACCAACGCGAGGGGCCGTATCCTGCTGGAAATTTTTGCGTCGTTGGACATCGTGCTGCTGAACACTGGCTCAGTGGTCGACCTCACCTTTGCAGGCCAAGCGATCTCTATTGGGGAATCATGGGAAATAAGCGATGCATACACCGCAAGCGATCACGTCGCTATTCTGGCCACCTTCCCGAACACCGTGCGTTCACCTGCGAACAGCTTGCCCAACATCAATGCATACCGCGCTGGCGGAATGAACAGCGATTCGTTTGCTACAGCACTCCACATCTCGCAGCACTCTCCGGGAGACTGCGACGACACCAGAGCTGCTCTTATTACAGAGGACCTGACTCGTGCTGGCGACATCAGCATGGCGAAAAGAAGCCTGTATAGACGTCACCACACACCTACCTTTTGGTGGAATGATGATATCGCTAACGCTCGAACAACACGCCTGCAAGCGAGGAGACGCTACCAACGTGCACGAGGTACACAAAACTTCACGACCAGACAGGTCGAGTACCGAACGGCTAGATGGGCACTCAATCTGATATCACAGATATAGCATCTTCTGCAAGAGAAGGGAAGGGGTGGAAAGGAGGAGTCAAGAAATACTGCGTGGTAATCACACTGGACGTTAAAAATGCCTTCAACTCGGCCAAATGGAGCTGCATAATTGACGCACTAAGAAATTCTAACATCCCACAATACCTGAACATTATAATCAATGACTACCTCAACAACCGCATCCTCATGTTTGACAACGATGACGGCACAGTGAAATACAACGTTACGGCTAGAGTACCACAAGGCTCGATTCTAGGCCCGACCCTGTGGAACATCATGTATGACGGCATATTGAGTCTTGACCTACAAGACAATGCGCAAATTGTGGGCTTCGTCGACGACATAGCCATAATAGCCACAGCAAAACACTTGCACGAAGCAGAAGCTCTCGGCGAGGACTCCGTAAGGCGCGCGAAAGTTTGGCTAAACTCCATGGGCCTTGAGCTTGCGACACACAAGACCGAATCGGTGCTCATATGTAGCAGAAAGACAGTCGAGACGGCAACTCTCAGACTAGACGGAGCCACAATACAGTCTAAGAGATCTATGAGATACCTCGGGGTGCATATCGATACGCGGCTGTCGTTCCGAGAGCACCTTCTTCAAGCACACAAAATTTCGGCAGGGATCACCCAAAGTCTCTCCCGAATGATGTCGAACCATGGTGGCCCCAAACACAGCATAAGGCGACTGCTAGGCAGCGTGCTAAAGTCTACCATACTGTATGCGGCGCCGATCTGGGCCAAGGCGGTCCAGCTAACAGCAGGCATGATTCCTCTTAATCTTCTAATTATAGAGTCCAAAGCATATACGAGGCCAAGAAAAACGCTAACGAAACAAGGTCGGCTAGACAAATCAAAGCTGACGCTCAAACATCAAGCCTTGCCTAGTGGCAGACCAGTTGGGAGAGAGCAGACTCCGGATATAGGCGACTGGATTCACTGCAAGCACGGAGAGGTCAACTTTCACCTCACCCAAGTACTCATCGGCCACGGGTGCTTTAGAGCCTATCTTCACAGATTTGGGCACGACAGGATTGATAGGTGCCCCAGGTGTGACGTCACAGAAGAAGCTGAGCTCGTCCTCACCTCATGCATGCGGTTTGGGTCAGAGAGAAGTCGCATGGAATGGGAAATCAGTTTCCCTGACTACATCATTTCTAAAATGATAAGCAACCCTGCTGTATGGGCAGCAGTCAACACTTTCGCTAAAGACGTCATGGTTGCCTTTAAGGCGGAGGAGCAGCTCAGAAGAACTGAAACGTAGTATAGGGGCTCTTTTTAGCCACAAGCCGGGCCTGTGAAGTAATACCTTACGTCAGTCCCACAGTTCCGGCCTCCATAAGCACGCACACTTCTCCTACTGTGTATATATACTTACTCTAACTTCTGCCTACTTTAATTTATACTTTTCTTTAATAAAAAAAAAAAAAACACACACACGCGCAAACACACACACACACAAACGGTCGTGGTCGAAGTCGCTGTGATTACGACAGTATTTACGCTCGCCACCATCCTGGAAATTACAGATCGGGTCACTCTCTGGTCCCTCTGCGACAACACATACCTGCGTGGGCAATAGCGCGAGCTGGTGGACGCCTGTGGGTTTAACTTCTCGCTTGTCCAAACGCCCAAGAGTCCGGCCCCGCGGCGGTGGAGGGTGACTTGCCATCTTCTTGGTCTCTCTTCAGGCTCATATGTCTTTGTCTGAAAGAAAAAATAACTTGCGCCAATTTTTTGCGTGGGTTTTTCTCCTTCTTCGAGCTGCAAGTCACCTGCGTATCCAGTGTTGGCATATAGGCAGCTAACGATCAGCTGCAATCAGCTGTGCACTCAGTGCTAGGCAACACAGTGTATTTAACATTTAGTTAACATTGCTGCACTGTGAGTTTTTCTGGGGCATACTTCTGGTCATCCAGGAATTAGTTGCCTACTTTTAGGCTGTGCAATATTAAACTTGACCGCGGATAGACATGGATGAAGAGGAACGACGGGCTTTTGGCAAAAGCTCAGCACTTCAACGGACGGCACCTACACCGCTATCGGCTCCACCGAGTTTACCAATAGTTGCGGAGAAGTCCGAGGAATCATGGCCAACCTCAGTCAAATGCGCGTTACACCAAATGGGTGCCCTCCTTGAAGGCCTTTCTAACTGGTTTAACAACCAGCGCTACATCACGACGCTGCGTCGTGACGAGATCACGCGACTAGCAAGCTTCCAGAAGCTAGCTTTCAAGCAATGCTGTGCAGAAGTGGCCAGCACAGCGGCACAAACTACGCCGACTATAGGCAGTACAATCACTGGCACACCAAGTGTTCACCAAAGACCGATTAATATAGCTGCTGCTATTGAAGGGAAACGCGTCGATCATACCCCTAAGCGACAAGGAGATCCAGCGTGGGGTCAGCAGAAAACGCCGCCCAAAAAACTTAGAGCCCATGGTCAAAACCCTGCGGCTCGTGTAGAAAGCACCAAGAAGCTACCAGCGGTGGAAGCAACAGCTCAACAGCCATCTCCTAGCTCAAACTATAGATGGACTAAAGTGAGTGTTCGCCAAAGAAATCGAGCGCGGCGAAATGCCCAAGCGAGATTGACCTGAAGGACGCTTTCTTCAGATGCAGCGAAAAAGGGCACACCGCCAAAACATGTAGCAAGCCACCCAAATGTAGTACCTGCACACGGGCAAATAAGAATTCGACGGATCATTCGGCAGGTAGCTTCAAATGCCCAGCTTACCGCGAAGCCATAAACAAATTGAAATGATAAGGTTAATTCAGATCAACCTTAACCACTGCATTGCTGCTCAATGCCTTTTGGAGCAGACGATAAGGGAGACGGACTCAATTATCGCTATCCTAAGCGAACCCCACCAGCATGAGTCCTGCTGCCCGGGGACCTGGGTCTCCGACATCAGCGGCAACGCCGCTCTGTGGTCATGTGCAGCTGCGCCAACTGCTCTATACGAGCATATGGATCTACAGCTGCTACCTGGCTCCAAGCCTGGATCTTCACGCGTTCACATCCGTTCTCGAGGAGCTTGCCATTGATGCCTATGGCAGGAGCAGGTTGATAATTGGAGGAGACTTTAATGCGTGGGCCATTGACTGGGTCAGTCGGTCGACCAACGCGAGGGGCCGTATCCTGCTGGAAATTTTTGCGTCGTTGGACATCGTGCTGCTGAACACTGGCTCAGTGGTCGACCTCACCTTTGCAGGCCAAGCGATCTCTATTGGGGAATCATGGGAAATAAGCGATGCATACACCGCAAGCGATCACGTCGCTATTCTGGCCACCTTCCCGAACACCGTGCGTTCACCTGCGAACAGCTTGCCCAACATCAATGCATACCGCGCTGGCGGAATGAACAGCGATTCGTTTGCTACAGCACTCCACATCTCGCAGCACTCTCCGGGAGACTGCGACGACACCAGAGCTGCTCTTATTACAGAGGACCTGACTCGTGCTGGCGACATCAGCATGGCGAAAAGAAGCCTGTATAGACGTCACCACACACCTACCTTTTGGTGGAATGATGATATCGCTAACGCTCGAACAACATGCCTGCAAGCGAGGAGACGCTACCAACGTGCACGAGGTACACAAAACTTCACGACCAGACAGGTCGAGTACCGAACGGCTAGATGGGCACTCAAACAAAAAATCCGAGCCAGCAAGAAGAAATGCTTTCTTTGCCTATGCGACACAACTGAATATGACCCATGGGGCAAAGCATATGAAACGGTGGTCAAAGCCATTGGGGCTAACAGGCGCCTTGCACCAACAAACAAGGACGAGCTGAAAACCATCGTCGAATCACTGTTCCCATCTTACCCTTCTCCCCTAGATCCGGAACTAACGCACAGCAGCATATCCAGCCCGACTCGATTCCAATAAATCTCTGCTGACGAAGTCCTCTCGGTAGCCAGAGATATTAAGATAAGCAAAGCTCCTGGCCCGGACGGCATCCCAAATCGTGCGGTAAAACTGGCACTCTCGCTGCACCCTGCGGCATTTGCGCAAGTGTTCAACGCGTGTCTATCAGCGAAAACGTTCCCTAAAATCTGGAAGCCGCTGAGTGACCCGTCGTCTTACAGGCCAATATGCTTGATCAACACCCTGGGCAAAGTCTTCGAAAAATTAATCTGTACAAGACTGGAGGACTCAATCGAACGCAACGGCGGACTCTCCCCTAATCAGTTTGGCTTCAGGAGAGCGAGGTCCACTATGAACGCCATCGGTATGGTAACCGACATAGCCTCAAGAGCCATCCAAGGACTGAGATGGCAAGGTGGCTCCAAAAACGTGAAGAATGCCTTCAACACAGCAAGCTGGGACAAGATTGTGCAAGCCTTTCACGAATTCAGCTTTCCGACGTACCTAGTCGAAACCATCAAAAGCTACTTCCGGGATAGAGTTATCCAGTACCCCACCACTGACGGAATAAAATCCCACACCGTCAGCGCGGGCGTCCCCCAGGGATCCGTTCTTGGACCCAAATAGTGGGTTTCGCTGATGATGTTGCCATCACGGTTACGGCCAAAGAGTTACACGCTGGCGAGAGTACCTGAAACGCTTGCATCGACTTCGTTCAACGTTGGCTATCCCTGGCTGGGCTGACGCTCGCCGCCCACAAGAGGGAGACGGTCCTTATTAGCAGCCGAAAAAAGGTAGAGACTGCAGTAATCACAGTGGAAAACTCTACAATAAGGTCCAAGCGCGCGATAAAGTACCTTGGTATAATGATCGACTCAAGGTTGTCCTTCAGGGAACACTTGGAATACATCTCCACCAAAGCCATCAACAAGCCAGGCTCTCTCGAGTATAATGCCAAACACCAGATTCCCCAAGCAACACCGGCGTCAGCTCTTCATGAGCGTCGTCAAGGCTACAATTCTGTATGCAGACGCCAGAAGGATTTCTATCGAGCGGTGGCAAACCCGCTGGGACAGCTCCCCCAAAGGACGCTGGACTTATGGGCTCATCCCCAACCTGGCTACCTGGCTTAACCGCAGGCATGGGGAGGTGAATTTTCACTTGACCCAAATCCTCTCTGGTCATGAATGCTTTAGGAGCTACATAAAGAGATTTGGCCACGATACCACAGACGTTTGCCCATCATGCGGCACCGGAGTCGTGGAAGACGTACACCAGGTGGTATTCCAGTGCAAGAGATTTGCATAACTGAGAGCGAGGCTAGAGTGCGCTGTTGGCGTCCCCGTTACAGTGGGTTTCAAAATGATGGTTTCCCCACCGAACTGGGAAGCAGTGTGCTCCTTTGCAGCAGATTCGATGACTGCGATGAGAAGGGAGGAACGAGGGAGATATTGTCCCTCATAGACGCTATAGGTAGCGCCAAAGTGCCAGCGAAGCATTGCCAAGCGGTCGTACCGCGGGAAACTAGTGCTGCCTCTAGCATACCATACTAAGCTGTATATATATAATTATTGTAGTACTGACCTGAATAAAAAAAAAAAAAAACGCACACACACACATACACAGACCTATCGCATTTACAGTTCGGATTCCGCAAGAAACGGTCTAAAAGTGACGCCATAATGTTCTTCACAGATATAGCATCTTCTGCAATGGAAGGGAAGAGATGGAAAGGACTAGACTACCTCAACAACCGAATCGTCATGTTTGACACCGATAACGGCACAGTGAAATACAACGTTACGGCTAGAGCACCACAAGGCTCGATTCTAGGCCCGACCCGACAATGCGCAAATTGTGGGCTTCGCCGACGACATAGCCATAATAGCCACAGCAAAACACTTGCACGAAGCAGAAGCTCTCGGCGAGGACTCCGTAAGGCGCGCGAAAGTTTGGCTTAACTCCATGGGCCTTGAGCTTGCGACACACAAGACCGAATCGGTGCTCATATGTAGCAGAAAGACAGTCGAGACGGCAACTCTCAGACTAGACGGAGCCACAATACAGTCTAAGAGATCTATGAGATACCTCGGGGTGCATATCGATACGCGGCTGTCGTTCCGAGAGCACCTTCTTCAAGCACACAAAATTTCGGCAGGGATCACCCAAAGTCTCTCCCGAATGATGTCGAACCATGGTGGCCCCAAACACAGCATAAGGCGACTGCTAGGCAGCGTGCTAAAGTCTACCATACTGTATGCGGCGCCGATCTGGGCCAAGGCGGTCCAGGTAAGAGCAGGCATGATTCCTCTTAATCTTCTAATTATAGAGTCCAAAGCATATACGAGGCCAAGAAAAACGCTAACGAAACAAGGTCGGCTAGACAAATCAAAGCTGACGCTCAAACATCAAGCCTTGCCTAGTGGCAGACCAGTTGGGAGAGAGCAGACTCCGGATGCTGGACTGCGCGGCTTATTCACAATATAGGCGACTGGATTCACTGCAAGCACGGAGAGGTCAACTTCCACCTCACCCAAGTACTCATCGGCCACGGGTGCTTTAGAGCCTATCTTCACAGATTTGGGCACGACAGGAGTGATAGGTGCCCCAGGTGTGACGTCACAGAAGAAGCTGAGCTCGTCCTCACCTCATGCATGCGGTTTGGGTCAGAGAGAAGTCGCGTTGATCGGGAAATCGGTGGCCTTGTTGAAGATGACTCCATCATTTCTGAAATGATAAGCAACCCTGTTGTATGGGCAGCAGTCAACACTTTCGCTAAAGACGTCATAGTCGCCCTTAGGGTGGAGGAGCAGCTTGGAAAAAAGAAAGAGGACGTGCTTTCACTGGCATCCCGTGTTTTCCTGGATTTATAAGTGTTGAGCCTGCAATTGGACAGGAGTAGAGGTGAAATTGTGGTTCCAGGGATCGCGCGATACTAACCGGATGTGTTTTCTGGATCAAGTCAGCTGTCGCTGACGCCTTTTTCATCTTTGGCCGTCATATTGAGCTTCTCAAAGAGTGCCGAGGGTAGCGAGGAGGGTGATTGATGGTGAGTGTTATGCCATCTTCCTGGACACTTTCTCACTCAATTGCGGCGTTTTTTGCCGCTTATTTTTCTGTTCCTCCTGAGTGTGAGCAATTCGCAAATTGCAATTGTCATCCAACAGTGCTGATAAGCGTTGAAAAAAGCGCGATCAGCTGATTTCCTGACATACAACTCTGATCGCCGTCATTACAGATGGAGTGACAGGTCATTGAGCTTGTGTCAGTGAGCAATCTGCTTCCTGCCAAAATAGACTTTAAGTCAAATTTAAATTTAAATTTAAATTTAAAACTTAACGGTTGTGTATCTTCGTTGGATAGTGCTTTAAATTTTGTAAACTGCACATAATACGCACCAGGAGCAGGAGATTAAAACTACGCGACAAGGGCTAAAAGGAGTCAAGAGAAAAGGTCACGGATCCGACTATTTCCAACCCTCACTAAAGCAGACCCCAGTGGGCCAGTCCCCAACTAACGCGGCCGAGGAGTTTACATTCTAAATACCCGCAAGAAGAGACCCAAAAGCTGATGCCATCATCATTCAGCCGGAGGAAGGAAAGTCATATAGCGACATCCTACGTTTAGTCACCAGGCGTCAGGACAACAAGCTGAGCAGCGTTAGCGAACATGTGACTCGTGTGCGAAAAACTGCAGGAAATGGTCTACTGTTCGAGCTGGATGGAAAATGCAGAGTATCGCAACAGCAGATGAAATCCGACATTGGTAAAGCGCTCGGGGACCAGACAAAGGTAAGGGCAGTCTCCCGGGAGACTTCTCTCGAAATCCGTGATATTGACTGCTTGGCCACCAGGGAGGACATTCTGTCAGCTCTTGCCCCACTCGCGGGTTCACCGTCTGATGCGTTTTCAGTCAAAGCACTGAGAACTGGATACGGTGGCACGCAGCTAGCAATTGTTAGCCTTCCGACAGACGCCGCGAACAGAGTTCTCTAGGAGGCGAGAATAAAAATCGGCTGGACAAGCTGCAGAGTGAGAGAGCGATCGGTAAGGATAAGATGCTACAGATGCTTGGAAGTCGGTCATACAGCGAATGCATGCAAAACCAGTATCGACCGTTCGGAATGCTGTCTCAGGTGCGGCCACTCAAGGCACAAGGCTACAGACTGCTTAAATGCGCAGCGGCCAAGATGAGCCATATAAAGCATCACGCCGGTAGCAAGCGCTGCCCCTTGTCGGCAAACAGTGGAGTTCGTCAGCAGCAAACATTATTAAGTTGCTTTAACTTAACCTAAATCACTGTGTGGCTGCACAAGACTTTCTTTCGCAAACAGTACGCGAGCAGTCTGTAGAGGTAGCACTCCCGAGCGAGCAGTATAAGCCTATCCAGGGCTTAAACTTTGCATCAGATGCATTCGACAAGGCAGCGTGTGGGCCACAGCAACACCACTTGGAGCAGGTCCGTTCGGCGAGAGGATTCGTCAGAGCCAGGCTCGGCCAAATCTGGCTATGTAGCTGCTATCGTGCGCCAAGCGTACAACTCCGGGATTACATAGGAATTCTGGTCGAGTTAGTGGATGATGCCAGAGGGAAATCTAGAGTCGTCATTGCAGGAGATTTTAACGCATGGGCGGAAGATTGTGGAAGCATGCACACCAACGAAAGAGGCCAATCGGTGCTGGAGGCTATGGCGTCACTTGATGTTGGGTTGCTAAACAATGGAGGCCAGCACACGTTCTCAAGGGCAGAAGTGGGGCCAGTCATTGACCTCACTTTCATTAATTGCACGCTCTGGAACCATACTGCTTGCGAAGTAAGCGACGCATATACGGCAAGCGACCACAGTGCTATCCTCTTCGAGATTCACCATAGGGAGCTGCGAGTAAACAACTTCCAACTGGGCGATAAACTATACAAGGTGGACAGTTTCGTACCAGCAGAATTCTCAGCGTTTTTCACTGTTTCTGGTAACAATACGAACGCCGAGCAAAGCGCCACGGAGCTAATGCAGTCCTTAACAACAGCCTGCGACGCAAGCATGCAGCTTAGAGGATGCTTTAGAGGTCAAAAGCCGGTCTACTGGTGGACAGAGGAGATTGCTGATTCCAGACGAAAATGCATCGCAGCTCGACGTGCCCTACATCGCTCACGGGGTAGGCCCATTTTCGAGTCCAATAGACTGACATATCAAGCTAGGCGACGCGAGTTAAAAAAGAACATCAAAAAGAGTAAGACCGACCGGTTCCTTGAGCTCTGTGACGACGCTGAGAACGACATCTGGGGTTTAGCGTACAAAGTGTCTTTAAAAAAGCTGAACGCGACAAAGTTCGGACCCCCAAAGAGCGAGTGCCTAGTCCCGCGAGATCCTACAGTGCTGTTTGCACACCCAACACCACCACCGACACGGTTGTCCGTGGACGCCCCAGAGGTCACAGAAGAGGAAATCCGGAAAGCCGCAAGCATTATTCGCGAAGGAAAGGCGCCGGATCCAGACGGAATCTTCAATAACGTCTCAAGTTTGCTATATCGGCGCAACCTGTGACCTTTGCGAAAGTATTCGACCTTTGCATCAAGCAGGGTGTGTTCCCAAGCGCATGGAAGACCCAGAACCTGGTTCTTATCCCGAAGCCGAACAAACCACCGGATGAACTGCCTCATTGACACGGTTGGCAAATTGCTGGAAAAGATTGTCTGTAGCAGGCTTGCGAGCGCAATCCAACTAGAAGTCGATCTGTCACCAGCACAATTTGGTTTCCGCAAGGAACGATCGATGGCATATCTATTGTAACCAACATTGCGGAGAAAGCTATTGAAGGCAGTAGATGGCGTGGCGGCAAAAAGGAGTACTGCATTGTGGTCGCTCTGGACGTAAAAAATGCCTTCAATTCGGCAAGATGGGATAGAATTTTGGATGCTCTGAGAGGATTTCACACCAGGGATTATTTTATGGGAATAATCTGTGACTACTTCCAAAAGCTCAGGTACAAAACGGACAGTGGGCCCCGAACTTACTCGGTTACAGCTATCGTCCCCCAGGGCTCAGTACTCGGACTGTTGCTGTGGAACGTCATGTACGACGGAGTCCTTAGGCTTCAGCTCCCGGCCGGAGCCATCATAGAAGGCTTTGCGGACGACATACCTGTGATGACAACTGCTAAGCACCTGCAGGTGGCGGAGGCGTTATGCAGCGTCTCAATCGCCGCAAAAGAGGATTGATTGACTGTAGTGGGCCTCCAGCTAGCGGACAGCCAGACGGAAGCAGTGCTTATAAGCAGGAGGAAGATAGTTGAAGTGGAACATATAATCAATGATAATGCGGCCACCATCGTCTCTAGCAGATGACTACGATATCTCGGAGTACTGATAGATACAAACCTTAGCTACAGAGAGCACCTGGAGTATGTCGGCAGAAAAGTGGCATCTTTTGCGCAGGCGTTGAGCCGAATTATGCTCAATACTCGACGGCCAAGGCAGGGACGCCGAATACTCCTCCAAAATGTGGTCAAGGCAGCGATGCTGTATGGAGCACCAATTTGGTCAAAAGCCATGCTAGTAACAAGCTAAAAGAGGGGACTCCTCTCTATATACAGGCTTGGAGCACTGAGGGTGTGTTGCCGCTTCCGGACAATCTCAGAAGACGCGGCTCTGGTAATCGCGAGCATGTTGCCTCTCGGCATCCTTGCTGCAGAGAGAGCGAAAGTATATAAAGAACTCCGCTCCGATGTTCAATCAAATAGAAAACAGACGGTGGTAGCCGCTAAGGACGACAGTCTGCAGCAGTGGCAGAGTAAATGGGACGCATCAGCAAAAAGCCGATGGACGCATAAACTTATCCCAGACCTAAATAAATGGACGAACAGGAAATTCGGCTTCGTCAATTTCCACCTGACGCAACTCCTTAGCGGACATGGTTGCTTTCGGAGTTATCTCCACACATTTGGACACGACAGCGATCCCCATTGCCCGCAGTGTTTCTCAGAGGCCGGCGGAGCACGTGATGTTCCACTGCGTCAGAAAACCCTGAACTGGAGAAGTACTCGGCGCTGAGCTTACAGCGGATAACTTCACCGATAGGATGCTGATAAGTCAACAATGCTGGTCGGCGGCATGCACATTTGTGGAGCGCATAACGTCATCACTTCGACGTCTCGAGAGGGAGCGCAGGCGTCTTAACAGCGGAGGTGCGTAAGAGCCTACCTAGGAACCCGCGAAGCAATACCCCACTGTAGTACCGCAGGCCTCCTGGGACCTCAGGACACCTTTTTCAACGTCCTCCTATTTCTTCCATAGTCATTTTTTGTGTATTTGCTTCTTTCTAATCTTTTCTATCTAATTTACATGATTAAAAAAGAAATAAAAGAAAAAAAACACACACATCCACCCACACACACACTGCCCAAGGCAGGCATAATGCAGGCGCACAGAAACGCATTTATGCTTATGAGGGAGCTCGAGGTGGAGATCAGCGAAAGGCTAGAAGAGGGAAACACAGAGCCAAAACACCCCTTGATGACCCCGATCCGGAGCTGACGAAAAAGAAGCCAGCCAGCAAGCAGGAGTCGGCAACCCAAGCTTCGCCTATAGCCATAGCAGTGCTCCAGAAAACCAAGGGGAAGCCGGATCTACAAAAGGCAGGATCGTCGACAGCACCGGACAAGACAGGAGTCCTTTCCCTATTCATGGAAGCTTCTGCCAACCCAGGCGTGGTCAAGGTCTTAAGGCCGGGCTATAGCGGAATGCAGCTTGCTGTTGTCAGCGTACCAGCTGGTACTGCCAACAAAATACTAAAGGGAGGAAAGTGAAAAATTGGGTGGACAAGCTGCAGAGTCCGAGAAAGGTCATCAAGGAAGAGGTGCTATAGGTGTCTCGAGTTTGGCCGTATTGCCAACTTGTGCAAACGCACTGTTAACCGCGCGTGATGCTGTCTAAAATGTGGTCGGGAAGGGCACAAAGCGGCCGCGTGCACCAACGAGGCTAGATGCTTCATATGCGCAGATGCCAACAGAAGCGAAGTCAAACACCACGCAGGCAGCAAAAGATGCCCCCTATCAAGAGCTAAGCTAAACAACGAAACTTCCAGATGCTGAAAATAATTCAACTAAACCTGAACCACTGCGCTGCTGCCCAAGACCTTCTACACCAGACAGTGCGCGAGCTGTCGGTCTCGGTCGCTCTCCTGAGCGAGCAATACAAAAGAATAGAAGGGCCAAGCTTCGTGTCCGACCTGGATGGAAAAGCTGCGATCTGGGTATGTTGTCCCCAACAACCGCAACTGGAGCATCTCCGCGCCTCACGGGGCTATGCGCGAGCAAACTTCGGGAGCCTGTGGCTCTACAGCTGCTACTTGGCACCCAGTCTCCAGACGCACGAGTATCTCGGAATCCTGGATGACTTAGTCGAAGATGCCCGGGGTACAGCAGAGGCAATCATAGCCGGTGATTTTAACGCTTGGGCCGAAGAATAGAGCAGCTCGTATACAAAAAGACGTGGACAAGCAGCGCTGGAGACGTTTGCATCTCTGACTGTCGTCCTGCTAAACTGTGGAGGGCAACAAACACTTAGTAGAGCCGGTGTAGGATCAGTCATCGATCTAACTTTTGCGTCCTGTTCACTTGGGAGACAATCCGAATGGTCAATCAGCGATGCGTATACGGCCAGTGACCACAATGCGATCGTTACAACAATAAATGGGCGTGTAGCTGCTTGTCAGTCAGGGGTCACGAGAGGTCGATCTTCAGTAGACACCATTCTACAGTCTACTGGTGGACAGAGAAAATGGTACACGACAGACGAATGTGTATCAGTGCCCGAAGAAGCTTGCACCGCTCACGAGGATGACACGACTCCGAGTCTAGACAAGTTGACTACGCCGAGAGGCGCAGAGAACTCAAGAAGGCCATAATGCGGAATAAAAAGGAGCGCTTCCTGGAGCTGTGTGAGGAAGCGGAACACGACATCTGGGGCAAGGCATACATGCTGGTGACGAAAAAGCTTAAAGCCTCAACGGGTATGTCACACAAGAGCGAGGGAGAAATGCTATAGATAGTAAAGACGCTGTTTCCCGGGTCCCCAGAAGATTCTCATCAGCCCCCACAAGTCGCGACGACGTACCAGGAAGCACCAGTGGTCACGGTCGAGGAAACCGTCAGAGCTGCAAGCGTCATACTGGACTTTTCCAGATGCCATACCGAACAAGTCGTTAAAGCTGGCACTAACTTCGCGACCGGAGCTATTCGCAAACGTCTATAACAGCTGCATAAAGCAAGGTATCTTCGCCAACCCATGGAAAGTTTAGAACCTTGTACTAATCCCGAAGCCCAACAAGCCAGCAGGGCTGCCGTCTTCCTATAGACCCACATGCCTGATAGATTCTGTTGGGAGGGTTCTGGAGAAAATCGTATGAGCGAAGTGATCCGCCAAGCTGGTGACCTATTACCAAAACAATTCGGTTTCAGGAAGGCCCGTTCGACAGTCGACGCGATAGCAGAAGTTACGAAAATAGCGGGAAGAGCCATAGAGGGGACTAGGTGGCTTAGAGGCAGTAAGAAATACTGCATCGTACTCATACTGGATGTACAGAACGCATTCAACTCTGCCAACTGGGAGTGTATTCTGAAAGCTCTGGAAAGGTTTCGCACGCCGGAATACCTTCTAGGCTACTTTCGGAGCAGAGTACTCAAATACAAAACTGAGTCTGGTGAGCGACTATACAAAGTGACTGGAGGAGTTCCAGAAGGATCTGTACTTGAGCTACTACTTTGGAACGCTATGTACGACGGTATATTGAGAATCGAACTCGCCGGGCAGTCAACATTAGTGGGTTTTGCGGATGATGTCGCCCTGGTCGTAACTGCCAAGCAGCTAAGCGAAGCTGAGGCCATGTGCAGCTCATTGGTCGAGAAGATCAAAGACTGGCTGGCATCGGTTGGGCTTCAACTGGCGGACCATAAGATGGAGGCAGTCCTCATAAGCAGCAGGAAGGTAGTGGAGACCGCCCACATAAACCTCGGCAGAGCTACTATCGTGTCCAGCAGAGCAATAAGGTACCTGGGCGTATTAATTGATACCCGCCTGTACTACAGGGAACACCTTGAGATCGTCAGCAAAAGGGCTGCAGCGATTAGCCAAGCGTTAAATCGAATCTTGATGAACCAGAGAGGGCCTAAGCAGGGACGCCGGCTGCTACTCCTGAATGTAGTTAAAGCCATAATGCTGTACGGAGCGCCGATCTGGTCACACGCAATGCAGACCAAGTCATACAGGAGGTCCATACAATCCACCTACAGACTGGGAGCGCTACGAGTCTGCGTTGCGTTTAGAACGGTATCCGAATACGCAGCGTTAGTCATTGCAGGCATGGTACCAATTGACATTTTGGCATTCGAGAAAGCCCAAATCTACTTGGTGAGGCAACGCATCGCTTAGTGGCTAGAGCAGCGAGAGAGGAGAGGATTATGACATGGCAAAGTCGTTGGGACAGCTCGAAGAAGGGACGCTGGACGCATCGTCTGATATCGGACGTAGGAAAGTGGTGGTGACCCAGCTGCTTAGCGGGCACGGTTGTTTCCGAAGCTACCTTCACAGGTTTGGGCACGAAAGCGACCCCTTATGCCCGTGGTGCTACCCTGAAGCAGAAGAGACTGCTGAGCACATCCTCTTTAGTTGCCGAAGGTTTTCGACGCCTCGAGAGGAGCTACAGGCTGCCTTGGGTACTAACCTGTCTGTCGAAAACTTTGAAGAAAAACTACTCGAATCAGAGGGAAACTGGTCCGCAGCATGAATCTTTGCCGAGAAAGTAGGAATCGAGCTACGCCACCTTGAGAGGCTAAGGAGACAAAACTGAAATGAGCGGCTTAGATACCGAGCCTTGCCGAGCCGAGAAATACCTCACGGCAGTACCGCAATGTCACCAGGACCCCACACGTCTATTTCTTTCATATTTTAATATTTTTTCCCTTTAGTCCATAATTATTGTTATCTACCTAGTAAGCCCCAATGTACCCAGCCCTATGAGAAATAAAAAATAACAAATAAGAAAAGTACAGTCGAACGAGCCCGACCGTATAATACTCTCTGCTTTTAATCCCAATTATAATGTTAAAATCAGTATCCGGATATTACAATAGATAGTTCTTGTATTAGCACACGTTAAAACAAAAAAGACAATTTATAATTGAACATACATATGTTTGTTTGTATGCACATACAAATTCGTTTGACGTTTTATGTGTGTATGTAAACTATTGCCGCCACACATGCATCAAAAGAGTTCGAATATATGCTTGTTTGTTTCTGTCGCGCTCGCACTCATGCATTGACTTAAATATTAACTTTATAATCGGTAGCTCTGTTGTTTATTGTTGGATTTTTATGCAACTTTCAGAATAGTTTGATATGATTTGTCTTCAAAAGAATCATAAATAACAATACTCTACGATAAGAACAAATGCCTTTAAAACGGCGTGCAAGCTTAAAAAGTTTTTTTTTATCTTACGGAAAAAGGGGGCGTGGCAGCCAACCGTTTTAAATGGTAACGCCGTAGTTACTGAGATATTCGCTTAAAACATCTACTTTTTCCGAGGTATGTCTAGTTTTTTGCTCATTGTTGGCGAATGGGGCGTGGCATCAAAAAAAAAAAAAGATTCTTGTATTGACTGACGAAATGTCGAGTCGATAGAGACCAAACTCGAATTTGTAGCTTTTACCATCTCTGAAATCGCTATGTTCATACGGACAGACAGACAGACAGACGGACATGGCTATATCGACTCGGCTTGTGATGCTGATCGAGAATATATATACTTTACGGGGTCTGCCACGCCTCCTTCTGCCTGTTACATACATTTGCACAAACCCAATATACTCTTGCAGAGAGTATAAAAATAAAACACACACACACACATCGAGTGAGTGAGTTTATTCAAGTGCGATTGTGTTTCTCGAAGCTCCAGATTGAAGTTGTATTTCCTCGTGCTACACCTGAAATCTAGGCGGTGCTTTTCATCAGTGGGTTTTTTCCACCACGAAGGTAATTGCCTGTTTCCTGAAAACTAGTTCGGCTGACCCCCTTCCTGTTGGTTCGGAGCAGTGCCGTCCTCACATACTGGAAGGGAGGTGAGGCCGTTTTATAGTTTGCGTTGGCGCCTTTTTGCTTTCCTCGAGTGTAAAGTGTCAACAAAAACAAATTTCACTCAGCCAGATAAATTATTTTCTGCTTGGAGTGGAACAGCTGTCTCTTCGCAGAGTTGCTTTGTTAGAGCTTTTAGAGTTGCCAGACATTTGGTGATCTCGACAGGGCTGCCGGACTTCTGGCGATTGATACAGAGTTACCAGAAAGTCGCACCGGGATTTTTAAATGACTGGAAATATATCTTTTGAGTAAATTTGTTTCTCCAAAAATACTGAAATTTGCACAATTTTTCTATCCAAGGCACTTGTTTTTATTTAATAGTGAATAAAGTGCTAAGATCTCGGACTTGACCAACTGTCATTTCTGGATAGCCTGGGTGTTTCTATTGAGTTGTCCTCAATAAGAAGCTTGCGTTCTTCGTTTGGAGGCACTCAACGTGCCATTCTCAGTGTCCTTGCAACCACCGCTAAACATCTTCTAGAGGCTGGCAAAGTCAGAGTAGACTGGTCGATTTACAGGATTAGAGAGCTTACGCAACTCCCAAGGTGCTACAAATGCCAAGAAATTGGACACCTGGCAAGCAAATGCCCCAGTGCCATCGACAGAAGCAACTTATACTTCCCATGCGGATCTAGCGGTCATAAAATTCGTGGGAGGCCGTCCAACCATATTGCAGGAAGTGCCAGGTGCCCGATCGCGGATAATGCTATCATCAGCGAGACTTATGGCACACCAGATGAGGGCTGTTGGATCCAAAGTCTTTCTTCGAAAGCTGCGATTTGGACTTGTAGAAGTCCATGTCTCCAGCCATCGTTTGGAGCCGCGTCAACCCACTTTGTAAAGGCTAAACTGTGATGCCTTTGGGTCTACAGCAGCTAACTCCCGCCAAGCTTAAGCTGGCATGGTTTTGCTACAGCTATACATGAGTTGGCTGTTAATGCGAGAGACCATAAACCGACCATTTTAGCAGTAGACTTCGACGCCTGGGCCCAGGAGTGGGGTAGCGACATATCCAGGAGTAGGAGTTCTGATGCTATTGCTAAGGGTCGCTTCCCTCTTGAGGCATTCACCATGCTTGACGTGAGCCTCCTTAACCGTGGCTCAGTGAACACGTTTAATCGTGGAGACGCCGACTTGATCGTCTTCCCGATCAACTTGGTCCATAGGCAACCTCTACACTGTTAGCGATCATGAGGCGCTGCTATTCACACTGGGTGTAAGGCAGGACTCGAGTCCGGACCACCTCCTCCCCGTGCGAAGGACTGCATTTCGCGAAGGAACGCTCTGTGTTCCAAGTTTTGTACGGGTGATGGAAAGCCTGAGTATTGTAGGATCAGCGCAGGAGATGTTCAATCAACTCTCGAGTCATGTTTTGTATGCCTGTGACTCCAGCATGGACCGAAAGAGGCCGTTTGCCGGACCACAGAAGGCAACATATTGGTGGAAAGCTGATATCGCCAATGCAAGACGCATCTATCTCTCAGCCAGAAGAAAATACACGAGGGCTCGCAAAAGAAACAGAAGCAACTGGCCTGAGCTCCACATAGCTTACAGGGCAACCAGGCTATCTCTGAAAAAGGCAATATCAAGCAGCAAGTGGGAACGTTTTCTCCAATTGTGTGACTCAGCTGATAACGACCCATGGGCTTACAAAATGGGTTTTAAAGGGCTTCACATTAAGAAGAACGAGACACCATCTGCCCCGGAGCAGATAAAAGCAATTGTAGAAGCACTTTTTCCTGCGTGTAACCACTCTATGTCGCTGGCAAGCGAAACTTCGTACCTGCCATCCTCTATTGAGCCCGTTTCTGCCAACGAGATTCTAACATTATCTCAAAAAATAAGCTCGAGCACGGCCCCTGGTCCGGATGGAATCCCCAACCGCGCAGTCAAACTGGCTGTTGCCTGCCAACCCGTTGCCTTTGCGATGGCGTATACGCAATGTCTACGTGAAGGACTATTTCCTACACATCTCGTGCTAATTCCAAAAACTGGAAGGGCCCCAGATAGTCCAGGCTCATATTGCCCGATATGTCTTATCGCCTCGATGGGGGAAATGCTTGAGAGCCTAATCTATGCACGGTTGTTGAGGGCTATCGACGCAGCAGGCGGGCTATCGACGCAGCAGGCGGGCTATTGCCGTACCAATTTGGCTTTCGGAAGAGCATGTCAACAGTTGATGCCATTGAGAGAGTTGTGGGTATTGCGCATGCTGCAACAGAGGGCACTAGGTGGAAGGGAGGCACGAAGGCATACTGCCTGATTGTCACTCTTGATATAAAGAACGCCTTCAACACAGTGAAACGGGACAGAATTCTGAGGGCACCACGGAGGCTTGCAATACCTCAGTACCTTCAGTCGATTGCGCGTAGCTATTTTGAAGGAAGAGTGTTAAAGTATGATTCTGCCACGTCTCTGCAGGGTTATGCCAAGGATCAGTGATGTGTCCATTATTGTGGAATGTAGTCTATGACGATATTCTGAGGCTTCCTCTACCTTCTGGCTGCCAGCTGACATGCTATGCCGATGCCGTCGCTCTGACAGTGGTTGGCAAACACTTGCTGGATGTAGAGAACACATGCAACATGGCCATTTCTGACTGGACTCAGTGGGCCTTGAGTTAGAAGCACAAAAAACGGAGGCAGTCCTTGTAAGCTCATGATCTGTCGTGGAGACAGCGCACATCTGTGTCGGCGCTCAAAACATAACGTCAGAGCAGGCTATTCGCTACCTTGGGGTTATGATAGACACCAGGCTGTGCTTTCGTGAGCACCTGTCATATATCCAGGAGAGAGCTGCAAACACAAGCCGTGCTTTGTTCCGGATCATGCCAAACGCACGTGGGCCGAGACAACAAAGTAGACTGCTACTTACAAGTGTGGTACGTTCGGTAATCACATACGCTGGGCGGACGGAATGAAGGTCCCAAGCTATGCTAGAGGAATAAAGTCTATACACCGACTCTGTGCCCTAAGGATTTGCTGTGGATTCCGCACAATCTCGGACGATGCACCACTAGTTATCGCAGGACTGCTGCCAATAGACTTGCTTGTCGCAGAAGAGCGAGCAGTCGCCCAGGCCACCCAAGCCGGCACTGATAAAAAGCTTGCTCGGAAGGCAGCCAGAGAAGATAGTTTATACCAATGGCAAAGTCGCTGAAATGCCTCGGAGAACGGGCGTTGGACCTACCGGCTCATTCCTGATATTAGGCGATGGCTGAACAGGGAGCATGGTACGGTCAACTTTTACACCACCCAGCTAGTCAGCGGACATGGCTGCTTTGGCCAATATCTGTACAGGTTTGGACACGCAAACTCCCCTTCCTGTAGATGGTGCGGTTTCCACTGCGAAGATGCAGAACGTATCATCTTCGTGTGTGTTCGTTTTGCGGAACAAAGGAGACAGTTAAATAACTCGAACGGGCGTGATCTGACCCCGTCAAGTATTGTCGACGAGATGACCCGAGACTCACTTTTATGGACTGCCTTTAGTAATTTTGCAGCTGGCACAATGCTGGAACTCCGCAGAACTGAGCGTTTGAGAAGACTCGTGGGATAGAAGGCAGTCATCCTTGTCCCTGTGAAGCATTGCTTAACGGCCGTACCGCAGGGATTGGAGATTGTCCTTTTTTTCTCTTTTCTTTTCCTATAATTGTCTCTATTATTTTATATTATAATAGTACCATAATAGCAAATACTATATAAGATATTGTGTAAGATTTCATATAAGATATTGAGTAAGATTTCATGGAATAAAAAAAAAAAAAAAAAAAACACACACACACACACACAGAGAGAGAGAGAGTGTGTGAGGGAGGACGCGTTTTTGCTGGGCTCTCAGTTTTTTCAACGCCCTTCGTTGGAGGCTGAAAGGCAGAACGATAGAGTTGGTACCAGTAGGAGACTGGAGGTACTTGCGTGTTCTGACGATGAAGGTGGTATGTGTCGCACCCCCTGTTGAGCTCCCGGATCGGCGGTTAGTCGGATACTTCGACGGGGATGGCGGCATCGTCTCTCTTGAGTGGAAAAATTTTCCCATATTCCGCTTAACCAATTTGGTAAGTCATGCTGAAACAACAACTGAACAGCAGACGAACATAGAGATGCCAACCCAGGCAAATCTCGCCAATGCTGGAATGCATGATCGTGGAGATGCCAACCTAGGAAATCTTCCAGCGTTGGAAATTATGATCAGCGCATGAATGACTATCACAAATAGCTGGCGCCACTTGTTTGGCGGGTAAAACTAAATTCAAATTCAAGTTAGCTGGAATTTGATACAACAACTAACATGTGGAAATGAGTAAAACGGACCCTAAGCATACAGCGTCTGCACCATATTGGTCGGCTGTGGGTCAGCGTCTGTGCCGTAGCGGCCGGCCGGCTTACGTAGTGTCTGCATCAGCCGGCAGTACCTAAAACCTGGCAATAGGTATAAACTGCAAAACCCTGGCAGTAGGGTTAGAAAACTAAAATGCACCAATGCACTAAGGAAAGAATGTCTGGAAAAAACATTACTACTCCAGGTGACAACCACAACAGTGGAAATCCACCAGCACCAACCGGTGCGGCTGAGGTATGGATTCTGGAGGCCTCAACCACAATTCCCACTAACCCTGTTACACCAGTGGATCACTTGGCTGGTGTAGCAGATACAGCTACAAGGATAATAGACCCTTTTGCGAAAAGAAGCAAGATTATGCGGTCACCACCAGCAATGCCGCACTCGGCCACGCCTGCGGCAAGAGAGGATGCGTTTGTCTTCACTACGCAGTGCGATAGCGCCGAAACACCAAAGAGGAACAGGGACGAAAATAGCACGCCAGACGAGGCACGAATGACCCCAAAAAAAAGGCAAAAGGGCCCAGCCTCAACTCCAAGAGCCTAAATGATCGAGCTAGGCAAAATCCTCGACAACCTTATCTATCTCACCATGGAGAAAAAACCGGTAGTAAGGCATGTCACGCTTAAGCAGAAGACGGCGTATGAAACAGATCCAATTATCTGTTAGCCAGCACCTAGAAATGCTGGATTCCCGACCAAGCCCCCACGAGCAGATCAGCAGAGAAATTAACTCCAAACAGACCGGATCCCAAGAGCGGACGACAAGCAGGGAAAACGGCTCACAAACCACGCCGTCTCCTGTAAAGGTAGCACAGAGCCCGGCCAAAATGCGACTACGCACCAGAGGCAATACACTGGCTACTAGGAGCAAAGAGGCTGACACACCGAGTAGCCGAGAGACGTACAGCCAAGTGGTGAGTGGCACAAAGACTAATGCGAAGGACAAGCGAGGGCATACAGAGAAGACCCTAGCCGTGGACACCAGCAAAAGGGACCAAAACTGGCAGCAGGTGAAAGCGAGGACAAAGCCACAAAATATGCAAAGGCGCAGGACCAGGCCGGACGCAATACTCGTCAAATGCAAAGAGGCTGCCGAGTATGCAAAGGTTCTATCGACGGTTCAGACTGCAAGCGAGCTGCAGCAGTACAGGGAGAAGGTGCGTGGAGTACGGCGCACTGCCGCAGGAGAAGTTCTACTGCAAATGGTCAAGACAGAGGATGAAGATACGCTCAAGCTGTATCAGCCGGTACAGAAAGACCTTGGCAACTTGGCTGAGGTAAACGTCATGTCCGAGAAGCTGTCCCTGGAGATCCGAGACATTCCCGAATGGGTTACAGCAGAGGAGGTGACCACTGCAGTCATAACGCATGTCGAAGGTGACCTACCGGCGGAAGCCACTCCGAAGATCCGGAAAGGCTACCGAGGCACCCAGATAGCGTCCATGCTACTTCCTAAAGAAATTGTCGACAAGCTGTGCGAGATGAGGAATATCCGCATAGGATGGGCTGTGTGCTCAGTCCGCAGAAGAGTGGAACCGCGAAGATGCTTTAAGTGTCTCAACTCGCGAAGCGTGCATCGATATAGCCATACCAAGCGAACCGTACTGCCCAATACAGGATGGAAACTGGATCCAGAATGAAAATTCAGGCGCAGCGGTCTGGATCTGTGCGAACCCCGCAATGCATCTAGGTGAATTAAAGACAACTAGGGGCTACGTGAGGGCCAAATGTGGAGAAATATACATTGCACCCAGCATTGCAATACAAGATTTCGCAGAAATACTGGATGATCTAACACGCGATGTGATGGCCCATTCCCCTGTAATCGTCGCTGGAGACTTTAATGCCTGGGCAACCGACTGGGGTAGCACACGGACAACGCCAAGAGGAAGGACGCTACTAGAGGCATTTTCTACACTCAATGTGACTATGCTTAATTATGGAAACAAACATACATATTCCAAAGCCGGTTGAGGTTCTATAACTGACCTGTCATTCGCCAGCCCCGCCCTCGTCAGGAATGCACAGTGGGCGGTGTCCGACATACACACGCACAGCGATCATCAGGCGATCGTCTTCACATTGGGAGCGGCCGTGAGCAGAATAAGACGACCACGATTTGTCAGCTGGTCGACCAAGACGCTTAGCAAAGATGCGTTAGAGATGATGACAAGCAACGCGAGAATCCTACCATCGGAGGATGCCGACGACTTCACCAACAAGCTCGCTAAAGCTATGGAAAATGCATGCAACGCCTCAATGCTTCAAAAAAAGTAAGGTGGCAAGACTCACAAACCGGGGCATTGGTGGAACACGGAGATTGCTGCAGCCAGGAGACACTGCCAATCCTCTAGGCGCCGCCAACAATGAAGGAGATAGATGGAGAGGTGGCAAAAAGCACTACTGCCTAGTCACGACGCTTGACGTGCGCAATGCGTTTAACTCCGCAAGCTGGCCGTCGATAATGAGAGCGCTGCAGCGTCTGCAAGTCTCGGGGTACATCCAGAAGTTGGTCCACAGCTACTTCAAGGATAGGATTCTACTTAACGACACATCAGCTGATCGAAGGCGACACAAAATTACTGGCGGTGTCCCTCAAGGTTCTGTCCTAGGACCAACCCTCTGGAACGTTATGTACGACGGGGTACTTCGGCTACCAGCCCCACCCGGGATCCAAATAGTAGGATTTGCAGACGACATTGCCATAGTTGCAGTAGCCAAGGACCTCAAAGACGTGGAAACAATCACAAACTTGACCATCAGGCAAGTAATGCAATGGCTGGAAAGCAACTCACTCTCCCTGGCAGCCCACAAAACGGAAGCTGTGCTAATCAGCAGTAGGAACGTGGTGGAGACTGCCACAATCGACGTCTCAGGAATCGAAATTACCCTTAAGCCAGCCATCAAGTACCTGGGGATGCAGCTGGATCACAGGCTGTGCATTAAACAACACCGGCAGCACACAGCGGAAAAGGTGACCACGGGGGACCTGGTGACCTGGGGGACCACGGCAGCGCAGCAGATGGCTCATCTGCAACATAGTGAGGTCCATCATCATGTACGCTACCCCCATTTGGGCACCGGCCATGGCTGTAAAGGCGTACGCCAAAGGCTGCAGATCGGCATACCGAATGTGCGCATTGCGGACGCTGAGTGCGTTCCGAACAGTGTCAGATGACGCGGCTCTCATGCTCGCTGGGATGATCCCACTGGATCTCCTAGCCGATGAGAGCGCACGGAGCGGCTCTTCTGCCCAATCGAGAAGCGCCACGATGGACAAATGGCAGGAGAGATGGAGAACGTCTACCAATGGCAGCTGGACGAGGCGTGTTATTCCAGACGTACGCTCGTGGGTGAGCAGAAAGATCGGACAAACCGATTTTTATATGACTCAAATACTGACTGGACATGGCTGTTTTAAAGAATATTTGCATAGGTTCAAGCATGAGCAAGATCCGTTTTGCACACACTGTGCGCGGATATTTGAAGACGCAGAACATGTCCTTTTTGTCTGTCCTAGATTTTCAGGTGAAGGGGAAGAGCTAAGTTCTAGAATTGGGAGACCCTTTTCAGTCGAAGACTTTTTACACATACTGCTTAGCTCGCAAAACAATTGGGAAGCTGTTTCCCACATGAGTTCCGAAATTATGAAATCACTGCGTCGCGGTGAACGTCTGCGCATTCTGAATTCAAACTCTAGATGAGATTCTAGATGAGGCTTTCATGCCATCTCAACCTCGCGAGGTAATACCTAGCGGTGGTTCCGCGAGAGGGAAACGGAGAGTAGGGCGGTTTGAGTGGGTTTCATGTCACTTCGGCTTTTAATGCTTTTCCCCCCTATACAAAAAAAAAAAAAAAAAAAAAAAACACACACACTTTCCTTTTCTTTGTACATCTCATTGCACACTCTATTGATGTACAAAAAAATAAAAAAAATAAAAATAAAAAAAAAACACAGAACGAGTCTCTTTTCCGTCCCGCAAAAACTAGGTCCTATCCATGTACGCGGTCCTGGAAATCGAAAATTAGGCAGTAAAGCATCCTAAAGTTGCGCCCTACTTACCGCACAAGGCTGACAGTCCAATGGCCGCCCGCCGTAGGAGTTCTGCGCATTCTTTTCGTATGAACTGATCACAGGGGTATTGGAAAGCAGGGAGCAAAGGGGAGGGGGCTTGCTATCGTGGGCGCCTTTTTCCATCCTTATTCCAGCTTTCTTGCACTTTTTCGTGTTGCTATTCACTGCGAGCGACAAATCTCCACCTGTCACCCTCCAGTGTTGGTTAACAACGTAAGTACCAATCAGCTGTGCTTAACCTGGATACGACCCTGATCGCGCCATAGCAACCAACTTCCGTCAGTGTGTTAGTTGGCGCGTAAATCGCGCTCGTTAATTTCAAATGGAGGTCAGAGACCCCTTCGCTAAAAGCAGCACAACGGCTCACTTGCCGGTGCTGGCCACGGCAGTGGAATTAGCAACGCAGAGTGTTGCAAGTCTAGAGGAAAGTGAATGTGAACCAGAAGTCCAAATCAAAAATCAGCGATGTTTTACACGAATTATCCGTCACGTGTATGGGACAGCGTCACATCAACCAGCTCATCAGGCACATGGTGGTGCAGCTGGTACAGTTATATGAGGCCGCCCGGAGCATGACCTGCTGAAAACAGACCCAGACGGTCTCTGGAAGTCGTACGTCGAAAACAGTTGAATCGCAGACATCACCGCAAAAGGTGAGCGCCATCAGACGAGCAACCAAAAGGCACACTGCTTGCCACGCCACACCGAAAAGACCCAGAGAGGCTACAATAGAGCTAAGACCCACTCCGCGAAAAAAGAGCAAATGGCGGAGACCGAGCATGCTGACGTACATGCGCCCCACCCAAAATCGCCCCTCCTAATGCTCCAGAAGCTCGCACAAGGGGAAGAAGACCGAAAAGCTATGCCATTAGGGTGGTAAGAAATACTGGCTGCACGCATGCTGACCTCCTGAAGTCAGTTAAAGAAAACGAGTCCCTTATGGACATTCGTAGCGACATCCAGGGCATACGTAAAGCTGCAAACGGCGACCTGCTACTACGCCTAATCAAGCGTCCCACACGGAGCACAAAAGAGTTACAAAAAACTGTAAGCGATGCCCTTGGTTCAAAAGCCGTTGTGAAAGCTCTCACCGAGCAGCTGAGGGTCGAGATTCGGACCTGGACGAGATCACCACTAAGGAAGACATAATCGCAGCCATTAACGCAGAATCGGGCGGCAACTCCTTCACAAGCGAGGTAGTTACTTCACTAAGGGCGACGAGAGATGATCTACAAAGAGCTATTCTATCTCTACGCATAGCGAGTGCCCAAGTGCTGGTCCAGAAAGGTAAAATTCGCATTGGGTGGGTTATATGCAGGATTAGAGCGGTCATCCAACCCCAGCGGTGCTTCAGTTGCCTCGAGTTCGGACACATTGCCCGGAACTGCAGAAGCAAGGACGACAGGAGAGGGGCATGCTTCAAATGCGGCGAAATCGGCCACCCAGCCAATAAGTGTCAAAATACGCCCTCTTGCTGCATCTGCGTACGCCACAAGCTCAAACCCTCAAACCACGTCTCGGGTAGCTTCAGATGTCCAGCATACCGTGAAGCAATTCAGAACTCACGATGGTAAGGCTCCTTCAGCTTAACCTCAACCACTGCATGGCCGCCCAGGAACTGCTGGCTCAAACATCTAGAGAGCTCAAAATAGACTTGGCTATTCTGAGCGAACCATACAGGGCTTCAACCTGCGGAACGTGGACCGCGGACTATCACCAAATTTGGACTTGTGGGACACCGCCTCTACCAGTAAGCGACGCTAAGCAGGCGCGTGGGTACGTCAGAGTAAAAGTCCGGAACATGTGGATATATAGCTGCTACCTCCCACCGAGCTGGTCTCTGGCTGAGTTTAGCAACTGCATCGACGCCTTCGCCCTCATTCACCGGTCATCGTTGGAGGTGAATTCAACGTGTGGGCAACTGAATGGCAGTCGCCGTCGACTAATGCCAGAAGAAGTATACTCGTGGAGGCGTTCGCGACACTAGACCTCACACTCCAGAACCACGGAAGCTCAAACACATTTACTGGAGTAGGAGGCGGATCCATTATTGACCTCACTTACGCTAGTAGCCATATTGCTCGAAGAACGACTTGCAAACTGAGCGACCATTACACTGTAAGCGACCACCAAGCTATTTTGTGAGAAGTCCACAGTAGCTCCCAACGTTCTGGCACAGTGACAAGACCACACTACAGGGATGCAGTATCACACATACACACATGTGACCATTATCACAATGTCAAAACAGTGTTGACAAATGCTATACTTTGATAGTTGAATAGGGGCATTCCAACACCAAGCAACTCCAGATTCAAGGATAACTTAAGCTTGACAGAAAATCTACGGAAAACAGCAAGGAAGCACGAGAATGTATGGACTGGTTATTGACTGCTTACAGCCAAGTGGTCTGAAGCCGAATTCCAACGATGTGCCTTCTGTGTGCATATGTGTACATATATACTACATAATATATAGTCCCGCTCTGCCGACGTTGGCTCTGGGCTGTATATTATTGAAAGGCTATGGGCACAACACTATCAGGAGAAACACGGGCATTTGTTCCGATGACATTATTCCTGAGAACTATTTTGAAGGCCGAACTAGGCAAACTTTTGGTCTGATGGCTGGAAGATAAGTCGAAGTTGGCAAGAAATACAATTTAATATATATACAGATGGCGCTGTATAAAACGAAGATCCGCCTATTTAGGTTTCCAATAAGCTAGTGGACCACTGTAGCATTTTTCAAACGAAGTCATTGCAATTGAGAACGCAACACATCTAGGTACAGATTGCCACAACATTATCCTAATGGTGAACAGTTAAACTGTCATTAACTCAATGATGACGTTGACTATAATTTCCTGTACAATCTGGGTGAGCAGAGAAGCGGGTATGCCTGGGAAGGTGGAGGCGGACACTCTAGAAAAGGCAGGTGCCGATGTACCAGAAAATATAGCAGAATATTTGGCTATTTCCCTAAGGGTACTGTACTGCAAGCTTGAGAGTGGTACCAATAACTTAATTCTTCCAAAGGTGCGGAACACTGGAAAATGTGAAACATTATAGATAATGTTCAATGAAATCAATGCCCAACTCACTGCATTTCCCCTGGAAGGCTGATAGTAGGATTTCTCACCGCCCATTGCATGGCGGCAGCACACGCAGCCATGCTTGACATAATCAACGACTTTAGTTGCTAGTAATGCCTAGACACTTCTAAAACCCCAGAAACCTTTTATGTTGGTGAGCCACCCCAGCACGTACAAGGCTAAGTTGCTCAGGAGCACCACAACTCTTTTCAATGGAGAAGGCCTCTAAGGGAGCGTTATGAGAACTGCTAAAATTCGCGAAGCACTCCTCAATTCAACTTAACTTCAAGCAATAGCATTCTCCGTGACCTGATTGCGAAGGGTCATTACAGTCCTTTGAACTGTACACGTGAGGACGCCCGGCTTAACCTAACCTTACTTTTCTCTACAAAACAAAATATATCAGGCGCTTATTTATCTTAAAAAAATTGTTGAAAACTATATACCCTCGGCAAGGATGTAACAAGTGGGTTATTTTCAAAGAATAAATAATTCACTTTATGGCAGTTAAATAAAAACACTTGACAACTCGAAGTTTTATTTGTTTTTTCTCAAAAGTTACGAACCATTCAATATTTCAAACACTTGATAATTTGTAACATATCCAAAGTTCCTCAAATTTCAAATTAACAAGAATCGATTGTATTATGTGTATTATATGAATACAACCAAGGTAGCATTAGTAAAGTTAGTAATCCAACATGCCACAAAAGAATTAGGCACGTCGATATTAAATACTATTTTTTTCGTGATCAAATTAAAAAGCAAGCGAGAAAGAATGAAGTAGTCGCGATGCGATTTTAGAATACCCATTACTCAATTTGAATATGTTATTAAGTTTGATTAAGATGTGTTGATAATAGAGATCTGCAAGAATGTATTTTTTCAAACGTCATAGTATTGAACAGTAGTTTGGTGTTCTCAAAAACACAGTACTCATATAGTACAAAAATAGTGAGTGCAACTTTTTCACTGCACTCATGCGGAGTGAATAACAACTAAAATTGTACTCTAAATGAGTAGACAAAGTATCAGGGTTATTTTTTTTAGTTATACACCATAAATATATAAGCACCCACTAGTTCAACTGTTGGCACTCTACTGTAGTAGTAGTAATGCGAATGAATTGTTCCCACGTTAAATAAAAAATTGAATGCATTTTACGGGATTTTGGATGTGATTAATTATTTATTTATTTTTTTCTATTTCTATTTCTACTCGAAACAAGAAAGAAAAGTATAGTCGAGCGCGCCCGACCTTATAGTACTCTCTGCATTTATTCCCGATTATAATGTTAAAATTGGTATCCGGAAAGGCAGCGTGGCATCCAAAAGTTATAAATGGCAATACATTTATGCTGTCTCTGGGAACCTGTATACTAAAATTGGTTTTCCTAAGTGCCATAGTTAAGGGCTTACATACCTTGAGCGGGATCGAAAAATTGAAATTTTTTTTATTGTATATTATCAAAGTACATTATCTTGAGATTATACATTTCAAATTTCATAAAGATCGGATCACTAGAACAAAAGTTACAGCAGTTTTTAGTACGCAACTTTCATTGGAACAAGGCTTAGCGTAAAACTTTAAAATCGATTATCCCGGAATGTGTTTTTATCAAAAGTACACTTGCGGTGATCACGATAACTCAAAAAGTTGCCAGCCGATTTTCAAAATTTTTTTTTATATGTTCGTATTAAAATTCTTGAGGTACTGAACGGATAACTTTGTAAAAATTATTGCACTGAGGGCTACAAAAATTATTTTTGTAATATTTTTTAACCTCAAAAACCGAATTTTTTGCTCAACGGGACTCCGTATCGAGAAAAAATTTTTTTTTGGACAAATGAACCGTTCAGTACCACTAAAATAGATTTTCCTTCAATAATCATTCGACTTTTTTCATCTCGGTTGAGCTGTTCGCATGCCATCGTGATCACCGCAAGGCTCTTCCAAAAAAAGGTATTCCGGGCGAGGGGCGATAACAACAACAAATAACACAAATTTGTTGTTCCAAAATATTAAAATATTTTCTTCAAGAGTTACACTATAATGTTGTATACCCCTCAAATCAATAGAATCAATGAAACATACTTAAAAAAGAAAATGAAAATCATGTACTTTGATATGCCTTCAAGGTATGTAACCCCTTAAGGAGATATTCGCCGGAAACATCTATTTATACTCTCTGCAAGAGTATATTGGGTTTGTGCAAATGTATGTAACAGACAGAAGAAGGCGTGGCAGACCCCATAAAGTATATATATTCTTGATCAGCGTCACAAGCCGAGTCGATATAGCCATGTCCGTCTGTCTGTCCGTCTGTCCGTCCGTATGAACAAACAGATTTCTGAGATGGTAAGAGCTACAAGTTCGAATTTGGTCTCAATCGACTCGATATTTAGTCAGTCAATACAAGAATCTTTTTTTTTTTTTGATGCCACGCCCCATTCGCCCACAATGAGCTAATAACTAGACACACCTCGAAAAAAATAGAAGTTTTGGGTGAATATCTCAGTAACTATAGCACTTGAGAATACCAAATTTGGTACACATGTTCCAAGGGACGGCACAAATGCATCTACATTTAAAATTTTGGGCTGACACGCCCTCTTTTCGCACAAGGAATTAAAAAAATTTTCAAACTTAAATGCCGTTTGTAAGGCATTTGATCTAATCGTTCATAATTACAATTTAAAATTTGTTTGGAGGCAAAATAGATTAATCTATCCTAAAAGTTGCATAAAAATCGGACTGTAAACATAAAAGCAATTAACATTTGAATATTTATAATTAAACGCAATGGCAATGCATGAGAGCGAGACATAAACATACACATATGTGATCTGACGATGCCTGTATATGTCATACGTATATGTACGTACATATGTGTGTGCTTATGTAATACATAGTATGTAAATATGTCCATTCATATGTATGTACACATATTTAAATATTTATATATAAATATATATATAAATATACATGTACGCAATTGCGTTTATGACTTGACTTCCTTGACTTCATCTAATGCTTTTACATGCAAAAACATTCAATAAAGTTACAAAATGGAAATAACGAATTTTCTTTTATTCTGTTATTGCCTCTTTGTTTTAGTTGCTTCTAATATGAAGAACACAAACAAATAAAATTAATCAGCTGATCATCAACCAGATCAAAACAATAACATTGGCGAAGAAGACAAAAACAATCAAAAGAAACATATTCTCAGTTCGCTCTCTCTCTCTCTTTCTCTCTCGATATTGTTGGTTTTGTTTTTGTTCCATTGCTTCGTTTCTATGCATTGCCTCTCACACATGCAAATGCATGCAGGATTGAGAGAGACAAGTAATTAGGAATAGCGAAAAAGTCGTTACTTTTGGCGGCCGCTAAACAACATGTGATCAAACGTTTTCGTATGCGTGCATACGCAAATATACGTACATATATAGATATATGTGTACGTAATACGTATTACATATGTATGTATGTATATAAATATATTTATCTATATATATAAAATTCTCGAGTGTGGTGTTTGTTACCAAACTACTCCGAAACGGCTCGACCGATTCTCACGAAATTTTTTATGCAGATCGTGTAGGACTGAGAATCGGCCAACATCTATTTTTTATACCCAAATAATAAATAATTAAATAATTTTAATAAATGTTTATTTGTTTAACACACTAATACTTGCATACAAGCAAGAAACGTTTGCGGATGCGACAGAAAGAAGAATGCAAAAATCGGCTTCTGTCGCATGCGTTGTCCTCTCACAATTTTTCACTCAGCTTTCAGTGTTCTCATGTTATGAGCAAAATACATATATGTCGGTGCGTGAGTGTGTGTTTGTGTTTTCGGGTATTTCACAATAATAGTAATTTCATCATTATGCCGGCGCATTTGTGGTTTAAGAAGAACCGTTTTAGCGGGGCGCCAGCGTTCTGTCGCTGTCGCCGAGTGTGGTTCGGTGGAAGGCGCTCACAAGAATTGTGCGTCTCGAGTTCAGTCGTTGTTACAACTCGAGTGCGACCGAACTCGCTGCGCTAATTATTGATCAAGAAAATAATACACGTTATACACCAATCAGTTTTCCAACTTGATTTATTACAACAATGCCACGAACACGCAGGGGGGCTAATTGTACAATTCTATTGAAATGGCAGCGATTGTTACTCGCAATGTTCCACTATTAAATGATGCACAAAAAGTAATTTACGACCGCATTATGGAGGGAGTTTCGGCAGGACAAGGGGGACCTTTTTTTTGGATGCACCAGGAGGAACTGGCAAAACATTCCTTATTTCGTTACTTCTTGCCGAGATACGAGCAAAAAAAGGCATCGCATTAGCTGTTGCTTGCCTCAAATCGTCCCGACTGTGCCGTAATGTTGAACGAGTACAACTGAAGGTGAACATGCGCGTTCAAACGCTTCAGGATCCATCCGCCGAAACTTTTTCGAAACAGCTGTTAGATATTGGCAATGGGAAAGTTGCCGTACATGAAAATACTGGATCAATAAAATTACCAACCGGTTTTTGCACAATCGTCCACTCGCAAGATGTTCTCATCGACTGTATATTTCCCGATGTACACACACAATATATAAATCTTGAGTGGCTGGCAGAAAGAGCCATTTTAGCAGCGAAAAATGTGGACGTTCATGGATTAAATTTCAAGATACAACAATTGTTGCCAACAGACTCTGTGTCATGCAAATCTGTTGATACAGTTTGCAATACTATCGAAGCTGTAAATTACCCAATAGAGTTTTTGAATTCCTTGGATTTGCCAGGCATACCACCGCACCACTTACAATTGAAAGTAGGATCTCCGGTGATTTTGCTCCGTAACTTGAACCCACCACGGCTGTGCAATGGCACACGATTGGTTATTAAAAAATTAATGAAGAACGTGATTGAGGCCACCATTTTAAATGGCAAGTTTCAAGGTGAAAATATATTGTTGCCAAAAATCCCCATGATTCCTACAGATGTGCCAATTGAATTCAAACGCATTCAATTCCCAATTAGATTGGCATTCGCGATGACAATCAATAAGTCGCAAGGAAAAACGTTGTCTGTATGTGGTTTAGATTTGGAAACACCATGCTTTTCCCACGGACAACTATATGTGGCATGTTCTCGCGTCGGGAAACCATCAAGTTTGTTTATATTGGCTAAAGATGGCCTAACAAAAAATATTGTGCACTCTATTGCGCTTAGCGAATAATCTGTATTTTTATTAACTGTCATTTTTAACAATAAATAAATCGTACTTCAGTTGTTTATAACGTTTTCGACTATAACTTCATCCCCATACACTTATAGTAACTTAGATATTAGATATTTGAAAAAGGCAAAACAACGTTTGCCGGGTCAGCTAGTATGTATTGTATAATTATAAACGCAATTACTTCACATGCATATATGTATACATAACCAAGTCAAGTAATTGCGTTTATAACCTTTAACCTTTACATCAACTAATGCTTTTCCATGCATTAAGTAAAGTTCAAAGTAAACAACGATTTTTGTTTTATTTTGTTATTGCCACTTTGTTTTGACTATTTTTAATTCGAGGAATACCAACATATTATATTGCACAGCTGATTATCACCCAGATCAAAACAATAACATTGGCGAAGAAGACAAAAAAAATTAGAAGCGAAATGTTCTTATTTCGTTCTCTCTCGTTTTTGTTGTTTTTGTCGTTGTTCTATTGCTTCGTTTCATTGCAGTGCCACTTACTCACATGCAAGATTGAGAGAGACTAGTAGTTTAGTCAGACAGCGCTACATACATATGTATGTACATATGCAGGTACATATATATACAATATAATTATTTATATGTGTATATTACTTGACATTAACATATGTATATATGTACATACACATATGCTTAAAGTTATACATATATATTCATAATTCTTAATTGCGTTTTTGACCTTCCCCCTTCACATAATCCTGAAACATTGAATAAAGTTTAGTAGTGAAAATAACGAATTTTTTAATTTTATTTATTATTATTTATTGCATCTGTGTATTGGCTACTTCCAATTTAAAGAATACCAACAAATCATATGGCACAGCTGATTATCACAAAGATCAAAACAATAACATTGGCGAAGAAGACAAAAACAATTAAAAGCGAAATATTCTCATTTCCTTCTCTCTCGTTTTTTTTGTTGTTATTGATTTTGTTCTACTGCATCGTTTCTATGCAATGCCTCTCACACATAGAAACGCATGAAGGATTGAGAGTAGCGAAAAAGTCGTTACTTTTGGCGACCGCTAAGCAAAACAGACAACGCTTAACATCAGTGCTGTCAGTTAAGCTGTTAAGTTGCTAGATCTAGCAATAAGCTGTTATAAGTGATCCTAATGACCTAAACAGCGTTATAATTATTCTCAAATTATTTAAGATAATACAAATAATGAAATTGTTTGCATAATTTCATTATATTAAATGTCATTTTTATTAAGATTTTGCATTTTTATTCCATTTAAATTAAGAATTTTTAAAGTTTTTTTTTCTTAAAAAAAACTAATTTGTTAAATAAAAAATGTTGTATAATAAAACAGTTTTGTATTCACAATTTTTACATACATTCTAGCTTTTATTATAAATTATTAAACAAATTTAGCTATTTTTGCTTCGGTGATTTTGACGGCACTGCTGTAGTGCGCGTCAAAAGTACAACTTTTACCGTTACTCCTTCTAGCCTTTCTCTCTCACTCCTAGACTCGCACTATTCTTGTCTCATTTCTCTCAGAGAGAAATCCTCTCCCATACTCTCATTTGGGTAATTTTGGCGTTCGTTTTGGTTTAATTCTTTGCGAACGTTTCGACAGAGCGGGTGTTATCGCGCATCGATTTACATTTTCTCGTCGATTTCGATACAAAATTAAACAAAACGTAATTCTAATTACGAAAAAAACGGAATAAAACGTGATTTTCACTACGAATAATATAATTGCATATATTAATATAGTTGATATTAATATATAAGTCAAATAGTTAAGTTTACAATAAGTGCCTTAGTTCGTGAGTGTGTGTCTATCGATTATTATCTGTGTGCTAGATATCGCGAACATTCGATATTCATTGTGTTAGGCGCGTAGTTTGAGACGTAGGTAGTTCATTTGTAGAAACCGCTCGCGATTTTTCTGTGCACGCTTGCTGAAGTGAAGAATCGCGTTTGGTTTATGTGCGCGACTGAATTTACTATCTGTAAACCGCTCGCGATTTTTTGTTCGGTTTTCGGTTATCGCGTAATTGTCGCGTTACATTAATTGTTGTAAGTTTTATGTATTGTCCGATTTTGTCCGATTTTAAATTTTATAAAATTATATGATTTTTTATTATATAAATTATACATTTATTTCATACATATTTAATATTTTTTATTTATTTCATTAAATTATTAATTACATTTCTTTAATCATTTTTTCTTATTTTTAAAATCATATAAAAATATAATTTTTATATATATTTATAAACTTTTTTTTTTGCGTACATTTTATAATATTTCATTCACTTAATTTTTATATTTTCTAATTTTGAAATGCCCCGCAGAAGGCAATTGTCTGCTGCTGCACAGTCTCAAAGGCGTAGGGCAAGAAATAGGGAAAATAGAGGAGACGCACAGTATGCAGAAAGAGAGCGAGAGTTAAATTCCCAATCTCAAAGAATTCGTAGGGCAGTCAGTGAAAATAGAGTAGCAGAACAGATTGGGAATTCACAGCAGCGATCACGCCGTAGGAGAAGTGCGCGTCTAAGAGTAATAGAACAGGAAGCCAATACTTTGCATAGGACAATAAGGAGACAAGATTCAGAGGTTAGGCAGAACGAGAGGGCATCAGATGCTCAACGCAGACGAAGTCGTAGGGAAAATTCTCAAGAAAGAGATATTGAACAGGCAGCTAATACTTCGGGAAGGAGAATTAGGAGACAGGATCCACAGGTTAGGCAGAGCGAGAGGGCTTCAGATGCCCATAGCAGACGTGTAAATAGACGTAATCCACAGGTTAGACAGAACGAGAGGGCATCAGATGCTCTACGCAGACGTAGTCGTAGGGAAAATTCTCAAGAAAGAGATATTGAACAGGCAGCTAATACTTCGCGAAGGAGAATTAGGAGACAGGATCCACAGGTTAGGCAGAGCGAGAGGGCTTCAGATGCCCATAGCAGACGTGTAAATAGACGTAATCCACAGGTTAGACAGAACGAGAGGGCATCAGATGCTCTACGCAGACGTAGTCGTAGGGATAATTCTCAAGAAAGAGATATTGAACAGGCAGCCAATACTTCGCGAAGGAGAATTAGGAGACAGGATCCACAGGTTAGGCAGAGCGAGAGGGCATCAGATGCTCTACGCAGACGTAGTCGTAGGGAAAATTCTCAAGAAAGATATATTGAACAGGCAGCCAATACTTCGCGAAGGAGAATTAGGAGACAGGATCCACAAATTAGGCAAAGAGAGCAGGCAGTTGACACTTTGCGAAGATCGCAAAGAAGACAGGATGTTTTAGTTAGGCGAATAGAGCAAGTGCGCAACAGCCAGGCACACTACGAAAGGAGGCAGGATGTAGAAATAAGAATTTTAGAAAGAGAATTAGATAGAATAGCTAGGTCACAGGTTCGAAATGACCCTGTTCGTAGGTTAGTGGAAAGGGCTCGAAATACAGCTCAAAGAAGAAGTGCTAGGATAAGAGACCGTCAGATAGCAGCAGATGCAAATAGAAATTTAAGTCAGAGAGTTAATCAATATAGGAGCATTTCTCAGAATAGGGCAGCAGAAAACGAGCATAATGCTGCTCGTAATGAACAGGAACGAGAGAATGCCATTGAAGGAGAGGCACGACCCATTAGGAATAGTTTAGAAAGTCTCATAGCCACCTTCAACAAAAACATTAAAAAAGGCCCTGACCATGTTTGTATTTGTTGTAAAGGTTTGTGGTTTCCTCACCAAATAGATAGGATAAGTAGGGAATATGTTTTAGAAAATAACGAGTTTAGCGCAGACATTCTGTTTTTGTCCGATAAATTTCCTCCTGTAAACGGCATGCATTCCTTTTGCAAATCATCTAGCCGTTTAATAAAGGATGGAAAAAAACCCAAAAATTCCATTACCAATGGCTTAGACTTCCCAGAACTTCCAGAATGTCTGAAAGACTTACAGAGCTTAGAAGAAAGATTAGTTTCTCCCAGAATTCCATTTATGATCATAAAATCATTAGATTATGATCGCCAAAATAGTATAAAAGGAGCAGTAGTTAATGTGCCAATTCCAGTTGCGAATATCGTAACTTCCCTTCCAAGGGCTTTCAGTGACGCAGAGGTTGTTCAGCTCCACCTCAAACGCAGGTTAGAATATCGTCACAGTTTTATGGTGGAAACTATATCTCCATCTCGTGTTGTTGATGCAATTAGGTATTTAGTAGGTACAGAGCTTTATAGAAGGCACGAAATTAGTATTAATGAGGAATGGTTGGCTTCACATACATCAGAAGTCGTTCCATTTATTGCATCAACTGAAGATATAGACTTAGTTAGAGAAATGGGTGATAGAGCTGCAAACCCAAGTGTAGAAGAGAGTGCTCCAGTAGAAGAGCAAGAGCTTAATCCTGGAGGTGAGGAAACCCTAATGGAGAACATTCCAGTTGAGAATTTAGATGGTAGTAGGTTAGCTATAGCACCTGGGGAAGGACAACGGCCTCTGGACATGATAACTGATTCTGATTCAGAGGAGTTGTCCTTTCCTACGATTTATGCAGGAGTTAAAAGAAATTGTGAAGAAAGCTATACAAAAATTATTAGATCAGAGCTTAGGAATTTTGATAGAAGGGCTTGTAGGGTAGATAAGCTTTTTTATAATCTTAGGAAAATGCAGCTTATTAATATGCGGAATAATTATTCCATTTGCTTAAGAAAGCACAGCGCTTCCCGCGGCGTTACAGCTAGGACAGCCCTTAACGAAGAAGAAATAGATAGGTTAATTCAGTTTGATGAGGGATTTAAGGTTTTGAAAGGCATTCGCTAGTCTCCTGCTCATTGGGAAGCAGAGAAGAAGAAGGTTATGGCCATGATACGACAATTCGGCATACCTTCTTTCTTCATTACGCTCTCTGCTGCAGAAAGTAGGTGGTTAGAACTTATAGTGATTTTAAAGAAAACAGTTAGGAAGCAAGTTCTAACCGAAGAAGAGGCAGCTAGTGTAGAAAGGTCTGAAGTTGTAGAACTGATTAGGTCAGACCCAGTTACTTGTGCTAGGTACTTTGATTATAGGTATAGGCAGCTTCTTAAGGTTATGAAAAAGGATGGAGGCATTTTCGCCCAACATTTTGTTTATAAATATTATTGGCGAGTAGAGTTCCAATGTAGGGGTTCACCACACATTCATGGAATGTTTTGGTTAAAGGATGCCCCTTTATTTAATCCTAAAGATCTTTCCACTTGTCCGCGAGTTGTAGAGTTTGTTGATCAATTTATAACGACGGAAAAGAATCCAACAAACGATGAATTGAAACCTTTCATTTTATACCAAACGCATAAGCATACTCCGTCATGCCAGCGTAGCATCAGAAACAGGCAAATCTGTCGTTTTGGTATACCATATCCTCCTATGCCTAGAACAGAAATTCTCTTTCCTCTTCCTGAAGATTGTCCAAACAATTCAATTCATCAGAACAACTTCGAGAAAATAAACAGTTTCTTGAGTTCTCCCATAGATAGTGAAGGTAGGGAATCGTTAAGAGTTTAGTAATTTTCTCTCGCAATCTCAAATCGGTCTTAGTTATGAGGATTATATTTTAGCAATTAGATCTAGTTTAAACAGACCAAAAATATTTTTAAAGAGAAGTTTCGACGCCATAATGGTGAATGCGTATAACACGCATATTTTGTCAATGCAGAGAGCCAACATAGATATTCAGTTTATATTAGATCCGTATGCGTGCTGCAGTTATGTAATAAATTATATAAATAAGTCGCAAAGAGGTATGTCTAAGCTTATGCGAGAAGCTGTAGAAGAAGCGCGTTCAGGAAATTTTACTATTAGGCAGAAACTGCAGCACATAGGTCATAAGTTTATAAATGGCTCAGAGATATCTGCTCAGGAGGCAGCTTATTGCTGTTTAGGGATGTCGTTGTCAGAGAGCAGCAATTCAGAAGTCTTCATAAACACTGGATTGCCTGACAAACGAGTTAGAATGCTCAAGTCTAGGGCACAACTCAGCAGTTTGCCTGAAGACTCAGAAGATATTTTCGAATTAGGCCTATTAGATCATTATATTAACCGTCCAGATGGTCTAAATAGTTTATGCTTAGCATATTTTGCGGCATATTACACTTTCAGTAGAACTGCAGGTAGGAATCGCCAGGAAACACAGAATGAGGTCGAAAATGAAGAATTCGGAACAACCGAAGTTTATCCTCTTCGCAATGGTAGTGGATTTATCAGAAAAAGACGTAGTCCACGGATAATACGATATAGGAGATTTAACGTTAGCCACGATAGAGAGAATTTTTGGAGGGAAGTAGTTATGCTGTATTATCCGTGGAAAAATGAACAACAGGATCTTATTAGTAGGAATTGCGAAGAGTTTTACGAAGCAAATAAGCAACTAATTAAGGCAAATCGTAGGGAATTTAATGTTTTAGACGATGATGAGTTAGACGATGCTCTCAGAAGTGTAGTAGATGAAAATCAGGTAGATGAGTTAGATAATGCAGATGATCAGGGAAATTTAGATAATAGATTTAGAGTTTTAGGTGTAGTAGAAATAGATCCTCAAGTAAACATTTTAAATATAGGAAACGACGAGAATGCAGATGGGCCAAATAGCAACACTATTCAGTTTGTTAAGTTGCCTGTTTTAATGACATCATCATGTTTAGAGGAAATAGTATGTTCCCTAAACTTAAAACAGAGAACTTATCTAAACCACGTGTTACATAATTTTAATATGGGCAAAAAGTTTTATGAATTTGTAGGTGGTGGAGCAGGTGTCGGCAAAAGCCGACTAATTTCGGTATTATATCAAGCCCTAAAAGCTAGGTTTAATAATAGAAGAGGCTCAAATCCTGAGTCAATTAAAGTTCTTTTGTCCGCTTCAACAGGGAAGGCAGCATTCGGAATAGGAGGTTGTACACTCCATTCAATGTTTAGTCTTCGTGTAAATTAGTCCGATCGAATTGGGGCCTTATCCGCTGACTTACTTAATACGGAACATTCGAGATTGATCGATCTCAAATTACCAATTATTGACGAAATTTCAATGGTAGGAGCCAAAATGTTTGGCTTTATAAATTTGAGGCTACAGCAAATTTTCAAAAGTAATCACTTTTTTGGAGGAATACCTGTCATCGTGTTCGGCGATCTCAGACAACTGAGGCCTGTGGGCGACAGGTGGATTTTTCAACAATCCTCTAGGGACGACTACAGTGAATTACATGGCACACTGTGGGAGAATAATCTAATTAGATTTGAATTTTTCGAGTTGACGGAAATAATGCGTCAACGGGATGACCAACCATTTGCTGTAGCCCTTAATAATATGGCATCCGCTCATATGACTGACAGTGATATTGAGCTTCTTAGATCCAGAGTAGTAAGGGAAGACATGATACCAGAAGATGCTATTCATCTTTTCTATTCCAACGCCGCAACAAATTCATACAACTCTTTAAAACTAAATCGGATTGCGACCATCCAATATTGTTCTAGTGCTGAGGATTTTGTAAAGGGGAGTAATATAGATGAGGCCAATAGGGCCCGTATTCTTGAATCCGTTAAAGGATTTAAAACTTCAGAAACACAGGGTTTGTGTTGTTCTCTTATTTTAAAGACTACAGCAAAATACATGATGACTGTTAACATAGACACTTCAGATGGTTTCGTTAATGGAGCAACAGGAATACTTAGACAGATAGATTTAGATTCAAACAGTCATCCAATTCTTCTATGGGTAGATTTCCTTGAGGAAAGAGTAGGAAAAGAATTACGTTTAATATATAGAAATCTACCCAACCCATTGTGGACCCCAGTAGTCAAAACTGTTCGAAGTTTTCAGTTTAGGAAAAATGAAAATGTTACGATAGATCGCAAGCAATTTCCAATCGTACCTGCAGAAGGTATAACCATCCACAAGAGTCAGGGAGCAACCTTTAATAAGGTGGCGGTCCACATTTCCGATAGTTTAGGTAGAACAGCTTTAGATGTAGGCTGTAGTAGAGCGACAAGTGCAGCTGGACTGTTTCTAGTAGGCAACTTCAACCCTCCGAGGCCCATCATAGGTCGAAATGTAGTTCACGAAGAATTAGAAAAATTACTCTCCATTAAGTTGCTTAGTACACATTTCGACTATTTAGTTAACAGTTCTAATTTCGAGATTATTTTCCACAATGTCCAAAGTCTGCACTGTCATATTAAAAGTGTCCAGTTAGATAAGCTGATGCATCAGGCATCAATGCTTTGCTTTGTTGAAGGCTCGACCTTCCCAAATGAGACTTATGAAGTCCCAGGGTTTAGAATTGCTGTACGTTTAGATTGTTTAGGTGGAGGTAGGACTAGATCACAAAGAGGCTTTCTTGTCTTCGTCAGGAACGAACTTTTTGAGAATGTTAGTCTTTGTTCCACAGGTCGCAATATTGATGGTTCGCATGTATTCGAATATTCAGTTTTAAAGTTTAAGTCTATAGGTGTTTTAGTAGTTTACAAGAGCCCCCATTACTCGTTACCTAGATTTAGACGTGAGTTTGAGGATTTATTTGTAGAACATAGCAACATTTTAGGTAGGGAAGCAGTAATTTTAGGAGATTTTAATTTGTGTTTAAGGGCTCTCACTCAGGCTAGGGAAACTTATGATAGTTTGGTTAGGAAGGGATTTAGATCCCTTTTAGATTTGAAAATGTCCACAACACGTGACGACACACACATTGATTGGGCATTTTCAAATGTGTCGCTTGGCCAATTCAGCGCAAAAACTTATGAGACAGTGCACAGGTAGTCTGTAAGTTGATAGGTCGGAAAATTTTGTTTTTTTTTCCGCGCGGGGAACATGGAAGTACGTAATTTTCAAAAAATTACATACTTCAAGTCGACTCGTAGATCTATTTAAAAAATCTAATTGCATTGCAATGACCTCCACGTGGTGTTCCCTGGATACCGATTTAAGTTAGTTATTATTATTTAAATCGGGAACGAACTCGAGCGGCGCTTTTTACTAGTAATCGGGCGTGTTCGATTATAATTTGTTTTTTTTGTAAGACCCAAATACCGATTTTAATAATATAATTATATAATCGGGAATAAAATGCAGAGAGTATTATACGGTCGGGCGCGCTCGACTGTACTTTTCTTACTTGTTTTTAGGAGGCATATCTAGTTTTGTGCTCATTGTGGGCGAATGGGGCGTAGTACAAACTGCCGAAAATTCGAGGCCAGACCAATAAATAGTCTCAAAGAGGATACAGATTTTGGAGGTGGCTTAAAATTTTTCGAGTATTAGGACGAATCTCGCCTGCCTATACTTCATAACCTCAAAAGTAAACATGTTTAGAAATGAAACGAAAATGCAGGTTTGGTAAATACATCTAATACCGTTTTTAATATTTCTAAAGTACTTTCCTTCGTCGGTCCAACTATTCAGATATCGTCCATGTAGACATTTACAAAAGAATAAGCTAAATCGCTCAAGGCCCTCACTACTGACCTTTGAAATACCGATGGTGCTTTCGTCAATGCAAATTGCATTGCTAAGAACTCATATTGCCCATCAGAGGTTACAAAGGCCATATATTTCATGGAATGTGGATGCAGTGGCACCTCATATGTAAAATATTAAGCTCCTCGCAATGTGGCGACTTGATCCGCTATAAGGGGCAATGAAAATATATCGGCAACAGTGTTTCTATTTAATTCCCGATAATCAACACAAAGTCTTACTGATTTTTTTTTTTTTACTAACAATGCCGGACTAGCTTAAGAAGAACTACTAGTTCTGATAACTTTATGCTCAATTAATTCTTTAACTTCATCTTGAAGTAATACTTTCTCACTTGAACTAAATCGATATGGACGTCTTTCTCGAATCAATTAGGTTAGGTAGAATGGCTGTTTATGCTGTAGAGAACACCAACACACATGAGCCATCGCTCACATTGCGATTCCTACGTTTGGCACAGAAGTATCTCGAGATCTGTTGAGGTTGTATAATGGACAGTTTCGAGAGATTGTTAAAAGAGTCTATGTTGGCTGAGTGCTGTGCAGTGGCAGAAAAAGTGAGCCACTAAGTCATCTTTTTTCTCATTACCACAACTCCTACAGAAGTCGTGTGAGTTGACGGACAGTCTGGTGTCTTGTGTATTCCGAGAGAATACAGTAGTCGGTGTTTTGGATGCTGAAGGGCAGTTTCAACAGAATATTAGAATGCCCCAGTCCATTCGATTTCCAGAGGTCTCTTATTATAAGTGCGGATAGATCAACCATATTTGATCTCATTATGGCAAGTGGGAAAAGCAGGACGACATCGACCTCTACTGGAATAGTACGCAAAGCCCCCAATGTTAAAAGTCCAGCCATGCATTGTATTTTGTTGAGTTTGTCAAAAGTGATTTTCCGTTTAAGAGCGAGTCACCATACTACAACTCCTTACAAGAGGGTCGGTCTAACAATGGCAGTGTAGAGCCATCGGGTGATGTGTGGGCTTGAACCCCATTTTAGTCGTTTTGTCTTCCCACATATAAAAAGGGCTACTGACGCTTTACGTGCTCTATCTACACCAAAATACTTAGCTTTTTCACTTAATTTAAGAGTCTCCCCTCGTATGGTAGGGAGTCTCAATGTTGGTATTTTATACTTCTTAGTAAACAAGTTAACTTGGCTTGCTTGGGTTTACACCGAGTCCGTTGTCCATGGCCCAGTCGGATACGAAATGAAGAGAGTCGCTCATCCGGGCACATAGAGTCTGCGGAAATTTTGCAGAGAAAATAATGGCGAAGTCGTCGGCGTAGGCAACAAAACGACATTCATTCGTATTTAGTTCATGGTGTAGTACGTTCACCGAAACATTCCATTGAAGGGGAGTGCCTCTGGGAAGGGCTTTGGTAATGCTGATTGTTGCGCAGGTTAGCAGTTGCTGTACGAGGTTTACGGTTAGGATGTCAGTACCTAGGTTAGTCAGAGCTTCAGTGATTGGCTCTAAAAGAATGTTGTTAAAAGCCCCCATGATCTCAAAGATCGCTAATAAAGCAAACTCCTTCAGAGAGAGAGGGATTATTCTAATATCGCTACGATATAATGGATGGCGATCTCAGTAGACCTGCCCTTACGATATGCGTGTTGAGCAGATGAGAAACAGTTTCTTGGGATTCAGTGTAGAAGATGCCAGCTAAATGCCGTTCCGAGAAGAAAACAGGAGAGACTAATGGGCGTGAAGTCCCTCGGGTTGTAGTGTGAAGATTTTCCTGATTTGGGAATGAAATTGACCCTGAATCGCAGCCAAGGTTTGGAAATTATACCTGATAGGGTTATATCCTTGTAGATTTGTTGTAACCAATATTTTGCCCAATCACCAGCATGAATCAGATGAAAAAAATTGGACATAGCACCCCTAACGGGTCACAGCCGGATACACAATTCGCCTCCACGCTTCTCTGTCCTGTGCGCGACTTCGTCAGTTGGTAACACCAAGTGTTGCTAGTCTTGCATCCATCTGGTCCTTCCAACGTGCGCGTGCTCTTTTTCTCATCCGTTGTCCGCCAACTACCGCATCAAAAACAGAGCGAGCTGGAGTTGTTTCTTTCATTCCGGGAATATATATATATCATCGGCGTAACCAAGAAGTTGGACACATTTGTTTCCAAGTACTGTGCCCGTCCGATGTACTGCAGCTTTCCCTATTATACTCTCCATCAGCATATTAAAGAGCAAACAAAATAGCGAGTCGCCCTGTCTGAGACCCCGCTTGGTAACGAAGGTTTCGGAATGGCCATTGCCTACCTTGACAGAGCTGATGGTGTTGCTCAATGTCATTCTACAAAGCCGTACTATCTTTGCAGGTATACCAAGCTCAGACATGGTAGCATACAGGCGGTCTCGCCGTGGGCTACCGAAGGCAGCTTTAAAATCGGTAAAGTGTCGATTTGGTTCAATGTGAAGATCTGGTCGACTGTGGACCTCCCAGGACGAAAGCCGCATTGATACAGTCCGGTCAATGCTACAGCATATAGCTTAAGCCTCTCACACATAACGATCGTGAGAACCTTGTAATTGGTGCGCTGTGTGGCATCACCCTTCTTCAGAATGGGGCAGATAATACTGAGGTTCCAATCAACCGGCATGCTTACCGTTACCCATACTCTGCTAATGAGCTGGTGCATGCGCCCTACCAACTCATCGCCTCCAGCCTTAAACAATTCAAGAATTCATCACCACCATCATCTCTGATTGCGGTTAGTGGACCAACTTCTTCATGGTCATTTTTACTGATTCCAGCCAAAACACTTTCAAAGCGATCCCGCCATAACCTCAGTACCATCTCGGCATCTGTCACAAGGTTTACGTCATCACTTCTGCAGGCTAGCGATCCAGACTTATATCCTTGGGTCATACGTTTGACTCTCCGGCAGAAGTCACGGGCATCATTCGCGTCCCTGCTACTCTCCATCTTCTCACACTCAAGCCTTTCCATCTCCTTTTTCCTTGAAAAGACGCTTATAATCTCGCCTCCGCTATCTATAAATGTCCACCACCGCTCGAGTGACTCCTGCGTGCAGACTTCTTCAGTAGCTAGCGTCCTTTGCAGCAGTCACTTCTCGACACTCCTGGTCATACCATGGATTCCTCTTCGAAGTGTGCTGGAATCCAAGAGTTTCCACATTAGAAGTCGTTATGGCGTTGGATATGTACGACCACATATCCGCAGAATTTATAGGTGTTGGAGAGCGATCCGCCAGTCGGAATGAGACTCGAGTGGAGAAGGCATCCTTATGTTGTTGTCACTGCAGCTTTTCGATGTCCAGCTTCCTTAGCACATAACGATGTGAGACTTTCGCGACACATAGCCGTACGCAAACCTTAGCTGCAACAAGGTAGTGGTCGGAGTCGATTTTGGGACCCCGACAGGATCTCAGATCAAGGATGCTAGACGCGTGCCTTGCATTGATCACAACATGATCAATCTGATTGCTAGTCAGACGATCAGGGGAGAGCCACGATGCCTTATGGATGTCGAAATGACGAAATCCAGAACTACGCACTATCATGTTCTGCGCAGCAGCAAATCCTATTAGTCTAAGCGCGTTGGCCGAGGTAGACTCGTGCAGACTATGCCTCCCAACGGTTGCTCCAAAGATGCCCTACCGTCCGATTTTGGTATTAAAATCTTCCAAGAGAATTTTAACGTCGTGTGACGGGCATCGGCTATACGGTCGCTCGAGACCTGCATCCTTGCTAGCATGAGTCAGATTTATTTATTTATTGACACAGACTAAAAGCAGTCGCGAGTATTAATCAATTAAAAAAAAAGTGTCTAAAAATTAAGCTTATGTTAATGACTATAATTAAAGTATCAATATTTATTATAACTGAAAGGAAAAAGTAAATTAGTTATTGAATATAATTAATTTAATTAATGAATTAATCTGGGAATAAAAATTAAAAAAGAAAATGATCCAACATTTGTTGCAAAGGGTTGGGGAAACCCCAGAAAAACCCAACCAGATCAATAAAACTTTATGGCAAAATTATCACGAAAGATCTCTGATTTAAAGGGACGAAAATATGCAAGACTTACTGCCCCATAAAATCAGAGATTTAACGGAGTAGGCTGTAAAGTGAAGCTTTAAGATTGGAAAGAGAGAGAGATGTATCAATTATTCTATAGTACTCATTATAATTAACGCATAATACCCGAAAACGATTGTGCAAAGCGTAATCAATGGTGCATGAAGGAAGAAATAAAGGGATGTAGTACCTAGTCTGTTAGCGTATGAGGGAAGGCGAAGACTAGGGTCCCAATTAAGACCTCTAAGTGCGAAGAGTAAAAACTGCTTCTGCACCGACTCAATTAAATCTTGAGTATGAGCATGTTGAGGTGACCTGACACATGAGCAATATTCAAAACTGGGCCTGACAAGGGATGTGTAAAGAATTTTAGTGACGATGGGATCATTAAATTCCTTAGACCAGCGTTTAATAAATCTTAGAGTGCCCTTGGCTTTATTAACAATTGTGGAGACATCATGTGTGAAACTTAATTTACTATCAAAAAGAACACCAAGGTCATCAACTGACAGTATGCGTTTTAAGGGAACATTGTCAATGCAGTAATTGGCTAAGTAAGGAGTAACCCTGCTAAAAGTCATAAACAGGCATTTAGAAAAATTTAGATGCAAGTGATTAGATATGAACCAGTTGTGCAATGAATTTAAATCATCCTGTAGTAGCAAATGGTCAGAAGTGTTCTTATAAGATAATAATAATTTCACATCATCGGCATACATAAGAATGCGACAGTGTGATAGCGAAGAGGGAAGGTCATTAATAAAAAGATTAAAAAATAAGGGGCCTAAGTGGCTACCCTGGGGAACTCCAGATGTAACCAAAACCGATTTAGAAATGGCTGATCTTAGCATAACTTTTTGGGTCCTGCCTGTAAGGTATGAAGATTTCCACAGAAGAAGGGAAGGTGGAAAACCTAGAATGCTAAATTTATGTAACAGCAGATTGTGATTAACAGAGTCAAACGCTTTACTAAAGTCAGTATAAATGACATCAGTTTGCATTCTATTAAGAAAGGCCTCATTTATAAAAGAGGTGAATTCAAATAAATTGGTCGAAGTTGACCGACTCTTATAAAACCCATGTAGGGCAGGAGAGATAATTGACTTGCAGAGGTGTTGCAAAGTCAATGAAATTACTTTCTCAAAGAGCTTAGGGATTGCAGACAACTTCGCAATCCCCCTGTAATTAGATATATCCGACTTGCACCCTTTTTTATGCAATGGGATAATGTAAGATTCTTTCCATAATAAAGGAAAGACACAGGAATATAAAGAGAGGTTAAAAAAAATAAAAGAGGTTTTAATAAAGAAGAACAGCACTCCTTAAGTACACAACTAGGAATGTTGCCAGGATCAGGAGAGAAGGAAGATTTTAAAGAGTTTATTGAGGAAAGTAGGCAGTTATCAGTAATATAAGTAATAATATGGGTAAGTTAAGTTAGTAGGCAAACTATAAGTGTAAGTAGATTGAAAAAAGTTAGCAAAGAGATCGGAAGCTGCCGAGTCTTCGCTTACTTCAGTAGAATTGAAGAAAAAAGAATTGGGTAAAGTAGAAGACTTACGTTTAGAATTAACAAAATTGTAGAATTGTCTAGGATCACGCGCAAATTGAGTCTTGCAACGAACGAGATAATTTTCATAGCATTGAGAATTAAGAAGGGTAAAGGCTGCTTTTACTTTAGAATAATTTAAAAAGTCTAAACTAGAACCAGTCTGCTTAAACTTTTCAAAGTATTTAGATTTTGTATTTTTTAAGCTGGATAGTCTTGGTGAGAACCAAGGAGACTTACGTGAAACGGACTTTACAACACTATTAGGAATACAGACATCAAAGATTGAATTTAATGTGTTGTAAAAATACTCGACAGCTATGTTAATATCATTCGTACTGTAAAGTACAGACCAGTCAGTTGCAAAAATCAGTTGATTTAACAAAGAAAAATTTCCTTTGCGAAAGCAACGACGCGAATTAGAAGATGAGGAAGTGGGTGAACAGGTTAAGTTAGGGAGTGATAAGGAAAGCTCAAGAGTAGGATGAAAAGAATCTTCAGGTACAACTACAGGAGAAGATGCAATGACAGTAGCACTGGATGGGTCATTAACGAAAATAAGATCTAACATTCGGTTAAGACGATTAAACACCTGATTGATTTGATAAAAAGGAAGATCAATCAAACTGTTTAAAAAATCATTATTAGGTGTGGGTACTAAATAATTCAGCTTGTCGAAAAACGTCCAGGAAACGTTCGGCAAGTTAAAGTCACCTAACACCACAAAGAAATCACAGTCGCGAATTTGACAAAAAATTTGTTTGATGTAATTGAAATGATGCTGTTTCGTCAGATGACTGACATTGAATTGAAGATTAGATTATACTGTATTATATTATGTTAGTTAAAGTTATACAATGAAGTTGATAAAATAAGAATTATAAGAATTATATGAAGTTAGTAGCTAATAAGAATAGTTGAAGCAATTATAGTATATATTGTTAATTAAGTTATTCATAGTTGTAAGCTGTTAGAATGGCCGGTTGTGCGCTACAGTGTAAGCGGGTGTGGTGAAATAGTCGATCGAACCAATCGTCGGCTTTACACGCCTTACCCCGAGTCAGTCGTTTTTTCTTCGTTCTCCGCTTTGGACGCAGCAACTGCAGCAGACAACTCGACAGCCAGCCCAATTGACAGCCGGCCAATAGCAAACAATAAATTGAAATCGGTAAAGCAAATTAATTAATGTGGTGTTTCTTATTTCCGCTCGTTAGCATTCGCTCGAATGATAGAAATTAAATTCTGAAGTAGTGCACTGAAAAGTCCACTTACACAAACATACATACATATATCAAAAGAGAACAACTAATTTAAAGTTGTTCGGTCGTATAAACTCATACGATTTTTCATGGCGCCCGAGCAGGGACTTTTTTTAGTGCATTATTTGTGATTAATTTCTACTTCGATCATTCCGAGCGGTTGCCGCGCAAGCGTGAGAAAGAGAATACGAAAAAATTACAGTTCCACCACAAAACAGTTCACTTGTCGTTCAGTGAACTCAAGTTTTACAGCTGTTGCTAGGCCCGTAAGTCTGTCAATTTTCGGCGCATACGTACATACACACACACATACATGGAAACAGTGGAGAAAAAGGAAACAAAAACTGCTGTTGACTCCCTTAGCAGCAATCAGGTATCGGTGCATAATTGTTTTAAAATACAAGTATTCAAGCACAATAATTAGTTGGTGCTGATTACATTTATTTTAAACTTATGTACATGAATATGTGTTTGTGTTGTAATAATTCAATAAAATTATCGTTGTGATATATGGTGAAGTGCAGTCTGAGCGTTGTGAATTAGAGTGGACCTTGTTCAACAATTGTGCATTAGGGTGGACCAGTTTCGAGCTGATTTTAAATATTCTACTGCTGGAGCCAAATACTAACACATTAGAGTGGACCTTGTTCAATAAATGAAATTTACTAAAGTTGAACAATTGTGCGTTAGGGTGGACCAGTTTCGAGCTGATTTTGAATATTCTACTGCTGGAGCCCAATACTAACACATTAGAGTGGACCTTGTAAGATAATTAAAATTTATCAAAGTTGAACTTTTGTGCATTAGGGTGAACAAGTTTCGAGTTGATTTTTGAGAATTTACTGCTGGACACCAATACCACTACATTAGAGTGGACCTTGGTGAATAAAGAAAACATAAAAAAAAAAAAAATTTTGGTTAAATTGCGTAAGCCAGTGAATCAAACTAGTGCAGTTTGATTGGAGTGAAATAGTTCAGGTTGATTTTCTTGGTGTTCTTTAATAAATTGTCTTAAAGAATTTAAACAACTTGCGATGGCTCCCAGTGATAGTTCAGACAGTTCGTTGGAAACACTTACAAAAAAAAGTAAGAGTTTATTGAGCAGTATTCGGCGAATAGCAAAACTCATCGACAAAGGCTTGGTAACCAAGAATCGATTGGAAATTGAGTGTCGACTTCAAATATTAGACAAACATGTAGAGGAAGTGCTTAATAATCAAACTGACATCGAAACAATAGACGACGGAGATGTGGCCCGCGAAGAGGTTGAAGAACTTTGTATTATGACAAAGTGTCGTCTTAAATCCTTAAGTCCACCAGTGGGGGATACAAATCCTGCCGATTGCTCCGTTATGATGCCGTCTCATTCTCGTTTGCCAAAAATGTCACTTCCCAAATTCAGTGGTAAATATGCAGAGTTTAAAAACTTTATGAGTCTCTTTAATACTTTGGTGCATTCCGACAACTCTTTGCCAGATATCGAGAAATTTAACCATCTGATATCATGTCTTTCTGGTGCAGCATTAGGAACAGTCAAAGCGTTTCAGGTATCTGAGGAAAACTATCGGAAAGCGTTAGACAGCCTAAAACGAGTTTATGATAATCCATGCTTAATTTTCTTTGACAACATAGCGACTCTTTTTGATGTCCCTCGTATTACACATCCGTCATCTGCTGCCCTTCGTCAATTATCGATACAGTGTCGGCTGTATACGACTCGTTGTTGTCTTTAGGAGATCATGAATCAATCACACAGGCAATTCTAATTCATTTAGTAATGACAAAAGTCGACCTTAAAACTAAGGCGAAATGGGAGGAACAACTAGATTACGACAAGTTGCCCCTTTGGCAAGAATGTCAATCAGTCCTCAATAGAAGATTCCAACAATTGGCCGGTGAAGAAGGATTCAAAGCAAAAGCTGTAAATCAAATACACGAACGTAAAGTCGATTCTAGAAAAAATTTAAGCCATTCGATGAATTGCACAACTCAGAAACTTAATTCTAAAATCACATGTGCGTATTGCCAGCTTGTCACTCATGATATTGCTACATGCCCAACGTTTGCAGCTATTGCAGTTCGCGAACGCTTTTCGTTTGTCAAAAGTGCCTCTCTTTGTATAAATTGCTTACAGAAAGGTCACACGGTCTCAAAATGTAAAGGCCATAAGTGTGGAGTGTGTGCAAAATCGCATCATACACTTCTACATCGGTATGAAATATTGTCTCCGCCCTCTGATTTACCTCGAAATCAGTCAGCTCCTCATGCGATGCATGCAGCTTTGCCAGATAATGTGATTCTAGCAACAGCTATGGTTCGTGTAAAGCGTCGAGATGGGGAATACGTAATGGCAAGGGCTTTGTTGGACTCAGGTTCTCAAATAAACTTCATCACTGAAGAATTAGCAAAAAAGTTGTGTATCAAACAAGAAAATATCTCAGTTAGTTTGCTTGGAATTGAAAAACAGGGAGTACAAGTAAACAAGAGAGTTCACACAACAGTTAAGTCGCGGTTCGAGTCCAAGGATGAATACTCAGCTAATTTCTGTGTTTTGAAATGTATCTCTGGCTATCAGCCTTCATGCGTAGTTAACGTAGAAGATTGGAATATTCCGGCCAATTTACAGCTTGCAGATCCCACCTTTGATAAGCCGTATAAAGTGGATTTGTTAATAGGCGCAGAATCGTTCTTTGATCTTTTGTGTGTTGGTCAAATAAAACGGAAGGCAGAGCACCCCACGTTGCAAAAAACTCGATTAGGGTGGGTTATATCAGGTCGATATACACGAGCTCCAAATTCAGGGTTGCAGACAGCACATGGTAGCTTCAATTGTCAAATGGAAGACTTATGCGATATTGACAGCACATTGCAAAAATTCCTAGTTGTTGAAGAATTGCCGGAAGGAGGTAGTAGTTCCACTCGCTATACTGAAGAGCAAAAGAAGTGCGAACAACATTTTGTTGATCATGTTCAAGTGAAACATGACGGTCGCTTTGAAGTAAAACTTCCCTTCAAAGGCGAACCTAAGGACTTAGGATCATCGTTTGAAGTAGCAAAGCGTCGTTTTTTGTCCTTAGAAAGGCGATTACAAAAAGATGCGAAGTTAAAGAAATTGTACTTGGAATTCATGGATGAATATTTGGCACTCGGCCATATGTCTAATACAGACAATAAAATTCCAACATCTCCCCACTATTTCATTCCGCATCAATGTGTACTTCGTCCCCAAAGTACTTCGACCAAGTTAAGAGTCGTTTTCGATGCGTCGTGCAAGACAACTACGCAGGTAGCCCTGAATGACATCTTGATGGTTGGTCCAACTATTCAAGGGGAGCTGTTTTCCATTTTCTACGTTTTCGATTGCACAAATATGACTTAACGGCAGATATTGCCAAAATGTATCGACAGGTTAATGTGCATGAAGAGGATAGGATTTACCAGCTCATAGTGTGGAGACGATGCCCATCACAGCCGCTTCAAATCTGTCGTTTAAATACGGTGACCTATGGAACTGCTCCGGCACCATTCTTAGCTATAAGATGTTTAGCTAAGTTGGCAGAAATAAATGTAGAACAGGACCCACTGGCGGCTGCCGTGATTCGGCATGATTTTTACGTTGACGATTTACTAACTGGTGCTGGAAGAACTTCAAGTTGTAAAATCAAGCGTGTTTTCAATTTTAAAAAGTGCAGGATTCACGCTCACAAAATGGTTCTCCAATAGCCCTCAGCTATGTACTTCCGATAGCACAGAAAAGTCAATATACGTTGTTGATTCGGATCCAACGAAAACTCTCGGTATAAGATGGCATCCAAAAGAGGACGACTTTATGTTTGAGCTTGACAATTCGTTTACAAGTCTGCGTGCAACAAAGCGAAATATCTTGTCCGTTTCTGCTCGTCTTTTTGATCCTTTAGGGTTACTTTGCCCATTGGTTACTCGAGTGAAAATGCTGATTCAAGAATTGTGGATTCAGAAGCTTGGCTGGGATGAATCCATACCCGTCAGATTAGATACAGAGTGGGATGATTTTGAAGCAAATTTGTTGCAACTTCCAGAGATTAAAATACCAAGATATGTGCATACTGCTAAGTCGATTCCAGTTCAACTTCATGTTTTTGCTGATGCCTCGTTAAGGGCTTATGGTGCATGCATTTATATTCGGATTCAGGATAAGGACAAAGTGTTAGTTTCTCTACTGACGTCCAAGTCGCGAGTTGCGCCAGTAAAAACAAAGTCGCTTCCTCGTCTGGAACTGTGTGCAGCGCATCTGGCTGCTGACTTACTCCACCGCACAAAGCCAATGCTGGTCAGTCCAATTCAAAAAATGGGGTATTGGTCTGACTCTGAAATTGTTTTGCATTGGCTTCAAACACATCCTTCGTTATTATCTGTGTTCGTAGGAAATCGAGTTGCTCAGATTCAAGAGTGGTCTGAATCTGGGACATGGCGTCATGTGCCAACGAAGCAAAATCCTGCCGATATTGTCTCGCGGGGATCAACCGTGTCCGAGCTGCTTTCCTCAATCTGGTTTGTAGGGCCGTCGTTTTTATATAGCCCTGAAAGTGAGTGGCCTGTGAACAACCATTTTGAGTTGCGCTGACTTGCAGCACAGTTCAAGAGCCGAAAGCGTTGGTTCAGTTCATTGAATCATCGTCTTTCTATCAACGAACATTGCGTGTATTTGGATTTATCTTGAAATTTGTTCGGCTATGTCGTAAGAGTCAGCTTGAGAAGGATATAGTTCTTTCGGCAGCAGAACTAGATATGGCGTTTAAGAAAATTGTGCAGGTTATGCAGCAGTATCCTGAGTATCCTGACATTAGAGAGAAGGTTCGCAAACGTCAGCTTCTCACCCCATGTCTGCAAAAGCTGAATCCCTTCGTAGAGGAGTTTAAGGACGAACAAATTGGGTTCAAGTTGCTAAGAGTTGGCGGAAGATTACTGCAAGCAGACATAGCTTATGATGCCAAATTTCCGTTTTTATTTAAGAAAACGAGCCACTTCATATCGATTTACGTTGCAAATATGCATCGAAAGAATTTCCATGTTGGTCCGAGAACGTTGGACAGTTTATTAAGAGAAAAAATTTGGGTAGTCAATGCTCGTGAGTTGTGTAGACAAGTTGTACGGAACTGCATTCATTGCTTTCGATATAAACCCAGAATGTTCTCCCAGATTATGGGGCAGTTGCCTGCTGACAGATTAAGAGCAGTTCGACCATTCACAGTGTGTGGGGTTGATTTCTATGGGCCATTGCTAACAACGTTGAAGATTCGAGGCCGTCAGCCGTACAATTCTTATGTAGCTGTGTTCGTCTGTTTTGCAACGAAAGCTGTTCATTTGGAATTGGTCAGTGATTTGTCAACTGATACTTTTTTGGCTTGTTTTCAAAGGTTCACCGGACGAAGAGGAATGCCAACGACGGTGTACTGCGACAACGGGACGAACTTCGTAGGAGCAGCCAATCGGATGTGCCAGATGCAGGAAACGCTAAAAGGGGAGGAAGACACCGTGCGTCGCTACGCTTCCGAAGAAGGATGCAACTTTGCGTTCATACCGCCCAGGGCTCCTCACTTGGGCGGTCTATGGGAGGCCGCTGTCAAGTCTACCAAGAACCTACTCCTACGAACGGCCGGAAACATTTTTTTAACCGCGGACGAGTTGACAACCTTCCTCGTAGGCGTGGAAGCCGTTCTGAATTCGCGGCCAATCGGTCCTCTGAGCGAAGACCCCAGCGACGGCGAAGCCCTGACACCAGCTCATTTGTTGATCGGCGGTCCATTGAAGGCCCTTCCTCCGCAACCAGTGATCGAAAAAATCAGTTACTTGCGTCGATGGCAGCTTGTATGCTATCTCAAGCAAGAGTTCTGGCGGAAGTGGTCGAAGGAGTATGTGCGCAGCCTGCTGGTGCGATCCAAATGGACGAAGGAAGATCGCAACGCCCAGATCGGACAAATGGTTTTGGTGGCAGAGGACAATTGCGCACCACAAACGTGGCTGATGGGGCGCATAACCAGCGTACACGCAGGGCCGGACGGAAAGGTCAGGGTCGTCGAGCTACGCGCCACTAATGGCGCATTGATGAAGAGGCCAATTCACAAGTTGGCGCCGCTACCAATCTGTTGAAAGCCTGGAGCTGTTCAACGGGGCCGGTTTTTCGTCAGATGACTGACATTGAATTAAAGATTAGATTATACTGTATTATATTATGTTAGTTAAAGTTATACAATGAAGTTGATAAAATAAGAATTATAAGAATTATATGAAGTTAGTAGCTAATAAGAATAGTTGAAGCAATTATAGTATATATTGTTAATTAAGTTATTCATAGTTGTAAGCTGTTAGAATGGCCGGTTGTGCGCTACAGTGTAAGCGGGTGTGGTGAAATAGTCGATCGAACCAATCGTCGGCTTTACACGCCTTACCCCGAGTCAGTCGTTTTTTCTTCGTTCTCCGCTTTGGACGCAGCAACTGCAGCAGACAACTCGACAGCCAGCCCAATTGACAGCCGGCCAATAGCAAACAATAAATTGAAATCGGTAAAGCAAATTAATTAATGTGGTGTTTCTTATTTCCGCTCGTTAGCATTCGCTCGAATGATAGAAATTAAATTCTGAAGTAGTGCACTAAAAAGTCCACTTACACAAACATACATACATATATCAAAAGAGAACAACTAATTTTATAATTGTTCGGTCGTATAAACTCATACGATTTTTCAGATGCAGATAAATCATTATTTCAGAAGAAGGAGGAATGTAGGAACAGGTTACATAAAGGACGAACGAAGAAAATATGACCTTAACGGCAACAAACTCAATGTCGTCTAATGGAGAAAGATCTATCATCTCAGCATTAAGTGAAGATATTACTGAGATAAGAACTCCTCCACCGCGGCGATTAAGACGGTCACGTCTAAAGATATTAAAATTAGGTGACATTATTTCATTCTCAGATATGTTACAATTAAGCCAAGTCTCTGAAAATGCAATAATGTCAGATTCAAATGAAGAACAATTCAAATGCAACTGTTTAAGCTTAGACCCAAGACCCCTAACATTCTGATAATGAATCAGATGAGGTGGGATAATTCCATCCAGGCCTGGAGATTTAAAAGGCTTAGAACTCTTAATGGCCCCAAGGATGCTTCTAGACCTCCCCATGGGTAGTAATAAGGTGTTGTCGTTGAGTTATCTGAGCATCCAGGACAGTGAGCATCAGTCAACAGTTCAAGTGGTTCCTCACTGGTTAAGGTCCACGAGTTGTCACTGCGCTTAGGGAAACCCAAACAGGGAGAGGATAAAGAGAGTACCTTTTTTAGTCTTACTGTCTCGGGGTATACTCTATGTTTGAGCAGAATTTACGCCAGGAGTTACACTTTTGTAGTTTAGCCAAACTTCATCAAATGCTTTACAGTGGATTCAGGATGTTTAAGCTCATCCTTGGATTTAAGTTCCACTACCGTGGCGTCGGTGACTAAATCGTCGTCTTCCAGTTTGTCCAACTCAGCCACTCCGACCCTTCTGAGCCCTCTGGCGAGGACGCTCTCTTCTGAGACATATCCCTCTAACATGTCTTCTTCGAGATCCATGGTGACTGATAACAATGCAAACTTTTCCTTGGACGAATCAATTAAGCGAATACTCATTTCTCCAGTGGCTGTCCGACTCAGTGGAAAGTAACATTGCACTATTGGCGATTTGTCGATTGTGGCGGCATAAATTCATAAAATTAATGGTGACATTTTAAAGAAATGTTTTTATTTATTAACAGTAAACACTTCAGTTATATGAAAAAAAAAATGTTTTTGGTCGGGTGGCAGCTCTCTTTTTGGGGCTACCCTTCAAACGCAGCTGAAGCTCTCAATAATATAAATTGACGCATAAAACTTTCATAAAACTTAGTGTTCAAATTATTTATCTTAAAGTTAGGATTAATTTAAATTAAAACTAACTTAATTTTTTATTGAAGCGCTGGCTACTTGGGCCTTACATATTTACATAGTTATTTTATAAACTTATATGGTATGGTAGAAATTTGATTTTTTTAGGTAGTTTGTTAGTATGTGAAAGTTGTTGGATGTTGGGTTTGCTAAAATTTTTAAGGGGCATATTTTTGTAAAAGTTTCTTTTCTAATTTGCGATGTTGCAGTACAGTTTTTTAATATGTGGTCTATGTTTAGGTCGGATGTTGAGTTGCAGTTTGGGCAGGGTTTAATGTCGTCAGGGTTGATGTAGTGTTGTTGTGTGAATCGTGTGTGTCCTAGTCTGAGTCTTAGAATTTTTATTTGGTCTGTGCGAGTTATTTGTTTTTGATTTATATTTTTGAGGTAGTGTTCTGAGTGTGAAAGTGTGCTGTTTAAGTGTCGGTACCATGTGTTGCAGTGTTCAATATTATTTATAAGTTCTTGAATTAATTTATTTTTTAAAAATTTGTTTATGTCTATGGAGTTGAAGTTGGGAGTGTAATGGAGTGGGGAATTGATTGTGGATTTGGCGGTTTGGTCAGCAAGTTCGTTGCCTTTTATGTTGCAGTGGCTCGGGATCCAGAGGAGTTTTATTTTGTTTTTGTTAATGGTGTAAGGCGGGGTTTCCGAACCCGTCTTACATATAAGTAAATTTGTAGTCATGTAAGGGAATTTGTAGTCATTTAAGGAAAATTGGTAGTACGTAAGAATAATTGGTAGTACGTAAGAAGAATGTGTAGCAGTTAAGAATTTGTAGTACGTAAGGAAAATTGGTAGTCACGTAAGGAAATTTGGTAGACACGTAAGGAAGTTTAGTAGAATATAGAGAATTTTGTAACATGTAAGGAATTTGTCAAAGATAGGGAATTTGTTAGAATATAGGGAATTTCGTAGCGAGTAATGTAATTATCGATAGGAGTTAATTAGGCGCCCTCTGTCGGGAGCGCGGGGAGCGGTCGGGTGCAACTCTGCACAAAAGCTCAGTGGTGAAGAGAGAGCTTTCGTGGTGGAGTTGCATCAGGACAGCTTCCGCGCTACCTGATCGAGAACGCCGCCAGCACTTTGCGATCGAATCTGACAGAAGACAGTCGTGCGCGCCAAGCGAGAGAAAAGGAGATTAACCGTAAGTAGAACCGTTAGGGCCAGTGCGACGGTAGGGAAAAGAAACATGTGCTAAGAGAAATAAATGGAAAATTAAAAGAATGAAACGCGGTTGTCAATTATTGTTAAAAATGTGAAGAAAATCAAAGAGCAGTAAACATCCCCAATCCTTCCCCAACATTCAATTACATTCCGTTTCGCTTGGTGCAGTGGTGTCTCTACGGCGCACCTGGAGCCACACTCTGCACTAGCGAATCAACACCGTCTTCTGCTGGAAGTGATCGCGGTCTCTTGGCGCCCCAGAGCCACGATCCCACTTTCGCAAGACTTTTCCACCTCTTCCCTACCTTTGTGCAGTGATTTGTCGGGAACAACGGCGGCGCCCCCCGTTTTGATCTCGCATCTGCATTCCCCACCTCCACTTAGCACCCCCGTTCGGGAACAGCGGCGGCCGTCAGAGTACCTCGGCGCCCCGTTTTGATCTCGCGGAGTGCCGCGCGAACTGCACAGAATCAGCGGCGGCGCCCCCCGTTGAATCTCGCAGTCGCCTCCCCCTTCCCTTCGCCACGCGCTCCTCATCCGGGAATAACGGCGGCCGCTAGAGTACCTCGGCGCCCCGTTCTAACCTCGTGGAGCAGCCTGGCCAGCTGTAGAAAGTAGCGGCGGCGCCCCCCGCTTGGATCTCGAATCATCCCCCCTTTCCTGCCCCAGGTATATTTGAGCCCCTCCACAATCTGGTCGTCCCCGTCCCCATCGTCTCCGCGAATATTACAAATTTCTTGTAAGATTCGAGCCCTGGACAGACTGAGATCTGTACCCTGGCTAGAACGCTACCTTACAAGTGGCGCCCGAGCAGGGACGCTGGAGACGCAAGGGGAGTGCAGCATCATTACGAATTAAAACCCGTGAGTGCGCACTAACACCAATGAGGGGCTTTGTGTTGTTGGTCACAACCTGGAAGATTGAAACGTTGTGGCCAGAGAGAAGGTAGTCGATTTTGGTCTAAAAGTATATAAAAAGGGAAAAAAAAAAATTTTTTTTTTGAAAATTTTCGCACACGTGGTCAGGAGTCGCACACTGGTTTGGTTCTGAAAAAATATAATAAAGGGAAGAAAAGGAAAAAAAAATGTGCTTAGTCGGATATACCCACCGATACCCTCACTTTGGTGACATAGCGGCAAAAGATATGCATAAAAGCAAAGTGGGGACGAGGGGTATATAAAACGGGCGGGGAAGCGTTGGTCGCAGTTTCGTCGCGAGTCGGTACCTGCTAGTGCAAGTGCGCTAAGCCTAGCAGTGACGGAATTTGGCACAGTGAGAAACGGCGATTAGAGAGAGCGCGCGCGACGTTCATAAAGTAAAGCAGTTCGGTGGCGAGCGCGGCGGCCCGTCCCCGCACAAAACGAAACGAAAAAGAGACAAAAGAACAAGTGTATGCGTGTGACGTCACAGGCGCATGCCCGCTTACACACACATACGTTCCGGTGGTGAGTTTGGCGACACACAAGACGAAAACGGGAACAAGTGCGTGACGTCAGTGTGTGCAGTGAACAAAGGAACAGTGGGCCGAAGGCCACAGCAAAGCGAACAAAAATTACAGTGGGCCGAAGGCCACAGCAAAGCGAACAAAAATTGCAGTGGGCCGAAGGCCACAGCAAAGCGAACAAAAATTACAGTGGGTTGGAGGGCACAATAAAGTGAACAAAAATTTCAGTGGGTTGAAAGCCACAATAAAGTGAACAAAAATTACAGTGGGCCGAAGGCCACAGTAAAGTTGACAAAAATTACAGTGGGCCGAAGGCCACAGCAAAGTGGATAAAAATGACAGTGGGCAAAAGGCCATTGAAAAGTGGACGGAAGTAAGAAGTGCAAAAAAAAAAAATGATTTTTTTTTTGGTTTCTTCCGTAGAGAACAGTGGGCCAAAGGCCATAAAAACGGGAAAGAATTGACAGTGGGCTAAATGCCGTAAAAGGTGGAATTTTTTTTTTTGGTAAAGAACAGTGGGCCAGAGGCCATAAAGACGCGGAAAAGTCGACAGTGGGCCAAAGGCCGCGAAAAGTGGGAAAAAAGAAAAAAAAAAAGAGAGAAAATTTTGTTTGTTTTGGCAAAGAACAGTGGGCCACTGACCATATATATAAAAAAAAAAAAAAAAAAAAAAAAATTTTTCTTTTACATTTTAAACAGTGGGCCACGGGCCATATGAGAGACGGAAAAATTCGGGAAAAATCTAAACAGTGGGCCGAAGCCAAAAAAGAGAAAAACAAAAGACAAATAAAATAGAACAAGACAGTGAGCGGGAAATTGAGAAAGAACAAAGTGGACAGTGAGGAATTTTCTAACTTTTCCTCAAGGAAATCCCTAAGAAAAAAAAAAAACAAACATGGCCCAGAGAAAAAAAAAAATTCATCGAGGAATTTTTTTTTGTTTTTTCCATTGTTCCTCAGGGAATTCGCTAAGGAAGTGGTCCAAAGCGAAGTCGTTAGCCGTTTGATTTTTGCCATAAGTTGGTGGCATTCGAAATAAAATGGATCCAGGTGAGTCCCTAAATCCAATAGTGGGCGTGCGGTGGGTATACTACCGCCGAAAGGAGGAATTATCGGCGATAGCGCATGAATTCTGCCTTGATAAGGAGGGTCGCGTCGAGGAATTGAGGAAGCGAATTTCCTCGTTCGTACAGAGCGGCGGTCACAGCAGGGAGGTCTGGAACAGACTCTCCGAGCTGGAGGCCCAATACGGGAAGCTCGTGGAGCCCCCCACTGGTGAATTCGGCGGACGGCCGCACCAAAAGTCAGAGCCAGATTTGCGGAGACCCCACCTGTACGAGCAGCCTCCTCCTGCATCATGGAAGTCGCAGCAATCCACTATGAAATGCCCACCAGAGATTCGTGTGGAAGGGAGACCACCAGTGTCATGCACGCACGTGGATGAGGCGCGGATACAAAGGGGAGTGGCGGACCAGGTGCGCAAATGGGGAATGAGATACGGCGGCCAGGAAGATGCGCTGGGATTCCTAGAAATCCTCGAGCAGCGTGCCGCAACGTATAGGATTGATATGGACCACATGCCTGGTGCCATGAGTGAGGTAATGGTCGACCAAGCGGCCAGCTGGTTCCTGACGAGTGGACTGTGGAATGCATCCTGGGCCACATTCCGTAAGGGATTTTTAGATTTCTTCCTCCCTCCCCAGTACTTCGAGCGTCTGGAGGATCAGATACGTTCACACCGTCAGCAGCGACATGAAAAGTTTAAGGACTACGCGGTTCAGCTACGACTGCTCATGCGGCGTGCAGGATACAGTACCGCGCAGGAGCTATACAGGATTTATGGAGCATCGCACGGCAGCGGCGGTTTCGATCCGCGACGCGCTTGTCACCGGTGCGGGAAAAGTGGACACTTCGCCAGGGAGTGCCCGAACGCCCAGGTGTTATTTTGTAGAGTATGCGGCAAACAAGGGCGAAGCAGCAAGGAATGCTGCGAGCACGCAAGGTCGGGAAACGACCCGAGGCGCCCCTCAGGCCAGGAGGAGGGTCGCGCCCTGCACCTCAACTCCAGGCAATAAGCGGGCCGATGGTGGTGAAGGGCGGAAAGATCGTGGCCCAAGTGATGGTCGGGGGACAGGCAACGACGGCTACGATCGACACGGGAGCGACGCGCAGCTTTGTAAGCGAACAATGGTTGCGGAAGCAGAGGATCACCGGTAAGCGACTGGAAGCGAACACTAGGATTCGCTTAGCAGACGGGTCCTCGGTAGAGGTGAAGAAGGCTTTCTTGGTCGAGATAAGCTTGGCAGGAGAGACAGCGAAAGTGGTAGTGCTAGGTATGCCTACCATGTTAGACAACATCATCCTAGGGATGGATTTTTTGTGCAGAATGGGCACCACAATCCGCATAGGACGCGCGAAATTGGCAATGGAACTAATACGCAACGACAAAAAGGAGACTGTCGCGGAGACACTAGTTCCGGATTCGGTAGTCCCGACCCCCGAGGAGAATTCTGAAGCACAGCGGCAGGGCAGAAACGGAGAGGGCAGAAACGAACGTAACGGGTGAGTGCGAAATGAAATTCGAAGATAGAGTAGATAGAGCGCGAGGGGCGAGGCCGAGGGCCACCCAGGGAACGCAGTTAATAGAGGATAACGAGGGAGAAGAGGAACAGTCCCAGGCTGAGGAGGCGGAGTGGCCGGCCGACCTCGAGCCTGAGGTAAGCGAATTTTTGGAGAAGGAACTGGCGTCGTTCGAGGAACTTTCGGGTGTCTCACACATCGCGGAACACAGCATCCGGATGAGAGACGACAAACCGTTGAAGCAGCGGTATTACCCCAAGAACCCGGCGATGCAGAAGGTGATTGACGAGCAGGTAGACGAGCTCATCCGAGCAGGTGCCATTGAGAAGTCCCGCAGTGCGCACAGCGCTCCGATAGTCTTGGTGAGGAAAAAGACTGGGGAGTGGCGAATGTGCGTGGATTACCGGCAGCTCAACGCGCACTCCATACCGGATGCTTATCCAGTCCCTCGAATAAATCACATTCTAGAGAGGTTGCGCCACGCCCACTACATTTCGACGTTGGACTTGAAGCAGGGATACTGGCAGATCCCTATGGCTGCGGATAGCCGTGAATGCACAGCTTTCACCGTGCCAGGGAGAGGCCTGTTCCCGTGGCGAGTGATGCCGTTCGGATTGAATTCGGCGCAAGCAACGTTCCAGAGGGCTTTGGACACCGTCATAGGGCCGGATATGGAGCCCCACGCATTCGCTTACCTCGACGACATAGTGGTGACAGGAGCTACAAAGGAGCAGCACGTCGCGAACCTGAGGGAGGTGTTTCGGCGACTGCGAGCTGCAAACCTGAGGCTGAACAGGAAGAAGTGTCGTTTCTTCCAAAAGAAACTGGCATACCTAGGACATGTGGTGAGCGGAGAAGGTATCTGTACAGATCCCGACAAGGTCGACGCAATCCGGAACCTTCAAGCGCCACACAACCTGAAGACACTGCGACAATGCCTTGGAATGGCATCATGGTACAGGCGGTTCGTACCAAACTTCGCAACGTTGGTAGAACCGATGACATCCCTCCTCAGGAAGGGCCAGAAATGGGCCTGGGGAGAGGCACAGGAGAAGGCGCTGCAGGAGCTGAAGGAGAAGCTGACGACAGCCCCGGTGTTGGCGTGTCCAGACTTCTCAGCTAAGTTTTCGCTGCAGACGGATGCGAGTGACTACGGCATAGGAGTTGTACTGACGCAAACAATCAACGAAGAGGAAAGGGTGATTGCTTACGCAAGCCGGAAGTTGCTGGCTGCGGAAAGGAACTACTCGGCAACGGAGAAAGAGTGCTTGGCGATAGTATGGGCCATCAGGAAGATGCAGTGCTACCTGGAGGGCTATCGCTTCGAAGTGGTAACGGATCACTTGGCACTCAAATGGCTCAACTCCATCGAGAGTCCGTCGGGAAGGATTGCGAGATGGGCCCTGGAGTTGCAGCAATTCCAATTTGACATAAGGTATCGTAAAGGTAAGCTGAACGCGGTAGCGGACGCGCTTTCCCGGCAGCCCCTGGATACGTGCCAGCAAGTGGCAACCGAGGACCACCAGTGCAGCTGGATAGAGAGGATGAGAGAGAGGATCAGGACCCAACCCGAGAGATTCCCAGACTATGTCGAAGAGAATGGACAGCTATACAGGAATCTGGGCCAAAGGACTGACGACGAGGATTACATTCCCTGGAAGCTATGCCTGCCGAAGGACCAGAGGAAACGCGTGCTGGCAGAATGCCACGACGCGCCCACCGCCGGACACCAAGGGGTGAGGAAGACGGCATCAAGGCTGGCACAGAGGTACTACTGGCCAGGGATGTTTAGAGAGGCGACCAGGTATGTCAAATGTTGCGAATGTTGTCAGAAGTACAAGACGGAGCAGAGGAAACCGGCAGGACGGATGCTGACCCGACAGGTGGCAGAACCAATGGCAATCTTGTGTGCGGATTTCGTTGGACCCCTCCCTCGGTCGAAGCGCGGCAACACAATGCTTCTACTCTTCCACGACGCATTCTCCAAGTGGGTGGAGTTGGTGCCACTTAAAAGGGCGACAGCGGCACTGTTGCAGCAGGCGTTTCGCGAGAGGATCTTGTGCCATTTCGGCGTGCCAAAGACTTTCGTTTGTGACAACGGAGTCCAATTTGCGAGCACAGCTTTCAGAAAGTACATGGAATCCTTGGGAGTGACCCTGCAGTATACAGCGCCATACTGCCCCCAGGAAAACCCAACGGAACGGACAAACAGGACGGTTAAGACAATGATAGCGCAGTTCATCGAGGGCCACCAGAGTTCGTGGGATGAACTACTGCCCGAGATAGCGCTGGCGGTCAACTCAAGCGTAGCGGACTCGACAGGATTCAGTCCGTCTTTCCTTGTGCAAGGCAGAGAACCTCGCCTTCCGGCAGCACTATACGATGAGTTAACCCCCGGATCAGCCACGAGTCCTTTGAGCCCCCTGGAAAAGGAGGGGAAGCTTAAGGAAATATTTGAAGTCGCGAGGAACAATCTGCAGAAGGCGTCGATGGACCAAGGGAGGCACTACAACCTCCGAAGAAGGGAATGGCGGCCAGAGATTGGGACTGAGGTGATGGTGAGGCAGCATCAGCTGTCCAACGCAGCGGAAGGGTTTGCGGCTAAACTAGCTTCAAAATACGACGGGCCCTACAGGGTAGCTAGTTTCATTTCCCCCAGCATCGTGCGTCTCACTCGTGAGGGCGAACGCAAGAAGCGGGTGGCCAATCTAACCGCTCTTAAACCTTATTTTCAGAACCCACAAGACAGTGACGAAAGCATGGACTCCCCTAGTGGCCGCGAACTCGAGGGCGAGTGACGCTGGCCCAGGCGGAAAAAGAGGGGGAAGTTTAAAAATTGAAGTAGATTTAATGAAAGTTTCTAATTAGAGGTTATTGTAAGGTTGCCATAATAGTCGCACTGGTAGGAAGGTAGCAGACAGGGTAGTTATAATAATATAATACCTTTTGTTTCGCCCCAAAAAAATTTCAAAAATAGAAAATCAAGATGGAAGACGAATATATTGTAATAAGCAGCGATGAGGAGGAGGCCGTCGTGGACGCGACCGACAGCGATGCCACCGAACCGCGCCCTAGCGAGGAAGGGCAGCCGCAACGGGACCCTCGACTGGGCCGTCCGTTCTACTCCCACCGGCAAGCCGATCGGTGGTCCGAACCGGAGGAGTCGGAAGACGAGGCTCGGGACCGTCGAGAGCGAGAGTGGCAGGAGGAGTGGGAGGACGAACAGCGGGAGCGGGAGTGGCAGGAGCGAGTGGAGGACGAACAAGAGTGGCACGGGGGGGCTGAGGAGGAAGACGAAGCCTCGCACGGCGAACAGGGGAGCCCCGCTAGCGGCGAGGATCTTGGGAGCGACGAGGGGGCAGGGTTCCGGCACACAATTATGGAGTCGGTGTCCTATTCCTATTCCTATTCTTACGAACGACTAGCGGATGCGGTTCAAATGATGGAGATCAGGGCCACGACAATATATGTGCACATGCCGGGGATGCGTCAAACCCCTCCGCATTATGAAGAGCCGCAGTCGCCGGAACCCCTGCCAGCCCTGTTGCAGCCGACCCAGACCGAGGGCGAAGAGGAGATGGCGGAAGGCGCGACAGCCGTAGCTAGGGTCGCCAGCGAGGGCGTAGAAGTCGCCGCAGGGAGGGAGGAAAGCACCCCACCGCCAGACGACGCTGTGTTCGGCATAGCACTCCATACGAGCGACGAGTACTCGGACGACGTTGCGCCGAAAGAATCGTCGGGGCCAGGAAAGCCGAGGCCGGCCGAAACGATGACCAGGGCAGCGTACGTGGCCAACTACGAGCCGAAGAGTAGCGACGAGGAGGGGTCGCAGGTGTGCCGTCGGACGTTCGCAAGCAGGAGCTGGGAGGTGGACACAACGAGCGTGTTCCCGCGGGTGAGCATACGGTTCCTACCGGGCGTGGTAGAGAACCCGAAGACCCGGAAGCCCAGGAGGAAGCGCCGCCGAGGACGCCAAGGGAAACGCCCAACTCCGTCGGAGAAGAGTCCCGACTGCAAAAGGTCGCAGCTGCGAGCGCCGCGTAATCCCCGCGAGCGCCAACTGGGCTCCTCCGAAACCCGGAAGGAGGCCCGCAGCTGCGACCCGAACAACAACACGACGCTGCCGGCAGACGCGGAGTTGATGGCGATGGAGTCACCACCTCTGCTAAACTCTTCGGCAGAGGCCGAGCTGATGGCCGAACTGGGCGACCAAGAGATCGGGTGGACACCCGACCTGGACGACATATTTGGGGCGTCGCAGGAGCCGACACCGGACCTGCTGCCACTGGTCCCGGTGAATTGGACGCTGCGGCCTCAGGACATCGAATTGGACGCAGAGACCGTACGATTCCTGCGGAGGGAGATCGAGGAAGGCGGACGACGGAACAGGCGGACCCGATTCCGGGTGACGTGCGGAGAACGAACCTTCTCGGTCACAGTTACGTCAGGCGGAGCCGTAACAGTAACCCTGGCAGGAAAGGGGGGGTGTAAGGCGGGGTTTCCGAACCCGTCTTACATATAAGTAAATTTGTAGTCATGTAAGGGAATTTGTAGTCATCTAAGGAAAATTGGTAGTACGTAAGAATAATTGGTACTGTAGTACGTAAGGAAAATTGGTAGTCACGTAAGGAAATTTGGTAGACACGTAAGGAAGTTTAGTAGAATATAGAGAATTTTGTAACATGTAAGGAATTTGTCAAAGATAGGGAATTTGTTAGAATATAGAGAATTTCGTAGCGAGTAATGTAATTATCGATAGGAGTTAATTAGGCGCCCTCTGTCGGGAGCGCGGGGAGCGGTCGGGTGCAACTCTGCACAAAAGCTCAGTGGTGAAGAGAGAGCTTTCGTGGTGGAGTTGCATCAGGACAGCTTCCGCGCTACCTGATCGAGAACGCCGCCAGCACTTTGCGATCGAATCTGACAGAAGACAGTCGTGCGCGCCAAGCGAGAGAAAAGGAGATTAACCGTAAGTAGAACCGTTAGGGCCAGTGCGACGGTAGGGAAAAGAAACATGTGCTAAGAGAAATAAATGGAAAATTAAAAGAATGAAACGCGGTTGTCAATTATTGTTAAAAATGTGAAGAAAATCAAAGAGCAGTAAACATCCCCAATCCTTCCCCAACATTCAATTACATTCCGTTTCGCTTGGTGCAGTGGTGTCTCTACGGCGCACCTGGAGCCACACTCTGCACTAGCGAATCAACACCGTCTTCTGCTGGAAGTGATCGCGGTCTCTTGGCGCCCCAGAGCCACGATCCCACTTTCGCAAGACTTTTCCACCTCTTCCCTACCTTTGTGCAGTGATTTGTCGGGAACAACGGCGGCGCCCCCCGTTTTGATCTCGCATCTGCATTCCCCACCTCCACTTAGCCCCCCCGTTCGGGAACAGCGGCGGCCGTCAGAGTACCTCGGCGCCCCGTTTTGATCTCGCGGAGTGCCGCGCGAACTGCACAGAATCAGCGGCGGCGCCCCCCGTTGAATCTCGCAGTCGCCTCCCCCTTCCCTTCGCCACGCGCTCCTCATCCGGGAATAACGGCGGCCGCTAGAGTACCTCGGCGCCCCGTTCTAACCTCGTGGAGCAGCCTGGCCAGCTGTAGAAAGTAGCGGCGGCGCCCCCCGCTTCGATCTCGAATCATCCCCCCTTTCCTGCCCCAGGTATATTTGAGCCCCTCCACAATCTGGTCGTCCCCGTCCCCATCGTCTCCGCGAATATTACAAATTTCTTGTAAGATTCGAGCCCTGGACAGACTGAGATCTGTACCCTGGCTAGAACGCTACCTTACAATGGTTAGGATAGTTCTTATTAAGGTGGGGTAAAGGTTGTTGTTGTTTATATTGCCGATTGATTTGATTGCTGATAGGGAGTCAGAGCATATTATGTAGTTTCCTTTTCTATTTCTTATCCGTTTTATGGCTTCGAGAATGGCTATTGTTTCTGCGGAGAGGATGGAGGAATAATGTGGAAGGATACCTGCTTTTAAAACTTCTGTTTCGGTGGTTATGGCAAATGTAGCTGTGTTGTGTTGTAATGAGCCGTCTGTGTAAATGAAATTGTGTTTTTGGTGTTTGTTTTTTATTTCTAGGAACATTTTTTGGTGTATTTCTGGTGATGTGTTGGGTTTTTTAAGACGGTGTAATGAAGTATTGATGCTGGAAGGGGGAAATAACCATTGGGGTGTGATTGGTTGGTTGTTGGGTGGGGGAAGGTGGGGAATGTTATGTGCTTTGCAGGATGCTATGGTTCTTTCTATTGCAGATTTTAATTTCTTTTTGTTGGGGTGTTTTATTTGTTTGACATATTTGTGGATTGGGGAGTTTGAACTGTGTAAAATTGTTTTGAATATTTTTGCTGTCATGAGGTCTCTTTTTTGTTCTATTGTGGGTATGTTGGCTTCGAAAAGTAGATTGGCTATTGGTGTGGAGGGAAGAGCTCCTAGGGCTGTGTGTATTCCTGCATTAAATGTTGTTTTTAGTTTGTTAAGTGATGATTTAGGGGCGTGTCCATATATGAATAAGCCGTAGTCAATTTTGGCTACGAGTGTGGCCTTTGTTATGTTAACCAGAGTATGGGTGTTGCAGTTAAACTTGGGGCTAGCTAGACATTTTATTATGTTCAGTTTTTTGTTAAGGGATGGTTGAATGTATTTTATGTGTGAGTCCCATCTGTATTTGTTGTTTATTGTTAGGCGTAGAATTTTGAGGTTGGTTACTTAGGGAATGACTATGTTATTAGAGGAAATTTTGCATTTGCAGTTTTGTTTCCTGCAAATATGTAGGTGTTGGCATTTGTCTAGGGATAGTGACGCTGCTGAGTATGCGCACCATTGTTGTATGTTTGCAAAAAGGGGGTCCAGGTTGAATGATTGGTTCTTTTGTCTATTGAGCGGAATTATTAGGAAAAAATCGTCTGCATAGGCACTAAATTGGATTTCTTTTTGTAGGTTAATTATGTGGGAAAGTTTGTTGTACGCGATGAGGAAAAGGATAACTGATATGGGAGATCCCTGGGGAATGCCGTTGAAGAGCGGGAGGGGGGCACTGAAGGTGTTTTTAATTTTAATTTTGATTTTTCTGTTCGACATAAAGGTTTTAATGAAGTTTATAATTTTGGGGCCGATTTTCCATTCTATGAGTTGGTCAACTATGGAGTGCACTCCGACCCTGTCGAAAGCTTTTGAAAAATCAAGGGCAATGACGGAAGAGTGCTTTTTGGTGTGCAGCGACTTTGTTAAAAGATAGTCTGCTATGAGTAGACCATCTGAAACAGATTTGCCGCGTTTGAATCCTGTTTGATTAGGGTGGATCAAATTGTTTTTGGTGACGAACCACCAAAGACGTTTTGCTATGATTTTTTCTAATGTTTTCGATAGGCAGCAGTTTAAGGAAATTGGTCTGTAGTTTGTAATTGATGTTTTGTGTGAGTTTGATTTGAGGATGGGGATAACTAGACTGGTTTTAAAGGACTGTGGGATGAAGTTATTGAAAATATTGTTAAATAGGTTTTTGATACGGGTTTTGACTGTGTTGGAGCTGTTTTTAATCATAGGGTATGATATTCTATTGATGCCGGGTGTGGTTCCTTTAAGAGAGTGTAATGCGGAAAGGAGTTCGATTTGGGATATGTCGGATTCTATGGTTTGTGCTGAGGGGTGGGGTATGTAGTTTGTTGATCTGTGTGAGTATTTATTTCTGATAAATGTGTCTTTAAAGTTCTCGTCTCTGGATTGGTTGGACCAGTGTTGGGCAAATAGTTGGGCTATGGAATTTGAGTCTATTGTTGGTAAATTGTTGTCTGGATTTGTTATGCAATGAATTTGTTTGACTGGGTTTAGTCCGCAGAAACGGCGGATGTTTGCCCAAATTTTGTCGGTGGGGGTGTGGTGATCTATTGTAGAGGTAAATTCGGTTGTGGCTTTGATTTTTGACAGTTTAAGTTCCCTGCGAAAGATTGCGTTAGCTCTTTTATAATTAACTAAGTTGTCGGTGTTATTGTTGTGTTTAAATAATTTCCATGTTTTTTGTTTATTTGCTCTAAGTAAATTAAGTGTTTTGTTCCACCAGGGTGTATTTTTTTTGAAGTGGTTGGGTGAGGATTGTGGTATGTTATGGTGGGCAGCCTGGAGAATGATTTTGGTTATGTTTGCAGTTTCTTTGTTTATGTTTGAGCTTATTGGTAAGTTTTCATCCTTAACGTGGGTAGATTGGGTGAAGGATGGCCAATTGGCTTCTTTAATTTTAAAATATGGGCGGAAAAAGTTGTTTGTTTTTGATTGGGAGAATAGTGAGATAAGGATTGGAAAATGGTCGCTACCGTGAAGGTCATCGATAATTTTCCAATTAGTGAAGGGGGTAAGTTGAGGTGAACATAATGATAGGTCTGTGTGGGTGAATGTGTTGTGTGTTGAGAAGTGTGTAGGAGAGCCATCGTTGAGGATGTGCAGATTTGCATTTTGGAGGAATTTGTGGAGGATTTTGCCTCTTTTGTTTGCTTGTGGTGAGCCCCAGCTGTTATGCCAGCTGTTGAAATCACCTACGATAATCTGGTTATTGTTGGTTGTGTTAATGTTGTCGTTTAAGGATTTTAGGGAAAAGTTTTTATTAGGGGGTATATATATGGACGTTATTTGAATTTTTCTTTTTGATTCTATTTCTATGGCAAGTGATTCAAAGTGATCGGTTTGGTTTCTCTGGGTATGTTGTATAGATTTGTGGACTAATATGGCAGTGCCGCCAAACCTATTGGAAGCTGTATTGGTGAAAATGGTGTAGTTGATTGGAATTGGTACAGGTATGTGTATATTGTGATAGTGTGTTTCTTGAAGGCATATTATTTGTGGTGAGTATTTTTTTATAATGGTTAGCAGTTCGTTGTAGTTGTTTGTATATCCTTTTATATTCCATTGTATTATATTAAGCATTGTTATAAATATAAGTTTTGGTGTCTAAGTAGTTAAGAAGTGTTTAAAGTTTAGGTAAATTTAGATACTGTTTTTTTTTTATATAGCTTCGCTGTCGCTGTTGTTAGTTTGTTGGTTCTTAGTTAGGGTTTTGGGTTTTGTTTTTGTTTTTGTGGCTTTGAGCTTGGTCGAGAGGGGGTTAGTTTTGGGGTCCTTAGAAAATATTTTTAATTTTAGATTGCTGGTCTGTTGTGATGAATATGTTGTGTTTGACAGATTACCATCGGTTTCCATGTCCTCAGTTGTAGTTTGTTGATTGTTGTGTTCTTTTTGTTGCGTTGATGGTGTTTCTGTTATTTTTGTTGAGTTGGATGTTAGATTATGTCTCGATGTTGCTGTGGAGAATGTTGGTTGTTGCGAGGAGCTTTCTGAGTATGTGTTTAGATTCCTGGAGAGTGTGTGGGTTGGATGGATATTTCTCGTGTGTGGAGTCGAGTGTGTGAGTGTTTTTGCGTATGAGTTTCCCAGTTGTTGACCGTGTCTTGTAAAATATGTGTTAAGTGCTGTTTTGTGATCCACTTTTTCGCTAATTTTTATGGCTGTTAATTCCTGTTGTTTACGGAATGTGGGGCATTGTCGGTCGAGAGGAAAGTGTTGATGGTCAATTTCGGGGTTATTTTTGCAGTTAAGGCATTTTTTGTCGTTCTTGCATTGTTCTGTTCCATTTGTGTGTGTTTGTTCAGAGCAGTTTTTGCATGATTGTGTACTTTTGCAGACTGAAGTCGGGTGACCAAAGCGGAGGCAATTTTTACACCTGAGTGGCAGTGGTATGTATGGTCTGATCCGAACGGTTTCGTATCCGATTTTGATGGCTTCTGGTAAATTAAGTGTAGCGAAAGTTAGCGTAATAAGCCCTGTTTCGATAAGTTGATGTGTAGGGTTTAATTGTTTTTTTAGTATTTTTTTAACTTCTGTTACGTTTTGCGGTTTTAATTCTTGTAATATAACATTTTCATCTATGTCCCTTAGTTCGTTGCAATAAATGACTCCTTTTGTGAAATTTAATGTATTGTGTTCTGATGCGAGAATGGTGAAGTCTGTCATTTTGGTAAGTTTTAATAGTTTTTTTGCAAGACTCGACTTCGCCTCCGCAAGTGTGATCAATTGTTTTTTTGATAATAAAGGGTGACACTTTTTCGAACGTTAGGTTATCATCCCGTTTAAGTACTACATATTTTGGATCATCCAGTTGTGTGTTGTTGTTTCTGTGATTGAATTTGTGTATATCTGGTGGTTCGTGCATGGTTGTTTTTGTTGGGCTAAAGCCCGGCTTAACGGATTGCAGCGTGCGATTTTTTTTTGTCTTTGTTTTTTTTTGTATTTGAAATTTGTTTTTCGAGTTTTGATGCTATTTGTTGTTGCACTGGCGCTAAGCGAGGTTTTTTGTAATGTGACACGTCTTATCTCTGCGAGTGTTGATGTGTAACTGTAGTGTTCAAATTATATTTTGTTTCAATTAAACTAGCAGCTGTAATATGGACAGCAAAGCTCGAAGTATTTATAATCTATTATTTTCGATAAATATGCATAAATGTTCATGGCGTTTCTTATGTCCACTTTTACTATTGATTGTATTTTTAACAAAAATCTAACAATTTTAATTGTTTTGAGGGAAGTATTTCTTGAAAAGTTCAAATCAAAATGTTCACTTGTCAGTGAATTTCTTGTTCTTACACTTGGAGTAAGACCAGAGGGTTTTCAAATATCTAGCACTTTGAGCCAAATATTTGGATGATTATCAGAATGTTCAGAGAGTGTATTGCACGCTAAGAATGTTTCTTGAGCACTGATTCTATTAGAGCAATGTGTGGGTTACAGTTTTTCTTACAGTCTAAGGATCAATATTTTCGTAGAGTGAGTATGTAAGAAGTAACACAAGAAAGAAAAGTACAGTCGAACACGCCCGACCGAATAATACTCTCTGCTTTTATTCCCAATTATAATGCTTAAATCGGTATCCGGATATTATAATAGATAGTTCTTGTATTAGAACACGTTAAAACAAAAAAAAAAAACAAGTAAGAAAGGCTACAGTCGAGCGCGCCGGCTGTAAAAGACCCCGTACTCTCCTTGTATTCGAAATTAATACTAGAATACGACTGTAATTTAAAATTAAAGTTTTAAAATTAAATTTAAAAAAAAATTTTAAATCAGTCACTGATGGGATTTGAACCCGCGCTTACTGACGCCAGTTCCATATCATGCTGCCCTACTAGTTGCACCACTACATTCATTACGCGCTTCATGGGCTACTTTGTTGTCTAATTGCTCAGTTGTTTATGGTTGGATTTTTATGCAACTTTCAGGTTAGTTTGATATAATTTGTCTTTAAACAAATTTTGAACAACAATACCGTACTATATTACCAAATGCTTAAAAAAACGACATGTAAGTTTGAAAAATTTGCTTAGCTCTTGTGGGAAAAGGGGGCGTGGCAGACCAAAATTTTTAATGACGTTGCATTTGTGTTGTCTCTGGGAACCTGCGTACCAGAATTGGTGTTCCTAAGTGCTATAGTTACAAAGATATTCGCAGAAAACATCAATTTTTTCCGAGGTGTGTCTAGTTTTCTGCTTATTGCGGGGGCGGTGGGGGGCGTGACACAGATTTGAAAGAAAATTGATCTGCGTACATCATAGACGAACTTTCATTAAAAAATTTGGTGTCTCTAGCTCTTGTAGTTTAAAAGATCCAGGTGTTCATACAGACGGACGGACAGACGGACAGACGGACATTGCTATATCGACTCGGCTGTTGATGCTGATCAAGAATATATATACTTTATAGGGTCGGAAAAGCTTCCTTCTGCCTGTTACGCACATTTGGCTTCTGACAAACCTAATAGACCCCTATACTCTTTTTAAGAGTACGGGGTCTAATAAAAGTCAGCATACATGTGTTTGTCTGTATGCACATACAAATTCGTATGACGTTAAATGTATGCACATACACATGTGTGTATGTACACTATTGGTCGGCACGGCTAGCGCTGTCTCTCTCACACTCATGGCATTGCGCTCGAATATAAGCTTTGTTGCTTGGTTTCTATTTGCTTACGGTAGGATTCTTATGAAACTTTCAGGAGAGTTTGACATGATTCGTCTTCAAACGAATCATAAACAACAACATTGTACGATAAGAACAAATACTTTAAAAACGGTATGCAAGTTTTAAAAGGTTTTTTTTATATATTACGGAAAAGGGGCGTAGCAGCCCAATATTTTGATGTCATTGCATTTATGCTGTCTCTAGGAACACGAGTACGTTGATATTCCTAAGTGCAATAGTTACTGAGATATTCGCCGAAAACATAGATTTTTTTCGAAGTGTTTCGAGTTTTTGACTCATTGTGGGTGAATGGGGCGTATCATGAAAAAAAAAAACATGTAAGAAAGGCTACAGTCGAGCGCGCCGACTGTAAAAGACCCCGTACTCTCCTTGTATTCGAAGTTAATATTTAAATACGACTGTTATTTAAAATTTAAGTTTTAAAATTAAATTTAAAAAAAATTTTATATCAAGTCACTGATGGGAATCGAACCCGCGCTATCAGACTCAGTTTCCAGAACATGCAGCAACCCTACTAGTTGCGCCACTCCATACATTTGACATCAACCCGATTATTTTCATTTACATATAAAAACAAGAAAAAAAGGTTATCTTCGGCTAGCCGAAGATTAAATACCCTTGCAGACACGCATATTTTATTTTAATCACTAATTGTTCCAACAGTAGCTATATGATATAGTTGTCCGATTTGAATGAAATTTTGTGAGCATATAGGGAATGATAATAAATGCACATTGTCCGAATTTGGTTAAAATCGATCAATTGACATAGAAAATTTTCATACTAAGTATTTCAACCGATTAGTGGTCCGATCTGGATAAAATTTGGTCAGCTGATGGAAAATGGTTAAGAATGCATATTGCGAGAATTTGGTTCAAATCGTTCAAGAGACACTGAAAATTTTCATACTAAGCATTTTCAGCAATTTTTATCGATTGTTCCTATGACAGCTATATGATATAGTGGTCCGATCTGGATGAAATTTGGTTTGCACGTGGGATTTAGTACTAAATGCATATAGGATGAATTTGGTGGAGCTAGCTCAAAAAAAAATTTTTTTTGAACCGATTGTTGCTATGGGAGCTATATGATATAGTGATCCGATCTGGTCGATTTTAACATATGTACTGCGTGCAGAGAGAATACACATGTGTACCAAGTTTCATCACGATAGCTTTAAAACTGAGAGACTAGTTCGCATAGAAACCGACGGACATGGCTATATCGACTCGGCTGTCGATGCTGATCAAGAATATATATACTTTATGGGGTCTGCCACGCCTCCTTCAATGCGTTACAAACATCGTGACAAAAACAATATACCCTCTGCAAGGGTATAAAAATGCCGAAAATGCTTAGTATGAAAATTTTCAGTATCTCTTGAACGATTTGAACCGCAATATGCATTCTTTACCATTTTCCATCAGCTGACCAAATTTTATCCAGATCGGACCACTATATCATATAGCTGCCATAGGAACAATCGGTTAAAATGCTTAGTATGAAAATTTTCTATGTCTATTGAGCGATTTCATCCAAATTCACGCAATATGCATTTGGTATCATTCCCAATGTGTTGACCAAATTTCATTCAAATCGGACTACTATATCATATAGCTGCCATAGGAACAATCGGTTGAAATGCTTAGTATGAAAATTTTCTATGTATATTGAGCGATTTCATCCAAATTCACGCAATATGCATTTGGTATCATTTCCAATGTGTTGACCAAATTTCATTCAAATCGGACTACTATATCATATAGCTGCCATAGGAACAATCGGTTGAAATGCTTAGTATGAAAATTTTCTATGTCTATTGACCGATTTTAACCAAATTCGCACAATGTGTATTTATTATCATTCCCTATATGCTCGAAAAAGTTCATTCAAATCGGACTACTATATCATATAGCTACTGTTGGAACAATTAACGATTAAAATAAAATATGCGTGTCTGCAAGGGTATTTAATCTTCGGCTAGCCGAAGATAACCTTTTTTTCTTGTTAATTTCTGAGTCTGTGCCGGGATCGAACCGCAGACAATTGGTTTAGAAACAAACGACTAACCACAACCCAGCCCTGTTGCACAAGTTAATATTGTATGTTTACATTTTTTTTTTTTTAATTTAAAAAAGTATGTTAGAAAATTTCACTGTCGGGAATTGAACCTGCGAACTTATACTCAACTTGCACAACACGCCGCAACACTCCTAGTTGCACCAGCACCTTCTTATGAGACGGTTCCGATTATTTTCATTTAGATATAATAGTGCTAAATTATAAAAAAAAAAAAAAAAAAAAAAAAAATAATAATAATAAAATAATTTCGGAGTCTGTGCCGGGGTTCGAACCGCAGGTCTTAAGTTTACATACAAGTGCGAAAAACAATGACAAGCATCATCCCTACTACCTGGACCACACTCGCTTTGCAACCAACTGCGGCTAATGTATATATAAACATACAGTTATCTCTTTTCTTTCAACCACGTGCATTGACAATGCGCTTTGTTACCTAATTGCTCAGTTGTTTATATTTGGATTTTTATTCAACTTTCAGGATAGGTTGATATGATTTGTCTTTAAACGAATCTTAAATTACAACACTGTACGATGAGGACAAATGCCTTAAAAACGGCATCGAAATTGAAAATTTTATTTATTTTTTTTTTTTATGGAAAAAGGGGGCGTGGCAGCAAATAAATTTTAATGGCACTGCATTTATGCTGTCCCTAGGAACCTGCATACCGAAATTGGTGGTCGTAAGTGCCATAGTTACGAAGATATTCGCGGAAAACATCCAATTTGTTCGAGGTGCCTTGGGTTTTTTGCTTATTGCGGGGGCGGTAGGGGGCGTGGCACTGATTTGAAATAAACTTGATCTGCTTGCAAAAGTTACTGCATTTTTATTACAAATTTGGTGGTTCTAGCTCTTGTAGTTTAAAAGATCCAGGTGTTCATACAGACGGACGGACAGACGGACATGGCTATATCGACTCGGCTGTTGATGCTGATCAAGAATATATATACTTTATGGGGTCGGAAAAGTTTCCTTCTGCCTGTTACGCACATTTGGCTTCTGACAAACCTAATAGACCCCTATACTCTTTTTAAGAGTACGGGGTCTAAAAAAGATTCTTGTATTGACTGACTAAATATCGAGTCGATAGAGACCAAATTTGAACTTGTAAATCTTACCATCTCTGAAATCTGTGTGTTCAGACAGTCAGACAGACAGACTCACATGGCTATATCGCCTCGGCTTGTGACGCTGATCAAGAATATATGTATATACTGGGTCTGCCACGCCTCCTTCTGCCTGTTACATACATTTGCACAAGCCCAATATACTCTTGCAGAGAGTATAAAAATGGTGGGTGTTCCACTTCTCCCTGAAATTTCGACAAATACAAAATATTAAACGATGAGAGTTGCGTTTTGAGTTACTCTTGCGATAAAACATTTTCAACATTTTACAGGGAAAACAAAAAATGTGGTCCACTCCTGTCCACAGCACTCTAAATATATATTTGATAAGTTTGTCTAAACGTATTTCTGTCTATCTCAGCCAAATTCGGAAAATATACCAAGATACCGTAAACAATATGTTTGATATGTTTTTCAAAACTAAATACAGATATTCAACAAACGATATTTACTTTTGTGAAATTAGGCATTTCAAAACTTTCAGATAGAAATTAAATGCATAACGTCTTATCGGAACTTCATATTATTCTATGTCGCTAGATCTTATAGTTTTTGAGATCCAAGTGTTACTACAGACGTACAGAAAGGCAGACTGAGGGACATTTATTAGTATTGTTTGCGCTAAAAAGCAGACCTAACAAAATTCTTAACAAATTCATTCTGCAAAGTCTCAGCTATTATAGTCACTAAGATCTTTTCGTTTATACATATGGGTAGTGTGGTCTGATTACATCAACAACTGTGCAACAGATTGAAAGAACATGTGTATGTGTGTGTTTAGTATGTTTTGGGTCAGGGTCGCCGTGCTCGTGTGAAATAAAGTAAACAACTGCCTTGATACTCGAATTTGTTGACCCACCGATCACTAAGAAACTACAACTGAACGCGTACGGTTCATTGTGCGTGCTTCGTATCTAAATCATACTGTTTTGGAAAGGCAGCAAAATTCTATAACACAATATTCTAGATGCATTTCGCTTCATCTCATCAGCACCGCTCGTGTCTTAGCACAAACGAAACTGGATTGACACCTAAGCAAATCCATCCCATCCCATCGGATTCTATTGCACTAAGCACGCCACCACATTACCAACAACGTTCGCAACAACAAAATCAGCACACTGTCCATATTGGTTCCAACATACATCCTTACCAGGGGCTCCAAACGTGTAAGAGTTATTTCTATGTAAAGTAACAACCATAGCTTGCAAATAACAATTGAGTGTTTTTTTCTATACGCTAAATCTCTGAGCAGAAGCGAAAAAACTCAAAAAATTTGTTCTTACTCAGAACAAAGAGAGTATTTTCTATTTTGCTTCGCGTTTCGCTTGAGCGTTGTGGTTGTGTACTTCGTGTTGAACTTTTTCAACGATTCTTTTTTCGGGAGTAATATAATTGTCGCTCGCGAGTTGAGACTCAGTAAGTGAGTAAATGACTGAATAAGTTAATTCAAAAAGTCTTGCAAACACTTGAAGGATTTTATTTAATAAATATATAAATATTTACTTCGATTATATTTTGAGTTTTTTTTTTATTTATTTTTCTGAATGTAAGTAATAAGTACCAAAACATTTCATTTTTTCTCCTATTATTCTAAAACTACATTAATTTCGACTAATTTAGCTTAATTACTAATTGAGAGTTTACATTTTCTGCTCCTATTGAACTCCGACGTTCACTATGTATAAAATGCAGGGCTGAAAATGCCCGTTCCACTGACACTTGCCTTGCTGGTGTAGCAAGCACTAATTGTGCCCGCGCAGTTAAATTTGGCAATAAAAGCTTCACTTTATTGAATAAATCTAAAATATTTGCATTTAATGGCAAGCGACCAAAAATTACATCGAAGACTTCAATGTCACCATAAATCTCATTCATTTATGCAGTAAAACGCAACGAAATGTTATTGCGTCACAATTTAATAAGCATCACACGCTCAAAGACGTTTTGCTTCATTTCACTCAAGCAAATACTCGCGGTCTAACTGAGACGAAAAAGAAACGAGGAACACGATTGTCGTCCGAGCGCGAGTGAGATAAGCGAAGAGTTGATCAATAAGCTGCTCGCGAGTTTTTCTTTCATATACTCAGTAAAGAGACTTATTTGAAGACGTCGCAAAACACTTAATTGTTATTTGCGAGCTATGAATCAGCACACTGCATAGTGGGCGATCCCACACAAGCTGGCACACAATAAGTCCAAAAATGAAATGTAAAATTTTACTTATCTTGAATCTGAAATCCATATAATACATCTTTACTAAATTTTAATCGATTTTTATATATTTTTCCTACCGATATTCACGAAGTTATGAGCCCAACAAGCAGTGCTGCCAACTCTTACACAAGAAAATGCTAAATATCCTTTTAAACCTGCTAGAAACGGCTAGATCAAATTCAGAAAAACAACCTTTTTAGTTTTTATTAATTATATTTTTATACTTAAGAATCATATGGATTATCCGTTTTATTAATTCATATATTTGATTTTTAACGTACTAAGAGACTATCAAAAACTAACATTAGTGCTTTCGTCTAGCATTAAGGGCTTACATACCTTGAGCGGGATCGTAAAATGGAAAATTGAGAGTATACATTCCAAATTTCATAAAGATCGGATCACTAGAACAAAAGTTACAGCAGTTTTTAGTACGCAACCTCCATTGGAACAAGGCTTAGCGTAAAACTTTAAAATCGATTATCCCGGAATGTGTTTTTATCAAAAGTACACTTGCGGTGATCACGATAACTCAAAAAGTTGGCAGCCGATTTTCAAAATTTTGTTTTTATATGTTCGTATTAAAATTCTTGAGGTACTGAACGGATAACTTTGTAAAAATTATTGCACTGAGGGCTACAAAACTTGTTTTTGTATTATTTGTTAACCTCAAAAACCGAATTTTTTGGTCAACGGGTCTCCGTATCGGGAAAAAATTTTTTTTTGGACAAATGAACCGTTCAGTACCACTAAAATAGACTTTCCTTTAATAATCATTCGACTTTTTAGACCCCGTACACTTTAAAAAAGAGTATAGGGGTCTATTAGGTTTGTCAGAAGCGAAATGTGCGTAACAGGCAGAAGGAAGCTTTTCCGACCCTATAAAGTATATATATTCTTGATCAGCATCAACAGCCGAGTCGATATAGCAATGTCCGTCTGTCCGTCTGTATGAACACCTGGATCTTTTAAACTACAAGAGCTAGAGACACCAAATTTTTAAATGAAAGTTCGTCTATGATGTACGCAGATCAAGTTTATTTCAAATCAGGGCCACGCCCCCCACCGCCCCCGCAATAAGCAAAAAACTAGACACACCTCGGATAAAATCGATGTTTTCTGCGAATATCTCCGTAACCATGGCACTTAGGAACACCAATTCTGATACGCAGGTTCCTAGAGAAAACACAAATGCAACGTCATTAAAAGTTTTGGCCTGCCACGCCCCCTTTTCCCACAAGAACTAAGCAAACTTACATACCGTTTTTAAAGCATTTGCTAATATATTACAGTATAGTAATTAAAAAATTTGTTTAAAGACTAATTATATCAAACTACCCTGAAAGTTGCATAAAAATCCAACTATAAACAACTGAGCAATTAGGTAACAAATTATCAATTGAAGCGCGTTGTGAATGCACGTGGTTGAAAGAAAATAGATAACACTATGTTTATCTATACATTAGCCGCAGAAGTTTGCAAAGGAAGCGTGGCCCAGGTAGTAGAGACTCCTTGTATGTAAACACAAGACCTGCGGTTCGAACCCCGGCACAGACTCGGAAATTAATTTTTTTTTTTTTTTATTTGTCATTAACAACATTATTATATGTAAATGAAAATAATCGGACATGTATCAAATGTGGGGCGTGGTGCTAATGATAGGGTTGAGACGTGTTCAGCAAGTTGCGTTTAAGTTCGCAGGTTCAATCCCCGAAAGTGGAATTTGTTAATGTACTTTTTTAAATTTTAAACAAAAATGTAAATATACAATATTAACTGGTGCAACAGTGCAGGGTTACGGTTAGTCGTTTGGCGTTTACTTTGTAAAATTGAATAAATGTAATTTATGTGCACTTGGTTGAAAGTAAAGAGATAACTCTATGTTCACTTATATTAGTCAAGACAGTTACCAAACGGAATGTGGGCTAGGTGAAGGTGGTATTTCTTTCTAAACCAATGGTCTGCGGTTCAAACCCGGAACTAACCCATTTATTGATTTTATTTTTTTTTTTTATATATAACTACATTAAAATATATAAATGAAAATAATCGTATTTGTGCAAAATGAATGGTGTGTTGCAATTAGTAGGGTTGCAGCGTGTTATGGAACATGCGTCAGTTAGCGCGGTTTCGAATCCCATCATTGACTTGACTTAAAACTTTTTTTTTTATTTTATTTTAAAACTAAAATTTTAAATTATATCACATTCAAATATTAATTTCGAATACAAGGAGAGTACGGGGTCTTTTACAGTCGGCGCGCTCGACTGTAGCCTTTCTTACTTGTTTTTTTAATATTTTTAAATAAATTTAATTTAATTTAATTTTAATTTTAAAATTTATATCACTTTTAATATCACTTTTCATTATGTATACAATAACGTAGTTCGAAGATCGGAGCTTTTATTGATTGGACTTTAGACCTGTGGCTCTTATGTAAATAAAGGGGATCTCGATCTTGAAGAGATTGTGATTTAAGAGAGTTCTGTCGGCCAGGATTTGTGCAACGTCAGCAATTTCAACCGCAATGGTGGGAATAGCGATTCTGGGGAATTGTTTATGATATTTGATAAGTTCGTGGGAAGCCAGAATTGTCACCATTTGATGATTTTATAATGTTTACATTAAATCTGTGGGAGAGGAATGTGTAACATAAATGATAAGTGTGAGCTAATGCGTAGTGTATGGGTACATATGTGTCTACATATGTCACTTCCCCATCCTTAAGAAATGAGCCTGTCCTCAGGCGGATAATTTTGGATATAGGGTTGGATCTATTACAATTTCTTCAATTTCATTTTCGTTTTGATTTAATTCTGTATCTTTTTGCATATTTGGTTGTATGTTTGGGGTTGATTCTTTTTTGTTCTTACAATTTATTATAAGTTTTCGTGGAATATTTTTATATTTAAAAATAATGAATAATATTAATGCAAATAAAATAATAATTAAAGTTGTTATGGTTACAATTTGGAATGTGTTATACAATTTTGTTTCTTGTAAGATAATTTCTTTAGTTTGGACATATGACAATGGTTCTAATTTGGTTACATTATTATTCACGTAAATTGTTTGTGTGTAATCTAACATAGTATTGGTTATTAATATTTCATCCAATTGAATTGAACAATTTAGGGCTTTTATCATACAATTTACTTTAATAATTATTTTTCTATTGATATAATTTTGATTTAGTTCAGTTTTAGGTAAGTTCCATGTTAACATAATATTTGGTTCCATGTAATTTCATAATTCTTATGGGTTTTTGAATATCTACATTCTGTTTTTTCTTGATTTAATATTCCAGTGATACATTTGTTTATAACTAAATCTTTATTTGTTGATGTAAATGCTTTATTATTTTGTAAGTAGTATGTGTCATTTATAATTTCGGTTAAAATGTTTTTTTTTTCGTCAGGGTAAGGGATAATATCGAATAGTGCGGTATTTATAATTTCACGTGGAACATGGGAAATGATTATAATTTCATTAGGAGCTGTTTTTAACCAAGTTGATGTTTTAATATTAATTATTTTTTCAGCGTTTAAATGTGATAGTGAGTCATATTTAAATAGTTTAGGATTGAATATACCAAATGTGGTTAGTTGCATTCCTAGTTCAATGTCCTCAATGTATTCTGTAAATTCTTGTAGATTAAAAATTAGTATGTCAAGTCTTTGATCTATCTCATGGGTGATATTTAAACTGTTCATTACTTCAATTCCTTTATTAACTGTTTTTATTACTTCATTTAATTCTCTATTTTCTGAAAGGTTATCTATTTTTGATTGTAATTCTTCTCTGTCTTCCTGATCTAAGTTTCCGAAAAGATATTTATAAAAAGTTCGCATGAAATTTACAAGTCCTCTTTTATTACGTTTTGCTAGTCTGATACCGTTCATTTCTCTGTCCAGCTTTTCTGTTAAGTATTTTATTTTTGATAGTGTTTCAAAACTCTTGTTTGTTTTATCAGATTATTATAAGTTTCTTCAGTTTTTTTTATATTGATAGTTAAATAGTGATATCAATATTTTATGGGTAAATTCAATCTTCCTGTTTGAAATATAAGATATCATTTTTTGGATTTAATTGGATTTATTTCCAAATTCTGTCCCTTTATATAAAGTACAGCAGTATGATTGTTATACTCTCTGCAAGAGTATATTGGGTTTGTGCAAATGTATGTAACAGGCAGAAGGAGGCGTGGCATAAAGTATATATATTCTTGATCAGCATCACAAGCCGAGTCGATATAGCAATGTCCGTCTGTCTGTCTGTCTGTCCGTCGGTCCGTCTGTCCGTATCATTATAATTGGGAATAAATGCAGAGAGTATTATACGGTCGGGCGTGTTCGACTGTACTTTTCTTTCTTGTTTTTTTCTTTTTTTGATGCCACGCCCCATTTGCCTACAATGAGCACAAAACTAGACATATCTCGGAAAAAATAGATGTTTAAAGCGAATATCTCAGTAACTCCGGCACTTAAGAATACCAATTTTTGTACGCATGTTCCTAAGGACAACATAAATACATTATTATTTAAAAATTTTGGCTGCCACGCCCCCCATTTTCCGTAAAAAAAAAAAACTTTTTAAGCTTGCACGCCGTTTTAAAGGCATTTGTTCTTATCGTAGAGTATTGTTATTTATGATTCCTTTGAAGACAAATCATGTCCAACTATCCTGAAAGTTAATATTTAAGTCAATGCATGAGTGCGAGCGCGACAGATATTCGAACTCTTTTGATGCATGTGTGGCGGCAATAGTATACATACACACATATATACATATATATGTGCATACATATAAAGTCATTTTGTATGTGCATACGGACAAACATATGTATGCTCGATTATAAATGGGCTTTTTAGACCCCGTACTCTAAAAAAGAGTATAGCGGTCTATTAGGTTTGTCAGAAGCCAAATGTGCGTAACAAGCAGAAGGAAGCTTTTCCGACCTCATAAAGTATATGTATTCTTGATCAGCATCAACAGCCGAGTCGATATAGCAATGTCCGTCTGTCTGTCCGTCTGTATGAACACCTGGATCTTTTAAACTACAAGAGCTAGAGACACCAAATTTGTTAATGAAAGTCCATCTATGATGTACGCAGATCGAGGTTATTTCAAATCGGCGCCACGCCACCCACCGCCCCCGCAATAAGCAAAAAACTAGACACACCTCGGAAAAAAATTGATGTTTTTTGCTAATATCTTTGTAACTATAGCACTTAGGAACACCAATTCTGGTACGCAGGTTCCTAGAGACAACACAAATGCAACGTCATTCAAAATTTTGGTCTGCCACGCCCCCTTTTCCCACAAGAACTAAGCAAACTTACATACCGTTTTTAAAGCATTTGGTAATATAGTACGGTATTGTAGTTCAAAATTTGTTTAAAGACAAATTATATCAAACTAACCTGAAAGTTGCATAAAAATCCAACTATAAACAACTGAACAATTAGACAACAAAATAGCCCATGAAGCGCGTAATGAATGTAGTGGTGCAACTAGTAGGGCAGCATGATATGGAACTTGCGTCAGTAAGCGCGGGTTCAAATCCCATCAGTGACTGATTTAAAATTTTTTTTAAAATTTAATTTTAAAACTTAAATTTTGAATTACAGTCGTATTCAAATATTAATTTTGAATACAAGGAGAGTACGGGGTCTTTTACAGTCGGCGCGCTCGACTGTAGCCTTTCTTACTTGTTTTTCGTTTGTTAGATGGAATCTTCAGAGTCCCTGATAATCATATCAGTCGAGGGAAAATAATTTTGTGACTGAGTGAGCATTGTGGGAGGCAAACTCTCGTTGAGAGGAGAGTGGGATGAGAGAGAACTTATTATAGTATTTGGTTGATCGTTTGCGATTTTGGATTTTTTTGATTGTTTTGGGTATTTGTCCGCTGATAACGAAGCTGAGTTGTTAGTTTTTGTATTAATTGTTAAATTGTTGGAGTTTTGTTGTAAAGTATTTGATTTTTGTTTTGTTTTGTTAAATCCGTTTGTTGTTACATTTTGGTTAGTTGGTGAAGTGTGGTTTGTTGTTTGTTCAGCATTTTTAGCTGCGTTGGCATAGAATAGATCAGCCGTGGCGCTGGACGAATTGTTGACTGAAGTTTAGGTTAGCTTGGTCTCCTTGTAGGTGCATATGGTCTGGGCAATAATTTTAAAGATTTATTTTTCTTGAATAAATTTTGGAAATCTTTTGTTAGATGAGGGATGTTTCGCTACTACAGTTTGCGCATTGCGTACGTAGCCAATCGCCCTTGTGGGAGTAAAGGTTGCAATTTCCGCATATGGGCTTTTGGGTGCAGCGCTTGATGGTGTGGCCGAATAGTTGGCAATTTTTGCATTGCATGGGGTTTGGAGTATAGGGACCGACTTTAACTTTGAGCCATGAGATAACCATGGATTCCGGTAGATGGAAAAGATTGAAGGTAAAGAGGATGAGCCCAGATGCTTTGGTTACGCAGTCAATTGTTTTGGTAAATTTATAGACAGCAGTGACTCCTTGGGAATTGAACTCTTTTAAGATTTCGTTCCTTTAGCTAAGTTCAGGGTTTCGTGTATCTTGCACTTGATTTTGCAAATGCCTAAAAGGTCATTTGCGGCCAAAAATGTGATGGCATTGTTGTTTAGCAAAGCATGAATAATCACTTAATGGTTTAGTTACATCAGCAGAACTAAGAACTATGAATCTTGGCTTTGGTTACTGTATCACTGGAAGACCAAGATATGATACCGTGGGTTCTCAGAAAGATTTAAGTTTTCTAAGCAAATCCCTTACTGTGCTATGCCCTGGGGGTGTCCGACGAGAAACGGTGAGCAAAAAAGATAACGAGGTTTATTTACAGCAAGAAATTTTAATATGCGCGATCACGTAAAAAGACGTCTGCTCTAACAAAAGAGAGTCGATGACGGATCCATCATCTTAACTATTGCTCTAATATTATTATCATACGCCATTGTTAAGGGGGCCGGTGGTCTAGAGTTTTCAAAAAAAAATTTTTTTTGATATTTCGAAAGTATACTTTTTTAAGAATGTACTGTAAAATTTTTGGAACGATATTCGCATTGTTTTTGATTTTACTGCCGTTTTAGCAGATCAGGTTCGAATCAAATTCGTCTAATCCTTAAACTTTAAACTCTACTTTCTCAAAACCTCCTTTTAAGCCTGGTGTGAGCCAAAAAAAAAAAAAAAAAACAAGTAGGAAAAGTACAGTCTGCTGTTGCAGAGAGTATAAAAATACCATATACATAATATTTTTAACTTAAAAACAAGAAAGAAAAGTACAGTCGAACACGTCCGACCGTATAATACTCTCTGCTTTTATTCCCAATTATAATGTTAAAATCGGTATTATATATATTATATTACAATGAATAGTTCTGGTATTAAAACACGTTAAAACAAAAAAAAAAAACAAGAAAGAAAAGTACAGTCGAACGCGCCCGACCGTATCCGGATATTACAATAGATAGTTCTTGTATTAGAACAAAAAAAAAAAAAAACAAAAAAAAAAAGCTAAGCACAATCGAACATACATGCGTTTGTCTGTATGTACATACAAATTCTTTTGACGACAAATATATGCACATACATATGTGTGTATGAATACTATTGGTCGGCACGACTAGCGCTGTCTCTCTCGCACTCATTGCTCTCGAATAAAATTATTGTTGCTTCATTTCTTTCTTGTTTATGGTCGGATTCTTATGAAACTTTCAGGAGAGTTTGACACGATACGTCTTTAAACGAATCATAAATAAAAACACTGTACGATAAGAATAAATGCTTTAAAAACGGCATGCAAGTTTGAAATTTTCTTTTATTTCTTGCGGAAAAAGGGTGCATGGCAGCCCAAAACTTTTGATGTCATTGCATTAATGCGATCTCTAGGAACACGTGTACCAAAATTGGTATTCCTAGGTGCCATAGTTACTGAGATATTCGCCGAAAACATAGATTTTTTCCGAGGTGAGTCGGGTTTTTGACTCATTGTGGGCGAATGGGGCGTGGCATCGAAAAAAAAAAGATTTTTGTATTGACTGACTAAATATCGAGTCGATTGAGACCAAACTCGAATTTGTAGCTCTTACCATCTCTGAAATCTGTGTGTTCATACGGAAGACGGACAGACAGACAGACGGACGGACATGGCTTTATCGACTCGCCTTGTGACGCTGATCAAGAATATATATACTTTATGGGGTCTGCACGCCTCCTTCTGCCTGTTACATACATTTGCACAAACCCAATATACTCTTGCAGAGAGTATAACAAGTAAGAAAAGTACAGTCGAACGAGTCCGACCGTATACTCTCTACTTTTATTCCCAATTAGATAGTTCTTCTATTAGAACACCTTACAACAAAAAAGACAATTTATAATCGAACATACATATGTTTGTCGTTATGTCAAAATGACGTTATATGTATGCACATATATATGTATATATGTGTGTATGTATACTTTTGCCGCCACACATGCATCAAAAGAGTTCAAATATATGCTTGTATGTTTCTGTCGCGCTCGCACTCATGCATTGACTTAAATATTAACTTTATAATCGGTATCTCTGTTGTTCATTGATGAATTTGTATGCAACTTTCAGCATAGTTTGATATAATTTGTCTTTAAAGGAATCAATTATAACAATACTCTACGATAAGAACAAATGCCTTTAAAACGGCATGCAAATTTGAAAATTTTTTTTTTTTCTTAAGGCATAAGGGCATATATTTTTTCCGAGGTATGTCTAGTTTTTTTTCTCATTGTGTGCAAATAGGACGTGGCATCTAAAAAAAAAAAGATTCTTATATTGACTGACTAAATATCAAGTCGATAGAGACCAAACTTGAATTTGTAGCTTTTACCATCTCTGAAATCTGTGTGTTCATACGGACAGACAGAAAGTATAATGAGCGTAATGTCAATGCATGAGTGCGGGAGAGACTGCGCTGGCCGTGCCGACCAATAGTACTCATACACACATATGTACTATGTGCATACATTTAACGTCATGCGAATTTGTATGTGCATACAGGCAAATACATGTATGTTCGACTATGCTTAGTTTTTTTTGTTTTAACGTGTTCTAATACAAGAACTGTCTATTGTAATTTGCGAATAACGATTTTAAGATTATAATTAGGTATAAAAGCAGTGTTCGATTGTATTTGTTTCATTTGATGTCACTCCCCATTTGCACTTAGGAATAATAATTTTGGTACACAGGTTACTAAACCCCAAGGGTCAGCGAAGGGTTAATCAACACAATGTACGGCCGTTTTATTCGCACTCACTATAAAAAGTGCCTTTTACTCGCCCTATTCTTGACGCATTCCATTCTCTACACAATTTTTACAAAATTCGCTACTTAAATTTTCATTGTGTTTCTTTTGACGCCCTACTCTAAACAAATAAATACGAAAGGCTAAAGTAGAGCGAGCCTACTGCAAATGACCCCGTACTCACAGAAGTGCGCATTTGTATTTAATTTAAATAAATATTTTAAAATTAAATTTAAACAAGAAAGTAAAGTACAGTCGAGCGCGCCCGAGCCCGACCGTATAGTACTCTTTGCATTTATTCCCGATTATAATGTTAAAATTGGTATCCGGTATGCAAGTTTGAAAAGTTTTTTATTTCTGACGGAAAAAAGGGGCATGGCATCCAAAAGTTTTAAATGGCAATACATTTATGCTGTCTCTGGGAACCTATATACCAAAATTGGTATTCCTAAGTACCAAAGTTAAAGAGATATTCGCCGAAAACATCTATTTTTTACGAGGTATGTCTAGTTTTTTTCTCATTGTCGGCGGATGGGGCGTGGCATCGAAAAAAAAAAGGATCTTGTATTGACTGACTAAATATCGAGTCGAACTTGTAGCTCTTACCATCTCTGAAATCTGTTTGTTCATACGGACGGACAGACGGACAGACAGACGGACATTTATCGACTCGGCTTGTGACGCTGATCAAGAATATATACATATATATACTTTATGGGGTCTGCCACGCCTCCTTCTGCCTGTTACATACATTTGCACAAACCCAATATACTCTTGCAGAGAGTATATAAATATATAAAAACAAACTAGTTTCCTGACGGGACCTGTGACCTTACACATACACGCCGAATAACTAAAAGCAACCCTACCTTGGTACAACAGTTAAAATTTTATATAAGCATATTTGTTTGAAATTTATAGAACAGAACATGCCGCAATCCTACCAGTTACATTTATAATAATGTTATGTTACACATATTACAAATACCAACAAACAAAAAAAATTAAATACTTGGGTCTGTGCGTGGATTCAAACCACAGGTCTTAGGTTTTCATATAAGTACGAAAAATTATGACAGGCATTAATACTTCTTGGACCCGGCGGCTAAAGTATGTATAAACATAGAGTTAGATTACAATTATTGAACACAGTTTTCAGTGAGGAGAGCGCAGTTTTTTTAGGAGCGTGGCAACCATTTGATACAAACATGAACTGCCTGACATAAGTACGTCCGTTCTTACAAGAAAGAAGAGAACAGTCGAGCACACTTGACACTACTCTCTTATTTTATTCTTGGTTAAAAATGTATTCTCGTGTTCGGGTTTTAAAACATATATTTATTTTTTTACATATTTCGAAAGGAATATATATTGATATTATACTGTAAAAAACCCGAAATTCGAAGTATTAAATATGTTATAGCAGAAATACGAGAGCGCCTCTTAGTTGTTCTCTAGTCTTTTAAAACTTTAAACGCATTTTTCTCGAAACGATGTTTTTTTGGTCGGCCCGAGTCATTCAGAAAATTCTACTGAACCGATTGGGCTGAAATTTTTACCACTTATTCTACATATCAGTAATTCTGGCAGGTGGCAGGTGTATTTTCATCCATAATTTCATATAAATTTTCACGATTTTCCGAAAAAATCAGGTTTTTTAAAAAGATTTTTTTTAGAAGCCCATAATTTTGTTATTTTTGTTCACAAATGTTTAATTCCGTCACCTGCCAGAATGACAAGCCTACTGAATAATAAACAATTTGATTTTTTTGTTTCGGACCTCTGCAAGTCCCGAAATCACCCCGGCCAGCCACCTACCTTTCTCTTTGGACTCCTACTTTGATGGAGACAAGTAAGAAAGGCTACAGTCGAGCGCGCCGACTGTAAAAGACCACGTACTCTCCTTGTATTCGAAATTAATATTTGAATACGACTGTAATTTAAAATTTAAGTTTTAAAATTAAACTTAAAAAAAATTTTAAATCAGTCACTGATGGGATTTGAACCCGCGCTTACTGACGCAAGTTCCATATCATGCTGCCCTACTAGTTGCACCACTACATTTAAATTTTCTTTTATATATAATAATGTAGTTATTTAAAAAATAAAAAAAAAATTAAATTTCTGGGTCTGTGCCGGGTGCGAACCTCAGACCATTGGCTGTTGCACCAGTTAAAATTCTTTATTTACATTTTTGTTTGAAATTTAAAAAAGTATATTAATAAATTCCATTGTCGGGAATTGAACCTTCGAACTTATACGAAAGTTGCATAACACGACACAACCCAATCAGTCGCACCACGCTCTCTTCGCAAACTACTGCGACTAATGTATATATAAACATATAGTTATCTCTTTTCTTTTAACCACGTGCATTTACAACGCGCTTCATGGGCTAGTTTATTGTCTAATTGCTCAGTTGTTTATAGTTGGATTTTTATGCAACTTTCAGGTTAGTTTGATATAATTTGTCTTTAAACAAATTTTGAACTACAATACCGTACTACATTACCAAATGCTTTAAAAACGGCATGTAAGTTTGAAAAATTTGCTTAGTTCTTGTGGGAAAAGGGAGCGTGGCAGACCAAAATTTTGAATGACGTTGCATTTGTGTTGTCTCTAGGAACCTGCGTACCAGAATTGGTGTTCCTAAGTGCTATATTCGCAGAAAACATAAATTTTTTCCGAGGTGTGTCTAGTTTTTTGTTTATTGCGGGGGCGGTGGGGAGCGTGGCGCCGATTTGAAATAAACTTGATCTACGTACATCATAGACGGACTTTCATTAAAAAATTTGGTGTCTCCAGCTCTTGTAGTTTAAAAGATCCAGGTGTTCATACAGACGGACAGACAGACGGACATTGCTATATCGACTCGGCTGTTTATGCTGATCAAGAATATATATACTTTATAGGGTCGGAAAAGCTTCCTTCTGCCTGTTACGCACATTTGGCTTCTGACAAACCTAATAGACCCCCATACTCTTTTTAAGAGTACGGGGTCTAAAAATAAATCACAAAAAATTATCAGATGAACTAAAAAAATTTAATACGATATTGATTTTGAATAATATTTAATTTTTCACTGAAGGTGGAAAATTGTACACATACGATTGGTTTTAGTTTTTTTTGTTTGAATATTTTGCTGATTTGTTTTTGTTTTTGTTATATACGGCAATTTGTTAATAATTAAATAATGTAAGAAAAAACAAGAAAGAACGCTATAGTCGCCTCGCGACTTTAGGATACCCGTTACTCAGTTTCAATATGATTATTTAAAATGGGTAATAATAATAATATTAGTGCAATAGTTTAGGGGATGGCTAAGATAGCTTGGAAAACACGGAAAATTTTTACACAAACTTATGATCAGAGCATATTTTTGACTGACTGTTCCTATGGGAGCTATACGATATAGTAGTCCGATTTGAATGAACCTCGGTCAGCATGTTTATTTTATTGACAAATATATTCTGTGTTAGTTTCATTAAGATAGTTTGGTAAATATAAAAATTTTTCATACAAACTCATACTAAGAGCGAACTTTTGACCGATTGTCTCTATGGGAGCTATACGAAATAGTAGTCCGATTTGGATCAAACTTGGTCAGATTATGTAATATACCCTTGTACTCTGCGAGTAACGGATATAAAAAGTTTTTTTGATCTGCTTCATTCGTTTGGATATTATTGACTTACAAAGTTCAAAGTGTTAACTATGGAAACACTTTCGCTCCCTACTGTATGTGTAGGTATACTATTGCCGCCACACATGTATCAAAAGAGTTTGAATATATGCTTGTATGTGTCAGTCTCACTCGCACCCATGCGCATAAACATAAACTTTGTTACGTGATAGCTCTCTTGCTTATAGTTGGATTGCTATGTCGACTCGGCTGTTGATGCTGATCAAGAATATGTATACTTTTTACGGTCGGAAAAGCTTCCTTCTACCAGTTACACATATTTCGCTTCTGACAATCCTAATAGACCCCATACTCTTTTTTAAAGTACTGGGTTTAAAAACACCAACAGGTTTGTTTTTTGGATATGTATGTCATTAGTGACATTTACGCAAGTGTTTATGTTCCAAATAAATTGAACAAGCTGCCATAGAAACTATATGCAATTGAAATGCAAGGGTATTTAATCTTCGGGGATCCGAGATAACCGTTTTTTCTAGTTTGTTTTTTATATGTAATATATGTATTATTTTTTACTTGCAGCTGAGAATGATGACATGGGCTTTGTCGAGCTCTTAGCCACAACTATCTCCGTGCTAATCATGGTTTTGACATTTCCGATATCGGTGTTTATTTGCTTTAAAGTGGTCTCCGAGTACGAACGTGCAGTAATCTTTCGCATGGGTCGACTGCGCAGTGGGGGAGCCCGCGGACCGGGTGTGTTTTTTGTCCTGCCTTGTGTTGATGACTATTACCCAGTAGATTTACGTACGGTTTCTTTTGATGTACCACCCCAAGAAGTGCTTTCCAAGGATTCGGTAACTGTTACCGTCGATGCGGTCGTATACTATCGTATCAGTGATCCGCTAAAGGCTGTTATTCAGGTGTCCAATTACAGCCATTCCACTCGTCTTTTGGCTGCCACCACGCTTCGAAACGTGCTCGGAACCCGAAACTTATCAGAGTTGCTGACAGAACGTGAAACCATCTCGCATACTATGCAAATGTCACTTGACGAGGCTACAGATCCTTGGGGCGTTAAGGTGGAACGTGTGGAAATGTAAGTAAATGTATATTTACTTACTATTATATGTAAATGTGAAAAGTAAGAAAATGTAAGTAAATTTTTTCTGATGTGATTTTAAACACATATGTTTCATATTTAAAGAAACGTGACGGAACCATTGAACTTATTTTTGACAATCTATCTGTTCATCTGTAGACCTCGATCTCAAAGACTATACAATCTAGTGAACCCAAATTTGAAATGAAAGTCCGGCTATACAGCAATAAGGTTATGTTTATTTATAATTTATAACATAGGCCCTACCGCAAATTATTAATGACATTTTTATAACACAATAACTTTAAAACTTCAGAGCTATTCTCCCAAAATGCTTACATAATGTGTATCTTACCATTATAACATTCAAACCTTGTTTGCTTTAAAAAAATTTTGTTGATAGAAAATTGTAATTTGCACAAAAAACAAGAGACAAAGTACAGAGTGTCTATCCAGATCGTAACACATTCTTTGAGAAATCCGTAGAGAAAGTAATTCAGAATTAAGATTAAATGATTAAGAATTATTTCGGAGGATTAGAGAATTACTATAAGAAAAGCAGAGCAAAATAATATACTGATTATTTAGTAATTTAAGTTAAGCTCATAATTAATACATTGATAACAAGTAAGAAAGGCTACAGTCGAGCGCGCCGACTGTAAAAGACCCCGTACTCTTCTTGTGATCGAAATTAATATTTGAATACGACTGTAATTTAAAATTTAAGTTTTAAAATTAAATTAAAAAAAAAAATATTATATCAAGTCACTGATGGGATTCGAACCCTCGCTTACTGACGCAAGTTTTATAACATGCTGCAACCCTACTAGTTACACCACACCATTAATTTGGCAAGAACCTGACTATTTTCATTTATAAATAATAGTGTAGTTATTAAAAAAAAAAAAAATAAAAATTAAATTTCTGGGTCTGTGCCGGGTTCGAACCGCAGACTATTGGTTTAGACACAAATACAAAATGTGATTGCTGATATCTCTATCACCTAGGCCACACTCCGTTTGGCATTTGTTGTGACTAATATCAGTACACATAGTGTTATCTCTTTTCTTTTAACCACGTGCATAGACACTGCAATTCAAGGGACACTTTGTTACCTAATTGCTCAGTTGTTTATAGTTGGATTTTTATGCAACTTTCAGGGTAGTTTAAAATGATTTGTCTTTAAACAAATTTTGAATTACAATACTGTACTATATTAGCAAATGCTTCGAAAACGAAATGTAAGTTTTGAAAAGTTTTTTAGTTCGTGTGGGAAAAGGGGGCTTGGCAGACCAAAATTTTTAATGACGTTGCATTTGTGCTGTTTCTAGGAACCTGCGTACCAGAATTGGTGTTCCTAAGTGCTATAGTTACAAAGATATTCGCAGAAAACATCAATTTTTTCCGATTTGTGCCTAGTTTTTTGCTTATTGCGGGGGCGGTGGGGGGGCGTGGCACCGATTTGAAATAAACTTGATCTGCTTGAGAAAGTTACTGAATTTTTATTACAAATTTGGTGTGTCTAGTTCTTATAGTCTCTGAGATCCAGGTGTTCATACGGACGGACGGACAGCCGGATAGGCAGCATATAGGATGTTTTTGTAAGTAAGTCCTACTCAGGCCGAGAAATATAAAAAAGAAAGAAACTAGCTTCTGGGCGGTATTTAAAGCAATTACTTAACATGTGCACACGTATGATGTTTTTAATCTTAACGGGAACTTAAAACTGACTACTTAATAATTCACCTCCTTTACTGTAAGGCAGAGCACTTTCTTCATGCACTGCAGCTACCTTAACTAAACACCGCCTACTGCAGGGCTGAGTGTTCGATGCGCCTGGCCTGCAGCTCATCGTGGATCTTCTCTGACTCAAACACCACCGCTAACCGTCTGGCTTCATTGTCAGCTCGCACGAAGTTCCGTTGTCGCTTCAAAGTTTACTTACTGCGAAGTAGTCCAGGCCAGTTTATTCAAAGGGCCATCCTCCTGGCTCTTTGTGGTCCTCCGATAAAGAACCCGTTAAAGGTGGTCATGTCTTAATCGGAGTTTGCAAATGCCACAGTTCGACGTTACGTGTGGCACCGCTGCGTAGTTTTGTGACCGAAAACTTCATCCTAATTTCCGTAGTCGTAGCGCCCTTATTTGGGTGACCCCTCCAAAAATGCTAGTGGCGCATGATCATCTCCGTCAGCTCGTGGCTATGCGATATGATGATTGGCCGCCTCAATTCATATGGGAGACACGCGGCTGCGTCGATCCTAACGGATGCATGTAGGACAGCTTCATCATTAAGATAGGATAGCTGACCGATCGTCTCACTCGTTCTGTTGACTGGCTTGTTGCAAAGCAGGTCACGTATCTTGCTGGAGAACACATCTCCTTGAGCTCGCCAATTAGTTCAACTTTAGCTCTGTCGCACTCAGCTGCTGTAAGGCCGTGTGTTTCCGATTTATCTTGTTGCTGACGGAAACGACGGATGAATCTGAAATTCTATAAACGTTATTACTGGTAACCACTTGGAAGGTCTTCGTCGTGTGGCAAGAGATCCTCTGGTTGTTTTAAAAACTCGTGCCCGCATTCCCAGAATTTTCGCTTCGCTCCATCGAACTGATTCGCTGCACCCGCCAGGGCATATAAATTGGACAACCATAGCCGAGTTCGACGTGAACCTTCGAAGTTGAAAACATCAGGTGGCATGAATGTCACTGACTCTGGCTAAGATACAGACAGCTTCACTCTCAGTTTTGAAGCAGGTCACATAATGATACTCCGTGATAGCTGTGACTGTGCGCATTTAGCGTAAGGATGTGATGTGCAATTCAGGATGAGAAGGCGGCTCCGAATTTCATTACTGCACTGACTTCAAAAGCACCTTTTCTGAAGTGTAAGAGAACTGTAAGTAGAGGATTATAATGCTGTGGTTCCTTCAGCAGCTCGGAGTTAAGCGAAATGTTTTCCACTTTCGCGGCCGCATCGAATACAAGCGGAACCCTCCCTGGCTTGTTCGGATTTGTCAGCGCAAAGTGCGGCAAATTCCACTCCTAGCCGCTGCGTGGTGGGGTGGCTACTCGTTCTTGGTCGTTGCAAGCAGGCATGACCTTGCCATTATCGTGCTCTGACACTTGCTGAGCGGTCCAAAGACGACCCATCCCAGCTCAGTGGCCGCGGCATATGGCAGATGTGCATAATCTAGACCAAGAGAACCCAAGGAGCGGTTTTAGAATATGGTTTCATTGCCACACGTGCGTTTGAACTTGCTTCCATAATTTCCTTCATGTGAAGCGTTTACATTTTCGGGTCCAGATTTGAAACGGCAAGGCGCTAGACGGGACGTTTGCGCGCGTTCGTTCCGCTAATCTGCAGACTCACCATTGTTGTGGACTGTTTGGCGGAGCTAAATCCAAACCATTGAAGTTTGATCTGACAGCTTTCTCCTTTTAGTCCTAGTTCCTTGAGCAGGGCTTCGTCGATTATCGTAACCGACGACCCTTCATCCAGTAGTGGAAATGCATCCACATTACGATTTTCTTCGTACAGCGTTACCGGTAGGATCCGGAACAGAAAACGCTTTGTTCTGGTGTCGATACAGCTGAGATTCCTCTGTTGTGTTGCATTTTCGTCAGCTGGCTGCGACGATCAGTTGTTGCTTGCTGGCTGGATTCTTACGGGCTCCTTTGAACATCCGTTGGCTGCGGTGTCATTTGCCTTCGGGATCGCTGCCTATCCTATGCCCTTAATGTACGCTGGCGACCGGCTCGTCATTGTGCAACTGTTGGTGGTACCCCCTTTGGCATCCATTTATACGGCAAGTATTTTCTGCTTTGCATGTGCGTACCGAATGCCCTGGGCAAAGACATTTGAAGCATAGGCAATGATCCTTGACCAGTCTCTATCTGGCTGATGGTGCTGTGTTGTTAAAGACCTTACATTTAACTAGTCCATGTGCCCTTAGGCATATAGGGAAAAATGGATGCGATCTGCGACTTATGCCTGATGACGGCGTTCGCATTGTGGCGGTGGATGAGCAGTCATCGTGCGGTATCACGCGCATTAAATTTAATTTTAATTTTAACTTTAATTATAATTAAAATAACTAATTTACATTTACATTTTTCACTCTTTATACATTTTTATTATTAAATTATAGTCACAAATATAAGTCATTTTTTTTTTAATTCTTTATTGGTTAATACTCGCGACTGCTTTTAGTCTGCGTAATAAATAAATAAATAAATCTCCTTTAAAAGCATTGACCAGGCGCCGATTGTTTGATTGGAAGAACTGCATGCAGTAGTTGTTTCCACACACACATTGTAGAATATTAGATAATTCTGGAATTTTTTTCACCCATCCAAGGTTAGTGTGTGACGTTCTCGTAGATGACAACAGATACATTAGTTGTTGCTCCATGTAGTTCGGTCGTAACCTCATTGGCTGCATCGATGCATGTATACACGATAGCGTACATGCAGCACCCGTTGCTGGCTGTAACGGTGCATGTGCACAAGATGGTGTCTACGCTGCACTCGTCGGTGGCTGCAGTGGCGCTCTCAAAGATTGCGTACATGCAGCATTCATCGTTGGCTAGCAATGGATGCGAGTAACAAATGTCTTCCTTCCACTGTTCTCGTTGATGTTACGTCTACACAGAGCCATGTTTCCTCGTTTTTAAGTTTCACTTTTGCACGCTTATTTATAATTAAAATCAGTCTAATTTTCAATTTAAATATTATTAATACTTTCTGTCGTACACCGGCTGTGTTAACGCAAGGTTTTAAACATATTAATCAAATAAATTTTATATTTTCGCGCGATATTTACCAAAACAAAGTTGAGCCCAAACAAGTTCTTTGATTATTTGTGCACTTGCTTTGTTGTCTGCCTATAAGCTTTGTTTTTATAACTTTCAGTTTTACTTGCTCACTATTCTTCGCTTAAAACGTTTCGGTTGCGAGCGTAATCTATAAATAGACTTTTACTATCTCGTGTCTTACTCTCTGATCTCTGCAAGCCGCGTTTTTGCTTCACCCCTTTGCTATTACGCGATTGTAGTGTTGTTGGTGTTGGCTTTTTATCTCCGAAGGTAAATTTTACGTTCATCGCGCATAAAATTGTGTTGTAAGTATACTGTATTTGTGCTTAAGCGTCAGTATCACTTACTTAACCCTTGTGCATATCCGTCATTCTTTTTTATCCTTACAAAAATTCTCAATTTTTGATAAAATTTGTATTTTTCGCAGTTTAAAATTTTTTTTTTTTTCATATCTTATTCCTATAAATGTTGTTTCAATATGTATGTCTGCTATAGTAAAAACTGCCAGGTGCGAAGCAATGTAAAAATGGGTTTTGTTTCTGGTGGCTGTGTACTAACGTATCACAAGAAAAATGTGCTAGCCTTAACGTCTGTATTATCGACCTGATTAGTTCCAATTCAGGTATAAAATGGACATGTGAGTCTTGTAGAGACGTAACGAAGGAAATTATGGGCTTCATGAGGCTAAAACAAGAAAAAAAAGGTTATCTTCGGCACGCCGAAGATTAAATACCCTTGCAGCGTAAAAAATAATATTAGAAAAATCGTTGAGTTGGATCGGTATTTACTTATACCTTATAACTGGTCGTAAATTTTAAAAATGGTAATCCCTCAAATATTTTTATTATCTTAATATACAAGTCTAATAATGCATGAATATGGAATTACCTAGTAAAATCATATATGTTTAATTGATTTAAGTTTGATTAATTCACTCACAAAATTTATTTATACTAAATAAAACAAATAATATATGATATAGTAGTCCGTTTAAAATCGATCAACCGACATAGAAATAAATAATATATGATATAGAAGTCCGTTTAAAATCGATCAACAGACTTATTTGATTGATTATTCCAACGGCAGCTATATGGTATAGTAGTGCGATCTGGATAAAATTTGGTCAGCTAATGGAAAATGGTAAAGATTGCATATTGCGATTTGGTACAAATCGTTCAAGAGACACTGAACATTTTCATACTAAGCATTTTCAGCATTTGTTCCAATTTTTCCTATGGGAGCTATATGATATAGTGATCCGATCTGGCCGATTTTAACATATAAACTGCGTGCAGAGAGAATACACATGTGTACCAAGTTTCATCACGATATCTTTAAAACTGAGAGACTAGTTCGCATAGAAACAGACGGACAGACGGACATGGCTATATCGACTCGGCTGTCGATGCTGATCGAAGATATATATACTATATGGGGTCGGAAACGCCTCCTTCAATGCGTTACAAACATCGTGACAAAAACAGTATACCTTCTGCAAGGGTATAAAAAGAGGCTTTGGGGAACTATTTGGCAAATTGAAGAATCCGCTTTATAGTTTCACCTCTTTGGATAAAGATTTCAAAAGTATGAACCTTTTGAATTATTGTCTGTAATAATAATAAATTTACTTTCCCCACTGAAGTTGTTCTTACGGACCCCGAGCCAAACCATGCTGCAGTCGCTGTTGATACAGTTGTTGTCTACCAAAATACTAGTGGTGACATTGCGACTGGATCAATTAGTCAATCAAGCAGTGTCATATGTTTGAATGACGATATAACAGTGATTGACAATAATAACACTCATATAGGTATTCCAGCAATGATACAAATCTTTTTCTCACGGCTTGCCCGTGATAGTACATCAGGTGATGTCAAGTTATTTATTGACGCCAAATCTGTAGCTAAAATTTCGGTGGAAAAATTCATATATTATTTTTTTATTTATTTATTTATTGTCAGACTATGGGCAGTCGACACAAAACTACAGATTAAATTAGTGTAAAAATAAAATATACAAAATTTTAGAGATAATATTAAAATTAAGCTTCAGTTTTGAAAAAAAATTTCAAAATTTTTTCAAATTGACATAAAGATTTAAATTAACTTTAATTAATTTACTAACTGGGGAAGTATTACATAAATTAAAAACATTAAGAAACGTTGGTCCAACATTCGTTGCAAGGGTTAGGAAAACCCCAGAAAAACACTAACCAGACCAAACGTAAAAGAGAAAAATAAAATCAAATGTTAGTAACGCGGTGATCAACGGTAAGGCACGCGGAAAACGAAATACGCGAGAACGATAAGCGACAATTAGTATATTAAAAGAATACTAAGTACTACAATATAACATTAAAGGAAAACGATATGTAGATTGATTAGATAAGTAAAAGAGAAGTGTCTATCTAAGAGAAGACAAAGAAGTGGCTCCACTCTTTACATGAGAAAGGCTATTATAGTTAGTACATAAGATACGGGACAAAGGAAGAAAGTTTCTAGTATTTCGGACCGGAACCGCAAAACTAATTTATCTAATTAGATACAAGGAATCTATCTCACCATTAATTAGTTTGTGTAAGAAAACTACACCAAGCATGGTTCTGCGATCCGAGAGGGAAGGGAGGTTAATTAACAATAGTCTACTACGATTCGAAGGTAATCGAGTATTAGTACTCCAACTAAGGCCTCTAAGTGCAAACAGAAGAAATTGTTTTTGTACAGCCTCTAATCTTTCCTGATGAATCATGTATTGGGGGGACCATACACACGATCCATATTCAAGAATAGGGCGTACAAGTGAAGTATAAAGAGTTTTCGTTAGGTAGGGATCGTCAAATTCCTTGGACCACCGCTTTATGAATTTCAAGACACCAAAAGCTCGATTAGCAGCAGAAGAGATGTGCTTATCAAACTTTAGTTTTGGACCGAAAAGGATACCCAAATCATTGACCGACTCTATTCTCTGAAGAGGCTTGCCGTCAAGAAAGTAGTTATTATAGGTAGGTGTTCGCCTACTATAGGACATTACGTTACATTTACTAAAATTGAGATGAAGTACGTTAACTTTACACCAGGCTTGAAGTGCGTCGAGATCACTTTGTAGACCGTAATTCAGGCAAGATTCAGTTCGTGACAAAGAAAGTTTTACATCATCGGCATACATCAGAACCCGGGAACTAGAAATTGTTGAAGGCATATCATTAATGAATAGAGTATGAATAGAAATGAATAGAATACCTTGAGGAACACCCGAGGTAACACGCAAGGGCTTGGATAAAGTTCCATTAAAATTTACTTTTTGAGTTCTAGAACACAAATAGTTCGCAATCCAAAGTATTAGTTTATCTGGAAATCCAAGCAAATTAAGTTAATATATTAAGAGACAATGATTAACAGAATCAAAAGTTTTGCTAAAATCTGTGTAAATGACATCTGTTTGCGATTTATTTTGAAACCCCTTTATTACAATGGAAGTAAATTCTAATAAGTGTTAATTCCCGTGTAAACCAAATAGGTTTTTTAGACATACTTGGAGTACAAGATGGAACACAAAGATCAAATAAATTATTTAAAGTAATATAAAACAAGTAAGAAAGGCTACAGTCGAGCGCGCCGACTGTAAAAGACCCCGTACTCTCCTTGTATTCGAAATTAATATTTGAATACGACTGTAATTTAAAATTTAAGTTTTAAAATTAAATTGAAAAAAAAATTTGAATCAGTCACTGATGGCATTCGAACCCGCGCTTACTGACGCAAGTTCCACATCAAGCTGCACCCCTACTAGTTACACAACACCATTCATTTGGCAGAAATTTGATTATTTTCATTTACATATAATAATGTAGTTATTTAAAAAATAACTTAATTTCTGGGTCTGTGCCGGGTTCGAACCGTAGACCATTGGCTGTTGCACCAGTTAAAATTCTTTATTTACATTTTTGTTTAAATTTAAAAAAGTAAATTCCACTGTCGGGAATTGAACCCGCGAACTTATACTCAACTTGCAGAACACGCCGCAACACTACTAATTGCACCAACCCCTTCTTATGAAACGGTTCCGGTTATTTTCATTAAGATATAATAGTGCTAAATAATAAAAAAAAATTTAATTTCTGAGTCCGTGCCGGGGTTCGAACCGCAGGTCTTGTGTTTACAAAGACGTGCGTTGCCCACCCGGACCACGCTCTCTTTGCAAACTATTGCGGCTAATGTATATATACACATACAGTTATCTCTTTTCTTTTAACCACGTGCATTCACAACGCACTTCATGGGCTACTTTGTTGTTTAATTGCTCAGTTGTTTATAGTTGGATTTTTATGCAACTTTCAGGGTAGTTTAATATGATTTGTCTTTAAACAAATTTTGAATTACAATACTGTACTATATTAGTAAATGCTTTAAAAACGACATGTAAGATTTGAAAAGTTTTTTAGTTCGTGTGGTAAAAGGGGGCGTGGCAGACCAAAATATTTAATGACGTTGCACTTGTGCTGTTTGTAGGAACCTGCGTACCAGAATTGGTGTTCCTAAGTGCCATAGTTACGGAGATATTCGCCGAAAACATCAATTTTTTCCGAGGTGTGTCTAGTTTTTTGCTTATTGCGGGGGCGGTGGGGGGCGTGGCGCAGATTTGAAATAAACTTGATCTGCTCGAGAAAGTTACGGAATTTTTATTACAAATTTGGTGTCTCTAGCTCTTATAGTCTCTGAGATCCAGGTGTTCATACGGACGGACGGACAGACGGACAGACGGACATTGCTATATCGACTCGGCTGTTGATGCTGATCAAGAATATATATACTTTATGGGGTCGGAAAAGCTTCCTTCTGCCTGTTACGCACATTTGGCTTCTGACAAACCTAATAGACCCCTATACTCTTTTTTAAAGAGTACGGGGTCTAAAAATGCGACTGCTTCATCCATATCCCTGCACTTGAAAAGCCATGACCAGTCAGTTTGAGATAAAAGCTGATTTAACTTGTTAAATACGCTTTCTAGGTCTTAAGCTGGACTTTCCCATTTGGGTAGGCAATTCCATCAACAATTCCAAAGTCGGGTGATATGAATCTTCAGGAAGAGAAAGGGGAGCAATACGGGAAACAGATGGAAATGAAGGATCTGAAACAAAAATAAGATCAAGCATCTTACTTAAAGAATTGGGAATGCCATTAATTTGAGATAAAGAAATCTCAAATAAATGATCAAGGAAATCATTCTGTGGAGGTCAATACAGCAGAGCCAGGAGTAGAGATCCAAGTAGTTCCTGCAATATTAAAATCACCCAGAACCACGAGGATGTCCCGATCGGAAATTAAAGAAGAAACAGATTTGAGAGCTGAGAAATGTTCAAAATAAACAGAATTATCAGAAGAAGGAGGAATATAAGAGCAAGTAATAAAAATGCTAACATTACAAATACTAAGCTTTATAGCAATAAATTCCAATTCTGTAGAAATATTAAGGTTATCTACTTCAGAGGAAATATCACCATCAACAGCAATCAGAACACCACCACCACGACGAGAAGTACGATTCTTTCTAAAAAAATAAAATTTATCGCAGAATATCTCTGTATTAAGAATGTCAGGCCTTAACCAAGTTTCAGTAAAGGCAATGACATGAAAAGGAAAAGAAACACTAGATAAGTAAAGGTTGCTAAGTTTGCTTCGAAGACCTCTTACATTCTGATAGGCAAGCGAGAAGGAGGAGTTTTGTTTTTTTTGTTAATGGAAGCTGATTGGTTAGAAGAAGATAGTGACGATAGAGCAATCGGAGTCCGATTTCGTTTTTTAGCAGTATATTCTTTCACCACCAAGTGGTCCGGCCAGAACTCTTTACAGCATATTTTGTTAAATTGTTCGGCCGGAACACTTATTTTAAATGAGGAAATCTCCCGAGCAAGGGAAAATTTGAATTTTTCCACAGTAATGTTGGCTATAGATTTAGCCTGTATAAAAGCCTTGACATCATCAGATGTAGTATCAGGGGCTAGCCGTGAAACAAAGATTTGTTTTTTCGGTATGATACCTATCAGAGTCATATTATTATCATCCACTGCTATATCGTCTTTCGAACTTTTAGCACTGGTTGATTGACTAGCTGATGCAGTCGAAATGTCATCACTAGTATGTTGTTCAACAACAACAGCATTGACAGCAACTGTATCAGGCGCTGGCTCGGTGTCCGTAGGAGTAACTTCTGTGGGAGAAGTAAAATTATCCCTCCTACTGATAATACTAGTTGGAGATGGGGAAGAAAGATTTCTTAGAGACGGATCAGAATTAATGGAGATATGTGTAGGAACTGAAAGTTCATTTGGACCAATTGACAATCTAAAATTGGCCTTTTTCCTCTTTGGAGAATCATTCAAAAGGTTCATACTCTTGAAATCTTTATCCCACGAGGTGAAACTATCAAACAGGTTCTTAAATCTGCCAAATAGTTCCCCAAAGCCTCTTTTTGTTTGCCTCATGAAGCCCATCATGTCCCTTTCAACATCCCTGCAAGACTCACCCAAATTAGAATTAATCAGGTCGATAATACGGCCGTTAAGGCCATCACATTTTTCGTGTGATATATTATCACACAGCCAACAGGAAACCCACTTTTACATTTGTTCGCACCTGGCAATTTTTATTGTAGAAGACATACATAATGGATATATTTTATTTTAAACAAGTAAGAAAGGCTACAGTCGAGCGCGCCGACTGTAAAAGACCCCGTACTCTCCTTGTATTCGAAATTAATATCTGAATACGACTGTAATTTAAAATTTAAGTTTTAAAATTAAATTTAAAAAAAAATTTTAAATCAGTCACTGATGGGATTTGAACCCGCGCTTACTGACGCAAGTTCCATATCATGCTGCCCTACTAGTTGCACCACTACATTCATTACGCGCTTCATGGGCTACTTTGTTGTTGTTTAATTGCTCAGTTGTTTATAGTTGGATTTTTATGCAACTTTCAGGTTAGTTTGATATAATTTGTCTTTAAACAAATTTTAAACTACAATACCGTACTATATTACTAAATGCTTTAAAAACGGCATATAAGTTTGAAAATTTTGCTTAGTTCTTGTGGGAAGAGGGGGCGTGGCAGAACAAAATTTTGAATGACGTTGCATTTGTGCTGTTTCTAGGAACCTGCGTACCAGAATTGGTGTTCCTAAGTGCTATAGTTACAAAGATATTCGCCGAAAACATCAATTTTTTCCGAGGTGTGTCTTGTTTTTTGCTTATTGCGGGGGCGGTGGGGGGCGTGGCGCCGATTTGAAATAAACTTGATCTGCGTACATCATAGACGGACTTTCATTAAAAAATTTGGTGTCTCTAGCTCTTGTAGTTTAAAAGATTCAGGTGTTCATACAGACGGACGGACAGACGGACAGACGGACATTGCTATATCGACTCGGCTGTTGATGCTGATCAAGAATATATATACTTTATAGGGTCGGAAAAGCTTCCTTCTGCCTGTTACGCACATTTGGCTTCTGACAAACCTAATAGACCCCTATACTCTTTTTAAGAGTACGGGGTCTAAAAACAACGAAATGGAAAAAATTTAACTGCGATAAAAAAATAAACAAGTAAGAAAGGCTACAGTCGAGCGCGCCGACTGTAAAAGACCCCGTACTCTCCTTGTATTCGAAATTAATATTTGAATACGACTGTATTTAAAATTTAAGTTTTAAAATTAAATTTAAAAAAAAATTTTAAATCAGTCACTGATGGGATTTGAACCCGCGCTTACTGACGCAAGTTCCATATCATGCTGCCCTACTAGTTGCACCACTACATTCATTACGCGCTTCATGGGCTACTTTGTTGTTGTTTAATTGCTCAGTTGTTTATAGTTGGATTTTTATGCAACTTTCAGGGTAGTTTAATATGATTTGTCTTTAAACAAATTTTGAATTACAATACTGTACTATATTAGTAAATGCTTTAAAAACGACATGTAAGATTTGAAAAGTTTTTTAGTTCGTGTGGTAAAAGGGGGCGTGGCAGACCAAAATATTTAATGACGTTGCACTTGTGCTGTTTGTAGGAACCTGCGTACCAGAATTGGTGTTCCTAAGTGCCATAGTTACGGAGATATTCGCCGAAAACATCAATTTTTTCCGAGGTGTGTCTAGTTTTTTGCTTATTGCGGGGGCGGTGGGGGGCGTGGCGCAGATTTGAAATAAACTTGATCTGCTCGAGAAAGTTACGGAATTTTTATTACAAATTTGGTGTCTCTAGCTCTTATAGTCTCTGAGATCCAGGTGTTCATACGGACGGACGGACAGACGGACATTGCTATATCGACTCGGCTGTTGATGCTGATCAAGAATATATATACTTTATGGGGTCGGAAAAGCTTCCTTCTGCCTGTTACGCACATTTGGCTTCTGACAAACCTAATAGACCCCTATACTCTTTTTTAAAGAGTACGGGGTCTAAAAATGCGACTGCTTCATCCATATCCCTGCACTTGAAAAGCCATGACCAGTCAGTTTGAGATAAAAGCTGATTTAACTTGTTAAATACGCTTTCTAGGTCTTAAGCTGGACTTTCCCATTTGGGTAGGCAATTCCATCAACAATTCCAAAGTCGGGTGATATGAATCTTCAGGAAGAGAAAGGGGAGCAATACGGGAAACAGATGGAAATGAAGGATCTGAAACAAAAATAAGATCAAGCATCTTACTTAAAGAATTGGGAATGCCATTAATTTGAGATAAAGAAATCTCAAATAAATGATCAAGGAAATCATTCTGTGGAGGTCAATACAGCAGAGCCAGGAGTAGAGATCCAAGTAGTTCCTGCAATATTAAAATCACCCAGAACCACGAGGATGTCCCGATCGGAAATTAAAGAAGAAACAGATTTGAGAGCTGAGAAATGTTCAAAATAAACAGAATTATCAGAAGAAGGAGGAATATAAGAGCAAGTAATAAAAATGCTAACATTACAAATACTAAGCTTTATAGCAATAAATTCCAATTCTGTAGAAATATTAAGGTTATCTACTTCAGAGGAAATATCACCATCAACAGCAATCAGAACACCACCACCACGACGAGAAGTACGATTCTTTCTAAAAAAATAAAATTTATCGCAGAATATCTCTGTATTAAGAATGTCAGGCCTTAACCAAGTTTCAGTAAAGGCAATGACATGAAAAGGAAAAGAAACACTAGATAAGTAAAGGTTGCTAAGTTTGCTTCAAAGACCTCTTACATTCTGATAGGCAAGCGAGAGGGAGGAGTTTTGTTTTTTTTGTTAATGGAAGCTGATTGGTTAGAAGAAGATAGTGACGATAGAGCAATCGGAGTCCGATTTCGTTTTTTAGCAGTATATTCTTTCACCACCAAGTGGTCCGGCCAGAACTCTTTACAGCATATTTTGTTAAATTGTTCGGCCGGAACACTTATTTTAAATGAGGAAATCTCCCGAGCAAGGGAAAATTTGAATTTTTCCACAGTAATGTTGGCTATAGATTTAGCCTGTATAAAAGCCTTGACATCATCAGATGTAGTATCAGGGGCTAGCCGTGAAACAAAGATTTGTTTTTTCGGTATGATACCTATCAGAGTCATATTATTATCATCCACTGCTATATCGTCTTTCGAACTTTTAGCACTGGTTGATTGACTAGCTGATGCAGTCGAAATGTCATCACTAGTATGTTGTTCAACAACAACAGCATTGACAGCAACTGTATCAGGCGCTGGCTCGGTGTCCGTAGGAGTAACTTCTGTGGGAGAAGTAAAATTATCCCTCCTACTGATAATACTAGTTGGAGATGGGGAGGAAAGATTTCTTAGAGACGGATCAGAATTAATGGAGATATGTGTAGGAACTGAAAGTTCATTTGGACCAATTGACAATCTAAAATTGGCCTTTTTCCTCTTTTGAGAATCATTCAAAAGGTTCATACTCTTGAAATCTTTATCCCACGAGGTGAAACTATCAAACAGGTTCTTAAATCTGCCAAATAGTTCCCCAAAGCCTCTTTTTGTTTGCCTCATGAAGCCCATCATGTCCCTTTCAACATCCCTGCAAGACTCACCCAAATTAGAATTAATCAGGTCGATAATACGGCCGTTAAGGCCATCACATTTTTCGTGTGATATATTATCACACAGCCAACAGGAAACCCACTTTTACATTTGTTCGCACCTGGCAATTTTTATTGTAGAAGACATACATAATGGATATATTTTATTTTAAACAAGTAAGAAAGGCTACAGTCGAGCGCGCCGACTGTAAAAGACCCCGTACTCTCCTTGTATTCGAAATTAATATCTGAATACGACTGTAATTTAAAATTTAAGTTTTAAAATTAAATTTAAAAAAAAATTTTAAATCAGTCACTGATGGGATTTGAACCCGCGCTTACTGACGCAAGTTCCATATCATGCTGCCCTACTAGTTGCACCACTACATTCATTACGCGCTTCATGGGCTACTTTGTTGTTGTTTAATTGCTCAGTTGTTTATAGTTGGATTTTTATGCAACTTTCAGGTTAGTTTGATATAATTTGTCTTTAAACAAATTTTAAACTACAATACCGTACTATATTACTAAATGCTTTAAAAACGGCATATAAGTTTGAAAATTTTGCTTAGTTCTTGTGGGAAGAGGGGGCGTGGCAGAACAAAATTTTGAATGACGTTGCATTTGTGCTGTTTCTAGGAACCTGCGTACCAGAATTGGTGTTCCTAAGTGCTATAGTTACAAAGATATTCGCCGAAAACATCAATTTTTTCCGAGGTGTGTCTTGTTTTTTGCTTATTGCGGGGGCGGTGGGGGGCGTGGCGCCGATTTGAAATAAACTTGATCTGCGTACATCATAGACGGACTTTCATTAAAAAATTTGGTGTCTCTAGCTCTTGTAGTTTAAAAGATCCAGGTGTTCATACAGACGGACGGACAGACGGACAGACGGACATTGCTATATCGACTCGGCTGTTGATGCTGATCAAGAATATATATACTTTATAGGGTCGGAAAAGCTTCCTTCTGCCTGTTACGCACATTTGGCTTCTGACAAACCTAATAGACCCCTATACTCTTTTTAAGAGTACGGGGTCTAAAAACAACGAAATGGAAAAAATTTAACTGCGATAAAAAAATAAACAAGTAAGAAAGGCTACAGTCGAGCGCGCCGACTGTAAAAGACCCCGTACTCTCCTTGTATTCGAAATTAATATTTGAATACGACTGTATTTAAAATTTAAGTTTTAAAATTAAATTTAAAAAAAAATTTTAAATCAGTCACTGATGGGATTTGAACCCGCGCTTACTGACGCAAGTTCCATATCATGCTGCCCTACTAGTTGCACCACTACATTCATTACGCGCTTCATGGGCTACTTTGTTGTTGTTTAATTGCTCAGTTGTTTATAGTTGGATTTTTATGCAACTTTCAGGGTAGTTTAATATGATTTGTCTTTAAACAAATTTTGAATTACAATACTGTACTATATTAGTAAATGCTTTAAAAACGACATGTAAGATTTGAAAAGTTTTTTAGTTCGTGTGGTAAAAGGGGGCGTGGCAGACCAAAATATTTAATGACGTTGCACTTGTGCTGTTTGTAGGAACCTGCGTACCAGAATTGGTGTTCCTAAGTGCCATAGTTACGGAGATATTCGCCGAAAACATCAATTTTTTCCGAGGTGTGTCTAGTTTTTTGCTTATTGCGGGGGCGGTGGGGGGCGTGGCGCAGATTTGAAATAAACTTGATCTGCTCGAGAAAGTTACGGAATTTTTATTACAAATTTGGTGTCTCTAGCTCTTATAGTCTCTGAGATCCAGGTGTTCATACGGACGGACGGACAGACGGACAGACGGACATTGCTATATCGACTCGGCTGTTGATGCTGATCAAGAATATATATACTTTATGGGGTCGGAAAAGCTTCCTTCTGCCTGTTACGCACATTTGGCTTCTGACAAACCTAATAGACCCCTATACTCTTTTTTAAAGAGTACGGGGTCTAAAAATGCGACTGCTTCATCCATATCCCTGCACTTGAAAAGCCATGACCAGTCAGTTTGAGATAAAAGCTGATTTAACTTGTTAAATACGCTTTCTAGGTCTTAAGCTGGACTTTCCCATTTGGGTAGGCAATTCCATCAACAATTCCAAAGTCGGGTGATATGAATCTTCAGGAAGAGAAAGGGGAGCAATACGGGAAACAGATGGAAATGAAGGATCTGAAACAAAAATAAGATCAAGCATCTTACTTAAAGAATTGGGAATGACATTAATTTGAGATAAAGAAATCTCAAATAAATGATCAAGGAAATCGTTCTGTGGAGGTCAATACAGCAGAGCCAGGAGTAGAGATCCAAGTAGTTCCTGCAATATTAAAATCACCCAGAACCACGAGGATGTCCCGATCGGAAATTAAAGAAGAAACAGATTTGAGAGCTGAGAAATGTTCAAAATAAACAGAATTATCAGAAGAAGGAGGAATATAAGAGCAAGTAATAAAAATGCTAACATTACAAATACTAAGCTTTATAGCAATAAATTCCAATTCTGTAGAAATATTAAGGTTATCTACTTCAGAGGAAATATCACCATCAACAGCAATCAGAACACCACCACCACGACGAGAAGTACGATTCTTTCTAAAAAAATAAAATTTATCGCAGAATATCTCTGTATTAAGAATGTCAGGCCTTAACCAAGTTTCAGTAAAGGCAATGACATGAAAAGGAAAAGAAACACTAGATAAGTAAAGGTTGCTAAGTTTGTTTCAAAGACCTCTTACATTCTGATAGGCAAGCGAGAGGGAGGAGTTTTGTTTTTTTTGTTAATGGAAGCTGATTGGTTAGAAGAAGATAGTGACGATAGAGCAATCGGAGTCCGATTTCGTTTTTTAGCAGTATATTCTTTCACCACCAAGTGGTCCGGCCAGAACTCTTTACAGCATATTTTGTTAAATTGTTCGGCCGGAACACTTATTTTAAATGAGGAAATCTCCCGAGCAAGGGAAAATTTGAATTTTTCCACAGTAATGTTGGCTATAGATTTAGCCTGTATAAAAGCCTTGACATCATCAGATGTAGTATCAGGGGCTAGCCGTGAAACAAAGATTTGTTTTTTCGGTATGATACCTATCAGAGTCATATTATTATCATCCACTGCTATATCGTCTTTCGAACTTTTAGCACTGGTTGATTGACTAGCTGATGCAGTCGAAATGTCATCACTAGTATGTTGTTCAACAACAACAGCATTGACAGCAACTGTATCAGGCGCTGGCTCGGTGTCCGTAGGAGTAACTTCTGTGGGAGAAGTAAAATTATCCCTCCTACTGATAATACTAGTTGGAGATGGGGAAGAAAGATTTCTTAGAGACGGATCAGAATTAATGGAGATATGTGTAGGAACTGAAAGTTCATTTGGACCAATTGACAATCTAAAATTGGCCTTTTTCCTCTTTGGAGAATCATTCAAAAGGTTCATACTCTTGAAATCTTTATCCCACGAGGTGAAACTATCAAACAGGTTCTTAAATCTGCCAAATAGTTCCCCAAAGCCTCTTTTTGTTTGCCTCATGAAGCCCATCATGTCCCTTTCAACATCCCTGCAAGACTCACCCAAATTAGAATTAATCAGGTCGATAATACGGCCGTTAAGGCCATCACATTTTTCGTGTGATATATTATCACACAGCCAACAGGAAACCCACTTTTACATTTGTTCGCACCTGGCAATTTTTATTGTAGAAGACATACATAATGGATATATTTTATTTTAAACAAGTAAGAAAGGCTACAGTCGAGCGCGCCGACTGTAAAAGACCCCGTACTCTCCTTGTATTCGAAATTAATATCTGAATACGACTGTAATTTAAAATTTAAGTTTTAAAATTAAATTTAAAAAAAAATTTTAAATCAGTCACTGATGGGATTTGAACCCGCGCTTACTGACGCAAGTTCCATATCATGCTGCCCTACTAGTTGCACCACTACATTCATTACGCGCTTCATGGGCTACTTTGTTGTTGTTTAATTGCTCAGTTGTTTATAGTTGGATTTTTATGCAACTTTCAGGTTAGTTTGATATAATTTGTCTTTAAACAAATTTTAAACTACAATACCGTACTATATTACTAAATGCTTTAAAAACGGCATATAAGTTTGAAAATTTTGCTTAGTTCTTGTGGGAAGAGGGGGCGTGGCAGAACAAAATTTTGAATGACGTTGCATTTGTGCTGTTTCTAGGAACCTGCGTACCAGAATTGGTGTTCCTAAGTGCTATAGTTACAAAGATATTCGCCGAAAACATCAATTTTTTCCGAGGTGTGTCTTGTTTTTTGCTTATTGCGGGGGCGGTGGGGGGCGTGGCGCCGATTTGAAATAAACTTGATCTGCGTACATCATAGACGGACTTTCATTAAAAAATTTGGTGTCTCTAGCTCTTGTAGTTTAAAAGATCCAGGTGTTCATACAGACGGACGGACAGACGGACAGACGGACATTGCTATATCGACTCGGCTGTTGATGCTGATCAAGAATATATATACTTTATAGGGTCGGAAAAGCTTCCTTCTGCCTGTTACGCACATTTGGCTTCTGACAAACCTAATAGACCCCTATACTCTTTTTAAGAGTACGGGGTCTAAAAACAACGAAATGGAAAAAATTTAACTGCGATAAAAAAATAAACAAGTAAGAAAGGCTACAGTCGAGCGCGCCGACTGTAAAAGACCCCGTACTCTCCTTGTATTCGAAATTAATATTTGAATACGACTGTATTTAAAATTTAAGTTTTAAAATTAAATTTTAAAAAAAATTTTAAATCAGTTACTGATGGAATTTGAACCCGCGCTTACTGACGCAAGTTCCATATCATGCTGCCCTACTAGTTGCACCACTACATTCATTACGCGCTTCATGGGCTACTTTGTTGTCTAATTGCTCAGTTGTTTATAGGTGGATTTTTATGCAACTTTCAGGTTAGTTTGATATAAATTGTCTTTAAACAAATTTTGAACTACAATACCGTACTACATTACCAAATGCTTTAAAAACGGCATGTAAGTTTGAAAAATTTGCTTAGTTCTTGTGTGAAGAGGGGGCGTGGCAGACCAAAATTTTTAATGACGTCGCATTTGTGTTGTCTCTAGGAACTTGCGTACCAGAATTGGTGTTCCTAAGTGCTATAGTTACAAAGATATTCGCAGAAAACATCAATTTTTTCCGAGGTTTGTCTAGTTTTTTGCTTATTGCGGGGGCGGTGGGGGGCGTGGCGCCGATTTGAAATAAACTTGATCTGCGTACATCATAGACGGACTTTCATTTAAAAATTTGGTGTCTCATGCTCTTGTAGTTTAAAAGATCCAGGTGTTCATACAGACGGACAGACAGACGGACAGACGGACGGACGGACAGACGGACGGACAGACGGACATTGCTATATCGACTCGGCTGTTGATGCTGATCAAGAATATATATACTTTATGGGGTCGGAAAAGCTTCCTTCTGCCTGTTACGCACATTTGGCTTCTGACAAACCTAATAGACCCCTATACTCTTTTTAAGAGTACGGGGTCTAAAAATAAACAAATTATAAATTTGTATAGAGTGTTAAAAAGAATGACGGATATACACAAGGGTTAAGTAAACAGATGCTAAGTTAGAGCACAAATACAGCGTACTTACATAAACAAAATTGTTTGCTCGGCAAACGAAAAATTTACCGTCGGAGTTTAGGTAGCCAACACCAACAACACTTAGATCGCGGGACAGCAGAGGGGCGAAGCAAAGCGCGGCTTACAGAGAGCAGAGAGAAATGACGCGACAGTAAAAATCTATTTATAGATTGCGCTCGCGACTGAAACGATTTAAGCGGAGAGCAGCAGGCAAACAAAACTGCAAGTTACAAAAACAAGGCTTATTGGGAGAAAACAAAGCAAGTGCACAAATAAACAAACAACTTGCTTTGACTAAACTTTGTTTTGGTAAAAATTGCAAGGAAATTATAAAATAAGTTTGTTAGTATAATTAAACGTTGCGTTTACACAGCCGGTGCTTGACACAAAGTATAAATGATGAGGTAGATGACTTTATTTGATTTATAATAACCTTTAAGCGAGTAAGGAAAAAAAACACGTCCGTTTGCAAAGCGAGTGCGAAGCGAAAATCATATGCTCGGGAAATTTCAGCGTTTAAAACAAGAAAGAAAAGTACAGTCAAGCGCGCCCGACCGTATAGTACTATCTGCATTTATTCCCGGTTATAATGATAAAATTAGTATCCGGTATGCAAGTTTGAAAAGTTTTTTATTTCTGACTGAAAAAAAGGGCATGGCATCCAAAAGTTTCAAATGGCAATACATTTATGGTGTCTCTGGGAACCTATATACCAAAATTGGTATTCCTAAGTGCCAAAGTTAAGGAGATATTCGCCGAAAACATCTATTTTTTACGAGGTATGTCTAGTTTTTTTCTCATAGTGGGCAAATGGGGCGTGGCACCCAAAAAAAAAAAGGATTCTTGTATTGACTGACTAAATATCGAGTCGATTGAGACCAAATTTGAACTTGTAGCTCTTACCATCTCTGTTACATACATTTGCACGAACCCAATATACTCTTGCAGAGAGTATAAAAATAACTGAATGTCTCCCTCTCACTTGTCTATCAAATGTAAGAGGTCTTTGGTTAAGGCCTGGCATTCTCAACATTGCGACTTTCAGCGATCTTTCCTTTTCCCTTTTTAGAAAAGACTGCATATCTCGCATATCATGGTAGTGATGTATTGACTGCTATTAATGCTGATCTATCCTCTGAAGTAGTTACTTTTGATGTTCCTACAGGCTTAGAATTTTTCGCTGTTAAGATAATGATCTCCAATATTTTGATTTTTATCACTTGTTCGTATATCCCTCCTTCATCTGATACTTTTGCTTATATTGAATATTTCTCTGCTATTCAATCTGTTTCTTCCTTGTCTTCTGATCGGGTTATTCTCGTAGTTCTGGGTGATTTCAACATTTCAGGAACTACTTGGATCCCTACTCGTAGCTGTTGTGATTCCTACGACACAGAATGATTTTCTTGGGATTTCTCTATCTCAAATAATTGGAATTCCCAACTCATTAAAAAAGATGCTTGATCTGATTTTTGTCTTAGATCCATCCTTTCTATCTATTTCTTTAGATATGCAGGAATGCGCAGGATGATTCAGTCGAGATATTTTATTCAACGTTAAATAATTTATTCGACATTTGTGTTCCCTCCTGTATTCCAAATATATTTAAAAAACCTTTTTGATTCACAAGTGAACTAACACGGTTGAAAAACGCAAAATCCAAATTTTATAGGAAGTTCAGGGAATTCGGCTCTTCCCTTGATCTCTCTCGTTCTATCACTGCTCGATCTGATTTCTCTGCATTGAACAGCCTGTGCTATAGGAATTAACTTAAAAGCTGTGGCTAGCAGTTTCGAAGAAATCAAAATCTATTCTATAACTTCGTTAATGCGAAAGGCAAGTCATCAGCACTTCCATCGTTAATGGTCCTTGAAATCAAAACAGCTGGCTCTGCTCAGGCTATAGCCGATCTTTTTGCTGATTTTTTTTTTTCAGAAAACTTACTGAATGCATCAAAATATTCTTGATTTGCCTTATGCTTATAGTTCAAATGCTTCTAATTGTAATTTTAGACCATCGATCACTAAAAACTCGTTTTTAAGTAATTTGAAGGCTATTTAATAGGTTCTTTCACCGGGTCCGGACGAAATTCCTGGCTGTATGCTCAATTAATACGCCGACGTCCTCTTGAAACCTTTTAATACATTATTTTAATTGTCTGTTAAGTCGTGCTGCTTTCTTGACATTTGGAAAGCATCTTTTACTGTTCCCTTCCTTAACAAGTAAGAAAAGTACAGTCGAACGAGCCCGACCGTATAATACTCTCTGCTTCCATTCCCAATTATAACGTTAAAATCAGTATCGGGATATTACAATAAATAGTTCTTGTATTAGAACACGTTACAACAAAAAAGACAATTTATAATCGAAAATACATATGTTTCTCTGTATGCACATAAAAATTCGTTTGACGTTATATGTATGCACATGTACATATATGTATGTATACTATTGCCGGCACACATGCATCAAAAGAGTTCGAATATATGCTTGTATGTTTCTGTCGCGCTCGCACTCATGCATTGACTTAAATATGAACTTCATAATCGGTAGCTCTGTTGTTTGTTGTTGGATTTTTATGCAACTTTCAGCATAGTTTGATATAATTTGTCTTCAAAGGAATCATAAATAACAATACTCTACGATGACAACAAATGCCTTTAAAACGGCATGCAAATTTAAAAAAGTTTTTTTTTTCTTACGGAAAAAGGGGGCGTGGCAGTCCAAAATTTTTGATGTCATTGCATTTATGCGGTCTCTTGGAAAACGTGTACCAGAATTGGTATTCCTAAGTGCCGTAGTTACTGAGATATTTGCTTTAAACATCTATTTTTCCGAGGTGTGCCCAGTTTTTTGCTTATTATGGGCCAATCGGGCGTGGCATCAAAAAAAAAAAAAAAGATTCTTGTATTGACTGACTAAATATCGAGTCGATAGAGACCAAACTCGAATTTGTAGCTTTTACCATCTCTGAAATCTGTTTGTTCATACGGACGGACATGGCTATATCGACTCGGTTTGTGATGCTGATCAAGAATATATATACTTTATGGGGTTTACGAAACATAGATCTACTGCAAATAACTTACTAGAATTCACTTCAATCGTAATAGATGAATTTCAAAATAAATTGTAAACAGATGTCCTTTACACTAATTTTAGCAAGGCCTTTGATACTGTTAATAAGGGCTCAACCAGTGTGACTGACAAAAAAAAAAGAAGTTATTTTTTAAAATTAATTTTTGAAAAATTTTAGCATGGCTTGGATTGGATAAAATATTGTGAATATATTAAAATATTATTGAACTTCAAGTACAAGTTATTTCAAAGAAACATCTGCACTTTTCTTATAATAGGTTAGGTTAGGTTACGCCGGACGCCCTCTCGCGGGCAGGCTTATAGGCCAATAATGGCCCTTAGTAATCCGGTCCCGGAGGGAGCTATGGCTTGAAGGCGGTGAGGATGCGGGAGCGCTTCGCAAAGGCTAGCAGTTCCCCCAGTGCCCGTTTTGATGCTCCTAAGCAACTTAATCTTGTGCGCTCTAGGGCCGGGCAGCAACATATAATGTGCTCAAGTATTGCTGCAGTCGCTGGGTTTTTGCATTTCCTGCAGCTGGAGTCGTTTGTAATGCCAAGTTTCATAGCGTGTAATGCCGCCATACAGTGGCCAGTGGCCAATAGTCTGCAGTCCTTCCGTGGAAGTTGCAGCTGGTAGCGAGTGCGTCGGGCATTGAACTCATTGCACATTGTTCTTGTTGCTTTGCATGTGGTGGTGTTCCGCCAAGTAAGGTTGATGACCTTATTTTTGTTCTCCTCCAGTTCACTACAAAGCGTTCTCAGAGAGATAGGCAAATGTTGGGTTCTTTCGTCCGAAAGACCGATATCTGCTTTCGCTAGTGTGTCTGCCTCCTCATTTCCAGGTATGCCCTGGTGGATCGGAACCCAGTAGATGTGTACTGACTTGGTCGTACATAATTCATCTAGTGAGTCTTTGCTCACCTGGACGGTTCTGGATGTGGTGGTTGACGACGACATAGCTTTTATGGCTGCTTGACTATCCACCAGCAGGATTATGTTTTGGCATTCTGAGCCTAAGTTTTTAGCAAATTCGGCTGCGTTTCCGATTGCGAAGACCTCTGCTTAGAAAATGCTGCAATAGCTTGGTAGCCTGTATGACAGCCATGTGAGTGGTTCATCGCAGTACACAGCGGCTCCTACTCCTCCTGGAGCCGTCCGTATATATGTGGAGGTGGCCATGCCTATTTTGGCACAGTTTCCAGTCGTCAGACCCGATATGCGTTTCAATTTGGGAACCTAGGCTGTTTTGGGCTATGGCGTGATCGTACTGGCCGTTTAAGTTCCTTCCAATAGCGCCGTGACCATAGCTCTGCAGTGGCAGACAGTCTAGTGCCGCAAAACGTTGAGCTGACTTGACGGCCACTAGCTTTGTTTGCAGATCTAAGGGAGGTTGTCTCAGTAGTAGTTCCAGGGCTTTGTCGGCGTAGTTCTTAGGGTACCTGTGATGCAGAGTAGTGCCTGACGCTGAGCATTCTCCATTAAGGCGAGAAAGATATTCTTTTCAGTCGCTGGCCACCACACAAGAGCGCCATAGAGCAGGGTTGGACGCACTACCGAGATGACAGGCCCCGGAGTGACAGGCCCCACGAGCAGCTAAGCATATTTTTTTATGCATAAACCGCCATGGTTGCCTTTTTCACCCTTACTTCCACATTGGGTCTCCATGTCAGCTTGCTATCCAACACTGTTTCAAGGTATCTAACCTGAGTGCTTGGTTTCAGCGTTTGTCCGTTTAATGTCGGAGGGGTCGAGTGCGGGACCTCGTACCTCTTAGTGAAGAGGATATGGTTCGTGTTCTCCGCATTGATGTGTAAACCGGCTTCCTCCGCCCATTTGCAAATCACCCTGAGAGTCTGTTCCATTGAGAAGCTGAGAGTGGATGGGCATTCTATAAAATACCTATATCGTCCGCATGGGCAGTTATTTTGCGGGCTCATCCATCGAATCTCTTAATGTGATCATCTACCACGAGATTCCATACAGAAATCCTCTTCGAGGGGTTCCTCTAACTGCACTTCTGATTGAAGTTGCCGCACCCCAATCTGCCTGAAACTTTCAACAGCCTAGGAGGCACTTGATTCTGTTGGTGATAACAAGGTGAGTGTCCATCGATCTCGGTCGATCGATAATGGCGTTTGGGCTGACGTTATTGAGTGCGCCTGAGATGGCTGCGAAGGCTCCCGTTGCGTATTTTTTGTGGTGTAGTGCATTCTCGATCAAGCTCACTAACGAGTGAAGCGCAGTCTCTACTGATTTGCCTTTGATTTGTTGCTAACCGTTGTCCCACCTCATTCCTAACGTTTAGGTCCAGCAACTTCTCCATCGTTTTGAGTAGGAAGGACGTGAGACTGATAGTGTAGTCCTTCGGTCTATTATGACTACATTTCGCAGCTTTTGGTAGGAATGTTACCCTAGCTGTTCTCCAGAGGGTTGGAATATGACCAAGACAAGCTTTGAATATTTTTAGAAGTTATGGAGATATTACATCTATAGTGTTCTTCAGCATGGTATGATTTCATCAAGTCCTGGGCTTTTTATGCTCGCGAAGGATTTAACGTCCCAAATCAGTTTGTTTGACGTGACTATATCTGTGGGAATTTGATAGTAGTCGCCTGTAGTGAATTGTCGCTCTGTCTCATTCGACAGCTCCGTGCAGCCTGGAAAGTGCGTGGAAATCAGTGCTTGAAGTGTTTCTTCGCTACTTTCGGTCCAGGACCTATTGTCAAGTTTTAGTTGACATGGTACTGTGGGTTGTGTGGAGAGTAGCTTCCTGAGCTTGGCTGTTTCCGGTGCCGATTAAAGGTCAGAGCAGAACTTCCTCCAGGAGTTCCTTTAGGCCTACCTAATGGAGGCCTTGTAGCTCCTTAAAGCGAGCCTGTATTCATCTTATACGAGTTCCACATTGGTCTGTCTAGTGAGCCTGAACAGATCCTTGGTGTGGTTTCGTTGAAAGGAGAGATCAGTATTCCACCATGGCGGTCTTGAACTTCTTTTCGGGTTTGAGAGAGGGCATGTTTTTTGATACGCGTCTTTTAGAGTCTTGGTCAGGATTTAGAGTGCTTGCATTTTTTAATTTACCGACTTAATCTCGCCTAGTGGCTCTAGTGTTGCTGACACTAGTTCCCTAAATTTCGACCAGCCGGTCTTCCTGGGATTACTATGCCGCACTTGTTAAGGAGTGTGTTTGAAGCTGATATCGAACTGAATATATTTATGGTCGGAAAGGAGGGTCTTTCGAGAACTCTCCAATGAGAATTAATTGTATCAGTTGCGAGTGTGAGGTCAAGGACATTTGACGAAGTTGAGCCTTCGTACGTATGTACCTCCCCCGTGTGAGCGATACTTAGATTAAAGGTTAGAATGAAATCCAAGAGAGACTCACCTCTTGCGTTCGTGTCGGGCGATCCCCATACGCAGTGGTGTGCGTTGGCGTCCGTTCCGATCACTATTTGTGAGCCTTTGTGAGCTGTTGTTATTAGCCTCACTAGTTCGTCGGGCGGTGCAGGCATGTCGTGGGCCATGAAGCAGGATGCTACCGTGAGGCGCCTCTTTCCACTTTCCAGCATCACCACAGTTCCTGAACTAAGGCCACATCGACGGGCCCTTGCTCCAAGGCCAACATGAGCTCCGTCGATGCCAACTTACTCTTATGCAGGTTGATCTGCAATATCCTGAACATGTGGAGTAGCTGCGACAACTGCTGAGGACGGGTTGACTATGACTGTCAGGTCACCGTCCTCATCGTCAACCTCTTCGTCCGATGGTATTTCGAGCGTCTGGGTGGCTTCGAGGACAGTTTCTATGCCGAAGTCCCTCTCCACCTCCCCAACTTGCAGAGTGCGTGTATCCTTGTCTGCAGAATTCCGCTTCTTTAGCCTGAGGTATACGCTACCTAGGCCATAGGCCCTTTTTTCTACAGCGGGGGTGGAGGATGTCCTCCGCCTCTTTTTTGATTTGCAGGATTACATGCTGGCCCCCCTCTGCTGAGGAGAAGGTACCAGCAAGTAACACCTTCCAATCGTCTGACCGAACGTCCTTGTTCTGCCTTGGGGAGGAGTACTTCTACCACTTCCAGCATGGCCCCCTCCCACAACGCCCCCAGTGTCGGGATCTTAAACTTCAGCCAGCGCAAAGTCGGGTCATCAGTGCAGCTGATGATTTTGGCTCCGTTAACCCACCACGGGCATAGGAGCTTCCGGCTCCTCGTCCAATCTTTCCGGCAACAGCCCGAATAGCTTCTTGTGAACTACTTTCCAGCGTACTTCTGAGATTCTGCCGTTCTCGTCACTGCGGTCTATCAGAGCTACAATGAGGTGCCTTCTAGCAACATCCTTCATTATGCTCTTCTTGCGTCTCGGGCGAGGGATGGAGGCCTTCGGGCCACGCTGCCGTTTGCTAACCGGGGCATCTGTGCTCTGGTTGCTCTCGGTCGAGCGGTGTGTCTTCTCGGCCATCATCTCCTCCACCTTGTTAGCGAAGCCACTCATCCTTGGTCGCATATGCGGCAACTGATCAAAGTGGCGGCGGCTCTCTTCGATCCTTTGCACGGCCCAGGCTCAGGTCAGCAATGCCTTGGAGCCGGCTCTGAATCTTGCCGCCTTAGCCTTCAGCCCCTCTCTCGTATTTTTGGGCCCTTCCCAATGCAGTTTGACAAAAACTGTCTTAAATTTTAAATATCGCTTGACAATACCCGCGCGGCACTGCCGTAGAATGAATAATTTTGACATATAGACACTTTTGGCGGCCGCCATATTTTGGTATGTAATTTCTAAAGCCTTAATGCATATTTTAAGACAAAAACAAGTAAGAAAGGCTACAGTCGAGCGCGCCGACTGTAAAAGACCCCGTACTCTCCTTGTATTCGAAATTAATATTTGAATGTGATATAATTTAAAATTTAAGTTTTAAAATTAAATTTTAAAAAAAATTTTAAATCAGTCACTGATGAGATTTGAACCCGCGCTTACTGTCGCAAGTTCCATATCATGCTGTCCTACTAGTTGCACCACTACATTCATTACACGCTTCATGGGCTACTTTGTTGACTAATTGCTCAGTTGTTTATAGTTGGATTTTTATGCAACTTTCAGGTTAGTTTAATATAATTTGTCTTTAAACAAATTTTGAACTACAATACCGTACTATATTACTAAATGCTTTAAAAACGGCATGTAAGTTTGAAAAATTTGCTTAGTTTTTGTGGGAAGAGGGGGCGTGGCAGACCAAAATTTTGTGTTGTCTCTAGGAACCTGCGTACCAGAATTGGTGTTCTTAAGTGCTATAGTTACGGAGATATTCGCCGAAAACGTCAATTTTTTCCGAGGTGTGTCTAGTTTTTTGCTTATTGCGGGGGCGGTGGGTGGCGTGGCGCCGATTTGAAATAACCTCGATCTGCGTACATCATAGATGGACTTTCATTAACAAATTTAGTGTCTCTAGCTCTTGTAGTTTAAGAGATCCAGGTGTTCATACAGACGGACGGACAGACAGACAGACGGACAGATGGACAGACGGACAGACGGACATTGCTATATCGACTCGGCTGTTGATGCTGATCAAAAATATATATACTTTATAGGGTCGGAAAAGCTTCCATCTGCCTGTTACGCACATTTGGCTTCTGACAAACCTAATAGACCCCTATACTCTTTTTAAGAGTACGGGGTCTAAAAAGGTAGGTTTTTTTTTTTTTAAATTTCACACTCGTTGAGCCCCTTAATCTACTTGAATTTCCAAATATATTACTTCTTTGGATTTCGAACTATTTATGTTTAGAACTCAAAGAGTTAGTTTTAATGGAATATTAATATTCGATAACCTTCGTATCGTAGTAGACTTTTGTTAATGAACCTCCCTTCTCTTGCGGATCGCAGAAGCATGCCTGGCGTAGTTTTCTTACAAAAACTTATTAGTGGAGAAATGTATTCCTCTTCTCTTATTAGCCAAATAATTTCCTAGGTTTCGATCCGGCCTACTAAAAACTTTTTTCCATTATCCCTTCAAATCTGTACCACTAATTATGCTCTACATAACCCATTTCGTGTCTTATGTACTAACTATAATCACGTATGGTTTGTGAAGTTACTTCTTAGTTTTCATTTAGAACGTCACTTTTTCCTTGTCTACCGGTCTAGATAATATTTTTTGAAGGTTGAAAATATAGCAAAGTACTAAGTATTCTTATTTTTTATGTGCATTAATTTCACGTATCGTCCTCGCACAATCCGTTTTCCGCGGACCTTATCGTTAATCGCCGCTCTACAAAAATGTTAGTCTCTTTTGGTCAGGTTATTGTCTTCCTGTGATTTTCCTAACCCTTGCAACCAATGTTTGACCACTGTTTTTTTATGCCCTTGTAGAGGATATATTGTTTTTGTCACGATGTTTGTAACGCATTGAAGGAGGCGTTACCGACCCCATATATATTCTTGATCAGCATCAAAAGCCGAGTCGATATAACCATGTCCGTCTGTCCTTCCGTTTCAATGCGAACTACTCTTTCAGTTTTAAAGCTATCGTTATGAGTATTCTGTGTGCACGCAGCTTATATCGGCCAGATCGGATCACTATATCATATAAATGCCATAGGAACAATCGGTTGTGTAAAACTATAATTATTCTAATACTTTTGTATATGATTGTTTGGTTATCGGCAGATTTTGTTTCACGAGATGAGAGCAGGCACAGAATACATCTGCATCTAATCACAGTTATTGGAAAAAAGAAGGAATTAGATCAGTCTTATCCTAATGTCATCCTGTCAGCAGGTTTTTAACACTAGACAATCGATATTTATCCTAGACATCAGTGCTTAATCGATAGTTAACATATCTTCTTAACGATCTATCGGCAATTACCTAACATAACACATCGATATTTTTATAATTAAAATACCTTGCAGTCCTGACAAAGAATCTGCCTCGACTCTATTTAGGAGTGACATTGGGCGTGGTGACTTCGGGGGCGTAACAGAAGATAGCACGTAGGATGGCGGCGGGAGCACTTTGATAGCGGCGGGAACACTGAGAAGGGAACGGGATCACAAACAGTTTTCATAGCAAGCATCGTTGGCATGGACGGGGCGGTCCATCGTATTACATCAGCCGGAGCAGCGGCGTTGGGTAATGCAGTCTTTGCAAACTCTTCCAGCAAAGCCGGTACTCTCGAGGCAGTAAGGATACTCTAGACTACTACGGCATCCAGGACAGCAGAGAAAGTAGCGGCCGGTAGGGCGCTAATCGGCACAGAGGCAGTGGGAACGGAGGCCGGCACAGGGGCGACAGAGGCATCAGGTGGGCGGACACCAGTCGGCACACAGCGGCAGCAAAGGCAGTAGCAGAGGCGCAAGTCGCCAGAGTGGCAACAGGAATATCGGCAGGGTGGGCATCTAGCGGGCGAACACAATCCTGAACGGAGATCGGACGGCGGTCGGCACAGCGGCAGCGACGGAAGTAGGTGAGGCGCAAGTCGCCAGAATGGCCACCGGAGTATCGGCAGGGTGGGCATCTGGCGGGCGAACACAATCCTGAACGGATATTGGCACGACGGTAGCGGAATCATCAGGCGTGCGGACACAAGTCGGTACAGCAGCGGTAGAGGCAGCAGCTGAAAGTACAGTTACCGGAGCGGCTGCTATGGAGGCGGTTGGGTGAACATCACAAGCCGAAATGGAGATCGGCGCATTGGCAGTGAAAGTAGCAGCTAAGACGACAGTCAGTGGAACGGATACTGGCAGGATAACAGCCGGCGTCACAGAGGGCAGGACAGGCAGCAATGTATTCGGAATAGCTTCATGCTGGATAGCAAATTTCGATGGCGACGGAGCCATAGACGTAGCTCTGGTTTGGACCACGTGCGAGTCAGCAGGCTTGACAGGAGGTTTCACAGCAGTTGAGGCTGTTGTAAACATCATAAGCTCGGACGCGGTGGCCATCGGGTTAACTGCCTTGATTGCCTTTGCGTATATCCTCTCCATTTTCAGAAGTATGTCCGACAGTGGCACTTCTACATCACTATTGCACAAAACCTTAAACATCTCCTTTTGCTCATTTCCATTGTAGCATCGAGCACGAGCAAATTTCTGGTTTTCCTTCAGTTGTTAGGTAAGGCGTCGAAATATAAATCTCTTCGAGTTCATATCCAACTTCTGAGCTGTTAAGTTATAATTATTGTAATTTAATTATTTAGTCAGTCGACTTTTCTTTTTTTTTTTTTTTGTTGCCGCGACCCATTTGCCAATAATGAGAAAAATACTAGACATACCTCGGAAATAATTGATGTTTTCGGCGAATATCTCAGTAAATATGGCACTTAGGAATTGTTTTGGTACACAGGTTCCTGGAGACAGCATAAATACATTGTCATTTAAAGTTTTTGGACTGTACGCTCCCTTTTCCAAAAAGAAATGAAAGAATTTTAAAACTTCAATGCCGATTGTAGGGCATTTATTCTTATCGTACAGTATTGTTATTAAGTGCGGGAGGTAAAGTCTGTCAGCTTTTTTTCCAATTTTTTTTTAAAGATTTTTATGAAAGAAAAATATTTCAATAATACTCAATCCAAATTTCGAGGTGATCAGACGAAAATTGACGAAGTTATAATGAATTGAACTTCCGTTACTCCGACTGTGTTTCAAATTCTTTCAAAACTTTAAGCGCTTTTTTCTCAGAACCAGGACACTGTAATTCGAAAACTACCGAATCGATCTCAGGTAGCGCTGTCGAGTTTTTAGACCCCGTACTCTTAAAAAGAGTATAGGGGTCTATTAGGTTTGTCAGAAGCCAAATGTGCGTAACAGGCAGAAGGAAGCTTTTCCGACCCTATAAAGTATATATATTCTTGATCAGCATCAACAGCCGAGTCGATATAGCAATGTCCGTCTGTCCGTCTGTCCGTCTGTCTGTCTGTCTGTCTGTCCGTCCGTCTGTATGAACACCTGGATCTTTTAAACTACAAGAGCTAGAGACACCAAATTTTTTAATGAAAGTTCGTCTATGATGTACGCAGATCAAGTTTATTTCAAATCGGCGCCACGCCCCCCACCGCCCCCGCAATAAGCAAAAAACTAGACACACCTCGGAAAAAATTGATGTTTTCTGCGAATATCTTTGTAACTATAGCACTTAGGAACACCAATTCTGGTACGCAGGTTCCTAGAGACAACACAAATGCGACGTCATTCAAAATTTTGGTCTGCCACGCCCCCTCTTTCCACAAGAACTAAGCAAATTTTCCAAACTTATATGCCGTTTTTAAAGCATTTGGTAATGTAGTACGGTATTGTAGTTCAAAATTTGTTTAAAGACAAATTATATCAAACTAACCTAAAAGTTGCATAAAAATCCAACTATAAACAACTGAGCAATTAGACAACAAAGTAGCCCATGAAGCGCGTAATGAATGTAGTGGTGCAACTAGTAGGGCAGCATGATATGGAACTTGCGTCAGTAAGCGCGGGTTCAAATCCCATCAGTGACTGATTTAAAATTTTTTTTTTAATTTAATTTTAAAACTTAAATTTTAAATTACAGTCGTATTCAAATATTAATTTCGAATACAAGGAGAGTACGGGGTCTTTTACAGTCGGCGTGCTCGACTGTAGCCTTTCTTACTTGTTTTTTTTTAATTTTAAATTATTAATCATTTAAAAAAATCAAAATTGCTGATGGTTTTTTGTCAAAATTGGAAATTTGTAGTTACAAGTGGTGCCACAAATTTAAAAATCGTCTTAAAACACGAAACAATTGTTATCTTTGGCAAGCCAAAGATTAAATACCCTTGCAGTCATGCATGTTGCGTCAATTTCGTTTTAATCACTAACTGTTACTTTTTTAGCTACACGATAAAGAAGTCTGATTTGAATGAAATTTTGTGAGCATATAGGGAATGAAAACGAATTCATATTGTGTGATTTTGGCTCAAATTGATCAATAGACCTTGATATCGATTAGACACAGGGGGAATGATAACGAATGCATATGACGTGAATTTGGATGAAATCGCTCAATAGACATCGAAAATTTGTATGATAAGTATTTAAATCGATCAGGTTACTAAAAACAGCATAAAAGAAATGACATTAAAAATTTTAAGCTGCTACGCCCCCTTTTCCCGTAAGAAATAAAAAACTTTTCAAACTTGCATGCCATTTTAAAAGCCATTTCTTCTAATCGTATAGCGTTGTTACTTAAAATTCGTTTGAAGACTAATTGTGTCAAACTTTCTTGACAGTATCATAAAAATCCGACCATAAATAAAAAAGAAACCACGCAACAAAGTTTATACATACATACACACATATATATTGTATTCTTTGTAATCCATTGTATTATATCGAAACACAAATCAGTGGTTTTTTACTTTCGGAGCAACTATAGCTGTCGCTCCGATCACTTTATTTATAATGTTATTTTAGCCTGATACATTTTGTATGTTATGCCTAAAACCGCGTAGCTGCGCTGCCAGTGACTTCGGCAGAGGAGCGGTCAGCTTATGTATAAATGCTTAGCATATATATACTAAAGGCGTGACGAGAGTCGACGCGGTGGAGAGGAGGTATTATGTTCACTTGGTTATGCGATCGTAGTGCATGTCATATATGCCTACTCAGCACTATGGAGGTCCATGCACTTGAGAGTGATGGTATTACAACAAGTGCTTGAACTTGGTTTTATATATGTATATATAACTGTATATGTGAATATGTATTGTAGTCAAGTGCTACATTGTATTTGTAATAATATTTATGCATTCCACTTAGTACAGTGAGCATTTGATATATGTGCTAATTACAGTGAGCAGTTGATATATGTGAACATACTACAATATGTGCATACATGTCAAACGTGCATATAGACAAACAGATGTACATATTTTCGAATATGCTTTGCTTTCCAACGTGTTTTAATAAAAGTACTATTCATTACAATACCCGGATACCGATTTTAACATTATAATCGGGAATAAATGCAGAGTGTTGCATACGGTCGGGCGCGCTAGACTGTACTTTTCTTTCTTCTTCTTTTTGGTTTCAATGTGTTCTTATGCAAGTACTTTCCATTGTAATACCTGAATACCGATTTTAACATTATAATCGGAAATAAAAGCAGAGAGTATTTCACTGTCTGGCGCGCTCATCTGTACAATTCTTTATTGTTTCAAATTGTGTTACCGGTAGTTGGTGTAGCAAAAATCAAAATCTAGCACTCTAACGAGCACAAAAACGATGGGTGTTTTAACCTTTCCAAAATCTCAGTGTTGATATGGACGGACAGACGTTTAAGATTTGTTTAATGAAGTCAATATACTCTTACGGGATTTAAACATGATATGCATGCATTGTACATATATACAAATGACGATTCTATATATCATTACTTAATTTAGTTCGAGCTGCAGTATGTACCGGCTGAGGTGAGTGTTGTGCCAGTTACACATTATTTTTGTGGTTTTGCAGGACTTTGTGTACCACCACATGCATTTTATGCATTTTTTGGTGCTAATCAATTCGCTTCGCACTCGCTTTGCAAACGGACGTGTTTTTTTCCTTTCTCGCGTAAAAGCATAGCTCGCCAATAACAATTGAGTGTTTTGCGACGTCTTCAAATAAGTCTCTTTACTGAGTAAATGAAAGAAATACTCGAGCAGCTTATTGATCAACTCTTCGCTTATCTCACTCGCGCTCGGAAGACAATCGTGTTCGTCGTTTCTTTTTCGTCTCAGTTAGACCGCGAGTATTTGCTTGAGTTAAATGAAGCAAAACGTCTTTGAGCGTGTGATGCTTATTAAATTGTGACGCAATAACATTTCGTTGCGTTCTACTGTGTAAATGAATGAGATTTATGGTGACATTGAAGCCTTCGATGTAATGTTTGGTCGCTTGCCATTAAATGCAAATATATTAGATTTTTTCAATAAAGTTAAGCTTAAATTGCCAAATTAAACTGCGCTCGCACAAGTAGTGCTTGCTACACCAGCAAGGTTAGTGTCAGTGAAATGGGCATTTTGAGCCCCGCATTTTATACATAGTGAACGTCGGAGTTCAATAGGAGCAGAATATTTAAACTCTCTATTCGTAATTAAGTTAAATTAGTCGAAATTAATGTAGTTTTAGAATAATAGGAGAAAAAATGAAATGTTATGTTACTTATTACTTACATACATAAAGAAAAAAAAAAAATAAACAAAAAAAAAACTCAAAATATAATCGAAGTATATATTATTTATTAAATAAAATCCTTCAACAGTGATTGCAAGACTTTTTGAATTAAGGTGTTATATACAAAGTTGGGCGTCCCAAAATGCACTTTTTTTTGTGCATATTCTGAAAGTATATACATTTGATAATAACTGTGCAAAATTTCATTTTGATCGGACCAATTGTTTTCAAGTTACAGCCGTTTTTCCAATGGAATTTGGTGCGCGGCTTATATCAAAACACAACTTTGAATGCGATTATCTCGGAATGACTTTTTTTCAAAAGTACTGTTACGGTGATCACGATAACTCAAAAACTTGTCAACCAATTTTCAACATTTTTGTTTCTAGTATTCGTATTGAAAATCTCGTGTACTTGAACGATCGAATTTTATGGAAAAATATTCGAATTTTTTTCAAAATTTTGTTTTTTGAAAAATTTTACCCCAAAAAAGTCGATTTTTCATTTGAACAAAAAAACTTTTTTTTTATCGGCTTCGTTCAAGTACACCAGAGTACATTTATCTTGCATGTACTTTTACTTTTACTTTTTTAATTTTATTTAATCGTTTCAGTCGCGAGCGAGTTTATGTAAGTACGCTATATTTGTGCTCTAACTTAGCATCTGTTTACTTAACCCTTGTGTATATCCGTCATTCTTTTTAACACTCTATACAAATTTATAATTTGCATTCTTTACCATTTTCCATCAGCTGACCAAATTTTATCCAGATCGGACCACTATATCATATAGCTGCCATAGGAACAATCGGTTGAAATGCTAAGTATGAAAATTTTCTATGTCTATTGAGCGATTTCATCCAAATTCACGCAATATGCATTTGGTATCATTCCCAATGTGTTGACCAAATTTCATTCAAATCGGACTACTATATCATATAGCTGCCATAGGAACAATCGGTTGAAATGCTTAGTATGAAAATTTTCTATGTCTATTGAGCGATTTCATCCAAATTCACGCAATATGCATTTGGTATCATTCCCAATGTGTTGACCAAATTTCATTCAAATCGGACTACTATATCATATAGCTGCCATAGGAACAATCGGTTGAAATGCTTAGTATGAAAATTTTCTATGTCTATTGACCGATTTTAACCAATTCGCACAATTATCATTCCCTATATGCTCGAAAAAGTTCATTCAAATCGTACTACTATGTCATATAGCTACTGTTGGAACAATTAGCGATTAAAATAAAATATGCGTGTCTGCAAGGGTATTTAATCTTCGGCTAGCCGAAGATAACCTTTTTTTCTTGTTTAAAATAAAATATATCCATTATGTATGTCTTCTACAATAAAAATTGCCAGGTGCGAACAAATGTAAAAGTGGGTTTCCTGTTGGCTGTGTGATAATATATCACACGAAAATTGTGATGGCCTTAACGGCCGTATTATCGACCTGATTAATTCTAATTTGGGTGAGTCTTGCAGGGATGTTGAAAGGGACATGATGGGCTTCATGAGGCAAACAAAAAGAGGCTTTGGGGAACTATTTGGCAGATTTAAGAACCTGTTTGATAGTTTCACCTCGTGGGATAAAGATTTCAAGAGTATCAACCATAGCTTGCAAATTACAATTGAGTGTTTTTTTCTATACGCTAAATCTCTGAGCAGAAGCGAAAAAACTCAAAAAATTTGTTCTTACTCTGAACAAAGAGAGTATTTTCTATTTTGCTTCGCGTTTCGCTTGAGCGTTGTGGTTGTGTACTTCGTGTTGAACTTTTTCAACGATTCTTTTTTCGGGAGTAATATAATTGTCGCTCGCGAGTTGAGACTCAGTAAGTGAGTAAATGACTGAATAAGTTAATTCAAAAAGTCTTGCAAACACTTGAAGGATTTTATTTAATAAATATATAAATATTTACTTCGATTATATTTTGAGTTTTTTTTTTATTTATTTTTCTGAATGTAAGTAATAAGTACCAAAACATTTCATTTTTTCTCCTATTATTCTAAAACTACATTAATTTCGACTAATTTAGCTTAATTACTAATTGAGAGTTTACATTTTCTGCTCCTATTGAACTCCGACGTTCACTATGTATAAAATGCAGGGCTGAAAATGCCCGTTCCACTGACACTTGCCTTGCTGGTGTAGCAAGCACTAATTGTGCCCGCGCAGTTAAATTTGGCAATAAAAGCTTCACTTTATTGAATAAATCTAAAATATTTGCATTTAATGGCAAGCGACCAAAAATTACATCGAAGGCTTCAATGTCACCATAAATCTCATTCATTTATGCAGTAAAACGCAACGAAATGTTATTGCGTCACAATTTAATAAGCATCACACGCTCAAAGACGTTTTGCTTCATTTCACTCAAGCAAATACTCGCGGTCTAACTGAGACGAAAAAGAAACGAGGAACACGATTGTCGTCCGAGCGCGAGTGAGATAAGCGAAGAGTTGATCAATAAGCTGCTCGCGAGTATTTCGTTCATATACTCAGTAAAGAGACTTATTTGAAGACGTCGCAAAACACTTAATTGTTATTTGCGAGCTATGGTATCAACCTTTTGAATGATTCTCCAAAGGGAAAAGGCCAATTTTAGATTGTCAATTGGTCCAAATGAACTTTTAGTTCCTCCACATATCTCCATTAATTCTGATCCGTCTCTAAGAAATCTTTCTTCCCCATCTCCAACTAATATTGTCAGTAGGAGGGATAATTTTACTTCTCCCACAAAAGTTACTCCTACGGACACCGAGCCAGCCCCTGATACAGTTGCTGTCAATGCTGTTGTTGTTGAACAACATACTAGTGATGACATTTCGACTGCATTAGCTAGTCAATCATCCAGTGCTAAAAAGCACCGAAAAAACAAATCTTTGTTTCACGGCTAGCCCCTGATTCTACATCTGATGATGTCAAGGCTTTTATACATGCCCAATCTGTAGCCAACATTACTGTGGAAAAATTCAAATTTTCTTATGCTTGGGAGATTTCCTCATTTAAAATAAGTGTTCCCGGCGAACAATTTAACAAAATATGCTGTAAAGAGTTCTGGCCGGACCACTTGGTGGTGAAAGAATATACTGCTAGAAAACGAAATCGGACTCCTCTACCATTAACTACCATTAACAAAGCAAACTAAACTCCTCCCTCTCGCTTGCCTATCAGAATGTAAAAGATCTTAATCTTAATATTTCTACAGAATTGGAATTTATTGCTATAAAGCTAAATATTTTTAATGTTTGCATTTTAATTACTTGCTCTTATATTCCTCCTTCTTCTGATAGTTCTGATTATTTTGAACATTTCTCAGCTCTCAAATCTGTTTCATCCTTAACTTCCGATCGGGATATCCTCGTCGTTCTGGGTGATTTTAACATTGCGGGAACTACTTGTATCTCCACTCCAAGCTCTGCTGTATTGACCTCCACGACACAGAATGATTACCTTGATGATTTATTTGATACTTCTTTATCTTAAATTAATGGCATTCCCAATTCATTAAGTAAGATGCTTGATCTCATTTTTCTCTTAGATCCTTCATTTCCATCTATTTCCCGTATTGCTGCACTTTTCCTTCCTGAAGATTCATATCACCCGACTTTGAAATTGTTGATGGAATTGCCTATCCAAATGGGAAAGTTCAGCTTAAGACCTAGAAAGCGTATTCGCCAGTTTCAGAAGGCTGGTTTTAACAAGTTAAATCAGCTTTTATCCCAAACACACTGGTCATGGCTTTTCAAGTGCAGCGATATGTATGAAACAGTCGCATTTTTTTATATTACTTTAAATAATTTATTTGATCTTTGTGTTCCATCTTGTATTCCAAGAATATCTAAAAAACCTATTTGGTTTACACGGGAATTAACACGTTTAAAAAACGTTTAATCTAAATTTTATAAGAAATTCGGAGAAACTGGCTCTTCCCTGTATCTCTCTCGTTATTTAAATGCTCGATCTGATTTCTCTGCCTTGAACAGCCTGTGTTATCGGAATTACCTTAGAAGCTGTGGTCAGCAGTTTCGAAGTAATCCTAAACTTTTTTATAACTTTGTTAATGCGAAGCGCAAATCATCAACACTTCCTTCCTCAATGGTCTTTGAAAATGAGACTGCTAACTCTAATCAGGCTATGGCCGATTTATTTGCGAATTTTTTCCAATCAACTTATTGTATTCATCAAAATAATCTAAACTTGCATTATTCCTACAGTGTAAATGCTTCTAATTGTAACTTCAGGCCATTGATCACTAAAGATTCGCTTCTGAGTGATCTAAAGTCTGTTAAACCTGTCCTTTCACCTGATGGAGTTCCTGCTTGCGTGGTCAGAAACTGTGCCAATGGCCTTTTGAAACCTTTGTATACCTTATTTAATTTGTCTGTTGAGTCGTGTCGCTTCCCTGACATTTTAAAAGCATCGTTTATTATTCCTCTTCATAAAAAGGGTACTAAATCAAACACTTGTAACTATAGGGGTATCTATAAATTGTCCGCAATTCCTAAAACTTTTTAGAAATTAATTACTTCTTAACTGCAACATCTTTGTAGATCTATTGTTTTACCTTGCCAGCATGGGTTTATGAAATATAGATCTACAACCACTAACTTATTAGAATTTACTTCCATTGTAATAAAGGGGTTTCAAAATAAATTGCAAACAGATGTCATTTACACAGATTTTAGCAAAGCTTTTGATTCTGTTAATCATAGTCTCTTAATACATAAACTTAATTTGCTTGGATTTCCAGAAACACTAATACTTTGTATTGCGAACTTGTAACTTTATCCAAGGCCGTGCGTGTTACCTCGGGGGTTCCTCAAGGTAGTCATCTTGGGCCTATACTTTTTTCATTATTCATTAATGATTTGCCTTCAGCAATTTCTAGTTCTCGGGTTCTGATGTATGCCGATGATGTAAAACTTTGTTTGTCACGAACTGAATCTTTCCTGAATCACGGTCTACAAAGTGATCTCGACGCACTTCAAGCCTGGTGTAAAGTTAACGTACTTCATCTCAATTTTAGTAAATGTAACGTAATGTCCTATAGTAGGCGAACACCAACCTATAATAACTACTTTCTCGACGGCAAGCCTTTTTAGAGAATAGAGTCGGTCAATGATTTGGGTATCCTTTTCGATCCAAACCTAAAGTTTGATAAGCACTGCTGCTAATCGAGCATTTGGTGTCTTGGGATTCATTAAGCGGTGGTCTAAGGAATTTGACGATCCCTACCTAACAAAAACTCTTTATACTTCACTTGTACGCCCTATTCTTGAATATACATGATTCATCAGGAAAGATTAGAAGCTGTACAAAAACAATTTCTTCTGTTTGCCCTTATGGGCCTTAGTTGGAGTACTAATACTCGATTACCTTCGTATCGTAGTAAACTTTTGTTAATTAACCTCCCTTCCCTTTCGGATCGCAGAACCATGCTTGGTGTAGTTTTCTTACACAAACTAATTAACGATGAGATAGATTCCTCGTATCTAATTAGCCAAATTAGTTTTGCGGTTCCGATCCGAAATACTAGAAACTTTCTTCCTTTGTCCCTTCAGCGCTGTGCCACCAATTATGCTTTACATAATCCGTTTCGTATTTTACGTACTAACTATAATAGCCTTTCTCATGTAGTGAGTGGAGCCACTTCTTTGTCTTCTCTTAGAAGGAAACTTCTCTTTTACGTATCTAATCAATCTTCATAGTATTGTTTTCCTTTAATGTTATATTGTAGTACTTAGTATTCTTTTAATATTCTTTTCTTTGTGCCTAAATGTCGCTTATCGTTCTCGCGTATTTTCGTTTCCCGCGTGCCTTACCGTTGAGCACCGCGTTACTAACATTTGATTTTATTTTTCTCTTTTTCGTTTGGACTGGTTAGTGTTTTTCTGGGGTTTTCCTAACCCTTGCAACGAATGTTGGACCAACGTTTCTTAATGTTTTTAATTTTTGTATTACTTCCCCAGTTAGTAAATTAATTAAAGTTAATTTAAATCTTTATGTCAATTTGAAAAACTTTTGATGTCATTGCATTTATGCGGTCTCTAGGAACATGTGTACCAAAATTGGTATTCCTAAATGCCATAGTTAATGAGATATTCGCCGGAAACATAGATTTTTTTCGAGGTGTGTCGGGTTTTTGACTCATTGTGGGCAAATGGGGCGTGGCATCGAAAAAAAAAAAAAAACATTCGTGTATTGACTGACAAAATATGGAGTCGATAGACACCAAATTTGAACTTGTAGCTCTTACCTGTAGCTCTGAAATGTGTGTGTTCATTCGGACAAACAGAAAGACGACTCCGCTTGTGACGCTGATCAAGAATATATATACTTCATGGGGTCTATCACGCCTCCTTCTGCCTGTTAGATACATTTGCACAAACCCAATATACTCTTGCAGAGAGAATAATTAGTTGCTATTTATCTCTTGAATTTTTCATACATACATTTCCACAAACCCAATATCCTCTTGCAATATAAAAAATATAAAAAACAAGAAAAAAAAGTTATCTTCGGCTAGCCGAAGATTAAATACCCTTGTTGACACGCATATTGCGTTAATTTTATTTTTATCGGTAATTGTTCCAACAGTAGCTATATGATATGGTAGTCCGATTTGAATGAAATTTCGTGAGCATATAGGAAATGATAATAAATACATATTTTGTGAATTTGGTTAAAATCGATCAACAGACACAGAAAATTTTCATATTAAGTATTTCAACCGATTGTTCCTATGGCAGCTATATGATATAGTAGTCCGATTTGAATGAAATTTGGTCAACACATTGTTAATGATAACAAATGCATATTGCGTGAATTTGGTTGAAATCGCTCAATAGACTTCGAAAATTATACTAAGCATTTCAACCGATTGTCCGATCTGGATAAAATTTGGTCAGCTGATGGAAAATGGTAAAGAATGCATATTGCGAGAATTTGGTTCAAATCGTTAAAGAGACACTGAAAATTTCCATACTAACCATTTTCAGCATTTTTAACCGATTGTTTCCATGACAGCTATATGATATAGTGGTCCGATCTGGATGAAATTTGGTTTGCAAGTGGGATTTAGTACTAAATGCATATAGGCTGAGTTTGGTGGAGCTAGCTCAAAAAAAATATATTTTAAACCGATTGTTCTATGGGAGCTATATGATATAGTGATCCTGGCCGATTTTAACTTACGAACTGCGCGCAGAGAGAATACACATGTGTACCAAGTTTCATCACGATAGCTTTAAAACTGAGAGACTAGTTCGCATAGAAACAGACGGACAGACTGACATTGCTATATCGACTTGGCTGTTGATGCTGATCAAGAATATATATACTTCATGGGGTCCGAAACGCCTCCTTCAATGCATTACAAACATCGTGACAAAAACCATATACCCTCTGCAAGGATATAGAAAAAACTAAGCATAATCGAACATTCATATGTTTGTCTGTATGAACATATAAAATGTATATAACAGGCAGAAGGAGGCGTGACAGACCCCATAAAGTAAATATATTCTTGATCAGTGTCACAAGCCGAGTCGATATAGCCATGTCCTTCTGTCCGTCTGTATGAACAAGAGGATCTCAGCAACTATAAGAGCTAGAAAGACCCGAGAGGTCGCAAATGAAAGATAAAATTCGGAAGCAGTACAAGTTTGTTTTTGCTTTTGGACACGCCCACTTTAGGGATTTCAGAGATGGTAAGAGCTACAAGTTCAAGTTTGGTCTCTATCGATTCGATATTTAGTCAGTTAAAAATCTTTTTTTTTCGATGCCACGCTCTATTCGTCACAATGAGCAAAAAGCTGTACACACCTCGGAAAAAATATGTGTTTTCGAAGAATATGTCAGTAACTATGGCACTTAAAAATGCCAATTATGGTACACAGATTCTTAGAGACAGCATAAACTTTGGACTGCCCCAGTTTTCGTTAGAAATAAATAACTTTTCAAACTTGCATGTCTTTTTAAAGGCATTTGTTCCTATCGTACAATGTTGTTATTTATGATTCGTTTGAAGAGGAATCATGTCAAACTCTCCTGATAGTTTCATAAGAATCCGACCATAAACAAAAAAGAAAACAATGCCAATGCATGATGGCGAGACAGCGTTAGCCGTGCCGTTCAATAGTATACATACACACATATGTATGTGCATACATTTAAACTCAGACGAATTTGTATGTGCATTCAGACAAACATATGTATATGCGATTATGCTTAGTTTTATTATACCCGTTACTCGTAGAGTACAAGGGTATAACTATTGTAGTCGTTCGAATGTATGTAACAGGCAGAAGGAGGCGTGGCAGACCCCATAAAGTATATATATTCTTGATCAGCATCAACAGCCGAGTCGATATAGCCATGTCCTTCTGTCCGTCTGTATGAACAAGAGGATCTCAGCAACTATAAGAGCTAGAAAGACCCGAGAGGTCGCAAATGAAAGATAAAATTCGGAAGCAGTACGAGTTTGTTTTTGCTTTTGGACACGCCCACTTTAGGGCGTTCTATGTTCATATAAAGGCAAAAGCAGGTAAAAATAGCATGTTTTAGTATAGAAAACTTTTTTGTTAATTACGTTATCCAAACTAAATTCACATAGGATGTACATATCTATGGTGTACATAAGCTGGCCAAGTTTGATCCAAATCGGACTACTATATCGTATAGCTTCCATAGGAACAATCGGTCAAAAATTCGCTCTTAGAATGAACTTGTATGAACATTTTTTGTATTTACCAAGCTATCTTAATGAAACTGACACAGAATATTTTTATCAATAACATAAATATACTGACCAAGGTTGATCCAAATCGGACTACTATATCGTATAGCTCCCATGGAAACAATCTGTCAAAAATATGCCCTGATCATAAATTTGTGTGAAAATTTTCTGTGTTTTCCAAGCTATCTTAGCCATCCCCTAAACTATTGGACTAATATTATTATCATTACCAATTTTAAATTACAGGCGACTATAGCATTCTTTCTTGTTTCTTTTTATTTATGGTCGGATTCTTATGTTATTCAGGACAGTTTGATATAATTAGCTTTCAAACGAATTTTAAATAACATTACTGTACAATAAGAACAAATGGCTTTAAAATGGCACGCAAGTTTGAAAAGTTTTTTATTTCTTACGGAAAGAGGGGGCGTGGCAGTTCCCAACTTTTGATGTCATTGCTTTTATGTTGTTTCTGGAAACCTGTGTCCCAAGATTGGTATTCCTAAGTGCCATAGCTATTGAGATATTCGCCGAAAACATCTATTTTCCCAGGTATTTCTAGTGTTTTGCTCATTGTAGGCGAATGGGGCGTGGCATCAAAAAAAAGAGAAAGAAGGAGGCGTGGCAGATCCCATAAAGTATATATATTCTTGATCAGCGCCACAAGCTGAGACGTAATAGCAATGTCCGTCTGTCTGCCCGTATGAAAACACAGATTTCAGAGATGGTAACAGCTACAAGTTCGAACTTGGTCTCTATCGACTCGATATTTAGTTAGTCAATACAAGAGTCTTTTTTTTTTTCGATGTCACGCCCCATGCGCCCACAATGAGTCACCTCGGAAAAAATCTATGTTTTCGGCGAATATCTCAGGTACACTTAGGAATATTAATTTTGGTACACATGTTTCTAAGGACAGCATAATTGCATTGCCAGTTGAGCGCGCTCGACTGTATTTTTCTTTATTTTTTTTCACTGCTTCGCTATATACAGACTCGAACCGACGCGCTCAACATTGAAACGTTTTCTTGACGTCGCGCGAGCTATTTTTATCGCTGTGTACTGCTGTGCCAAATTCCGTCTCCGCTGTGTCAAATTTCCTCACTGCTTGGCACGAGCGTACGCCCCCTAGCAGATTCTGACGCGCTGACTTTGTGACCAAGGACTACCCGCCTGTTTTACTTACCCATTGCCAACACGTTTGTTCTGCCCGCTTTATGCGCGGCTATGTCGCGAAAGTTAGGGTATTAACGGGTACATCCGACTTTACAATCGCACACTTTTTTTTTTTTCATTTTTTTCTAAATACTATCTTTTGGGCATTTGGCGACCTCGCGCTAGTGAAACGTGCGAATGATACTATTTATTATTATTATTTTTTTTTTTAAATTATTTCGACTTTGATGTACTAACAAGACAGTACATTCAAGTGGCCCAGCAACACCAAGCAACGTGCTTGTTAGTGCGCGGAACCCCGCAGATAATGCAGCTACCTCCCGCCCAACCGGCCGAGGGGCACACCGCTTAACGTACGGCTGCGAAGAACGCGAAACGAATTTATTTATTAAAAACGAATTACAATATACAAAATACAGTACAATTCACCATCATATAATAATTTAAACTATATTAACTAAGACCTAGATAGGTTACAGAGAAGAGTAGTTCTAATTAAAGGTATTGAAGTAGAACTACCTAAAACTCGAGACAATTTCTTGTAGGTACTACACAATACTCGGAAAGGGTTGTGTATAGCAAAGTTAGTGGTACAAGGTTGAAGAGAGAGGAGATGAATGTTTCTAGTGGGTCTGATCGGAACAGCGAAACTAATTTGGTTAATTAATTCAGAAGAATCAATTTCACCGTTGATTAGTTTGTGTCAGAAAATTACACCGAGCACTGTCCTACGATCAGACATAGAAGGAAGATTAATTAGTAAAGGTCTACTACGGTAGGAAGGCAAGCGTATATTAGGGTTCCAGTTTAGGGACCTTAGGGCAAAAAGAAGGAATTGTTCTTGTACAGATTCTATTCTATCTTAATGAATCCTGTATTGGGGAGATCACAAGATCCATGTTCAATATTAGGACGTACAAAGGTTGTAAAAAGTGTTTTTGTTAAGTAGGGATCGTTAAATTTTTTCGTAAAGTTCTTTGTGAAGCCCAGGACACCAAAAGCACGATTAGTAATTGACAAAACATGCCTATAAAACTAAAGTTTTATATCGATAAGGATACCCAAATCAGTGACCGACTTAATTCTTTGAAGAGAATTGCCATTCAGAATGTAATTGTTTAAAAAGGGGAGTCGCCTACTGAAGGACATTACGTTACACTTACTTTAGTTAAGATTTAATAAACTGGCCTGACACCGGGTTTGAAAGCTGTAAAGATCAGATTGTAATCTGATTCCAAGAAGAGACTCAGGTGCCGAGACACAAAGTTTGACATCGTCGGCATACATAATTACCCGAGAGTGACTGATTGCAGATGGCAGATCATTAATGAACAATATAAATAGCAAAGTACCGAATTGGCTTCCTTGTGGGACACCCGAAGTAACCTGAACATATTTCGATAATGAATCTTTAAAAAACACTTGTTGTGTTCTAGAAATTAGGTAACTCGGAATCAAAAGATTAAAATTATAGGAAAATCCCAAAAGATTGAGTTTATATATTAAAAGGTTGTGGTTAACGGAGTCAAAAGCCTTACTGAAATCTGTGTAAATTACGTCAGTTTGCAGCTTTTTATCAAAACCCTGCAGTGTAAATGATGTAAAGTCTAACAGGTTAGTGGTCGTGGATCTATATTTCACAAACTCATGCTGGCAGGCTGAAATTATGGATCTACAGAAAAGTTGCAATTGAGAAGTTATTAATTTCTCAAAAACCTTGGGAATAGCGAACAATTTGGAAATACCTCTATAGTTGCAAACATTGGTTTTATTTCCTTTTTTGTGAAGAGGAATAATATAAGATGATTTCTAAACATCAGGAAAACAACACGATTCAACGGATAAAGTAAATAATTTATACAGGGGCTTTAAAAGGCCGGAAGCGTTGATGATTTACGCTTCGAATTAACGAAGTTATAAAACCGTCTAGGATTACTTCGGAACTGTTGACCACAGCCAGTAGAGTATCCTTCGTAACAACTGTCATTCAAGACAGAGAAGTCAGATCGAGCAATCAGATATCGAGAGAGATACAAGGAAGAGCCAGTTTCCTTGAATCTCTTATAAAATCTCGACTTTCTATTTTTTAGCAAAGTTAACTCACGGGTAAACCAAACAGGCTTGTTTGACCTGGTTGGAACACAAAGCGGAACACAGACATCAATTAAGGAATTCAAAATATAGTAAATGGTTGTAATTGCACTATCCATATCTCTACACATGAACAGCCGGGACCAGTCAGTCTGGGATAACAATACATTTAACTTGTTAAAGTTGGCTTTCCGAAACTGACGATTTCGTTTAGTAGATTTACTACTAGCATGGGCCACCCGGGCAGGTAAATCAATCAACACTTCCAAAGTCGGGTGATAAGGATCTTCAGGATACGATACCTGTAGTTACTTTCGAAGTAACTATAGTTACTTCCGAAGAAGCAACAGCAGTGATAGACTCATTAATTGGTTCGCCAACTGCAACAGTATTCACAATTGACGAGTCTGAAACTACTGCTTCGGGGTTCGTAGCGACAACTTCAGTGGGTAAAATAAAGTTGTAATCACTACTAACGATTATATTCGGAGATGGGGATTAAAAATTTATTAGAGAAGGTGCGGACAAAGTTGGTATGTGAAAAGGGACTGAAAGTTTGTTAGGGCCAATTGACAATCTAAAATTAGCCTTTTTACACTTTGGAGAATCGGTCAAGAATTTTAAGTCTTTAAACTCCTTATCCAAAGCACCGAAACTATTGGACAGACTTTTAAATCTGCCAAATAGGTCTGCAAAGCCTCTGTTAGTGCGTCTCATGAACCTCATCATGTCTCTTTCGACATCAATACAAGCTTCACATGTTTACTTTAAGCTTGAATTAGACTCAATCAGGTCAATTATCCGGCCGTGGAGGCCAGCACATTTTTCATGTGAAACATTTTCACATAACCAGCAACAAACAAAACCCACCTTAACATTTGTTCGAAGCTGGCAATTGGACTTATAACAGACATACATGTTAGAGCTCATTTATAAACAAGAAAAAAAGGTTATCTTCTGCTAGCCGAATATTAAATACACTTGCAGACACCCACATTGCGTTAATTTTATTTTTATCGGTAATTGTTCCAACAGTAGCTTTATGATATACTAGTCCGATTTGAATACAATTTTGTGAGCATATAGGAAATGATAATAAATTCATATTTTGTGAATTTGGTTAAAATCGATCAACAGACATAGAAAATTTTCATACTAAGTATTTCAACCGATTGTTCCTATGGCAGCTATATGATATAGTGATCCGATCTGGTCGATTTTGACATATGAACTGCGTGCAGAGAAAATACATATGTATGTGTACCAAGTTTCATAACGATAGCTTTAAAAATGAGAGACTAGTTCGCATAGAAACAGACGGACATGGCTATATCTTCTCGGCTGTTGATGCTGATCAAGAATATATATACTTTTCGGGGTCGGAAACGCCTCCTTCAATGCATTATAAACATCGTGACAAAAACAATATACCCTCTTCAAGGGTATAAAAATACAAAACAATAAAGGAGAATGAATAGAAGCTAATAAGCCCTTTTGAGAAAATTAATTAAAGAACAAGAAATAAAAGTACAGTCGAACACGCCCGACCGTATAATACTCTCTGCTTTTATTCCCAATTATAATGCTTAAATCGGTATCCGGATATTACAATAGATAGTTCTTGTATTAGAACACGTTACAACAAAAAATATAATTTATAATCGAACATACATATGTTTGTCTGTATGCACATACAAATTCGTTTGACGTTATATGCATGCACATGTACATATATGTATATGTGTGTATGTATACTATTGCCGCCACACATGCATCAAAAGAGTTCGAGTATATGCTTGTATGTTTCTGTCGCGTTCGCACTAATGCATTGACTTAAATATTAACTTTATAATCGGTAGCTCTGTTGTTTATTGTTGGATTTTTATGCAACTTTCAGGATAGTTTGATCTGATTTGTCTTCAAAGGAATCATAAATAACAATACTGTACGATAAGAAGAAACGGCATGGAAGTGAAAAAAATTTTTTTTCCTACGGAAAAAGGGGGCTTGGCCGCCCAAAATTTTAAATGGCAATGCATTTATACTGTCTCTAGGAACCTGCATACCAAAATTGGTGTTCCTAAGTGCCGTAGTTACTGAGATATTCGCTCTAAAAAACATCTATTTTTTCCGAGGTATGTTCAGTTTTTTGCTCATTGTGGGCAAATGGGGCGTGGCATCAAAAAAAAAAAAGATTCTTGTATTGACTGACTAAATATCGAGTCGATTGAGACCAAACTCGAATTTGTAGCTCTTACCATCTCTGAAATCTGTGTGTTCATACGGACAGACAGACGGACAGACAGACAGACAGACGGACATGGCTATATCGACTCGGCTTGTGACGCTGATCAAGAATATATATACTTTATGTGGTCTGCCACGCCTCCTTCTGCCTGTTACATACATTTGCACAAACCCAATATACTCTTGCAGAGAGTATAAAAATACGTAGGTAAACTAGGGTTAATGCGCAAACTACTGATGTTTACTTACGACCAGTGTTTAAAAAACTGCGAACAGTTCTCGCAGTTCTGTTCTTGCTAGAACTGTTGCTGCGAGCATTTTCAACAGTCGCAGTCGCAGCAAAAGCAAAAAATGTTTTTGATCAGCAGCGCAGCGCTTCGGGAATCGACAGCTTCGGCAGTTTTGAGAATGCTAGAACTGTTGCTGCGTGAACTGGCGCCAGTCGCAGTCGCAGCAAAAGCAAAAAACAATTCTTGATCAGCAGCGCAGCGCTTCGAACTGCGTCCACTGGCGCCAGTCGCAGTCGCAGCTAGAGCAAAAACTGTCGACTGCCGAACAGCACAGCAGACAGCAATATATTTTTCAGCGACTCTGCACTTAAACGATTGCGATAAGCGGTTAAAACCAGTTTAAGTGTGGAAAAGTATGCCGCAAGTGACTTCGGCAATTACAGTTACATAAGTTACCAAAACAAAACTGTGGAAGCTGTCTGCTGTGCTGTTCGGCAGTCGACAGTTTTTGCTCTAGCTGCGACTGCGACTGTCGAAAATGCTCACAGCAACAGTTCTAGCATTCTCAAAACTGCCGAAGCTGTCGATTCCCGAAGCGCTGCGCTGCTGATCAAAAACATTTTTTGCTTTTGCTGCGACTGCGACTGTCGAAAATGCTCGCAGCAACAGTTCTAGCAATAACAGAACTGCGAAAGCTGTTATCTGCAGAAGCACAGCACAGACAAAATTTTACGACTGTTGCTGCTGTGACTGTCAGCTTTTCAAACACTGCTTACGACAATAGCAAATGTAGTTCACAAAAACAAATTATGAGCGGGCGCGTCGACCGAAATAAAGAAAAAAGGAATTACCGGCCAACACCAAAAATTATATAAAAGAGCGCGTCGAGAGCGTAAATAAAGAAGTAGCACGAAGCGCAAGCAACGACATAAAATTACAAGAACAATTTCACAGCGCCAAACAAGTGCAGAAATAAGTAAACAGAATGTTGGGCTGTGGAATAGTTGTTGCCTTCAGACACAAATTGTTTAAAATTGGCTTTGAAGGTCTTACCATGTCCAAAATCTGTTTGTTCATACGGGCAGATAGACGGGCATGGCTATATCGTCTCGGCTTGTGACATTGATCAAGAATATATATACTTTATGGGGTCTGCCATGCCTCCTTCTGCCTGTTACATACATTTGCACAAACCCAATATACTCTTGCAGAGAGTATAAAAAAGATTCTTGTATTGACTGACTAAATATGGAAACGATTGTGACTAAATTCGAACTTGCAGTTCTTACCATCTCTGAAATCGGTTTGTTCAGACGGGCAGACAGACAGGCGGACGGCTATATCGACTTGCCTTATGATGCTGATCATAACTTCTGACAAACCTAACAAACCCTCTACTCTGTTTTAGAATACAGCGTCTTAAAAATTTCTGTCTATACATTTTTTTTAAATTAAATAATAAGCATTAAAAAAGAATGCAAAAGTATGACACAATTTACTTACTTAACTTAATTGCACGGTGGAATTAATAAATACAAAATATTTTTTTTTTTACATTGTAGAAAGGATGTTTCGCTTCCTACCGCGTTACAACGAGCGATGGCCGCCGAGGCAGAAGCAGCACGAGAGGCACGTGCAAAGGTTATAGCTGCAGAAGGAGAGATGAAATCATCGCGTGCGTTGAAAGAGGCCTCTGAAATTATTTCGGCTAGCCCGTCAGCGTTACAGCTACGGTATCTACAAACGCTTAGCAGTATTTCGGCTGAAAAGAACTCGACTATCATATTTCCGTTACCCATGGAACTACTTACGCCGTTTCTTAACTCGTCTAGTCATTTAACTGCAAATGCGTATGTGACACCATCGACTCTAAGCCGGCATCAGTCCCATCATCACTAATGACGCGCAATGGAAAGCTTCCGTCAAACTGAATGTTTCACTATGATCGACTAATAAACTCAACTTTAATCAATATACCCTTGCAGAGGTCAGATCGAATCACTATAGGAACAGTCGGCTCACAAAAAATTTTTTAGACTCCGTACTCTTAAAAAGAGTATAGGGGTCTATTAGGTTTGTCAGAAGTCAAATATGCGTAACAGGCAGAAGGAAGCTTTTCCGACCCCATAAAGTATATATATTCTTGATCAGCATCAACAGCCGAGTCGATATAGCAATGTCCGTCTATCCGTCTGTCCGTCCGTCTGTATGAACACCTGGGTCTTTTAAACTACAAGAACTAGAACCACCAAATTTATAACCTAAATTCAGTAACTTTCGCGAGCAGATCAAGTTTATTTCAAATCAGTACCACGCCCCCTACCGCCCCCGCAATAAGCATAAAACCAAAAACACCTCGAAAAAAATTGATGTTTTCCGCGAATATCTCCGTAACTATGGCACTTACGACCACCAATTCTGGTACGCAGGTTCCTAGGGACAGCATAAATGGAGTGTCATTAAAATTTTTTTGCTGACACGCCCCCTTTTTCCACAACAAAAAATAAAATAAAATTTTCAATTTCGATGCCGTTCTTAAGGTATTTGTCCTAATCGTACAGTGTTGTAATTTAAGTTTCGCTCAAAGACAAATCATATCAAACTACCCTGAAAGTTGCATAAATATCCAACTATAAACAACTGAGCAATTAGGTAACAAAGTGTCCCTTGAATCGCAGTGTTAATGCACGTGGTTGAAAGAAAAGATATAACTGTATGTTTATATATACATTAGCCGCAGTAGTTTGCAAAGAGAGCGTGGTCCAGGTAGTAGGGATGCTTGTCATTACTTTTCGCACTTGTATGTAAACACAAGACCTGCGGTTCGAACCCCGGCACAGACTAACAAATTAAATTTAAAAAAAATTTTTTTTTTTTTTTTATAATTTAGCACTATTATATCTTAATGAAAATAATCGGTGCCGTCTCACAAGGAGGGGGTGGTGCAATTAGTAGTCTTGCGGCGTGTATTGCAAGTTGAGTATAAGTTGTAAGGTTCAATTCCCGACAGTGAAATATTTTAATACACTATTTTAAATTTAAAAAAAAAAATTTAAATATACAATATTAACTGGTGCAACAGGGTTGGGTTGCGGTTAGTCGTTTGTTTCTTAACCAATGGTCTGCGGTTCAAACCCGGCACAGACTCAGAAATTAAAATTTTTTTTTTATTTTTTATATATATATTTTTTTATTATATGTAAATGAAAATAATCGGGTTGATGTCAAATGTATGGAGTAGGGTTGCAGCATGTTCTGGAACCTGAGTCTATTAGCGCGGGTTCGCTTCCCATCAGTGACTTGACATACAATTTTTTTTTAAATTTAATTTTGCGTGTCATCGCAAAAAAAAAGATTCTTGTATTGACTGACTAATTATCAAGTCGATTGAGACCAAAGTCGAACTTGTAGCTCTTACCATCTCTGAAATCTGTGAGTTCATACAGACAGACAGACGGACATGACTATATCGACTCGGCTTTTGACGCTGATCTAGAAACTATATACTTTATGGAGTCTGCCACGCCTCCTTTTGCCTGTTACATACATTTGCACAAACCCAATATACTCTTGCAGAGAGTATAAAAAATCTAAGAGTAAAAAAAGTGAAAAGAGTGAAAAAGTTCTATAAGAAAGTTGAAGTGACAAAAAAAAATATATTTCCCAATACTATAAAGTAAAAATAAGAAAAAAAGTAAATTGTTGGTTTTATTGATTATTTTTAGTTTTTATGTTGATTCTGTATAAGAAAAGCTGAAAAATATAGAAGAAGGTATATGTTTGAGCATTCTGCATATATGCTGCCTAACTTGCTAAGTATGTGGTAGCAAAACCAATATGCTGTCCACTTTGCAAAAGTAAAATTTTCTTTCACAAAATTTACATTGATAATTTCAATCGATGTGTTTCATCTTACCGACCATTGTTACCTATGTTATTAGGGTATCAACATGTTGACAATTTTCCCTAGGTGGTATGCATGGGTAACTCTGTTGGAGATGTTTGAGCGCGAGTCAAAACGTGTCTTAGCAGGTGAACAGGAAAAGCTACCTACATACCTAACAAGCAAAGAAAATATTGCCCCTCATATCAACAGAAACATAACAAGAAAGAAAAGTACAGTCGAGCGCGCTCGACCGTATAGTACTCTCTGCATTTGTTCCCAATTATAATGTTAAAATCGGTATCCGGTATCGTTATCGGTATCGGTTAAGGGGTTACATACCTTGAGGGCCCATCAAAGTACATGATTTTCATTTTCTTTTTATAAGTACATATGTTTCATTGATTCTATTGATATGAGGGGTATACAACATTATAGGGTAACTCTTGAAGAAAATATTTCAATATTTAGGAACAAAAAATTTGTGTTATATGTTGTTGTTATCGCCCCTCGCCCCGAATACATATTTTTGGAAGAGCCTTGCGGTGATCACGATGGCATGCGAACAGCTCAACCGAGATGAAAAAAATCGAATGATTATTAAAGGAAAATCTATTTTAGTGGTACTGGACGGTTAATTTGTCCAAAAAAAATTTTTTTCTCGATTCGAAGACCCGTTGAGCAAAAAATTCGGTTTTTGAGGTTAAACAAGTAAAAAAAGTACAGTCGAACGAGTCCGACCGTATAAAACTCTCTGCTTTTATTCCCAATTAGATAGTTCTTCTATTAGAACACCTTACAACAAAAAAGACAATTTATAATCGAACATTCATATGTTTGTCTGTATGTACATACAAAATGACGTTATATGTATGCACATATATATGTATATATGTGTATGTATACTATTGTCGCCACACATGCATCAAAAGAGTTCAAATATATGCTTGTATGTTTCTGTCGCGCTCGCACTCATGCATTGACTTAAATATTAACTTTATAATCGGTAGCTCTGTTGTTTATTGTTGGATTTTTTTTCAACTTTCAGGATAGTTTGATATGATTTGTCTTCAAACGAATCATAAATAACAATACTGTACGATCAGAACAAATGCCTTTAAAACGGCATGCAAGTTTAAAAAAGTTTTTTTTTCTCACGGAAAAAGGGGGCGTGGCAGCCCAAAATTTTAAATGGTAATGCATTTATACTGTCTCTAAGAACCTGCATACCAAAATTGGTATTCCTAAGTGCCGTAGATACTGAGATATTCGCTTTAAACATCTATTTTTTCCGAGGTATGTATAGATTTTTGCTCATTGTGGGCAAATGGGGCGTGGCATCGAAATAAATAGATTCTTGTATTGACTGACTAAATATCCAGTAGATTGAGACCAAATTCGAACTTGTAGCTCTTACCATCTCTGAAATCTGTGTGTTCAGACGGACAGACAGACGGACATGGATATATCGACTCGGCTTATGACGCTGAATCCGACCATAAACAAAAAAGAAAACAAGCAATAAAGTGTATATTCGAGCGCAATGCCATGAGTGCGAGAGAGACAGCGCTAGCCGTGCCGACCAATAGTATACATACACACATACATATGTATGTGCATACATTTAACGTCAAACGAATTGGTATGCGCATACAGACAAACATATGTATGTTTTAACGTGTTCTAATACAAGAACTATCTATTGTAATATTCGGATACTGATTTTTAGATTATAATTGGGAATAAAAGCAGAGAGTATTATACGGTCGGGCTCGTTCGACTGTACTTTTCTTACTTGTTTTTTATATGTTTGTATTAAAATTTTTGAGGTACTGAACGGATAACTTTGTAAAAATTATTGCACTGAGGGCTACTAAACTTGTTTTTGTAATATTTTTATACTCTCTGCAAGAGTATATTGGGTTTGTGCAGATAAAGTATATATATTCTTGATCAGCATCACAAGCCGAGTCGATATAGCCATGTCCGTCTGTCTGTCTGTCTGTCCGTCTGAACACACAGATTTCAGAGATGGTAAGAGCTACAAGTTCGAATTTGGTCTCAATCTACTGGATATTTAGTCAGTCAATACAAGAATCTTTTTTATTTCGATGCCACGCCCCATTCGACCATAATGAGTAAAAAACCCGTCACACCTCGGAAAAAACCTATGTTTTCGGCGAATATCTCAGTAACTATGGCACTTAGGAATAACAATTTTGGTACACGTGTTTCTGGAGACCGCATAAATGCAATGACATCAAACGTTTTTGACAGTCACGCCCCCTTTTCGCAAGAAAGAAAAAAATTTCAAACTTGCATGCCGTTTTTAAATAATGTATTCTTATCGTACAGTGTTGTTATTTATGATTCTGATTCTCTCCTGAAAGTTTCATAAGAATCTGACCATAAACAAAAAAGGAATGAAGCAACAAAGATTTTATTCGAGGGCAATGCCATGAGTGCGAGAGAGGCAGCGCTAGTCGTGCCGACCAATAGTATACATACATGCATATGTATGTGCATACATACGCCAAACGAATTTGTATGTACATACAGACACACACATGTATGTTCGATTATGCTTAGTTTTTTTGTTTTAACGTGTTCTAATATAAGAACTATCTATAGTAATATGCGAATACCGTTTCAACATTATAATTAGGAATACAAGCAGAGAGTATTATACGGTCGGACTCGTTCGACTCTACTTTTCTTACTTGTTTCTTTAAATTAATTAAAAATATTTATGTGTTATATTTAATAACTCTATCCCATATCAACGAAAAGGTAACATTCTGAGCTAAAATAAACAAGTAAGAAAGACTACAGTCGAGCGCGCCAACTGTACAAGACCCCGTTATCTCCTTGTACTCGAAAATAATATTTGAAATTTAAATTTAAAAAAAATTTTATATCAAGTCACTGATGGGATTCGAACCTGCGCTATCAGACTCAGGTTCCAGAACATGCAGAAACCCTACAAGTTGCACCACGCCATATATTTAACACAAATCCGATTATTTTAATTTACATATAAAAAACAAGAAAGAAAAGTACAGTCGAACACAATTCCCAATTATAATGCTTAAGTCGGTATCCAGATATTACAATAGATAGTTCGTTAAAATAAAAAAAAACTAAGCATAATCAAGCATAAATGTGTTTGTCTGTATGTACATACAAATTTGTTTGACGTTAAATGTATGCACATACATATGTGTGTATAAATACTATTGGTCGGCATGACTAGCGCTGTCTCTCTCGCACTCATTGCTCTCGAATAAAATCTTTGTTGCTTCATTTCTTTCTTGTTTATGGTCGGATTCATATGAAACTTTTAGGAGAGTTTGACATGATCCGTCTTCAAATGAATCATAAATAACAACACTGTACGATAAGAATAAATGCTTTAAAAACGGCATGCAAGTTTGAAGTTTTCTCTTATTTCTTGCGGAAAAAGGGGGCGTGGTATAAATTGGTATTCCTAGGTGCCATAGTTACTGAGATATTCGCCGAAAACATAGGTTTTATTCCGAGGTGTGACGGGTTTTTTACTCATTATGGTCGAATGGGGCGTGGCATCGAAAAAAAAAGATTCTTGTATTGACTGACTACATATCGAGTCGATTGAGACCAAACTCGAACTTGTAGCTCTTACCATCTCAGAAATCTGTTTGTTTATACGGACAGACAGACAGACGGACGGACAGACGGACATGGCTATATCGACTCGGCTTGTGATGCTGATCAAGAATATATATACTTTATGGGGTCTGCCACGCTTCCTTCTGCCTGTTACATACATTTGCACAAACCCAATATACTGTTGCAGAGAGTATAACAAGTAAGAAAGGCTAAAGTCGAGCACGCCGACTGTAAGAGACCCCGTACTCTCCTTGTATACCAATTCAAAATTAATATTTAAATCTGACTGTATTTAATAAAAAATTTGAATATTAAAAAGAAAATTCGTTTGTCATTATATGTATGCACATACATATGTATATATGTGTGTATGTATGTATACTATGGCTTGGCACGGCTGACAAAAATGCGCAGCGTATGTTTCTGTCTCTCTCGTATTCATGCATTGGCATTCCGCTTAACCGTAAAACTTTGTTACCTGGTTCTTTTGCTTATAATTTGATTTTTATGCAACTTTCAGGATAGTTTGATTGTTTGATAGTTTGTCTTTAAACATATTTTGAATTGCAATACTCTACTATATTAGCAAATGCCTTCAAAGCGGCATGTGAATTTAAAAAGTTATTTTGTTCTTGTGGGAAAAGGGGGAATGGCAGGAGTGTGCTGTTTCAAGAAACCTGCCTATCAGAATTGGTGTTCCTAAGTGCTATAGTTACGGAGATATTCGCCGAAAACATCATTTTTTTCCGAGGTGTGTCTAGTTTTTTGCTTATTGCGGGGGAAGTGGGGGTCGTGGCACAGATTTGAAATAAATCCGCTCGAGAAAGTTACGGAGTTATTATTATTATTTAATTGGTGTCTCTAGCTGTTATAGTCTCTGAGATCCAGGTGTTCATATGGACGGACAGACAGACGGACATTGCTATATCGACTCGGCTGTTGATGCTGATCAAGAATATATATACTTTATGGAGTCGGAAAAGCTTCCTTCTGCCTGTTACGCACATTTGGCTTCTGACAAACCTAATAGACCCCTATACTCTTTTTAAGAATACGGCGTGTAAAAAGTATATTCCATCGTCGGGAATTAAACCTGCGAACTTAAACGCAAGTTGCATAACGCGCCGCAACACTACCAATTGTACCACGCCATCCGTGCGAGACGGCTCCGATTATTTTCATTAAGATATAAAATTGCTAAATTATATAAAAGAAAGAAAATTAAATTTCTGAGTCTGTGCCGGGGTTCTGTCTGTCTATCTGTCCGTATGAATACACAGATTTCAGAGATGGTAAGAGCTACAAGTTCGAATTTGGTCTCCAACGACTCGATATTTAGTCAGTCAATACAAGTCCCTTTTTTTTTGTATGCTACGATGAGAGTGCGGGTACGCTACTGCTACGGCTGCGCTGCAATTATCCAAAAAGGTCGTCGAGCTCGTCGCAAACAAGAATGACAAAAGAAATAATCACTCGCGAATTGTTGGTTGCAACAACGTAACTTTTCGTACCTTTATTTCCGCAAGGAAAAAGAATGGCAAGTGATTGTCGGAAAAAAGCAAAAAAAAGTATTGGCAATACCATTGGTGAAAAAAGCACTTATCATTTATTGTTATTGTTTTTAATGAGTAACTGCACCTGACGATTACACTTTCTGGCGTAAACATACGATAGCATTAAAGAAAGACCACTTTATCGATCCACAGTTCGGCACGTTAGACAACGGATTGGCCAAAAATCAGGCGAATTCTGGCACTGCATTACGATGACAAGCGCGATACTGTCACCTTGGAACATCAATGGAGTTCAATGACCCAAGGGTGAAGGCCCTTGGACGTCTTTTATATGCAGGTCAACAACCGCTTCTCTCTGATTTTGAACAATTAAACAATAAAGAATGCAATAAAGAATGCCTCGCGACTTTAGTATACCCTTTACTCAGTTTTAATATGTAATTAACAATGGGTAATGATAATAATATTAGTGCAATAGTTTAGGGGATGGCTAAGATAGCATGGAAAACACAGAACATTTTCACACAAATTTATGATCAGAGCATATTTTTGACCGATTGTTCCTTTGGGGACTATACGATATAGTAGTTCGATTCGAATAATACTCGGTCAGTATGTTTATTTTATTGATAAATATATTCTGTGTTAGTTTCATTAAGATTGCTTGGTAAATACAAAAATTTTTCATTCAAATTCATACTGAGAGCAAACTTTTGACCGATTGTCCCTATGGGAGCTATACGATATAACAGTCCGAGTTGGATCAAACTTGGTCAGCTTATGTACGCCATAGATATAAACATCCTATGTGAATTTGGTTCGGATAACGTAACTAACAAACAACTTTTCTATACTAAAACATGCTATTTTTACCTCCTTTTACCTTTATATGAACAAAGAACGCCCTAAAGTGGGCGTGTCTAAAAACATTTCTTTCATTCGCGACCCCTCGGGCCTTTCTAGCTCTTATAGTTGCTGAGATCCTGTTGTTCATACAGACGGACGGACGGACAGACGGACATGGCTATATCGACTCGGCTGTTGATGCTGATTAAGAATATATATACTTTATGGGGTCTGCCACGCCTCCGCCTCCGCATGCCTTGGCATGCCAAGAATGCCGAACGCGCGCAGTGAGGAAAACGTCAGGATCTCGAAGGAGCGATGGAAAATCGTCCACGAGAAACTCGTCGGGTCACTGCTGGATGAAGATCCACAGGTCCCCATGCTCACCCTCGATGGGGCTGGGTGGCTGAACGGCGCAAAGATCCTCAAGTGAAACGACAAACCAACACTCAGTTGGCTAAAGAGGGTAGTTCCAACTTTTGGAGCGGTTTGGGAGGGAACTCTGCTGAAGGTGGTCGACACGGAAAATATCCCGTCAAAACCAAAGGCAAAAGTTCTCTTCAGGTCGCGGTTAAGGGAGAACAAGCCTTACGTCTGCTGCAGAGGCAAAATAAAGACTTGCCAACCAGTGACTGTTAGGTGTTGCATGCTGGCGTCTTCTCCTCATCAGAGGGGGCCAGAATGTGATCCTGAAGATCCATAAGGAGGCAGAAGACGTGCTGTATCCACGCTTCGTGAAGATGGCTTGGGGAGTTGGTAGCGTGTACCTTCGCCTTAAGAAGAGTTATCCCGGAGGCAAGCAAGCGCACACACTCAAGGCTGGGAAAGTGGAGAGGGACCTGGGACTCGAATCGGTCCTCGAAACGACTCAATCTATGGAGATAGCATTCGAATACGATACAGACGATGAGGACGGGGACCTCAAGTCAACCCGTCCGCAGCAGGTGATGCAGTAACCCACACGCGTGAGGGTCCTGCAAATAAACCTACATAAAAACAAGTTGGCATCGACGGAGCTCCTTTTGACCCTTGAGCAAGGGCCCTTCGATGTGGCCTTAATCCAAGAACCATGGATGGCCTCTGGCAACATGATTGCGGGACTAAGGTCGAACAGCAACAATGCGTTCAACATCGCAACGGTAAGCAGAACAAGAACCGCCGTACTTGTACGGAAGGGTCTGCTTGTCTCATATTTAATTACAGCTCTGATGATCTAACGACGGTAATGGTGGAGAACGGGAAGATGTGCCTCCTAATAGCATCCTGTTATATGGCCCATGACCTGCCGGCACCACCAGACGAATTCGTGAGACTAGTGACAGAGTCCACGCGCAACAACTCACAGCTTGTAAACGGCACAGACGCCGACGCACATCACTGCGTGTGGGGATCAACCGACATCAACATCAGGTGAGTCCTTTTTTGAATTTATACTAACCACAAAACTAAATATCGCCAATACGGGGGAAGACACACACATACGTAGGTCCCACTTCGTCTAACATACTTGACATAACACTCGCAATTCAACTCAGTTTAAGAAACCCAAGAATACTGACTGGTCCAAGTTCAAGAATCTTGTGGCAGAAAAACTCAGCTCTCCGGGCAACATTAGGTCTACAAAAGACATTGAGAAATTAATGCAGATCGTTAACAAAGCCCTGCTTGAGGCCTACAACAGCGCATGTCGGCCATCCAGGCGGAAAATTAGATCAAAACCACTATGGTGGAACTCAGAACTCTCAATACAGAGAACAAAAACTTAGGATCTGTTCAGACTTGCAAAACAGACCGGTACTGAAATAATATACGACGAATACAAGGTCGCGCTCAGGACTTATAAGTCCAAAATCAGAAAGACCAAGAGGAACTCCTGGAGGAACTTCTGTTCTAGTCTGGAATCTGTGCCTGAAACCGCAGGCCTTAGGAAGCTCCTGTCAAAACAGCGACCTCTCCAAAGTCAACTAAAACTGGAAGACGGTACATGAACGGAGAGCAGTGAGGAAACTCTAGATGCTCTCATGACCACCCCCTTCCCAGGATGTTCAACCCCACCTGTGTCGGATGAACTACATAACAATATGGAACAAAAGTACGAACTCCCCAGAGAACTATTCACCACAGCGAAGATACAATGGGCTATTAATTCTTTCTCAAGAATAAGATATCGGCGGTATCATACCAGCCATGCTACAAACCGCTAAAGATGCAGTCACCACATGGCTGACCAAGATATACGAAGCCTGCCTTAAAACTGGCCATATACCAACTCAATTGCGAACTGCGAGAGTTGCTTTTCTTCCCAAACTGGGTAAATGCACTCATAACAGCCCATCGGATTATAGATAATAAGACTCACATCCTTTATGCTAAAAACTATGGAAAAGCTGCTAAATCTCTGCATCAGAAGTGTCGCGGAGGAACACATGTCAGCTGATCAGCATGCGTACACCAAGGGCAGGTCCGTTAAAACGGCACTACCCTCGCTTATGGGGACCATAGAACAAGCCCTACACAATCACAAATATGCACTGAGTGCCTTCGTGGACATCTCAGGAGCGGTCAGCATCAAATTCATAGTCGACCATTTGACAGCAACCAATATTCACCCAAAGATCACCATCTGGATTAGAAACCTTCTGAGCTGCAGGAGAGTTCAGTCAGAATGGGGTGTTGCAATCACAATCAAAGCCGCGAACAGAGGCACCCCACAAGGAGGAGTCCTTTCTCTCATTCTGTGGACGTCGTTGACGACCTTATTAAGAGATTTGATAGAGGAGCCCCTAAGATAACTGCCTATGCGGACGACATAGGTATAATTACAACGGGAGTCTGCCCATCGACTCTCAGCTGGATAATGGAACGGGCCCTCAGGGAAATATGTAAATGGGTAGAGAATGAGTGACTACATGTCAATGCGGAGAAGACAGACCTTATCCTCTTTACCAAGAGGTACAAGGTACCGTACTGGACCCCCCGACAATAAATGGTAATCAACTCAAGGCCAGCACCCGCATTAAGTACCTGGGAACAGTGTTGGACAGCAGTCTGTCCGAGAGAGCCAATGTAGAGGAAAAGGTGAAGAAGGCCACCGTGACGCTATATGCATTCAAGAAGATGCTAAGCTGCACATTGGACCTATCACCCAGACTTATGCACTGAATATACATTTCAGTCGTGCACCCGACACTGCTCTACGCGGCTTTTGTGTTGTGGACAGCTATGGAGAAGAAGATATATCTCGCCCTAATGGAGAAGGAACAATGTCAAGCGCTAACCTACACGGCGCTCTCAGAACCACTCCAACGAAGGCACTGGAGATCCTGACGGGATTACCTCCCTTGGATCTACAAACAAAACTAGTAGCAGCAAAGCCGGCCCAGCGCCTTACAGCACTGGGCGCTACGTGGTTATGGGCACGGCTCTATAGGGAGAAGCATGACAAAATGCTCTAACTATATTAAACTAGAAAATCGACTCGAAATCCATATAAAGGCACACCTCAGTCCATGATGTCGTCTACTAAGTAGACTCTACTTTCAGCTCCCGGACTGTCGGGGTGAGCAGGGAAGCACTAGATGAACTATGTACGACAAAGTCAGTATACATCTACTGGGTTCCCAGCTACCAGGGCATACCAGGAAATGAGGAGGCAGACATCCTTGCAAAAACAGCCGTAGATCTACCAACCAATAGGACGGAACAAGTGACCATCTGCCTAAGATCACTACACAGTGATCTTGAGAGAAGCACTAATAATCAAATCAGCAGAAGATGGCGAAACACTCACACATGTAAATTAACCAAGATCATGTGTAAAAGTACCAACTCTCGTCTTGCGCAATACATTCTGCACCTCTCCACAAAAGACTGCAGAATGCTGGTCGGGATACTCACTGGTCACTGCCTAGCTTCTGCACATGCAGCCAAGCTGGGTATAATCCAATAGCACTAATTGCAGGAAATGCAATGACCCAGACAATATAGAGACGCTGGAGCCCCTTCTATACCACTGTCATGCCTTAGAGCGCACGAGGCATAGGTGCTTAGGTTACCCAACACTTCCCTCACTGATGGAAGCATCCAACATACCCGCAAGTACTCTGCTAGCGTTCGCGAAGCGCGCACAGATTCTACAAGACTTAATGCCGCGATAATCCTTCCAAACCGTTTGACTAAGTTCCACAACTTGCCTATGTTCTGTCCCTCGAGGACGTCCGGCTAAACCTAACCTAACCTGGTTCTAATACAAGAACTATCTATTGTAATATCCGGATACCGATTTTAAGACCATAAATGGGAATAAAAGCGGAGTGTATTATGCGGTATGGCGCGTTCGACTGTACTTTTCTTACTTGTTACTAGAAGATTGAACGGGCATATTTCAAAATGGCTAATTGTGAGAAGACCGTGGACCTTGCTCGAGGCATATTATATTCATATTCCAACTCTGTATGTCGACAGAGTTGCAACTCCTAATATACCCTATAGACCTCCTGCGGCCCTAGGTATCCACCACTCTTTCACGCGAATCAATTATAAACTCCTATTAGTGCTCCGCTTTTCTCTCTCGTGGTATTCGGCCTGTCATAAAAATAGAAAGCAACCAGTCGAGACAATAATACCGTTCAGGTTTTAGCGCCCAAGTGCCTCCTCGAACATTAATCTCAGAGACAATACAATTTTGACGTGGCTTTATATCCTTCTGAGTCCGTTCCAAACAAATTGGATCGAAATCCAGCGGATGACTCGTGTTACGTTTTATCGTAATGAGCATATTAGCGAGTCAAATTGCGCATGGCAGCCAGAAGGACCGGGCAGGCCTGAGGTAAACGAGGCCGATGTAGAAGGGGAGGCAAAACAAAGATTGTGCTAAGCTCAACTTTTTAACAATCATTGGTGCGAACAAGAACTTGATTAGCCATAAAAATAGAATATGGTAACACCCCATCAAAAACCCGTTTCAGGTTCAGTCAAGCGCAAAAACATCAGGATTAACCACTGTCTTACCGGTCGATTTATGCAATCCGATCTAATCCAATGATCAAGTTTTTCGTACTTCCACGCCTTGTATCATTTCATGGTATAATATAATAATATAGGGGACGATACCCTTACATTTTTAAAGGATCTGATAGATAGAAAAAATTACTTCCTTGTAATAACAATCGGAACTAACCCATTGGCAAAGGCTTCGCGTGACATAAACTCTCTTTTTGTCGTCTGTAAACAGCAAGCTGTGTAAAAGACTGCTATGAAAGCTCAAGTTTGATTTTTCTTAAGTTGAATACTGTTAAGATTTCTTTGCTTTAATAATTACGCTATGAAAGTATTAGGAATCAAGCTAAAATATCTTAAATTATTCGTTTCTTGAACAAATGGGAAATTTTTGAAACATCGGTGATCCATCGATGCATCGAAGTTTGAATCCGATGCATCAATGCAACATCGATGTTTGATTTTGAAATCATCGATGGACCTCGACATCGATGTTTTTATTCAAATTTACATCACTAATTCAGAGGTCGTGAATACTCCGAAACCGATGAATACTCCGAAATCTTCGTAACACTTTCACCTGAAGGGCTATTCTCCAGTTTATATTGTCCCTAAAAAGCCGAAAAGAACTTGAAAGTTTATTGAGAATGACTTCATATTTTTCGACAGGCTAAATTACTTAATTCCTACACCTAATAATTTTGGATAGTTTGATTGATCTTCCTTTATATAAAATCATTTAGGTGTCCAATCGTCTCAACCGGATTCTGCATCTTATACTCGTTAACGATCCATCCAGCGCCGCTGTTAATAGATCTTCTCCTTTAGTTGTAGCTGAAGATTCTTTCCATCCTACTCTTGAGCTTTGCCTATCACTACCTAACTTTACCTGTTCACCTCCTTCCTCATCTTCTAAGTCAAGCCGTTGCTATCGCAATGGTAATTTTTCCTTGTTAAATCAACTGTTTTTTGCAACTGACTGGTATATTCTTTACAGTACGAATGATATTAATATAGCTGTCGAGTATTTTTACAACACATTAAATTCAATCTTTGATGTCTGTATTCCGTATAGTGTTACAACGTCCGTTTCACTTAAGTCACTTTGGTTCACACCAAGACTATCAAACTTGAAAAATAGGAAATTTAAATATTTTAAAAAGTTCAAGCAGACATGTTCTAGCTTAGACTTTTTAAATTATTCTAAAGCAAAAGCAGCCTTTTCCCTTCTTAATTCTCAATGTTATGAAAATTATCTTTTTCGTTGCAAGAATCAATTTGCTCGTGATCCTAAATAATTCTATAACTTTGTTAATTCCAAACGTAAGTCTTCTACTTTATCCTAGTTTTTCTTCTTCAATAACACTAAAGTAAGTGAAGACTCGGCTGCTTTCGATCTCTTTGCTAACTTTTTTCAATCTACGTACACTTCTAGTTTTTTACTAACTTCTCTTACCCCTATAAACTTCTAACCTCTAATTTGGTTTTTTCTCCTATTATTACTGAAAATTGCCTGCTTTCCTTAATTAACTCTTTAAAATCTTCCTTCTCGCCTGGGCATGAAAACATTCCTAATTGTGTACTTAAGGAGTTATATTTTTCTTTATTTAAACCTCTTCCATTTTTTATTAATCTCTCTTTAAAATCCTTTGTCTTTCTACCATATGGAATGAATCTTACATTATCCCATTGCATAACAAGGATGCAAGTCGGATATATCTAACTACAGGGGAGTCGTGAAATTGTCTGCAATCCCTGGGCTTTTCGAAAGGATAATAATATCGACTTTGCAACACCTTTACAAGTCTATTATCTCCTCTGCCCATCACGGCTTTGTTAAGAGTCGGTCGACTTCGACCAATCTATTAGAATTCACCTCTCTTATAAATGAGTCATTCCTTAATAGAATGCAAACTGATGTCAGCTATACTGACTTCAGTAAAGCGTTTGACTCTGTTAATCATTACCGCCTTTTACAAAAACTTAGCTTATTAGGTTTCCCTCCTTCTCTTCTTCTGTGGATATCATCATATCTTACAGGCAGGACCCAAAAAGTTTTGCTTAGATCAGCCATCTCCAAATCTGTCTTGGTTACTTCTGGAGTTCCCCAGAGTAGCCACCTAGGTCCCTTTTTTTTAATCTTTTTATTAACGACCTTCCCTCTTCGCTTTTCCACTGTCGCATACTTATGTATGACGATGATGTGAAATTATTACTATCTTATAATAATCCTTCGGATCATACGCTACTTCAAGATGATTTAAATTCAATGCACAACTGTTGCATAACTAATCACTTGAACCTACACTTTTCTAAATGCTTGTTAATGACTTTCAACAGGGTTTCTCCTTACCTAGTCGATTACTGTATTGACAATGTTTGAATAATTGATACATCTCTGTCTCTCTCTCTCTTTTCCATCTTAAAGCTTCACTTTATAGCCTAATCCGTTAAATCTCTGATTTCCAGGGGCAGTACGTTCTGCATCTCTGCCATTCATGCTTCCCCTTAAATAAGAATTCTTTCGTGATAATTTTGGCATACATTTTAATTGATCTGGATCTGCAACAAATGTTAGATTAACTTCTTCATTTACTTGTTATTCCCAGATTAGTTTTAATGTTAACTTTAATTATAATTTAAATAACTAATTTACATTTTACTTTCAGTTTTTATAAATTTTTATAATTAAATTATAGTCATTAATATAAGTTTCATTTTTTTTTAATACTTTACTAGCGACTGCTTTTAGTCTGCGTAATAAATAAATAAATAAGGAATATTGAAAATTTATTTTAGATTATGCCGAGGTTGCAAAACCTTTGAAAGGCTAGGGGAAAATCCAAGCCTCCCAATCGAAGAAAATACCGATTGGTCTAGATGAACAAGTTCTACAGGCCTTCAACGACCTAAAATTATCCTCACGTCATCCGTAGTATTTGCATTTCATATGCTTTTTACTATGCCATTGGTGCCGTATATTCACAAAAGAACGGTAGCAAAGATCGACCAATTGCGTACATCTCCTGTTCGTTTAATCAAACGGAACAAAATGTTAGAAGGAAATGCTAGCAATTGTCTGAGCACTATTACCCTTCATTCTTACCTCAACGGCGCGGGATCCATCAAAATATACACGGATCAGCAATAGAAATTGCAATGCAAAGTTGAAACGTCAGTAGTCGCGCATTAAAGAATATAATTGTGAGTTGCTCTACAAACCGGGGAAATCTAACAGCGTGGCTTCCGCTCGGATCACATCGCACATGAATCACTTAGGTTCGAAGGTACCGATGGCATAAAATCATAGTTCATAATCAATGGCAACGGTCCATGTCGAGGTCCCACTTAGTGTACCTACTAATAAAATAAATTTTATAATTTGCTCGCAATATTTACAAAAACTAAGTTTAGCCCAAGCAATTTGTTTGATTATTTGTGCACTTGCTTTGTTGCCTGCCTATAAGCTTTGTTTTTGTAACTTTCAGTTTTACTTGCTCGCTATTCTCCGCTTAAAGCGTTTCGGTCGCGAGCGCAATCTATAAATAGACTTTTACTCTTTCGTTTCTTACTCTCTGATCTCTGCAAGCCGCGCTTTTGCTTTACTCCTTCGCTATTACGCGATCGTAGTGTTGTTGGTGTTGACTATATGTCTCCGACGGAAATTTTTCATTCGTCGACATACAATTATGTTGTAAGTAGTAAGTTGTAAGTATACTGTATTTCTGCTTAAGCGTCAGCATCAATTACTTATCCCTTGTGGACATCCGTCATTCTTTTTAAAGCTTATAAATATTCTCAATTTTTTCTTTTCTATTTTTCGCAGCATAATATTTTCTTTCCATATTCTATAAACTTCTATAAATTTTGTCACAGTATGTATGTCTGCTTAAGTAAAAACTGCCTGGTGCGAAACAATGTAAAAGTGGGTTTTGTTTGCTGCTGGCTGTGTGATTACGTAGCACGCGAAAAATGTGCTGGCCTTAACGGCTGTATTGTCAACCTGATTAGTTACAATTCAGGTACAAAATGGACATGTGAATCTTGTAGGGATGTAGAGCAGGAAACTATGAGCTTCATGAAGCAAACAAAAAGAGGCTTTGGGGAACTTTTTGGCAAATTAAAGAATCTCTTTGATAGTTTCACATTTTCGGATAAAGATTTCAAAAGTATGACCCTTCTGAATGATTCTCCAAAGAGGAAAAAGCCAATTTCAGGTTGTCAATTGGTCCAAATGAACTCGTAGTTCCTTCTCATATCTGCATAAGTTCTATCCGCCTTTAATAAACTTTTCTTAATTTTTCTTATGCAGTCGTTGTTAAAACAGTTGTTATCGTCAATCAATTAGTCAATCAACCAGTATATGTTCGAATGACGATATAGAATTTTATTACTTGTTCGTATATCCCTCCATCATCTGATACTTCTGTGTATTTGGAACATTTCTCTGCCATTCAATCTGTTTCTTCCTTGACGTGGTTCTGGGTGATTTTAACATTGCAGGAACTACTTGGATCCCTACTCGTGGCTCATCCATACTCGTGGCTTTGCTGTTGTGATTCCCACGACACAGAATGATTTTCTTAATAATTTATTTGGGATTTCTCTATCACAAATAAATGGAATTTCCAATTCTTAAAATCCATCCTTTCCATCTGTTTCCCGTATTGCTCCTCTTTCGCTTTCTGAAGGCTTATGACTCCCGACTTTGGAATTGTTGATGGGATTGCCTACGCAAAATAGAGAGTCTAACTCAAGACCTAACAAGCGTGTTCATCAGTTTTGGGTTGATTTTGCCAAATTAAATAAGCATTTATCCCAAACTGATTGGTCATGGCTTTTTATGTGCAGGAATATGGATGATGCAGTGAAGATATTTTATTCAACGTTAAATAATTTATTCGATATTTGTGTCCCTTCCTGTGTTCCAAGTATATCTAAAAAACCTATTTGGTTCACACGTCAACTAACACGGTCGGAAATAGTAGAATCCAAGTTTTATAGGAAGTTCAGGGAACACCTAACACCTAGTTATAATAACTACTTTTTCGACGGCAAGCCTCTTCCGAGAATAGAGTCGGTCAATGATTTGGGTATCCTTTTCAATCCAAAACTAAAGTTTGATAAGCACATCTCTTCTGCTGCTAATCGAGCTTTTGGTGTCTTGGGATTCATAAAGCGGTGGTCTAAGGAATTTGACGATCCCTACCTAACAAAAACTCTTTATACTTCACTTGTACGCCCTATTCTTGAATATGGATCGTGTGTATGGTCTCCCCAATACATGATTCATCAGGAAAGATTAGAAGCTGTACAAAAACAATTTCTGCTGTTTGCCCTTAGGGGCCTTAGTTGGAGTACTATTTCGTCTCCCGCGTGCCTTACCGTTATCACCGCGTTACTAACATTTGATTTTATTTTTTTCTTTTTCGTTTGGTCTGGTTAGTGTTTTTCTGGGGTTTTCCTAATCCTTGCAACGAATGTTGGACCAACGTTTCTTAATGTTTTTAATTTTTGTAATACTTCCCCAGTTAGTAAATTAGTAAATTATTTAAAGTTAATTTAAATCTTAATGTCAATTTGAAAATTTTTTTTTGTATTCAAATTTAATTTTAATCTTATTTTTTAAATTTTTTGTTTATTTTATTTTTACCCTATAGTCTGACAATATATAAATAAATAAAATAAAATAAAATAAATTTGGCTCTAGTCTTGATTTCTCTCGATCTATCACTGCTCGATCTGATTTCTCTGCTTTGAACAGCCTGTGCTATAGGGATTAACTAAGAAACTGTGGCCAACAGTTTCAAAGAAATCCAAAACTATTTTATAAGTTCGTAATGCGAAACGCAAGTCATCAGCACTTCCACCTTCAATGGTCATTGAAAACAAGACAGCTAGCTCTGCTCAGGCTATAGTCGATTTTCTTGCTGATTTTTTTTCGGACAACTTACTGTATGGATCAAAATACTCTTGATTTACCTTACGCTTCTAATCGTAATTTTAGACCATCGATCACTGAAAACTCGCCTTTAAGTAATTTGAAGGCTATTTAGTAGGTTCTTTCACCGGGTCCGGATGGAGTTCCTGGCTGTGTGCTCAAGTACTGCGCCGACGTCCTCTTGAAACCTTTAAATACATTATTTTAATTGTCTGTTAAGTCGTGCTGCTTTCCTGACATTTGGAAAGCATTTTTTACTATTCCTTTTCATAAAAATTGAAGGAAGTCTAACACTTGTAACTATAGAGGTATCTCTAAACTGTCTGCTATTCTTTAAACTTTCAAGCAGTTAATAACGTCTCAATTGCAACATCTTTGTATATCTATAGTTTCACTTTGCCAGTATGGGTTTATAACATATAGATCTACTACCACTAACTTATTAGAATTCATTTTAATTGTTATACATGAGTTTCAAAATAAATTGCAAATAGATGTTATTTACACTGATTTTAGCAAGGCTTTTGATACTGTTAATCATTCTCCCTTACCACATAGACTTAATCTACTTGAATTTCCAGATAAATTAATTCTTTGGATTGCGAACTATTCATGTTCTAGAAACCAAAATGTAAATTTTATTGGCACGTTACCTCAAGGAATCCATCTTAAGCCTTTACTTTTTTCCTTACTCGCCAATGATTTGCCTTCAGCAATTTCTAATTCCCTGGTTGCGATGAATGCCGATAATGTAAAACTTTGTTTAATTCCAAATGATTCTTGCTCGTGATCTCGACATTTTTCAAGGCTGGTATAAAGGTAACTTACTACATCTCAACTTCAGTAAATTTAAAGTAATGTCCTATAGTAGGCGAATACTTATCCATAATAACTATTCTCTTAACGGCCAACCTCTTCAGAGAATACAGTCGGTCAATGATTTGGGTATCCTTTTCGATCCTAAACTTAAATTTGATAAGCACATTTCTTCCGCTGCTAATCGAGCTTCTGGTTTCTTGGGTTCCATAGAGCGTTGGTAAAAGAAGTTTGACGATCCCTATCTTACAGACTCTTTATACATCACTTGTTCGGCCTATTCCTGAATATAGATTGTGTGTATGATATCCCCAATACATGATACATCAGGGCTGAATATAATTTCATCTTTTTGCCTTTAGAGGCCTTACCTGGAATTCTAATATTCGATTACTTTCGTATCGCAGTAGACTTTTGTTAATAAACCTCCCTTCTCTTGCAAATCGCAGAACCATACCTGGCTTAGTTTTCTGTTTTCCGCAGACTTTATCGACGATCGCCGCGTCAAAAAGACTCACTCAGTTACTTAACGTTAATGTCAATTTTTAAATTTAATTTGAACTTAATTTAATAAATATTTTTTATTAATGTTATTTTATATTTATTTTTCTGTCGAATGTTTATAGTCTGACTGAACATTAGCTAACGGTTACCTGTTCATCTGAACAATGATGAGGAAATTTACAAGATAATAGGTGACGTACATTCTAGAGCGCACAGAAACCCTAAGGAAACAAAAATCCAAAACATTGAGCAGTTTTATTTTCCTAATAAGGCTACCCGTTTCAAGGCACAGTTGTTTTCTTTCCAAGTTTGTAAGACAAGTAAGTTTGATAGCCACCCGTATCCCTTATATCCGTGTGATATTTTGCATGTTGATTTAATCATTCTAGAGAAGTTCAAGTTTTTGAGTTGTACAGATACATTTCTAAAGTTGCAAAGCTTTTCCCGGTTGAAACGAAGTCAGCAATTCAGCTTCGTGAACGGTTGACTGAGATATTTCATTACTTCTCAGCGTTGAAAACACTTGTGTCAGATAATGGGAGAGGTGTACTTTGCTCGACAGTTCTGAACTATTTACAGCTTTTAGGGATACAGAAATACTATACCCCGATGCAAAATAGTAAGAAAATATATGGGTTTAAAGAAAGACAACCCTGAACTGAAGGTTAAGGAGTTTATTCCCATAGCAGTAGACAGATACAACAACTCTGTCCACTTTTAACGAGTCGCAAGCCAGTCGACATTATTGTCGATCGCACTTCTTGGATTAACTATTAGGGATTCACTGATTTTAAGCAAAAAACGAAAAACGACATTCAAGTGTTGCTCCAGCACGACAAGCGCCAGGTTAAATAAAATTAGATCGGTTCCAAAATCAAAGGACACTGGCGACAGGGTCTATGTTTCCAACAAGCAGATTAAGAGCAAAGAAAACGTTTCCAGGAGAAGTTCAAGAGAAGAGGAAGGTTACTTTAAAAACAAAATCTGGAAAATTTTGAACACATTATGTCACTTTAAATAAATAGTAAAGACTTACGCTTTACAAACTCCTTGTAGTTTAAGAATACAAAATCACAGAAAGACCAAAAAATATAAATAAACAAAAATGAAAAATGAAAAAATAAGAATAAAAAAAAACAAGAAAGAAAAGTACAGTCGAACAAGGCCGACCGTATAATACTTTCTGCTTTTATTCCCAATTAGATAGTTCTTCCATTAGAACACCTTACATCAAACAAGAACGAAAAGTACAGTCGAACACGCCCGACCGTATAATACTCTCTGCTTTTATTCCTAATTATAATGCTTAAATCGGTATCCGGATATTACAATAAATAGTTCTTGTATTAGAACACGTTAAAACAAAAAAAAAGCTAAACAGAATCCAACATATATGTGTATGTCTGTATGTACATACAAATTCGTTTGACGTTAAATGTATGCACATACATATGTGTGTATGAATACTATTGGTCGGCACGACTAGCGCTGTCTCTCTCGCACTCATTGCTCTTGAATAAAATCTTTGTTGCTTCATTTCTTTCTTGTTTATGGTCGGATTCTTACAAAACTTTCAGGTGAGTTTGACATGATACGTCTTCAAACGAATCATAAATAACAACACTGTACGATAAGGATAAATGCTTTAAAAACGGCATGCAAGTTTGAAATTTTCTATTATTTCTTGCGGAAAACTTTTGATGTCATTGGATTTATGCGGTCTCTAGGAACACGTGTACCAAAATTGGTATTCCTAGGTGCCATAGTTACTGAGATATTCGCCGAAAACACAGATTTTTTCCGAGGTATGTCTAGTTTTTTGCTCATTGTGGGCGAATGGGGAGTGGCATCGAAAAAAAGAGATTCTTGTATTGACTTATTAAATATCGAGTCGATTGAGACCAAACTCGAACTTGTAGCTCTTACCATCTCTGAAATCTGTGTGTTCATACGGACAGACGGACAGACAGACAGACGGACATGGCTATATCGGCTCGGCTTGTGATGCTGATCAAGAATATATATACTTTATGGGGTCTGCCACGCCTCCTTCTGCCTGCTACATACATTTTCACAAGCCCAATATACTCTTGCAGAGAGTATAAAAATGATAAAAGAAAAACAAGTTAAACAAGAAAGAAAAGTACAGTCGAACACGCCCGCCCGTATAATACTCTCTGCTTTTATTCCCAATTATAATGCTTAAATCGGTGTCCGGATATTACAATAGATAGTTCTTGTATTAGAACACCTTACAACAAAAAAGACAATTTATAATCGAACATACATATGTCTGTATGCACATACAAATTCCTTTGACGTTATGTGTATATATGTGTGTATGTATACTATTGCCGCCACACATGCATCAAAAGAGTTCGAATATATGCTTGTATGTTTCTGTCGCGCTCGCTCTCGAGCATTGACTTAAATATTACCATTATAATCGGTAGCTCTGTTGCTTATTGTTGGATTTTTATGCAACTTTCAGCATAGTTTGATATGATTTGTCTTCAAAGGAATCATAAAAAACAAAACTCTACGATAAGAACAAATGCCTATAAAACGGCGTGCAAGCTTAAAAAGTTTTTTTTAATCTTACGGAAAAAGTGGGCAGGGCAGCCAAAAATTTTAAATGGCAGTGCATTTATGCTGTCTCTAGGAACCTGCGTACTAAAATTGGTATTCCTTAGTACCATAGCTACTTAGATATTCGCTTAAAAGATCTATTTTTTTCGAGGTATGTCTAGTTTTTTGCTTATGTGGGCAAATGGGGCGTGGCATAAAAAAAAAAATTCTTGTATTGACTGACTAAATATCGAATCGATAGAGACCAAATTCAAATTTGTAGCTCTTACCATCTGTGAAATCTGTTTGTTCATACGAACAGACAAACGGACAGACAGACGGACATGGCTACTCGGCTTGTGGCGCTGATCAAGAATATATATACTTTATGGGGTCTGCCACGCCTCCTTCTGTCTGTTACATACATTTGCATAAACCCAATATACTCTTGCAGAGAGTATAAGAAAAATGAAACAAATAAAAGCCCATTTACACTGTAGAATAAATAAAGTTAAGAACATATATGTAACGCTTCTTTTCTAAGTGTGGTTGTCTTCCACTAAGTGAAAGCTCTTCACATTTTTACATACGACGCCCTAGTCGCCCCGCTGCAACAAGGAGTCATGTGGGGCGGTGTGGTGTGACTTAAAACAATTCCAGCGAAACATCCAGAACACTGCGCAGGAAGCGTGCATGATTAGCGAAGAGAGAATTAAGGCTCTGGCTGATCATCATATTTAGAGGGCCGCAGACGGAATCTCGAGGAAGACCACAACTCTGAAATCACAATCTATACGCTGGATAGGATCCGCTTGGAAATCGTTCGCAAGTTCGCCAGACACTTCACACCTTAATGCCATTCTTAGTCACTGGACGACGTGCAACGAAAATATCTGGATCCACACAGAAGCTCAACGGGGTCATCGCAAGGATGAACGTCATCGATGGAGAGATATACACGGCAACAACGGTTTCACACAAGGTAATAATTTTGGCTAACCAGATCGATGAGATAACCAACTAGCCAACTAGCAAACCTTTGTCGTCAACACCAACTTGCTCGACCGCTAAGAAGTGAAACTCCTGTTGGAAGAAATGGCAAGGCTTCAGCACCAGAAAGTGGTGAAAGCGGTCGAATTTTCACGACCGTCAATACTCACCAATGGAATAGTTCTCCTTTACGTTTTGGCAATACCTAAGGTGACGCAACAAAGGTACCGTCTGATGCTGCTCTACCCGGTAGTCAACAAGGGTATGCAAGTTGTTTTGCCGTTACGCGGTACTGGAAAAGTGCCTTTTCATGGAAAACACCACAGTTTGTCAGGAAAAGGACTCACAGAAGGTAATAGAAGACGGTTGTATCCCCAGGGTATCGAAAGGAGACCACCTGTTAACGATCGGGAGATAGTCGAATTGGTAGACGGTGGAACAATTTTTCTGTCCAATTTCAACAGCACCATTGTCGGAACTTCTTGTGAGCACCTTTTGGAGGGATCATTCGTTATACAATATGCAGCTTCTTGACAACCCACATAATGGCAATGCCGACGGTGCTGACAAAGGTGACCGCTGCGGGATACAAGCTATCATTGGAATATGTTCATGACTTCGGAATGCAAAATTTGAGGAAGCTGTCAGGAATAACCTAGAAAATCAACTTGTCCACGGTATTCAAGGTGCTTATAGCTCCCATTCGGATGATTTTCTTATACATTGTGCGGAGGAAAATAACGATAACGAAAGGTATACCGAAACACCGCGGTGCTTTTTCTGAGCTACAAGCGCAGGACAGGACGCAGATATTTGGAAGAGGAAAAGTGAACACATTTAAATCCCTCTCCCATCTCGATGCCCCCTTGCCGGGGCAACGAGTTTACACGGGTGACGACCGTCGCGTAACCGGTCCCACCTTTCTCCCTACCCCGGTCGGATACCATAGCGCCCTGCCCTCAACTGACCAATTCAGACTTCGCACTTTCTCAATTCAGTCTCATCCAGTCAACAGAACCCTCAACTTGCTAAGTCAGCTAACTTATACAAGAGCGACCAGCTACTGTGGAACACTTGCAGTTATGCTGACCAGTGATGCCAATTTGTCCTTTTTCCGGACAGATCTGTCCTGTTTTTAAGGCCTTTGTCCGGAAAAAATATCAAACATCCTCTATCCGGAAATCTGTCCTTTTTTTGTGATTGCAAATCGTGTTTAAATTTTCCCAGTTCGTTGGTTTGATTTACCAGTTGATCGCCTTTGGATGCAACATTATTCTATTAATTAATATTGCAGAACAGTTGAACAAAACATAAGCTAAATTGTTGTACCGATATTTGGTTAAAACAGTGCCAAAATAAGTATAACTGTGATTAATTGAATAATGTAGGGGCATTGTAAATACTATCGATATCGTTTGTAATCTAAAGTTCAATTTAAAAAATTGTAAAAAAAATCCGAAAAGAGATTTACAAACAAAAGTTTTGCGATTGATAGCAACAGCAGCCAGATTTTAGACAGTAGATAATCCGCGACACCCATCAAGGGTACTGCAGATACTGCAAATGCAGTATAAATTGCAAAATTAGTCATATTTTTTGTTTTGTCCTGTTTTCTGTCTTTTTTTTTTTAATTTTCAGCCTTTTTTTCCATATTTTACGGATATTTTTGCCTTTTTTCCCCAAAAAAAAAAATTGGCATCACTGATGCTGACATGCTCAAGTTAAAGCGATGTTGACGCCGCCGCCACAGCCGCTCTGCCGCTACGATGTTGACGCCGCCGCTGCCACGATAGCAAACTGTGGAGCCGCCGTTCAACGATGGAACGGACAGTTCTATCTGAAGAGAAGTTCCGTACACCTGATAAACACTTATTTGATCAACCATTCTAATAAGCTTGTATCTATTAATTCAATTGTCTTTTATTATGAAAACCTTTTCTAACAATACCTTGTAAGAATGTTTCGGGACTTGGTCACCCTTAGCACTCCACCTAACGACACCAAAGGTCATAAAATACTCATTTATGATCTTTTGACACCAAAAATACTTGCTGGGAATAATTGTTGTTTTGAGTGTAAATTTTGCTGCTTTCCAAACTTTGGTTTAGTGTTCAGTGCTAAAATCTGTCAGTAAAATTTTAACACAACCTTCTTAAATATAATTACTATAAAATGGGCCAATTGCGTTGTGGCTTTGAACTGGTGACATCAGCACTTACCGCTGAAGAAAGTTCAAAATCCAAGATGAAGCGGGAATTCGATATGAAACATACAAAAAATTCATCATTCGCATGTACAAATGTCGAAAAAGAGTTTTACAGTGCCAACCATGTAATAGGAAGCTGCCAGGGTTTCGCAGCATTGCCAGTGGATGAAATGTTTAATTTTGAAAAATCCAGTTAACTGTGTATGAATTGTTTACATTCGGGATACAGAGTGTCCAACTGGATTGAGTCAAAGTGTAGAGTGTGTTCTCGCACACACAATACTCTCCTGCATAAGTACGCAGCCGCAGAACAGGAAGTGTCCGCTTACTCTGCCCAAGTCAATCACGTGGCTAGCGATGTCGCTCAGGTGCTCATGGCAACGGCACTTGTGACTGTGAAAGACAGATTCGGGCAGAATCGGAGCACCAGAGCGTTATTACATACAGGTTCTCAAATGAAATTTATGACAGTAATCCTAGCCGAAGCCCTGCGACTTCAACGAAGGATGAAGTCCCTAACTGTAACATCGTTTGGACAGTCAAGTCTGGTGGCGAAAAGCAAGGTATCGGCAGTAGTTTCTTCTCGTGTATTTACTCATCATTATCAGAAAACAGTCCACTGTTTCAAAGGACATTGTTGGGTTGACTAGAGACCGCACGATGTCAGGAAATGCAAATTATAAATAAATCGTTTGGTCGAAAAATATAGTTGCTTTATTAGTGATCCGTCTGGATGGTACTTCGGTTCTTTGAAAGCTAAAGCGATATTGACGGCGTTCCCGACAGAATGCTGATCATGTGCATCGTGTCGCGACGGATGAGTTTACGTTCGGATCAGCACTTGCAACTTTGTTGCACACGCATCCGGTTGACCTAATTTAGTTGCTTTGGGTTAATTACTCCCTCAGCTAAGTGAAGGGTGTCCTCGGTCTCCTTGGCTTTTGCCAGTAGGTCTCCTATGATAGTTTTCCTTTCCCTGAGTTTTGCCCGTCGATGAAACGTGAAGGCCAATCCCAAGCAAGTGAAGACGATGGTCAAGGTAACACCATCGCTCCATATGAGCCCGTTGGTCAGTCCAGATTGTAGCCGACCGATATCTTTAAGATTCCTCAGGCTCAGCTCGCGTATGAATGGCAAACTAAGATGTTCTAGGTGTCGGGTGACGTTAACCTGTAAGACTGCTGAGACCGCTGGTTTCCTCCTAAGTACGTCATAATTGTTTACGTACTGTGTTCTGTTTATTATTATCGAAGTTTACCAGATAGGTTTCGGAGATAGGCCTCGCTGTACTCGCATATCCCGTAATGGTCACAGTTGCATCGTTGACTATGATGACACCATCATCAATGACCATCACTTCCTCCAGATGTCTGGGTCGAGTGCTGCACTGGGCCAGCGTACCAGCCACCAGTTGTTGAGCTCAGCTTGATTAGTCTAGCTTCTTGCAGAACATGGTTCCCACCATCGCCTCGCATTCCCAAACTGCAAAGATGCGTGCACCACTGTCAGCAATGATGTTGGTGTACGCGAAATCTAAAACTCTGCCAGTGTGTTGTACGGGAAAAACATGGATTTTTTTACATACTGACTCACGTATAGGGTATTTAATTAAGAAGTACAAGATATCGTTACTTTGCAAATCCTTAATACTAGCTACTTCTAATACGTCTGTTATTCTAATATTTGTAAACTGCTTAAATGCCACCTCCTGAAAAGTCGAAAAGTTCATTAGAAGTGTCACTAATATTAATACTATCCTGAAATGGAAAACAAATTTGAATTTTTGATAGCTTATTATCTAATATTGTCCTTATGGACTACCCTCCTTTTAACATTAATTAATGTTAATAAGAACTGTGGATCCAAGGGCTGCTTGTTCTATGCCTTCAACGCATAATGGTGTTTACCTATGCGCCTGTTTGATTTTATCCATACCTTACCTCCTACTTCATATTCCTTATTGGTTCTATTTTTATTTTCCTGTGTCATTTTTTTTTTTATACTCTCTGCAAGAGTATATTGGGTTTGTGCAAATGTATGTAACAGGCAGAAGGAGGCGTGGCAGACCCCATAAAGTATATATATTCTTGATCAGCATCACAAGCCGAGTCGATATAGCCATGTCCGTCTGTCTGCCTGTCTGTCCGTCTGTCCGTATGAACACACAGATTTCAGATATGGTAAAAGCTACAAATTCAAGTTTGGTCTCTATCGACTCGATATTTAGTCAGTCAACATAAGAATCTTTTTTTTTTTTTGATGCCACGCCACATTCACCTACAATGAGCAAAAAACTAGACACACCTCGGAAAAAATAGTTGTTTAAAGCGAATATCTCAATAACTACGGCACTTAGGGATACCAATTTTGGTACGCATGTTCCTAAATAACAGCAGAGAGGATAATGCAGTCGGGCTTGTTCGACTGTACATTTCTTACTTGTTTTGTGCCGTGCCTTCAGGAGTCTGTTATTTTTATCTCCGTTTCTATGTTGTTTGAGTGGATGATATCAATCGGTTTCATTTGAGTAACCGAATGAAAAGTTCTATTGTATTCTATTGTGGAAATTTCATACAGCGCGCAATTTCTGCTAAGCTGCGGTGGAACCTTTCGACTTGGCCGTTCGAGACACTATGGAAAGGAGGTGCATTTGCAATTTGAATATTAAAGTTTGATAAAATCAACTTAACTGTTTCTAAATTTAGCGATTTTTCATTATCGCAGTAAATGGTATAAATCTTGGGAAAGAGGATTACTAGTTGTGGAAGTGGAGTTTTGATATCCACAATAGCTCTTGAGCAAATTTGCTGGGTTACGGAAAATTTAGAGAATTTACCGACACATGTATTTAATCTTAACTAAATCTTGTAGTAGGTTTAACGTAATGTCCTTCAGCAGGCGACTCCCCTTTTTAAACAATTACATTCTGAATGGCAATTCTCTTTAAAGAATTGAGTCGGTCACTGAATTGGGGGTCCTTATGGATCCAAAGCTTAAGTTTGATGAGCATGTTTTGTCAATTACTAATCGTGAATTTGGTGTCCTGGGCTTCATAAAGCGCTGGTCGAAAGAATTTATCGATCTCTACTTAACAAAAACACTTTTTACTACCTTGGTACGTCCTATTCTTGAATATGGATCTTGTATTTGGGATTTATCAAGATAGAATAGAATTTGTACAAAAACAATTCCTTCTTTTTGCCCTAAGGTCCCTAAACTGGAACCCTAATATACGCTTGCCATCTTAGCGTAGTAGACTTTTACTAATTAATCTTCCTTCTTTGTCTGATCGTAGGATAGTGCTCGGTGTAATTTTCTGACACAAACTAATCAACGGTGAAATTGATTCTTCTGAATTAATTAGCCAAATTAGTTAGCTATTCCAATCAGACCCACTAGAAACTTCTTTCCCTTCTCTCTTCAACCTTGTACTACTTACTTTACTATACATAACACTTTCCGATTATTGTGTAGTAATTACAACAAACTGTCTCGAGTTTTAGGTAGTTCTACTTGAATACCTTTAATTAGAACTTCTCTTCTTTGTCACCTATCTAGATCTTAGTTAATATGGTTTAAATTATTATATGATGGTGTAATGTATTGTATTTTACATATTGTAATTCGTTTTTAATAAATAAAGTCGTTTCGCGTAGCCGTACGTTATGCGTTATGCCCCCCGGCCGGTTAGGCGGGAAATGGCTGCATTGTGTGCAGGGTTCCTCGCGCTAACAAGCACGTTGCTTGGTGTTACTGGGCCACTTAAATATACTGTCTCGTTAGAACATCAAAATACAATAAAAAATATATAATAAGAGAAAATATTTTCGGTCTGTGGAAAATACGTCAACATGTAAGCGTTCTCCTACAAAGGTGGGAATAGGTGTTTTGCTTAACATTTGTTTCTTGGGATGTCGCCTATATTTGGCCTCTGAACATGTCTTGCAATTTGCAAAAACTTCTGCTGCAATTTTTGTCATGTTAATCGCACATTATTTGTTTAACATTTTCTTGTGCCGTTTGGTAAGCTCTTAAATAAAGGTTGTTGACGGAAAAAGTTCTATCAGACTGAGTTGGATAAAAGCAAGGATTGGCAACTCGCAATGAATTCCATTAACAACTGTTTACTGGTTTGTCGGTGGTCTCAATGGTGTACGCAAGGGACTCTTCGTTACGGATTGTAGCGAGGTTCGAACACTGAGACTCCGAATCCAGAGTATTCACGTTTTGTCGTGACAATGCATCTGCTACGTAGTTCTCTTTGCCAGGATTGTACGTTAGTTTAGCGTTATGTTCATTAATAAAGGCTTTCCAGCATTTTATTTTTGCGTCTGTATTGCGATCGGATAACGCAAAGGTCAAAAGCTGGTGGTCGGTAAATATGTTTAAGTCTCTAACTCCATACAGGTCATTCCGGAGATTTTTGAATGCCCTAACTATTGCCAACAGTTCTCGCTCATTTGTAGCGAACTTTGCATCTTTGTCCCGCAATGTTCTTGAAATCAATGTTATCGGGTGGACTTCTTGTAAAAGAACGGCGCCAAGACCATGTGCCGAGGCGTTAGTTGTTAAATCAAAGCCCTTTTTAAAATCCGGGTATCCTAACATTACATCTTCGGACATAAGGCTGTTTTCCAGTCTATCGAAAGTTTGCAGCTGTTTAGCTTTTAAGTCAATGTTGACCTTTCTTGACTGATTAGCGTTTACCTTACCGTTGTCCCCTTTTAAGAGTTCGGTTATCCTAGGATAGGCTTTTCTACAGGAGTCACATTTTTTAAATCGGACAATTTTTTGGATGCTCCGGTATCAATTACCAGATTGAGAACTAGTCCGTTCCCTACATCCTCTTCGATGTATGGGAGGAAGGACCTATTCCTAAAAAATTACACGAGTCGTTAGTTACGTCATCCCCGTATGTTTGGCAATTCTCTTCAGATAAGGACCGATAATCATTCTCATAAGTGTCTTGCTCTTGAGCTGAGTAGTTGACATTTTGTCGACTCTGGGTAGAATTGAGGGCCTCCTTGGTGGCCCACTTAAGGTTTGAGTTGGCCATTTGCCTTATTTTGCGGTCTATTATTCTGTGAATAATTTCTTAATTTGTGTTATCATCGTTATACTGGTAGCTTTGGGGAAACAGTTTTTGATTTTTTTTTCATCATTTGTTTTTGCGAAACTTGCAGCGAACTGTGAATATTCATTACAAACCCCGGCTTCCTGAACCAACGCTAAAGCTGTGCGTAGATTTTCAGGTTGGACAGAAAATACCACCGACTTGAGGGACTTTTTCAAACCAGCAACGAATTGTTCACTTAGAGTGACTACTGCCGCAGTGTCATGGGTCATGTTTGTCTTATTGGTGAGAAGAGTCAATGTCTTTTCAACCTTGTCGTAATGTTCTAAAAAAGAAAGCTCCCCTTGTCTGAGCGTACCGAGATTCTGTAGAATAACGTGTACCGATGTCTTATCCGCGTACGTAAAATTAAGTCTTGCTATAATAGCCTTAAAATTTAGAACTATATTAAAAGAAGACACTGTTGCGCTAGCCGCACCTCTAATCTTGTTTCTGATGATACAGATAGCGTGATAGTGTTTTGAACTATCAACGTAGGGCTCTTAAATATTATAAGCAGATGTTTCTTCTTCTCGCCAGACCACGTATTCCGGCAGGGACTTAACCAAATCTAGAGACTCATCGCATTTAACTTCTGGATTAACTTTCACCTTTGATATTCTATATATTTTTTTTTTTTATTTGAGACTTAACTTACTGTCAAAGTCAGTCTGCATTTGTTTTATAACTGCTAGGAACTTTCGTTCCTGTTCCTCAAGGGCTGGTCATATATCTGCTTCCATAATATTTATCACTTCTTGTGTCGTTATATTTTAATCATTGTTAACTATTGTGTTCTTTTTAGTTATAGTTCCTTTAATAGAATGGCTAATTCTCCGTCACTGTCAAGGTGCTGTTCGTTATCTATATTTGACGACATAAGTTATATAACTGTCACCGTTTTTAGGTTTTTATTCGTAATCATCATACATTTTTTAACAAAATGAGAAATTAATTACCCAAAGATTCTAGTTCACTTGATCAATTCGCAGCTTTATTTACTTTATTTTTTTTTTTGTTTTTTTTTTGTTTTACTGAAGCTAAGCGGCGTTGTTGTTCTGTTTGTTGTTGCGAATTAATTGCACTTCAATAATGTTTTTTAATATTTTTATACTCTCTGCAAGAGTATATTGGGTTTGCGCAAATGTATGTAACAGGATGATCAGCATCACAAACCAAGTCGATATAGCCATGTCCGTCTCTCCGTCTGTCTCTATGTCTGTCTGTCTGTCTGTCTGTCTGTCTGTCTGTCTGTCTGTCTGTCTGTCTGTCTGTCTGTCTGTCCGTCTATCTGTCCGCATGAACACACAGATTTCAGATATGGTAAAAGCTACAAATTTGAGTTTGGTCTCTATCGACTCGATATTTAGTCAGTCAATACAAGAATTTTTTTTTTTTGATGCCACGCCCCATTTGCCCACAATGAGCAAAAAACTAGACATACCTTGGAAAAAATAGATGTTTAAAGCGAATATCTCAGTAACTACGGCACTTAGGAATACCAATTTTGGTATGCAGGTTCCCAGAGACAGTATAAATGCATTGCCATTTAAAATTTTTGGCTGCCACGCCCACTTATGCCTTAAGAAAAAATAAAATTTTCAAATTTGCATGCCGTTTTAAAGGTGTTTGTTCTTATCGTAGAGTATTGTTATTTATGATTCCTTTGAAGACAAATTATATCAAACTATGCTGAAAGTTGCATAAAAATCCAACAATAAACAAGAAAAAAAGGTTATCTTCGGCTAGCCGAAGAATAAATACCCTTGCAGACACGCATATTTTATTTTAATCACTAATTGTTCCAACAGTAGCTATATGATATAGTTGTCCGATTTGAATGAAATTTTGTGAGCATATAGGGAATGATAATTGTCCGAATTTGGTTAAAATCGATCAATTGACATAGAAAATTTTCATACTAAGTATTTCAACCGATTGTTCCTATGGCAGCTATATGATATAGTAGTCCGATTTTAATGAAATTTGGTCAACACATTGGGAATGATACCAAATGCATATTGCTTGAGTTTGGATGAAATCGCTCAATAGACATAGAAAATTTTCATACTAAGCATTTCAACCGATTGTTCCTATGGCAGCTATATGATATAGTGGTCCGATCTGGATAAAATTTGGTCAGCTGATGGAAAATGGTAAAGAATGCATATTGCGAGAATTTGGTTCAAATCGTTTAAGAGACACTGAAAATTTTCATACTAAGCATTTTCAGCATTTTTAACCGATTGTTCCTATGACAGCTATATGATATAGTGGTTCGATCTGGATGAAATTTCGTTTGCACGTGGGATTTAGTACTAAATGCATAAAGGATAAATTTGGTGGAGCTAGCTCAAAAAAACCGATTGTTCCTATGGGAGCTATATGATATAGTGATCCGATCTGGCCGATTTTAACATATGTACTGCGTGCAGAGGGAATACACATGTGTACCAAGTTTCATCACGATAGCTTTAAAACTGAGAGACTAGTTCGCATAGAAACAGACGGACAGACGGACATGGCTATATCGACTCGGCTGTTGATGCTGATCAAGGATATATATACTTTATGGGGTCTGCCACGCCTCCTTCAATGCGTTACAAACATGGTGACAAAAACAATATACCCTCTGCAAGGGTATAACAACAGAGATACCTATTATAAAGTTAATATTTAAGTCAATGCATGAGTGCGAGCGCGACAGAAACATACAAGCATATATTCGAACTCTTTTGATGCATGTGTGGCGGCAATGGTATACATACACATATATATGTGCAGACATATAACGTCATTTTGTATGTGCATACAGACAAACATATGAATGTTCGATTATAAATTGTCTTTTTAGACCCCGTACTCTAAAAAAGAGTATAGGGATCTATTAGGTTTGTCAGAAGCCAAATGTGCGTAACAGGCAGAAGGAAGCTTTTCCGACCCTATAAAGTATATATATTCTTGATCAGCATCAACAGCCGAGTCGATATAGCAATGTCCGTCTGTCTGTCTGTCTGTCTGTCTGTCCGTCCGTCTGTATGAACACCTGGATCTTTTAAGCTACAAGAGCTAGAGACACCAAATTTGTTAATGAAAATCCATCTATGATGTACGCAGATCAAGTTTATTTCAAATCGGCGCCACGCCACCCACCGCCCCCGCAATAAGCAAAAAACTAGACACACCTCGGAAAAAATTGATGTTTTTTGCGAATATCTTTGTAACTATAGCACAACAACGTCATTCAAAATTTTGTTCTGCCACGCCCCCTCTTCCCACAAGAGCTAAGCAAATTTTTCAAACTTACCGTTTTTAAAGCATTTGGTAATATAGTACGATATTGTAGTTCAAAATTTGTTTAAAGACAAATTATATCAAACTAACCTGAAAGTGGCATAAAAATCCAACTAAAAACAACTGAGCAATTAGACAACAAAGTAGCCCATGAAGTGCGTAATGAATGTAGTGGTGCAATTAGTAGGGCAGCATGATATGGAACTTGCGTCAGTAATCGCGGGTTCAAATCCCAACAGTGACTGATTTAAAATTTTTTTTAAAATTTAATTTTAAAACTTAAATTTTAAATTACAGTCGTATTCAAATATTAATTTGGAATACTAGGGGAGTACGGGGTCTTTTACAGTCGACGCGCTCGACTGTAGCCTTTCTTACTTGTTTGATGTAAGGTGTTCTAATGGAAGAACTATCTAATTGGGAATAAAAGCAAAGAGTATTATACGGTCGGACTTGTTCGACTGTACTTTTCTTTCTTGTTTTACTTGTTTTTATTATCTTCAACTCGAGAAGAAAGCGGGAATTTTCTGACTTTTAACGAAACTTTACTCGCGATAGTGGCGGAATTTGTTACGGAGTTTTAAATACCACGCTGGGCGCCAATTATAAAAAAAATCGTTTGATCGAATAACGCTTCGCATTCGCTTTGCAATCGAACGTGTTTTTTTTTTCCTTCCTCGCCTAAACACAAGGTTTAATTATACTAACAAACTTATTTTATAATGCTGTTGTTGTCGAACAACATACAAGTGATGACATTTCGACTGTATCAGCTTGTCAAACCTGTGCTAAAAGTTCGAAAGACGATATAGCAGTGGTAAATAATAATATGACTCTGATAGGTATCCCACCGAAAAAACAAATCTTTGTTTCACGGCTAGCCCCTGATACTACATCCGATGATGTCAAGGCTTTTATACAGGCCAAATCTATAGCCAACATTACGGTGGAAAAATTCAAATTTTCTTAAAAAAACTAAACTTCTCCCTCTCGCTTGCCTATCAGAATGTAAGAGGTCTTTAGGTCTTAGCAACCTTTACTTATCTAGTGTTACTTTTCCTTTTCATGTAATTGCCTTTACTGAAACTTGGTTAAGGCCTGACATTCTTAATACAGAGATATTCTGCGATAAATTTTCATTTTTTAGAAAGGATCGTACTTCTCGTCGTGGTGGTGGTGTTCTGATTGCTGTTGATGGTGATATTTCCTCTGAAGTAGTTAACCTTAATATTTCTACAGAATTAGAATTTATTGCTATAAAGCTTAGTATTTGTAATGCTAGCATTTTTATTACTTGCTCTTATATTCCTCCTTCTTCTGATAATTCTGTTTATTTTGAACATTTCTCAGCTATCAAATCTGTTTCTTCTTTAATTTCCGATCGGGATGTCCTCGTGGTTCTGGGTGATTTTAACATTGCAGGAACTACTTGGATCTCTACTCCTGGCTCTGCTGTATTGACCTCCACCACACAGAATGATTTCCTTGATCACTTATTTGAGATTTCTTTATCTCAAATTAATGGCATTCCCAATTCTTTAAGTAAGATGCTTGATCTTATTATTGTTTCAGATCCTTCATTTCCATCTGTTTCCCGTATTGCTCCCCTTTCTCTTCCTGAAGATTCATATCACCCGACTTTGGAATTGTTAATGGAATTGCCTACCCAAATGGGAAAGTCCAGCTTAAGACCTAGAAAGCGTATTTAACAAGTTTAATCAGCTTTTATCTCAAACTGACTGGTCATGGCTTTTCAAGTGCAGGGATATGAATGAAGCAGTCGCATTTTTTTATCTTACTTTAAATAATTTATTTGATCTTTGTGTTCCATTTTGTATTCCAAGAATGTCTAAAAAACCTATTTGGTTTACACGGGAATTAACACGATTAAAAAACGTTAAATCTAAATTTTATAAGAAATTCGGAGAAACTGGCTCTTCCCTGGATCTCTCACTTTATTTAATTGCTCGATCTGATTTCTCTGCCTTGAACAGCCTGTGCTATCGGAATTTCCTTAGAAGCTGTGGTCAGCAGTTTTGAAGTAAAGTACTAAACTTAACTTTTTTATAACTTCGTTAATGCGAAGCGCAAATCATCAACACTTACTTCCTCTATGGTCTTTGAAAATGAGACTGCTAACTCTGATCAGGCTATAGCCGATTTATTTGCGAATTTTTTCCAATCAACTTATTGTATTCATCAAAATAATCTAAACTTGCCTTATCCCGACAGTGTACATGCTTCTAATTGGAAAGTCAGGCTATTATCACTAAAGATTCGCTTTTGAGTGATCTAAAGTCTGTTAAACCTGTCCTTTCCCCAGATGGAGTTCCTGCTTGCGGGGTCAGAAACTGTGCCAATGGCCTTTTGAAACCTTTGTATACCTTATTTAATTTGTCTGTTGAGTCGTGTCGCTTCCCTGACATTTTAAAAGCATCGTTTATTATTCCCCTTCATAAAAAGGGTACTAAATCAAACACTTGTAACTATAGGGGTATCTATAAATTGTCCGCAATTCCTAAAACTTTTGAGAAATTAATTACTTCTTAACTGCAACATCTTTGTAGATCTATTGTTTCACCTTGCCAGCATGGGTTTATGAAATATAGATCTACAACCACTAACTTATTAGAATCCATTGTAATAAAGGGGTTTCAAAATAAATTGCAAACAGATGTCATTTACACAGATTTTAGCAAAGCTTTGATTCTGTTAATCATTGTCTCTTAATACATAAACTTAATTTGCTTGGATTTCCAGATAAACTAATACTTTGTATTGCGAACTATTTATGTTCTGGAACTCAAAAAGTTACTTTTAATGGAACTTTATCCAAGGCCGTGCGTGTTACCTCGGGGGTTCCTCAAGGTAGTCATCTTGGGCCATTACTTTTTTCATTACTCATTAATGATTTGCATTCAGCAATTTCTAGTTCTCGGGTTCTGATGTATGCCGATGATGTAAAACTTTGTTTGTCACGAACTGAATCTTTCCTGAATTACGGTCTACAAAGTGATCTCGACGCACTTCAAGCCTGGTGTAAACACCTGGTGAACACCTTGCTATAATAACTACTTTCTCGACGGCAAGCCTCTTTAGAGAATAGAGTCGGTCAATGATTTGGGTATCCTTTTCGATCCAAAACTAAAGTTTGATAAGCACATCTCTTCTGCTGCTAATCGAGCTTTTGGTGTCTTGGGATTCATAAAGCGGTGGTCTAAGGAATTCGACGATCCCTACCTAACAAAAACTCTTTATACTTCACTTGTACGCCCTATTCTTGAATATGGATCGTGTGTATGGTCTCCCGAATACATGATTCATCGGGAGAGATTAGAAGCTGTACAAAAACAATTTCTTCTGCTTGCCCTTAGGGGCCTTAGCTGCAGTACTAATACTCGATTACCTTCGTGTCGTAGTAGACTTTTGTTAATTAACCTCCCTTCCCTTTTGTATAGCAGATCCATGCTTTGTGTAGTTTTCTTACACAAACTAATTAATGGTGAGATAGATTCCTCGTATCTAATTAGCCAAATTAGTTTTGCGGCTCCGATCCGAACACTAGAAACTTTCTTCCTTTGTCCCTTCAGCGCTGTACCACCAATTATGCTTTACATAATCCGTTTCGTATCTTATGTACTAACTATAATAGTCTTTCTCATGTAGTGAGTGGAGCCACTTCTTTGTCTTCTCTTAGAAAGACACTTCTCTTTTACGTATCTAATCAATCTTCATAGTATTGTTTTCCTTTAATGTTAAATTGTAGTACTTAGTATTCTATTAATATGCTTTTCTATGTGCCTAATTGTCGCTTATCGTGCTCGCGTATTTCGTTTTCCGCGTGCCTTACCGTTATCACCGCGTTACTAACATTTGATTTTATTTTTCTCTTTTTCGTTTGGTCTCGTTAGTGTTTTTCTGGGGTTTTCCTAACCCTTGCAACGAATGTTGGACCAACGTTTCTTAATGTTTTTTATTGTTAGTAATACCTCCTCAGTTAGTAAATTATTTAAATTTAATTTAAACCTTAATGTCAATTTGAAAAATTTTTTTTTGTATTCAAATTTAATTTTAATCTTATTTTTTAAATTTTTTGTTTATTTTAGTTTTTCACTAATTTAATCTTTCGTTTTGTGTCGACTGCCCATAGTCTGACAACAAATAAATAAATAAATAAAATAAATATGGTTGCTTTATTAGTGATCCGTCTGGATCGTACTTCGGTTCTTTTAAAACTCACTTATATATATTTTCCTTAACATAACTTAAGCTGCCAGCACCGGCAGCGATGTTGACGGCGTTCCCGACAGAATGCTGACCATGCTCCTCGTGACACTCCTCAATGGTCTGTCGCGACGGATCAGTTTACGTTCCGATCAGCACTCCTGTAGTGTGGTGCAACTTTGTTGCACACGCATCCGGTTGACCTAATTTAGTTGCTTTGGGTTAACTTGCATACCCAAAGCCCTGTCTGCTGCGCATTGATACAGCCTACCAAAGATGACAGACTGAAAGCTCTGGTAGACAGAGTACCTTGCGTGTGAGCAAAAGTTTAAGGACAGTGTTCATAAGCTTTCGACAGGACACATTGAGGTCAGCTTGCCTTTCATGACTGAACGACATCGTCATACTCTTTCAATGAATTGCTCATGGTGGGTCTTACTATTCAGAGGGATCAAATTTTGTCGCTTCTAAGGTTCCCTCTGAGCCGATATGCCCTCATGGTGGATATTAAAAAAATTTACCGTCATGGCGATCGATCAGCTAAAATCCATCAGATGAGCTTCAAGTTTATCAATTGATCACGGTGACATATAGTTCAAAAATAATTTGTAATGATTTCTAGGTCAATGATATGCTCAATGGAGCTGACGATATTGAAACATTAAAAATGATATGCAAAGAAGTGCCCGAAATTTTCAAGTCGAGAGTTTTTCAATTGGCAAAATGGTTTTCGAAGGCGGATAGAGAAACTTCTAAGTTTCAATGATGCCGGTTCGACCAAAACGCTTGGCATGAGATTGGATACTATCCAGTATCACTTGGACGATAACTTTACCAAATTAAGGTGCACCAAGCGCAAAAGCACGCATGTTTGACCAACTTGGCTTGTTGTGCCCAATAAGCGCATGCAGTTGCCATGGGATGATATAGTACCCATGGAACTGCATAGCAGATGGGACTAGTTCAAGCAAAATATTCTGGAACTAGATGGAGTTCAAATCCTAAGAGACGTCCATGCCAGCTCCGATACAAGCACACAAGTGCACGGATTTGCGGACGCATCCAGTCAAGCTTACGGGTGCTGCATCTACGTTCGAGCTAAAGATGTTATCAAAACAGTCTGCCGGCTGCTAACGGCAAAGACAAAAGTCGCTCCACTCAAAACCAAGTCCATTCCCAGACTTGAACTGTATGCGGCTTATATTGTGAATTTTTGGAGTGATTCAGAAATTACCCTACAGTGGATAAATACTTCCCCTTCGTTACTAGCAAAATTCGTAGCCAATCGAGTAGCAGGCATCCAAGTGATCTCACCTAATGTATCTTGCAGATATGTAGCACCATCAAGCAATCCAGCTGATTTGGCATCGAGAGGGTGTGACGTTCAGGAACTGTTACAGTCTATTTGGTTCGAAGGCCCATCAGTTCTTTGCGAGGATGAACAACAAGGGCCTCACAATGAACATTTTGAAATACTGAAAGAGCTAAAAAATAGTGAAACCAAAAAGTCGGCACTCATCTGCTTAGTTAGCAGCTCGAGTTGGTTACCTAAGTTTGTTTCCCGATATCGTCATGTCGCAAAATGGTACGAATAGTTGCGTACATGTACAGATTCTTGTCAAAGTTAAAACGCGAAAAACACACTGTCGAAATAGGACCAAAGGAATTAAACTTCGACTTTTTAAAATTATTGGAACTGATTCAGCGAGCAGAATTCAAGATTGAATTTGATAGGCTGACAAAGGGTGCAGCCAAGTTTGCAATCTCTGACTCCGTTTGTTCACGATTCAGAAGAGTTTGGAGGGAGAATCTCGTTAATACGAGTAGGGGTAGAGTAGTAAACTCACAGTTAGATTAAGACGAGAAATTTCCTGTCCAAATGCCGAAAAGTTGTTTACTTGTGCAATTTTACTTAGAAGAGATGCACATTGGCAATTGTCATGCAGGAGCAAAGGCGATGATCGCATTACTCAGGCAGAGGATGTGGCTTGAGGTGAATGCACTCAGATATTGCGAAAATGCGTCCATTGCTTTAGTTATCAACCAAAATTAATGGAGCAATTCATGAAAAATTTGTCGGCCGGCCTATTTTCCGCGGTTCGGCCATTTCATGTTTGTGAGGTAGACTTTTGTGGTCCAATCAATGTCTCGATGGGGATTACACGAAGAGCTCCAATCAAAATGTATATTGCAGTGTTCGTTTGTTTTTCTTCGTAGGCTGTTAATTTTAATACGCCTTCAACCGCCAACCAAGCAGGCTGCAGCTGTACACAGTGGAACGAGGGATGGAGTGGAGGTTCATCCCTTCGAAAGCGCCGCACTTCGGAGGACTGTAGGAGGCGGCAATGAAGTCTGCCAAGCACCTCTTCATGCCTTATGAAGCATCCCGTGGCGAAACTAGTGAGGCTACCGGTGGATTGAAGGCTATCCCTTCAAGGTGGCCGGTGTTAGATCATAGCATAAGTTAGCGAAATGAAATATTAGTTAAGAGACAAGAATGAAGTAGTAGCATTAGGTAAAAATGAATTGCATCTCTTATACTATATGCTCGAATGTAAGTTGAATTTCATTCGGCACTGCAGGCGTCGCGTGCTGCAGTCGGTTTTTAATTTTGTTTTGCACAAACCGCACGTACGCTGCCAGCCTCTACGCTTTTTGATCAGCCAATAAACTGTAACGTTTTAAGAACTTGAAATATGTTTCGTATCTTGGTTTTAGATTTTTTAGTTATCTTGATTCTGTATGTTTAATTAGGTGTATAAATGATTTCCTACTATAACTGATATTCACAAATAAATAAAATGTTAAAAATGTTTTTAAGTTGTTATAATTAATATCAATTTTTAAATTTACATACATTCGTGATATTAAAATTAATTTCCATCTAATACATTTACTTGAAAAGCAGCATTTTTAGTGTTTTGTTTTATTTTCAATTCAATTTAATTAAGTTGACAAGACAGTATTTTATGACAAATTATTAAAAGTACGCAACCTTTTTTTTTGTTTTATTTATGCTGTAATATATTTTGTTGTCTTAAAAAGAAGACTAGAATTTTTGTTCGTACTACAATCTCTGGGGTCACACTTTTTGCACAACTAGGGATTTATTTACATTATGCATGCAGCTTCTAAGTACTTGCTACGTTTTTTTTTATACTTGTACTTATTGTATATCTCTCAGCCACCCGACTACTTCAAAACGTATAGGATATTAATATTCCTACCTGAATTATTTATTAATATTGCCAGTTATAGCATTCAATATTTTCCGACTGATAACTTAAGGTTGGCTTAATCGATAAATGCAATTAGCGCATTACTGGGCACTTACATATTCGCTGTATGCTGCATAGATTAATCTGAATTAAAGTCAGAAGATTTTGAAGTGTTGCTCTGAATATCATGAGACTCTTCCACCGGCGTAGAACCTTTTCTTAGTATGACCTTATCGAGATTTGCTATTGAAATAATCAGGGTTGAGGATTCATTCGATTCAGGACGAAAAAGGGGTACAGTAGCTCTTACGTTTGTAACTGGCAGGCCAGACTCCTTTGTTTGTGACACAGTCATATTACCTACTGACCGTTCGAGTTGCGAGGTCCAAGGTTCTTGCATGGTCTCCAAATCTTCAGCGATGCTAATGCTCTTGTTAATCTGTTTCGGCATGCGCGTTGAATCAAATAAGCCCTCCAACGAGAGAGTAGATGTCTCAAAATTACCACGTATTACTTCCGGTAAAAGCGATTTTGCATTACGGCTGACGTTGTTATCATTGTTTGTTTGAAGCTCGGCTCTTTTGGGAAGGAGAGGCCCAGTGGGAGTGTTGTCCATTACCATACTGTGGCCATTGTTGATTTGAATATTTCTACCATCCACCAAGTGAACAAACTTAACTACACTGATTTCACCTAGCTGCTCTACATGAGGAAGAGCTTCTACGTGCAAGCCACTTAATTCCTGATTAGCCTTGGAATTGCGTTGTGCGGTATTAGCTACTTTAGAATTAACCTCAACGATTCGATTAATTTCAATAAGCTTCAGTTTGGACTCCATATCAGTAAGTTTACTTATCAAAGGTCGCGGCTTAGACGACTCATCTTTATCAGGCACCCTTTCAACCAATGTAAAGACATGCATTAAAGTAGTTGGCGGTGACGTCGGTGGTGTTGTTGAGGATAATGAGGAAAGTTTTATATCCTGTATGAATGAAGAAATGTTTCTGACTTCATTAGCATTTGTAAATAACAGTTTTTGTGGTTGTACGGAATCTTTTTCAGTAACAATGTGTGTAGTATATGTTCCTAGTGGTATAGCTGGTGTACTTGGTGTAGTAGTCGCGGACCCCTGATTTTGATTGAACTGCAAGTTGATTATACCCGCTTCTATCTGTGTATTAGCTGTATAAACTACTTTTGGTTTGGCCATTGCATGTTTCTTGCTTTGAATGTTAAATATTTTCTTGTTTCGCGCATTAAGTGCATCAATATTTAAGTTTTCAATTTGTGACTTGTCGCTTGTTAGCTCTTCTGTTTCTGAAATAGGACCCGTGTATTTACGCTCATATTTACGAGTATTGCTTGGTATGAAAGGAGCTGCTTTCAAAGGTGTCAATGGTGTAGTGCGTTCATAATTCTTAGCCACAGGGCGTAGCGTTAAATTTGATTTCAAATTGGATATCGCTGCTACAGTCGGTCGCTCAACTAAATGTGGACTATAAATTGATATAACTTTATTGTCGGGTGTTGATAGAATACTTTCATTTAGTTGTCGAATGTGCGGATTATAAGGAACATTTATTCGATTTGTGTTGCCTGCTGGCAACACTCGATTTTCCTGCGAGCTGTAATCGGAGAGCAGTTTTGCCTGAAAGGTATTATTTTTAAACAGCTCTTCTTTAAATGAGTCCTCAAGAAATGGTTCTTTTATGAGATTGTATTTTTTCCCATGCCCATCATCATCGACTTCTTCATCTTCTTTTTTTTTTTTGCTGTCCTTTACTCGTAGTGGTTGTCTACTTTTGGGACGTCTATTGATAACCATATTTTTCGATGGTTGAGAGTTTATAGGTGTGTATGGCTGATCTTGTCGATCTTCGAACTCGTTTGCATAGCTGTTAATATAATCTGAGTATTGGTTCTGTTGAGTTAAACGATTGTTATTCTGTAAAGTTGATTTTCTTGATTCGTTTTGGAAAAAGCGCTCATTTTTGTTTTGATTGGTTATGTTAAGATGATTAGACTGTTTGTTCTTGCGACGAAAAACCTTTTCTGTGGGCCAAATGCTTCCTAAAGTCAATGTTGGTTTCGTCGGTATGGAGGTAGGCAAAAGATCAAAAGGTCGCTTAGCCACTAGCTTTCGTCGAATAAATGTACGCGGGGAAGACATGCTATATGTATCTGTGCCGTTTTTAGACTCATTGATACTAGAGGTCATTGGGTCATTGTTAAGGCCCTGGCCAATTTTGCCAAGTGCCTGACTCACGTTAAACATTTCGCGCAATCGCGGAATTTCTGAGTACTGCTTTTCATAGTTACCTCCTTTGATTTTGTTAATAACGTTTTGCGTTTTATTTTTGAAGACACTATTTTCCTGTTGATCCTGCTTAACAGTCTCAAATTGTTTTAACTTATCTTCGAGTTGGATTCCATCCTTATTAGCTTGAAATATATCGTGTTCCATCATCGCTGTTTTACTTGACAAAACGGGTTGATCTTTAAAAGATTTAAAATTAAATGACTGATTGGACAATATTGATATTCTTTTAACAAGCTTAATTTTGTGAACAACTTTGCGTAAACGTTTTTTTGAGACATTACTTTTTGTCAAGTTCTGAGTATGGTTGCTAATAACATTACTTATCATAGTAAAATTATTATTGGCAATGTTAAAAACAGAAAGCGGCTTTTGAAATTTAACGACGCGAATGCGTTTATAATTGGTTTTTAAAATATTTTCCGTTGAGATTTTTGCTTTGTCTTTACCACTATCCTCTTTATCAAAAGTGGGTAGTTTAGAAACCTGGTCACGATTTCGAAATTCATCGGAAGCATAGTGAGTAGTTGATGATCGTACTATTGTTGATGCGCTGGTTGTTGTTTTAATCGATGTTGCCGTACTTCCTCTCGTACGATTCATATGATAATGGTTCTGAAAACGTCGTTTAAAATTAACGTCATTACCTATATAATATTATGCAAACATGCTTACGTACATCAGTCTTATGATTACTATTCATCTCATTCAACTCCCTAATATTATAATAAATATCTGAGTTATTGTTATAAGTATTAGAAACACTTTTTTTATACTTTTTGGCAAAACCTGTTGATGTTATTGTTTTTCTGTTAGTAACTTTATATAAACAATACGATGACTTCTTTACGATGTTACTTCATGAGTATTAAGGTTTGTTATATTGTCAGTTATATTGTTGGTAGATTTACTATCGGACATTGTGATTGAAAATTTTTAACCCAGAATTAAGGCGGAGAAAAATCTATTTAAAACACATTTTATGCATAGTTACACTTTTTCTTCATAATCCTTTAGAGTTTTATCTCCATTTTTCTTTGTAGACTAGTTCACTCCTATTACATATACATGCAAAGAAATACAATCGCATTAGTGGCGACTAGATTTTCGCCTTGTGTGCCGTATGTTTCAAAATAAATTGGTGATTTGCTTGCTGTTGATAGCAAAATATTTTCATTATTTTTAATTTCCATACTGTAAAAATAATGTTTGTTATGTATTATGACGTATGTATCTATGATTATCTTGTAGCAGGAGTTCAGCTTGGTGACAAAATTTTTTGATCTGCGAGAGAATATTTTACACGTTTTCATGCTTAAACAATTGTGTTACATTGTAGTCTTCTCTTGTAGACTCCGTAAAAGAAGTTGACATTTTCTGTTTATTGGTGTTATTATTAGATTTTTTATTTGGAACTATAGACTTGTTATCTGGGTCTGCGAAACTCGAATGATCTTCAAGTTGCATCTGAAGTATCTCGCCTCAGTAGCTGATATTATAATTGGTATGTTTATAGTAAAAATTTAGTTAATATTTATCTATTTTGGACAAAACTTATCTTTGTCGTGTGTCGCACTGGTGTTTATTTTAATTTGTTTTTTGTATCAAGATTTAAATAAAAATATTACTTAATTCAGAATTTAATTCCTCAACTTGTTCTATTGAGGAACAATTTGCAGTCACATTATCAATAACATTAAAAACATCATGAATATTATTGAGTACACTTATTTGATCAAACTCACCTTCCGGCGAATGTTTATATTTATTAGTATATGTTACAGGCGTATCTTTTACATACTTGTAGTATTTACGACGATGGTAGATTGGTATTGATAACGCTTGGTTACTATTAGATGCTTCTTCTTGAACTTTTGTCAATTCATCATGTGTACGTGTCAAATCAATCCCTGATTTAGGTGTAGTACTGTCAGACCTAAAGTTAAAATTGCTTTTTAGAGGGTGTTGTCGGACCTTTGTTGGTAGTTTAAGTGCTCGTTGGATTGCTTTTTCACCATAAACTGTAGTTGAAGGCTCTGTGATTGTTTTTGGAGCTCTAAGAGTTGTTAGTTTATTTTGGTTGTACCCTGTGTGTAAGTTTTCAGTTTTGGTGTTTTTTTCACGTTCATGAAACAGCGTTATATTTGGCTGCGCTTGTATTGTGCGCACTAGTTGTGCCGGAAAATCTAGAGCCAGTAATGAAGATAGGTCGTTACTTTTAAATTTTACAGATCCTCGATTTGGTTGCATAGCTCGTGCAATGGCGCTACTTTCGGGCTCATGTTCTGTTGGTGTACCTTTCATGGCCTTTGCTGTTAATCGCTGAGCTACATTTCCTTTATTTACTGTTTTTAAATGTTGTGCGTGACCGCGAAAATCGTTATCCACAGCTTCGTTCTGACTATAGGCACGATTGCTCATAGTTACTAGTGGATCTAGAACTCTTATTTTTGTATGATTTGGGGTTTCTTCTTCTATATTTTTAATCGGTAATTGTGGCTGTGGCTGATTATTCAACCTAGCAAATTTGTGTGCATCCGCGGAAAGAAGAGATGATAGATCGCTCTTCATGTATGTTCGGTAATTACCTCTGAGTTTAATGAGTGGCATTTCTAAAATTTCAGTTTCATTAAATGTCTTTGAGGCTGTGTTGATTGTGTTTAGTGCTACATTTTCCATACTTATTAATTGAGCTGTCTCTATTTCAGTACCTCTAGATGAGTTTTTTTCATCAATATTGCTATATTTAAAGATAGATTTAGGATGTTTCATTAAGGGTGCTGAACTGCTTATCAAAGATAACCGTCCATGTGTTATGTTTCTACTCTTAGTTTTTTCAAGCACTTTTTCAATTTGAGTATGTTCACTGGCATCGGATTGTTTAACGATTTTTGTCATTTCGTAGGTTTTTCGAAAATTTCTATTATCGTCATAAATTTCTTTTAAAGTATTTGAATAATTATTTCCCGTTGTTAATACATCATCATTTTCTGTGCTATTATTTTCAGGCCTAATACGAAAATCATGTGTCATTGTTTGGTCATGAAAATTATTATTTAGTCCATTATTTATTATTTCTAAAGACATATAACAATTTTTCATATTTGACTCTGAAACCTGACCAACTTTCTTAAAAGGCTGAACGCTGTGTGATTTTCCTGGCTGACCGAAACCACGCATAGAAGTAGAAACGTCGCCTTTACTTATAAAGACATCGCTGTTATTTTGAATCAAAGATTGGTTATTTAGTTTACTGTTGAAATAGGTATTGGTACTTATGATTTTGTAGTTTTGATTTTCTAAAGTATTTGACTCTGTGTTATTTTTAAAGGCAAGGTCATTTCTTTGGACTGTTTGGCCGGAAGAATTATCAAAACTTTTAAAGATTTCCAAGGTTTTCTTAATTTCCGTCGATGAGGTTTGTTCACGGAAATCGTGTGCGGCACCACGAACAATTTTCATTTTGAAATCTGAATTATTGGTTTTTGTGTTTTTATCATTTTCAATAAGCTGACTTACATTATGACCTTTAATTTGAGAATTGTTAATATCATGTCTTTCATAATTATTTTTTTCTTTATCAACTAAATGTAAATTTCTGGAATTGAAAATAGATTTTCCGATGACTTCATCGATATTTCCTAAAGAATCAAACGAGTTATTTCTACCATGGGAACTGTGAATGTGTGATGTTCGTTTACGCCATCTGGTGCTGTTTTTTCTTGTTCTGCCTTTAGTACTTAAAGTTGAATTGCTTGTAATATCATTCCTTAAGATATTGTTTAAATTACCAGCTAATTTTAAATTTAATTGGGACCGAGTGCCTGTTACAATTTTATTAGTTTCGAGCGTCGATTGTTGTTGAAGGCTTGATCTAAAATTCAACAATTTTTTACTATTAATGGCACTCACCTTAGACCCATCCGTTTGTGATGATCGAGCATTATGTATGTTTGATATATTTTCCGCAGAAATCTCAATGTGGTTTTCATAAGCAGTATCGCTTTTTATTACGGTTGCATTTAATTTGTTGTTAACGGGACGTGTACGATCTCTGAGATAACCAAAGGGTCTTGGACTTGATATGCTACCAAGAGAGTTGTTTTTAGATTGGCTTATTGGGAGATGGGTCATTTTAAGTTTACCATTTTGTGTATTTCTAATGGAATCCGATTTTTGTCTGTTATTCAAACCAGAACTTACGTTACGCAAAACTTCAAGTTTATCAATGTTAGAATTAGAATCGTTACCTACTTGTACATAAATATTTTTATCATAGATGCTTTTCGTGTTACTATGTCGGCGACCAGATGGATATTTTGCTTCTTTCTGAAGTTTTATCTTGCTATCGACACCGTCTGTATGATTGCTTTTGTAATATTCATGAGGGTATTTGTTGACGATGTTAAATTCGCCTTCGCCTAAAGTAATTGAACTTGCAAAGTCCAATTCTGTTGACCGATTTATGGTTGGCAATGTTGTAGATAAAACTTGTTTTGCGTCAAAAAATGCATTATTAAGTACCGGCGTTTGAGAGTCACCAATTGGCATAGTAAGGCTTAAAGGATGAGTGATTTTGCGGTTTGATCCAACTGCGAATATTTTTGCTTCATTTGTTTCATTAGTGATCTTGGTTATGTCTGATTGTATTTTGAGTAGTGCTGGCTTGATTTTCGGTAATATATAAGCTTTCGTTGTGTTTCTCATGTTTAAATTCTTGGAAGTGATGCCGACAACGTCTGTGACGGCTTTAGAAGTTTCGGTTATCGATATTGTGTCTATTTCTGATGAGGTTGTTATTGAATCTGTAGTGGCAGTTTTGTATCTCCGACCAATACTAGCGTAACTGCGAGTATTTTTTATAACTGTGGTGTTTTGTGTGTTATTGTTTTTTCCTTCATGGATCTTATCAGCATAATTCTTTACACCATCAGAATTCGGCAAATTTCCTTCTTTCACCGTTTCATTGTTCCCGGGGAATGTCGTCCGCTCAAAGTTGTTCTTGCTATGGAAAGTGAGAAAGTATTACTTTTTGCAAGAAATGAAAATGAAACAATTACCGAGCTCTTGACGAACTATTTAATTTAGAAAGCTTCATAGTGCGCCCACGGCTGAGTGTGGCATAATTCTTAGCCTGAGTATTTGCCATTGATTGCTCCTCGAAGAGTGGTTGCCTATTTGATCCTTGACGTAAATGTTGTAAGCTTGTGTACGATGGAGTGACAAGCTTTAAAGGTCGAAGGGTGGTTCTATTTGCTTCCATATATGTTTGATTATCTTCGTTGCTCTTATTGGTAAGTTTTTCCACATCAACATCAGTTGTCTGCTCGTGGTTTATATTATCATGACTTCGATTAATTGTCACATAAAGCTTACGTTCTTTTAAAAATCCATTAAATTCAGAAATCTGTGAACCATCATTTTGTGGACGTGTTCGGCTATTACTATGTAAGACGGATGAAAATTTTGAACAGTTTTTCTGCAAACCTTCGTTGCAGCTAGTTTCTAAGTTGTTAAATGTAGTATCCGTCACTTTTAGATTTTCTGAACTTAGATGATTACGATGTAAGGTATTTAATATTTTAGGTCGGGTTAAAACACGATCATATAAAGATTCGCTAATAGTAGAGGGGGTTGTCGTCGAATCACTAGCTTTATTCTTTTTAGGAATTAGGGAAATATTTTTATTTTGGAGCAAATATTTTTCCAACTGCTCTACGCCACCTGCTTTTCGTATAAGATCAATGAGCTCTTTTATTACTTGTGGGTCCTCTTCAGCATCACTAGAATTACTCAGCTGATCATCAGTGTTGTGTTTTTTTTTAGTCATATTCTCTAGAGTCACAGCAGGTGAAACGGTATAAGTATTCTTTGTGAAATTTTCATTATCTTTAATGAAATGAGTCAGGACCGGCTGTGTAAATGGTAAAGCTGTTACTATGGTGGTTGTTGTAGATAGTTCAGTTGTTGAAGCTTTGGTTGCTGATCTGTGAGAAAAAAGATGGTATGTATATATCTATAGAAAATGAAAAGTAGTAACGTACTTTTTAAGATTGCATGGCACGTTTCTCGCAAAGTCGCACGAATCCGCAGCACGATTAAAGTATAGGCCTGAAGGACACGTGAATTGATGTGCCACAAGTCCTAATTCAGTTGAACCACTGTCCAAACACCAAAAATATTTCTTGCAGTCCCGAGGATGACTAAAAAACCCCTCATCTTTACAGTTAAAGTCAGAACTGGGATCTGGGGTCGTTGGTGGCAATGGAGTTGATGAACTACGACCAGCAATGTACTGTGATAAGCCCATAGCCTCAAGTGTAATTGACGGCGCAATCGTTGTTGTATCATTAGTAGGCCATTGTGAAGCAACCGTGCGACTTGTGCTTAGTATTGGTTTCGAGGATACTTGCATTTTCGTGCTACCCCTGCTACGATTTCTGTAACTCGCCTCTTTTCGTGGACTGTTTTTTAACTTATTCTGATTCAACCTATAGCGATAAATTAATATTATTGTGTGAAGGGCTTCAACATTTTTAAAATTTTTATGTAAATTTCTAAGTTCAGCATTCTTCAATACCAACCTAAAGGCTTCTACCATTGCTTCTTTGGCAGCTTCAATTAAGGGATAAGGTTTACCGCTACAAGTCCCACGAAAATCATCGTTGTCTATTGCCCAGAACATAATTCCACCTAGTCCATGTGCTACTACATAATTTGCCTTCTTCCGAACAATAGCTTCATCGTCGTAACCGACCCACTGATTGCCTTTAAAAGCATACGGGCCCATAACTTTGGCACTAGGTTGTACAACGGTCCATTTTGGATCAGCCTTCAGAAAGTGACAAATCTTTATATATATAAGAAAAAGTTACAACGAAAAACATCAAATTTGTATTAGTCAAAGCAACCTCATAGTATGACAAATAGCCTTTTTCTCTGGTGGCTTCTCCTTGTTCGCCAGGTCCCTCAGATGGTGCACCGAGCTCATTACTCTCCTCGTTGATAAGTGTGAAAGATCGTCCATAAGTGGGAATTCCCAAAACTAACTTATCGCGATCAGCTCCAGCCTTTAAATAGAATTTAATCGAATAGTCCTACAAAATAAAATAAAAAATAATTTTATAAGGACAAAAAAATTAAAAAAAAAATATTGTATTGTAGTGTCTTACAATATTTAACTCAGCGCTGTAATTATACTCTGAATCATTTTCTAAGGAGTAAAGAGGTGCATGATGATTGACTGATGGTTCATTTGATGAATGAAAATCATAGGTTAAAACATTGAACCAATCAAGGTATTTATTTAGTTTGGGCACATCATAACCCTTCTCAATGTACTCAATACCGGCTGGGACGGCCATTGTCAGAAGCAGTCTTGTTCGTCCAGTCTTCATCGACTCACGCTCAAACTCCTCCCTCAATTCTTGGACAAATTGCGCATAATTATCTCGATCGTGTGACTTCCCGCCTTCGCGATGTGATGGATATTCCCAATCAAGGTCTATACCATCAAAATGGTTTTGGCGCAAAAATTTCAATATATTATTTATAAATTGCCGACGGCGCTCTTCATTGGCTACAAGCGGCGAAAATCGTGAAGAAGCTTCATTCCAGCCACCGATAGCAATCATAGTCTTCAGTTGTTTGTTGTACGTTTTAAGTCCGGTAAACTTTGCATAGCCTCCTAAGAAAGGTGAAAATGGAAAAGATAAAAAAAAAAACAGGAAATAAATCGAGAGAGAAAAGTAATACCGAGCGCAGTATAGCACGTGCGACTGACCACTTGAAGAATTTTAAATACCTTTACCAAACAATATCAACAAAATATTATTGAAGAGCGTATTGTCAAAAATGATCATCCGTCATGATGTGTGCGAAGATTGGTAAAATAAACAAATTAATTATATAATTCTTTATTTAAACTAGAATGTATTTACGATTTTAATATTTAATAGGCGAGGTATGGCTCTTTTGGGATACCGATATACAAGAAAAGATGGAGAATGGGTCGGAAGGCTGGCAAAATAGCGAGGAATCAGCTAGATTCATAGTTATTGCAGCCGCCTGGGCTCATCAGCAGAATACCGGCATTTTTCTGCAATAATATCGAAGTTGCTCCTAATTTAGATATACAATGAATTTATTTAATTTTATTAAAATATACATAATACAATCATTGTCCTTGCTATAACGGTATTTTGGGTTGTCTAGTTTTCCATATCACCTTCAAAATATATTCATATTTTTTCTGGGACTGTGGTCCACCAATATTTTCATGCCACAAATCAAGAAGATAAAGGGTCGTCTCCTTGCTTTCTTGTTTTTTTAGAGCCCGTACTCTTAAAAAGAGTATAGGGGTCTATTAGGTTTGTCAGAAGCGAAATGTAAATGTAAAATGTAAACAGGTAAATGGAGGCTTATCCGACCCCATAAAGTATATGTTGCGAAATAGCAAAAGCAACATTAAGAACAGAAGATAAAGCAAAGAGATGAAAGGTAACGATACTAGCCGAATATCATCTTAGTGTATACACACAATACTTCATCTGCTTTATGTCTCCTCAGTTTTATGGTAGTTCACTTTAAGCGACGAGAGCGTACAGTTGAAAAGAATTCATTAAAGTACAACTCATATATATTTAAACATAAAACCACCGTCTTATTATTTAATATAATATTATTAACTGCCTGCTAAATAATCAATTGGTTATGGGCCCAGGCATCGACAAATAATAAAGTGTATCGGTTTTATTAAATGGGCATGAGATGGGCATGGGCTGGGTTTTTGACGGGTACCTGTTGGTACCCGCGGGTACCTGTGGGTATGAGCTAAAAAATCTAATTTCGGGTTGGGTGCGGGCGGGTACGGGTTAGGTCGCTCAACCCGAAAATTTATTTGCCAATATAAGAACGGAATTGTGAAATATTTAATTTTTTGCTTTTCTTCACTTTACCATGGTATGTACACTATCGATTTTGATTGTTATCCATTGTTTCAATAACGATTATCATCAGCATCTGTTACAATTGCGATCACTAAAATAAAGAGCGGGGAAAAAAACCATGCAAAAGAAATGTCGGACGCAAATAATAATGAAATTGACAAATGTGTTTTGTTAGTTGGTATTTAATTTTTAAGCACGTGGAGTGCGACGGCAAGCGTCTAGATTTTGTGTGGTTATGCAAGTGCAAAACTGTGTTTGCTTTTAGTGCAAAGCACGGCACCACAACACTTGCTCGTCACAAATGCTCTTTTGTTGCTCCGCCTAATCAACCAAATTTTTTTTTTTAGTTTATTTTAAATTTTTTTCGGGCCGGCGGGTTGGGTACGGGTAGCAACATTTTTTTAGTTTTCGGGTACGGGTAAAATTTTGGTAATATTTTATATGAAAAAAAAAAACAAAAATTAAAAAATTAAAATAAAATAATAAAGTCTCATTATTCACAGAACGAACGAAAGCAGTAATCAGAAAATAAGTCTCCGTACAGCACATAACGGAACTTGACGAAATTCACCATCGAACACCAAGCGCCGAAAACGAGCGAGGAGGAGCACAAGGCAAACAGAAAATTTTGAGTGAAACGAAAAAAAGTACAAAGGAATATAAAACCGTTCGACGGTGACAATTATTCAATTTGGAAGTTTCGGATTAGAGCGCTTCTTGAAGAAAAAGATCTTTTGATTGTTTTGAATGTTGAAAAGGTCAAAATGACAGAAAAGTTAAAAAAGGTTGATATGCGTGCTAAAAATATAATTATTGAATTTCTAAGTGACTCGTTTTTGGTTTTTGTTAACGCTGACAAAAGTGCAAAAGAAGTTTTTGAAAGCTTAGATTCAATATATGAGAGAAAAAGCTTGGCATCACACCTTTCATTGAGGAAACAGTTGTTGGCATTAAAATTAAAAGGAGATTCGTCACTTGTTAATCATTTCCATATATTCGATGATTTAATTACTGAGCTTATTCCATCAGGAGCTAAGATTGATGAAATGGATGAAGTTTCTCATCTACTTTTGACACTTCCGTCTAGCTTTGATGGAGTTATCACAGCCATTGAGACATTGTCAGAGAGTAATCTAACTATAGGTTTTGTTAAAACACGTCTCCTTGACCATGAAATTAAATTGAAATCCATAAGCAAAGATACAAGTATTAAAGTTTTGCAAGCTGTGAATTATAAAGAAAGTAAAGAAAACAAAAATGTTTTTCCCAAACATAAAGTTAGTTTTAAAAATAAAATGAAGCAGAGACAGAAGTTCTTTTATTGTGGAAAGATTGAAAAAAGATTTCTTTATTTTGAAAAGATCAAATGTTGTCTGCTCAAGCAGATCGTGGCTTTGCCTTTATGATAAGACAAGTAGCAAATGTATCGAATAGTAGCGAGGTTTCATTCATACTAGACTCAGGAGCTTCAGATCACATTATAAAAGATAAGGAATTGTTTGCTGACCATGTTATCTTAGAGAATCCTGCAGAAATAGCCATTGCCAAATGCGGAGAATGCATCTATGCAACAGCTAAAGGAGTTGTTCAATTAAGAAGCCAGAGCACTAACATAACATTGGAGGACGTGCTATTTTGCAAGGATGTGCCACATAATCTCTTGTCAGTTCGGGAAATGCAAAATGCTGGAATAACAGTGGAATTCAATTCGGAAGGTGTAAAGGTCACTAAAAATGATAAATTGGTATTTGCTGGAGCATGTGAGGATAATATTCCATTTGTAAAATTTAAGTTGAATAATAAAGCTTATTCATGTAATTCGAATATAACCAAAAATGCAGAGTATCGCTTGTGCCACGAAAAATTGGGTCACATTAGTTTTGGAAAATTTCAGGAGATTAAAAGAAATAGTTTATTTGAAGACATTAATCTACTAAGTAAAGTAGATTTAAATAAAGAATTATGCGAAGCGTGCATTAATGGAAAAATGTCAAGATTGAGATTTGAAAAATTCAAAAATAAAGATCATATTAATAGGCCATTGTTTGTAGTACACTCAGATATTTGTGGTCCGATAACTCCCTGTACAATTGATAATAAAAACTATTATGTGGTCTTTAGACCCTGTACTCTTAAAAAGAGTATTGGGGTCTATTAGGTTTGTCAGAAGCCAAATGTGCGTAACAGGCAGAAGGAAGCTTTTCCGACCCTATAAAGTATATATATTCTTGATCAGCATCAACAGCCGAGTCGATATAGCCATGTTCGTCTGTCCGTCCGTCCGTCCGTCTGTATAAACACCTGGATCTTTTAAACTACAACTAATTTAAACTAAACAAATTTGTAATAAAAATTCAGTAACTTTCGCAAGCAGATCAAGTTTATTTCAAATCAGTGCCACGCCCCCTACCGCCACGGCAATAAGCAAAAAACCAAAGACACCTCGAAAAAAATTAATGTTTTCCGCGAATATCTCCGTAACTATGGCACTTACGACCACCAATTTGGGTACGCAGGTTCCTAGGAACAGCATAAATGGAGTGCCATTAAAATTTTTTTGTTGCCACGCCCCCTTTTTCCACAAAAAAAAAAAAAAAAAAAAATTGTAAATTTCGATGCCGTTTTTAAGGCATTTGTCCTCATCGTACAGTGTTGTAATTTAAGTTTCGTTCAAAGACAAATCATATCAAACTACCCTGAAAGTTGCATAAATATCCAACTATAAACAACTAAGCAATTAGGTAACAAAGTGTCTCTTGAATCGCAGTGTTAATGCACGTGGTTGAAAGAAAAGATATAACTGTATGTTTATATATACATAAGCCGCAGTAGTTTGCAAAGAGAGCGTGGTCCAGGTAGTAGGGATGCTTGTCATTACTTTTCGCACTTGTATGTAAACACAAGACCTGTGGTTCGAACCCCGGCACAGACTCCGAAATTAAATTTTTTTAGACCCCGTACTCTTTAAAAAAGAGTATAGGGGTCTATTAGGTTTGTCAGAAGCCAAATGTGCGTAACAGGCAGAAGGAAGCTTTTCCGACCCCATAAAGTATATATATTCTTGATCAGCATCAACAGCCGAGTCGATATAGCAATGTCCGTCTGTCCGTCTGTTCGTCTGTTCGTCTGTTCGTCTGTCCGTCCGTCCGTCCGTCCGTATGAACACCTGGATCTCAGAGACTATAAGAGCTAGAGAAACCAAATTTGTAATAAAAATTCCGTAACTTTCTCGAGCAGATCAAGTTTATTTCAAATCTGCGCCATGCCCCCCACCGCCCCCGCAATAAGCAAAAAACTAGACACACCTCGGAAAAAATTGATGTTTTCGGCGAATTTCTCCGTAACTATGGCACTTAGGAACACCAATTCTGGTACGCAGGTTCCTACAAACAGCACAAATGCAACGTCATTAAAAATTTTGGTCTGCCACGCCCCCTTTTCCCACACGAACTAAAAAACTTTTCAAATCTTACATGTCGTTTTTAAAGCATTTACTAATATAGTACAGTATTGTAATTCAAAATTTGTTTAAAGACAAATCATATTAAACTACCCTGAAAGTTGCATAAAAATCCAACTATAAACAACTGAGCAATTAAACAACAAAGTAGCCCATGAAGCGCGTTGTGAATGCACGTGGTTAAAAGAAAAGAGATAACTGTATGTGTATATATACATTAGCCGCAATAGTTTGCAAAGAGAGCGTGGTCCGGGTGGGCAACGCACTTCTTTGTAAACACAAGACCTGCGGTTCGAACCCCAGCACGGACTCAGAAATTAAATTTTTTTAAAAATTTTTTTTTTTTATTTAGCACTATTATATCTTAATGAAAATAATCGGAGCCGTTTCATAAGAAGGGGTTGGTGCAATTAGTAGTGTTGCGGCGTGTTCTGCAAGTTGAGTATAAGTTCGCAGGTTCAATTCCCGACAGTGGAATTTACTTTTTTAAATTTAAACAAAAATGTAAATAAAGAATTTTAACTGGTGCAACAGCCAATGGTCTGCGGTTCGAACCCGGCATTATTATATGTAAATGAAAATAATCAAATTTCTGCCAAATGAATGGTGTTGTGTAACTAGTAGGGGTGCAGCATGATATGGAACTTGCGTCAGTAAGCGCGGGTTCGAATCCCATCAGTGACTGATTCAAATTTTTTTTTTCAATTTAATTTTAAAACTTAAATTTTAAATTACAGTCGTTTTCAAATATTAATTTCGAATACAAGAAGAGTACGGGGTCTTTTACAGTCGGCGCGCTCGACTGTAGCCTTTCTTACTTGTTTTTCTTTTTAGACCCCGTACTCTTAAAAAGAGTTTAGGGGTCTATTAGGTTTGTCAGAAGCCAAATGTGCGTAACAGGCAGAAGGAAGCTTTTCCGACCCCATAAAGTATATATATTCTTGATCAGCATCAACAGCCGAGTCGATATAGCAATGTCCGTCTGTCCGTCTGTCCGTCCGTCTGTATGAACACCTGGATCTTTTAAACTACAAGAGCTAGAGACACCAAATTTTTTAATGAAAGTCCGTCTATGATGTACGCAGATCAAGTTTATTTCAAATCGGCGCCACGCCCCCCACCGCCCCCGCAATAAGCAAAAAACTAGACACACCTCGGAAAAAATTGATGTTTTCTGCGAATATCTTTGTAACTATAGCACTTAGGAACACCAATTCTGGTACGCAGGTTCCTAGAGACAACACAAATGCAACGTCATTCAAAATTTTGTTCTGCCATGCCCCCTCTTCCCACAAGAACTAAGCAAATTTTTCAAACTTACATACCGTTTTTAAAGCATTTGGTAATATAGTACGGTATTGTAGTTCAAAATTTGTTTAAAGACAAATTATATCAAACTAACCTGAAAGTTGCATAAAAATCCAACCATAAACAACTGAACAATTAGACAACAAAGTAGCCCATGAAGCGCGTAATGAATGTAGCGGTGCAACTAGTAGGGCAGCATGATATGGAACTTGCGTCAGTAAGCGCGGGTTCAAATCCCATCAGTGACTGATTTAAAATTTTTTTAAAAATTTAACTTTAAAACTTAAATTTTAAATTACAGTCGTATTCAAAAATTAATTTCGAATACAAGGAGAGTACGGGGTCTTTTACAGTCGGCGCGCTCGACTGTAGCCTTTCTTACTTGTTTTTTTTTATAATTAAGCACTATTATATCTTAATGAAAATAATCGGTGCCGTCTCACAAGGAGGTGGTGGTGCAATTAGTATTGTTGCGGCGTGTTCTGCAAGTTGAGTATAAGTTCGCAGTTTCAATTCCCGACAGTAAAATTTTTTAAAATGCTTTTTTAAATTTCAAAAAAAATTTAAATATACAATATTAATTGGTGCAACAGAGTTGGGTTAGTCGTTTATTTCTAAACCAATGGTCTGCGGTTCGAACCCGGCACAGACTCAGAAATTAAAAGATGGAAAGGCTTGAGTGTAAGAAGTTGGATAAAAGCAGGAGCAGGAATGATGCCCGTGATTTCTACCGAAGGGTCAAACGCATGACTCAAGGATGTAAATCGGGATCTCTTGCCTGCAGGAGTGATGATGGAAATCTTGTCACAGATGAAGAGATCGTACTGAGGTTATGAAGGGATCACTTTGAAAAGCTTTTCTCTGGAGACAATCAAGAGTCCGACGAAAAAGGTTCACTAACACCAATCGGAGATGATGGCGTTGAAGTTCCCATCCCTAACCATACAGAATTCGAAGTCGCTATTCAATGATTTTACAACAATAAAGACTACCGGCTACCGGCTGAATTGTTAAAGACTGGAGGCGATGTGTTGGTAAAGTGCATGCACCAATTCAATGATTAGATGATGCAACGCAACGCAGCAACAATCGCGTCAGGTGTTAGGTGTCTTCATGCAAATATATATATATATATATAATAGACATCTTTTTGAGTACGAGGTCTAAAAATAATTAAATTAAATGTTTTGACTGACAATGTCACACACCTGTCAACTTCCTGTTGAACCTGTTAAGCGAAGAGCTATAGGTTCATGAAAGCCTCATTGTACAGTATTTTGATAGAAACTAAAGGCCATTACATTACCACACATTTTTAATGAAATTGTAGTGCCTGCAAAGATTGCACACAGATAGAGCTATCGATTTTACGAGGTCGGAGAACCTTTGCATTGCCAGATTTTCACATTTATCAAGAGAAGAATTTAAAGGTATACAATTAAACATTTTGGAATTATTGACTTACCCTGTTCTATATCTTGATACTTGTCAAATGGTTTCATTTGATTGTCTTTTGTAAATCCACCAAATGCATAGACCAAATGTGAACATAAATACGGGTTTATATTTTGCGGACTAAATTTTGCAGTGCCCGGGCGGTAAACACTCCAATTTGTGTAGTAACACACCACACGGCCTTCAGTACTTTCAACTAAAAAATACAATTATTTAAACATTACTTTTACATTAATTAAGTTAAAAAGATGATTACAATCTTACCATTATTATAACAAGCAATTAAACACAAAAAGAAGAATGTTTGGCATGTCATTTCAAACCGGAGCTAATAAAAGGAGAAGAAAGTGAACAAATATCTTAATTTTTATAGTCTCTGCAAAAGTATAATGGGTTTGTGCAAATGTATGTAACAGGTAGAAGGAGGCGTGGCAGACCCCATAAAGTATCAGTGCCACAAGCCAAGTCAATATAGATATGTCCGACTGTCCGCCCGATTTAAAAAATGGTAAGAACTACAAGTTCGAATTTGGTTTCTATCGACTCGATATTTAGTCAGACAATACAAGAATCTTTTTTTTTCGATCTCTCACAGTAACTTTGGCACTTAGAACTATCAATTTTTGTACACGTGTTCCTAGAGACAACATAAATGCAATGACATTTTTGGCTGCCACGCCCCCTTTTTCCGTAATAAATATAAAATTTTTCAAACTTCCATGCCGTTTCAAGGGATTTATTTATATCGTACAGTATTTTTATTTATGATTCGTTTTTAAACGACTCATATCAACCTTTCCTGGAAGTTTCATAAGAATCCGACTATAAACAAAAAAGAAAACAAGTTTATATTTGAGAGCAATGGTAATACATGAGTGCGAGAGCGACAGCGCTAGCCATGTCGACCAATAGTATACATACAAACTTATGTGTGTGCATAATTTAACGTCAAACGAATGTGTATGTGCATACAGACACACAAATGTATATTCAATTATACATAGTTTTTTTTTGTTTTAACGTGTTCTAATACAAGGACTATCTATTGCATTATCCGAATGCCGATTTTAACATTATAATTGGGAATAAAAGCAGAGAATATTTTACGGTCGGGCGTGTTCGACTGTACTTTTCTTAACATATTATGAACATATTATGTAAGTCTGAATTGAGCAACATCATTTCTATTAAAATTGATCAGTTCAGTCAGCATCTATATTTGCTGTCCAGCATGCAGCTATTCAGACTTCCCCGCCTCTTGTCCTGCCTGCTGCCTAGCCCGAAGCTATGTGTACTACTCTATCAGTAGCCGTTCCGGTGACTATCGTCTCAGCTGATGCCCCTGTCGCCGCTGCGCTGATTTTCGTTTTGGCTTATGTCGACAATAAAGGAGTAACTGGAAGCGCGTGCAAAGACTGCATTATTCGGCGCCGCTGCTCCGGGTGTTGTGACTCGATCGGCCGTCTCGACCGTGCTACCGACGTCTGCTATGACGACTGTTAGTGAACTCGCTTTCACCTCTGCACTTCTCTTCTGTTCTCGCCGTCACATATGTTCCTATTCTTGCTAGGTGCTGTTGCGCCCCCGCATTCACCTAAATCTAATTTAAACAAGTAAGAAAGGCTACAGTCGAGCACGCCGACTGTAAGAGAGTCCAATTCAAAATAAATATTTAAATCTGAGTGTATTTATTAAAAAGAAAATTCGTTTGTCATTATATGTATGCACATACATATGTATATGTGTGTATGTATGTATACTATGGCTTGGCACGGCTGCCAAAAATGCGCTGCGTATGTTTCTGTCTCTCTCGTATTCATGCATTGGTATTCCGCTTAACCGTAAAACTTTGTTACCTGGTTCTTTTGTTTATAATTTGATTTTTAGGCAACTTTTAGGATAGTTTGATATAATTTGTCTTCAAACATATTTTGAATTGCAATATTGTACTATATTAGCAAATGCCTTAAAAGCGGCATGTAAATTTCAAAAGTTTTTTAGTTCTTTTGGGAAAAGGGGGAGTGGCAGGCTAAAATTTTTAATGACGTTGCATTTGTGCTGTTTCAAGAAACCTGCGTACCAGAATTGGCGAAAGTTAAGGAATTTTTATTACAAATTTGGTGTCTCTAGCTCTTATAGTCTCTGAGATCCAGGTGTTCATACAGATGGACGGACGGACGGACAGACGGACATTGCTATATCGACTCGGCTATCGATAATGAGCAAGAATATATATACTTTATGGGGTCGGAAAAGCTTCCTTCTGCCTGTTACGCAAATTTGACCCCTATACTCTTTTTAAGAGTACGGGGTCTAACATGTAAGAAAGGCTACAGTCGAGCGCGCCGACTGTAAAAGACCCCATACTCTCCCTGTATTCGAAAGTAATATTTAAATACGACTGTAATTTAAGATTTAAGTTTTAAAATTAAATTTAAAAAAAAATTTTATATCAAGTCACTGATGGAAATCGAACCCGCGCTATCAGACTCAGATTCCAGAACATGCAGCAACCCTACTAGTTGCGCCACTCCATACATTTGGCATCAATCCGATTATTTTCATTTACATATAAAACATGTAAGAAAGGCTACAGTCGAGCGCGCCGACTGTAAAAGACTCCGTACTGTCCTTGTAATCGAAATTAATATTTGAATACGACTGTAATTTAAAATTTAAGTTTTAAAATTAAATTTTAAAAAAAATTTTAAATCAGTCATTGATGGGATTTGAACCCGCGCTTACTGACGCAAGTTCCATATCATGCTGCCCTACTAGTTGCACCACTACATTCATTACGCGCTTCATGGGTTACTTTGTTGTCTAATTGCTCAGTTGTTTATAGTTAGATTTTTATGCAACTTTCAGGTTAGTTTAATATAATTTGTCTTTAAACAAATTTTGAACTACAATACCGTACTATATTACCAAATGCTTTAAAAACGGCATGTAAGTTTGAAAAATTTGCTTAGTTCTTGTGGGAAAAGGGGGCGTGGCAACAAAAAAATTTTAATGACACTTCATTTATGCTGTTCCTAGGAACCTGCGTCCCCAAATTTGTGGTCGTAAGTGCATTGTTACGGAGATATTCGCGAAAAACATCAATTTTTTTGAGGTGTCTTTGGTTTTTTGCTTATTGCCGTGGGGGCGTGGCACTGATTTGAAATAAACTGGATTTGCTTGCGAAAGCTAGGGAATTTTTATTACAAATTTGGTGGTTCTAGCTCTTGTAGTTTAAAAGATCCAGGTGTTTATACAGACAGACGGACGGACGGACGGACAGACGGACATGGTTATATCGACTTGGCTGTTGATGCTGATCAAGAATATATATACTTTATAGGGTCGGAAAAGCTTCCTTCTGCCTGTTACGCAAATTTGGCTTCTGGCAAACCTAATAGACCCCAATACTCTTTTTAAGAGTACAGGGTCTAATTAAGTGTTGTAAATAGTGTTCTGATCGTAACCAAATTTGGTTTAACTGTGTAAGTTGATACCATGCATGTACCTTGTGAGTTTGGTTGACTGAATCAAATTATTCGCTTGTAATTTCTATGATTGGTATATGATAAAGTATTCTGTCCCTAACGAAATATGTTCAGTTGGTGAAAAACGATAATTTACATGTTTCCTCTGATAAGATATATAGTGGAAAGTCACCTACCGTGGGCACTCTCTGGTAGCAGGCGCTCCTGCTTAAACTTAAACTTACACTTTTTTATTACTGATCTGAGTACAGGAAGTTGTGTTTATGGACAGTACGAAGTTTTTTAACTGATAATGAAACAAATACACGCATTTATGTAGAAGTTGTGAGTTTTACAAAAAAAATGTGAAAAAAAAATACTTAAATTTAGCAATAATTTTATGTAAATTCTTTCAAAACAAGTAAGAAAGGCTAAAGTTGAGTGCGCCGACTGTAATAGACCCCGTACTCTAATTGTATTTTTATTCGAAATTAATATTTAGACCCCTTACTCTAAAAAAGAGTAGAGGCGTCTATTAGGTTTGTCAGAAGCGAAATGTGCGTAACAGGTAGAAGGAGTCGTTTCCGACCCCATATATATATTCTTGATCAGCATCAACAGCCGAATCGATATAGCAATGTCCGTCCGTCTGTATGAACACCTGGATCTTTTAAACTACAAGAGCTAGAGACACCAAACTTAGAATGAAAGTCTGTTTATGATGTACGCAGATCAAGTTTATTTCAAATTTTTGCCCCTTACCGCCCCCGCAATAAGCAAAAAACCAAAGACACGTCGGGAAAAATCAATGTTTTCGGCAAATATCTCCGTAACTATAACTATAACACTTAGGAACACCAATTCTGGCACGCAGGTTCCTAGAAACCGCACAAATATAACGTCATTAAAAATTTTGGTCTGCCACGCCCCCTTTTCCCACAAAAATTAAAAAACTTTTCAAGCTTACTTGCCGTTTATAAGCCAAAAGACACATTATATCAAACTACCTTGAAAATTGCATAAAATTCCAATTATAAACAAAAGAACCAGGTTACAAAGTTTACGGGTAAGCGGAATGCCAATGCATGAATACGAGAGAGACAGAAACATACGCTGCGCGTGTTTGGCAGCCGTGTCAAGCAATAGTATACATACGTACACACATATATGCATATGTATGTGCATACATATAATGACAAACGAATTTGAATGCGCATACATATGTGTGTTCGATTATAAATTGTCTTTTTTCTTTCAACGTGTTCTAATACAAGAATGTACTATCCATTGTAAAACCTGGATAACGACTTAATTAATTTAATCGGGAATAAATTAAAAGAAGAATACAGTCAGATTCAAATATTAATTTTGAATTGGGATACAAGGAGAGTACGGGGTCTCTTATAGTCGGCGTGATCGACTGTAGCCTTTCTTACTTGTTTAATTTAAAATTTAGGTTTTAAAAGGAAATTTAAAAAAAAAAACAAGTACGAAAGGCTACAGTCGAGCGCGCCGACTGTGAAAGACCCCGTGCTCTCCTTGTATTCGAAATTAATATTTGAATACGACTGTAATTTAAAATTTAAGTTTTAAAATTAAATTTAAAAAAAAAATTTAAATCAGTCACTGATGGAATTCGAACTCGCGCTTACTGACGCAAGTTCCATATCATGCTGCAACCCTACTAGTTACATCACACCATTCATTTAGCAGAAGTCTAATGATTTTCATTTATATATAATAATGTAGTTATTTAAAAAATAAAAAAAATTAAATTTCTGGGTCTGCCGGGTTCGAATCGTAGACCATTGGCTGTTGCACCAGTTAAAATTCTTTACTTACATTTTTGTTTGAAATTTAAAATAGTATATTAATAAATTCCACTTTCGGGAATTGAACCTTCGAACTTATTCGCAAGTTGCATAACACGCCGCAATCCTGTCGCACCACGCCCCACATTAGACAGAGATCCGATTAATTTCATTTACATGTACTAATGTTATTATATAACAAGCACAAAAAAAAAAAAAATAATTTCTGAGTCTGTGGCGGGGTTTGAACCACAGGTCTTGCGTTTACATAATGACAAGCATCCCTACTACCTGGACCACGCTCTCTTTGCAAACTACTGAGCCTAATGTATATATAAACATACAGTTATCTCTTTTCTTTCAATCAAGTGCATTGACACTGCAATTCAAGGGACACTTTGTTACCTAATTGCTCAGTTGTTTATAGTTGGATTTTTATGCAACTTTCAGGGTAGTTTAATATGATTTGTCTTTAAACAAATTTTGAATTACAATACTGTACTATATTAGCAAATGCTTTAAAAACGACATGTAAGTTATGAAAAAAGTTTTTTAGTTTGTGTGGGAAAAGGGGGCGTGGCAGACCAAAAGTTTTAAAGACGTTGCATTTGTGCTGTTTCAAGAAACCTGCGTACCGGAAATGGTGTTCCCAAGGGCTATAGTTACGGAGATATTCGCGGAAAACATCCATTTTTACCGAAGTGTGTCTAGTTTTTTGCTTATTGCGGGGTCGGAAAAGCTTCCTTCTGCCTTTTACGCACATTTGGCTTCTGACAAACCTAATAGACCCCTATACTCTTTTTAAGAGTACGGGGTCTAAAAAACATTAAAATTAAGTAAGTGATAGGATTCGAACCTGCGCTCTCAGACGCAGGTTCCACAACATCCTGCAACCCTACTAGTTGCACTAAACCTTATATTTGATATAGATCCGACTATTATAATTATACCCGTTCGTCGTAGAGTTCAAGGCTATATTGTAATCGTTGGAATGTATGTAACAGGCAGAAGGAGGCGTGACAGACCCCCTTCGCTCTCATGGCATTGCGCTCGAATTAAAACTTTGTTGCTTCTTTTCTTTTTTGTTATGGTCGGTCAGAACAGTTTACATGATTCGTCTTCAAACGAATCATAAATAACAACAATATACGATATGAACAAATGCAATGCGATAGAGGCCAAATTCGAACTTGTAGCTCTTACCTTCTCTGAAATCTGTGTGTTCATACGGGCAGACAGACGGACATGGCTATATCGTCTCGGCCTGTGACGCTGATCAAGAATATATATACTTTATGGGGTCTGCCACGCCTCCTTCTGCCTGTTACATACATTTGTACAAACACAATATACTCTTGCAGAGAGTATAATAAATCACTCTGCTTCTAAGTGTTTTTTGTTTGTATTGAAAAATGTGCACTACTTTGAGAGTTCAGCGTATTTTTGACCCATCGTTACAATGCCTACCGTACGATATAGTAGTGACATGGACTAAATTTGGGCAGTATGTGTATGTTATTGACAAATATATTCGATGTGAGTTTAAGTGTCTAAGGAGGCGTGTTCGAACCCATAAAGTATGTATGTATATTCTTTTCCTGTCAGCTGTGACGCCTCTTGCCTAACCCGAAGCTATGTGTGTTACTCTACTAGTAGCCGTTTCGGTGACTATCGTCTCAGCTGATGCCACCGTCACCGCTGCGCCGATTTCCGTTTTGGCTTGTGTCGACAATAAGGAGTAACTGGAAGCGCTTGTAAAGACTGCATTATTCGACGCCGGGTGTTGTGACTCGATGGGCCGCCTCGACCGTGCTACCGACGTCTGCTATGACGACTGTTAGTGAACTCGCTTTCATCTTTGTACTTCTATATAAATTCTTTATCAACATCAACAGTAATGTTGGTATATCGTTGTCTGCCTATCCGTCTGTTTGTCCGTCCGTATGAGCAGCTGTATCCTGACACCAAAAGAAACACTACATTTGTAGTGAAAGCTCGACTATATGTCAAACAGATCAAATTTATTATAAATTTTGCCTCGCCCCGTTTTCACACCATAACTTGGAAACGATTATAGCGGAACCAAATTCTTACATTATTGGTATATGATGATTATAACTCCTATAAAACCCATATCGGTCGAAAAATATTTATTTATATGGAAAACTGCACCCTAGACTGAGTACGGGGTCGCCAAACTGTAGAAACAAACAAGTAAGAAATACTTGTTACTAAGAAATTTGTTAACGCTCAGCACGAAATTCAAAGAAACAACTTCGACAACAATGCCGTCGTGCAAGATAAACAAAACTTGTTTTTGCTTATTTATTTATTATTATTTTTTTCTTTTTGTTCGCTAGCTCTTTTAAAGCTGCACAAAACAAGTTTATTACGAAAAGAGTTAACAAGTAAGATAGGCTACAGTTGAGCATGTCGACTCTCTTAGACCCCGTACAGCTGAACAATACAAAATAAAACTAGGAATTATATCTCTAAAAATAAATATAATATTATGGTAATTTAATAATCGAAAAACAAAGATTTTTATCCCGTTCACATATTTGGAAAGAGCTACAATCATTTTTTATTATCCTTCTATTCTAGCTATTGCAACCCCTAGGACAAGGGTGTGGATAAAGACAGACGTATTTGGTGGTTCTAGTTTTATGGTCTTACAGACTTACAGACAAACAGGTGGACATTGCTAAATCGTGTTGGCTGATGATGCTGATCACGAATATATGTATATACTTTAGGAAATCGGAAATGCCTCCTTTTACTTGTTACACACATTTGGCTTCTGACAAGCTCAAAAGACCCCTCAACTCTTATTTAGAGTACGGGTCCTAAAAATATATACTTTATTTTGATCGAATGCACACCATTATTTTTCCAACAAACAAAATGAACACCTGCCGTCTTTCTGAGTACGGGGCCTGAAAATAAAATGGGCTTTGTATAAGCATTTCGACGTGTGATTCAACCATTTAGGTATGTATGTGATGTTACGTGAACAATATATACTCAAGAAAGAAAAGTACAGTCCAGCGCGGGCGACTTTGATTCCCGATTATAATATTCAAATTGGTATCCAGGTATTACAATGGATAGTATTTGTATTAGAACACGTTGAAACAAATCAAAACGAAGTATAATCGAACATAAATCTGTTTATATTTATGTACATACATACTTGCAGATACGTTTGACATTACACGTATGCACACATATATGTGTGTATATATACCCTTTATCGGCTATCACACATGCTTGTATGTTTCTGTCTCGCTTGCTCGCATGCATTGACTTTGCGCTTAAAAATACTTTGTTATTTGTTACATTTTAGCTCTCTTGTTTATAGTTGGATTTTTATGCAAACTTTCAGAATAGTTTGATATGATTTGTTTTCAAACGAATCGTAAATAACAATACTGTACGATAAGATCAAATGACCTAAAACCGGCATGCAAGTTTGGAAAGTCTTTTATTTCATGTGATAAAATCGGTGTGCCAGCTTAACATTTTAAATGGCACTTCATTTATTATATTTCAAGAAACCAGCATACCAAAATTGGTATTCCTGAGTGCCACAGTTACTAAGATATCCCCGAAAACTCTGATTTTTGCTCATATGTGTCTAGTTTTTTGCTTATTGAGGGCGAATGGGCGTGGCATCAAAAAAAAAATTCTTTAATTGACTGACTAAACAATGTATCGATGCTGACTAAATTCGAATATGTAGCTCTTACCTTTTCTGAAATCTGTGTGTTCATACGGACAGACAGACAGAGTATTATACGGTCGGTCGTGCTCGACTGTACTTTTTTTTTTTGTTTTTTGTGTTTTTCCGAATACCTTTAATGAATGTTGAATCAATTGCTTAATTTTTGTATTTCCAGACAAATTTTCTTTTATATTTTCATTAATTTCTGAAGATTTAATGAGAAAAAAAATGTACATATGTATAGGCACATTGGGTGCATTGCTCTCATCGAAAACAAATGAATTCTGTGATGTTGGTCTTATATTCTGATCTGATCAGACCAATGTTAACATATGAACTGCAAGCAGAAATAAGACGGAATTATGTTAGAAATAGAGAGACTTGTTAGCACAGAAACTTGTTTTGCATATATTATTGCCTAATAGTTTTGACAGGTTTTTTAGAGTAAAGAAATTTACTTGCAATTATTTACTGAATTATTTACTGAATTTCAATTTAATTAATTCATTGATTGAGATAGCGCAATAGTCAATAGGTTTCAATATTTAACATCGAGACGATAGGAGATGAGTTGAAACTTTTTGTGAGTAATGCACGCCATGCACATTATATACGCCTTTTTTTTTTCCGATTTGGAGCACTTTTTTTTGACAGATCTAATAGACCAATTTACTTTTTATTTACGAGCTTTTAGTATATCATGACGTCTTAGCCTTTTTAGACTTACCGGAAGCATTCTGACGCGAAGCTTTGTATGCAGATAATTGTATGTTGAAAACAGTTTGAGTAATTTTTGATTATTGAGCTAAACGATACTTAACGTTTTTCTTTTTGTTTGCCAGGTTCCAAAACAGCTGATTGATTTTTGATTTATTTTTTAATTTAAATATATTGGAAGATGCGTATGAAAAGTAAGCCAAGTATAAAGACGAACGAATAGTAAACAAAATGTTCTTGGCTTGTGTCGCGGTTAACTGTGCTGTTTATCAAACGATATAACTACCATGTAAACATTCTCCCTGAAGTAAACAGTCCTCTACGCACTCCCTCCTCTTTCTTTTATTCTCCATAAATATTTTGCACCTAGATAATATTTTCACAAAAGAGTTTCTTTGTTTTTAATAAAAATTAAATTTTTTAATAAGTGTGGTGAACAAAAAATAAAAAACGTGCCGCTTAGTCAACAGTACCATTCAAGAGTTGCCGTTGCACTGAACATACTATCTGTAGTCAAAAATCGTAACCTAATCGTTGAAAGTCTGCGTGTCGAATAAACAAAAAAGATACCCTGCAAGTAACGTAAACTTTTGTTCACTGCGCTAAATCGCCTTATATGAAGCTAACCACAATGTTAGTAACAACAAAATAAAGCAGAAATTAAAAATATGAATGCTTATTGGACCATTCAGTTGAATCACACTACGACTTGAAAAATTAATAAAATATTTTTTTATGGTGAATCTTACTATTTTTATACTCACTGCAAAATTATACTGGGTTTGTGAAAAGTATATAACAAGCAGAAAAAGCTTGGCAGATCCCATGAAGTATAAAATTTTTTGATCAGTATCACAAACCGTGTCGATATAGATAGCTATGTCAGTCTGGCCGTCCGTATAAACAAACTGATTTTAGAGATGTGAGGAGCCACAAGTTCGAATTTAGTCAGTATCGACTTCATATTTAGTCAGCCAATATAAGAATGTTTTTCTTTTGATGCCATGCCCCACAATGAGCCAAAAAACTGGACATACTTCGGAAAAAATAACAATGCCAGAGACAGCATAAATGCAATATCTATTTTAATACGCGCGTTTCCAGAAACAGTATAACTGCAATGTCAATAAAAATTTTGAGCTGTCACGCTCCCTTTAAAAAAAAAAAAAAATACAGTTTTTTTTTTTTTAATTTAAGGCATTTACTTTTATTGTACAGTGTTGTTATTTAATTGAAAAAATCAGTTGGAAAAAAAAATTGTTTCGAGCTGCGAAACTAATCTGGCTGAATAAATCAGAAGAATTTTTCACTTTTGTTTAGTTTGTGTGCGATCAGAAATAGATTTAACAAGAAAGAAAAGTACAGTCGAACACGCCCGACCGTATAATACTCTCTGCTTTTATTCCCAATCATAATGCTTAAATCGGTATCCGGATATTACAATAGATAGTTCTTGTATAAGAACACGTTAAAACAAAAAAAAGCTAAGCATAATCGAACATACATGTGTTTGTCAGTATGTACATACAAATTCGTTTGACGTTAAATGTATGCACATACATATTTGTGTATGAATTCTATTGGTCGGCACGACTAGCGCTGTCTCTCTCGCACTCATTGCTCTCGAATAAAATCTTTGTTGCTTTATTTCTTTCTTGTTTATGGTCGGATTCTTATGCAACTTTCAGGAGAGTTTGACATGATTCGTCTTCAAACGAATCATAAATAACAATACTGTACGAAAAGAACAAATGCCTTAAAAACGGCATGCAAGTTTGAAAAGTTTATTTTTTACGGAAAAAGAGGGCGTGGCAGCCCAAAATTTTTGATGTATTTATGCTGTCTCTAGGAACATGTGTACCAAAATAGGTATACCTAAGTGCCAAAGTTACTGAGATATTCGCCGAAAACATCGATTTTTCCGAGTTGTGTCGGGTTTTTGACTCATTGTGCACGAATTGGGCGTGACATCGAAAATAAACAAGTAAGAAAGGCTACAGTCGAGCACGCCGACTGTAAAAGACCACAAACTCTCCTTGTATTCCAATTCAAAATTAATATTTAAATCTGACTGTATTTAATAAAAAATTTGAATATTAAAAAAAAAATTCGTTTGTCATTATATGTATGCACATACATTTGTATATACATGTACGTATGTATAGTATGGCTAGGCACGGCTGCCAAACATGCGCTGCGTATGTTTCTGTCTCTCTCGTATTCATGCATTGGCATTCCGCTTAACCGTAAAACTTTGTTACCTGGTTCTTTTGTTTATAATTTGATTTTTATGCAACTTTCAGGATAGTTTGATATGATTTGTCTTTAAACATATTTTGAATTGCAATACTGTACTATATTAGCAAATGCCTTAAAAACGGCATGAAAGTTTGAAAAGTTTTTTAGTTCCTGTTGGAAAACGGGGCATGTCAGGCTAAAAATTTTAATGACGTTGCATTTGTGCTTTTTCAAGAAACGTGCGTACCAGAATTGGTGTTCCCAAGGGCTATAGTTACGGAGATATTCGCGGAAAACATCCATTTTTTCCGAAGTGTGTCTAGTTTTTTGCTTATTGCGTGGGCGGTAGGGGGCGTGGCACTGATTTTAAATAAACATGATCTGCTCGCGAAAGTTACGGAATTATTATTACAAATTTGGTGTCTCTAGCTCTTATAGTCTCTGAGATCCAGGTGTTCATACAGACGGACGAACGGACAGACGGACATGGCTATATCGACTCGGCTGTTGATGCTGATCAAGAATATATATACTTTATGGGGTCTGCCACGCCTCCTTCTGCTTGTTACATACATTTGCACACACCCAATATACTCTTGCAGAGAGTATAAAAAGCGTGACGGTTCCTCTAGGCTGTGTGTGAATTATCGACGCATTAATAATGTAATTGTCAAAGACCATTTTCCGTTGCCGCTTATTGAGGATCAACTCGACAGACTGCAAGAGGCAAAAACATTCAGCACAATTGATTTGAAAAATGGGTTCTTTCACGTACCGGTCGCTGAATCGAGCAGAAAGTTTACGTCGTTTGTCACTCACAAAGGACAGTATCAATTTTTGAAAGTTCCTTTAGGATTCTCGAACTCACCGGGCGTTTTCCAGCGGCGCGTTAATGCTATATTTAGACATCTGTCTAGTAAAGGTATTGCTTTGCCTTACGTCGATGATGTTATTATACCAGCTAGGACAGAACGAGAAGCTTCTTCGCAAGATTTCGAAAAATGTTGTAATGACGAAAAAATTAAGCTGGTGAAGACTACAACAGGATTACCAAGGGTAAACGGGCAAGTCGAGAGATTGAATTCTATTATCATTTCAGTTATCTCAAAGCTAAACGTCGACGATCCCACAAAATGGTATAGACATATCAGCAGAGTCCAACAAGCGATAAATTCAACATTTACAAGAAGCATCGACACAACACCATTCGAAATGCTTACGGGAGTCAAGATGCGAACTAATGAAGATCTGGAGATATGTGACTTAATCGATAAGGAAGCGGTAGCAGTTTTCAACGACGAGCGTAGCGTTCTGAGAGCTAAGGCAAAAGCTCAAATTGTGAAGCTCCAAACTGAAAATAAGAACACGTTTAATCTACGGCGTAAAATGGCAAGAAAATAGGATGTTGGCGATTTGGTGGCTATTAAGCGTACGCAGTTTGGCGGTGGCCTTAAGTTAAAAGCAAAGTATTTGGGACCCTACCAGGTTGTCAAAGTCAAACATAACAACTCTTACGACGTATTGAAGATTGGCAATAGCGAATAGCGAAGAGCACTACATCCTGTGCAGAGTACATGAAACCGTGGTCCATAGGAGGAGACAACGACGATGACTCCATGGCATTTGGGTCAAATGCATAGTCAAGTTGGCCGAATGTGGGTTGATGTATTACTATGTGTACAAGTTTCTAAACGATTAGCAACAAACGACAAGCAATAAATATCCCTAGACAACGACTAGCAACAACCACGATGGCGAATTCGTATGGTGGCGAATTCGAAGTACACTGATCATGCAGCGGTGTTTGAGAAAACAGTGAACGTCGGACACTCATTCGAGAGAGAGAGACATCTGGAGCTCGGCCTAGTGTGGTTGTGAGAGCAAAATTTGTCAACTACTTCGCAAGTCTTTTGAAATTACAAACGTTGTGAAATACCATTTTTAATATTAATAATAATCTTATGTTCAATAAAATATAAAAATCCTACATTTTGGGGACTCGTCGTTGATTTAGAACAAAAGTGGTTTCGTTTATTAAAATGCGTATAAAGTCGAACTAATGATGAAAAGTTAACATTAATAAATTAAAGGTGAAATAATAATGTCGTGCCTAAATGATTTGATTAGTGCCAGCTTACGCTCAAGCAAGAAAGAATGCATAGCAGCCACACACAAATTTATATTCGAGTATGAAGGAGACAGAAATAATCGGAAAAGGTTGCGCGAATTTTCTGGATTTAATTATGATGGAGACAGTGAGGGTTACATTGCTAAGAAGGAATATGCAATTGAAAATATAACTCATAGTGATCTGGTGGCAATATGCAATGTGTTGGGAATCAGCTACTCAAGTTTTTTTAACTCGTATTTTTAACAATTTGCGTGCCGGCTGACTTTTGCAAAATTGTGAAAAAAGCGACGCCGAAAGTGACGACGAAGAAGACAACGAAATTGACGCAGACAAATGGAACGGTTCCTTTCAAACGGCAGATCGAAGAATCGAGAATATTGCACGAAGAAACGAAAATAAAAGAGACAAAAAAACAGCTGACAAAGAAATAATGATGATGTCTCGATTTGCGATCAGCTTTCGCGATGTTGAAGAGAATATTCGTACATTTGATGGAACTAATGCGATTCCAGTAGAAATTTTGGTTCAAGAATATGAGGAGCAGGCGACACTTATGCAGTAGAATAATTTTCAAAAGTTTTTCTTCGGCAAGAAAGCGTTGAAAGGTATTGCAAAATTATTTGTGTTAAGTGAAAGAGGACTGAATTCGTGGAGTTCACTCAAGCAAGCCTTACTAACTGAATTTAAGACGGATGAAACAAGCACAAACAAAACGCGGTAACAATGAGTGTGTTTTTGAGTATTTTTATAGAATGAAAGACATTGCATCACGTGGTAATATAGGCGACGACGCGTTTATACAATATGTGATCGACGGTATAGATGAAAAATGAATGAACAAAACAAAGACAAATTAAAATGTTATAATATTATGAAAGAGAAAGAGAACATGGTTGAAAAAGACGGAATGAGAATAATGTGAAAGAGAAAGACATAAAAACTCAAAGCGTGAGCAAAGATGCTAAAAAGGAATTGAAGTGCTATAACTGTGGTGAAAAGGGGCATCTATCGAATAATTGCCAAAATAAAGATAAAGGTAGAAAATGTTACAAATGTAATCAATTCGGACATATTTCTAAAGATTGCGAGCAAGACGACAAAAGTGGTATAAGATCGGTGAATACGCGTAGTTTGCAACCAAAAGTCAATATAACACGCAAACAAATTAAATTTGAAAATAAAAAGTGTCTTGCGCTTTTTGATACAGGCAGCAAAGTTAACATTATGAGGGAAGATTTTTATTTGGAAATTGGCAAGCCAAAATTAGAAAGCTGCAGTGTTGTTCTAATTCTAATAAGATAGAACCACTTGGACATTTTAAACATAACGTAATTATTGACAATCAAACATTCCTTTTATATTTTTACATTGCCCCAAAAAGATTTCTCGACGTGAAAGTGATTCTAGGAGAAGAGTTATGTTTAATAGCAGAAATTGTATTTTACAAAAATGGGTTACAAGTGCGCAGTATGAAAAATGAGAAACTAAATATATTAAAAATCTGTGCTGAAATAGATAATGACGTGTTGAACATAAACGCAACAGCAAGTGAGTCTGCTAAACGCGAAGTTCGCGAACTAATAAACAATTATGTTCCAAATGAAACGACGAAAACTAATGTTGAAATGCGTATTGTTTTAAAAGATGAGTCACCGATATTCTCGCGTCCGCGCAGTATGGCGATTTCGGAATCAATTGTCGTCGATCAGCAAATTGAAGTGTGGCTGGAAAGTGGCAATATTGAAGAATTTACATCAGAATTTACAAGTCCAATAGTACTTGTTAACCAGTAAGTAAAGTACAGTCGAACGCGCCCGACCGTATGATACTCTCTGCTTTTATTCCCAATTATAATGTTTAAATCGGTATCCGCATATAACAATAAATAGTTCTTGTATAATGTACAACAACAACAACAAAAATAAAACTAAGCATAATCGCATATAGATGAGTTTGAATGCACATACAAATTCTTTTTTTTTTACGGAAAAAGGGGGCGTGGCTGTCCAAAATTTGAAATGGCAATGCATTTATGCTGTCTCTAGGAACCTGCGTGCCAAAATTGGTATTCCTTAGTTCCATAGTTACTGAGATATTTGCTTTAAACGTCTATTTTTTCCGAGGTATGTCTTGTTTTTTGCTGATTGTGGGCGAATGGGGCGTGGCATCAAAAAAAAACAACTAAGAAAGGCAACAGTCGAGTACGCCGACTGTAAAAGACCCCGTACACTCCTTGTATTCGAAATTAATATTTGAATACGACTGTAATTTAAAATTTAAGTTTTAAAATTAAATTTAAAAAAAATTTATATTAAGTCACTGATGGGAATCGAACCCGCGCTATCAGACTCAGGTTCCAGAACATGCTGCACCCCTACTAGTTGAGCCACTCCATACATTTGACACCAACCCGATTATTTTCATTTACATATAAAAAAAATATATATATAAAATATAAAAAAAAAATTTTAATTTCTGAGTCTGTGCCGGGTTCAAACCGCAGACCATTGGTTTAGAAACAAACGACTAACCCCAACCCAACCCTGTTGCACCAGTTAATATTGTATTTTTACATTTTTTTTTTGAAATTTAAAAATGTATATTAGAAAATTTCACTGTCGCAAGACTACTAATTGCACCACCCCCTCCTTGTGAGACAGCTCCGATTATTTTCATTGAGATATAATAGTGCTAAATTAAAAAAAAATTTCTGAGTCTGTGGCGGGGTTCGAACCGCAGTTCTTGTGTTTACATACAAGTGCGTGGCCCACCCGGACCACTCTCTCTTTGCAAACTACTGCGGCTAATGTATATATAAACATACAGTTATCTCTTTTCTTTCAACCACGTGCATTGATAATGCGCTTCAAGGGACACTTTGTTACCTAATTGCTCAGTTGTTTATAGTTGGATTTTTATGCAACTTTCAGGGTAGTTTGATATGATTTGTCTTTAAACGAATCTTAAATTACAACACTGTACGATGAGGACAAATGCCTTAAAAACGGCATGGAAATTGAAAATTTTTTTTTTTTTTTGTGAAAAAAGGGGGCGTGGCAGCAAAAAAATATTAATGGCACTGCATTTATGCTGTCCCTGGGAACCTGCATACCCAAATTGGTGGTCGTAAGTGCCATAGTTACGGAGATATTCGCGGAAAACATCCATTTTTTTTCGAGGTGTCTTTGGTTTTTTGCTTATTGCGTGGGCGGTAGGGGGCGTTGCACTGATTTGAAATAAACATGATCTGCTCGCGAAAGTTACGGAATCTTGGTTACAAATTTGGTGGTTCTAGCTCTTGTAGTTTAAAATATCCAGGTGTTCATACAGACGGACGGACAGACAGACAGATAGACAGACAGACGGACATTGCTATATCGACTCGGCTGTTGATGCTGATCAAGAATATATATACTTTATGGGGTCGGAAAAGCTTCCTTCTGCCTGTTACGCACACTAGGCTTCTGACAAACCTAATAGACCCCTATACTCTTTTTAAGAGTACGGGGTCTTAAAAAAGATTCTTGTATTGACTGACTAAACATCGAGTCGATAGAGACCAAATTTAAACTTGTACCTCTTACCATCTCTGAAATATGGTTGTTCATACGGACAGACAGACGGACATGGCTATATCGACTCGGCTTGTGACGCTGATCAAGAATATATATACATTATGGGGTCTGCCACGCCTCCTTCTGCTTGTTACATACATTTGCACACACCCAATATACTCTTGCAGAGAGTATAAAAAGCGTGACGGTTCCTCTAGGCTGTGTGTGGATTATCGACGCTTTAATAATGTAATTGTCAAAGACCATTTTCCGTTGCCGCTTATTGAGGATCAACTCGACAGACTGTAAGAGGCAAAAATATTCAGCACAATTGATTTGAATCGAGCAGAAAGTTTACGTCGTTTGTCACTCACAAAGGACAGTATCAATTTTTGAAAGTTCCTTTAGGATTCTCGAACTCACCGGGCGTTTTCCAGCGGCGCGTTAATGCTATATTTAGACATCTGTCTAGTAAAGGTATTGCTTTGCCTTACGTCGATGATGTTATTATACCAGCTAGGACAGAACGAGAAGCTTCTTCGCAAGATTTCGAAAAATGTTGTAATGACGAAAAAATTAAGCTGGTGAAGACTACAACAGGATTACCAAGGGTAAACGGGCAAGTCGAGAGATTGAATTCTATTATCATTTCAGTTATCTCAAAGCTAAACGTCGACGATCCCACAAAATGGTATAGACATATCAGCAGAGTCCAACAAGCGATAAATTCAACATTTACAAGAAGCATCGACACAACACCATTCGAAATGCTTACGGGAGTCAAGATGCGAACTAATGAAGATCTGGAGATATGTGACTTAATCGATAAGGAAGCGGTAGCAGTTTTCAACGACGAGCGTAGCGTTCTGAGAGCTAAGGCAAAAGCTCAAATTGTGAAGCTCCAAACTGAAAATAAGAACACGTTTAATCTACGGCGTAAAATGGCAAGAAAATAGGATGTTGGCGATTTGGTGGCTATTAAGCGTACGCAGTTTGGCGGTGGCCTTAAGTTAAAAGCAAAGTATTTGGGACCCTACCAGGTTGTCAAAGTCAAACATAACAACTCTTACGACGTATTGAAGATTGGCAATAGCGAATAGCGAAGAGCACTACATCCTGTGCAGAGTACATGAAACCGTGGTCCATAGGAGGAGACAACGACGATGACTCCATGGCATTTGGGTCAAATGCATAGTCAAGTTGGCCGAATGTGGGTTGATGTATTACTATGTGTACAAGTTTCTAAACGATTAGCAACAAACGACAAGCAATAAATATCCCTAGACAACGACTAGCAACAACCACGATGGCGAATTCGTATGGTGGCGAATTCGAAGTACACTGATCATGCAGCGGTGTTTGAGAAAACAGTGAACGTCGGACACTCATTCGAGAGAGAGAGACATCTGGAGCTCGGCCTAGTGTGGTTGTGAGAGCAAAATTTGTCAACTACTTCGCAAGTCTTTTGAAATTACAAACGTTGTGAAATACCATTTTTAATATTAATAATAATCTTATGTTCAATAAAATATAAAAATCCTACATTTTGGGGACTCGTCGTTGATTTAGAACAAAAGTGGTTTCGTTTATTAAAATGCGTATAAAGTCGAACTAATGATGAAAAGTTAACATTAATAAATTAAAGGTGAAATAATAATGTCGTGCCTAAATGATTTGATTAGTGCCAGCTTACGCTCAAGCAAGAAAGAATGCATAGCAGCCACACACAAATTTATATTCGAGTATGAAGGAGACAGAAATAATCGGAAAAGGTTGCGCGAATTTTCTGGATTTAATTATGATGGAGACAGTGAGGGTTACATTGCTAAGAAGGAATATGCAATTGAAAATATAACTCATAGTGATCTGGTGGCAATATGCAATGTGTTGGGAATCAGCTACTCAAGTTTTTTTAACTCGTATTTTTAACAATTTGCGTGCCGGCTGACTTTTGCAAAATTGTGAAAAAAGCGACGCCGAAAGTGACGACGAAGAAGACAACGAAATTGACGCAGACAAATGGAACGGTTCCTTTCAAACGGCAGATCGAAGAATCGAGAATATTGCACGAAGAAACGAAAATAAAAGAGACAAAAAAACAGCTGACAAAGAAATAATGATGATGTCTCGATTTGCGATCAGCTTTCGCGATGTTGAAGAGAATATTCGTACATTTGATGGAACTAATGCGATTCCAGTAGAAATTTTGGTTCAAGAATATGAGGAGCAGGCGACACTTATGCAGTAGAATAATTTTCAAAAGTTTTTCTTCGGCAAGAAAGCGTTGAAAGGTATTGCAAAATTATTTGTGTTAAGTGAAAGAGGACTGAATTCGTGGAGTTCACTCAAGCAAGCCTTACTAACTGAATTTAAGACGGATGAAACAAGCACAAACAAAACGCGGTAACAATGAGTGTGTTTTTGAGTATTTTTATAGAATGAAAGACATTGCATCACGTGGTAATATAGGCGACGACGCGTTTATACAATATGTGATCGACGGTATAGATGAAAAATGAATGAACAAAACAAAGACAAATTAAAATGTTATAATATTATGAAAGAGAAAGAGAACATGGTTGAAAAAGACGGAATGAGAATAATGTGAAAGAGAAAGACATAAAAACTCAAAGCGTGAGCAAAGATGCTAAAAAGGAATTGAAGTGCTATAACTGTGGTGAAAAGGGGCATCTATCGAATAATTGCCAAAATAAAGATAAAGGTAGAAAATGTTACAAATGTAATCAATTCGGACATATTTCTAAAGATTGCGAGCAAGACGACAAAAGTGGTATAAGATCGGTGAATACGCGTAGTTTGCAACCAAAAGTCAATATAACACGCAAACAAATTAAATTTGAAAATAAAAAGTGTCTTGCGCTTTTTGATACAGGCAGCAAAGTTAACATTATGAGGGAAGATTTTTATTTGGAAATTGGCAAGCCAAAATTAGAAAGCTGCAGTGTTGTTCTAATTCTAATAAGATAGAACCACTTGGACATTTTAAACATAACGTAATTATTGACAATCAAACATTCCTTTTATATTTTTACATTGCCCCAAAAAGATTTCTCGACGTGAAAGTGATTCTAGGAGAAGAGTTATGTTTAATAGCAGAAATTGTATTTTACAAAAATGGGTTACAAGTGCGCAGTATGAAAAATGAGAAACTAAATATATTAAAAATCTGTGCTGAAATAGATAATGACGTGTTGAACATAAACGCAACAGCAAGTGAGTCTGCTAAACGCGAAGTTCGCGAACTAATAAACAATTATGTTCCAAATGAAACGACGAAAACTAATGTTGAAATGCGTATTGTTTTAAAAGATGAGTCACCGATATTCTCGCGTCCGCGCAGTATGGCGATTTCGGAATCAATTGTCGTCGATCAGCAAATTGAAGTGTGGCTGGAAAGTGGCAATATTGAAGAATTTACATCAGAATTTACAAGTCCAATAGTACTTGTTAACCAGTAAGTAAAGTACAGTCGAACGCGCCCGACCGTATGATACTCTCTGCTTTTATTCCCAATTATAATGTTTAAATCGGTATCCGCATATAACAATAAATAGTTCTTGTATAATGTACAACAACAACAACAAAAATAAAACTAAGCATAATCGCATATAGATGAGTTTGAATGCACATACAAATTCTTTTTTTTTTACGGAAAAAGGGGGCGTGGCTGTCCAAAATTTGAAATGGCAATGCATTTATGCTGTCTCTAGGAACCTGCGTGCCAAAATTGGTATTCCTTAGTTCCATAGTTACTGAGATATTTGCTTTAAACGTCTATTTTTTCCGAGGTATGTCTTGTTTTTTGCTGATTGTGGGCGAATGGGGCGTGGCATCAAAAAAAAACAACTAAGAAAGGCAACAGTCGAGTACGCCGACTGTAAAAGACCCCGTACACTCCTTGTATTCGAAATTAATATTTGAATACGACTGTAATTTAAAATTTAAGTTTTAAAATTAAATTTAAAAAAAATTTATATTAAGTCACTGATGGGAATCGAACCCGCGCTATCAGACTCAGGTTCCAGAACATGCTGCACCCCTACTAGTTGAGCCACTCCATACATTTGACACCAACCCGATTATTTTCATTTACATATAAAAAAAATATATATATAAAATATAAAAAAAAAATTTTAATTTCTGAGTCTGTGCCGGGTTCAAACCGCAGACCATTGGTTTAGAAACAAACGACTAACCCCAACCCAACCCTGTTGCACCAGTTAATATTGTATTTTTACATTTTTTTTTTGAAATTTAAAAATGTATATTAGAAAATTTCACTGTCGCAAGACTACTAATTGCACCACCCCCTCCTTGTGAGACAGCTCCGATTATTTTCATTGAGATATAATAGTGCTAAATTAAAAAAAAATTTCTGAGTCTGTGGCGGGGTTCGAACCGCAGTTCTTGTGTTTACATACAAGTGCGTGGCCCACCCGGACCACTCTCTCTTTGCAAACTACTGCGGCTAATGTATATATAAACATACAGTTATCTCTTTTCTTTCAACCACGTGCATTGATAATGCGCTTCAAGGGACACTTTGTTACCTAATTGCTCAGTTGTTTATAGTTGGATTTTTATGCAACTTTCAGGGTAGTTTGATATGATTTGTCTTTAAACGAATCTTAAATTACAACACTGTACGATGAGGACAAATGCCTTAAAAACGGCATGGAAATTGAAAATTTTTTTTTTTTTTTGTGAAAAAAGGGGGCGTGGCAGCAAAAAAATATTAATGGCACTGCATTTATGCTGTCCCTGGGAACCTGCATACCCAAATTGGTGGTCGTAAGTGCCATAGTTACGGAGATATTCGCGGAAAACATCCATTTTTTTTCGAGGTGTCTTTGGTTTTTTGCTTATTGCGTGGGCGGTAGGGGGCGTTGCACTGATTTGAAATAAACATGATCTGCTCGCGAAAGTTACGGAATCTTGGTTACAAATTTGGTGGTTCTAGCTCTTGTAGTTTAAAATATCCAGGTGTTCATACAGACGGACGGACAGACAGACAGATAGACAGACAGACGGACATTGCTATATCGACTCGGCTGTTGATGCTGATCAAGAATATATATACTTTATGGGGTCGGAAAAGCTTCCTTCTGCCTGTTACGCACACTAGGCTTCTGACAAACCTAATAGACCCCTATACTCTTTTTAAGAGTACGGGGTCTTAAAAAAGATTCTTGTATTGACTGACTAAACATCGAGTCGATAGAGACCAAATTTAAACTTGTACCTCTTACCATCTCTGAAATATGGTTGTTCATACGGACAGACAGACGGACATGGCTATATCGACTCGGCTTGTGACGCTGATCAAGAATATATATACATTATGGGGTCTGCCACGCCTCCTTCTGCTTGTTACATACATTTGCACACACCCAATATACTCTTGCAGAGAGTATAAAAAGCGTGACGGTTCCTCTAGGCTGTGTGTGGATTATCGACGCTTTAATAATGTAATTGTCAAAGACCATTTTCCGTTGCCGCTTATTGAGGATCAACTCGACAGACTGTAAGAGGCAAAAATATTCAGCACAATTGATTTGAATCGAGCAGAAAGTTTACGTCGTTTGTCACTCACAAAGGACAGTATCAATTTTTGAAAGTTCCTTTAGGATTCTCGAACTCACCGGGCGTTTTCCAGCGGCGCGTTAATGCTATATTTAGACATCTGTCTAGTAAAGGTATTGCTTTGCCTTACGTCGATGATGTTATTATACCAGCTAGGACAGAACGAGAAGCTTCTTCGCAAGATTTCGAAAAATGTTGTAATGACGAAAAAATTAAGCTGGTGAAGACTACAACAGGATTACCAAGGGTAAACGGGCAAGTCGAGAGATTGAATTCTATTAGCATTTCAGTTATCTCAAAGCTAAACGTCGACGATCCCACAAAATGGTATAGACATATCAGCAGAGTCCAACAAGCGATAAATTCAACATTTACAAGAAGCATCGACACAACACCATTCGAAATGCTTACGGGAGTCAAGATGCGAACTAATGAAGATCTGGAGATACGTGACTTAATCGATAAGGAAGCGGTAGCAGTTTTCAACGACGAGCGTAGCGTTCTGAGAGCTAAGGCAAAAGCTCAAATTGTGAAGCTCCAAACTGAAAATAAGAACACGTTTAATCTACGGCGTAAAATGGCAAGAAAATATGATGTTGGCGATTTGGTGGCTATTAAGCGTACGCAGTTTGGCGGTGGCCTTAAGTTAAAAGCAAAGTATTTGGGACCCTACCAGGTTGTCAAAGTCAAACATAACAATTCCTACGACGTATTGAAGATTGGCAATAGCGAATAGCGAAGAGCACTACATCCTGTGCAGAGTACATGAAACCGTGGTCCATAGGAGGAGACAACGACGATGACTCCAAGGCATTTGGGACAAATGCATAGTCAAGTTGGCCGAATGTGGGTTGATGTATTACTATGTGTACATGTTTCAAAACGATTAGCAACAAACGACAAGCATAAAATATCCCTAGACAACGACTAGCAACAACCACGATATGTTCAATAAAATATAAAAATCCTACATTTTGGGGACTCGTCGTTGATTTAGAACAAAAGTCGTTTCGTTTATTAAAATGCGTATAAAGTCGAACTAATGATGAAAAGTTAACATTAATAAATTAAAGGTGAAATAATAATGTCGTGCCTAAATGATTTGATTAGTGCCAAGCAAGAAAGAATGTATAGCAGCCATACACAAATTTATATTCGAGTATGAAGGAGACAGAAATAATCGGAAAAGGTTGCGCGAATTTTCTGGATTTAATTATGATGGAGACAGTGAGGGTTACATTGCTAAGAAGGAATATGCAATTGAAAATATAACTCATAGTGATCTGGTGGCAATATGCAATGTGTTGGGAATCAGCTACTCAAGTTTTTTTAACTCGTATTTTTAACAATTTGCGTGCCGGCTGACTTTTGCAAAATTGTGAAAAAAGCGACGCCGAAAGTGACGACGAAGAAGACAACGAAATTGACGCAGACAAATGGAACGGTTCCTTTCAAACGGCAGATCGAAGAAGCATCGAGAATATTGCACGAAGAAACGAAAATAAAAGAGACAAAAAAACAGCTGACAAAGAAATAATGATGATGTCTCGATTTGCGATCAGCTTTCGCGATGTTGAAGAGAATATTCGTACATTTGATGGAACTAATGCGATTCCAGTAGAAATTTTGGTTCAAGAATATGAGGAGCAGGCGACACTTATGCAGTGGAATAATTTTCAAAAGTTTTTCTTTGGCAAGAAAGCGTTGAAAGGTATTGCAAAATTATTTGTGTTAAGTGAAAGAGGACTGAATTCGTGGAGTTCACTCAAGCAAGCCTTACTAACTGAATTTAAGTCGGATGAAACAAGCACAAACAAAACGCGGTAACAATGAGTGTGTTTTTGAGTATTTTTATAGAATGAAAGACATTGCATCACGTGGTAATATAGGCGACGACGCGTTTATACAATATGTGATCGAAGGTACAGATGAAAAATGAATGAACAAAACAAAGACAAATTAAAATGTTATAATATTATGAAAGAGAAAGAGAACATGGTTGAAAAAGACGGAATGAGAATAATGTGAAAGAGAAAGACATAAAAACTCAAAGCGTGAGCAAAGATGCTAAAAAGGAATTGAAGTGCTATAACTGTGGTGAAAAGGGGCATCTATCGAATAATTGCCAAAATAAAGATAAAGGTAGAAAATGTTACAAATGTAATCAATTCGGACATATTTCTAAAGATTGCGAGCAAGACGACAAAAGTGGTATAAGATCGGTGAATACGCGTAGTTTGCAACCAAAAGTCAATATAACACGCAAACAAATTAAATTTGAAAATAAAAAGTGTCTTGCGCTTTTTGATACAGGCAGCAAAGTTAACATTATGAGGGAAGATTTTTATTTGGAAATTGGCAAGCCAAAATTAGAAAGCTGCAGTGTTGTTCTAATTCTAATAAGATAGAACCACTTGGACATTTTAAACATAACGTAATTATTGACAATCAAACATTCCTTTTAGATTTTTACATTGCCCCAAAAAGATTTCTCGACGTGAAAGTGATTCTAGGAGAAGAGTTATGTTTAATAGCAGAAATTGTATTTTACAAAAATTGGTTACAAGTGCGCAGTATGAAAAATGAGAAACTAAATATATTAAAAATCTGTGCTGAAATAGATAATGACGTGTTGAACATAAACGCAACAGCAAGTGAGTCTGCTAAACGCGAAGTTCGCGAACTAATAAACAATTATGTTCCAAATGAAACGACGAAAACTAATGTTGAAATGCGTATTGTTTTAAAAGATGAGTCACCGATATTCTCGCGTCCGTGCAGTATGGCGATTTCGGAATCAACTGTCGTCGATCAGCAAATTGAAGTGTGGCTGGAAAGTGGCAATATTGAAGAATTTACATCAGAATTTACAAGTCCAATAGTACTTGTTAACCAGTAAGTAAAGTACAGTCGAACGCGCCCGACCGTATGATACTCTCTGCTTTTATTCCCAATTATAATGTTTAAATCGGTATCCGCATATAACAATAAATAGTTCTTGTATAATGTACAACAACAACAACAAAAATAAAACTAAGCATAATCGCATATAGATGAGTTTGAATGCACATACAAATTCTTTTTTTTTTACGGAAAAAGGGGGCGTGGCTGTCCAAAATTTGAAATGGCAATGCATTTATGCTGTCTCTAGGAACCTGCGTGCCAAAATTGGTATTCCTTAGTTCCATAGTTACTGAGATATTTGCTTTAAACGTCTATTTTTTCCGAGGTATGTCTTGTTTTTTGCTGATTGTGGGCGAATGGGGCGTGGCATCAAAAAAAAACAACTAAGAAAGGCAACAGTCGAGTACGCCGACTGTAAAAGACCCCGTACACTCCTTGTATTCGAAATTAATATTTGAATACGACTGTAATTTAAAATTTAAGTTTTAAAATTAAATTTAAAAAAAATTTATATTAAGTCACTGATGGGAATCGAACCCGCGCTATCAGACTCAGGTTCCAGAACATGCTGCACCCCTACTAGTTGAGCCACTCCATACATTTGACACCAACCCGATTATTTTCATTTACATATAAAAAAAATATATATATAAAATATAAAAAAAAAATTTTAATTTCTGAGTCTGTGCCGGGTTCAAACCGCAGACCATTGGTTTAGAAACAAACGACTAACCCCAACCCAACCCTGTTGCACCAGTTAATATTGTATTTTTACATTTTTTTTTTTGAAATTTAAAAATGTATATTAGAAAATTTCACTGTCGCACGACTACTAATTGCACCACCCCCTCCTTGTGAGACAGCTCCGATTATTTTCATTGAGATATAATAGTGCTAAATTTAAAAAAAATTTCTGAGTCTGTGGCGGGGTTCGAACCGCAGTTCTTGTGTTTACATACAAGTGCGTGGCCCACCCGGACCACTCTCTCTTTGCAAACTACTGCGGCTAATGTATATATAAACATAAAGTTATCTCTTTTCTTTCAACCACGTGCATTGATAATGCGCTTCAAGGGACACTTTGTTACCTAATTGCTCAGTTGTTTATAGTTGGATTTTTATGCAACTTTCAGGGTAGTTTGATATGATTTGTCTTTAAACGAATCTTAAATTACAACACTGTACGATGAGGACAAATGCCTTAAAAACGGCATGGAAATTGAAAAATTTTTTTTTTTTTGTGAAAAAAGGGGGCGTGGCAGCAAAAAAATATTAATGGCACTGCATTTATGCTGTCCCTGGGAACCTGCATACCCAAATTGGTGGTCGTAAGTGCCATAGTTACGGAGATATTCGCGGAAAACATCCATTTTTTTCGAGGTGTCTTTGGTTTTTTGCTTATTGCGTGGGCGGTAGGGGGCGTTGCACTGATTTGAAATAAACATGATCTGCTCGCGAAAGTTACGGAATCTTGGTTACAAATTTGGTGGTTCTAGCTCTTGTAGTTTAAAATATCCAGGTGTTCATACAGACGGACGGACAGACAGACAGATAGACAGACAGACGGACATTGCTATATCGACTCGGCTGTTGATGCTGATCAAGAATATATACACTTTATGGGGTCGGAAAAGCTTCCTTCTGCCTGTTACGCACACTTGGCTTCTGACAAACCTAATAGACCCCTATACTCTTTTTAAGAGTACGGGGTCTTAAAAAAGATTCTTGTATTGACTGACTAAACATCGAGTCGATAGAGACCAAATTTAAACTTGTACCTCTTACCATCTCTGAAATATGTTTGTTCATACGGACAGACAGACGGACATGGCTATATCGACTCGGCTTGTGACGCTGATCAAGAATATATATACATTATGGGGTCTGCCACGCCTCCTTCTGCTTGTTACATACATTTGCACAAACCCAATATACTCTTGGAGAGAGTATAAAAAGCGTGACGGTTCCTCTAGGCTGTGTGTGGATTATCGACGCATTAATAATGTAATTGTCAAAGACCATTTTCCGTTGCCGCTTATTGAGGATCAACTCGACAGACTGTAAGAGGCAAAAATATTCAGCACAATTGATTTGGGTTCTTTCACGTACCGGTCGCTGAATCGAGCAGAAAGTTTACGTCGTTTGTCACTCACAAAGGACAGTATCAATTTTTGAAAGTTCCTTTAGGATTCTCGAACTCACCGGGCGTTTTCCAGCGGCGCGTTAATGCTATATTTAGACATCTGTCTAGTAAAGGTATTGCTTTGCCTTACGTCGATGATGTTATTATACCAGCTAGGACATAACGAGAAGCTTCTTCGCAAGATTTCGAAAAATGTTGTAATGACGAAAAAATTAAGCTAGTGAAGACTACAACAGGATTACCAAGGGTAAACGGGCAAGTCGAGAGATTGAATTCTATTATCATTTCAGTTATCTCAAAGCTAAACGTCGACGATCCCACAAAATGGTATAGACATATCAGCAGAGTCCAACAAGCGATAAATTCAACATTTACAAGAAGCATCGACACAACACCATTCGAAATGCTTACGGGAGTCAAGATGCGAACTAATGAAGATCTGGAGATACGTGACTTAATCGATAAGGAAGCGGTAGCAGTTTTCAACGACGAGCGTAGCGTTCTGAGAGCTAAGGCAAAAGCTCAAATTGTGAAGCTCCAAACTGAAAATAAGAACACGTTTAATCTACGGCGTAAAATGGCAAGAAAATATGATGTTGGCGATTTGGTGGCTATTAAGCGTACGCAGTTTGGCGGTGGCCTTAAGTTAAAAGCAAAGTATTTGGGACCCTACCAGGTTGTCAAAGTCAAACATAACAACTCCTACGACGTATTGAAGATTGGCAATAGCGAAGGTCCGAAGAGCACTACATCCTGTGCAGAGTACATGAAACCGGGGTCCATAGGAGGAGACAACGACGATGACTCCAAGGCATTTGGGTCAAGTGCATAGTCAAGTTGGCCGAATGTGGGTTGATGTATTACTATGTGTACATGTTTCAAAACGATTAGCAACAAACGACAAGCATAAAATATCCCTAGACAACGACTAGCAACAACCACGATGGCGAATTCGTATGGTGGCGAATTTGAAGTACACTGATCAAGCAGCGGTGTTTGAGAAAACAGTGAACGTCGGACACTCATTCGAGAGAGAGAGACATCTGGAGCTCGGCCTAGTGTGGTTGTGAGAGCAAAATTTGTCAACTACTTCGCAAGTCTTTTGAAATTACAAACGTTGTGAAATACCATTTTTAATATTAATAATAATCTTATGTTCAATAAAATATAAAAATCCTACATTTTGGGGACTCGGCGTTGATTTAGAACAAAAGTCGTTTCGTTTATTAAAATGCGTATAAAGTCGAACTAATGATGAAAAGTTAACATTAATAAATTAAAGGTGAAATAATAATGTCGTGCCTAAATGATTTGATTAGTGCCAAGCAAGAAAGAATGTATAGCAGCCATACACAAATTTATATTCGAGTATGAAGGAGACAGAAATAATCGGAAAAGGTTGCGCGAATTTTCTGGATTTAATTATGATGGAGACAGTGAGGGTTACATTGCTAAGAAGGAATATGCAATTGAAAATATAACTCATAGTGATCTGGTGGCAATATGCAATGTGTTGGGAATCAGCTACTCAAGTTTTTTTAACTCGTATTTTTAACAATTTGCGTGCCGGCTGACTTTTGCAAAATTGTGAAAAAAGCGACGCCGAAAGTGACGACGAAGAAGACAACGAAATTGACGCAGACAAATGGAACGGTTCCTTTCAAACGGCAGATCGAAGAAGCATCGAGAATATTGCACGAAGAAACGAAAATAAAAGAGACAAAAAAACAGCTGACAAAGAAATAATGATGATGTCTCGATTTGCGATCAGCTTTCGCGATGTTGAAGAGAATATTCGTACATTTGATGGAACTAATGCGATTCCAGTAGAAATTTTGGTTCAAGAATATGAGGAGCAGGCGACACTTATGCAGTGGAATAATTTTCAAAAGTTTTTCTTTGGCAAGAAAGCGTTGAAAGGTATTGCAAAATTATTTGTGTTAAGTGAAAGAGGACTGAATTCGTGGAGTTCACTCAAGCAAGCCTTACTAACTGAATTTAAGTCGGATGAAACAAGCACAAACAAAACGCGGTAACAATGAGTGTGTTTTTGAGTATTTTTATAGAATGAAAGACATTGCATCACGTGGTAATATAGGCGACGACGCGTTTATACAATATGTGATCGAAGGTACAGATGAAAAATGAATGAACAAAACAAAGACAAATTAAAATGTTATAATATTATGAAAGAGAAAGAGAACATGGTTGAAAAAGACGGAATGAGAATAATGTGAAAGAGAAAGACATAAAAACTCAAAGCGTGAGCAAAGATGCTAAAAAGGAATTGAAGTGCTATAACTGTGGTGAAAAGGGGCATCTATCGAATAATTGCCAAAATAAAGATAAAGGTAGAAAATGTTACAAATGTAATCAATTCGGACATATTTCTAAAGATTGCGAGCAAGACGACAAAAGTGGTATAAGATCGGTGAATACGCGTAGTTTGCAACCAAAAGTCAATATAACACGCAAACAAATTAAATTTGAAAATAAAAAGTGTCTTGCGCTTTTTGATACAGGCAGCAAAGTTAACATTATGAGGGAAGATTTTTATTTGGAAATTGGCAAGCCAAAATTAGAAAGCTGCAGTGTTGTTCTAATTCTAATAAGATAGAACCACTTGGACATTTTAAACATAACGTAATTATTGACAATCAAACATTCCTTTTAGATTTTTACATTGCCCCAAAAAGATTTCTCGACGTGAAAGTGATTCTAGGAGAAGAGTTATGTTTAATAGCAGAAATTGTATTTTACAAAAATGGGTTACAAGTGCGCAGTATGAAAAATGAGAAACTAAATATATTAAAAATCTGTGCTGAAATAGATAATGACGTGTTGAACATAAACGCAACAGCAAGTGAGTCTGCTAAACGCGAAGTTCGCGAACTAATAAACAATTATGTTCCAAATGAAACGACGAAAACTAATGTTGAAATGCGTATTGTTTTAAAAGATGAGTCACCGATATTCTCGCGTCCGCGCAGTATGGCGATTTCGGAATCAGTTGTCGTCGATCAGCAAATTGAAGTGTGGCTGGAAAGTGGCATTATTGAAGAATCTACATCAGAATTTACAAGTCCAATAGTACTTGTTAACCAGTAAGTAAAGTACAGTCGAATGCGCCCGACCGTATGATACTCTCTGCTTTTATTCCCAATTATAATGTTTAAATCGGTATCCGCATATAACAATAAATAGTTCTTGTATAATGTACAACAACAACAACAAAAATAAAACTAAGCATAATCGCATATAGATGAGTTTGAATGCACATACAAATTCTTTTTTTTTACGGAAAAAGGGGGCGTGGCTGTCAAAAATTTGAAATGGCAATGCATTTATGCTGTCTCTAGGAACCTGCGTGCCAAAATTGGTATTCCTTAGTTCCATAGTTACTGAGATATTTGCTTTAAACGTCTATTTTTTCTGAGGTATGTCTTGTTTTTTGCTGATTGTGGGCGAATGGGGCGTGGCATCAAAAAAAAAAACAAGTAAGAAAGGCTACAGTCGAGTACGCCGACTGTAAAAGACCCCGTACACTCCTTGTATTCGAAATTAATATTTGAATACGACTGTAATTTAAAATTTAAGTTTTAAAATTAAATTAAAAAAAAAAATTTTATCAAGTCACTGATGGGAATCGAACCCGCGCTATCAGACTCAGGTTCCAGAACATGCTGCACCCCTACTAGTTGAGCCACCCCATACATTTGACACCAACCCGATTATTTTCATTTACATATAAAAAATATATATATATAAAATATAAAAAAAAAATGTTAATTTCTGAGTCTGTGCCGGGTTCAAACCGCAGACCATTGGTTTAGAAACAAACGACTAACCCCAACCCAACCCTGTTGCACCAGTTAATATTGTATTTTTACATTTTTTTTTTGAAATTTAAAAATGTATATTAGAAAATTTCACTGTCGCAAGACTACTAATTGCACCACCCCCTCCTTGTGAGACAGCTCCGATTATTTTCATTGAGATATAATAGTGCTAAATTAAAAAAAAATTTCTGAGTCTGTGGCGGGGTTCGAACCGCAGGTCTTTTTGTTTTTTTTTTTTATATTCATGGGAATTTGATAGAAAACAGTACAGTAGATCATATACACGACAAATGAGTATTGAAAATAAATAGAAGGACATTGAAGAAGGCGTCCTGTGGTCCCAGGGGGGCCCGCGGTACTACTGAGGGGTATTGCTTCGCGGGTTCCTAGGTGGGCTTTTACGCCCCTCCGCTGTTATCTCGCCTGCGTTCCCTCTCGAGACGTCGAAGTGACGACGCTATACGCTCAGCAAATGTGCATGCTGCAGACCAGCATTGTTAACTTATCAGCATCCTATCGATGAAGTTGTTAGCTGTAAGCTCAGCGCCGAGTATTGTTTCCAGTTCAGCTCTTCCCGACGCAAATCTGACGCAATGGAACATAACGTGCTCCGCCGTTTCCTCGGCTTCATGGAAACACTGCGGGCAATGGGGGTCGCTGTCGTGTCCAAATCTGTGGAGATAACTCCGAAAGCAACCATGTCCGCTAAGGAGTTGCGTCAGATGGAAATTGACGAAGCCGAATTTCCTGTTCGTCCATATATTTATGTTCGGGATAATATTGTGCGTCCATCGGCCTTTTGTCGATGCGTCCCACTTACACTGCCACTGCTGCAGGCTGTCGTCCTTAGCTGCTTGCATCGTCTGTCTTCTATTTGGTGGTACTTCGGAATGCAGTTCTTCATACACTCTCGCTCTCTCTGCTGCAAGGATGTCTAGGGGCACCATGCCTGCGATTACCAGAGCCGCGTCTTCTGAGATTGTCCGGAAGCCGCAACACACTCTCAGTGCTCCAAGCCTGTATATGGAGAGGAGTCTCCTCTTGTAGCTTGCTACTAGCATGGCCTTTGACCAAATTGGTGCTCCATACAGCATAGCCGCCTTGACCACATTCTGGAGGAGGATTCTGCGTCCCTGTCTTGGCCCTCGCGTATTGAGCATAATTCGGCTCAGCGCCTGCGCAACTGATGCCACCTTTTTGCCGACATACTCCAGGTGCTCTCAGTAGCTAAGGCGTGTATCTATCAGGACTCCGAGGTATCGTAGCGATCTGCTGGAGACGATAGTGGACGCATAATCGACGTTGATGTGCGCCACTTCTACTATCTTCCGGCTGCTTATAAGCACTGCTTCCGTCTTGCTGTCCGCGAGCTGGAGGCCCACTCTAGCCAACCAGTCCTTTATTGCGGCGATAGAGACGCTACATAACGCCTCCGCGTCCTGCAGGTGCTTGGCAGTTGCAACCACAGCTATGTCATCCGCAAAGCCTACTATGGTGGCACCGGCTGGGAGCTGAAGCCTAAGGACTCCGTCGTCCATAACGTTCCACAGCAACGGTCCGAGTACTGAGCCCTGCGGGACGCCGGCTGTAACCGAGTAGGTTCGGGGACCACTGTCCGTTTTGTATTTGAGGTTACGGTTCCGGAAGTAGTCGCAGATTACACCCATTAAGTAGTCCGGTGTGTGAAAACCTCTAAGAGCATCCAAGATTCTGTCCCATCTTGCCGAATTGAAGGCATTTTTTATGTCTAGAGGGACCACAATGCAGTACTCCTTTTTGCCGCCACGCCATCTACTGCCTTCAATAGCTTTCTCAGCAATGCTGGTTACCATAGATATTGCATCAATCGTCGAACGTCCCCTGCGGAAGCCAAATTGCGCCGGTGAGAGATCGCCTCCATGATGGATTGCGCTCTCAAGCCTGCTACAGACGACCTTCTCCAGCAGTTTTCCAGCCGTGTCAATGAGGCAGATCGGCCTGTATGACGATGGTTCATCCGGAGGTTTGTTCGGCTTTGGGATAAGTACCAGGTTCTGCGTCTTCCATGCGCTTGGAAACACGCCCTGCTTGATGCACAGGACGAAAACTTTCGCAAAAGCCTCAGGTTGCGTCGATATGGCAAATTTGAGAGCCTTATTGGGGATTCCGTCTGGACCCGGCGCCTTCCCTTCGCGAATAATACTTGCGGCTCTCCGGATTTCCTCTTCGGTGACCTCTGGGGCGTCCACGGACGACAGTGTCGGTGGTGGTGTTGGGTGCGTTGACAGCATTGTAGGATCACGTGGGAATAGGCTTTCGACGATTTCCAACATCTTGGACTCGCTCTTTGGGGGTACGGACTTTGACGCGTTCAGCTTTTTTAAGGCCACTTTGTACGCCAAGCCCCATATGTCGTTCTCAGCATCGTCGCAGAGCTCAAGGAACCGGTCGGTCTTACTCTTTTTTATTTCCTTTTTCAACTCCCGTCGCCTAGCTTGATACGCCAGTCTATTGGACTCGAAGTTGGGCCTACCTCGTGAGCGATGAAGGGCTCTTCGAGCTGCGATGCATTTTCGTCTGGCATCAGCAATCTCTTCTGTCCACCAGTAGACCGGCTTTTGGCGGCCTTTGAAGCCTCCTCTAAGCCGCATGCTTGCGTCGCAGGCTGTTACTAAGGACTGTACTAGCTCCGTGGCGCTTTGCTCGGCGCTCGTACTATGTCCAGGAATAGTGAAGGACGCTGAGAATTCTAAAGGTGCGAAAGTGTCCACCTTGTAAAATTTTTCGCCAAGATCGAAGTTATTCACTCGTAGCTCCCTGTGGTGAATATCGAAGAGGATTGCACTGTGATCACTTGCCGTATATGCGTTGCTTACTTCCCAAGCAGTATGGTTCCAGAGCGAGCAACTAATGAAAGTAAGGTCAATGACTGACCCTACTCCTGCCCTCGAGAACGTGTGCTGGCCTCCACTGTTTAGCAACGCGACATCTAGTGACGCCATAGCTTCTAGTACAGATTGGCCTCTGGCGTTTGTGTGCATGCTGCCCCAATCTTCCGCCCATGCGTTAAAATCGCCAGCAATGACGACTCTAGACTTTCCTCTGGCATCGTCCACTAACTCGTCCAGAATTTCTATGTACTCCCGGAGTTGAAGGCTCGGTGCAAGATAGCAGCTATATAGCCAGAGTTGGCCGAGCCTGGCTCTGACGAAACCTCTCGCCGAAAGGACCTGCTCCAAGTGGTGTTGCTGTGGCCCACACGCCCATATCGCTGCCTTGCCGGATGTATCAGATGCAAAGTTTAAGCCTTGGATAGGCTTATACTGCTCGCTCATGAGTGCTACATCAACCGACTGCTCGCGTACTGTTTGCGATAGAAGGTCTTGTGCAGCCACACAGTGATTCAGGTTGAGTTGGAGCAACTTAATCATGATTGCTGCTGACGAGCTCCACTGTTTGCCGACAAGGGGCAGCGCTTGCTACCGGCGTGATGCTTTGTATGGCTCATCTTGGCCGCTACGCAAATAAAGCAGTTTGCCTTATATGAGCAGTCCGTAGCTTTGTGCCCTGGAAGGCCGCACCTGAGACAGCATCCCGAACGGTCAATACTGTTTTTGCATGCATTCGCTGTGTTACCAAATTCTAAGCGTCTGTAGCATCTTATCCTTGCCGATCGCTCTCTCACTCTGCAGCTTGTCCAGCCGATTTTTATCCTCCTCTCCTGGAGAACTCTGTTTGCGGCGTCTGTCGGGAGGCTAACAATTGCTAGCTGCATGCCCCCGTATCCGGTTCTCAGTGCTTTGACTGAAATCGCATCCGACTGTGAACCCGCGAGTGGGGCAATAGCTGACAGAATGTCCTCCCTGGTGGCCAAGCAGTCAATATCCCGGATTTCGAGAGAAGACTCTTGGGAGACTGCCCTGACCTTGGTGTGTTCCTCAAGCGCTTTTCCAATATCGGACTTCATCTGCTGTAGCGATGCTCTGCATTTTTCATCCAGCTCCGACAGTAGGCCATTTCCTGCAGTTTTCCGCACACGAGTCACGTGTTCACTAACACTGCTCAGCTTGTTGTCCTGTCGCCTGGTGACTAGACGCAGGATGTCACTATACGACTTTCCTTCCTCCGGCTGAATGATGATGGCATCAGCTTTGGATCTCCTCTTGCGGGTGTTAAGATTATTAACTCCTCCTCGCTGGTTGGGGACTGGCTCGCTGGGGGTACCGGGTTTGGGCTGGGGGCGCACCAAGGGGCGTTTCACTAGAGTTGGCTGAGGATTCGTAGGAGACGGCAATGTCTGGGTAGCCGAATCAAGCATGCATACGTCCCTGCTGGTTGGTGCTGTTGCCTCCGAATGTTGAATTCGACTTGGTTCGAGCTCGGGCTCAGCCTTCTCCTTAAGCCTCGCAGTTATCTCCGATTGGATTTTCTTCATCTGAAGGAATGAGTCCATATTCGCCTTAGTTATATGCCTAACCGCCTTAGGCCTGAATAAGTGAATCATATCCTCGATGATGCAACCGAGCTCCTCTGACAATTCAAGAAGACTTTTTTGCGTTTTCTGCTTCTTTCTCTCCACTAAGGGGGAACATCCAGGGCTACACGTGTCCCTACTTCTCTCAGGAGTTTCGATCTCCGCAGTAGCTTGGAATTGGAAGACTGGTCCATCAATCTTTGGTGGTGCTGATGCTGGGCCACCACCTGGTGGTGTCCTTGGCACCCTTGGACGAAGATGGAACTTTGAGAGAAGTTCCGCCTCGGACTGCTCCACGTTGACCATATTCTTTTTTTTTGCCAGAGATTTCCCTCGGCTAGTATGCGGTAATAGGGTTATACCGCCCTGGCTGGGTCTCCAGAGCCCCCTTTACTACTTGAGCACCACCTAGGCAGGTCGGGGTGGCGGGGGTTGGAAATAGTCAGATCCGGGACCTTGTCTCTTTACTCCTTATGCGTTCGACGCGTAGTTTTTTTTTTTTTTTTTTTTTCTTCAGCTCCTATTGCGTATTTTGTGCAGTTTAATGGAAGAAAGTTTTAAAAAGCACTATCCAACGTAGTTCCAAAACCGTAAAGTTTTTAAATTTAAATTTAAATATGACTTTACGACAATTTTGGCTGACACAAGCTCAATGGCCTATCACTCAATCTGTAGTGACAGCCATCAGAGTTGTATGCAGCAAAACAGCTGATCGCGCTTTATTCAACGCTTATCAGCACTGTTGGATGATTTGCGATTTGCAAATCGCTCGCGCTCAGGAAAAAAAAAAAAAAAAAAAAAAAAACAAAACGGCAAAACGCCGTGATTGAGTGAGAAAGCGTCCAGGAAGATGGCAGAGTCACTCACCAGCGAACACCCCTCTCGCTCCCCTCGGCACACGTTGAGAAGCTCAGAACGTCGGCCAAAAAAGAAAAAAGGCGTCAGCGGCGGCTGACTTGGTCCAGAAACGCAGCCTTGTTTGTATCGCGCGATCCCTGGAACCACAATTTCACTTCTACTTCTGCCCAATTGCAGGCTCAGCACTTACAAATCGAGGAAAACGCGGGACGCCAGTGAAAGCACGTCCTCTTCACTTCAGATCAGATAAGTGTCACCGCAGGTCTTGTGTTTACATACAAGTGCGTGGCCCACTCAGACCACGCTCTCTTTGCAAACTACTGCGGCTAATGTATATATAAACATACAGTTATCTCTTTTCATTCAACCACGTGCATTGACAATGCGCTTTGTTACCTAATTGCTCAGTTGTTTATAGTTGGATTTTTATTCAACTTTCAGGGTAGTTTGATATGATTTGTCTTTAAACGAATCTTAAATTACAACATTGTACGATGAGGACAAATGCCTTAAAAACGGCATCGAAATTGAAAATTTTATTTATTTTTTTTTTTTAATGGAAAAAGGGGGAAAGGGGGAAAAAGGGCGAAAGTTACTGAATTTTTATTACAAATTTTGGTGGTTCTAGCTATCGTAGTTTAAAATATCCAGGTGTTCATACAGACGGACGGACAGACGGACATTGCTATATCGACTCGGCTGTTAATGCTGATCAAGAATATATATACTTTATGGGATCGGAAAAGCTTCCTTCTGCCTGTTACGCACATTTGGCTTCTGACAAACCTAATACCCCTATACTCTTTTTAAGAGTACGGGGTCTAAAAAATCTATCAATACGAACGGCGTACATACAGCTGTCTTTGGAATTTCGTCTTCTGCCATGGGTATTTGGTAGTATGCTTTTACCAAATATTGATTTTCCGTGAAGTTGTTCGGTAAAATCGTGAATCGTCCGCGGAATGAGAGAGACGACAGATCCAGAGTCGATGAGGAAGCGAATATGTGAAAAGCGATCGGTTATATGCAGACGAGGTTCGGAAATGGACGAAGTTTGGGTGTTTGAATCGCCGGAGTTGCATGTGCTGTTGCCGACCAGCGCTGTGGACGAAAGCAGTTTTAGTTTAACGATTGATAACGGGGACAGTCTGGACGACACTTCTTTACTTCATCTCCAAATTTCAGATGATAGGAGCAAAGTTTTGATTCTTGTCCAGTTGGTGCTCGAGACGTTGACTGATTCCAAGGCGATCTCCCACGGGATGCACTGCGTGAGCGAGATTGTCTTATCTGCAAGTTCTTCACTTCCTTTTGAAGACTATCGAACTTCTGTGATAGTAGTCGTAGAGTCTCAGAGACGTCTTTCAAGGAACAGTAGAAGCGACTGCACTCATGGAGTTTGATGCAGTTGAATCCACTGCATGAACAGAACTGTGGCCAACAGCTTCAAGCATTTTGTCAGCAACCTTGGCAAGTTTGTTGAGGTCAGTTTCTTCCCAAACTGTTAGAATACAATGTCAGTATGATGGGCTCACTGCCTGGATCGGGAGCAAGACGACGCATGTTGGCTAATATCTCGGACGGCTTCAAACCTGCTGTTCCTCCACCTTGCAGTAAGCGGCGTAGCTTAGACTCCGAGGACTCGGCAAACTTTTCAAGTAATCGGTTTTTTATTGCTTGGTACTTGTTTGTTGACGGTGGGCGAGTGACCAGATCCTCGCCGGCGAGAAGAATTTCTTCATACAGATGCACCGTGATCAAGTCAAACTTGTCAGCGTCGTTGTCGATCTTGTATAGGCTAAACGACCGTTCGATCTGAGCAAACCACAGATGAGGATTGCTTCGTGCAAAACGTGGCAAGCGTATTGAAGATGTTCGTTGGCCAGATGGTTGCTCGTTCGGTGCAACGGAATTGTTTGACCTGAGTGTGTCCAATTGTAACTGCAGTTCTCGCAATTGGGTTTGCAGATCATCCATGATAAAATTGTTTTCTGGTTCGTTTTCGTCCAAAAATAGTTTTCTTGGAATTAAGTCATGCAAGTCGTAGCGTGCTTTGTGGCGTCGTTTTTTCACAGACCGCCAAAATGCAATTTTTGCACAACTTTTGTACCCTATCAACAATTTTTATACTCTCTGCAAGAGTATATTGGGTTTGTGCAAATGTATGTGACAGGCAGAAGGAGGCGTGGCAGACCCCATAAAGTATATATATTCTTGATCAGCATCACAAGCCGAGTCGATATAGCCATGTCCGTCTGTCCGTCCGTCCGTCTGTCTGTCTGTCTGTCTGTCTGTCTGTCTGTCCGTATGAACAAACAGATTTCAGAGATGGTAAGAGCTACAAGTTCGAGTTTGGTCTCAATCGACTCGATATTTAGTCAGTCAATACAAGAATCTTTTTTTTTTCGATGCCACGCCCCATTCGCCCACAATAAGCAAAAAACTAGACATTCCTCGGAAAAAATGTATGTTTTCGGTTAATATCTCAGTAACTATGGCACTTAGGAATACCAATTTTGGTACACGTGTTCCTAAAGACCGCATAAATCCAATGACATCAAAAGTTTTGGGCTGCCACGCCCCCTTTTTCCGCAAGAAATAAAAGTAAATTTCAAACTTGCATGCCGTTTTTAAAGCATTTATTCTTATCGTACAGTGTTGTTATTTATGATTCGTTTGAAGACGTATCATGTCAAACTCTCCAGAAAGTTTCATAAGAATCCGACCATAAACAAGAAAGCAATGCAGCAACAAAGATTTTATTCTAAAGCAATGAGCGCGAGAGAGACAGCGCTAGTCGTGCCGACCAATAGTATTCATACACACATATGTATGTGCATACATTTAACGTCAAACGAATTTGTATGTACATACAGACAAACACATGTATGCTTGATTATGCTTATCTTTTTTTGTTTTAACGTATTCTAATACAAGAACTATCTATTGTAATGTCTGAATACCGATTTAAGTATTATAATTGGGAATAAACGCAGAGAGTATTATACGGTCGGGCGTGTTCGACTGTACTTTTCTTTCTTGTTATTAATTTGTCGAGTTCTTGTTGAGTTTTCAGGTTTTTGCTTAATGTTCGGGGTCACCACTATAGCAAACATGGGTGTAATGTTCTCTTATGCTATTGAGTCTTTTATTTAGTAACAATCTGCAAAGTTGTGTAATACATTAGCGTGCCACCATTCTGTCGAAAGTCAAGTCTATCAGCTTCTTAGGCGCGTAGCGTAGCGTCGATTATTTGTTCATCTATTGATCGTGAGTATACAATGCTGGTATTCTGCACATCGCCGATAGGTGTGTTGCCAGACAGCCACACACTCATTCGAGAGAAAGACATCTGGAGCTCGGCCTAGTGTGGTTGTGAGAGCAAAATTTGTCAACTACGTCGCAAGTCTTTTGAAATTACAAACATTGTGAAATACCATTTTTAATATTAATAATAATCTTATGATCAATAAAAGATAAAAATCCCACATATATTATATGTATGTATGTGTACTCTTTCCCTGCATGGACTGCGTCCGCGGAAGCGGTGCCGCCACACATGCTTGTATGTTTCTGTCTTGCTAGCTTGCATGAGCCTAAACTCTCTTGTATATAGTTGGATTTTTATGCAACTTTCAGAATAGTTTGAAAAAATATGTCTTCAAATGAATCATTAATAACAATACTGTACGATAAGAAAAATGCCTTAAAAACGGCTTTAAAGCTTGAAAATTATTTTATTATGGATGAGTGGGGCGTGGCATGGAAAAAAAAGATTGACTGACTAAATATGCAATTGATACTGACCAAATTCGAACTTGTAGTTCTTAATATCTCTAAAATCTGTGTTTTCATACGTACAGACATACGGACAGACAGACGGACATGGCAATATCGTATCGGTGTGTCACACTGATCAAGATATATATATACTGTATTCCGAAGAGAATTACAAACAGCAAAGAAAAAATCCATACAATCCTTCACAGCTGACATAAGCCCAAATACATCCGCCAACAATATCTGGTCGACGACACGCAGATTCTGTGGCCTCATAATTCGTGCGAATAACTCACATAGATGTAGTACCTACTACAGAACGCTCAACTTAGTTTTCCCGTGGGCATGTCCATCAAAGTAACTGGGAAATTGATCTAATCCAACAAATAGTTCCGTCGTTCTGTGACACATTTGTGTGAGCACGCCGCTACCCCGTTCAAGAGACTTTTCACACTAGGAATTTTAGTTCAGCGATATGCCAATTCGATATTCTGATAGAATTCCAGTTGGATTTTGGTTGGTTTTTACCAGAACCCCCTTCCCCCTGCATCAAATTATTAAAAATTAAAAAATTTTATCGAAATTAATTTCATTTATTTTATTTTATTTTATTTATATAATAACAATTATGGGTTTTAGATAAACGATAAATCAATATGAATGAATATTACTTATAAAACGCGATCAGGTCCGCTGCATAGTCTTTGTGCCGACATCCATCTATAGCAGTCTGCATCTGAAACAAATATTCAAACTTTTATTATTTGCTTATTAATAACAATATACAAAACTTACTTATTTATCTCAAGATGATCTGTATTATTCACCACTCCTCCATTGCTAGCGACGCAATTAGCGAACTTCAATTTCATCACCCATGGCAAACGCAGACTTATAATGAAAAAAGTATTATTATTATTCAAATATTTGTATTTTTCATAGAAGTTCATAAAACGAATGTATTAAAATACTTTTAAAGTTGAATTTTTTGTTTTAAACTTACCTTTCTCATATTTTTTGACAATATTATTCATTCGCGGCACATACACAAAGCAAGGGCTGCACAATCAATGAAAATGTGTCGATAAGGCGAAACACGCATTGGCAGCCCTGAGTATTTATCGATAACAGTGATCGTTTTCCTTTCAACGTATTAAAATTCAAATAATGCATTTGTTGCATGGTAAACTACTAAATAATATTAAAAATGCATTAAATTATTTTAAATTGTTTGGAAACATGAAAAATACAAGAAAAAAAGTGCGGCCGATTTTCGAGAGTCAACCTGCCGTACTTATCAGCAATTGTTATAAAATTCCATACAACAACTATTATTAAAGGTTTTTATAAACGAATGAGAAAACGTTTTAGTTCCCCAAATACTTATTTACTGTTTCACAAATGTGTTAATTTAGAAAATAGCTGAAATTACAATTTCAATAAATAGAAATTAATAATATTTATTGTTATTTTAATGTTATTATGATACTAACATTAATAAAAAACTTCTGTAATTTCATACATATTATTAATGTAAATATAATAATAACTTTAATCATTTTATTAGTAATTCGATGTAATAATTATTCTTAGCAGCAATTCTTATATATTAGGCTGTTAAAATATATCAGAAATTTGTGAAATAAGATATTAACAGTGTGCGGGTTTTTCGCACTTGTACTTTAAACTTATGAGCAGCAAAACCAACTGTCAGATGTATAAAAATTTCAATGGGATTTGGGAGTTTAGCAGTGCCCTTGTTTGCGGAAATTTCTTTCTAGGCGTGCACAAGTTCTAAGCAGCAAAACCAACAGCGCAATCTTAGAACAATTATTACAAATGTGCGAACTGCAAGCGGAACAGAGCAGCGGGAAATTCACACTAGTAAAACGTAAAATTCTTACTGAGAATTTTCCGTTCACCGAGGGAAGTAGTACCCAAATATGAATAATTCTGTGCTGCAGCTGTACAGAATTGGAGAGGTGGAGAACAATTTTCCCATAGGGAATGCCTACAATGGACTGCATTCGAAAACATTCCCCTCCATCCCCATCAATCACTAACAATCGTCGTAACCCAGTTGGATATTAAGCCAGGTTTTGACTAAATCTGTACGCCTGCGGTAAAGACGTTGTCAGTTTTAGGGACTTCATCCCTCGGTCATTATTTTATACTCTCTGCAAGAGTATATTGGGTTTGTGCAAATGTATGTAACAGGCAGAAGGAGGCGTGGCAGACCCCATAAAGTAGATATATTCTTGATCAGCGTCACACGCCGATATAGGCACAGATTTCAGAGATGGTAAGAGTTACAAGTTCGAATTTGGTTTCTGTCGACTCGATATTTAGTCAGTCAATACAATTTTTCATTTTTTTTTCGATGCCTATGTTTTCCGCGAATATCTCAGTAACAATGGCACTTTAGAATACCAATTTTGGTACATGTGTTGCTAGAGACAGCAATTGGATACCGACTTTACCATTATAATTCGGAATAAAAGCGGAGAGTATTATACGGTCGGGCGTGTTCGATTGTACTTTTCTTACTTGTTTTGACTCTTCGTGTGAAAAACCCGCTGACTGTTAGTATCTTATCTCGCAAATAGCTGAAACATTTGAACCGCCTTGGGTATAAGATTTGCTGCTAAGAGTATTTCCTTTGTCAAATTATTAATTGAATGATTAAAGTTATGTTTGTATTTATATTAATAATATGTTTGCACTTATTGAAGTTTTCTATTACATTTAATATTGTTAACAGTCAATAATAACAATAAATAGTATTTAGTTATATATATTGTAAATATAATTTAAGCAATTATCCAAATTCATATTCTTGGGGAACTTAAAAAGAGTGAGGGATTTATTAGGTTTGTCAGAAGCCAAATGTGCGTAACAGGCAGACGGAAGCTTTTCCGACCCTATAAAGTATATGTATTCTTAATCAACATTAACAACCGAGTCGATTTAGCCATGTCCGTCTGTCCGTCGGTCCGTTCGTCTGTATGGACACCTGGATCTCAGAAACAATGAGAACTAGAAAAACCAAATTTGTTATTAAAATTCCGTAACTTTTGCGGACAGATCAACTTTATTTCAAATCGGTGCCACGCCCCCCACCGCCCCCGCAATAAGCAAAAAACCAAAGACAGCTCGAAAAAATTGATGTTTTCCGCGAATATCTCCGTAACTATGGCACTTAGGACGACCAATTTGGGTGCGCAGGTTCCTAGGGACAGCATAAATGCAGCGCCATTAAAATTTGTTTGCTGTCACGCCCCTTTTTCCACAAGAAACTAAATAATTTTCCACTTCGATGCCGTTTTTAAGGCATTTTCCTTATCGTACAGTGTTGTAATTTAAAATTCATTACAAGACAAATCATATCAAACTATCCTTAAAGTTGCATAAAAATCCAACAATAAACAACTGAGCTATAAGGTAACAAAATCTACCTTAAAGCGCATTGTCAATGAACGTGGTTGAAAGGTTGAGATAACTCTATGTATATATATACGTTAGCCGCAGTAGAAGAAATCGTGGCCCAAGTCGTGGAGATTCCTATTATTATTTTTCTCACTTGTATGTAAACACAAGACCTGCGGTGCAAGCCCCGGCATAGACTCAGAAATTTAATTTTTATACTCTCTGCAAGAGTATATTGGGTTTGTGCAAATGTATGTAACAGGCGGAAGGAGGCGTGGCAGACCCCATAAAGTATATATATTCTTGATCAGCGTCACAAGCACAGTCGATATAGCCATGTCCGTTTGTCTGTCTGTCCGTGTGTCTGTCTGTCCGTATGAACAAACAGATTTCAGAGATGGTAACAGCTACAACTTCGAGTTTGGTCTCAATCGACTCGATATTTAGTCAGTCAATACAATTTTAGGCGTGGCAGACCCCATAAAGTATATATATTCTTGATCAGCGTCACAAGCACAGTCGATATAGCCATGTCCGTTTGTCTGTCTGTCCGTGTGTCTGTCTGTCCGTATGAACAAACAGATTTCAGAGATGGTAACAGCTACAAGTTCGAGTTTGGTCTCAATCGACTCGATATTTAGTCAGTCAATACAATTTTTTATTTTTTTTTTCGATGCCTATGTTTTCCGCGAATATCTCAGTAACTATGGCACTTTAGAATACCAATTTTGGTACATGTGTTGCTAGAGACAGCAATCGGATACCGACTTTACCATTATAATTCGGAATAAAAGCGGAGAGTATTATACGGTCGGGCGTGTTCGACTGTACTTTTCTTTCTTGTTTTTTAATCCATTTGCAAACAATTTGAAAAAAAAAATAAAAAAAAATTTTTTTTTTCCATATGGTTAAAGCGTCTACTGGGTATAACGACGTAAAATCGTCGGTCCCTTGAGTGTCGTTATAACCGGATTCCACTGTAGTTAAAAATATGTATAATCTAGTCTTTAATCGAATGATTTGAAAAAAAAAAAACGGCTAGCTGAAGTCAAAAAAAAAAAAAAAACTGAAAGATTACAGACTAGATTATTTTGTTCTTAATGAGCATTATAAAATTCAAAAAGATCGGTCCATTAGTTTTTGAGTAATGTTGGACACCGATTTTCAAAAGTCTTTTCTTTTATCGCTCATTTCTCAACCAAATTCGGATTGACTTGATATTTTCAGGGCGTGTTCTAAAATAATTATTCTTTAAGAAAACGCAAAAAAAAAAATTTAGATTTTCCAAAAGCTTCAACCAGGGAATCCCCCTTAATAATGCCGTTCCTAAATATTATTTTGTAAATTTTTGTATTTGTAAAGCACATTACAATTATAAATAATATTGTATAATAAATTTCTTAATAATTAATAAAAATCCAACCAAAATCCAACTGGAATTCCAGTAACAAATCCAACTGGAATGTTTCTGAAGCAAAAACCCAATGACAAGTTTATGCACAGGGTCAGTGGCGGCGTCACACAAACGATAGACTGCATGGCGGGCCTGTCAGTTTGTTTGGATAAATTTCCTAGTGACATTCGTAGACACGCCCGTGTTAAAGCGAATAAGGTTTTTCACAAATAGGGTGTACAACTCTGTGACTATTTTAAGTGAAAAACGGACGTTTGTCTCGCGCTTTCTCCTTCTGGAATCGGTATATCGGTAATTTTAATACATTTTATTGAACACAGTATTATAAAACAACATTTAAACATAATTTGACAAATTTTTTCCTGGCACAATATCAATTACTAAGCCGACGGCAACAAATCTCCAGAGACGCCTAGGAAAAATGGTGTTTTACGGTGGACACCACATCTCGGCATAAGATTATCAGAAATCAAAAAAATTAATTGCTATGGTTAGGAAAGGCTCTTTCCGAGGTAACGCTGTCGAGGTTTTTTTTAAGACGATTTTTGAATTTTTGGCACTACTTGGAAGAAATAATGTCGATTTTTGCCAAAAAAATTCCGGCATTTAGATTTTTTTAAGTCATTAATAATTTCAAATTAAAACAAGTAAGAAAGGCTACAGTCGAGCGCGGCGACTTTAAAAGACCCCGTACTCTCTATGTATTTTAATTCGAAATTAATATTTCAATTTAAAATTTAAGTTTTAAAATGAAATTAAAACAAGTAAAAAAGGCTACAGTCGAGCGCGCCGACTGTAAAAGACCCCGTACTCTCCTTGTGTTCGAAATTAATATTTGAATACGACTGTAATTTAAAATTTAAGTTTTAAAATTAAAACCTACTAGTTGCACCACACCATTCATTCAAAAAAAATTAAATTCCTGGGTCGGTTCCGGGTTCGAACAGCTGACCATGGGTTTAGAAACAAATCCAAAATGTGATTGCTGGTATCTTTACCACCTAGGCCACACTCCGTTTCGCATTTGTTGTGACTAATATAAGTAAACATAGAGTTATCTCTTTTCTTTCAACCACGTGCACATAAATTACATTTATACAATTTTACAATTTATACGCCAAACGACTAACCGCGAAACTACCCTGCTGCACCAGTCAATATTGTATATTCACATTTTTGTTTGAAACTTAAAAAAGTATATTAATAAATTGGGAATTGTCGGGAATTAAACCAGCGAACTTTTACGCTAGTTGCAGAACACGCCGCAACCCTATCAGTAGCACCACGCCCTACATTTGAAATAAATCAGATTATTTTCATTTACATATAATAATGTTGTTATATAACAATTACAAAAATAACAAGTAAGAAAGGCTACAGTCGAGCACGTCGACTGTAAGGGGTCTCTTACAGTACTCTCCTTGTATTCCTATTCAAAATTAATATTTAAATCTGAATGTATTCAATATGAAATTTAAATATTAAAAAAAAATCATTTGTCATTATATGTATGCACATACATATGTATATATGTGTGTACGTATGTATACTATGGCGTATGTTACTGTCTCTCTCGTATTCATGCATTGGCATTTCGCTTAACCGTAAAACTTCGTTACCTGGTTCTTTTGTTTATAATTTGATTTTTATGCAACTTTCAGGATAGTTTGATATAATTTGTCTTTAAACATATTTTGAATTGCAATACTGTACTATATTACGATATTAGCAAATGCCTTAAAAATGGCATGTAAGTTTGAAAAGTTTTTTAGTTCGTGTGGGAAAAGGGGGCGTGGCAGGCCAAAATTTTTTGACGTTGCATTTGTGCTGTCTCCAGGAACCTGCGTACCAGAATTGGTGTTCCTAAGTGCTATAGTTACGGAGATATTCGCCGAAAACATCAATTTTTTCCGAGGTGTGTCTAGTTTTTTGCTTACTGTGGGGGCGGTAGGGGGCGTGGCACTGATTTGAAATAAACTTGATCTGCTCGCGAAAGCTAGTGAATTTTTATTACAAATTTGGTGGTTCTAGCTCTTGTAGTTTAAAAGATCCAGTTGTTCATACGGACGGACGGACAGACGGACATGGCTATATCGACTCGGCTATTGATGCTGATCAAGAATATATATACTTTATGGGGTCGGAAACGCCTCCTTCTACCTGTTACGCACATTTCGCTCCAAACCTAATAGACCCCTCTACTCTTTTTTAGAGTACGGGGTCTAAAAAGAAAACATAAAAATTAAGTAACTGATAGGATTCAAACCTGCGCTCTCAACATTGGCTCAGGCACCGCTTTTGTCAGAGCTTTATGTAAGGGCGTTTGGATCTACAGCTGCTATATGCCACCGAGCTGGAACCTTATCGAACTCGGCACCGCGCTTGACGAACTTGTGGAGGATGTACGCGCACGCACACCATTAATTATAGCGAGAGACTTCAATGCCTAGGCAATAGAATGGCAGTCAAAGTCAACAAATGCTAAAGGGATGATGCTGCTTGAATCCCTGGGCAGCCTAAACCTGGATCGAAAGGCGGAGCAAAAAATTATTAAAAAAAATGCTCCATACTAGAGCCGACCCTGTGGAACATAATGTATGACGGGATATTGAGGTTAGAACTACAGGATAACGTGCAGATTGCAGGCTTCACTGACGACATCGCCATTATCGTCAAAGCCAAACACATTCGTGAGGCGGAAGCTCTAGCCGAGGACTCCGTTAGGCGTGTGACAGGCTGGCTGAAATCTAAGGGACTCAGCCTTGCCGCTCACAAAACCGAAGCGGTGCTCATAAGCAACAGGAAGCTAGTCGAGACATCAACCCTGAGATTGGAAGGTGCCACAATAGTTTCTAAAAGAGCCATTAGATACCTCGGCGTCCACATAGACACACGCCTTTTCTTCAGGGAACATCTCCTCTACATTCACAAAAAAGCGACGGGGATTACTCAAAGCCTCTTAAGGATGGTGTCTGGCGGCCCCAGACATACCGTTAGACGGTTGATAAGGAGCGTTCTGAAGTCGACGATCCTCTATGCGGCGCCGGTCTGGACCAAGGCAACTGAAAAGAAACTTTTACCTGACCCCAATACTGAGGGGCCACGGGTGCTTTAGGTCATACCTGTTCAGATTTGGACACGACGCAAGCGTTGGGTGCCCTAGGTGCGAGGTGCAATCGGTTCAACTCGGAGCGAAGTTTCGTCGAACAGGAAATTGCTGGAGCAATAGATGTTGACACGATCATTTCTCACATGATTAACAGCCCGGTCATCTGGTCAGCTGTCAGCAAGTTCGCACGAAAGGTCATGATCACCCAAAGGGCGGAGGAATAGCGAAGAAGGTCCCAAGCGCTGGAGAGGGGCTCTTAAGCCATGAGCCGTGGCTGTGAAGCATTACCTCACGACAGTCCCGCAGGCGGTCTTAGTGTTAGCAGGCATGATCCCACTGAGTATTCTTATTACAGAATCGAAAGATGTATACAACTCTAGAGGAAACGCTAGCGAGATAAGATCAAGTGGCAGGCCAGATGGTAGAGAATCGACGAGAGCACGAGGAAGTACATTTTTACCTAACCAAAATCCTGAGCGGTCACGGTTGCTTTTGGGCATACCTGCATAGATTCGGATATACCGTGTCCGTTTACACGGTGCGACGCCTATCGGTGGCACAGTAGAAGTGGATGCGATCATTCCCCATATGATCAGAAGCCGGTCATCTGGTCAGCTGTAGACAACTTCGCACGAGTTGTCATGATCACCCTTAGGGTGAGGAACAACAAAGGAGGACCCAGGCACACGAGAGGGGCTCTGAAGCCATGAGCAGGTCTGTAATGCATTACCTCACGACAGTCCTGCAATTCCAGCTTCAGAGATCACGATAACTTCCAATACATCCTTCTTTACCTCTTCAAGGCAATACCCCACACAAAACTTGTATCCTACTGCTGTAAAATGTTCCCCATGTACACTAGTGGGCAAAAGTATTTGGACATCATCAAATTGCAGCTATCGGTCAATGCTTTGCTTCTTACAGTTACATGAACTGTAAAATTGTATGCTCAAAGCAAAGAGTGCAATTACAGTTATAAGCGAGGTGTATGTTTTGCCGTTTACATTTTGAATTCTACTTTTACTGATAAGAAAACTATGCAGACAATGATTTTTGCGTTGACAATAGTATTTAGACATTACATGTAATTAGTTCGATTTGATCTGTTGTTGAACAAATAGCAAACGTTTGCTTAGGCCTCAGTAAATGAAACTTTTATTTCATATTTACGATATTTATTTCTATCATAAATTCGTTTAATATGGTTAAAACAAAGGAATTGAGTGAATTCATTAAAAATGAAATAATTATAAAATATAACTCTGGTATTTCGGTACAAAATATCATTAAATTATATGAAATTCCACGTGCAACAATATATTATCAAATAAAAAAAAAAAATATAAACAGAACCACACGACGAAAAACGTTTCCCGTAGTGGCCGACCACGTAAAACAACAGACAAGGACGATAAATACATTTTGCGAAAATTTAAGCAGAATTCTTTCGCAATCGCTTTTGCTGACGGACGTGTTTTACATCGCTTCTAACTCTTTTCCAGTTTTCCTCGTTTATACACTTAATTTTATTTGACATTTTCCGGCTATTTCCCTAAGTAACATTGTGTGATACACCGGTTGTGTTAAAACATTGTTTTAATAAATTACAAAGCCAATTTTAAACAATTTGTGACTAAAAGCAACAACAATTCCACAGCCAAACTTTCTGTTTACTTATCTCTGCACTTGTTTGTCGCTGTGAAATTGTTCTTGTAATTTTACGCCGTTGCTTGCGCTAACATTTTGTTTGTGTACAATTTATCTCTATCTTCGTGCTCTCTTCTTTACTTACGCTCACGACGCGCTCTCATCTGTTCTAACGCGCTCTTTTATCTAATTTTTGGTGCTGGCCGGTAATTCCGTTTTTCCTTTTTCGGTCGCCGCGTCCGCGCATTAATTGTTTTTGTGCATTAAATTTGTTTTTGTGGTAAGTGAACATCAGTAGCTTGCACATTAACCCTAGTTTGCCTACGTATTTTTACTATTTTCTCAACTTGTAGCTTGTGCTTATACTCTTTAATTATATTCTTATTTTTTTATTAATACTCATCGAATCCCAACATGTATGTCTGCTATAACACCAATTGCCAGGTTCGAACAAACGTTAAGGTGGGTTTCGTTTGCTGCTGGCTGTGTGAAAATGTTTCACATGAAAAATGTGCAGGCCTCAACGGCCGAATTATTGACCTGATTGAGTCTAAGTCAGGTTTAAAGTGGACATGTGAAGCTTGCAGGGATGTCGAAAGAGACATGATGAGCTTCATGAGACATACTAAGAGAGGCTTTGCGGACCTATACGGCAGATTTAAAAGTCTGTCCGATAGTTTCGCAGCATTGGATAAGGAGTTTAAGGACTTAAAATTCTTAAACGATTCTCCAAAGCGTAAAAAGGCCAATTTTAGATTGTCGATTGGGCCTAATGAACTTTCAGTCCCTCCTCACATACCAACTTTGTCCGCACCTTCTCTAATAAATTTTTCATCCCCATCTCCGAATATAATCGTTAGTAGTGATGACAACTTTATTTTACACGCAGAAGTTGTCGCTACGAACCCCGAAGTAGTAATTTCAGATTCGTCAATTGTCAATACTGTTGCAGTTGGCGAATCAATTAATGAGTCTGCTGCTGACACTGCTGTTGCCTCTTCGGAAGTAATTACAGTGTCAGATAAAAAGACTCTCATAGGTGTTCCACCAAAAAAACAAATATTTGTTTCCAGGCTTGCCCCTGACACTACATCAGATGATGTCAAGGCCTTCATTCAGGCCAAATCAGAAGCCAACATTACGGTGGAAAAATTTAAGTTCTCATACCATCGGGAAATTTCTTCATTTAAAGTAAGTGTTCCAGCCAAATATTTTAACACGATCTGTTGTAAAGAATTTTGGCCGGACCATTTAATAATAAAAGAGTATACGACGAAGAAAAGAAATCGGACTCCGATTTCATTGCCTCCTAATCCTGTCCCGGCCTCTGATGTCGGAAAAAACTAGCTTCCTCCCTCTCATTAGCCTATCAAAATGTGAGAGGTATTTGTAGTAAAATTAGTAATCTTTATCTAAATAGTCTATCATTTCCGTTTCATGTCGTGGTCTTTTCTGAAACATGGTTAAGGCCAGATATTCTTAACTCTGAAATTCTTTCTAATAAATTCTCTATCTATAGAAAAGATCGTACACCTCGCCGCGGAGGCGGTGTACTTATTGCCGTCGATTTTAACTTATCCTCGGAAGAGGTTATAATCGATGGCTCTATTGATATTGAATTTGTTGCTGTTAGGTTATTCCTAAATAACATTAGTATTTTCATCACTTGCTCCTATATTCCTCCTTCTTCTGACTATTCCCTTTATTTATTACACTTCTCTGCTATTAAATTAGTATCCTCTAAACTTTCCGATCGTGATTTTCTTGTAGTTCTCGGCGATTTCAATATTGCAGGGACTACATGGATTTCATATCCTGACTCTGCCGTGCTGACCCCTACGACTTAGCATGATTTTCTTGATGAGTTGTTTGGTATTTCATTGTTTCAGATCAATGCTATCTCAAACTCTTTAAAAAGAATGCTTGATCTGATTTTTGTTTTGGATCCATCCCGCTATTCTGTCTCCCGTACCTCACCCTTATCGTATCCTGAAGATCATTATCATCCGACTTTGGAAGTGTTGATTGATTTACCTGCTCGGGTGAACCGTGCTTGTAGTAAATCTACAAAACGAACTCGTCAGTTTCGGAAAGCCGACTTTAACAAGTTAAATGTACTGTTATCCCAGACTGACTGGTCACGACTGTTCATGTGTAGTGATATGGATAGTGCAATCACAACTTTTTATAATACTTTAAATTCTTTACTTGATGTCTGTGTTCCGCTTTGTGTTCCAACTAGGTCAAACAAGCCTGTTTGGTTTACCCGCGAGTTAACTTTGCTTAAAAATAGAAAGTCGCGATTCTTTAAAAGATTCAAGGAAACTGGCTCTTCCTTGTATCTCTCTCGCTATCTGATTGCTCGATCTGATTTCTATGCTTTGAACGACCGTTGCTATAAGGAATACCTTGCTGACTGTGGTCAACAGTTCCGAAGGAATCCTAGACGGTTTTATAACTTCGTTAATTCGAAGCGTAAATCATCAACGCTTCCATCTAGTGTAGTCTTTGAAAGAAAAACTGCTAACTCAGATCAGGCTATCGCCGATTTATTTGCCGATTTTTTTCAAACGACTTATAGTTTGCACGAGTATAAATCTGATTCACCTTACCCTTATCATTTAATTCCGTTCAATTGTAATTTTACACCGGTCATCACCGAAAGTTCACTTTTACGTAATTTAAAAAATATTGAACCTGTTTTTTCACCAGGACCAGACGGAGTCCCAGGTTGCGTGCTGAGAAACTGTGCAGACGGCCTTTTTAAGCCCCTGTATAAATTATTTTCTTTGTCCGTTGCATCATGTTGTTTCCCTGATGTTTGGAAATCATCTTATATTATTCCTCTTCACAAAAAAGGAAACAAAAGCAATGTCTGCAACTATAGAGGTATTTCCAAGTTGTCTGCTATTCCCAAGGTTTTTGAGAAATTAATAACTTCTCAATTGCAACATTTCTGTAGATCCATGATTTCACCCTTCCAGCATGGGTTTGTGAAATATAGATCCACTACCACTAACCTGTTAGAATTTACATCATTCACGCTGCAGGGTTTTGATAAAAAGTTGCAAACTGACGTCATTTACACAGATTTTAGTAAAGCTTTTGACTCCGTTAACCACAAGCTCTTAATACATAAACTTAATCTTTTGGGCTTTTCCTATAATTTTATTATTTGGATTTCGAATTACTTAATTTCTAGAACACAACAGGTTTTTTTTAAAGATTCATTATCGAAATTTGTTCAAGTTACTTCAGGCGTTCCGCAAGGAAGCCATCTCGGTCCTTTGCTATTTATATTGTTCATTAATGATCTGCCATCTGCAGTCAGTCACTCTCGGGTGCTAATGTATGCCGACGACGTTAAACTTTGTGTCTCGGCTAATGAGTCTCTTCTTGGATTCAGATTACAATCTGATCTTTACAGTTTTCAATCCTGGTGTCAGACCAATTTATTAAATCTTAACTATAGTAAGTGTAACGTAATGTCCTTCAGTAGGCGACTCCCTTTTTTAAACAATTACATTTTGAATGACAATTCTCTTCAAAGAATTGAGTCGGTCACTGATTTGGGTATCCTTATGGATCCAAAGCTTAAGTTTGATAAGCATGTTTTATCAATTACTAATCGTGCTTTTGGCGTCCTGGGCTTTATAAAGCGCTGGTCGAAAGAATTTAACGATCCCTATTTAACAAAAACACTGTATACTTCCTTGGTACGTCCTATTCTTGAATATGGATCTTGTATTTGGTCTCCCCAATATAGGATTCATCAAGATAGAATAGAATCTGTACAAAAACAATTCCTTCTTTTTGCCCTAAGGGCCCTTAACTGGAACCCTAATATACGCCTGCCATCCTACCGTAGTAGACTTTTACTAATAAATCTTCCTTCTTTGTCTGATCGTAGGACAGTGCTCGGTGTAATTTTCTTACACAAACTAATCAATGGTGAAATTGATTCTTCTGAATTAATTAGTCAGATTAGTTTCGCTGTTCCGATCAGACCCACTAGAAACTTTCTTCCCCTCTCTCTTCAACCTTGTACTACTAACTTTGCTATACATAACCCTTTCCGGGTATTGTGTAGTAACTACAACAAACTATCTCGAGTTGTAGGTAGTTCTACTTCAATCCCTTTAATTAGAACTTCTCTTCTCTGTCACCTATCTAGATCTTAATTAATATAGTTTAAACTACTATATTATGTGTATTGTATTGTATTTTTATATATTGTAATTCGTTTTTAACAAATAAACTCGTTTCGCGTTTTCGTAGCCGTACGTTATGCGGTGTGCCCCCGGTTGCGCGGGAGGTGGCTGCATTGTCTGCAGGGTTCGGCGCACTAACAAGCACGTTGCTTGGTGTTGCTGGACCACTTGAATGTACTGTCTCGTTAGTACATCAACGTCCATAAATAAAAAAAAAAAAAAAAATATATTTCAAACTCCCCGATCTATTGCCAAAGAACTTGAAGGAAGTAAGATAAACATTGGTGAAAGAACAATTCGCAGACGACTTAAGGAAGCCAAGTTTGGGACATACGTCAGCAAGGTTATACCACATATTACTCCCAGAAATAAATTGAAACGTCTTGAGTTTGCCAAAAAATATTTAAATTATCCCAAAGAATTCTGGAATAAGGTTTTATGGAGCGACGAAAGCTCTTTTGTGTTTCATTGCTCAAAAAATAAAATTTACGTTCGTCTTCCAAAACAAATTCGGAAAAAAATTGCACCTGTATGTGAAAAAGTAAGCCATTCAGGTGGGTCCATTATGTTTTGGGGATGTGTGGCCTTCTCTGGGTGTGGTGACTTAGTTCCAATTGATGGAACAATGAATAAAGACAAATATTTGGATGTCTTATGTAATCATGAATTTCCATCTGGTGATAAGCTTATTGATGAGTCCTTCGTGTTCCAACAAGACAACGCCCCTTGCCATAAGGCCAAACAAGTAATGGAATTTTTAAAGGATTCTGAAGTAAGTACCTTGGATTGGCCGCCTCAAAGCCCGGATCTCAACATAATTGAGAACCTCTGGTCATATATAAAGAAAAAAAGGTGTACAAACTTATCTAGAAGTCGTGAGGAAACGATTTTGGAGGTTCAAGCTGTGTGGAAGGATATCCCTCCTTATTATATTCACAGCTTGGTGGAGTCGGTACCGAAAGTAATAGACGCCAAGGGAGGATACATTTTTTATTGAATTGTTATAGTTTTTTTTTTAACTTTAAGTTTTTGTTGTATTATAGACATTAGAATAATTTGTCTAAATACTTATGCCACCGTCTAATTTAAAAAAACTTTTTTTTTCCTATACAAACAATGAATTTATCGATGCGTTTAAGTTGCTAAATTTAACCATATTATTATTCCTATTTACTAAAATTATTAAAAAGTTGTTCTATAACTAATAAAAAAGCTACAAACAAAAATATTGCGCATTATACATGTCTATACATGTCCACTAGTGTATATACACCTCCCCACTGCTAATAAACCTTCTGTTAATAAATGCGAATAAAAAAAGTAAGAAGGGCAACAGTCGAGCGCGACTGTGAGAGACCCCGTACTCTCCTTGTATTCGAAATTAATATTTGAAAATGTTTGTGATTTAAAATTAAATTTTAAAATAATTTTAAATCAATTCACTGATGAGATTCGAATCCGCGCTCTCAGTCGCATGTTTCAGAACATTCGGCAACCCTACTAGTCGCACCACGCCATACATTTGCCACAAACCCGATTATTTTCATTTACATATAGTAACATTGTTACATTAAAAACAAGCAAGATAAGTACAGTCGAACACGCCCGACCGTATAATACTCTCTGCTTTTATTCCCAATTATAATGTTAAAATCGGTATCCGGATATACATTAGATAGTTCTTGTATTAGAACACGTTAAAACAAAAAAAACTAAGCATAATCGAACATACAATTGCCTTTAAAGCGGCATGCAAGTTTGAAAAGTTTTTTATTTCTTACGAAAAAAATGGGCGTGGCAGTCCAAAATTGTAAATGGCAATGCATTTATGCTGTCTCTAGGAACGTGTGTACCAAAATTGGTATTCCTAAGTGCCATAGTTACTGAGATATTCGCCGAAAACATCGTTTTTTTCCGAAGTATGTCTAGTTTTTTGCTTATTGTGGGCGAATGGGGCGTGGCATCAAAAAAAAAAAAAGATTCTTGTATTGACTGACTAAATATCGAGTCGATAGAGACCAAATTCGAACTTGTAGCTCTTACCATCTCTGAAATCTGTGTGTTCATACGGACAGACAGACGGTCAGACGGACAGACGGACATGGCTATATCGACTCGGCTTGTGATGCTGATCAAGAATATATATACTTTATGGGGTCTGCCACGCCTCCTTCTGCCTGTTACATACATTTGCACAAACCCAATATACTCTTGCAGAGAGTATAACAAGAAAGAATGCTATAGCCGCCTCGCGACTTTAGGATACCCGTTACTCAGTTTCAATATGTAATTAAAAATGGGTAATGATAATAATATTAGTGCAATAGTTTAGGGGATGGCTAAGATAGCTGGGAAAACACAGAAAATTTTCACACAAATTTATGATCAGAGCATATTTTTGACCGACTGTTCCTATGGGAGCTATACGATATAGTAGTCCGATTTGAATCAAACTTTGTCAGTATATTTATGTTATTGAAAAATATATTCTGTGTCAAATTCATTAAGATAGCTTGGTAACTATAAAAATTTTTTATACAAATTCATACTAGGAGCGAACTTTTGACCGATTGTCTCTATGGGAGCTATACGATATAGTAGTCTGATTTGTATCAAGCTTGGGATTATGTACGCCATAGATATGAACATCCCATGTGAATTTGGTTTGGATAACGTAACTAACAAAAAAATTTTCTATACTAAAACATGCTATTTTTAGCTGCTTTCACCTTTATATGAACATAGAAGGCCCTAAAGTGGGCGTGTCCAAAAACAAAAACAAACTTGTACTGCTTGGGCATTTTATCTTTCATTATCTTTATCTTATAGTTGCTGATATCCTTTTGTTCATACTGCCGGACAGACGGACGGACGGGCGGACAGACGGACATGGCTATATCGACTCGGCTATCGATTCTGATCAAGAATATATGTACTTTATGGGGTCTGATACGCCTCCTTCTGCCTGTTACATACATTCCAACGACTACAATATACCCTTGTATTGTACGAGTAACGGGTATAATAAAAACAAGAAAGAATGCTATAGTCGCCTCGCGACTTTACGATACCCGTTAATCAGTTTCAATGTGTAATTAAAAATGGGTAATGATAATAATATTATTGCAATAGTTTAGGGGATGACTAAGATATCTTGACTACCTCGGCCACGCTTTCTTTGCAAACTACTGCGGCTAATGTACATATAAACATAGTGTTAACTCTTTTCTTTCAACCAAGTGCATTGACAATGTGCTTCAAGGGAGACTTTGTTACCTAATTGAGCAGTTGTTTATAGTTGGATTTTTATGCAACTTTCAGGGTAGTTTAATATGATTTGTCTTTAAACGAATCTTAAATTACAATTAATTTGTTTTTTTTTTTTGTGGAAAAAGAGGGCGTGGCAGCAAAAAAATTTTAATGGCACTGAATTTATGCTGTCCCTAGGAACCTGCGTACCCAAATTGGTGGTCGTAAGTGCCATAGTTACGGAGATATTCGCGGAAAACATCAATTTTTTCGAGGTGTCTTTGGTTTTTTGCTTATAGCGGGGGTGGTGGTGGGCGTGGCGCCTAAACTATCTTAATGAAACTGACACAGAATATATTTATCAATAAAATAAATATACTGACCGAGTTTCATTCAAATCGGACTACTATATCGTATAGCTACCATAGGAACAGTCGGTCAAAAATATGCTCTGGTCGTAAATTTGTGTGAAAATTTTCTGTGTTTTCCCAGCTATCTTAGCCATCCTCTAAACTATTGCACTAATATTATTATCATTACCCATTTTTAATTACATATTAAAACGGAGTAACGGGTATCCTAAACTCGCGAGGCGACTATAGCATTCTTTCTTGTTTTTTTTTTTTTTAGACCCCGTACTCTTAAAAAGAGTATAGGGGTCTATTAGGTTTGTCAGAAGCCAAATGTGCGTAACAGGCAGAAGGAAGCTTTTCCGACCCCATAAAGTATATATATTCTTGATCAGCATCAACAGCCGAGTCGATATAGCCATGTCCGTCGGTCTGTCCGTCTGTATGAACACCTGGATCTTTTAAACTACAAGAGCTAGAACCACCAAATTTGTAATAAAAATTCAGTAACTTTTGCAAGCAGATCAAGTTTATTTTAAATCAGTGCCACGCCCCCTACCGCCCACGCAATAAACAAAAAACCAAAGACACCTCGAAAAAAATGAATGTTTTCTGCGAATATCTCCGTAACTATGGCACTTACGACCACCAATTTGGGTACGCAGGTTCCTAGGGACGCTAATCGACCACCAGGCGATTGTGACGTCATTATATAGACGGAAGGCTGTCAGGCAGACCTGGACTACAACAGGTAGAGTTTACAGAGAAAAAACTCTAAACAGGACTGCCTTCGCTGAAGCATTCTCTGCCCCCATGCACGGAGCGAATGCGGAGCACAGCGCAAAGCTCTTAGTAGAAGCCATAACCGAAGCCTGCGACTCGAGCATGCTGCCGCGAAGGGTTTCAGTTAGACACCATGCGCCAGTCTACTGGTGGTCAGAAGACATAGCCAACGCCAGACGAAGATGCATCTGTGCACGACGCCACGACTACGAGCTTAGACGGGTGGTTTACGCCGAGAAGCGCAGGGAGCTTAAGAAGGCCATAAGTCGGAGCAAAAGGGATCGTTTCCTGGAGCTATGCGATGAAGCGGAACACGACATCTGGGCAAGGCCTATAAGCTGGCTATGAAAAAGCTGCAATCTCAAATGCGCATGCCACCCAAGTGCGAGGCAAAAATGCTGGAGATAGTGCAGACTTTGTTTCCCGGGTCCCCAACCAATTGCCATCAGGCTCCACAGTACGGCAGGACGTACCAGGAAGTGCCGGCCGTCACGGTTGATGAAACCATCAGAGCAGCATGTGTCATTTGGGACTCCAAGGCACCTGGCCCAGATGGAATACCCAACAAGGCGTTGAAGTTGGCCTTGACTCTGCGACCGGAGTTTTTCACAAGCGTCTTCAATAGTTGCATACAGCAAGGAGTCTTTCCCGACCCCTGGAAAGTCCAAAATCTGGTGCTCATCCCGAAACCTAACAAGCCACCAAGGATACCATCCTCGTATAGACCAATATGTCTGATAGACTCTGTTGGAAAAGTATTGGAGAAGATCGTTTGCAGCAGGCTGGGCGAAGCCATCAACCAAGCTGGCGACCTATCACCCAGGCAATTCGGGTTCAGGAAGGCTCGATCGACAGTCGACGCGATCGCCGAAGTAACGAGACACGTTGGACATTCAGAATGCATTCAACTCTGCAAACTGGGAATGCATTCTGAGAGCTCTGGAAAACTTCCGCACCCCGGATTATCTGCTAGGAATAATTAAGGACTATTTCCGAAATAGAACACTTAATTATAAACCGAGGCTGGCGAGCGAGTCTACAGCGTAACTGGAGGAGTCCCACAAGGATCCGTACTTGGACCGCTACTGTGGAACGCCATGTACGATGGCATTCTGAGAATATAACTCCCGGGGCAGGCAACGTTGGTCAGTTTCGCGGACGATGCTGCCCTAGTGGTAACTGCCAAGCAGCTAAGCGATGCCGAGGCCATGTGCAGCGTAGCAGTCGATAGGATCAAAGACTGGCTGACATCCGTTGGACTACAATTGGCAGATCATAAAATTGAGGCTGTCCTCATCAGCAGCAGAAAAGTTGTAGAGACCGCTCACATCAATCCAGCAGAGCCATACGATACCTAGGTGTATTATTGGATACTCGTCTGAGCTACAAGGAACACCTCGACAGCGTCAGCCAAAAAGCTGCAGTGATAGAACATGCGCTAAATCGCATTATGATGAACCAGAGGGGGCCTAAGCAATGACGCCGGCTGCTACTCATGAACGTAGTTAAAGCCACAATTCTCTATGCAGCGCCGATCTGGTAACACGCCATGCGGACCAAGGCATACAGGAGGACCATTCAGTCTACCTACAGACTGGGAGCTATACGAGTCTGCAGAGGGTTTAGGACAATATCCGAAGACGCAGCACTGGTCATAGCTGGCATGATACCAATTGACCTGTTGGCATCCGAGAGAACTCAGGTGTACTCGGAGAGACAAAGTGTAGAGCCTGCTCCGCATCGTCTAGTGGCTAGAGCAGCGAGAGAAGAGAGTTTTAGGGAATGGCAAAGGAGATGGGACAGTTCGACTAAAGGACGCTGGACGCATCGGCTGATACCGGACGTTGGAAAATGGTGCAGCTGGAAATTCGGTGAAGTTAATTTCCACCTGACCCAACTGCTAACCGGACACGGATGTTTCCGAAGCTACCTCCACAGATTCGGGCACGAAAACGACCCACTGTGTCTTTGGTGCTACCCTGACACAGAGGAGACCGCAGAGCCCGTCCTCTGCAGTTGTCGAAGATTCTCGATGCATAGAGTGGAACTAGAAGCGGCGCTAGGAACTCACCTGTCCGTCGAGAATTTTGGCATAAAAATACTCGAAACGGAGAGCAACTGGTCCGCAGCATGCCTCTTTGTACAGAGAATATGCACAAAGCTACGTCATCTGGAAAGGCAGAGACGAAATCTCAGTGGTGCTGCTTAAACACCAAGCCCATCCTGGACCCTTGCGAAGCAATACCTCACGGCAGTACCGCAAGGTAGCCAGGACCAACCACCCCTCCACCGTTATCAATAATTGTTATCCTATCTATTTGTTATCCTACCTATATGAAATAAAAAAAAATTAAAAAAAAACACACTCACACACATGCCGGCATTATTCGCCGAGAAGTTACAGGATCTCAGCGCCACGGGCAACGCCAATGAGATGACGACTTCAATCATGAGGCAAATCAAACGAGCTTGCCAGCATGTCCAGCGGCAGATCATCCCACCGCCACAAGCCAGTTTTTTGGTGGACCACGGAAATCGCGGAGACTAGACGACAATGTAATGCAGCCAGAAGGAGGTACACGAGAGCAGCACGCAGAAACACACCAAGCGAGTGTTTACGCTCTGAGTTCAAATTGAAACGCAGAGCACTGTGCAAAGCCAAATTGAACTGTTTTAGAGCCCTCTGCGAGGAGGCGGATCAGGACCCATTGGAACGGGCGTACAATCTCGTAATGAAGAAGACGAAAGAAACGAGATGAAAGGAACAGAACGAGCCAAGCTAGACACCATAGTGCAGGCGCTTTTCCCGCTTCAGCCGGCCAGAGAGTTAAGCACCGACGTCAATGCCTTGGCACCCAGGATCTTTCCTCCGGTAACCCCAGAAGAGGTGACTGACTCAGCTAAAAAGCTCACAAAGTTCAAAGCTCCAGGACCAGATGGGATCCCCAACAGCGCCATCAAACTTGCAGTCACCCTACACCCAAACCCTTTGCCCTCCTTTTCACGACATGCCTGCGCGACGATGTCTTCCCGACATGCTGGAAGTCTCAACACCTATGTTTGATCCCAAAACCAGGAAAAAAAAACTGACGATGCCTCAGCGTACTGACCAATATGTCTGCTGGACTCGACTGGCACACTCTTTGAGAGGATCATTTGCAACAGACTGATGGAAGCACTAAACAACGGAGGAGACCTCTCCGAGAAGCAGTTTGGGTTTCGGAAGGGCCGATCCCCAGTTGACGCCATAATTTTACTGACGAAGACAGTGTCCGCTGCGATAGAAGGAACACGATGGAAAGGCGGAGACAAAAATTACAGTCTAGTCTTAACATTTGACGTCAGGAATGCATTTAATTCGGTCAGGTGGAGCAGTATAATGGACGCATTACAAAATTTTGACGTTCCCCACGACTTGACCAACATCATAAGTGACTATATAAACAACCGGACTCTAATTTTTCAAACGGAAGACGGCCCAGCTCATTATAATATCAAAGCTGGAGTGCCACAAGGATCCATACTAGGGCCTATCCTGTGGAACATCATGTACGATGGAATTCTAAGTATGGAGCTCCAAAACAACGTCAAGATCAAAGGTATCGCGGACAATATTGCCATCATCGTCAAAGCGAAACACATCCCCGAGGCTGAAGCTCTCGCCGAGGACACCGTTAGGAGGGTGACTGAATGGCTGGAGTCGATGGGCCCTTGCCGCCCAATAAACCGAAGCTGTGCTCATAAGCAGTACGAAGCTAGTTGAGACGGCAACCCTCACACTAGAAGGAGCAACCATTGTCTCGATAGACACGCGCCTCTCCTTCAGGAAACATTTACTCCACACATACAAAAAGGCGACGGGGGTTACTCAAAGTCTCACGAGGATGATGTCAAACCACGGCGGCCCCAGGCATAGTGTTAGACGTTTGATAAGCAGCATATTGAAGTCGACGATCCTCTACGCGGCGCCGGTCTAGCCCAAGGCAACAGACACGAAGTCATAAATGAGAGGCATCGACTTAGCCTACAGGCTCTGCGCGATCAGAGTCTCCAGCGCCTTCCGGACTGTCTTAGGGGAGGCGGTGTTAGTGTTAGCAGGTATGATCCCACTGAGTATTTTAATTACAGAATCGAAAGATGTATACGGAGACTGCGCGCCTAGTACGTAATATCAACGAATGGATGAAACGGAAGCACGGGGAAGTAAAATTTTACCTTACCCAAATCCTGAGCGGTCACGGTTGCTTTCTGGCATACCTGCACAGATTCGGACATGACGAAACCGATTGGTGCACCACCTTTGATGTTACGGAAGACGCTGAACATGTCCTTATATCATGTAAGCGGTTCTGCACGGTGCGAAGCCTAGTCCAACGGAAAATCGGCGGCGCAGTAGAAGTGGACACGATCATTCCCCATATGATCAGCAACCCGGTCATCTGGTCAGCTGTAGACAACTTCGCAAGGGTTTCATGATCACCCTTAAGGCGGAGGAACAACTAAGGAGGTCCCAGGCACACGAGAGGGGCTCTTAAGCCATGAGCCGAGCTGTGAAGCATTACCTCACGACAGTCCCACAGTTCCGGCATCAGAAAGCACGATAAGTCCCAATACATCCTTCGTCGCCTCTTCAAGGCAATACCCCGCACAAAACTTGTATCCTACTGCTGTAAAATGTTCCGCATGTATATACACCTCCCCACTGCTAATAACCCTTCTGTTAATAAATGAGAATAAAAAAAAAAAACAGACACACACACAAATTCACACAACCTGGTGCAGTTAAATGAAGGAGCAAAGCAAACGTTCAGCAGAGGCAGACTAAGCTCGATAGTGGACCTGTCTTTCGCTTCGTCCCAGCTGGGGAGGGCAGCAAGGAAGATAGTTAGCGACATGTATACGGCTAGCGATCATATGGCCATTCTTTTCACCCTCAAAAGACACACTCCTCGGTCTCACAGGCAGTCTAGCAGGCGGTACAGGCCGGACACTATGATCCCTTCACTATTCGTGAAGGAGCTACGTGGCATTTGCGGAGCTGGCCACGCTGAAAGAATGACGGCGACGCCAGCAGGGCTAGTGGACGGTCATCCAGTCGACATAAACCGGTTTTTTGGTGGACACTGGAGATAGCTCATTTCAGGACCGAATGCAACGCCGCTAGAAGGAAGTACACTCGAGCCTCCCGCAGGCGCACACCGTGCGAAGACTTCCGCAGCGAGTTTAAGTCCAAACGAAGAGCACTGAGGAAAGCGATCCGCACAAGCAAAATCACCTGCTTCAAAGCACTGTGTGAGGAGGCGGACCGTGACCCATGGGGACGAGTGTATTGGATCGTCATGAAAAAGATGCAAGGCCTCAAAAACTGAAGCTTGCAGCTGCCCTACACCCACATGCCCTTGCCCATCTATTTTCTACATGCCTGCGAGAAGGTGTCTTCCCGACATGTTGGAAAACCTAAACCTTTTGTCTGATCCCAAAGCCAGGGGAAAATCCCGATGACGCCTGTTGGACTCGATGGGAAAGCTATTCGAATGAATTATTTCTGAGAGACTGACGGAAGCATTACATAGAGGGGGAGACCTATCGTATAGACAGTTCGGATTCCGCAAGAAACGCAATTGACGCCATAATGTTGTTGGCAGATATAGCATCTTCTGCAATAGAAGGGAAGAGATGGAAAGGAGGAGTAAAGAAATACTGCTTGATAATCACACTGGACGTTAAAAACGCCTTCAACTCTGCCAAATGGAGCTGCATAATTGACGCACTAAGAAATTTCGACATCCCACAATACCTGACCAATATAATCAATGACTACCTCAACAACCGAATCCTCATGTTTGACACCGATGACGGCACAGTGAAATACAACGTTACGGCTGGAGTACCACAAGGCTCGATTCTAGGCCCGACCCTGTGGAACATCATGTATGACGACATATTGAGTGTTGACCTACAAGACAACGCGCAAATTGTGGGCTTCGCCGACGACATTGCCATATTAGCCACAGCAAAACACTTGCACGAAGCAGAAGCTCTCGGCGAGGACTCCGTAAGGCGCGCGAAAGTTTGGCTAAACACCATGGGCCTTGAGCTTGCGACACACAAGACCAAATCGGTGATCATAACTAGCAGAAAGACAGACAGGCATGATTCCTCTTAATCTTCTAATTATAGAGTCCTTGAGCATATACGAGGCCAAGAAAAACGCTAGCGAAACAAGGTCGGCTGGACAAATCAAAAAGCTGACGCTCGAAGATTAAGCCTTGCCCAGTGGCAGAGCTGTTGGGAGAAAGCAGACTCCGGACCGCGCGGCTCATTCACAACATAGGCGACTGGATACACCGCAAGCACGGAGAGGTCAACTTCCACCTCATCCAATTACTCAGCGGCCACGGGTGCTTTAGAGCCTATCTTCACAGATTTTGGCACGACAGGAGTTATGGGTGCCCCACGTGTGACGTCGCAGAATACGCTGAGCACGTCCTCACCTCATGCATACGGTTTAGGTAAGAGAGAAGTCGCGTCGAACGGGAAATCGGTGGCCTTGTTGAAGTTGACTCCATGATATATTGACTCCATGAAATAATAAGCAACCCTGCTGTATCGGCAGCAGTCAACACTTTCGCTAAAGACGTCATGGTCGCCCATAGGGCGGAAGAGCAGCTTAGAAGAACGCAAACGTAGTATAGGGGCTCTTTTTAGCCACAAGTAATACCTCACGTCAGTCCCACAGATCCGACCTCCATAAGCACGCATACTTCTCCTACTATGTATATATACTTACTGTAAATTCTGCTTATTTTAATTTATACTTTTCTTTAATTCATGCGAATGAAGGAGCTGCAAGTTGAAATCAGCTCAGGACTGGCATAGGAGGACTCTTGCCCAAATCTTGCCCAACCGTTACTGAGCCAACGGATATCCAGTTTGTCGCCGTAAATCGGCATGCGAGGGCAACACAAACGTCGCCCACGGGTGTGAAAATTCCTTGCCCACCGAAGGAGAAAGAGAACCGCAGTGAATTGCGTGCTCCCAGCAAGTACCATCAGTCGCCCAGCTAGGAAACTACGCCAGTGTGGTAAAGAACGCCAACAGCTGGCAGACCCAAACAAGAAAACGGAAGGCACGACCTGATGCCATAATAATTCAGCCAGAAAATGGGCAGACGTAGACGCCAGATTCTGCAATTGGTCACCAGGCGCGCCGACAACAAGCTGCAGAATGTTGGCGACCATGTTAAGCGCGTAAGGAAGACAGTCGGCAACGGCCAATCCTGGAACTTGACGGGAACTGTAAAGAAGCCATTTAGCAAATGAAGGCGGCCATCGAAGACGCGCTGGGGCAGCAAGCGCGTGTGAAAACTGCGACGCAGGAAACTATTGTTGAGATCAGGGACATAGACTGCATTGCGACCACAGAGGACATATACAAAGCTTTATCCTCCCTTGCCGAAGCAACACTGGGCTCCAGCGTTGTAAAAGTATTGCGACCAGGGTTCAATGCTACCAAGATTCTTGAGGCGGGTCGACTGAAGATCGGCTGGACAAGCTGCAGAGTTAGAGAAAGAACTCCGAGGAAAAGGTGCTACAGATGTCTCTCATTTGGGCACTTCGCGAGTTCCTGCAAGAGCGCCGTAGATCGTTCGGGAAGTTGCCTTCGATGTGGACAGGATGGGCACAAAGCAGCGGCATGCTCTAATGAAGCCAACTGCTTTATCTGCTCCGCGGCCCATAGAAGCCAGACAAACCACCATGCTGGCAGCAGAGAATACCCCCTTTCAGCGTACACTGAAGTAAATCACAATCCAAAGCAATGAAGAAGATACTGCAGCTAAACTTAAACCACTGTGCTGCCGCCCAAGATCTACTCTGGCAAACAGTCTGTGAACTAAATGTGGATGTCGCACTCAAAAGCGAGCAGTACAAGGAAATCGTGGGCCCAATTACGCCTCAGACTTAAAGGGAAAGGCAGCAATTTGGGTATGCGGTCTACAGCAGCCCCACCTTGAGTCTCTGCGCTCGTTTCGGGGTTTTGTTCGTGCAAAGCTGGGCAGACATGGCTCTACAGCTGCGACCTTGCAACCAGTCTCCATACACGCGAATACATCGATGCGCTTCTACTACTGGCTGATGACGCAAAAGACAAACGGCCTGTTGTTATTGCCGGTGACTTCAACGCATGGGCGAAGGAGTGGGGCTGCAACTCCACCAACAGTCGCAGACAGGCTATACTTCATGTGTTTGCGTCTCTAGATGGCGCCCTGCTTAATACAGGGGCTGCTCACTATGCTGCTCACTATGGAGACAGTCATATTGGTCGATCAGCGAGGCTTACACGGCTAGCGACCACCAGATAATAGTCACCTGCCTCCATCGAAGAGAGGTTAATACTGACGCAGACAGGCTATACTTCATGTGTTTGCGTCTCTAGATGGCGCCCTGCTTAATACAGGGGCTGCTCACTATGCTGCTCACTATGGAGACAGTCATATTGGTCGATCAGCGAGGCTTACACGGCTAGCGACCACCAGATAATAGTCACCTGCCTCCATCGAAGAGAGGTTAATACTGACGCGCAGACGACATTTGCGAGGACAGCATTTAAAGTGGAGACGCTCAACCCTGCGATCTTTGCTGAGGCTTTTCTCGAACCAGGCCAAGGTGACAACGCAGAACACAGCGCCGGCCTACTGATGCAATCAATCATTGATGCATGTAGCGCTAGCATGGAGCAGAGAAGTGGACACCGACGAAACCACAAACCGGTGTACTGGTGGACTGAGCATTTAGCAAACGCTCGTCGAGATTGTATCACAGCGCGACGTACTGTACAGCGCTCTAGAGGAAGAGCTAATTTTCAGTCAAATAGGCTGGAATATAGCGAAAAGCGCAAGCTGCTTAAAAAAGCTATAAGGAGCAGCAAGAACGCCCGGTTCCTAGAGCTATGCGATGATGCGGAACGTGATATCTGGGGAATGGCATATAAGCTGGCCGTCAAGAAGCTGAAAGCCACAAAGGTAGCGGCCCCAAAGAGCGCATCAAAAATGATGGAGATCGTTATGGCTCTCTTTCCCGGTATCCCGAACGGGATTGTAACAGATGTACCGCCACCACGCATATTTCCAGAGGCGCCAGTGATAACTCTCGATTAAATCAGACGAGTGGCATGCACTCTAAAAGACTCAAAAGCACCTGGCTCGATTGCTGAAGCAGGTGATCTCACGCCAATACAATTTGTCTTCCGCAAAACTCGATTTACAGTTGACGCTAAAACTTTGGTAAGAGGCCGAGATAAGGAGTATTGCATTGTTGTTATGCTTGACATTCAGAATGTCAAGGTTTCAACATTCCAAACTGCCTGCTGGGAATCGTCAAGGACTACTTTCGGAACCGAATTCTAAGGTACAGGACAGACGAAGGCGAGGAGTCCTACACCGTATCAGGAGGTGTACCGCAAGGCTCTGTGCTCGGGCCACTGCTTTGGAACGTGATGTATGACGGCATCCTAAACATACGAATTCCCGATAAGGCAACACTTGTTGGCTTCGCTGACGACGTTGCTCTAGTGGTCACTGCGAAACACCTAAAAGAGGCAGAAGCGATATGCAGCACTTCGATAGCGGCGATCAAAGAGTGGCTATCATCAGTAAAACTCCATCTGGTGGCCAAAGAGCTTCACGCTGCCGAGAGTACCTGCAACGCTTGCATCGACGTCATTCAACGTTAGCTATCCCTGGCTGGCCTGACGCTCGCCGCCCACAAGACGTAAACGGTCATTATTAGCAGCCGAAAAAAGGTAGAGACTGCAGTAATCACAGTGGGAAACTCTACAATAAGGTCCAAGCGCGCGATAAAGTACCTTGGGGTAATGATCGACACAAGGTTGTCCTTCAGGTAACACTTGGAATACATCTCCACCAAAGCTGCATCAACGAGTCAGGCTCTCTCGAGGATAATGCCAAACACCAGAGGCCCCAAGCAACACCGGCGCCAGCTCATCATGAGCGTCGTCAAGGCTACAATCCTGTATGCAGCTCCAGTCTGGTCGAAGGCCATGAGTGTACCGAGCTACATCCGCGGAATCCGCTCAACGTACAGGCCCAACGCTATTAGAGTGTGCTGTGCATTCCGCAGTATATTAGATGACGCTGCGTTGGTCCTGGCTGAAATGATCCCGTTAGAGGATCTGGTAAGCGTATCCTCATCTATTTTTGGGTCCACGAAACAGCACCCAGATGACAGACCTTCACTGAGCCGAATACGCGCAGACGCCAGAACGATTTCTATCGAGCGGTGGCAAACCCGCTGGGACAGCTCCCTTAAAGGACGCTGGACTTATGGGCTCATCCCTAACCTGGCTACCTGGCTTAAACGCCGGCATGGGGAGGTGAATTTTCACTTGACCCAAATCCTCTCTGGTCATGGATGTTTTAGGAGCTACCTAAAAAGATTTGGCCACGATAATACAGACGTTTGCCCATCATGCGGCACCGGAGTCGTGGAAGACGTACACCATGTGGTATTCCAGTGCAGGAGATTTGCATATCTGAGAGCGAGGCTAGAGTGCGCTGTTGGCGTCCCCGTTACTTTGTCTAATCTTGTCGACACAATACTGGGAAGCAGTGTGCTCCTTTGCAGCAGATATGATGACTGCTTTGAGAAGGGAAGAACGAGCGAGATATTGTCCCTCATAGACGCTATAGGTGGCGCCAAAGTGCCTGCGAAGCATTGCCTAGCGGTCGTACCGCGGGAAACTAGTGCTGCCTCTAGCATATCAACTAAGCTGTGTATACATATATAATTATTGTAGTATTGATTTGAATAAAAATAAAAAAACAATAAAAAGAAAAACACACACACACAATCTAGAAGCTGACGCTCGGGATAAAGATATGGTCATCATAGGCGGCGACTTTAACGCATGGGCAGAAGAATGGCGCAGCGTAACCACCAACGCAAGAGGCAGAGCGGTACTAGAGACTTTTGCCTCACTGAATGTGGCACTTACCAACACCGGGGATAGACATACATTCAGCAAAGCCGGAGCGGTCTCCATCATCGACCTTACGTTCGTCAGCTATTCACTATGGGGCTGCGCGAGCTGGGAAGTTAGCGGCGCCTATACCGCAAGCGACTACTTCGCTGTCATTCTCCAACTTAAGCGGCAAAGTCACATCACATCCGCCCCAGCCGGCTAGGTCCTTCAAGGCGAACACGCTCAACGCAGGACTTTCTGCAGAGACATTCTGTAGCCCAAGCCAGGAGACTATGTCCGAACGCAGCGCGGAGTTACTAATGGATGCCGTGAAATAGGCCTGCGACGCCAGCATGCAACGGCGTAAAGGATTCAGAAGGTGCCACGCACCAGTATACTGGTGGGCCGATGAAACAGCCGAGGCAAGACGAAAGTGCGTCAGAGCCCGACGCATGGTGCAGCGTTCGCATGGGAGGCCAGAGTTCGACTCGCTCAGACTTGTGTATGGCTCCCGAAGACTTGAGCTAAAGAAGGCTATCCGCTCCAGCAAGAGCAAACGTTTCTTGGAACTCTGCGACGAGGCTGAAAACGACATCTGGGGACTTGCCTACAAGGTTAGGTTAGGTTACGTTAAGCCGGACGTCCTCGCGGGTACTGTACATAGGCCGTATACGGCCCTTAGTAGTCCGGGCGCGGAGGTTGTTCAGGCTAGAAGTCCAGAAGAATTAGAGAGCGTTTCGCGAACATTAGTAGGTCTCTTGGTGAGCGCTTGGATGCCCCTTCCAGAGAGCGAATTTGCGGTACACCTAGACATTTTAGCCTTGTTCGCTCTAGAGCAGGACAGTGGCAAAGTAAATGTTCTAGCGTTTCGGAGATGTTGGGATATTTGCATTTCCTACAGTTAGTGTCCGTGGTGATGCCAAGCTTGGCCGCATGCGCAGCTGCTAGGCAGTGACCAGTGAGCACTCCGGTTATCGTCCTGCAGTCTTTCCGGGAGAGATGCAGTAGGAATCGGCTAAGTTTTACATCGCCTTCGTTGCACATTATTCTGGCTATTCTTCATGAGGTGGTATTCTGCCACCTTGAGTTTACCAGTTTGGTGGTGCCACTCTCAAGACTACTATACAGCGATCTTAGGGACATGGCCACCTGATCTGTCCTACTTTCTGGTAGTTCAGTACCAGCTTTTGCTAGAGTGTCTGCCTCCTCGTTTCCAGGGATTCCTTGGTGGCTGGGGACCCAGTAGATATGTACTGACTTGGCCGTACATAGTTTGTCTAGTGCCTCCCTGCTCACCTTGACCGTTCTGGAGCTGAAGGTAGACGACATCATAGACTTGATGGCTGCCTGACTGTCTACCATGAGGTTAATTGTGTGACTGTCGGTAGCTAGATGAGTCGCAACCTCCGCTGCTTTCACAATGGCAAAGACCTCCGCCTGGAATATGCTGCAGTGGTCGGGTAGCTTGTACGAGAGTTTGGTAATAGGGTGTTCACAGTATACGGCAGCTCCTACTCTCCCTGCCATCTTGGAGCCGTCCGTATAAATGCTGAGATGACCTTCTTGCCAACTAGGGCAGTTTTTCCAGTCATTCGCCTCTAGGTGTACCTGTGTTCTAACATTTAGGCAGTTGGTAGGTTTGAGGTAATCGGAGCTTGTGGACATGTTCCTCCCTATGGAGCTGTGACCATAGCCTTGTAGTGACATGCAGCCTAGAGCTGTGAGACGTTGGGCTGACATGGCTGCCACTAACTTTGCGTGTAGGTCTAGAGGTGGAATACCCAGAAGGGTCTCTAGAGCTTTGGTGGGGGTAGTGCGTATTGCTCCTGTGACGTATATGAGCGCTTGGCGTTGTGCCTTTTTCATCAAGGCGAGGTAGGTTTTCTTTTCGGTAGCTTGCCACCACACGAGAACTCCATATAGCAGCGTCGGACGGACGACTGAGATGTAGATCCAATGCATAAGTCTGGGCGACAGACCCCAGGAGCAGCTGAGCACCTTCTTGGATGCGTACACTGCCATAGTTGCCTTTTTCACACTTTCTTCAACATTGGCTCTCCAGGTCAGTTTGCTGTCCAGTACCGTGCCAAGGTACTTCACGTGGGTACTTGATTTAAGGCGCTTACCGTTTAATATAGGTGGGAGCCAGCGCGGTACCTTGTACCTCTTAGTGAAGAGGATGAGGTCTGTATTTTCTGCATTGATGTGTAGCCCGGCTTCTTCCGCCCACCTAACTAGTTCCCTAAGCGTCCGTTCCATAATGGAGCTGAGAGTCGATGGGCAGACTCCTTTTCTAATTATGCATATGTCGTCCACATATGCAGTTATTTTAAGGGCTCTTCTATCAAATCTCTTTATGAGGTCGTCAACTACTAAGTTCCACAGAAGCGGAGACAGGTAGTTCAGGCGCCTTTTCGATGGAGGCGACTAGTGAGTGCAATGCCGTTTCGACGGATTTACCCTTCGTATAGGCATGCTGGTTGGTGGACAAATCTTCAGCTGAGTTTCTTATGCTGAGATCCAACAGCTTTTCCATTGTTTTTAATAGAAAGAATGTGAGACTGATTGGTCTATAGTCCTTTGGGCTGCTGCGGCTGCACTTGCCTGCTTTGGGCAAGAATACCACTCGTGCAGTTCTCCGTTGAGTTGGGATGTGGCCCGTTTTGAGGCAAGCCTCAAATATTCTAAGTAGGCATGGGGTGACCACTTTATTGGTGGTTTGTAGCATGGCAGGAATAATCATGTCTATACCAGGACTCTTTATCCTTGAGAAGGAATTGATGGCCCATAGTATTTTGTGTGCTGTGACTAGTTCGCTTGGAAGTGGGAGGTCGTGACACACAGAACCCTGCGGCATCTCCTCTGTGGGAGGCACGCAGCCCGGAAAGTGGGCGGACATTGGAGCCTCTAGAGTTTCCTCACTGCTCTCAGTCCATGTTCCGTCGTCTAGTTTCAGTAGGCTGTGGATAGGCGGCTGTCTAGACAGTAGTCTTCTCAGCCTGGCGGTTTCGGGCACTGACTCTAGATTGGAGCAGAAGCTCCTCCAAGAGCTCCTCTTGGCCTTCCTAATGGCAGATTTGTATGATCTAAGAGCAACTTGGTACTCTTCGTAGATCATTCGCAGATCAGTCTGTTTAGCCAGCTTAAACATAGCTTTAGCATCGTTCCTCAGCACGGAGAGTTCCGCGTTCCACCACAGTGGTTTGGACCTAGCTTTCCGCCTTGATGGTTGGCATGACGCGTTCTAGGCATCTAGCAGAGTGGTGTTTAATAGCGTGAGTGACTGCTCAATGTCTCTCACCGACTCGATAGCGCCCGGATTGCCTAATTGTGCAGACACGAGAGTCTTGAATTTGGCCCAATCGGCGTTCCGTGGGTTTCTAGATCTGTCTTCCTTTGGGGTGTTATCAAAGTTACATTCGAATTGAATGTACTTGTGATCTGAGAATGAGAGTTTGTCTAAGACTCTCCAGTTTGTTATGCCTACACCTGTCGCAAGTGTGAGGTCAAGGACGTTAGAGGACGTTGAACCTACATACGTATGTGTATCCCCCGTGTTAGCAATACTAAGAGTGACTCACCCCTGATGTTGGTGTCGGTTGATCCCCAAACGCAGTGATGGGCGTTGGCGTCTGTTCCGACAATGAGCTGTTTGGTTTTCTCCACCAGTTTAGTCAGTTCTGCGGTTGGAGCTGGCTGATCGTGCGCCATGTAGCACGAAGCTACCGTAAGTTGTGCTCCTTCTTTCTCCAGCCTGACTGTAGTTAGATCTTCAGTGCTGTAATTAGTCATAAGATAAGCATGAGTGCCCTTCCGTACAAGTACGGCAGTTCTTAATCTGCTTACCGTTGATATGTAGAACGCATGATAGTTGTCTGGCCTTATCTCAGCCACCATGTTGCCAGAGGCAATCCACGGCTCCTGGACTAAGGCCACATCGACGAGCCCTTGCTCCAAGGCCAACAGGAGCTCCGTCGATGCTAACTTGCATTTATGCAGGTTTATCTGCAGTACCCTCATCAGCTGGGGTGACTGCACCTGCCGCGGACGGGTTGACTATTACAGTCAGATCACCGTCCTCCTCGTTTGCCTCCTCGTCCGAAGCGGTGTCCAGTGAGTGGGTGGCTACGACCACTGCTTCGAGACCAAGGTCTCTCTCCAACTCCCCAGCTTCGAGCGTGTGTGCATTTTTGTCTTCGGGGTGGCGTTTCTTCAGACGTAGGTACACACTGCGTAAGCCCCATGCCATCTTCCCGGATCACGCGTATAGGATGTCCTCCGCTTCCTTATTAATCTGGAGGATTACATGTTGACCCCCTCTGATGGGGAGAAGGTGCCAGCATGCAGCATCTTCCAGTCGGAGGTTGGAACATCCTTGTTTTGCCGTTGGAACAGCCGTAGGGCTTGGTCTCCCTGAATAGCAATCGGGAAAAGTTCCTTCGCCTTGGGTTTGGACGGGATATTCTCCCTGTCCACTACCTCCAGCTGGGCTCCTTCCCAGATTGCGCCCATTGTCGGGACCATCCTCTTTAGCAAAACAAGTGTCGGCTCATCGTTGCACTTCAGGATCTTGGCTCCGTTAAGCCACCCAGCACCGTCAAAGGTAGGCATGGAGGCCTCCGGATCCTCGTTCATCTTGTGCAGCAACATGTTGACCAGCCTCTCGTGAACGATCTTTCAACGATCCTCCGAGATTTTGCCGTTCTCGTCGCTCCCATCAATGAGATATTCTAATATACGCCTGCCATCCTACCGTAGTAGACTTTTACTAATAAATTTTCCTTTTTTGTCTGATCGTAGGACAGTGCTCGGTGTAATTTTCTTACACAAACTAATCAATCGTGAAATTGATTCTTCTGAATTAATTAGTCAGATTAGTTTCGCTGTTCCGATCAGACCCACTAGAAACTTTCTTCCCCTCTCTCTTCAACCTTGTAATACTAACTTTGCTATACATAACCCTTTCCGGGTATTGTGTAGTAACTACAACAAACTATCTCGAGTTGTAGGTAGTTCTACTTCAATCCCTTTAATTAGAACTTCTCTTCTCTGTCACCTATCTAGATCTTAATTAATATAGTTTAAACTATTATATTATGTGTATTGTATTGTATTTTTATATATTGTAATTCGTTTTTAACAAATAAACTCGTTTCGCGTTTTCATAGCCGTACGTTATGCGGTGTGCCCTCGGCCGGTTGCGCGGGAGGTGGCTGCATTGTCTGCAGGGTTCCGCGCGCTAACAAGCACGTTGCTTGGTGTTGCTGGACCACTTGAATGTACTGTCTCGTTAGTACATCAACGTTAAAAAAAAAAAAAAAAAAAAAAAATGCACCCGGCAGCCCTGACAACCTCGATCCCCCTCTACACTATTTCCCCGATGCCCCTCAAGTGACACTGGAGGAAACTCTTAAAGCAGCAGGCACCATAAAGGACTCCGAGGCTCCTGGCCCGGATGGTATCCCAAACAGAGCTTTTAGACTGGCCCTGACGCTCCGGACAGATTTATTTGCGAGCGTCTATGGGAACTGCATAAAGCGCGGCACCTTCGCGGTCCAATGGAAGAGACAAAACCTGGTTCTGATCCCATGTACTGAGCCCTGTGGCACTCCTTACGAAATCCTTTGCACTTTTTTCATTGACTTTTTTTCATAGGTTAAAGTGCGGTTCCGGAAATAGTCGCGGATGATGGCCATTAGGTAACTAGGGGTGCAGAATCTATGTAGCGGTTCCAGTATCCGGTCCCAGTTAGCTGAGTTAAAAGCGTTCCTAATGTCGAGCGTCATGACGATGCAGTACTCCTTGGAACCTCCTCTTCATCTGCTGCCTTCGATCGGGTCCTTCGCTATATCCGTCAACCGTTTTATAGCATCCACCGTAGAGCGCGCCTTATGGAAACCATACTGGTCCGGGAATAGGTCTCCTGCTTATCGGATTGATTCCTCCAGCCTTTTGCAGATTATCCTTCCAGGATTTTGGCTGCGGTGTCAATTAGGCAGATTGGCCTATATGACGAAGGATGGTCTACTGGTTTATTGGGCTTCGGGATCAGAACCAGGTTTTGTCTCTTCCATTGGGTCGGGAAGGTGCCGCGCTTTATGCAGTTCCCATAGACGCTCGCAAATAAATCTGTCCGGAGCGTCAGGGCCAGTCTAAAAGCTCTGTTTGGGATACCATCCGGGCCAGGAGCCTCGGAGTCCTTTATGGTGCCTGCTGCTTTAAGAGTTTCCTCCAGTGTCACTTCAGGGGCATCGGGGAAATAGTGTACAGAGGGATCGAGGCTGTCAAGGCTGCCGGGTGCATTTCCAGGGAAGAGAGCTTCGACTATTGTCTTGACTTTCGCCTCGTCTTTAGGGGCTGTGGTCTGCGTGGGCTTGAGCCTTTTAACCGCGATTTTGTAGGCAAGTCCCCAAATGTCGTTTTCGGGCTCGTCGCAGAGTTCCAAGAAACGTTCGCTCCTGCTGCAGCGGATAGCCTTCTTTAGCTTAAGCGTACGTGTTCGCCTTGATGGACCTTAGCCGGCTATGGAGGATGTGATCGACTTTGCCGCTTAAGTTGGAAAATGACGGCGAAGTGGTCACTATAGGCGTCCCTAACTTCCCAGTTCGCGCAGCCCCATAGTGAATCACCGACGAACGTAAGGTCGATGATGGAGCCCGCTCCGGCTCTGCCGAATGTGTGTCTATTCCCGGTGTTGGTGAGTGCCACATTCAGTAAGGCAAAAGTCTCTAGTACCGCTCTGCCTCTTGCGTTGGTGATCACGCTGCGCCATTCTTCTGCCCATGCGTTAAAGTCGCCGCCTATGATGACTAGGTCTTTGTCCCGAGCGTCAGCTACTAGATTATCCAGGATGTCTAGATAACCCTGCATGCAAATGCTGGGTGCCAGATAGCAGCTGTAGAGCCTAAACTCACCAACCTTGGCTCGTACAAAACACCGTGCCGAGTGCGTTGACTCTAGATTTTCCTGGCTGGTGCCGCAGACCCAGATCGCTTCCTTGCCGCATAAGTCTGTTGAGTATTTACCCCCGAACGGCTTGAAGGGTTCGCTTAATAGGGCTATGTCTACAGAGAGTTCCCGTACCGGCTGGTGTAGCAAGTTCTGGGCGGCTACACAGTGGTTTACGTTCAGTTGTAGTACTTTCATTGTCCGTGTCATTGTGGTGGGACATTGGGACCGATGACTTGCGCTTCTGGTAAGGCTGGTGACGCCAAAGGATATCTCCTGCTGCCAGCGTGGTGCTTTGTAGCCGATCTGCCCGCTGCGTTGCATATGAAGCAGCTGGCCTCGTTTTTGCAGTCTGCTGCTTTATTGTTCGCCTCTCCGCATCTAAGGCAGCAGCCGGAACGGTCTACTGCGTTTTTGCAGGAGCTTGCCACGTGTCCAAACTCAAGGCACCTGTAGCATCGTTTCCGGATCGTGCGTTCCCTGACTCGACAACTGGTCCATCCGATTTTTATCTTGCCTTCCGACAGAACGCGCTTGCCTAGAGTTGCTGGAAGGCTTAGTACAGCAATTTGCATACTTCCGTAGCCAGCCCTAAGCATTTTGATCGAATCAAGCTGCAGGGGAGCTTCGGAAAGGGGGGCAACAGCATCGATGACGTCCTCCTTCGTGGCGAGGCAGTCGATATCTCTGATCTCGACAGAGGCTTCCTCCGTGACGGATCTGACCTTAGCCTTGTCCCCAACCACAGTTCCGATGGCTTCCTTCATTTGCGTCAGGGAATCAGGGCACTTTCCACCTAGCTCCAGAATTATACCGTTTCCTGCCGATTTACGCACCCTCTTGACGTGATCGCCCACCGCCTGTAGCTTGTTGTCAGTGCGGTTTGTTACCATTCGGAAGATGTCGCTATAGCTCCGCCCGGTTTCCGGTTGGATGATGATTACATCTGCACGTGGCTTCCTGGTGGGGGGATTCTGGGGTGCAACTTGCCGCTTTGGTGCAGGGGCTGCGTTTATAGCTGCTGCGAGGCGCTGCTGCCCACTAATAGGCCTAGGGACAGTAATGCTGCCCCTCAGTCTGGGAGCTGGCTCATCGAGTCGTGGTTTCGGGAACGGAGTCTGCGTCCCCGAATCGCTAACATCTCGCCGATTTCCTGTTGTCTGCGTGCCCACATACGAAGAGACTCTTTTTCCCGCTGCGCCTGCTCTCGTTGCAGATAGCCCTTCGCTAATCTCCACCTGGAGGGCTTGTATGCGGCTGAAGGTAGCCCTGTTCGCCACCGTGATGTGACGCACCGCTTTTGGCCTGAAGATATGTATCAGGTCGCCAATGAGGACTCCAGGCTCGTCCGAGAGTTGCAGCAGAGTTTTCTCTATCCTCGTCTTCTTCTTCTGGGCTGAGGCAGGGGAATTTTCCCGACTACACTCATCTCGCGTCCTTTTAGGGGTCTCAGTGTCTTCCGCGTGGTCAAAATGGAAGACCGGCAGGTTCATTGACGGGGGTGCAGATGTAGGGCCACCCCCAGGCGGCGTGCGTGCCGTTTTTGGGCCTAGCCTGATATTTGGCATCATCCTCGCGGAGGCCACCGGCCAGGGAGGGACGCTGGAAAGTTTATGTTATTGTTTACTTGCCTTTTGGACTCCGAAAGGTTGCAAAAAAAAGGCGCCAACGCGGAGAGAAGCTACCTCATCTCGCTTGCCCAACCTGGGAGAGGAAAAAGAACTGACGGACTCTGGGCAGCGAGAATGGCGTCAACCAGTTTGTCTCCACCACAGGCAAGTACCTTCGTGGTAGAAAAGGCTTACCGGTTATAATCGCCAACAATTTCAGATGAGGCTCGCGGAGATTTGCACTTTACACAGGAGCTTTGAAAAACTCGACCGCACTTGAAAAGAAAAACTCACTCCTTTCTCCTGTGTGTGTGTGTGTGTGTGTGTGTGTGTGTGTTTTTAGACCCCGTACTCTAAAAAAAGCAAAAGGGGTCTATTAGGTTTGTCGGAAGCCAAATGTGCGTACAAGGCAGAAGGAAGCTTTTTCGATCATATAAAGTTTATATATTCTTGATCAGTATCAACAGCCGAGTCGATGTAGCCATGTCCATCTGTCCGTCCGTAAATCTGTCGTACTGTCCATCCATCTGTATGAACACCTGGAGCTTTTAAACTCCAACAGCTAGAGACACCAAATTTGGAATGAAAGTCCGTCTATGATGAACGCGGATCAATTTTATTTCAAATTTTTGCCACGCGCCCTACCGCCCCAGCAATGAGCAAAAAACCAAAGATACCTCGGAAAAATTTATGTTTTCCGTGAATATCTCCGTAACTATGGCAATTTGGGTACGCAGGTTCCTAGAGACAACATAAATACAATGTCATTAAAACTTTAAGGCTGACACGCCCCCTTTTTCCACAAGAAACAAAATAATTTTAATAATTGTTTAATTAATTTAAGATTCGTTTAATGACAAATCATATCAAACTATCCTAAAAGTTGCATAAAAATCCAACTATAAACAACTGAGCAATTAGACAACAAAATAGCCCATGAAGCGCGTAATGAATGTTGTGGTGCAACTAGTAGGGCAGCATGATATGGAACTTGCGTCAGTAAGCGCGGGTTCAAATCCCATCAGTGACTGATTTAAAATTTGTTTTTAAATTTAATTTTAAAACTTAAATTTTAAATTACAGTCGTATTTAAATATTAATTTCGAATACAAGGAGAGTACGGGGTCGTTTACAGTCGGCGCGCTCGACTGTAGCCTTTCTTACTTGTTGTATTTTTTATATAACAGCATTACTATATGTAAATGAAAATAATCGAATTTCCTTTAAATGTAGGGCGTGGTGCTACTGATAGGGTTGCGGCGTGTTCTGCAAGTTGCGTTTAAGTTCGCAGGTTCAATTCCCGGCAGTGGAATTTATTAATGTACTTTTTTAAATTTTAAACAAATATTTAAAAATACAATATTAATTGGTGCAAAAATTTTAATTTTATACCCGTTACTCGTAGAGTACAAGGGTATATTGTAGTCGTTTGAATGTATGTAACAGGCAGAAAGAAGCGTGGCAGACCCAATAAAGTATATATATTCTTGACCAGCGTCACAAGTTGAGTCGGTATAGCATGTTCGTCTGACCGTCTGTCTGTCCGTCCTTAAGAACAAACAGATTTCAGAGATGGTAAGAGCTACAAGTACGAGTTTGGTCTCAATCGACTCGATGTTTAGTCAATCAATACAAGAATCTTTCTTTTTTTGATGCCACGCCCCATTTGCCCACAATGAGCAAAAAATTAGACATACCTCGGAAAAAATCTAAGTTTTTGCCGAATATCTCATTAAGTACGGCACTTAGGAATACCAATTTTGGTACACAGGTTTCTAGAGACAGCATAAAAGCAATGAAATCAAAAATTTTGGACTGCCACGCCCGCTTTTTTCATAAGAAATAAAAAAAATTTTCAAACTTGATTGCCATTTTAAAGCCATTTGTTCTTATCGTACAGTATTGTTATTTAAAATTCGTTTGAAGACTTATTATATCAAACTATCTTGAAAGTACAATCCATTATAATACCGATTTTAACGTTATAATCAGGAATAAATGCAGAGAGTACCATACGGTCGGGCGCGCTCGACTGTACTTTTCTTTCTTGTTTTTAATATAACAACATTACTATATGTAAATGAAAATAATCGGGCTTGTGGCAAATGTATGGCGTGATGCGACTAGTAGGGTTGCAGAATGTTCTGAAACATGCGACAGAGAGCGCGGGTTCGAATCCCATCAGTGAATTGATTTAAAATTTCTTTTTAAATTTAATTTTAAAACTTTAATTTTAAATCACAAACATATTTAAATATTAATTTCGAATACAAGGATAGTACGAGGTCTGTTACAGTCGCGCTCGACTGTAGCCTTTCTTACTTTTTTTTATTCGCATTTTTTAACAGAAGGGTTATAAGCAGTGGGGAGGTGTATATACATGGGGAACATTTTACAGCAGTAGGATACAAGTTTTGTGTGGGGTATTGCCTTGAAGAGATAAAGAAGGATGTATTGGAAGATATCGTGATCTCTGAAGCTGGAATTGCAGGACTGTCGTGAGGTAATGCTTTACAGACCTGCTCATGGCTTAAGAGCCCCTCTTGTGTGCCTGGGACCTCCTTTGTTGTTCCTCACCCTAAGGGTGATCATGACAACTCGTGCGAAGTTGTCTACAGCTGACCAGATGACCGGCTTCTGATCATATGGGGAATGATCGCATCCACTTCTACTGTGCCACCGATAGGCGTCGCACCGTGTAAACGGACACGGTATATCCGAATCTATGCAGGTATGCCCAAAAGCAACCGTGACCGCTCAGGATTTTGGTTAGGTAAAAATGTACTTCCTCGTGCTCTCGTCGATTCTCTACCATCTGGCCTGCCACTTGATCTTATCTCGCTAGCGTTTCCTCTAGAGTCGTATACATCTTTTGATTCTGTAATAAGAATACTCAGTGGGATCATGCCTGCTAACACTAAGACCGCCTGCGGGACTGTCGTGAGGTAATGCTTCACAGCCCCGGCTCATGGCTTAAGAGCCCCTCTCCAGCGCTTGGGACCTTCTTCGCTATTCCTCCGCCCTTTGGGTGATCATGACCTTTCGTGCGAACTTGCTGACAGCTGACCAGATGACCGGGCTGTTAATCATGTGAGAAATGATCGTGTCAACATCTATTGCTCCAGCAATTTCCTGTTCGACGAAACTTCGCTCCGAGTTGAACCGATTGCACCTCGCACCTAGGGCACCCAACGCTTGCGTCGTGTCCAAATCTGAACAGGTATGACCTAAAGCACCCGTGGCCCCTCAGTATTGGGGTCAGGTAAAAGTTTCTTTTCAGTTGCCTTGGTCCAGACCGGCGCCGCATAGAGGATCGTCGACTTCAGAACGCTCCTTATCAACCGTCTAACGGTATGTCTGGGGCCGCCAGACACCATCCTTAAGAGGCTTTGAGTAATCCCCGTCGCTTTTTTGTGAATGTAGAGGAGATGTTCCCTGAAGAAAAGGCGTGTGTCTATGTGGACGCCGAGGTATCTAATGGCTCTTTTAGAAACTATTGTGGCACCTTCCAATCTCAGGGTTGATGTCTCGACTAGCTTCCTGTTGCTTATGATCACCGCTTCGGTTTTGTGAGCGGCAAGGCTGAGTCCCTTAGATTTCAGCCAGCCTGTCACACGCCTAACGGAGTCCTCGGCTAGAGCTTCCGCCTCACGAATGTGTTTGGCTTTGACGATAATGGCAATGTCGTCAGTGAAGCCTGCAATCTGCACGTTATCCTGTAGTTCTAACCTCAATATCCCGTTACACACTAACTAGACTGTAATTTTTTGCTCCGCCTTTCCATCCAGGTCTAGGCTGCCCAGGGATTCAAGCAGCATCTTCCCTTTAGCATTTGTTGACTGTGACTGCCATTCTATTGCCCAGGCATTGAAGTCTCTCGCTATAATTAATAGTGTGCGTGCGCGTGCATCCTCCACAAGTTCATCAAGCGCGGTGCCGAGCTCGATCAGGTTCCAGCTCGGTGGTATATAGCAGCTGTAGATCCAAAAGCCCTTAAACAAAGCTCTGACAAAAGCGGTGCTTGAGCCAATTTTGTCCATGGCTGCGTCTGAGAGTGCAGGTATGAATCTTATCAGTTACTTAATTTTAATTTTTTTTTTTTTTAATTTCATTTTAAAACTTAAATTTTAAATTGAAATATTAGTTTCGAATTAAAATACATAGAGAGTACGGGGTCTTTTAAAGTCGCCGCGCTTGACTGTAGCCTTTCTAACTTGTTTTATTTTGAAATTATTAATGATTTAAAAAAATCTAAACGCCGGATTTGAAAGAAAAGAAATAACACTATGTTTATCTATACATTAGCCGCAGAAGTTTGCAAAGGAAGCGTGGCCCAGGTAGAAGAGACTCCTTGTATGTAAACACAAGACCTGCGCTTCGAACCCCGGCACAGGCTCAGAAATTTAATTTTGTACTTGTTATACAACAACATTATTATATGTAAATGAAAATAATCCTATTTGTACAAAATGAATGGTGTGGTGCAACTAGTAGGGTTGAAAGATGTTATGCTGCTTCAGTTAGCGCGGGTTCGAATCCCATCAATAACAAATTATTTTTTTTTAAAACTTAAATTTTAAATTAAAGTCGCATTCAAATATTAATTTTGAATACAAGGAGATTATGGGGTCTTTTACAGTCGGCGCGCTCGACTGTAGCCTTTCTTACTTGTTTAAATTTCAAACAAAAATATTAATTTACAAAATTTACTGGTGGAACAGTGTAGGGTTGCGTTTAGTCGTTTGGCGTATAAATTGTAAAATTGTATAAATGTAAGTTATGTGGACGTGGTTGAAAGAAACGAGATAACTCTATGTTTACTTATATTAGTCACGACAGTTACCAAACAGAGTGTGGCCTAGGTGGTGGTGGTATTTGTCCCTAAACGAATGGTCTGCGGTTCAAACCCGGCACAGACCCAGTAATTTAATTTTTCTTTTTTTTTTTATGTAACTGCATTATTATATCTAAATGAAAATAATCGTATTTGTACATAATGAATGGTGTGGTGTAACTAGAAGGGTTGAAAGATGTTATGGTGCTTCAGTTAGCGCGGTTTCGAATCCCATCACTGACTTGTTTTTTTTTTTAATTTTATTTTAAAACTTAAATTTTAAATAACAGTCGCATTCAAATATTAATTTTGAACACAAGGAGAGTACAGGGTCTTTTACAGTCGGCGCGCTCGACTGTAGTCTTTCTTACTTGTTTTCCTAATAGCTTTGAAAGCTATTCGAGGCAAGACAGCACCCACAACAGAAAAACATAGAACATGCACACGAACATCAACAAATAGAACACACACATGTCCGTTCTGCTAGCAAAGTGGCCATAAATGAAAAATTCAAACCACAAAAGGTTAACGAAAGATTGGAATGGGTGCAGAAGGAGAAAATCTGTATGAATTGTTTCGCCAGTGACCTCTGGGCTGACTTCTGCAAAAGAAGTTGTTGCCTCAAATACGATAAAAAAAAAAAAAACATCACACGCTACTGCATTTAGAAAATAACTTGAATAAGGCAGCTATAACGTGAGTTTCTGCAAATCCAGAAAAAACACGCGATTACATATTGTTAGCAACAGATCGTGTTGTAATACAAGGAAGTAATGGAAAATTGTGTAAATCTCCAGCATTACTCGACTTCGGGTCGCAAGTCAAATTTGTTTCTGAAAAGGTGATAAAGCGACTATCGTTAAAAACTACAGATTCGTTGCGCATAGAAGGAATTGCAGGCCAACACAAAACCTGCCGACAAAGGTTAAATGTTCTCATGAAATCAAGGAATATTGATTTCATGACGAGACTTGAAGCATTTGTATTGCCACACATCTTTACTGATCAACCAACTCAGCACATAAAGGGATCCCAGCTGAAATTACCTAAAAATATATGTTTGGCAGATCCGAATTCCAACAAACCAGGCAAAATCGACATCCTCTTCGGCGCGGAACATTACTACTCCATATTAAAGCCAAAAGCGCAAAGGAAGAAGACGGGACTGCCGGCAATGCATAACACAGAACTTGGATAGGTTATAGCAGGCAAAATCAAGGCATCATCTCATAGTTCGTTCACTTGCGCCCTTGCAACATCAGTGGAAACACTGCACAAGGCCATCGGAAGACCCTGGCAATTGGATGAAGTCAAGCTATGTAAACCAGCGCAATTCCTGGAGCAGGAGAGATGTGAGAAACATTTTCATCAAAACGTTTAAACAAACGTGCGCCACACGAGGTTTTTTAGCTCTGGAAAGAAGATTGGAACGAGAGCCAGAAACAAAAAAGGCCTGCAGAGAATTCATGCCTGAATATGAATCTCTAGACTACATGAAAGAAGTAGGGAAACATTTAATTCCAAAATCACACTCGTTTATTCCGCACCATTCTGCATTGAGGCCAGACAATACAACTACCAAACTACTAGAAGTATTCGATGCATCAGCAAAAAAATCGACGGAAAAATCTTTGAACAGCATATTGCATGCTGGTCCCACAGTACCAAGCGATTTATTGCCATTATGCTACGCTTTCGTACTCAAAAATACTTAATTGTCTCAGACATCGAGAAAATGTACAGTCAAATTTGGATCAATCGTATAGATCAGTTTCACCAGATGAGTGTTTGGAGACGAAACGACCCGTTGAATATTATCGTTTAAAATCAGTTACGTACGATACAACATCAGCACCACTTATGGGTACATAATGTTAAGAGTATTTACCAAAATTAAAGTAGTCTAAATTGAGTCTCGGAGCGGCAACCCTAGAAAGGGTCTTCTACGTAGATGACTTTTTGACTGGTGCTGATTCCTTGCTAAAAATCATACAAATGCTACAGGATCTCAATACACTACTCAAATCAGAAGGCTTTAAACTGCGGAAGTGGTGTGCTAACAACACAAAGATAATAGAAACAATTCCATGTGAAGATGTATCAAGCTATGATTTGACGGATGCGGTGGGGAATTGCGGTACAAAAACCAGAAATGACTACACTGAATTTAACGAAACGCATTGTAGGTTCAGAGAGTGTACATGTCTTCTATCCGTTAGGATTACTCTCTCCGATAAACGTGAGATCGAAGATACTTATGCAAGCACTATGGAAGGAAGAGAAAGGATGAGATGATGTACTCCCATCACAATTACAACGGAAATGGCAAACGTATAAGGAGGATCTTCAACTTCTCAAAGAAACAAAGATTCTGGAGTGATGAGCGTTTTGTAGAGTGTAACCTTTGTCTTCCGAGAGAGGGCTCTACTATTATGTTGCCTACTTAGCCCAAAGTAACATCTGTTGTTAAAATCACCAGCAGTAAGGTGACGCCGCGACTCTCTGCTACTGCACACCATAAACTTCGTTCTGTTCATGTTCACTGCTAGTCCAACTTTCGCCGATTCCTTTTCGATAGCTCCAAAAGCCGCAGTAACATCACGCTTGGTTCGACCTATAATATCAATACCCAAGGAGCCGGACACATTTTTTGCCCGTCCGATGCACTCCAGCTTTACTTATTGTACTCTCCATCAGCAGATTGAAGAGCAAACAAGATAGCGAGTCGACCTGTCTGAGACTCCGCTTAGTCACGAAGGTTTCGGAATGGTAATGTCATTCTACAAAACCGTATTGATTTTGCAGGTATACCAAGGTCAGACATGATAGCGTACAGGCGATCTCGCTGTGGCCATCGAAAGCAACTTTAAAATCGACAAACAGGTGGTAAGTGTCGTTTTGGTTCTCGTGTACTTTCTCCAAGATCTGGCTTAATGTGAAGATTTGGTCGACTGTGGACCTCCCAGGACGAAAGCAGCATTGATACGATCCGATCAATGCTTCCGCATATAGTTGTAGTCACTCACACATTACGCTCGTGAGAACCTTGTTTGCGACAGGAAAAATGCTAATGCCACGGTAATTGGCGCGCTGTGTAGCATCACGCTTCTTCAGGATGGGCAGATCATACTGAGATTTCACTCAACGGGCACGTTTTCCGTTAGCCATTCGCTGCTAATGAGCTGGTGCATGCACCCTACCAACTTATCGCCTCGAGCCTTAAACAACTCAGCCGGTAGCCCATCAGCTCCTGCGGCTTTATTGTTTTTATCTTATCTTATCTTATCTTTTATCTTATCTTACTCCATCTTCCGTTTCTTCCTCTTGAAAAGGCGCTTTTCATCTCATTTCCGCGACCCATAAATATTTATCACCGCTCGAGTGGCTCCTGCTTGCCGCTTCTGTAGGTAGCGTCCTTTGCAGCAGTTGCATCTCGACGCTCTTGGTCATACAATTGATTCCGTTTCGGAGGGCGCTGAAATCTAAGAGTTTCCACAGCAGAAGTGGGTATGGCGTTGGATATGAACAACCACATATCTGTAGTATTTATAAGCGTTGGAGCGAGCCTCGTTTATACGTGCACGTCGAGAAAGTATCGACACCATATATTGTGACAACGCAACAGAGTTCGTGGGAGGTTGCAATCAGTTCAAGAAATTCAATGAGCAATCTTATCCAGAAAGGCTAAGGATGAGATCACTGAGAGCTGCCTTAAATTGAAAATAAACTCCACGTGCTCCTCACTTCGGAGTCTTAAGGGAAGCTGCAGTCAAATCAGCAAAAAACATTTTAAAAAGAAATGTGGAAACAGCATTACTCAAGTTCGAAGAATTTAACACAGTGATCACGGAAGTAGAAGTCATATTGAACTCGAGGCCACTAACACCACATTCATCGGATCCCAACGATCTAAAAGCGATCACACCAGGAGACATTCTAATAGCTGAGCCTTTAGTGAGCCAAGTACACTGTGAACCAACTAATACCACAATTTGTCAACAATGGGACTATTAGTCAAAACTCCGACACAGTTTTTGGACAAGAAGGTTCTCAGAATATCTAAGTGGAATACAAAGGCAACATAAATGGCATTTACCTCTGCCCAATGTCAAGGAAGGAACACTGGTACTAATCAAGAAAGACAACGTTCCAAGCGTGCAATGGCCCATGGGTAAGATTATCAAAGTATATTATGGACTCGACAACCTAGTGAGATGCACAGACGTTAAAACTCAAAGAGGTCTCATACAAAAAGAAATTCTCGGACTGTTCCCACTGCTACCAGAAGAAGAAATCACAGCGAAGTTACCTTAAAAACGGGCATCATAACCAGAAGAAGACTCCACTCCCACCAAGGATACTGTCTCTAAAAGGTGCAAGACATTTGGACTACCATGACTAGTCACAACAGTAATGATAATGCTGATGTTACTACCGCTAGCACTTGCGAAATTAGTAAATTTACTTACGGAATTTGGTACAAAACTTGGGATATACTTTGAAAGAATAGAAACGTGTCTCGTCAGCATATCCGAATGAAAAATTATTGCATACTATAATCTGACGCCATATTGGGAAGACATAAAAAGGTTCTCAGCATCAAAAGAAAGAGTGGGTGAACTGTGCTCAAAATTACAGACCAGTTGGGCTTGTGAAACAATGTATCAGCAATCCAAAACATATCGAAGAAGAAGTCAAGGTGGAAAACGGATTCTTTTAACCCACTAGAAACCGACGATCGCCATTGGACATCATTGCAAATATTGCTAGCAGCCTATTTGGCGTCCTTGATTCCTGATACGCAACGAAAATAGCTTAAATAATCGAAAAGGTGAAGGCAAACGAGAATTACATATTGACATGAATGAAAAATCAAACATCAGTAATAGATGCAACTGTGAACAATTTGAAACGAAACGAAGGAACTACCTCGAAACGATTGGATTTGTTTGAGACACAAATACTTATCATGGCCAATGAAACCAGCCGTCATTTGTTCATCCAATGGTACATCACGCTCACAACTTAGCTCGCTGTGATTGCCATAAATCTACAGCAAATACAGACATAAATTGTCAGTGTATTAACAGACATCCGCCATAGCAGCATAAGCCAATTGTTAATATCCCCCCGGCTACTTGACGAACAATTAGACTTTATGCAGACTCATCTATCTGAAGGACAAGCCCTGCCATCTCAAAAGAACAATATTGTCCAACTGTACAAACTGATGGAAGCTAAGGGAACAGTGGTTGGACAACATGTTATTTTCCATATAACAATGCCCTTAAAAAACAAGAAAGAAAAGTACAGTCGAACACGCCCGACCGTATAATACTCTCTGCTTTTATTCCCAATTATAATGCTTAAATCGGTATCCGGATATTACAATAGATAGTTCTTGTATTAGAACACGTTACAACAAAAAAGATAATTTATAATCGAACATACATATGTTTGTCTGTATGCACATACAAATTCTTTTGACGTTATATGCATGCACATGTAAATATATGTATATGTGTGTATGTATACTATTGCCGCCACACATGCATCAAAAGAGTTCGAGTATATGCTTGTATGTTTCTGTCGCGCTCGCACTCATGCATTGACTTAAATATTAACTTTATAATCGGTAGCTCTGTTGTTTATTGTTGGATTTATATGCAACTTTCAGGATAGTTTGATCTGATTTGTCTTCAAAGGAATCATAAATAACAATACTCTACGATAAGAACAAATGCCTTTCAAACGGCGTGCAAGCTTAAAAAGTTTTTTTTTTTCGGAAAAAGGGGGCGTGGCAGTCAAAATTTTTAAATGATAATGTATTTGTGATTGTCGTCGAGAGCAGACGTATTTTTCTGTGCGCGCATAGTTGTTTACATTTCGGCGTTCTACTAACCAACTGTGAGTCGTGCGTGGAAAACAACAACAAGCAACTTAAAAGTGCTTAAAAGCAAGACTCTGCTGATAAGCGATCTTGCGACTGCAAGTGTGTGAGTGCATACGTGTGCGAAGTACCGCTGCCCGTCGAAGCAGCAGGGAAAATAAAAGCGCGGAATACTTTCGTGCGGTGCATTTAAGTGCAGCATACTTTCGCGCGTAAAGAAGAAAGTAGTGCATACTTTCGGGCGAGTGTTTCTCCGGGAACTGTTGCCTAGCAAACAGGCGATATGGAGAGCGACGCGAGCAGCAGTGCTGCCAGTGCGCGTTCGTCGGGGAGGAAGAGGCGTGGTCGAGGAGATGGAGGTCGGACCGACACCCGCGCGCAGACGCTGGCCGATGTAGCCATGCCGCCGCCGATGGAGTCGCCCCCGCGAAAGCTGCGTGTGAGAGGCGCGAGCTCAGCGGATGAGAACGACGTGTCTGCGAGAGCTGCCGCCCCCGTGGTTGCAGGAGTCGCTGCTCCTGCCGTCGCCGCTGCCCCCGCGGTCGCCCCGTTCCCGCTCCCGTTACCGCCCCCGTTGTCGCCCGCGCTACCGTGCCCATTGATGCACCCACCGCCGTCCCCGTTGCCGTGTCCGCCGCTGCCTCTGCAGTGCCCCTGTGCCCGGCCTGGCGCATAGTGGCAGGAGAAACGTCCGCGGTCCTGGCGGTGATCTCCGCAGCAGGAGAGGGGTTCCGGAATGCCATGGTGGGCATTCCGAAGGATGCAGCGAGGGAAATTTCGTCTGCCATCAAGCGCCTGGAGGAGCTGGCCATGTCGCTCGCCGTGAAGAATGCGATGCTGCAGAGCCTCTCGGGTGGACAGCCCGCACCACAGGCGCCCGCTCCGGTACAACCAGCTGTTGCTAGCTACGCCGCCGCTGCTGCAGCTCCCATTGCTGCTCCCAGCTTCCGGAGGCCTCCGGAGACCTGGTCAGCAATGGTGACCAGCAGTAATCCCGAGGAGATGCCACAGCAGGTCGCTGAGTGCGTTCGCCGGGAAGTTGCGCCCGCACTTCGTGTACGCGTGCACGAAGTGCGTGAACTGAAGCGCGGAGGAGCCATCATCCGCACGCCGTCGGCGATCGAGATTAAGCGCCTGGTGGCGAACAAGAAGTTTGCAGAGGTTAGACTGAAAGTCCAACAGAGTCAGGGTGTCAGACCCAAGGTCACGGTGTTCGATGTGGACACCAGCATAGAGCCGGAGCTCTTCATGGAGGAGTTGTTTGCGGACAACTTCCAGGAGGAAATGACGGCGGCTGCTTTCAAGAAGGCTGTGCACTTGTAGTCAAAGCCTTGGTCCGTCACGAATGGCGCCAGTGTGTCGCTGACGATAGACGTGGACGAGAAAGCGCTGGCCATACTTGAGAGGGCCGGTCGGGTCTATATCAAGTGGTTTTCGTACCCCTGCCGGTTTCGTACCGCTGCCGGTGCGTCGGATTTGACCACAAGGTGTCTCAGTGCCGCTTCAAGCAGGACGTGTGCCGCCAGTGTGGACAAACGGGCCACGTTGCAGCGAAGTGTGTGAACCCGGTGGACTGCCGGAATTGCCGCTTCAAGGGGCTGCCTTCGGGGCATTCGATGCTCTCAGCATCGTGCCCGATCTACGGGGCAGTGTTGGCAAGGGTGCAGTCCAGACACTAACATGTTTGGGCTCATCCCGGCCAACTGTGGTCGTGGACGCGTTGCGTGCATCGACATTGGTGTACGTATGCGCGAACTTGGCCACACCTTTGCGCTGCTGCAGGAGCCGTATTCGGACGAAGCGGGCCGAATCACAGGATTCCCATCCGGGATGAGAGTGTTCGGCAGTAAGCTGTTCGATGGACGCAGGAAAAACGCCGCCGTCATCGTCGACGACCCAGATGCCATCTGCCTACCAGTCGAGTCGCTGATCACCGAGGCTGGAGTATGCGTGAGGGTCACTGGTAGAAATGGCTCATTTTACCTGACCTCACTGTACTGCCATGCACAAGCTGTATCGATAATGCGGGAGCTAGCGTATATGGATACCATACCGCTACAGGCGAGCAGTACCCCGGTCATCCTTAGCCTGGACGCGAATGCTGTATCCCCCATGTGGCTCAGTAAACGCTACGAAGATTTTCGTGGCCAGCTAAACTACAATCGGGGTGAGCAGCTGGAGGACTGGATCGAAGGAAGCGGAGCCGAAGTCCTCAATCGATACAGCGAGGTGTTTACGTTCGACAATCGCCGTGGACAGAGCGATATCGACGTTACATTCGCCAACAGAGCAGCGTCTACGTGGGCCGCGTATGACTGGAGTGTGGACGAGTGGGATCTTAGCAACCATAACATGATTACTGTTGTGGTATCGCCGTCCCCAGATACAGTTGAGAGCACATATGCTCCTGTACCGTCCTGGAAGCTCAACAATACAAATTGGCGACTGTTCGACTCGGAGCTGATAGAGGAAATCCTGGAGCACCTTCCCTTGGAGGATATCAGGAATTCGCCGTTGGACTTCTCGGTGTCTGCACCACGCCTTGCCGTACAGTCCGTGTGCGACAGGATGCTGGGCCGCAGGCCGTCCAGAGCCACGGGAAAGGTGAAGTGGTGGACCACAGAACTGAGTACCAAACGCCAGGAGGTCAGGAGACTGTGGCGGAGGCTCCAGGATGCTCGGCGCAGAGATCATGACTCTGCGTAGCTTCTTGCTTCTCATCTGCGAACAGCCGTTCGCGAGTTCAAGAAGCTCATCCTGAAGACGAAGGAGGATCACTGGCGGAGCTTCGTTGGAGACCACAGGGATGACCCATGGGGGCACGTATACCGGATATGCCGAGGACGAAAGCGGTCCGCAGATCTGGGATGCCTTCGTTCGGATGACAGGCTGGTTGTAACTTGGCACGACTGCACGAGTCTCCTCCTCCTCAATTTTTTCCCAGTTGCAGAAGCGAGTAACGACATTGTCATCCAGAACGAAGCTGCACCGGCTCTCGAAGCTTTCGAGGTCGGAGCATGCGTCGCACGGCTGAAAAGCAGGCGCTCTCCCGGATTGGACGGCATCACAGGCGGTATCTGCAAGGCTGTATGGCGTCCCATCCCCGAGCACATCACAACGTTGCTTTCCCCTTGTGTGGCAGAGGGATATTTCCCACTTGAGTGGAAGTGCCTGCGAGTAGTGGCGCTCCTCAAGGGCCCCGACAAGGATAAGGGCAATCCAGCATCCTATCGGGGTATCTGCCTGCTGCCAGTGTTTGGCAAGGTGCTGGAGGGGATCATGGTGAGTCGGATGAAGGAGGTGCTCCTGGATGGAAATAGATGGCAATTCGGCTTTCGACTTGGACACTGCGTGGAGGACGCGTGGAGGCATGTCCAGACCAGCGTAGCCGCCAGCCAGGCGAACTACGTACTAGGTCTGTTCGTCGACTTCAAAGGAGCCTTCGACAACATTGAGTGGTGCGTCGCGATGCGCCGCTTAATAGCCCTAGGATGCCAGGAAGCCAGCTTGTGGAGAAGCTTCTTCTGCGGCAGGAGGGCGAGGATGACCAGCAGATTTGGAGAGGACGACGTCGAGGTAACTCGAGGCTGTCCGCAAGAATCCATCGGTGGGCCGTTCATTTGGAACACAATGATGGATGTGCTGCTCCAGCGTTTGGAGCCCTTGTGCGTTTTCAGCGCATACGCCGACGATCTGCTATTTGGTGCCTCGGTGTGGTATTCCGTGGTTGGGAGAGAGTCGGGGGCCAGGAGGCGCCTCATCTCCTTCCAAAGAGTCATGCTCTTACGATGCTTTGCGGTATGCCGAACAGTGTCCACCGTGGCAGTGCAGGTGCTTGCTGAAGCTCCACCTTTGGGCCAGGTTGCCAAGAAATTGTCAATCATGTTCAAAGTCAAGCGTGCCCACCCGCTGGAGGATAGCGATTGGCTGTACGGTCTTGATCTGGCAAATCTAGATCGGAGGCAGATGAAGGCGATGCTGGACGAGCGCATGCGCTGCGAGTGGCAACGCAGGTGGGATGACGATGAGCACGGTCGACCGACTCATCGCTTTATCCCGGACACACGCTTTGTCTTCAGCCGGATGGATTTTGGATTTAGTCTCCACGCTGGATTCCTGCTGACGGGCCATGGATCGCTAAACGCGTTTCTGCATCGGAGAACTCTGAGCACAACGCCCGCGTGTCAATGCGGTGCTGAGTGCGAGGACTGGCAGCACGTGCTAGTTGCTTGCCCCCTCTATGCAGATCTGCGAGACCTCGACGGACTTGGTGTGAGAGGAGGGGACGCCGGTTGGGATTTTTCCCGGGTGCTGAATACACCAGAACAGCTCCGCAGACTGGAGTTGTTTGCGAAAGAGGCGTTTGCTAGACGGCGGCTGGATGATCCTTCAGGAGGACACCCAGGGTCAACCAGTGCCGGGTCAGTGATGACCAAAACTGGAAGTGGTACTGGAACCTGGAACATGCCACGAAGTCTTACCAAAGAACTTTAATCTGGCAGTGATGCGGTACTTGTGCCAAATCACCAAGTCTTACCAGAGCACTTTAATCTGGCAGTGATGCGGTACTTGTACCAAGTCACGAAGTCTTACCAGAGAACTTTAATCTGGCAGTGATGCGGTACTTGTGCCAAATCACGAAGTCTTACCAGAGAACTTTAATCTGGCAGTGCTGCGGTACTTGTGCCAAATCACGAAGTCCTTCCAGAGCACTCTAATCTGGCAGTGATGCGGTACATGTACCAAATCACGAAGTCCAACCAGAGAACTTTAATCTGGCAGACAACTCCTCGGAGAACTCGAAGGACAGACCAAAGCCTCAATTTGGAAGACCCTCTTTCGCATGAAAGAACGATCGACGGCGCCCACCCAGTGCCCGGTTGTCGGAAACCAGAATGGGAAGCAATCTTGATTGCGAACAGCCGACCAAAGCTGCTAATTTGGCACCACGGGATGGGCTGGCGGCCAAGGCCAGCCCAATGAGGTTGGCCCCCTTTGTGGGAGTTTCGTGGTGGTTGTTGGTTAGACCCAGATGCCGGTAGAGCCGCAGGCTCGGCGTGGAGTTGCGGATGTTTTTTTATATGCAGAGGTTTTAGATGGGCCTCGCCCCTCACCAAGGGGGAATGTTATGCCCGACAGCGTGCATTATATTGGCACCTGAAAGTTTAACTTTCGGGGGCGTTGGTGGACGCTCAAATTCACCCGCTATACTATGCGCCACATATGTGACGCAACCGTGTACCGTGGTTGTAAACCCCTAAAGGTGGTAGACGCCACGTAAAACACTCTCGACTTTATGTCCTTAGGAACATGCGTACAAAAATTGGTATTCCCAAGTGCCGGAGTTCCTGAGATATTCGCTTTAAACATCTATTTTTTCCGAGGTGTGTCTAGTTTTTTTGCTCATTGTAGGCAAATGGGGCGTGGCATCAAAAAAAAAAAAATTAAAATTGTATTGACTGACTAAATATAGAGTTGATAGAGACCCAACTTGAATTTGTAGCTCTTACCATCTCTGAAATCTGTTTGTTCATACGGACAGACATACTGACATGGCTATATCGACTCGGCTTGTGATGCTGATCAAAAATATTTATACTTTATTGGTCTGCCACGCCGCCTTCTGCCTGTTACATACATTTGTACAAGCCCAATATACTCTTGCAGTGGGTATAAAAAGTAACTAATGAAAGTAAATACGATAATTCCAGATCAACCAATACCCCGAATCACGATGATTACCCCTCATAATTTAACAACTCTAATTATAACAATCATACTACTTTACTTTATATAAAGGGACAGAATTTGGAAATAAATCCAGTTAACTTCAAAAATGGATATCTTATATTTCAAACAGGAACATTGAATTTACCCATAAAATATCGATATCACTATTTAACTATCAATATAACAAAAACTGAAGAAACTTATAATAATCTGATAAAACAAACAAGAGTATTGAAACACTATCAAAAATAAAATACTTAACAGAAAAGCTGGACAGAGAAATGAACGGTATCAGACTAGTAAAACGTAATAAAAGAGGACTTGTAAATTTCATGCGAACTTTTTATAAATATCTTTTCGGAAACTTAGATCAGGAAGACAAAGAAGAATTACAATCAAAAAAACCCATAACCTTTCAGAAAATAGAGTGCAAGCAAATGAATTAAATGAAGTAATAAAAGCAGTTAATAAAGGAATTGAAGTAATGAACAGTTTAAGTATCACCCATGAGATAGATCAAAGACTTGACATACTAATTTTTAATCTACAAGAATTTATAGAAATGCGATGGACTGGACAGGGTTGCATGAGGAAAAAAGGATGTGACATATACTACAGCTGCCATGATAGTAGGCATGAGTTTGGTTGCGGCTTCGTCGTAGGAGCCAAGTTGCGGCACCGTGTCTCGCAATTTACACCGTACAGCGAGAGAATGGCGACGATCCGAATTGCTGCCAAATTCTTTAACATCTGCCTCATTTGTGTGCACGCTCCAACGGAGGACAAGGACTATGCTACCAAGGATGCCTTCTATGCAGAACTCGATCGAGTGTATAGCCGATGCCCGTCATACGACGTTAAAATTCTCTTGGGAGATTTTAATGCCAAAATCGGACGGGAGGGTGTCTTTGGAGCAACCGTTGGGAGGCATAGTCTGCACGAGTCCACCTCGCCCAACGGGCTTAGACTAATAGGATTTGCTGCTGCACACAACATGATAGTACGTCATCTCGACATCCATAAGGCATCCTGGCTCTCCCCTGATCGTCTGACTAGCAATCAGATTGATCATGTTGTGATCGATGCAAGGCACGCGTCTAGCATCCTTGATGTGAGATCCTGTCGGGGCCCCAATATCGACTCCGACCACTACCTTGTTGCAGCTAAGGTTCGCGCACGGCTATGTGTCGCGAAAGTCTCACATCGTGGTATGCCAAGGAAGCTTGACATCGGAAAGCTGCAGTCACAGCAACATAAGGATGCCTTCTCCACCCGACTCTCATGCCGACTGGCGGAACTCTCTCCAACACCTATAAATTCTGCGGATACGTGGTCGTACTTATCCAACGCCATAACCACTTCTGCTGTGGAAACTCTGGGATTCCAGCACCTACCGAAGAGAAATCCATGGTATGACCAGAAGTGTCGAGAAGCGACTGCTGCAAAGAACGCCGCCTACAGAAGAACGCTGCACGCAGGAGCCACTCGAGCGGTGGTGGACATTTATAGGTCGCGGAGGCGAGATGAGAAGCGCCTTTTCAAAAAAAAGAAGCGAGAGATGGAAAGGCTTGAGTGTGAGATGATGGAGAGTAGCAGGGACAGGAATGATGCCCGTGACTTCTACCGGAGAGTCAAACGTATGACCCAAGGTTATAAGTCTGGATCACTAGCCTGCAGGAGCAATGACGGAAACCTTGTCACAGATGCGGAGATGGTACTGAGGTTATGGCGGGATCACTTTGAGAGTCTTTTAGCTGGAAACAGTGAAAATTAACCTGAAGAAGTTGATCCACTAACCCCAATCAGAGATGATGGTGTTGATGTTCCCATCCCTAGCCATACGGAGGTCGAAGTCGCAATACGCCGACTTAAAAACAATAAAGCCGCGGGAGCTGTTGGATTGTCGGCTGATTTTTTTAAGGCTGGAGGCGATGAGCTGGTAGGACGCATGCACCAGCGCATTAGCATAGTATGGCTAACGGAAAGCATGCCCGTTGTTTGGAACCTCAGTATTATCTGCCCCAATCTGAAGAAGGGAGATGCCACACAGCGCACCAATTACCGTGGCATCAGCCTTCTTCCCGTCGCATACAAGGTTCTCACGAGCGTAATGTGTGAGAGGCTTAAGCTATATGCTGAAGCATTGATCGGACCGTATCAATGCGGCTTTCGTCCTGGGAGGTCCACAGTCGACCAGATATTCACATTGCGCCAGATCCTGGAGAAGGCGCATGAGAACCAAATCGACACTTACCATCTGTTTGTCGATTATAAAGCCGCTTTTGATAGCCCACGGCGAGACCGCCTATATGCTACCATGTCTGAGCTTGGTATACCTGCAAAGCTAGTACGGCTTTGTAGGATGACATTGAGCTCTGTCAAGGTAGGAAATGACCATTCCGAAACCTTTGTTACCAAGCGAGGTCTCAGACAGGGCGACTCGCTATCTTGTTTGCTTTTCAATCTGCTAATGGAGGGCATAATAAGGAAAGCTGGAGTACATCGGATGGGCACAATACTGGGAAACAAATGTGTCCAGCTCCTTGGTTACGCCGATGATATTGATGTTATTGGGCGTACCAAGCGTGATGTCACTGCAGCTTTTGGAGCTATCGAGAAGGAATCGGCGAGAGTTGGACTGGCAGTGAACGTGGGCAAAACGAAGTTTATGGTGTGCAGTAGCAGAGAGTCGCGGCGTCTTGACTCTTACCTTACTGCTGGTGACTTCAACTTCGAGTCTGTCAAGGACTTTGTCTACTTAGGAACTGTAGTGACCAGCAACAACGATGTCAGCCTGGAGATCAAGCGTAGAATCACACTTGCCAACAAGTGTTACTTCGGGCTCAGTAGGCAGTTTAGTAGTAGAGCCCTCTCTCGAATGACGAAGGTCGCACTTTACAAGACGCTCATCACTCCAGTGTTGCTGTATGGTGCGGAAGCCTGGACAATGACGCAGTCAGATGCTGCTGCTCTTGGTGTCTTCGAGAGGAAGATTCTACGCAAGATCTTCGGACCAATTTGCGATGGCGATATCTATCGCATCAGGTGGAACGACGAGCTGTATGAGCTATACGGGGATGTGGACATAGTCAAGCGAGTGAACATTCAGTGCCTTCGCTGGCTAGGTCACATTGCCCGTATGGAGGAAACAACTCCAGCTCGCTCTGTTTTTGATGCGGTAGTTGGCGGACAACGAAGGAGAGGGAGACCAGGCGCACGTTGGAAGGACCAGATGGATGCTATCCTAGCAGCACTTGGTGTTACCAACTGGCGAAGTCGCGCACAGGACAGAGAAGCGTGGAGGTAAATTGTGCATCAGGCTGTGCCCCGTTAGGGGTGTTATGGCCAATTATTATTATTATTAATAAAATTTCAATCATTTCCCATGTTCCACGTGAAATTATAAATACCGCACTATTCGACATTATCACTTACCCTGACGAAAATAAAAACATTTTAACCGAAATTATAAATGAACATACTACTTACAAAATAATAAAGCATTTACATCAACAAATAAAGATTTAGTTATGAACAAATGTATCACTGGAATATTAAATCAAGAAAAAACAGAATGTAGATATTCAAAAACCCATAAGAACTATGAAATTACATGGAACCAAATATTATGTTAACATGGAACTTACCTAAAACTGTACTAAATCAAAATTGTATCAATGGAAAAATAATTATTAAAGGAAATAGTATGATAAAAGCCCTAAATTGTTCAATTCAATTAGATGAAATATCAATAACCAATACTATGTTAGATTACACACAAACAGTTTACGTGAATAATAATGTAACCAAATTAGAACCATTGTCATATGTCCAAACTAAAGAAATTATCATACAAGAAACAAAATTGTATAACACATTCCAAATCGTAACCATAACAACTTTAATTATTATTTTAATTGCATTAATATTATTCATTATTTTTAAATATAAAAATATTCCACGAAAACTTATAATAAATTGTAAGAACAAAAAAGAATCAACCCCAAACATACAACCAAATATGCAAAAAGATACAGAATTAAATCAAAACGAAAATGAAATTGAAGAAATTGTTATAGATCCAACCCTATATCCAAAATTATCCGCCTGAGGACAGGCTCATTTCTTAAGGATGGGGAAGTGACATATGTAGACACATATGTACCCATACACTACGCATTAGCTCACACTTATCATTTATGTTACACATTCCTCTCCCACAGATTTAAAGTAAACATTATAAAATAATCAAATGGTGACAATTCTGGCTTCCCACTTATCAAAAAACAATTCCCCAGAATCGCTATTCCCACCATTGCGGTTGAAATTGCTGACGTTGCACAAATCCTGGCCGACAGAACTCTCTTAAATCACAATCTCTTCAAGATCGAGATCCCCTTTATTTACATAAGAGCCAAAAGCTCCACAGGTCTAAAGTCCAATCAATAAAAGCTCTGTAGTATCGTGTTGTGAAATAAAATTATATTTTTTTAAATAACCGATCTTCGAACTACGTTATTGTATACATAATGAAAAGTGACATTAAAAGTGATATAAATTTTAAAATTTAAATTAAATTAAATTAAATTTACTGGGTAGGTATTGCAAAATTAAAAAAAAAAAATAAGTAAAACAAGAAAGAAAAGTACAGTCGAACACGCCCGACCGTATAATACTCTCTGCTTTTATTCCTAATTATAATGCTTAAATCGGTATCCGGATATTACAATAGATAGTTCTTGTATAAGAACACGTTAAAACAAAAAAAAAAAAGCTAAGCATAATCGAACATATATGTGTTTGTCTGTATGTACATACAAATTCGTTTAACGTTAAATGTATGCACATACATATTTGTGTATGAATACTATTGGTCGGCACGACTAGCGCTGTCTCTCTCGCACTCATTGCTCTCGAATAAAATCTTTGTTGCCTCATTTCTTTCTTGTTTATGGTCGGATTCTTACAAAATTTTCAGGTGAGTTGGACATGATACGTCTTCAAACGAATCATAAAAAACAACACTGTACGATAAGGATAAATGCTTTAAAAACGGCATGCAAGTTTGAAATTTATTATTATTTCTTGCGGGAAAAGAGGGCGTGGCAGACCAAAACTTTTGATGTCATTGCATTTATGCGATCTCTAGGAACACGTGTATTCCTAGGTGCCATAGTTACTGAGATATTCGCCGAAAACACAGATTTTTTCGAGGTGTTTACTTATTGTGGGCGAATGAGGCGTGGCATCGAAAAAAAAAAGATTCTTGTATTGACTGACTAAATATCGAGTCAATAGAGATCAAACTCGAATTTATACTGCTTACCATCTCTGAAATCCGTGTGTTCATATGGGCGGACGGACGGACAGACAGACGGACATGGCTATATCGACTCGGCTTGTGACACTCATCAAGAATATTTATAATTTATGGGGTCTGCCACACCTCCTTCTGCCTGTTACATACATTTGCACAAACCCAATATACTCTTGCAGAGAGTATAAAAATTTCGTAACCGCAATAGGTGCCACGCCCACTATCGCCCCGGCAACAAGCAAAAAAACTAGACACACCTCGAAAAAAATCTATGTGTTCGGGAAATATTTCAGTAACTATGGCACTTAAGAATACCAATTTGGTACACACAATAAATACTACACCATAAATGTAGCGGATTTAACATGTTTGGCTGCCACGCACACTTTTTTCGTAAGAAATAAAAAGCTTTTCAAATTTGCATGCCGTTTTTAAGGAATTTGTTCTTATCGTAAAGTATTGTTATTCATGAACGTTTGAAGGCAGATCATTGCGAAAATAAACCAACTCTACACCACAGAGGTACCAGGTAACAATGTTTATGTTTAAGCGCAATTGCAATGCATGAGTTCAAACTAGACAAAAACATACAAGCACATACTTTCGCTTCATGTGTGGCGGCAACGCTGCCCGCACAGTGCATACACATACAGACAAAAATATGTATGTTTGATTATGCATAGTTTTTTTTGTTTGTTTTAACGTGTTCTAATATCTCAGACAGATCAAGTTTATATCAAATAAATGCGGTCTCCTCACCAAAAAATGAGTTCAATAATTGCAATATATTTACACGTGGTTTAAGTTATGAAATAACTTTTTGCTTACACATGCATTAGACACACTAATATATGTATGTGACTGAAATAGACTATGGCATATGATTATCGTTTAGAAAGGAGTAAACTTTTAAGGAAATGCAATAAAAATTTGTTAAAGATTCCAAAATTCTTAATTTTAATCACAAGTTCCGGTTACTTTCCGGTCACAAGCTATATAGCAAGTAGAAGAAATGTCTGTTATATTCCCACTTGTATGTAAACACAAGACCTGCGGTTCGAGCCCCGGCACAGCTCAGAAATTTAATTTCTTTGAATACTCTCTACAAGAGTATATTGGGTTTGTGCAAATGTAGGCGTGGCAGACCCCGATAAAGTATATATATTCTTGATCAGCATTACAAGCCGAGTCGATATAGCCATGTCCGTCTATCTGTCTGACCGTCTGTCCGTTCGTATAAACACACAGATTTCAGAGATGATAAGAGCTACAAATTAGAATTTGGTCGTTATCGACTCGATATTTAGTAAGTCAATGCAAGAATCTTTTTTTTTTTCGATGCCACGTCCCATTAGCTCACAATGAGCAAAAAACTGGACATACCTCGGGAAAAATCTATGTTTTCGGCAATTATCTCAGTAACTATTGCGCTTAGGAATACCAATTTTGGTACGCTGGTTCTTAGAGATTGCGTAAGTGCATTGCCATTGCCACGCCCCATTTTCTTACAGTGAAGAAAAAAAAATATATAAACATTAATGCAAATTGATATTTATGACTCGTTTGAATATAAATTATATCAAACTATTCTGAAAGTTTCATAAGAAAACACACAATACCTAATACCTATATACCGATTTTAACAATATAATCGGAATAAAAGCAGAGAGTACTATACGGTCGGGCGCGCTCGACTGTATTTTTCTTTCTTGTTTTTTGTGTTGTTCTGTGTTGTTGGATTTATAAAAGGTGTTTGTTTTCGTAAACGTTGATAATTTGCTGTAAATGTAAACGGTTTTTATGTTATTTATAATGTCTGAAGTACTATGGTTCTCGGTGTATATAAGGGGGAGTCTTTTGGCGGTTTTAGTTCCATCATCAACTCTCTCGTTATGTTTACTATGGTTAGTTTAGGGGAATGTGTGGCAAAGACTTGTGGGTAGTATGATTGGTTGTTAGGGTTTGGCGGTTGCTTGGATTGCGGAGAGGGACTCTGTGCGGATTACGGTTTTATTTTGAAGGTCTTTAGCTTAGTTAATTGCAAAAAGAGAATTGATGATATTAACGGAAACAAGTAAGAAAAGTTACAGTCGAGCGCGCCGACTGTAAAAGACCCCGTACTCTCCTTGTATTCGAAAATAATATTTGAATATAAAAATTTAAATATTAAAATTACATTAAAAAAAAGAAAATGTTATATAAAGTCACTGATGGGATTCGAACCCGGGCTATCAGACTCAGGTTCCAGAACATGCTGCAACACGGCGTACATTTGAGGCAAACCCGATTATTTTCTTTTACATATAAAAAAAGAATATATAGAAAAACAAAAAAATGTTAATTTCTGGGTCTGCATCAAACTCTCAAAGAGTACGGTCGCGTGCACGCTCAGTTAACGAAATTGTATAGAAACAAGTGCTAAAGCAAATTACAGAAAACTAACGGCAGCTGTTCTAAAAATAGAACTACTGATAAGCACCTGCAATTTCGCTGTTGCTAAGCAGCAAATAGCATATCTTGTGGTGGTGAAAACAATACCATGGATTGGCAATATGTGCCAATTATTCCACGCTCATCTAAGCGTAAGAATAAAAACTCACCAAATTTGACAAGAAAACTTCCGGCCTTGGACTTTGGACCCTCAACATCTAGCCATGCTAACCACTTTGCCTTGTTGGCAGAACCAGAGGAGGAAACCAATAAATCAATAACAAACGCAACACTTAATGATGATATTAAAAGCGATACACCAGCATCTGAAAAACCACCTCCGATCTTGATCTCTAATGTCGGAGATATTAATGGGTTGCTTAAATACCTTAAGCCACATATAGACACCTCTGACTTTACTTATAAGTCCCAACGAGACGGGCACATCCGTGTCATGGTAAAAAAAGTTGAAAAATACAGGGACTTGGTTAAAATATTAAACAAAGATAAAGTAGACTACCATACACTTCAGATCAAGCAGGAAAGGGCATTTAGGGTTGTACCCAAAAACCTTCATCACACTACACAACCTGAATCAATAAACCTTGAGCTAGAGCTGCAAGGTCATGTAGTCAGGGATATTCACAACATTAAAAGCCGTATCACGAAGGAGCCATTGCCAATGTTTTTCATAGACTTAGAGCCAAACAAGAACAACGTTGAAATCTACAAAATTAAACACATCAACAACGCCATAGTTACAATAGAACCACCAAAGAAAATTAGCGACATGGCTCAATGCCACCGATGCCAAGAATTCGAGCACACAAAATTTTATTGCAATAAAAGATTTAGGTGCGTTAAATGTTCAGAAAATCATCCAAGCATCAACTGTCCCAAAGAAAGAAATCAACCAGCCACATGTGCAAATTGCAATGAGAATCACGCTGCTAGCTATAAAGGCTGCAGAGTCTACCAAGCAATTACAAAAAAACAAGTCCATCGTACCCACAAGTAGACCAGAAACATATGTTACTCCAGATCGACCGAGAACAAAATCATTCTCCTATGATATACCAACAAACCGCGAAAATATACACTCGACTTATCCAACTTATGCGCAAGCGCTACGAGGTGATACTTCAGTACAAGAAAAGTCAGAATTAAACAGGATTGAACAACTATTAGTGAAACGGTCGGAACTAACTACCAATCTACTAAACATGATAATGCTGCTTGTAAACAAATTATGCAAATAGACCTTCGAATAGCAATATGGAATGCCAATGGGCTCTCCAACCACCGCAATGAAATAACTTTATTTATTAAAACCAACAACATTGACATATTACTGATTTCTGAAACGCATTTTACCAAAAAAAATCGTGTAACCATTAATGGGCATGACATTATCCAAGCTAATCATCGATCTGGAAGAGCACACGGTGGAAGTGCGGTTATTGTAAAAAACACACTTAAATACCAAACACTAGATAATATCAACACAAATGACATGAAAGTTGCAGCGATTGAAATACAATGTCTTCATGCAACAATCTCCATAGCTGCAGTGTACCTACCACCAAGATATTCCTGCAAGCTTGATGACTTTAACACTCTATTTCAAGGACTTGGTAGACAATTTATTGCGGGAGGTGACTATAATGCCAAGCATCCATGGTGGGGGTCCAGACTTGTAAATCCAACAGGTGCTGAACTGTACAAATGCATAACCACCAACAATTACACAACCTTGTCTACCGGAAAGCCTACGTACTGGCCAACTGATACTAGAAAAATCCCAGATCTACGAGATTTCATTGTTTACGCTGGACTACAGCAAAATCACTTTTAAATAGAGGAGAATTTCGATCTGAGCTCCGATCACTCACTAATTATTGTTACATATGGTTCTACAGTTTGTTTTAAGGAAAAGCCCTACAAAATCATTAACTCAAAAACAAACATAAGTGCGTTTAAAAACTGGCTTGAAGACAGAACAAGACTAGACATTTCGCTAAAGACTGAGAACGAAGTAGATTTAGCTATTGAGACACTTACTAACTCAATTCATGCTGCTGGTTGCATGTTCACAACATCACCTAACGAAAACCAAAGAAGACAAACATTTATACCACTAGATCTGAGATCTCAAATAGCTGAAAAAAGAAAACTTCGGAAAATATGGCAAACAACAAGAAGCCCAGTAGACAAGAGAAAATTCAACAAGGCTGCTAAGGACTTAAACAACAAACTATGGGAAATTAAAAACGACTCGACAGTAGACTTTCTAAGAAGTCTCGACCCACATACAAGTGACCTACAATATAGTCTATGGAAAGCATGTAGATATTTAAAAAGGCCCACCAGAAGAGCTACCACAATTGTCGACAACATCGGACAACGCTGCAGAGGAAATGTAGAGAAAGCTGAGGCCTTTGCTAACCACGTATGTTCAGTTTTTAAGCCAAACCAATAAAAAATCTTCCGCCGAAATGCAACCGATTGCTGACGTACATCTATAACGCTAGGCTTAGACTAGAATAATTTCCAACTCGGTGGAAATGTGCTGAAGTCATTATGAACCCTAAGCCCAATAAGCCGGAAGAATGCACATCGTCATACCGTCCCATAAGCTTGCTGGTGACATTCTCTAAAGTATTTGAACGTATACTTTTAAGAAGAATGTTACCTGTACTGGACGAACTATACGTCATACCTGAACATCAGTTCGGGTTTAGAAGGGGGCACGGCACGATCGAGCAATGCCACCGCATTACGAATGGAATTACAAACGCACTAGAATGCGAAATGTACTGCACAGGAGTATTCTTAGATATTAGCAATCGCTTTTGCTGACGGACGTGTTTTACATAGCTTCTAACTCTTTTCCAGTTTTCCTCGTTTATACACTCAATTTTATTTGATATTTTCCGGCTATTTCCCTTAGTAACATTGTGTGATACACCGGTTGTGTTAAAACATTGTTTTAATAAATTACAAAGCCAATTTTAAACAATTTGTGACTAAAAGCAACAACAATTCCACAGCCAAACTTTCTGTTTACTTATCTCTGCACTTGTTTGTCGCTGTGAAATTGTTCTTGTAATTTTACGCCGTTGCTTGCGCTAACATTTTGTTTGTGTACAATTTATCTCTATCTTCGTGCTCTCTTCTTTACTTACGCTCACGACGCGCTCTCATCTGTTCTAACGTGCTCTTTTATCTAATTTTTGGTGCTGGCCGGTAATTCTGTTTTTCCTTTTTCGGTCGCCGCGTCCGCACATAAATTGTTTTTGTGCATTAAATTTGTTTTTGTGGTAAGTAACATCAGTAGCTTGCACATTAACCCTAGTTTGCCTACGTATTTTAACTATTTTCTCAATCTGTAACTTCTGCTTATACTCTTTAATTATATTCCCAAAATGTATGTCTGCTATAACACCAATTGCCAGGTTCGAACAAACGTTAAGGTGGGTTTCGTTTGCTGCTGGCTGTGTGAAAATGTTTCACATGAAAAATGTGCAGGCCTCAACGGCCGAATTATTGACCTGATTGAGTCTAAGTCAGGTTTAAAGTGGACATGTGAAGCTTGCATGGATGTCGAAAGAGACATGATGGGCTTCATGAGACATACTAAGAGAGGCTTTGCGGACCTATACGGCAGATTTAAAAGTTTGTCCGATAGTTTCGCAGCATTGGATAGGGAGTTTATGGACTTAAAATTCTTAAACGATTCTCCAAAGCGTAAAAAGGCCAATTTTAGATTGTCGATTGGGCCTAATGAACTTTCAGTCCCTCCTCACATACCTACTTTGTCCGCACCTTCTCTAATCAATTTTTCATCCCCATCTCCGAATATAACCGTTAGTAGTGATGACAACTTTATTTTACCCGCAGATGTTGTCGCTACGAACCCCGACGCAGTAATTTCAGATTCGTCAATTGTCAATACTGTTGCAGTTGGCGAATCAATTAATGAGTCTGCTGCTGACACTGCTGTTGCTGTTCTGTTGCTGTTCCACCAAAAAAACAAACATTTGTTTCCAGGCTTTCTACATCAGATGATGTCAAGGCCTTCATTCAGGCCAAATCAGAAGCCAACATTACGGTGAAAAATTTAAGTTCTCATACCATCGGAAAATTTCTTCATTTAAAGTAAGTGTTCCAGCCAAATATTTTAATACGATCTGTTGTAAAGAATTTTGGCCGGACCATTTAATAATAAAAGAGTATACGGCGAAGAAAAGAAATCGGACTCCGATTTCATTGCCTCCTAATCCTGTCCCGGCCTCCGATTCCGGAAAAAACTAGCTTCCTCCCTCTCATTAACCTATCAAAATGTGAGAGGTATTTGTAGTAAAATTAGTAATCTTTATCTAAATAGTCTATCATTTCCGTTTCATGTCCTGGCCTTTTCTGAAACATGGTTAAGGCCAGATATTCATAACTCTGAAATTCTTTCCAATAAATTCTCTATCTATAGAAAAGATCGTACACCTCGCCGCGGAGGCGGTGTACTTATTGCCGTCGATGCAAACTTGTCCTCCCAAGAGGTTATAATCGATGGCTCTATTGATATTGAATTTGTTGCTGTTAGGTTATTCCTAAATAACATTAGTATTTTCATCACTTGCTCCTATATTCCTCCTTCTTCTGACTATTCCCTTTATTTATTACACTTCTCTGCTATTAAATTAGTATCCTCTAAACTTCCCGATCGTGATTTTCTTGCAGTTCTCGGCGATTTCAATATTGCAGGGACTCCATGGATTTCATATCCTGACTCAGCCATGTTGACTACGACCCTACGACTCAGCACGATTTTCTTGATGAGTTGTTTGGTATTTCATTGTTTCAGATCAATGCTATCTCAAACTCTTTAAAAAGAATGCTCGATCTGATTTTTGTTTTGGATCCATCCCGCTATTCTGTCTCCCGTACCACACCCTTATCCTATCCTGAAGATCCCTATCATCCGACTTTGGAAGTGTTGATTGATTTACTTGCTCGGGTGAACCGTGCTTGTAGTAAATCTACAAAACGGACTCGTCAGTTTCGGAAAGCCAACTTTAACAAGTTAAATGAACTGTTATCCCAGACTGACTGGTCCCGACTGTTCATGTGTAGTGATATGGATAGTGCAATCACAAATCTTTGTAATACTTTAAATTCTTTACTTGATGTCTGTGTTCCAAATAGGTCAAACAAGCCAGTTTGGTTTACCCGCTAGTTAACTTTGCTAAAAATAGAAAGTCGCGATTCTATAAAAGATTCAAGGAAACTGGCTCTTCCTTGTATCTCTCTCGCTATCTGATTGCTCGATCTGATTTCTATGCTTTGAACGACCGTTGCTATAAGGAATACCTTGCTGACTGTGGTCAACAGTTCCGAAGGAATCCTAGACGGTTTTATAACTTCGTTAATTCGAAGCGTAAATCATCAACGCTTCCATCTAGTGGAGTCTTTGAAAGACAAACTGCTAACTCAGATCAGGCTATCGCCGATTTATTTGCCGATTTTTTTCAAACGACTTATAGTATGCACGAGTATAATTCTGATTCACCTTACCCTTATCATTTAATTCCGTTCAATTGTAATTTTACACCGGTCATCACCGAAAGTTCACTTTTACGTAATTTAAAAAATATTGAACCTGTTTTTTCACCAGGACCAGACGGAGTCCCAGGTTGCGTGCTGAGAAACTGTGCAGACGGCCTTTTTAAGCCCCTGTATAAATTATTTTCTTTGTCCGTTGCATCATGTTGTTTCCCTGATGTTTGGAAATCATCTTATATTATTCCTCTTCACAAAAAAGGAAACAAAAGCAATGTCTGCAACTATAGAGGTATTTCCAAGTTGTCTGCTATTCCCAAGGTTTTTGAGAAATTAATAACTTCTCAATTGCAACATTTCTGTAGATCCATGATTTCACCCTTCCAGCATGGGTTTGTGAAATATAGATCCACTACCACTAACCTGTTAGAATTTACATCATTCACGCTGCAGGGTTTTGATAAAAAGTTGCAAACTGACGTCATTTACACAGATTTTAGTAAAGCTTTTGACTCCGTTAACCACAAGCTCTTAATACATAAACTTAATCTTTTGGGCTTTTCCTATAATTTTATTATTTGGATTTCGAATTACTTAATTTCTAGAACACAACAGGTTTTTTTTAAAGATTCATTATCGAAATTTGTTCAGGTTACTTCAGGCGTTCCGCAAGGAAGCCATCTCGGTCCTTTGCTATTTATATTGTTCATTAATGATCTGCCATCTGCAGTCAGTCACTCTCGGGTGCTAATGTATGCCGACGACGTTAAACTTTGTGTCTCGGCTAATGAGTCTCTTCTTGGATCCAGATTACAATCTGATCTTTACAGTTTTCAATCCTGGTGTCAAACCAATTTATTAAATCTTAACTATAGTAAGTGTAACGTAATGTCCTTCAGTAGGCGACTCCCTTTTTTAAACAATTACATTTTGAATGACAATTCTCTTTAAAGAATTGAGTCGGTCACTGATTTGGGTATCCTTATGGATCCAAAGCTTAAGTTTGATAAGCATGTTTTATCAATTACTAATCGTGCTTTTGGCGTCCTGGGCTTTATAAAGCGCTGGTCAAAAGAATTTAACGATCCCAATTTAACAAAAACACTCTATACTTCCTTGGTACGTCCTATTCTTGAATATGGATCTTGGATTTGGTCTCCCCAATATAGGATTCATCAAGATAGAATAGAATCTGTACAAAAACAATTCCTTCTTTTTGCCCTAAGGGCCCTTAACTGGAACCCTAATATACGCTTGCCATCCTACCATAGTAGACTTTTACTAATAAATCTTCCTTCTTTGTCTGATCGTAGGACAGTGCTCGGTGTAATTTTCTTACACAAACTAATCAACGGTGAAATTGATTCTTCTGAATTAATTAGCCAGATTAGGTTCGCTGTTCCGATCAGACCCACTAGAAACTTTCTTCCACTCTCTCTTCAACCTTGTAATACTAATTTTGCTTTACATAACCCTTTCCGGGTATTGTGTAGTAACTACAACAAACTATCTCGAGTTGTAGGTAGTTCTACTTCAATCCCATTAATTAGAACTTCTCTTCTCTGTCACCTATCTAGATCTTAATTAATATATATAATAAACTATTATATTATATGTATTGTATTGTATTTTTTTATATTGTAATTCGTTTTTAACAAATAAACTCGTTTCGCGTTTTCCGTAGCCGTACGTTATGCGGTGTGCCCTCGGCCGGTTGGGCGGGAGGTGGCTGCATTGTCTGCAGGGTTCCGCGCGCTAACAAGCACGTTGCTTGGTGTTGCTGGACCACTTGAATGTACTGTCTCGTTAGTACATCAACGTCCATAAATAAATGAAGGTCTACTCTACAAAATTAAAAAGTGGCTACCTGCACCATACTTTCTAATTCTTAAATCATATTTGAAAAAAAGAGCATTTTATGACCATGAACGTGGGGAATCGTCTAGCATAAACACTGCTAGTGCCGGTGTCCCCCAAGGGAGCGTTTTAGGCCCAGTTTTGTACACTATTTTCAGCTCCGATCTACCCTCCACAAACGCTGTTGAAATAGCAACATATGCTGACGATACCGCAGTCATCGCTACGAACAGTAACATACTTGAAGCGTCAAAAATAATTCAAGAAGAACTTAGACTTATTGAAGTTTGGCTTAAAAAGTGGAGAATAGTGGTGAATGCTCAGAAATTAGTACAGGTCACATTCTCGCTGAGACCTGGAAAGTGTCCGCCAGCTCTATCATCCCACATAGCGAATCGGTGAAATATTTGGGAGTTCACTTGGATCGACGACTTACTTGGAAGCAGCATATCAAGGCAAAGCAAAAACAGCTAAAAGAAAAGACCAGGAAAATGTACTGGTTACTAGGACCTCGATCTCAGTTAAGCCTTGAAAACAAAATACGGCTATACAAGGCTGTTCTTAAGCCAGTATGGACTTACGTGCTGCAGTTATGGGGTACAGCCAGCAAATCAAATATAGAAATACTGCAGAGACATCAGTCCAAGACTCTCAGATCAATAACAGGCGCTTGTCGATATATGACCAACGCAGATATCCATAAACATCTCCAAATACTCACCGTCATAGACGAAATAAAATCTCATACAAGTAGATATATCAATAGGCTACATGACCATGAAAACGCTTTAGCATTAAGTCTATTAGATAACTCTGTCACCACAAGACGTCTAAAAAGAACTCATGTCTTGGACCTGCCATATAGAGAAACAAATAGGTAGTTATTAATATGTAAATATATGGATTGAGTTCACTAGAGCTTAAACCATCAGGCTATTATTAGTTATATTTAGTCAATTTGTTTATTGCCTAGTCTAAGGCAGATTGCAAATAAAATATTAATAAAAAAAAAAAAAAAAATTTCTGGGTCTGTGCCGGGCTCGAACCGCAGACCATTGGTTTAGAAACAAATACAAAAAGTGATGACTGACATCTCTACAACTTAGGCCACATTCTATTTGACATTTGTCGTGAATAATATAAGTAAACATAGTTATATTTTATCTTTCAACCATACATAAATTACATTTATACAATTGTACAATTTATACGCCAAACGACTAACCGCAAAACTACCCTGCTGCACCAGTTAATATTGTATATTCACATTTTTGCTTGAAATTTAAAAAAGTATATTAATAAATTGGGAATTGTCGGGAATTAAACCAGCGAACTTTTACGCAAGTTGCATAACACGCCGCAACCCTATCAGTAGCACCACGCCCTACATTTGAAATAAATCAGATTATTTTCATTTACATATAATAATGTTGTTATGTAACAATTACAAAAATAACAAGTAAGAAAGGCTGCAGTCGAGCAGTACTCTCCTTGTATTCCTATTCAAAATTAATATTTAAATCTGAATGTATTCAATATGAAATTTAAATATTAAAAAAAATCATTTGTCATTATATGTATGCACATACATATGTATATATGTGTGTACGTATGTATACTATGGCGTATGTTACTGTCTCTCTCGTATTCATGCATTGGCATTTCGCTTAACCGTAAAACTTCGTTACCTGGTTCTTTTGTTTATAATTTGATTTTTATGCAACTTTCAGGATAGTTTGATATAATTTGTCTTTAAACATATTTTGAATTGCAATACTGTACTATATTACGATATTAGCAAATGCCTTAAAAATGGCATGTAAGTTTGAAAAGTTTTTTAGTTCGTGTGGGAAAAGGGGGCGTGGCAGGCCAAAATTTTTTGACGTTGCATTTGTGCTGTCTCCAGGAACCTGCGTACCAGAATTGGTGTTCCTAAGTGCTATAGTTACGGAGATATTCGCCGAAAACATCAATTTTTTCCGAGGTGTGTCTAGTTTTTTGCTTACTGTGGGGGCGGTAGGGGGCGTGGCACTGATTTGAAATAAACTTGATCTGCTCGCGAAAGCTAGTGAATTTTTATTACAAATTTGGTGGTTCTAGCTCTTGTAGTTTAAAAGATCCAGTTGTTCATACGGACGGACGGACAGACGGACATGGCTATATCGACTCGGCTATTGATGCTGATCAAGAATATATATACTTTATGGGGTCGGAAACGCCTCCTTCTACCTGTTACGCACATTTCGCTTCAAACCTAATAGACCCCTCTACTCTTTTTTAGAGTACGGGGTCTAAAAAGAAAACATAAAAATTAAGTAACTGATAGGATTCAAACCTGCGCTCTCAACATTGGCTCAGGCACCGCTTTTGTCAGAGCTTTATGTAAGGGCGTTTGGATCTACAGCTGCTATATGCCACCGAGCTGGAACCTTATCGAACTCGGCACCGCGCTTGACGAACTTGTGGAGGATGTACGCGCACGCACACCATTAATTATAGCGAGAGACTTCAATGCCTAGGCAATAGAATGGCAGTCACAGTCACAGCGGTGGCACAGTAGAAGTGGATGCGATCATTCCCCATATGATCAGAAGCCGGTCATCTGGTCAGCTGTAGACAACTTCGCACGAGTTGTCATGATCACCCTTAGGGTGAGGAACAACAAAGGAGGACCCAGGCACACGGGAGGGGCTCTGAAGCCATGAGCAGGTCTGTAATGCATTACCTCACGACAGTCCTACAATTCCGGCTTCAGAGATCACGATTACTTCCAATACATCCTTCTTTACCTCTTCAAGGAAATACCCCACACAAAACTTGTATCCTACTGCTGTAAAATGTTCCCCATGTATGTTAATAAATGCAAATAAAAAAAGTAAGAAGGGCTACAGTCGAGCGCGACTGTAAGAGACCCCGTACTCTCCTTGTATTTGAAATTAATATTTGAATATGTTTGTGATTTAAAATTAAAGTTTTAAAATTAAATTTAAAAAAAAATTTTATACAAGAAAGAATGCTATAGTCGCCCCGCGACTTTAGGATACCCGTTACTCAGTTTCAATATGTAATTAAAAATGGGTAATGATAATAATATTAGTGCAATAGTTTAGGGGATGGCTAAGATAGCTGGGAAAACACAGAAAATTTTCACACAAATTTATGATCAGAGCATATTTTTGACCGTCTGTTCCTATGGTAGCTATGCGAAATAGTAGTCCGATTTGAATGAAACTCGGTCAGTATGTTTATTTTATTGATAAATATATTATGTGTCAGTTTCATTACTATAGTTTGGTAAATACAAAAATTGTTCATACAAACTAATAATAGGAGCGAACTTTTGACCGATTGTCTCTATGGGAGCTATACGATATAGTAGTCCGATTTGGATCAAACTTGGTCAGATTATGTACGCTATAGATATATGCTTGTATGTTTCTGTCGCGCTCGCACTCATGCATTGACTTAAATATTAATATTTTTTATAATCGGTAGCGAATCATAAATAACAATACTCTACGTTCAGAACAAATGCCTTTAAAACAGCATGCAAGTTTAAAAAAGTTTTTTTTTCCTACGGAAAAAGGCGGCGTGGCATCCAAAAATTTTAAATGGCAATGCATTTATACTGTCTCTAGGAACCTGCATACCAAAATTGGTATTCATAAGTGCCGTAGTTACTGAGATATTCGCTTTAAACATCTATTTTTTCCGAGGTATGTCTAGTTTTTTGCTCATTGTGGGAAAATGGGGCGTGGCATCAAAAAAAAAAAAAAAGATTCTTGTATTGACTGACTAAATATCGAGTCGATAGAGACCAAACTCAAATTTGTAGCTTTTACCATATCTGAAATCTGTGTGTTCATACGGACAGATAGACGGACAGACAGACAGACAGACAGACAGACAGACGGACATGGCTATATAGACTCGGCTTGTGATGCTGATCAAGAATATATATACTTTATGGGGTCTGCCACGCCTCCTTATGCCTGTTACATACATTTGCACAAACTTAATATACTCTTGCAGAGAGTATAAAAAATGTAATTTCGGAGTCTGTGCCGGGGTTCGAACCGCAGGTCTTGAGTTTAAATACAAGTGTGAAAAATAATGACAAGCATCATCCCTACTACCTGGACAACGCTCGCTTTGCAAACTACTGCGGCTCTTGTATATATAAACATCCAGTTATCTCTTTTCTTTCAACCACGTGCATTGACACTGCGATTCAAGGGACACTTTGTTACCTAATTGCTCAGTTGTTTATAGTTGGATTTTTATGCAACTTTAAGGGTAGTTTAATATGATTTGTCTTTAAACGAATCTTAAATTACAACACTGTACGGTGAGGACAAATACCTTAAAAATGGCATCGAAATTAAAAATTTTATTATTTTTTTTGTGGCAAAAGGGGGCGTGGCAGCAAAAAAATTTTAAAGGCACTCGCTAATCGTCCATCCGCATTGTCTCCATAGCGAACCAGAAGCAAACGTTAGGTCGATTACTGAACCTACGCCAGCTCTGCTGAAAGTTTGCTGCCCACCAGAGTTTAGCAGAGCAACATCCAAGGATGCGAAAGCCTCCAGCACTGCTTTCCCACGTCTGTTTGTATGGGCACTGCCCCACTCCACGGCCCAAGCGTTGAAATCACCGGCAATGATGGCATCTGTTTTTCCCGGGATATCTTCAACTAGGTCGTCCAGGATAGTAAGGTACTCATGAGTATGGAGACTGGGTGCCAGGTAACAGCTGTAGAGCCACAGATTTCCAAGCTTTGCTCGCACGAACCCCCGAGAGGCGCGGAGATACTCTAGTTGCGGCTGTTGGAGACCGCATACCCAGATCGCAGCCTTTCCATCCAGGTCAGACACAAATCTTGGCCCTTCTATTTCCTTATATTGTTCACTCAATAGGGCGACCCCTACCGACAGTTCGCGGACTGTTTGGTGTAGAAGGTCCTGGGCGGCTGCGCAGTGGTTCAGGTTTAGTTGGATTATTTCTAACATCTGGGATTTGGCTCGTCTATCTTGCCGCTTGCTAGAGGACACCTTTTGCTACCTGCGTGGTGTTTGACCTCGTTCCTGTTTGCAGATGCGCAAATGAAGCATCTAGCCTCGTTAGAGCACGCGGCCGCTCTGTGCCCTTCCCGGCCACATTTCAGGCAGCATCCTGAGCAGTTTTGCACGAGCTTGCAATATGGCCAAACTCAAGGCATCTGTAGCATCTCTTTCGTGGAGATCTCTCTCTGACTCTGCAGCTCGTCCAGCCAATTTTTACCTTCCCCTCCTTCAAGATTTTGCTGGCAGTTTCAACTGGTACGCTGACGACAGCTAGCTGCATACCACTATAGCCAGACCTTAGGACTTTGACCACGCCTTGGTTGACTGGACCATCCATGAATGAGGCCAGCGCTATCCGAATATCCTCCTCAGTAGCTAGACAGTCGATATCTCTAATTTCCAGAGATATCTCGTGCGAGACTGCTCGAACTTTTGCTTGTTGTCCCAAGACTTCACCAATGGCAGTTTTCATCTCCTGGATGGCATTTTTGCACTTTCCATCCAGTTCCAGGACAAGGCCGTTACTTTCCGTCTTTCTCACACGCTTAACGTGTTCGCCAACGCTCTGCAGCTTGTTGTCCCCTCTCCTGGTAACCAGTCTGAGGATCTCGCTGTATGTTTTACCATCTTCCGGCTGGATGATGATTGCATCAGCTCGAGGTTTCCTCTTCCTGGTTTGCGTCTGCCAGCTGTTCACGTCCATGTTGGCCCTTGGTACCACTTGAGCTATCTGCGTTGATGCTGAGGGTAGTTTCTCATGCTGCTGAAGGCCGTGTTTTTAGGAGATGTTTGAGTTGCCGACTCCTGTTTACTAGCTGTTTTCTTTTTCTTCAACAGCGTATCAGAGTCCTTGGGGGGTGTTTTGGGCTCTATGCTTCTCTCCTCCAGCCTTTCGCTAATATCCACTTGGAGCTCCTTCATTCGCATAAATGCGTTTCTATTCGCCTGTGTGATATGCCTCACAGCTTTGGGCCTAAAGACATGGATAAGGTCCGCAATGAGGGCTCCAAGTTCATTTGACAATTCAACAAGGCTTTTCCTGTTGCCTTTCTTCTTCTTAGTGGCCACTGCTGGCGAGTTCTGCGCACTACAGATCTCTCTGCTTCTCTTGGGCGTGTCTCCTTCCACGGTGCTGGGGAACAAATATACAGGTTCAGCAGCAGTGGGTGGTGCGGATGCCGGCCCGCCTCCTGGCGGCGTTCTCGCAATCCTTGGGCGGAGGTGAAAATTTGATAACAATTCCTCCTTCGTTCGATTTCCTTCCTGTTCGTCATCCAACGCCGCTCCCGATACTTGAGCTTCGGTATGTACCCCCGGTGGCCACGGATTTCCCCTTGGCTTCAACCTGGGTGGGTTATACCGCCCAGACTCGGTCTCCAGAGCCCCCTTAGGTAAGCACCACTAGTGTGGCGGGGATGGAAGATAGTCGGGATCCTTGACTTTTTGCTCTACAATACGCCGATCCGAGCTTATAATTTATAATTTAAGCTGGGCTAGCAATATTTTTGCGGTCGAGCAGTATTTATTTGAATTTGAACTGATCTGACCGTTTGGCGCCAACAGCTCTGCTAACTGACAAAGTCTCCCTGATTTGATATTTAGCAGTAGCCAGGGATGCTATGAATAGCTTACACTGATGCTTTCGATAGCGATCAGCTGATCCCGAGGAAATAGCTGTGCGGAGTTTTCCAACACTATTCAGCAAAAAACAACTAAGAAAGGCTACAGTCGAGCGCGCCGACTGTAAAAGTCCCCGTACTCTCCTTGTATTCGAAATTAATATTTGAATACGACTGTAATTTAAAATTTAAGTTTTAAAATTAATTAATAAAAAAAAATTTAAATCAGTCACTGATGGGATTTGAACCCGCGCTTACTGACGCAAGTTCCATATCATGCTGCCCTACTAGTTGCACCACTACATTCATTACGCGCTTCATGGGCTACTTTGTTGTCTAATTGCTCAGTTGTTTATAGTTGGATTTTGATGCAACTTTCAGGTTAGTTTGATATAATTTGTCTTTAAACAAATTTTGAACTACAATACCGTACTATATTACCAAATGCTTTAAAAAGGGCATGTAAGTTTGAAAAATTTGCTTAGTTCTTGTGGGAAGAGGGGGCGTGGCAGACCAAAATTTTGAATGACGTTGCATTTGTGTTGTCTCTAGGAACCTGCGTACCAGAATTGGTGTTCCTAAGTGCTATAGTTACGGAGATATTCGCAGAAAACATCAATTTTATGGAAGGTGTGTCTAGTTTTTTGCTTATTGCGGGGGCGGTGGGGGGCGTGGCGCCGATTTGAAATAAACTTGATCTGCGTACATCATAGACGGACTTTCATTAAAAAATTTGGTGTCTCTAGCTCTTGTAGTTTAGAAGATCCAGGTGTTCATACAGACGGACGGACAGACGGACATTGCTATATAGACTCGGCTGTTGATGCTAATCAAGAATATATATACTTTATGGGGTCGGAAAAGCTTCCTTCTGCCTGTTACGCACATTTGGCTTCTGACAAACCTAATAGACCCCTATACTCTTTTTAATAGTACGGGGTCTAAAAATGCTGATCACTTCGCAGAGAGGAAAGTTGCAACTACCAACAACAAGGAAAGAAAGTTGGCTCAAAAAGGAAAGCCAGAAGAGCGCGCTTACCAGCAACAGCCTCCCGCCCTCGCTCCTTTCACCAGCCTACGCCAACGGTGGCCTAGTCGCTGGAACAAGAAACTGCAGCGGAAGAAACCAGCGATGGGCCTTGACGTGGTATGTAAAGAAGCGTGACGAATAGATTATACCGTACAACTCTTTCTTTTAGTAAGGCAAAACACTTGTAAAAAACAAAACGTGCGTCCCTCTTCGTGTCGCAGTACGTATCCTGTGTGTGTGTGTTTTTGTTTATTTTTTCTTTTTTTTTTTTGATTGGGGGAAAAGCGTTAAAAGCCGAAGTGTGGGACTTGCACCCACTACAAAACCGCCCTACTCTCCGTTCCCCTCTATCGTAACCACCGTATTACCTCACGAGAGGAGATGGCATGAAAGCCTCATCTAGAATCTTATCTAGAGTTTGAATTCAGACGTTCAGACGCAGACGTTCAGTGCGACGCAGTGATTTCATAATTTCTGAACTCATGTGGGAAACAGCTTCCCAATTGTTTTGCAAGCTAAGCAGGATGTTTAAAAAGTCTTCGACTGAAAAGCGTCTCCCAATTCTAGAACTTAGCTCCTCCCGTTCACCTGAAAATCTAGGACAGACAAAAAGGACATGTTCTGCGTCTTCAACTATCCGCGCACAGTGTGTTCAAAACGGGTCACGCTCATGCTTGAACTTATGCAAATACTCTTTAAAACAGCCATGTCCAATCAGTATTTGAGTCATATAAGAGTCGGTTTGTCTGAACTTTCGCGTTTCCAACTCCTCTTCCAGTCTGTTGCATACGATTCGCTCGAAAAGTTATCCAACGACGTCTAACATGCACAGGAGCCTGTACGCCGACGGGTTATCCATGCCGGTACCTTTTGGGAGCAGCACCAGACGCTGCACCTTCCATCTTTTCGGTACTGTCCCTTGCCTGATGCATGTGTTGAACAGTTGGGCAAAAAGAATTGGTGATTTTGCAACCATTAACTTCACAGCAATAGGGGGAACAAATCCGGTCCTGGCGCCTTCGGAACTTCTTCTGGACTCTTGTACTTCGGTGTTCCCAGTACCGAAGACGCCATGGAGATAGTATTGATGTGAGGGCGTTCCGGGAATAATGCCGTTACTATCTCCAGAAGTTTGTCCGGGTCCGCTGGCATTGGGCGCCTCGCTGTACGCCGTCTGCTTCCGCACAAAGTCTATTCCAGCAGTCAGCTTTGCTTCTTTTGATTGCCTTGGTCAGGATTGCTCTTTTCACTCGTTGTTAGACCCCGTACAAAAGAGTATAGGGGTCTATTAGGTTTGTCAGAAGCCAAATGTGCGTAACAGGCAGAAGGAAGCTTTTCCGACCCCATAAAGTATATATATTCTTGATCAGCATCAACAGCCGAGTCGATATAGCAATGTCCGTCTGTCCGTCCGTTCGTCTGTATGAACACCTGGATCTTTTAAATTACAAGAGCTAGAACCACCAAATTTGTAACCAAAAGTCAGTAACTTTCGCGAGCAGATGAAGTTTATTTGAAATCAGTGCCACGCCCCCTACCGCCCCCGCAATAAGCAAAACCAAAGACACCTCGAAAAAAATTGATGTTTTCTGCGAATATCTCCGTAACTATGGCACTTACGACCACCAATTTGGGTACACAGGTTCCTAGGAACAGCATAAATGGAGTGCCATTAACATTTTTTTGATGCCGCGGCCCCTTTTTCCACAAAAAAAAATTAAATTTTCAATTCCGATGCCATTTTTAAGGCATTTGTCCTCATCGTACAGTGTTGTAATTTAAGATTCGTTTAAAAACAAATCATATCAAACTACCCTGAAAGTTGCATAAATATCCAACTATAAACAAGTAAGAAAAGTACAGTTGAACGAGTCCGACCGTATAATACTCTCTGCTTTTATTCCCAATTAGATAGTTCTTCTATTAGAACAACTTACAACAAAAGAGACAATTTATAATCGAACATACATATGTTTGTCTGCATGCACATACAAAAGGACGTTATATGTATGCACATATTTATGTACATATGTGTGTATGTATACTATTGCCGCCACACATGCATTAAAAAAGTTCAAATATATGCTTGTATGTTTCTGTCGCGCTCGCACTCATGCATTGGCTTAAATATTATCTTTATAATCGGTATCTCTGTTGTTTATTGTTGGATTTTTATGCAACTTTCAGCAGAGATATAATTTGTCTTCAAGGGAATCATAAATAACAGTACTCTACGATAAGAACAAACGCCTTTAAAACGGCATGCAAATTTGAAAATTTTATTTTTTTCTTAAGGCATAAGTGGGTGTGGCAGCCAAAAATTTTAAATAGTAATGTATTTATGCTGTCCTTAGGAGCCTGCATACCAAAATTGGTATTCCTAAGTGCCGTAGTTACTGAGATATTCGCTTTAAACATCTATTTTTTCCAAGGTATGTCTAGTTTAGAGATGGGCATGGGCCGTGCCGTGTCCGGGCCCCTTCCAAAAAATTGGCATTAATAAAATATTCTAGAAAACTGTTTTCATTTTAGTTTCTAAATAAAATGTTCTTTAAAATTGTTTAAATTAATTTTATTTTATAAACAAAATCTTCTTGAAAACTGTAAAAATTTTGTCAAATTTTATTAATAAAATATACTTGAAAATACAAAAAAAAAATTGGGTTTTAAATTTTTTTTTTATGACAGCGCCCGTGTTTGACCGTGACATGTCTGGGCCGTGCCTCTAAAAAAAAATTCCGTATTGGGCCGTGTTGGGCCTCTGTTTTTAGCAGCCGTGCTTGGGCCGTGCCGTGCCTCAAAAAAAAAAGGATCATGCCCATCTCTAGTCTAGTTTTTTGCTCATTTTGGGCAAATGGGGCGCGGCATCAAAAAAAAGATTCTTGCATTGACTGACTTAATATCGAGTCGATAGAGACCAAACTCGAATTTGTAACTTTTACCATATTACAACTGAGCAATTAGGTAACAAAGTGTCCCTTGAATCGGAGTGTTGATGCACTTGGTTGAAAGAAAAGAGATAACTGTATGTTTATATATACATTAGCCGCAGTAGTTTGCAACGAGAGCGTGGTCCAGGTAGTAGGGTTGGTCGTCATTATATTTCGCACTTGTATGTAAACACAAGACCTGCGGTTCGAGCCCCGGCACAGACTCTCAGAAATTAAATTTTTTTTTATTTTTTTTTTTTTTTAAATTTAGGTTTGTCAGAAGCGAAATGTGCGTAACAGGTAGAAGGTGGCGTTTCCGACCCCATAAAATATATATATTCTTGATCAGCATCAATAGCCGAGTCGATATAGCCATGTCCGTCTGTCCGTCCGTCTGTCTGTCTGTCTGTCCGTCTGTATGAACACCTGGATATTTTAAACTACAAGAGCTAGAACCACCAAATTTGTAATAAAAATTCCGCAGACCTAGTTTATTTCAAATGAGTGCCTTGCCCCCCACCGCCCCTACAATAAGCAAAAACTAGACACACCTCAGAATAAATTGATGTTTTTTTGCGAATATCTCCGTAACTATAGCACTTAGGAACAACACAAATGCAACGTCTTTAAAAATGTTGGCCTGCCACGCCCCCTTTTCCCACACGAACTAAAAAACTTTTCAAATTTACATGCCGTTTTTTAGGCATTTGCTAATATAGTAATATAGTACAGTATTGCAATTCAAAATATATTTAAAGACAAATTATATCATACTATCCTGAAAGTTGCATAAAAATCAAATTATAAACAAAAGAACCAGGTAACAAAGTTTTACGGTTAAGCGAAATGCCAATGCATGAATACGAGAAAGACAGATACATACGCTCCGCATGTTTGGCAGCCGTGCTAAGCCATAGTATACATATGTACACACATTTTTTAATATTTAAATTTTATATTAAATACATTCAGATTTAAATATTAATTTTAAGTTGGAATACAAGGAGAGCACGGCCTTTCTTACTTGTTTTTATAAGCAAATGAAAAGAATCGGGTTGATGTCAAATGTTCTGGAACCTGAGTCTGATAGCGCGGGTTCGATTCCCATCAGTGACTTGATATAAAACATTTTTTAAAATTTCATTTTAAAACATAAATTTAAAATTACAGTCGTATTCAAATATTAATTTCGAATACAAGGAGAGTGCGGGGTCTTTTATAGTCGGCGCGCTCGACTGTAGCCTTTCTTACTTGTAGTAGGGTTGGCAACTAGTTGGGTTGCATCCTTTCTTGCCGCAGGCGGGGCCGAGTGCGGCATTGCTGGTGGTGACCGTATAATCTTGCTTCTTTTCGCAAAAGGGTCTATTATCCTAGTAGCTGTATCTGCTACACCAGCCAAGTGATCCACTGGTGTAACAGGGTTGGTGGGAATGATGGTTGAGGCATTCAGAATCCATGCCTCAGCCGCACCGGTTGGTGCGGGTGGATTTCCACTGTTGTGATTGCCACCTGGAGTAGTAATGTTTTTTCCAGACATTCTTTCCTTAGTGCATTGGTGCATTTTAGTTTTCTAACCCTACTGCCAGGGTTTTGCAGTTTATACCTATTGCCAGGTTTTAGGTACTGCCGGCTGATGCAGCACAGACGCAGACCAAGTAGTCACTCAATGTGAGGACAGACACTACGTGGGTTTCTTTGCAGTTTAGCTTGCTGGGGGTGTTTGAGTGCAGCCGGCCGCTACGGCATAGACGCTGACCCCACAGCCGACCAATATGGTGCAGACGCTGTGCGGAATTTTCCTTTCTTATTGGGAAGTCTGGTTAGGGTCCGTTTTATTCATTTCCACGAGTTGGTTGTTGTATCAAATTCCAACTAAGTTGAATTTGAACTTAGATTTTAGATTTGCCCGTTTAGTAATTCATATTACTAATTAAGTTTATTTATTTATTCACTCTTATATTAAAAGTTAAACAAGAAAGGTTTTTCGACTTAGAATAAAATGATGCTTCGAGTCGACGCTTGCATGAGTAAGTAGTTTTATCGAGTTTAACTATTATCGATATCAATGTGGTGTTGCTACAGTGACCAGGTCGGGAGCGAAATTAACTTTTCGAGGTCTTTCATAAGTACGCAGAACTTACGGTTGGTTGGAGTCGTTGCGTAGTTCTAACTCCTTTAGAACAAATGCCGGCATCAGGCGCTCGATTCACACTGCAATTTCTTTGCCATTAATCTTTATGACAAAAACTCGGTCTGTTGATCGTTTAACCACTTCGTATGGGCCAGTGTAAGGTGGTTTTAACGGTTGCCGCACTGAATCTGTAGAACGTGGCTTCCATACAACATTTCCGCTGAAGACGCCCCTAAATCCTCCTTGTAGCACGTCCTAAGGCCAAGCAGTACTGTTGGGATAAGATCCATCCAGGGTATTCGTGGATGGCACATGAGAGCTGCTTTAAATGAACGATGCCATCGTTCAATGATGCCGTTTGACTGCGGATGGTAAGCTGTTGTGTGTATTCGTTTGCTACCCACCAAATCACTTAGTGCTCCAAAGAGGGCAGACTCAAATTGAGACCCTTGATCGGTGGTGATAGTCTGTGGGCATCAGAAGCGCGTAATCCAATGTGTCCAAAATATTGATGCTACAGTTTCGGCTGACATTTCTTTGAGAGGAATTGCTTCGGACCATCTTGAAAATCTGTCGATCATAGTGAGGCAGTAGCGGTAGTTGTCAACATTGGGCATAACAACTATGTCCAAGTGCACATGGTCGAATCGATTGTCAGGCATTCCGATCTTTTCAGGGTTTAGGTTGTTGTGGCGATGTATTTTGGCTTTTGGCAGGATAAACAATTCCGAGACCACGATGTAATATCCTTCCTCATCTGAGGTCAGACGTACTTTTGGCGGATTTACCTCACAGTCGATCTTCCACTGGGATGAGACAATCTGTGTACCGAAACGAACACGTCATATCGAAGAACCTGTGGAATATAAAGTCCCTTCGGATCGTAATTGGTTTCACAATAAATACTTATATTATTGTCAAATTGAACACGTTCTAGGTGGAGCGATGTATTATTCTGTAGAAGCTCGACTAATTCGGAGTCTTCCTACTGTGCGTCTTGAATTTTCGATAATGGCATTGTAGTTGGCATCGTCGGCTCCTGCAAAATGCACTATGTTGGTAGAGAAATGTGATATGTAGTCGAGGTGGCGAAGTAGTCGAGGCGATGCTTTCTCAGGCTTTTGAGAGAATGCATAGGTTATCGGTGCTTAAATAGCGTACGGAATCGTTTATTGCGAGCAGTTTGCGATCATACGTGCTATAATTTTGTCTCAGTCTGGGTTAATTTGCGAGAATAGAAACCCTGCGGTCGCCACGAGCCACTGACATGCTGCTCAAGAGCTGCACCAATCGCCGCATCGGAAGCATCGCACACAACGCTACCGACGTCGTTGGCGCAGGGTGTACAATGAGAGCAGCTTCTGCTACGGAACGTTTGCACAGCTCAAATGAGTTAGTAGCCTTCAGTGACCACTCAATTTTCCGATTGTCGTTCTTTTTGATGCCTCGACACATTTCACTGAGTGGAGCTTGAATCTCTGAGGCATGAGGAATACAACGTCGATAATAATTGATGATGCCGAGGAATCGTCCATGTTCGCAAAGTGTCACCGGTTTCTTGTAGTCGACAATAGCGTTAGTTCGATCATTGGGTGGTCGTATACCCTCGCTATTGATCATATAGCTTAAGAATTGTACTTCTGTCTTTGCTATTTGTCACTTATTGGCGTTAATACTCAGCCCGTATTGTCTGAGAATTGAAAGTACCTTTCGTAAGTGTTCCTCGTGTTGATCCGGGTCGTCAGACATTATCAGTATGTCGTCGATATGACAGTAGACAAAATCGATGCCTCTGAAAATGCTGTCCATAAATCGCTGAAATGTCTGTGTTGCATTTTTGAGCCCAAATGGCATGAACAGGAACTCGATCAAACCAAACGGGGTGCATACGGCAGTTTTCTTGATGTCTTCGGCAGACATTGGAATTTGGTAATAGGCGCGGACTAAGTCAAGGGTCGTGAATATCTTTTTTCCGTGAAGCTTTTCTGCGAAGTCATGGATATAACCTATGGGGTAGCGATTGGACACCGTGATCGAGTTGAGTCTGCGGCACAGGCACGCCAGCCCCCGCTTCGTTTGGAGACCATATGTAATGGGTTAGCCCAAGAACTCTTCGATGGTCGTCAGATTTCTGCTTCGAGCAGAAAGTTCACTTCGTCTCTATCAACAGCAAGTTTTTTACCGGAAAGGCGTCTGGGTCGATCAGCAACAGGGTTTCCAGTGATCTTAGTATGATGCGATACGTCATGGATAATTTTTCCTGTGCTATGTTTCGTTGGTATCGTAGTCACATCGACAAACTGCTTCAATAATCCACGAAAATCGTTATTATTGTTTATTGTTGAAACAGACGGGTTTGGATTGCTCAGCATTATGCCTGGAGTACAGATTTGTGTAGTCGTGTCGTTAGTTGCTTTGTGTTGAGATCGATGAGCAAGTTGTAATGGGCCAAAAGATCAGCTCCAATTATTGATGACTGGACATCGGCAATAATGAAAGGCCATTTGAAATCCCGCCGTAATCCCAGGTCAAGATTCATGACATGGGTACCGTAGGTTCGAATCATTGATTGATTTTCAGCGTATAAGTGAAGGTCGGACATATGACAGGTGCTCACGAAAGCACAGCCTGGTGTCTATCATAACCCCAAGGTAGCGAATAGCCCGCTTTGACGTTATATTTTGAGCGCCCACACAGATATGCGCTGTCTCCACGACAGACCGAGAGCTGTTAAGGACTGCCTCCGTTTTTTGTGCTTCTAACTCAAGGCCCACTGAGTCCAGCCAGTTGGCTATGTCAGAAATGGCCATGTTGCATGTGTTCTCCACATCCAACAAGTGTTTGCCAACCAGAGCGACGTCACCCGCATAGCATGTCAGCTGGCAGTAGAAGGTAGAGGAAGCATCAGAATAAACTACATTCCACAATAATGGACCCATCATTGATCCATGGGGTACACCTGCAGAGACGTGGTACTCCCGTTCCCAGAGTGCAGAATCATACTTTAACACTCTTCCTTTAAAATAGCTGTGCGCAATCGACTGGAGGTACTGAGGTTTTGCAAGTCTCCGTAGTGCGCTCAGGATTCTGTCCCATTTCACTGTGTTGAAGGCGTTCTTTATATCAAGAGTGACAATCAGGCAGTATTCCTTCGTGCCTCCCTTCCACCTAGTGCCCTCTGTTGCAGCATACGCAATACCCACAACTCTCTCAATGGCATCAACTGTTGACATGCTCTTCCGAAAGCCAAATTGGTACGGCAATAGCCCGCCTGCTGCGTCGATAGCCCTCAATAACCGTGCACAGATTAGGCTCTCAAGCATTTTCCCCATCGAGTCGATAAGACATATCGGGCGATATGAGCCTGCACTATCTGGGGCCCTTCCAGTTTTTGGAATTAGCACGAGGTGCTGAGCCTTCCATTGTGCAGGAAATAGTCCTTCACGAAGACATTGCGTATACGCCATCGCAAAGCCAACCGGTTGGCAGGCAACCGCCAGTTTGACTGCGCGGTTGGGGATTCCATCCGGACCAGGGGCCGTGCTCGAGCTCATTTTTCGAGATAATGTTAGAATCTCGATGGCAGAAACGGGCTCGATAGATGTGGCAGGTACGAAACTTCGCTTGCCGGCGTCATAGTGTAGTTGCACGCAGCAAAAAGTGCCTCTGCAATTGCTTTTATCTGCTCCGGGACAGATGGTGTCTCGTCCTTCTTAATGGGGAGCCCTATGGAGCTCAAGCCAGTTGCTTCTGCTTCTTTTGCGAACACTCGTGTATTTTCTTCTGGCTGAAAGACAGATGCGTCTGTCATTGGCGATATCAGCGTTCCACTAATATGTTGCCTTCTGTGGTCCGGCAAACGGCCTCCTTCGGTCCATGCTGGAGTCACAGGCATACAAAACATGACTCGAGAGTTGATTGGACATCTCCTGCGCTGATCCTACAATACTCAGTTCATCCATTACGCGTACGAAGTTCCAGTCCTACGCACGGGGAGGTGGTGGTTCGAACTCGAGTCTAGCCTTACACCCAGTGTGTATATCAGCGCCTCATGAGCGCTGGCAGTGTAGATGTTGCCTATGGACCAGGTGGATCGGATAGACAGGTGGCGCATTGTCAATGCACGGGGTTGAAAGAAAAGAGATAACACTATGTTTATATATACATTAGCCGCAGTAGTTTGCAAAGATAGCGTGGTCCGGGTGGGCCACGCACTTGTACGTAAACACAAGACCTGCGGTTCGAACCCCGGCACAAACTCAGAAATTAAAGTTTTTTTTTTTTAATTTAGCACTATTATATCTTAATGAAAATAATCGGAGACGTCTCACAAGGAGGGGGTGGTGCAATGAGTAGTGTTGCGGCGTGTTCTGCAGTGAAATTTTCTATTATACTATTTTAAATTAAAAAAAAAAATGTAAATATTCAATATTAACTGGTGCAACAGGGTTCGGTTGCGGTTAGTCGTTTGTTTCTAAACCAATGGTCTGCCTTTCGAACCCGGCACAGACTCAGAAATTAAAATTTTTTTTTATATTTTATATATATTTTTTTATATGTAAATGAAAATAATCGGGTTGATGTCAAATGTATGGAGTGGCGCAACTAGTAGGGTTGCAGAATGTTCTGGAACCTGAGTCTGATAGCGCGAGTCCGATTTCCATCAGTGACTTGATATAAAATTTTTTTTTAAATTTAATTTTAAAACATAAGTTTTAAATTACAGTCGTATTCAAATATTAATTTCGAATACAAGGAGAGTACGGGTTCGCAGGTTCGATTCCCGACAGTGAAATTTGTTAATATACTGTTTTAAATTTCAAAAAAAAAAAAATGTAAATGAAGAATTTTAACTGGTGCAACAGCCAGTGTAGGGTTGCGGTTAGTCGTTTGGCGTATAAATTGTAAAATTGTATAAATGTAATTTATGTATACGTGGTTGAAAGAAAAGAGATAACTCTATGTTTACTTATATTAGTCACGTCAAATGCCAAAGCCATACTTGCGGGACTGCCGTAAAGCATTGCTTCGCAAGTCTTGGTGGCCAACGATGGCCTCTCTTGGTACAGTCTCCGAAGTCTCTCCAGTCGACGAAGCTCCGTGCAAAGTATGTAAGCGAAAGAACATACTGCCGTCCAGTAACGTTGGCTGACCAACATCAGTGGGACCATGTTTGTGGTGTTCAGTACCACACCTAGGGTACTTTCCCCTTACGCCCTTTCGGCGGAGAAACGGGGGCAATTGAACAGGACGTGTTCGGCGCTCTCGATCGCGTGACAATCCGGGCAAAGAGGGTCGTCCTCGTGACCAAAGCGGTGGAGGTATTGTTTGAAGACTCCGTGGCCGTTCAATGCTTGGGTGAGGTGGAAGGTAAGATCGCCGTTCTTACCATGCTGCGATGTCGGGAATTAGCTTGTGTGTCCAGCGCCCATGGGGTGATGTGTCCCATTTGGCTTGCCATTCTGATAGCCGTCTGGTTTTTGCTGCTTGTTTGATAACTACGATGTCTTCCACAACTGTCGGCGATCTCTTGTTTATGTTGACCTCGCATGCCTCAGCCACTGCCAGCTTGACGGGGGTTATGCCACTTATGACCATGGCTGCGTCGGTCGATATCGTTCGGAATCCTAAGTACACGCGCAGGGCTTACGTACGGAAGTTTGAAACTAAGCCTTTCATGAAGCTTTACCTGAGGGTAGCGTTCCGCCAAATCAGTGCAGCGTACAGCATTGATGACCTTGGTGAGGTAGCTAGGCAGGCTCAAACTCCTGATTGCCTCCAAAAACCTTGCCCATGACGCTGAACTAAAGGCATTCTTGATGTCAAGTGTGGTTACGAGGCAGTATTGCTTGTTCCCACCGAGCCACCTGGTCCCTTCGATAGCTTAAGAGGCCGTTCTAATTACCTTTTCGAGCGCATCGACAGTTGAGCGCGACTTCTTGAAGCCGAACTGGGAATCTGGGAGGCCACCACGGACTTCGATTTCGGTTCGCAGGCGGGTTTCGGTTAGGCCTTCGAAAATTTTACCTGCAGTGTCCAGGAGGCAAAATGGGCGGTAAGACGAGGCCTTGTCTGGGTCTTTGCCTTCGGCTTAGGGATGAGCGCGAGGTTTTGGTGTTTCCATATCTTGGGGAATATACCGTCGGCAAGACATTAGTTGAACACCTCAGTGAAAACCCGTGGCTTAAGATTGATCGCCAGTTTTAGAGCTCTGTTAGGTATACCGTCCGGTCCTGGAGCTTTCCTGTTTGGGACAGATTTTGCCAATCGAAGCAGCTCCTTCGTTGTAACGGGCAGTATCTCCTGCTGTGTTGATATCTCTGCTGCTGCTGGGGGCTATTGCTGCTTAGGGAACAGAGTCTCAATTATGTCCAGGAGTTTGCTGTGGTCTGAGGGGCCCTGAGGGGCACTTGAAGGCGTTCATCCTCTTTATGACCACTTTATTGGCTCTACCGAACAGATCATGTTCAGCCTCGTCGCATAGCTCCAAGGAGCATCGTCTTTTGCTTTCTTATATCAGTTTCTTTAGAAGTCTCTTCTTGGCGGCGTGTGTTACTCTTAGTTTCTCATAGTTGGGTCCTCCACGGGCTCTATAGTATAATCGCCGTGCACGAATACAGTCCTGTCTTGCTCTGTGGATGTCCTGGTTCCACCAGTAGACTGGTCTGTAGCCGGTGAAGGCGCCGCTCTTCTTCATACTTGATTCGCAGGCCTGCTTTACTCTGTCCATAAGCTGGATGGCCATCTCCTCGGCAATTCCCGTTACTCTTGTGGAGCTAACTGCGTCCTTGAAGGCTTGGATGTTCAGTCTTGCATCCCTATAGTGTGGTCTTGTCGCTGTGCCAGAGCGGTGGGAGCTACTATGGACTTCACACAAAATAGCTTGGTGTTCGCTTGCAGTGTAGTGCTCGCTCAGTTTCCAAGTCGTTCTTCGACTACTAGAGCACGTGAGATCAATAATGGATCCGTCTCTTGCTCCGGTTAAGGTGTTAGAGCTTCCGTGGTTCTGGAGTATGAGGTCCAGTGACTCGAACGCCTCCACGAGTGTACTTCCTCTGGCATTTGTTGACGGCGACTTCCATTCAGTTGCCCACGCGTTGAAGTCGCCTCCGACGATGACCGGCCGACGTCGTCGGCGAGGGCGTCGATGCAGTTGCTGAACTCAGCCAGAGACCAGCTCGGTGGGAGGTAGCAGCTGTATATCCACATGTTCCGGACTTTGACTCTGACGTACCCAAGCGCCCGCTTGGAGTCGCATACTGGTTCGGGTAGTGTCCCATAATCTGCGGTCCACGTACCGCAGGTTGGACCCCTGTATGGTTCGCTCAGAATAGCCAAGTCTATTTTGAGCTCTCTAGTTGTTTGAGCCAGCAGTTTCTGGGCGGCCATGCAGTGGTTGAGGTTAAGCTGAAGGAGCCTTACCATCGTGAGTTCTGAATTGCTTCACGGTATGCTGGACATCTGAAGCTACCCGAGACGTGGTTTCAGGGTTCAAACTTGTGGCGTACGCAGATGCAGCAATAGGGTGTATTTTGACACTTATTGGCTTGGTGGCCGATTTTGCCGCATTTGAAGCATGTCCCTCTCCTGTCGTCCTTGCTTCTACAGTTCCGGGCAATGTGTCCGAACTCGAGGCAACTGAAGCACCGCTGTGGTTGGATAACGGCTCTTATCCTGCATATCACCCACCCAATGCGAATTTTACCTTTCTGGACCAGAACTTGGACACTCGCTGTAGGTAGACTACCTCGTGGTAACTACCTCGCTTGTGAAGGAGTTGCCCCCCGATTCTGCGTTAACGGGTGCGATTTTGTCTTCCTCAGTGGTGATCTCATCCAGGTTTCGAATCTCGACCCTCAGCTGCTCGGTGAGACCTTTCACAACTGCGCTTGAACCAAGGGCATCGCTCACAGTTTTTTGTAACTCTTTTGTGCTCCGTGTGGGACGCTTGATTAGGCGTAGTAGCAGGTCGCCGTTTGCAGCTTTGCGTATGCCCTGGATGTCGCTACGAATGTCCTTAAGGGACTCGTTTTCTTTAACTGACTTCGGCTTTTGGGTGTTCGTCTGATGGCGCTCACATTTTTGGTGACGTCTGTGATTCGACCGTTTTCGACGGACGACTTATAGAGTCAGTCTGGGTCTCCTTGCAGCAGTAGTCGCCCCGGGTCATGCTCCGGGCTGCCTCATTTAGCTGGACCAGCTGCACCACCATATTCCTGATGAGTTTGTTGATGTGCCGCTGTCCCAAACACGTGACGGATAAGTCATGTAGAACGTCGTTGATTTTATCATGGACTTCTGCGAGATTCGATGGTTCGCTTTCAACTTCATCTGGACTTGCAACACTCTGCGTTGCTAATTCCACTACCGTGGCCAGCACCGGCGAGTGGGCCGTTGTGCTGCTTTTAGCGAAGGGGTCTCTGATCTCTATGTTTAACTTTCTTGGTAACCAGAAACGCTGTTCGTAGCCTCAGATTTCACTCAAACTTGAAAATTGACCTTTGAAGTTTGAATTTGAAATTAACGAGCGCGAATTACGCTCCAACTAACACGCAGACGGAAGCTGGTTGTTATGGCGCGATCAGGGTTGTATCCAGTTCAGGCACAGCTGATCGGTACTTACGTTTTTAACCAACAGTGGAGGGTGACAGGTGGAGATTTGTTGCTCGCAGTGAATAGCAACAGGAAAAAGTGCAAGTAAGCTGGAATAAGGATGGAAAAAGGCGCCCACGATAAGAAGCCCCCTCCCCCCTTGCTCCTGCTTTCCAATACCCCTGTGATCAGTTCATGCAAAAAGAATGCTCGGAGCTCCTACGGCGGGCGGCCAATGGACGATCAGCCTCTTCCGGTAAGTAGGGCGCAACCTTTACGACGCTTTACTGCCAACTTATTTCATTTACAGGACCGCGTACTTGGATAGGAACTAGTTTTGTCCTGGTGTGTGTGTGTGTTTTTTTTTTTTTTTTTTATTCAAACTAATCTACACGACGTATGTACATTTAAGGCTAAGCTAGAGGTAACCCTAAGTTCCCGCGGTACGACCGTTAGGTAATACTTCGCAGGCCCTTCAACGCCACCTGTTAGTTGACACATTAGGCCGGGAGTATGGTAAGTGGCCACACCGGCCGGGAGCATGTTAAGTGGCCATACCGGCCTCTTTGTAACGAGAGACATGCAGACTGCTGGAGGGAAACCCAAGCAAGGATCAACACCATCTGCACGCACCCGTCGTGACCCTTTTTCTAATTATAGATCTACCCATGCGCAGACATCGTATTACCATCTGGTGTAAACTGATGTAGGCGCACTTGTATCCTTAAGTTTAATCGTTACCACATGTTTGTTAGTTCTAAGATACTCACCTTATGTAATATTTGATCCTTAGACTGTAAGCAAAGGGGTATATAAGCCCATACATTGCTCCAATAAAATCAGTACTCAAGAAACGTTCTTAGCGTGCAATACACTCTCCGAACATTCTGATACTTATCCGAATAACTGGCTCAAAGTGCTAGGTATTTGAAAAACCCTCTGGTCTTACTCAAAGTGTAAGAACAGAAAACTCACTGACAAGTGAACACCACCTATAGCGTCTATGAGGAACAGTTCCTCGCTCACTCTTCCCTTCCCAACGCGGTCATCAACTCAGCTGCGAAGGTGAACACTGCATCCCAGTTTGATGCTGAAATGATGGCAAATCTGCTGCAGTGATCTGCAGGCTTCTAAAACATCCATGACCCCAAAGAATTTGGGTCAAGTAGAAGTTCACCTCCCCGTGCTTCCGATTGAGCCAGGTCGTCAGATTGGGGATGAGCGGGTATGTCCATCGTCCTTTAGCGGAGCTGTCCCACCGGATTTGCCACCTTCCGATTGATTCCCTTCTAGCGTCCCTTCGTATTTGGGTTAGTGTGTTGACTTCTGGGAGCTGCCTCGTAGACCTGAAAATAGTAGAAGAATCTCTTACCAGATCCTCAATCGGGATCACTCCAGCCAGGACCAGCGCGGCGTTGTCCGAAATAGTGCGGAATGCACAGCACACTCTGATAGCGTTGAGTCTGTAAGTTGAGCGGATTATGCGAGTGTAGCTCGGTACTTCCATGGCTTTCGACCAGACAGGAGCTGCGTAGAGGATTATAGGCCTGACATGGCTCATGAGGAGCTGGCGCCGGTGTTGCTTAGGGCCTCAAGTGTTTGCCATTTATCTTGCAAGAGCCTGGCTTGCTACTGCTACTTTGGAGGAAACGTAGTCCATGTGTTCCCTGAAGGACAACCTGGTGTCGATCATTACGCCCAGATATTTAATCGCGCGCTTGGAACTTATTGTAGAGTTGCCCACAGTGATTTCTGCAGTCTCTACCTTCTTCCGGCTGCTTATGAGCACAGTTTCCGTTTTGTGGGCTGCGAGTTCCAGGCCGGCATGGGAAAGCCAGAGTTGAACGGCGACGGTGCATGCATTGCAGATATTTTCCGCGACATGTTGCTCCTTGCCCGTAACAGCGATGGCCACGTCGTCAGCAAAGCCCACTATTTGAGCGCCGGGAGGTAGAGCCAGGCGCAATACTCCGTCGTACATGACGTTCCAGAGTAGAGGTCCTAGAACGGATCCCTGGCAGAGAACTCCAGCGATACACCGCATGTAAAAATACTCAGAGTACACACACAGTATTTTTCAATTCGAATCATTTTTTGAGTCTACCCGAAATGATGCGGTGTTATTTTACTCCTTTTCGTTTGGGTATTTTCGTATTGCGATACTTTTTTACCCGCTCATGTTTGTAGCCGCTCATTTAATACTTAGTCGCGTAAACACCGCATCAAATTTTGACTCAAAAAAGTTTATGATTACTTCGAAACTGCTAACCACAGCTTCTAAGGAAATTCCGATAGCACAGGATGTTCCAGGCAGAGAAATCAGATCGAGCAATTAAATAGCGAGAGAGATATAGGGAAGAACCAGTTTCTCTGAATTTCTTATAAAATTTAGATTTAACGTTTTTAGACCCCGTACTCTTAAAAAGAGTATAGGGGTCTATTAGGTTTGTCAGAAGCCAAATGTGCGTAACAGGCAGAAGGAAGCTTTTCCGACCCTATAAAGTATATATATTCTTGATCAGCATCAACAGCCGAGTCGATATAGCAATGTCCGTCTGTCCGTCTGTCCGTCCGTCCGTATGAACACCTGGATCTCAGAGACTATAAGAGCTAGAGACACCAAATTTGTAATAAAAATTCCGTAACTTTCTCGAGCAGATCAAGTTTATTTCAAATCAGGGCTACGCCCCCCATCGCCCCCGCAATAAGCAAAAAACTAGACACACCTCGGAAAAAAAATTGATGTTTTCGGCGAATATCTCCGTAACTATAGCACTTAGGAACACCAATTCTGGTACGCAGGTTCCTAGAAACAGCACAAATGCAAAATTTTGGTCTGCCACGCCCCCTTTCCCACACGAACTAAAAAACTTTTCAAATCTTACATGTCGTTTTTAAAGCATTTGCTAATATAGTACAGTATTGCAATTCAGAATTTTTTTAAAGACAAATCATATTAAACTACCCTGAAAGTTGCATAAAAATCCAACTATAAACAACTGAGCAATTAGGTAACAAATTATCAATTGAAGCGCGTTGTGAATGCACGTGGTTGAAAGAAAAGGAATAACACTATGCTTATATATACATTAGCCGCAGTACTTTGCAAAGAGAGCGTGGTCCGGGTGGGCCACGCACTTGTTTGTAAACACAAGACCTGCGGTTCGAACCCCGGCACAGACTCAGAAATTAAAGTTTTTTTTTTTTTTTTTAAATTTGAGTTTAGCACTATTATATCTTAATGAAAATAATCGGAGCCGTCTCACAAGGAGATGGTGGTGCAATTAGTAGTGTTGCGACGTGTTCTGCATAAGTTGAGTATAAGTTCGCAGGTTCAATTCCCGACAGTGAAATTTTCTAATATACTTTTTTAAATTTCAAAACAAAATGTAAATATACAATATTAACTGGAGCAACAGGGTTGGGTTGCGGTTAGTCGTTTGTTTCTAAACCAATGGTCTGCGGTTCGAGCCCGGCACAGACTCAGAAATTAAATTTTTATACTCTCTGCAAGAGTATAATGGGTTTGTGCAAATGTATGTAACAGGCAGAAAGAGGCGTGACAGACCCCATGAAGTATATATATTCTTGATCAGCATCACAAGCCGAGTCGATATAGCCATGTCCGTCTGTCCGTCTATCTGTCCGTCTGTCTGTCCGTATGAACACACAGATTTCAGAGATGGTAAGAGCTACAAGTTCGAACTTGGTCTCAATCGACTCGATATTTAGTCAGTCAATACAAGAATCTTTTTTTTTTTTTTGATGCCACGCCCCATTCGCACACAATGAGCAAAAAACTAGACAAACCTCGGAAAAATCTATGTTTTCGACGAATATCTCAGTAACTACAGCACTTAGGAATACGAATTTTGGTACGCATGTTCTTAAGGACAGCTAAAATACATTACCATTTAAAATTTTTGACTGCCACGCCCCCTTTTTCCGTAAGAAAAAAAAACTTGTCAAACTTGCATGTCGTTTTAAAGGCATTTGTTCTTATCGTACAGTATTGTTATTTATGTTTCTTTTGAAGACATATTATATCAACCTCTCCTGAAAGTTGCATAAAAATCCAACAATAAACAACAGAGCTACCGATTATAAAGTTAATATTTAAGTCAGAAGCAGAGAGTATTATACGGTCGGGCTCGTTCGACTGTGCTTTTCTTACTTGTTTTTTTTTTTGTGCTTGTTATATAATAACATTATTATATGTAAATGAAAATAATCGGATCTCTGTCTAATGTGGGGCGTGGTGCGACTGATAGGGTTGCGGCGCGTTATGCATCTTGCGCAGGTTCAAGTCCCGACAGTGGAGTTTATTAATATACTTTTTTAAATTTCTAACAAAAATGTAAATGAAGAATTTTAACTGGTGCAACAGCCAATGGTCTGCGGTTCGAACCCGGCACAGACCCAGAAATTTAATTATTTTTTTATTTTTTAAATAACTACATTATTATATGTAAATGAAAATAATCATATTTCTGCCAAATGAATGGTGTGGTGTAACAAGTAGGGTTGCAGCATGATATGGAACTTGCGTCAGTAAGCGCGGGTTCGAATCCCATCAGTGACTGATTCAAATTTTTTTTTTAATTTAATTTTAAAACTTAAATTTTAAATTACAGCCGTAATCAAAAATTAATTTAGAATACAAGGAGAGTACGGGGTCTTTTACAGTCGGCGCGCTCGACTGTAGCCTTTCTTACTTGTTTAATCGTGTTAATTCCCGTATAAATCAAATAGGTTTTTTATATATACTTGGAGTACAAAATGGAACACAAAGATAAAATAAATTATTTAAAGTAATATTAAAAAAATGCGACTGTTTCATACATATCGCTGCACTTGAAAAGCCATGACCAGTGAGTTTGGGATAAAAGCTGATTTAACTTGTTAAAACCAGCCTTCTGAAACTGGCGAATACGCTTTCTAGGTCTTAAGCTGGACTTTCCCATTAGGGTAGGCAATTCCATCAACAATTCCAAAGTCGGGTGATATGAATCTTCAGGAAGAGAAAGGGGAGCAATACGGGAAACAGATGGAAATGAAGGATCTGAAACAAAAATAAGACCAAGCATCTTACTTAAAGAATTGGGAATGCCATTAATTTGAGATAAAGAAATCTCAAATAAATGATCAACGAATTCATTCTGTGTGGTGGAGGTCAATACAGCAGAGCCAGGAGTAGAGATCCAAGTAGTTCCTGCAATGTTAAAATCACCCAGAACCAAGAGGACATCCCGATCAGAAGTTAAGGAAGAAACAGATTTGATAGCTGAGAAATGTTCAAAATAAACAAAATTATCAGAAGAAGGAGGAATATAAGAGCAAGTGATAAAAATGCTAGCATTACAAATACTTAGCTTTATAGCAATAAATTCCAATTCTGTAGAAATTTTAAGGTAAACTACTTCAGAGGAAATATCACCATCAACAGCAATCAAAACACCACCACCACGACGACAAGTATGATTCTTTCTAAAAAGTGAAAATTTTTCACAGAATATCTCTGCATTAAGAATGTCAGGCCTTAACCAAGTTTCAGTAAAGGCAATGACATGAAAAGGAAAAGAAACACTAGATAAGTAAAGGTTGCTAAGTTTGCTACAAAGACCTCTTACATTGTGATAGGCAAGCGAGAGGGAGGAGTTTAGTTTTTTTTGTTAATGGTAGCTGATTGGTTAGAAGAAGATAGTGACGGTAGAGCAATCGGAGTCCGATTTCGTTTTTTTGCAGTATATTCTTTCACCACCAAGTGGTCCGGCCAGAACTCTTTACAGCATATTTTGTTAAATTGTTCAGCCGGAACACTTATTTTAAATGAGGAAATCTCCCGAGCATAAGAAAATTTGAACTTTTCCACCGTAATGTTGGCTATAGATTTGGCCTGTATAAAAGCCTTGACATCATCAGATGTAGTATCAGGGGCTAACCGTGAAACAAAGATTTGTTTTTCGGTGGGATACCTATAAGAGTCATATTATTATCATCCACTGCTATATCGTCTTTCGAACTTTTAGCACTGGTTGATTGACTAGCTGATGCACTCGAAATGTCATCACTAATATGTTGTTCAACATCAACAGCATTGACAGCAACTGTATCAGGGGCTGGCTCGGTGTCCGTAGGAGTAACTTCTGTGGGAGAAGTATAATTATCTCTCCTACTGATAATACTAGGTGGAGACGGGGAAGAAAGATTTATTAGAGACGGATCAGAATTTATGGAGATATGTGGTGGAACGGAAAGTTCATTTGGACCAATTGACAATCTAAAATTGGCCTTTTTCCTCTTTTGAGAATCATTCAAAAGGTTCATACTCTTGAAATCTTTATCCAACGAGGTGAAACTATCAAACAGGTTCTTAAATCTGCCAAATAGTTTTCCAAAGCCTCTTTTTGTTTGCCTCATGAAGCCCATCATATCCCTTTCAACATCCCTGCAAGACTCACATGTCCATTTGATACCCGAATTAGAATTAATCAGGTCGATAAGACGGCCAATAAGGCCAGCACATTTTTCGTGTGATACATTATCACACAGCCAGCAGCAAAAATAACCCACTTTTACATTTGTTCGCACCTGGCAGTTTTTATTATAGCAGACATACATAGTGGATAAATTTTAATTTAAAAAACAGCGAAGTGAAAAAAAAATTTAACTGCGATAAAAAAAATAAAATAAAAAAATAGACAAATTATAAATTTGTATAGAGTGTGAAAAAGAATGAAAAATATACACAAAGGTTAAGTAAATAGATTCTAAGTTAGAGCACAAATACAGCGTACTTACAAAAACAAATTTGTTTGTGCGGCAAACGAAAAATTTACCGTCGGAAATTAGGTAGCCAAAAATTATAAAATGAAAAAGAGCGACGAAATGTGACTTTTAGGCGAGGAAAGAAAAAAAAACACGTCCGTTTGCATAGCGAGTGCGAAGCGAGTTGAGAGTGCGAAGCTGGTAGGAGTACAAGGAACTGTTGTTTCCAGAGTTTGGGAAACGATCTCTCAAGGAGGCACGCATTGAAAAGTTCTGCGAAGGCCGCAGGACGAAGGGAGAGTGCTAAGGAGGGATATGCAATGAGAATATGTAAGTAGTGTGGGTGTGGCCTTGAAGAGGCAAAAAGAAAGAAAAGGCTTTCGTTCTCTCTGGAGCCGGAACTGCGGGACTGTCGTGAGGTAATGCTTCACAGCCCCGGCTCATGGCTTAAGAGCCCCTCTCCTGAGTTTGGGACCTTCTTTGCTGTTCCTCCGCCCTAAGAGTGATCATGACATTCCTTGCCAACTTGTTGACGGCTGACCAGATGGCCGGTCTATTTATCATGTGCGCAATGATCGTGTCCGCTTCTATGGTTCGACGAGACTTCGCTCAAAGCTGAACCGATTGCACGAGATGAGGACGTGTTCGGCATCTTCCGTAACCTCGCACGTATTGCACTTATCACTAGTGTCGTGTCCAAATCTGAACGAGTATGCCCTGAAGAACCCGTGACCGCTCAGTAGTTGGGTCAGGTAGAAGTTTACTTCCCCGTGCTTGCGGTGCATCCAGTCTTCTATGTTGCGGATTAGGCGCGCGGTCCAGCGTCCGGTTTTCGTCCTCTCCCATCTCGTCTGCCACTGGTGTATGGTAGCTCTACGTGCGGCGGGTTTTATGTGGCTGTTCGACCTCGTCTTGCTGGCGTTTCTTCTGGCCTCGTACACTTCTTTGGCTTCTGAAATGAGGTTACTTAGTGGGATCATACCTGCTATCACTAAGACCGCCTCTCCAGAGATTGTTCGGAAGGCGCAGGAGACTCTGATCGCGCAGAGTCTGTACGCTGAGTCGATGCCTTTGAGGCGTTACGAAAGACAGCCCAGCCTATTCTAACTCTTCCTGCTCTGATGAGCTTATCGGCGCTACCCCTAGGCACCGGGAGTGAGGCAACGAGTGTGCCGTTGTAGCCCGCGCGCAGTTTTATCAGCACGTTTGTGCGCTGGTCTGGCTCCAGTATTTCGGAGATTTCTCCAAGTACATCCTCGCTAGATGTGCCCTCCATGATGTCGCGCAGCTGGTGATTGACGGTATCCCCGAGTGCCTTTACTTCTACACCGTCGCCTAGGGCTGCTTCGATCGCCTTTTGCAGCGGGACAGTGTTTATGTCCGAAGCTTCAGAGAGATTTAGCAGGACTTCCCCAGCTGCTGTGCGCCGTATTCTGGACACGGAGCTCTTGAACTTCAGGAGTGTTTTTTTTTGTTGGAGCTCGTTTGGTACGTCCCCATAGGAATCCTTAGCCATACAGCGAATTAGGACGGCATCTGGGCGGCTTTTGCGAGCCACTGGTATTTTGGTGTGTTTTTCCACCTTTTTCCATTCTGTTCCCGCTCCTGCTGGGCGGGCTTGCTCAGGCGAGCATATTGTACCAGGAGCACAGCGAGAATTGTTGTTTCATCCCTCGCGTGAGGCGCTTTGGCCTTTGGTCACCGTAGCAAATGTAGGACTTGCGTTGATCTTTGCTCCGCTGCAGCGTTGACATATCTTGTTGGTTTGTTTTTTCTTGATTAACTGCTGACTAACCTCTTCCTGAATGTCTTTGATGCGTTTCAGCTGCTTCTTCATGACTGCGTTAACATGCCTAACGGCCTTATCCTCTAGTCTGGATAAGATGTCACGCACCCGGCTACCAAGCTCGTTCATTAGCTCGCTGGGCGTCAACTTAACCTTTTTAGGTGGTGTTTTCCGTTGCAGACAGGAAAGATTTTCGCCTTCTCTGGATCTCTTTGGCGTTTCCGCTTCATTTGTGGCCGAAAATACGAATATTTTTCCGCCAGTATGGGCAGGGCTGAACGACATGCTGTGATCGGGGGCGATCTCAACATTTTGTTCGACTTTGCGAACGCCAAAGGGTCGGCATCGGTCGTATCGTTGTCTACGCCGTGACTCGCTCCAGAGATTTTGAATGCTATGGGTGCCTGGGGCGACACACCCAATGCAGTAGGGCTATGATTAGCCAGATGCGTCGGTTCAGCGCCAGTGCACAGTCCAGGTGGGTGCTAGTGTAGATGTTTGTGGTTTTCCAAACGCTGCAACTCTAATAATACTGAGAAACAACGCGACCCGCTCAAAACACGAACAATCCGCTTTCGCTCTCTGTGCTGTGCTGTGTGTGTCTTCTTTTTTTATACCCTTGCAGAGGATATATTGTCTTTGTCCCGATGTTTGTAACGCATTGAAGGAGGCGTTTCCGACCCCATAAAGTATATATATTCTTGATCAGCATCAACCGCCGAGTCGATATAGCCATGTCCGTCTGTCCTTCTGTCCGTCTGTTTCTATGCGAACTAGTCTCTCAGTTTTAAAGCTATCGTGATGAAACTTGGTACACGTGTGTATTCTCTCTGCACGCAGTTCATATGTTAAAATCGGCCAGATCGGATCACTATACCATATAGCTCCCATAGGAACAATCGGTTTGAGCTAGCTCCACCAAACTCAGCCTATATGTATTTAGTACTAAATGCCACATGCAAACCAAATTTCATCCAGATCGGACCACTATATCAAATAGCTGTCATAGGAACAATCGGTTAAAAATGCTGAAAATGCTTAGTATGAAAATTTTCAGTGTCTCTTGAACGATTTGAACCAACTTCTCGCAATATGCATTCCTTACTATTTTCCATAAGCTGGAACAATCGGTTAAAAATGCTGAAAATGCTTAGTATGAAAATTTTCGATGTCTATTGAGCGATTTCAACCAAATTCCCGCAATATACATTTGTTATCATTCCCAATATGTTGACCAAATTTCATTCAAATCGGACTACTATATCATATAGCTGCCATCGGTTGACAAGTTTTTGAGTTATCGTGATCACCGTAACAGTACTTTTGAAAAAAAGTCATTCCGAGATAATCGCATTCAAAGTTGTGTTTTGATATCAGCCGCGCACCAAAGTCCATTGGAAAAACGGCTGTAACTTAAAAACTACTTGTCCTATCAAATGTATATACGTTCAGAATATGCACAAAAAAAGTGCATTTTGGGACGCCCAACTTTGTATATAACCCCTTAAGATAGTTTGGTAAATATAAAAATTTGTCATACAAACTCATACTAGGAGCGAACTTTTGACCGATTGTCTCTATGGGAGCTATGCGATATAGTAGTCCGATTTGGTCTTTGGTTTTTTGCTCATTGCGGAGGCGTTAGGGGGCGTGGCAAAAATTTGAAATAAGCTTGATCTGCGTACACTAAAGACGGACTTTTATTCTAAAATTGGTGGCTTTAGCTCTTGTAGTTTTGAAAATCCAGACACATAGACGGACATTGCTATGTCGATCAAGAATATGTATACTTTTTACGGTCGGAAAAGCTTCCTTCTACCGGTTACACATATTTCGCTTCTGATAATCCTAATAGACCCCATACTCTTTTTATACTCTCTGCAAGAGTTTATTGGGTTTGTGCAAATGTATGTAACAGGCAGAAGGAGGCGTGGCAGACCCCATAAAGCATATATATTCTTGATCAGCATCACAAGCCGAGTCGATATAGCCATGTCCGTCTGTCCGTCTGTCTGTCCGTCTGTCTGTCCGTCTGTCTGTCTGTCTGTCCGTATGAACACATAGATTTCAGAGATGGTAAGAGCTACAAGTTCGAGTTTGGTCTCAATCGACTCGATATTTAGTCAGTCAATACAAGAATCTTTTTTTTTTTCGATGCCACGCCCCATTCGCCCACAATGAGTAAAAAACCCGTCACACCTCGGAAAAAATCTATGTTTTCGGCGAATATCTCAGTAACTATGGCACCTAGGAATACCAATTTTGGTACACATGTTCCTAGAGAACGCATAAATGCAATGGCATCAAAAGTTTTGGGCTGCCACGCCCCCTTTTTCCGCAAGAAATAAAAGAAAATTTCAAACTTGCATGCCGTTTTTAAAGCATTTATTCTTATCGTACAGTATTGTTATTTACGAATCGTTTTAAGACGTATCATGTCAAACTCTTCTAAAAGTTTCATAAGAATCCGACCATAAACAAGAAAGAAATGAAGCAACAAAGATTTTATTCGAGAGCAATGAGTGCGAGAGAGACAGCGCTAGTCGTGCCGACCAATAGTATTCATAGACACATGTGTATGTGCATACATTTAACGTCAAACGAATTTGTATGTACATACAGACAAACATATGTATGTTCGATTATGCTTAACTTTTTTTATTGTTTTAACGTGCTCTAATACAAGAACTATCTATTGTAATATCTGGATACCGATTTAAGCATTGTAATCGGGAATAAAAGCAGAGAGTATTATACGGTCGGGCGTGTTCGACTGTACTTTTCTTTCTTGTTTAAAGTACTGGGTTTAAAAACACCAACAGGTATGTTGGTTGGATATGTATGTCAATACTGACATTTACGCAAGTGTTTATGTTCCAAATAAATTGAGCTACAAGTTCGAATTTGGTCTCTATCGACTCGATATTTAGTCAGTCAATACAAGAATCTTTTTTTTTTTGATGCCACGCCCCATTCGGCCACAATAAGCAAAAAACTAGACATACTTCGGAAAAAAACGATGTTTTCGGCGAATATCTCAGTAACTACGGCACTTAGGAATACCAATTTTGGTACACACGTTCCTAGAGACAGCATAAATACATTGCCACTTAAGATTTTGGACTGCCACGCCCCCTTTTTCCGTAAGAAAAAAAAAAACTTTTTAAACTTGCATGCCGTTTTAAAGGCATTTGTTGTTATTGTAGAGTATTGTAATTTATGATTCCTTTGAAGACAAATCATATCAAACTATGCTGAAAGTTGCATAAAAATCCAACAACAAACAACAAAGCTACCGATTATAAAGTTAATATTTATGTCCATGCATGAGTGCGAGCGCGACAGAAACATACAAGCATATACTCGAACTCTTTTGATGCATGTGTGGCGGCAATAGTATACATACACACAGATATACATATGTATGTGCATACATATAACTTTAAACGAATTTGTATGTGCAAACAAATGTATAAATTGTCTTTTTTGTTGTAACGTGTTCTAATACAAGAACTATCTATTGTAATATCCGGATACTGATTTTAACATTATAAATGGGAATAGAAGCAGAGAGTATTATACGGTCGGGCGCGTTCGACTGTACTTTTCTTACTTGTTTTTTATATGTAATTAAAAATATATGTATTATTTTTTACTTGCAGCTGAGAATGATGACATGGGCTTTTTCGAGCTCTTAGCCACAACTATCTCCGTGCTAATCATGGTTTTGACATTTCCGAGTACGAACGTGAAGTAATCTTTCGCATGGGTCGACTGCGCAGTGGGGGAGCCCGCGGACCGGGTGTGTTTTTATACTCTCTGCAAGAGTATATTGGGTTTGTGCAAATGTATGTAACAGGCAGAAGGAGGCGTGGCAGACCCCATAAAGTATATATATTCTTGATCAGCATCACAAGCCGAGTCGATATAGCCATGTCCGTCTGTCCGTCTGTCTGTCCGTCTGTCCGTCCGTATGAACAAACAGATTTCAGAGATGGTAAGAGCTACAAATTCGAGTTTGGTCTCTATCGACTCGATATTTAGTCAGTCAATACAAGAATCTTTTTTGATGCCACGCCCCATTCGCCCACAATGAGCAAAAAACTGGGCACACCTCGGAAAAAATAGATGTTTAAAGCGAATATCTCAGTAACTACGGCACTTAGGAATACCAATTTTGGTACGCATATTCCTAAAGACAGCATAAATACATTGCCACTTAAGATTTTGGACTGCCACGCCCCCTTTTTCCGTAAGAAAAAAAAAACTTTTTAAACTTGCATGCCGTTTTAAAGGCATTTGTTGTTATCGTAGAGTATTGTTATTTATGATTCCTTTGAAGACAAATAATATCAAGCTATGCTGAAAGTTGCATAAAAATCCAACAACAAACAAAAGAGCTACCGATTATAAAGTTAATATTTAAGTTAATGCATGAGTGCGAGCGCGACAGAAACATACAAGCATATACTCGAGCTCTTTTAATGCATGTGTGGCGGCAACAGTACACATACACACATATATACATATATATGTGCATACATATAACGTCAAACGAATTTGTATGTGCATAAACACAAACATATGTATGTTCGATTATAAATTGTCATTTTTTTGTAACGTGTTCTAATACAAGAACTATCTATTGTAATATCCGAAAACTGATTTTAACATTATAATTGGGAATAGAAGCAGAGAGTATTATACGGTCGGGCGCGTTCGACTGTACTTTTCTTACTTGTTTGTCCTGCCTTGTGTTGATGACTATTACCCAGTAGATTTACGTACGGTTTCTTTTGATGTACCACCCCAAGAAGTGCTTTCCAAGGATTCGGCGTTAAAATGGCACGTGTGGAAATGTAAGTAAATGTATATTTACTTACTATTATATGTAAATGTGAAAAGTGGGAAAATGTAAGTAATACTTTTTTATGTGATTTTAAACACATATGTTTCATATTAAAAGAAACGTGACGGAACCATTGAACTTATTTTTGACAATCTATCTGTTCATCTGTAGACCTTGATCTCAAAGACTATACAATCTAGTGAACCCAAATTTGAAATAAAAGTCCGGCTATACAGCAATAAAGTTATGTTTATTTATAATTTATAACATAGGCCCTAACGCAAATTATTAATGACATTTTTATAACACAATAACTTTAAAACTTCAGAGCTATTCTCCCAAAATGCTTACATAATGTGTATCTTACCATTATAACATTCAAACTTTGTTGGCTTTAATAAAATTTTTTGGATAGAAAATTGTAATTTGCACAAAAAACAAGAGACAAAGTACAGTCTGTCTATCCAGATCGTAACACATTCTTTGAGAAATCCGTAGAGAAGGTAAATTAAAAAGCAAATTTTTTTACAACCGTTCAGAATTAAGATTAAATGATTAAGGATTATTTCGGAGGATTAGAGAATTACTATAAGAAAAGCAGACCAAAATATATACTGATTATTTAGTAATTTAAGTTAAGCTCACTGAAAAAATCGAAATACAAAAAAATTAATAACACGATTGCAATTCAATAATTAATTACAATTTATTATTACTATGGGACAGCGGTTTGACGGAAAGGGATTTGGTGGCTAACACAAGCGATCGATACGGCAACGAAAACGAAACTGCAATATGCTGCTGCGCTTGCATTTGCGCAGAGCTCTTAAGCTAACTTAGTATAAGAGAAATTTCACGTGCATGACTTAAGCTACTTATGCTATGACTTCAATTGTTTCTCTTACCTACTTAAACTACAAATTCAATAAGGTTTCTCTTAATTAACCTAACTAAATCTACGCTTCAACACTCATAATTAATACATCGATAACAAGTAAGAAAGGTTACAGTCGAGCGCGCCGACTGTAAAAGACCCCGTACTCTCCTTGTGTTCGAAATTAATATTTGAATACGACTGTAATTTAAAATTTAAGTTTTAAAATGAAATTAAAAAAAAATATATTATATCAAGTCACTGATGGGACTCGAACCCTCGCTTACTGACGCAAGTTCCATAACATGCTGCAACCCTACTAGTTACACCACACCATTAATTTGGCAAGAACCTGACTATTTTCATTTATAAATAATAATGTAGTTATTAAAAAAAAAAAATTAAATTTCTGGGTCTGTGCCGGGTTCGAACCGCAGACTATTAGTTTAGACACAAATACAAAATGTGATTGCTGATATCTCTACCACCTAGGCCACACTCCGTTTGGCATTTGTTGTGACTAATATAAGTACACATAGTGTTATCTCTTTTCTGTAAACAACGTGCATTGACACTGCGATTCAAGGGACACTTTGTTACCTAATTGCTCAGTTGTTTATAGTTGGATTTTTATGCAACTTTCAGGGTAGTTTAATATGATTTGTCTTTAAACAAATTTTAAATTACAATACTGTACTATATTAGCAAATGCTTTAAAAATGACATGAAAGTTTTGAAAAGTTTCTTAGTTCGTGTGGAAAAGGGGGCGTGGCAGACCAAAATTTTTAATGACTTTGCATTTGTGCTGTTTCTAGGAACCTGCGTACCAGAATTGGTGTTCTAAGTGCTATAGTTACGGAGATATTCGCAAAAAACATCAATTTTTTCCGAGGTGTGTCGAGTTCTTTGCTTATTGAGGGGGCGGTGGGGGCGTGGCACAGATTTGAAATAAACTTGATCTTCTCAAGAAAGTTACGGAATTTTTATTACAAATTTGGTGTCTCTAGCTCTTATAGTCTCTGAGATCCAGGTGTTTATACGGACGGACGGACAGACAGACAGACGAACAGACGGGCATTGCTATATCGACACGGCTGTTGGTGCTGATCAAGAATATATATACTTTATGGGGTCGGAAAAGATTCCTTCTGCCTGTTACGCATATCTGGCTTCTGACAAACCTAATAGAACCCTATACTCTTTTAAAGAGTACGGGGTCTAAAAACAACAAAATGGAAAAAATTTAACTGCGATAAAAAATAAAAAATAAAGCAAATTATAAATTTGTATAGAGTGTGAAAAAGAATGAAAAATATACACAAAGGTTAAGTAAATAGATTCTAAGTTAGAGCACAAATACAGCGTACTTACAAAAACAAATTTGTTTGTGCGGCAAACGAAAAATTTACCGTCGGAAATTAGGTAGCCAAAAATTATAAAATGAAAAAGAGCGACGAAATGTGACTTTTAGGCGAGGAAAGAAAAAAAAACACGTCCGTTTGCATAGCGAGTGCGAAGCGAGTTGAGAGTGCGAAGCTGGTAGGAGTACAAGGAACTGTTGTTTCCAGAGTTTGGGAAACGATCTCTCAAGGAGGCACGCATTGAAAAGTTCTGCGAAGGCCGCAGGACGAAGGGAGAGCGCTAAGGAGGGATATGCAATGAGAATATGTAAGTAGTGTGGGTGTGGCCTTGAAGAGGCAAAAAGAAAGAAAAGGCTTTCGTTCTCTCTGGAGCCGGAACTGCGGGACTGTCGTGAGGTAATGCTTCACAGCCCCGGCTCATGGCTTAAGAGCCCCTCTCCTGAGTTTGGGACCTTCTTTGCTGTTCCTCCGCCCTAAGAGTGATCATGACATTCCTTGCCAACTTGTTGACGGCTGACCAGATGGCCGGTCTATTTATCATGTGCGCAATGATCGTGTCCGCTTCTATGGTTCGACGAGACTTCGCTCAAAGCTGAACCGATTGCACGAGATGAGGACGTGTTCGGCATCTTCCGTAACCTCGCACGTATTGCACTTATCACTAGTGTCGTGTCCAAATCTGAACGAGTATGCCCTGAAGAATCCGTGACCGCTCAGTAGTTGGGTCAGGTAGAAGTTTACTTCCCCGTGCTTGCGGTGCATCCAGTCTTCTATGTTGCGGATTAGGCGCGCGGTCCAGCGTCCGGTTTCCGTCCTCTCCCATCTCGTCTGCCACTGGTGTATGGTAGCTCTACGTGCGGCGGGTTTTATGTGGCTGTTCGACCTCGTCTTGCTGGCGTTTCTTCTGGCCTCGTACACTTCTTTGGCTTCTGAAATGAGGTTACTTAGTGGGATCATACCTGCTATCACTAAGACCGCCTCTCCAGAGATTGTTCGGAAGGCGCAGGAGACTCTGATCGCGCAGAGTCTGTACGCTGAGTCGATGCCTTTGAGGCGTTACGAAAGACAGCCCAGCCTATTCTAACTCTTCCTGCTCTGATGAGCTTATCGGCGCTACCCCTAGGCACCGGGAGTGAGGCAACGAGTGTGCCGTTGTAGCCCGCGCGCAGTTTTATCAGCACGTTTGTGCGCTGGTCTGGCTCCAGTATTTCGGAGATTTCTCCAAGTACATCCTCGCTAGATGTGCCCTCCATGATGTCGCGCAGCTGGTGATTGACGGTATCCCCGAGTGCCTTTACTTCTACACCGTCGCCTAGGGCTGCTTCGATCGCCTTTTGCAGCGGGACAGTGTTTATGTCCGAAGCTTCAGAGAGATTTAGCAGGACTTCCCCAGCTGCTGTGCGCCGTATTCTGGACACGGAGCTCTTGAACTTCAGGAGTGTTTTTTTTTGTTGGAGCTCGTTTGGTACGTCCCCATAGGAATCCTTAGACATACAGCGAATTAGGACGGCATCTGGGCGGCTTTTGCGAGCCACTGGTATTTTGGTGTGTTTTTCCACCTTTTTCCATTCTGTTCCCGCTCCTGCTGGGCGGGCTTGCTCAGGCGAGCATATTGTACCAGGAGCACAGCGAGAATTGTTGTTTCATCCCTCGCGTGAGGCGCTTTGGCCTTTGGTCACCGTAGCAAATGTAGGACTTGCGTTGATCAGGAAAGATTTTCGCCTTCTCTGGATCTCTTTGGCGTTTCCGCTTCATTTGTGGCCGAAAATACGAATATTTTTCCGCCAGTATGGGGAGGGCTGAACGACATGCTGTGATCGGGGGCGATCTCAACATTTTGTTCGACTTTGCGAACGCCAAAGGGTCGGCATCGGTCGTATCGTTGTCTACGCCGTGACTCGCTCCAGAGATTTTGACTGCTATGGGTGCCTGGGGCGACACACCCAATGCAGTAGGGCTATGATTAGCCAGATGCGTCGGTTCAGCGCCAGTGCACAGTCCAGGTGGGTGCTAGTGTAGATGTTTGTGGTTTTCCAACCGCTGCAACTCTAATAATACTGAGAAACAACGCGACCCGCTCAAAACACGAACAATCCGCTTTCGCTCTCTGTGCTGTGCTGTGTGTGTCTGCTTTTTTTATACCCTTGCAGAGGATATATTGTCTTTGTCCCGATGTTTGTAACGCATTGAAGGAGGCGTTTCCGACCCCATAAAGTATATATATTCTTGATCAGCATCAACCGCCGAGTCGATATAGCCCTGTCCTTCTGTCCGTCTGTTTCTATGCGAACTAGTCTCTCAGTTTTAAAGCTATCGTGATGAAACTTGGTACACATGTGTATTCTCTCTGCACGCAGTTCATATGTTAAAATCGGCCAGATCGGATCACTATATCATATAGCTCCCATAGGAACAATCGGTTTGAGCTAGCTCCACCAAACTCAGCCTATATGCATTTAGTACTAAATGCCAAATTTCATCCAGATCGGACCACTATATCATATAGCTGTCATATGAACAATCGGTTAAAAATGCTTAAAATGCTTAGTATAAAAATTTTCAGTGTCTCTTGAACGATTTGAACCAAATTCTCGCAATATGCATTCTTTACTATTTTCCATAAGCTGACCAAATTTTATCCAGATCGGACCACTATATCATATAGCTGTCATAGGAACAATCGGTTAAAAATGCTGAAAATGCTTAGTATGAAAATTTTCGATGTCTATTGAGCGATTTCAACCAAATTCACGCAATATGCATTTGTTATCATTCCCAATATGTTGACCAAATTTCATTCAAATCGGACTACTATATCATATAGCTGCCATAGGAACAATCGGTTGAAATACTTAGTATGAAAATTTTCTATGTCTGTTGATCGATTTTAACCAAATTCACAAAATACGCATTTATTATCATTTCCTATATGCTCACAAAATTTCATTCAAATCGGACTTCTATATCATATAGCTACTGTTTGAACAATCACCGATAAAAATAAAATTAACGCAATATGCGTGTCTGCAAGGGTATTGTCTTCGGCTGGCCGAAGATAACCTTTTTTTCTTGTTTATTTTCATGTCTAGTAAGTAGAAAGGAGTAGAGTACATAGGATTATGGTGAAATAGAAGGACGTTGAAGAAAGTTTCCTTTGGTCCCACGAGGCCCGCGGCACTACTGTGGATTCTTGCTTCGCGGGTTCCTAGGTCGGCTTTTATGCCCCTTCGCTGTTTGGTCTCATGCGTTCCCTCTCGAGGCGTCTTAGTGATCACGTTATGCGCTCAGCAAATGTGCATGCGGCTGACCAGCATTGTTGGCTTATTTGCCTGGCTTTTGACCAAATTGGTGCCCCATACAGCATCGCCGCCTTAACCACATTTTGGAGGAGTAATCTGCGTCCCTGTCTTGGCCCTCGTGTATTGAGCATAATTCGGCTCAACGCCTGCGCCACCGATGCCACTTTCTTGCCGGTATACTCTAGATGCTCTCTGTAGCTAAGGCGTGTGTCAATAAGGACTCCAAGATATCGTAGCAATGTCATCCGCAAAGCAACTATGGTAGAGATACCTGGGAGATGAAGTCTGAGGACTCCGTCATTTATATCGGAGCCTGCGGTTGCGGAAGTAGTCGCTGACTATTTCCATAAGGTAATCGGGAGTTTGGAGAGCTCTCAGGGCGTCCAGAATACTAGCCCATTTTGCCGAGTTGAAAGCGTTTTTAACGTCTAGCGTGACGACGATGCAGTACTTTTTTTTGCCACCTCGTCATCTACTGCCCTCAATAGCTCTCTTTACGATTTCAGTCACTATAGCAATTGCATCTATCGTCGACCGCGCTTTGCGAAATTGAACTGTTGAAAGGTCCCCTCCTTGCCGAATTGCGCTTTCAAGTCTGTGGCACACGAGACTTTCTAGCAGTTTACCAGCTGTATTGATGAGGCAGAAGGTACGTCGGGTGATTTGTTGGGCTTCGGGATGAGGACTAGGTTCTGCGTCTTTCAAGGACTGGGAAACACGCCGATCTTGATGCATAGGCTGAAAACCTTTGCTCGGTCGTTACTTCTGAGGCGTCCAGGAACAGTTGAGCCGGTGGTAGCGCTGGGTGCTCTAGCTGTTCTGAGGGGTCTCCTGGAAAGAGAGCCTTGACGATTTCCAGCATCCTTGCTTCGCCCTTTGGGGGACCAAACTTCATCACATTCAATTTTTAGACCCCGTACTCTTAAAAAGAGTATAGGGGTCTATTAGGTTTGTCAGAAGCCAAATGTGCGTATCAGGCAGAAGGAAGCTTTTCCGTCCCCATAAAGTATATATATTCTTGATCAGCATCAACAGCCGAGTCGATATAGCTATGTCCGTCTTTCCGTCCGTCCGTCTGTATGAACACCTGGATCTTTTAAACTACAAGAGCTAGAACCACCAAATTTGTAATAAAAATTCGGAAACTTTTGCAAGCAGATCAAGTTTATTTCAAATTAGTGCCACGCTCCCCACCGCCCCCGCAATAAGCAAAAAACCAAAGACACCTCGAAAAAAATGGATCTTTTCCGCGAATATCTTTGTAACTATAGCACTTAGGAACACCAATTCTGGTACGCAGGTTCCTAGAGACAACACAAATGCAACGTCATTCAAAATTTTGGTCTGCCACGCTCCCTTTTCCCACAAGAGCTAAGCAAATTTTTCAAACTTACATGCCGTTTCTAAAGCATTTGGTAATATAGTACGGTATTGTAGTTCAAAATTTGTTTAAAGACAAATTATATCAAACTGCCCTGAAAGTTGCATAAAAATCTAACTATAAACAACTGAGCAATTAGGAAACAAAGTGTCCCTTAAATCGCAGTGTCAATGCACGTGGTTGAAAGAAAAGATATAACTGTATGTTTATAGATACATTAGCAGCAGTAGTTTGCAAAGAGAGCGTGGTCCACGTAGTAGAGATGCTTGTCATTATTTTTCACACTTGTACGTAAACAAAAGACCTGTGGTTCAAAGCCCGGCACAGACTACGAAATTAAATTTTTTTCCTTTTTTATACTCTCTGCAAGAGTATATTAGGTTTGTGCAAATGTATGTAACAGGCAGAAGGAGGCGTGGCATACCCCATAAAGTATATATATTCTTGATCAGCATCACAAGCCGAGTCGATATAGCCATGTCCGTCTGTCTGTCTGACCGTCTGTCTGTCTGTCTGTCTGTCTGTCTGTCCGTCTGTCTGTCCGTATGAACACACAGATTTCAGAGATGGTAAGAGCTACAAATTCGAGTTTGGTCTCAATCGACTCGATATTTAGTCAGTCAATACAAGAATCTTTTTTTTTTTTTTCGATGCCACCCCTCATTCGCCCACAATGAGTAATAACCTAGACATACCTCGGAAAAAATCTATGTTTTCGGCTAATATCTCAGTAACTATGGCACTTAGGAATACCAATTTTGGTACACGTGTTCCTAGAGACCGCATAAATGCAATGACATCAAAAGTTTTGGGCTGCCACGCCCCCTTTTTCCGGAAGAAATAAAAGAAAATTTCAAACTTGCATGCCGTTTTCAAAGCATTTATTCTTATCGTACAGTGTTGTTATTTATGATTCGTATATTATTAAAGACATATCATGTCAAACTCTCCTGAAAGTTTCATAAGAATCCGACCATAAACAAGAAAGAAATGAAGCAACAAAGATTTTATTCGAGAGCAATGAGTGCGAAGGAGACAGCGCTAGTCATGCCGACCAATGGTATTCATACACACATATGTATGTGCAAACATTTAACGTCAAACAAATTTGTATGTACATACAGACAAACACATGTATGTTCGATTATGCTTAGCTTTTTTTTTTACCGATTTTAACATTATAAATGGGAATAAAAGCAGAGAGTATTATACGGTCGGGCTCGTTCGACTGTACTTTTCTTACTTATTTTTATACTCTCTGCAAGAGTATATTGGGTTTGTGCAAATGTATGTAATAGGCAGAAGGAGGCGTGGCAGACCCCATAAAGTATATATATTCTTGATCAGCGTCACAAGCCGAGTCGATATAGCCATGTCCGTCTGTCTGTCTGTCTGTCTGTCTGTCTGTCTGTCTGTCTGTCCGTCTGTCTGTCCGTATGAACACACAGATTTCAGAGATGGTAAGAGCTACAAATTCGAGTTTGGTCTCAATCGACTCGATATTTAGTCAGTCAATACAAGAATCTTTTTTTTTTTGATGCTACGCCCCATTCGCCCACAATGAGCAAAAAACTGAACATACCTCGGAAAAAATAGATGTTTAAAGCGAATATCTCAGTAACTACGGCACTTAGGAACACCAATTTTGGTATGCAGGTTCCTAGAGACAGTATAAATGCATCGCCATTAAAAATTGTTGGCGGCCAAGCCCCCTTTTTCCGTAGGAAAAAAAAAACTTTTTAAACTTGCATGCCGTTTCTTCTTATCGTACAGTATTGTTATTTATGACTCCTTTGAAGACAAATCATATCAAACTATCCTGAAAGTTGCATAAAAATCCAACAGTAAACAACAGAGCTACCGATTATAAATATAATATTTAAGTCAATGCATGAGTGCGAGCACGACAGAAACATAAAAGTATATATTCGAACTCTTTTGATGCATGTGTGGCGGCAATAGTAAACATACACACATATACACATATATATGTGCATACATATAACGTCATTTTGTATGTGCATACAGACAAACATGTATGTTCGATTATAAATTGCCTTTTTTTTGTTGTAACGTGTTCTAATACAAGAACTATCTATTGTAATATCCAGATACTGATGTTGACATTGTGACGCCCCATAAATCTGGCGCACAATTTGTACAGGTACTGGCTGATAACTGCCAGTACCCACGTTTGGAATTTACACGGGCACCGTCCCATTACTGCCAGCCGGCAGTGTACGGCGAGAGGAGGAGCGCGGGATAAGCAACACAAGACAGTGTGCTGGCCTGCTCTAACAACAGAGCGATCAACGCTGGATCAGAAATAGAGCAACGACGCTCGATTCAAAAAGCAGAGAGACGACACATGCGCAGTAGATCGCAGAGAGCGACGTCGAGGGTACAGCCACACACTCACGCATCGACGTCACAGCAAGCGACACAACGAAGCCATCGAAAGTTCTCGAAGCGTGCCTAAGCGCAGCCGACAGAGCCGAAATACGACGCTCAGCAACAGCAGAGGAGAGAGGGAAGCAGCGCTGCCAAGCTGACCTACCGCACAATTAGACGGCTGGATAATTGCTGACAATGCCGACGCCGACGTCGACGCATGTGAAATTTATGAGGCGACGCTGAACAAGTGGCTACTAATTTTGGCACGCGTCACTTGATCGGCGACAGTAAAGATTTTTACAAGTGCGAAACGCAGTAGTTTTGTTTCTTACTACGCGATGGGATTAGAAGATTAAAACATAGAGACACGAGGGATTAACACATTGATAGACGACCACAGGAACGATTTGGACAACATTTCTTCACAACAACAACGATCAGGAACGACCAAAGCAAGCCCCCGGAACACGATTTCCCCCAGCCGACCCGGAACGACCCAGCGCAGCCATTAAAGTTTCTGAAGAGTTTTACGTGTGGTTAGGAGTAGCGCCATAGAGGCGCAAGAATTGTATGTGAATAAGAGAAAAAAACGAAATAAAATGCCTATTGTGAATGTTTGAAAACAGAGCAGTGTTATAGTGACCCATCGTGCCAGTGTCAGACGGTAGAGAAACACCGCCAACGATTATGGCCTCGGCCGATTAGTTGACGCGTAGATCCATGCCGGTATTGTGTGTGTTTCATATCAAAAGCCATAGCGTCTGCTAGCGATTGAGACGAGACACACCGATAGTGACTACTGTGAAAATCTTAGTTTTCTTTGGTTTCAGAATCGACAGGCTCACCAACCGCCATTGTGGCTTCGGCCTATTAGTTGTTGTGGGGTCGGTGTCGATATCGGGTGCGCATATTCCGTTCCTGGGACCACACCACCTGACCCAAAATACTTTGTGTATCCCCGTATCCGACGCGCCGGGCCCGTCAACTACTGGTGTGGCTTCGGCCGGGTAGTAGTTGTTGGACTCGGATCGATCCAGGGCGTGCTCCATTCCCACTTCATAGCGTCTGCTGGCTGTGGAAGCGGAGTGCACCTAACCATAGTTCTTCGGACAGTCTCGGCAGGATCGGCAACCCCCACAGTGGCTACGGTCAAGTGGGTGTTGTACGCGCAAGCGCCGACACAGAGCGTAGTTTGCTTCCCGGCGTCATAGCGTCTGCTGACCACGGAAAGTGAACTACACAGACTCAGTCCGTTGTGGAACGGCCCGTGGGGAATTAAATCACATGTGCTAGGTACTACTTTATAGGTCTCTCTTCTTCTTTTGCGCCCTATCTTTCTTCACTAGTGTTTTCATGCACAAAAATATAAATTTTCTGTAAAACAGCCCTGGCCAGACTGAGACATACCTTGGCCAGAGAAATTACGTCGTTACAACATTATAATTGGGAATAAAAGCAGAGAGTATTATACGGTCGGGCTGGTTCGACTGTACTTTTCTTACTTGTTTTATATTTTGATGTTGATGTCAAATGTATGGAGTGGCGCAACTAGTAGGGTTGCTGCATGTTCTGGAAACTGAGTCTGATAGCGCGGGTTCGATTCCCATCAGTGACTTGATATAAAATTTTTTTTTAAATTTAATTTTAAAACATAAATTTTAAATTACAGTCGTGTTCAAATATTAATTTCGAATACAAGGAGATTACGGGGTCTTTTACAGTCGGCGTGCTCGACTGTAGTCTTTCTTACTTGTTTTAAAACAATTTTGTAGGCCAGACCCCATACGTTATTTTCGGCGTCGTCGCAGAGATCAAGGAACCGGTCAGACCTGCTCTTTTTAATCGCTTTTTTGAGTTTACGACGTCTAGCTCGGTAGGCCAGTTTATTAGCGTCGAAACTGCTCCTTCCCGTGAACAATGTAATGCACGTCTAGCTGAGATGCAATTGCGTCTGGCATTGGCAATCTCCTCTGTCCACCAGTAAACCGGCTCTTGACCGCCTTTGAAGCCTCTTCTTAAAGGCATGCTTGCATCGCAGGCTTTTGTAATGGACTGCATTAGGTCCGATGCGCTTTGTTCTGCATTATTGAATTGGACTAGAACGGTGAGGCTAGGAATGCGGAAGCCGAGAAAGTGGTCACCTTATACACTTTTTCATTGAGTACGAAGGGGGGACTACGCAGTTCACGATGGTGAATGTCATCGCTTATTTTCCAGGTAGCATGATTCCAGAGCGGGCAGCTAATGAACGTGAGATCAATAACTGAACCCACCCCGGCTCTAGAAAATGTATGCTGACTTCCGCTATTCAACAGCGCAACGTCCAGTGTCGCCATGGCTTCTAGGACCGATAGGCCTCTTGAGTTGGTGCGCATGCTGCCCCATTCCTCCGCCCACGCGTTGAAATCGCCAGCAATAACTACATTTGACTTGTCTCTGGCATCGTCCACTAGCACGTCCAGGATATTTATATAATCCCGAAGTTGGAGGCTAGGTGCCAGGTAGCAGCTGTAGATCCAAAGAAGTCCAAGCCTGGCCCGGACGAAACCTCTTGCTGAGCGCACACAGTCCAGCGTGTGCTGCTGGGTCCCGCACACCCAGATCGCTGCCTTGCCGAGTGAGTCGGCCGCAAAGTTTTGACCGTACTTGGGTTTATAATGCTCGCTCAGTAGTACCACATCTACAGTCTGCTCGCGTACTGTTTGCGACAAAAGGTTTTGTGCGGCCTCGCAATGGTTCAGGTTGAGCTGTAAGATCTTCAACATGACTTCTGGGGAGGAGCATCACTGTTCTCAGACAGGGGGCACCGTTTGCTACCAGCGCGGTGCTTTACTTGGCGCATGTTGGCCGCTGCGCATATAAAGCATTTAGCCTCATTTGAGCAGTCCGCAGCTTTGTGCCCAGATTGGCCGCATCTAAGGCAGCATCCCGTACGGGCCCTCTCTCGTACTCTGCAGTTGGTCCAGCCTATTTTCAATTTCCCCTCCTTGAGAACACTTTTCGCTGCATCTATCGGAAGGCTTACAATTGCCAGTTGCATGCCTTCGTATCCAGGTCGTAGAGCCTTGATCGAGATCGCATCAGACGATGCCTTCAGAAAGGAAGTAAAGGCTTCCAGAATGTCCTCCCTGGTGGCCAGACAGTCAATCTCCCGTATCTCTACTGTAGACTCCTGCGAAACTGCCCAGACCTTGGACTGATCCCCGAGCGCTTCACCAATGGCGGATTTCATCCGCTGTAGTGATTCTTTGCACTTCCCATCTAGCTCCAACAGTAGACCATTTCCTGCCGTTTTATTGTCAACCCGCCTGGAGACTAACCGAAGGACATTGCTGTAAGATTTCCCTTCCTCCGGCTGGATGATGATGGCATCCAGGCGGGAGGTGTACCTGCTGCAGCTGGTGGAGGAGCGATCAGCGACTCGAACTGCGGACATGCCACTGGGAGTTTCGTCGGATGAGCGTGCTTAGGTCTCATTATAGCCGGCGAAGTCTGAGTAGCCGAGTCTTGTAGAGATACTCCGTATCCTAGTGATGGTGATCCCTCAAAATGTAGAGCCATGCAGGACTCGAGCTCAGGCACTCCCTTTACTTGCAGGCCGCTAGTTGCATTCTAGCGCTAATCTCGGCTTGCAGCTTCTTCATGGGATAAAGGAGTCTCTGTTCGCCTTATTATTTGACTAACAGCCTTAGGACTAAATAGATGGATCATCTCCTCGATAATGCATCCAAGCTCCATCGACAGCTTAAGCTGACTTTTTTGCGTCTTTTGCTGTTTCCGCTCTACTTTGGGAGAGCCCCCAGGGCTGCACGATTCCCTTCCTCTCTTGGGCGTTTCGCTATCCGCGGCAGCCTCAAAATGGAACGTTGGCCCAACGATTTTTGGCGGAGCCGAGACAGGGCCACCACCTGGAGGGGTCCTAGGCATCCTCGGACGGAAGTGGAACTTGGAGAGGAGTTCCGCTTCGGTCTTCTCCAATTTTTCCATATTATTGTAGAAGTTCTCCACAATAGAAATGAAAAGATGGCACAAGTTTGACGCTGGTCAGAGATTTCCTTCGGCTTCTGTTGTGCTTTACGGGTTATACCGTCCTGGATCGGTTTCCAGAGCCTCCTTTCTTCTTAGGCACCGCCCGCGCGGGCGGTGGGGTTGGAATAAGTCGCATCCGTAATCTTTGCCCTTTTTTGCGTGCTGATTTTGATGACGAGTGGAGTATTCCCGTTTAAGTTTCGAAAAATTTATATTAAAAAATTAAATTTAAATTCGAATTGGACTTAACGGCTAGCAAAGGCGGAAAAACAGGTTGCTCGCTGACAAAAGTTCGGCGACCTACCACTTGTTCATGGTACCAGTGAACAGGGTTGTATTAGCGCGGGTCAGCTGATCGTGCTGTGTAGTACTTTCCAACACTGTTAGTTGACAGATGCACTTTGCAAAAATACTCCCTCACAGAGTGGGAAAAAGCGGCAAAAGTACCGGCAAAAGCAAAAACCTGAGTGAGAAACGCTCAGGAAGATGGCGAAAAACACTCAACAGCGAGCTTCCTCTTTCCTCCGTCGTCTCACCTTCAGCAGCCTGCACCATAGCCAAAAAGGGATAAACGCAGGACTGGCAGCCGGATTGGACCAAAAAACGCAAATTGGTTTTGTAGAGCTCGGTCTTTGGAAGACAGTTCATCTAAACTTTTACACTTTGCAAGCGTAGTAACAATTAACAAGAAAGAAAAGTACAGTCGAACACGCCCGACCGTATAATACTCTCTGCTTTTATTCCCAATTATAATGCTTAAATCGGTATCCAAATATTACAATAGATAGTTCTTGTATTAGAACATGTTAAAACAAAAAAAAGCTAAACATAATCGAACATACATGTGTTTGTCTGTATGTACATACAAATTTGTTTCACGTTAAATGTATGCACATTCATATGTGTGTACGAATACTATTGGTCGGCACGACTAGCGCAGTCTCTCTCGCACTTATTGCTCTCGAATAAAATCTTTGTTGCTTCATTTCTTTCATGTTTATGGTCGGATTCTTTCAAAACTTTCAGGTGAGTTTGACATGCTATGTCTTCAAACGAATCATAGATAACAACAGTGTACGATAAGGATAAATGCTTTAAAAACGGCATGCAAGTTTAAAAATTTCCTATTATTTCTTGCAGAAAAAGGGGGCGTGGCAGCCAAAAATTTTAAATGACAATGCATTTATACTGTCTCTAGGAACCTGCATACCAAAGTTGGTATTCCTAAGTGCCGTAGTTACTGAGATATTCGCTTAAAACATCTATTTTTTCAAAGGTATGTCTAGTTTTTGGCTCATTGTGGGCAAATGGGGCGCGGCATCAAAAAAAAAAAGATTCTTGTATTGACTGACTAAATATCGAGTCGATAGAGACCAAACTCGAATTTGTAGCCCTTACCATCTCTGAAATCTGTGTGTTCATACGGACAGACAGACGGACATGGCTATATCGACTCGGCTTGTGATGCTGATCAAGAATATATATACTTTATGGGGTATGCCACGCCTCCTTCTGCCTGTTACATACATTTGCACAAACCCAATATACTCTTGCAGAGAGTATAAAAAGTAAATTAATAAATTCCACTGTCGGGAAATGAACCTGCGAACTTATAACAAGTTGCATAACACGCCGCAACCCTATCAGTCGCACCACGCCCCACATTAGTCAGAGATCCGATTATTTTCATTTACATGTAATAATGTTATTATATAACAAGATCAACAAAAAAATGTAATATCTGAGTCTGTGGCGGGGTTCGAACCACAGGTCTCGTGTTTACATATTGACAAGCATCCCTACTACCTGGACCACGCTCTCTTTTCAAACTACTGCGGCTAATGTATATATAAATATAGTGTTATCTTTTTTCATTCAACCACGTGCATTGACACTGCGATTCAAGGGACACTTTGTTACCTAATTGCTCAGGTGTTTATAGTTGGATTTTTATGCAACTTTCAGGGTAGTTTAAGATGATTTGTCTTTAAACAAATTTTGAATTACAATACTGTACTATATTAGCAAATGCTTTGAAAATGATATGCAAGTTTTGAAAAGTTTTTTAGTTCTTGTGGGAAAAGGGGGCGTGGCAGACCAAAATTTTTAATGACGTTGCATTTGTGCTGTTTCTAGGAACCTGCGTACCAGAATTGGTGTTCCTTAGTGCTATAGTTACGGAAATATTCGCCGCAAACATCAGTTTTTTCCGAAGTGTGTCTAGCGGGGGCGGTGGGTGGCGTGGCACAGATTTGAAATAAACTTGATCTGCGTACATCATAGACGGACTCTCATTTAAAAATTTGGAGTCTCTAGCTTTTGTAGTTTAAAAGATCCAGGTGATCATACAGACGGACGGACAGACAGACAGACAGACAGGCGGGCATTGCTATATCGACTCGGATGTTGATGCTGATCAAGAATATATATACTTTATGGGGTCGGAAACGCCTCCTTCTACCTGTTACGCACATTTCGCTTCTGACAAACCTAATAGACTCCTATACTCTTTTGTAGAGGACGGGGTCTAACAAGGAAAGCGCAGGACGGCAACAGAAACACGTCCTCTTCACTTTGCTATTTTCTTGTGTCTTCCGTGTATGTGTGTGTGTTGTTTTTTTTTTTTTTTTTTTTTTTTTTAATTGGCAGGATGTTTAAAAAGTCTTCGACTGAAAAGGGTGTCACAATTCTAGAACTTAGCTCCTCCCGTTCACCTGAAAATCTAGGACAGACAAAAAGGATATGTTCTGCGTCTTCAAATATCCGCGCACAGTGTGTGCAAAACGGATCATGTTCATGCTTGAACCTATACAAACACTCCTTAAAACAGCCATGTGCAGACAGTATTTAAGTCATATAAAAGTCGGTTTGTCCGAACTTTCTGCTCACCGACGTGCGAACGTCTGGAATAACACGCCTCGTCCAGCTGCCATTGGTAGACGCTCTCCATCTCTCCTGCCATCTGTCTATCGTGGCGCCTTTCGATTGGGCAGAAGGGCCGCACAGTGGTTGCGCCCATAGGCCAAAAATCAAAATGTCCATCACAACCAATTTTGACAAAACCCACACAAATTGTCTAATAAATGTCGACACTTCTTAGTGGCAAACCGGTTTTTTCTAGATTTGCACTGTTACTTTCTAGAAATAGCATCGAAATCCCGAACACGTGTTCACTTTCGCACAGCTAATGCGCTTGGTAAGGTTTTTTCACATTAACGTTGCATTTCAAAGTGAACAGAAGTTATCTTAAGAGTTCCAAGTAAACTTTTTTTGGTATGGATTTCGAAGTACAAGGTTATTTACTCTAATTTCTAATGAAAATAATTAACCAACTAATCAAATTGTTATTGTGAGACTAATTTATTTGATTTAATCTTTTTTATGTGTTTTTTAAGCGTCTTTTATGTGTTAAGGTGGAGTTTTAGTTGTGATCCCACAAAATTCCACAAATGTGTTGTATATCCTAGTATTTGTTCGACTTTTAAGGTAATAAATGTGTTTAGTTTAGTTGCCCAAATTTGCCCATGCATTTACAAAAGTAAATAAAGTCACGGCGTCTCCCAGGTCAGCTGTGCCCTGCGGCTGTTCCCTGCGAAACAGATGTTTTGCGTATTGTTTTGTTGTTGTTGTCTTTGTTTTCGTCGTTTGTGGTTATGTATGATTTTAAAAATTGTTTATTCTTTTATTAATAAATCATTTTGATTTGATTTGGTTCATGGAACTTGAATTTTGCAGACAATTTTTATAAGTGTGTTTTTACGCGCCTATATATTCTGTTCTTTGGTGCACAACAAATGGAACCAATGCAGAAAAACTAAAGACACTGATAGAATTTGTACACATAGAAACAACTAATTAAATTGTATCCATGGTACTACATGCCACAATCTGTTCACAAAGTTCTACTACATGCTCCTGAAATAATAAGTTATGCACTGGTTTCCATAGGAGAATTGTCAGAAGAAGCCGCGAAATCAAAAAATAAAGGCATTAAAAAATGTAGGGAACAACATACAAGAAAAATGTATTTCAACCAATACTGATTTATTCAATAGATTGCTACTTAGCTCAGACCCTTTGATTACTGTTCAAAGAATGTTACCTTGCACCAACAAAACAAAATTATTAAACAGTACATTAAAGTTGTTATTAGATGAGTAAATGTATGTAAATATAATATTAGGGATTGATAATATTATTTTTTCCTATTCTTGCTTTATTTATTTTTAATAAATCTTCTGATTTGTTCTTATGTTAAATTTTATTAATTTTTTTTTTTTTTGAGTTTACGTATTAGGGGGTGGTGTAAGGTGCTGGTGGGCTATACGACTAATCTAGCCATGCTATATTACTTATTATATTTTCAAAGAATTTTGGAAAAAAATTCATAATTTTATCTCCACTAGAAGTATTTTTGGCCGCTCTCCCCATACAAGCGCAACCACTGTGGGCCGCTCCGTGCGCTCTCATCGGCTAGAAGATCCAGTGGGATCATCCCAGCGAGCATGAGAGCAGCGTCATGACATTGTGCGGAACGCACTCAGCATCCACAATGGGCACATTCGGTTTGCCGATCTGCAGCCTTTGGCGTACGCCTTTACAGCCATGGCCGGTGCCCAAGTGGGGGCAGCGTACATGATGATGGACCTCACTATGTTGCAGATGAGCCATCTGCTGCGCTGCCGTGGTCTCCCAGTGTTGCCCATTATGCGTGTGAGTGCGAATGTTGCTTCGGTCACCTTTGCCGCTGTGTGCTGCCGGTGTTGTTTAATGCACAGCCAATGGTCCAGCTGCATCCCCAGGTACTTGATGGCCGGCTTCGAAGTAATTTCGACTAGCTGATGTGTCGTAGAGTAGAATCCTATCCTTGAAATAGCTGTGGACCAACTTCTGGATGTACCCCGAGACTTGTAGCCGCTGCAGTGCTCTCATTATCGACGGCCAGCTTGCGGAGTTAAACGCATTGCGCACATCAAGCGTCGTGACTAGGCAGTAGTGCTTTTTGCCACCTCTCCATCTTTCTTCCTCGACAGCTTTGCAGGCTATGCTGACGACAGCGCTGATGGCATCCAGTGTGCTGCGTTTCTTTCGGAATCTGAACTGCCAGTCCGACAGTCCTCTTCGCGTTTCCAATTCCTCTTCCAGTCTGTTGCATACGATTCGCTCGAAAAGTTATCCAACGACGTCCAACATGCACAGGAGCCTGTACACCGAAGGGTTATCCCTGCCGGTACCTTTTGGGAGCACTCCAGACGCTGCACCTTCCATCTTTTCGGTACTGTCCCTTGCCTGATGCATGTATTGAACAGTTGGGCAAAAAGGATTGGTGGTTTTACAACCATTAACTTCACAGCGATAGGGGGAACTCCATCCGGTCTTTGTGCCTTGTCCGGTTAGGGTCCGTTTTACTCATTTCCACATGTTGGTTGTTGTATGAAATTCCAACTAATTTGAATTTAGTTTTACCCGCCACCCAAGTGACGCCATCAATTTGTGATAGTCATTCATGCGCTGATCGTAATTTCCAACACTGGAAGATTTCCTAGGTTGGCATCTCCACGATCATGCATTCCAGCATTGGCGAGGTTTGCCTGGGTTGGCATCTCTATGTACGTCAGCTATTCAGTTGTTGTTTCAGCATGACTTACCAAATTGGTTGAGCGGAATATGGGAACATTTTTCCACTCAAGAGATATAATGCCGCCATCCTCGTCGAAGTATCCGACGAACCGCCGATCCGGGAGCCCAACAGGGGGTGCGACACATACCACCTTCATGTGTGTGTGTGTGTGTGTGTGTTTGTTTTTTTTTTTTTTTTTTATTTCATAGGAAGGTATGGAATATACAACGTATATTAGTAAAGATAGGGGATGGGGGTCCTGGCGACCTTGCGGTACTGCCGTGAGGTATTGCTTCGCAAGAGTCCAGGACAGGCTTGGTGCTTAAGCCGCACCACTGAGATTACGCCTCCTCTGCCTTTCCAGATGTCGTAGCTCTGTGCATATCCTCTGTGCAAAGAGGCAAGCTGCGGACCAATTGCTCTCCGTTTCCAGAATTTTGACCCCGAAGTTCTCGACAGATAGGGGAGTTCCCAGCATTGCTTCTAGTTCCTCTCGGGGCACCGAGAATCTTCGACAGCTGAAAAGGATGTGCTCTGCGGTCTCATCTGTGTCAGGGTAGCACCAAAGACACAGTGGGTCGTTTTCGTGCCCGAATCGGTGGAGGTAACTTCGGAAACAGCCGTGCCCGCTTAGCAGTTGTGTCAGGTGGAAACTGACTGCTCCGAATTTCCGGCTGCACCATCTTTCAACGTCCGGTATCAGCCGATGTGTCCAGCGCCCTTTCGTCGAGCTATCCCATCTCCTTTGCCATTCACCAAAACTCTCCACTCTCGCGGCTCTAGCCACTAAACGGTGCGGAGCGGGTCCACTCGTTGCCTTTCCGAGTATACTTTAGATCTCTCCGATGCCAAGAGGTCGATTGGTATCATGCCCGCTATGACCAGTGCTGCATCTTCGGATATTGTCCTAAACCCACTGCAGACCCGTATCGCTCCCAGTCTGTAGGTAGACTGTATGCTTCTCCTGTATGTCTTGGTCTGCATGGCATGCGACCATATCGGCGCTGCGTAGAGGATTGTTGCTCGTACTACGTTCATGAGTAGCAGCCGGCGTCCTTGCTTAGGTCCCCTCTGGTTTAGCATAATGCGATTTAGCGCTTGCCCGATCGCTGCCGCTTTCTTGCTAACGCTGTCGAGGTGTTCCTTGTAGCTCAGGCGGGTATCCAGTAGTACACCTAGGTACCTTATAGATCTGCTGGACACGATAGTGGTTCTGCCTAGGTTGATTTGGGCGGTCTCCACTACTTTTCTGCTGCTGATGAGGACAGCCTCCGTTTTCTGATCCGCCAATTGGAGTCCAACGGATGTCAGCCAGACTTTGATTCTTGCAACTGCTGCGCCGCACATGGCCTCGGCATCGCTTAGCTGTTTGGCAGTTACAACTAGGGCAACATCGTCTGCAAAGCCCACCAGCGTTGCCTGCCCCGGGAGTTGGATTCGTAGAATGCCATCATACATGGCGTTCCAAAGTAGTGGTCCAAGTACGGATCCTTGTGGGACTCCTCCAGTCACGCTGTAAGCCCGCTCGCCAGTCTCGGTTTTATATCTCAGTATCCTATTTCGGAAATAGTCCTTAATTATTCCCACGAGATAATCCGGTGCGCGGAAGTTTTCCAGAGCTCTCCACCACGCCTTCTGGTCCCCTCAATTGCTCTTTCCGCCAATCTCGTTACTTCGGCGATCGCGTCGACTGTCGATCGAGCCTTCCTGAACCCCAATTGCCTGGGTGATACGTCGCCAGCTTGGTTGATCGCTTCGCCCAGCCTGCTGCAAACGATCTTCTCCAAAACTTTACCAACAGAGTCAATCAGACATATTGGTCTACATGAAGACGGTATCCCTGGAGGCTTGTTTGGTTTCGGGATGAGCACCAGATTTTGGACTTTCCAGGGGTCGGGAAAGACTCCTTGCTGTATGCAACTATTAAAGACGCTTGTGAAAAACTCCGGTCGCAGAGTCAAGGCCAACTTCAACGCCTTGTTGGGTATTCCATCTGGGCCAGGTGCCTTGAAGTCCCGAATGACACATGCTGCTCTGATGGTTTCATCAACCGTGACGGCCGGCACTTCCTGGTACGTCCTGCCGTACTGTGGAGCCTGATGGCAATTGGTTGGGGACCCGGGAAACAAAGTCTGCACTATCTGCAGCATTTTTGCCTCGCACTTGGGTGGCATGCGCATTTGAGATTGCAGCTTTTCCATAGCCAGCTTATAGGCCTTGCCCCAAATGTCGTGTTCCGCTTCATCGCACAGCTCCAGGAAACGATCCCTTTTGCTCCGACTTATGGCCTTCTTAAGCTCCCTGCGCTTCTCGGCGTAAACCACCCGTCAAAGCTCGTAGTCGTGGCGTCCTCGTGAGCGATGCAGGCTTCTTCGTGCACAGATGCATCTTCGTCTGGCGTTCGCTATGTCTTCTGACCACCAGTAGACTGGCG